>JARKIP010000010.1:20142500-21392500 GCA_029990175.1 Petunia secreta
AAATGAGAGATTTGACCCCTTTATATAGATATGGGGTGGAGTAGCCTTCAAGAAACCCTGACGGGCCTTGGCCCGTGGACCGGCCAATCAGATTTAAGCAGTGACTAGGCCGTTTTTGATTGGCCATAATATGTCACATGTCCACATGGCATATTTTTATTGGTCTTGGGGTTTGACTTGGATTGCCACATCATTTGACGTGTGGCATGATCCAATTGGCTATTTTATTTGACTTGGCGCCACGTCACTTGCCATGTGGCACATTTTTGGGCCTTTAGGAAAACTTATATCCATTGGGCTAAGTCTAATTTGGGCTAGCCTTTCAAGATTGGGTTTTTATTATATTTAAATAATTAGCCACATTATATTAGTCCATAATATTTATTTGGACCAATATGTCTTCAATTTGATATGTAGCCATATTATTTCATGGATTTAAATCCAACAAAATTTACTTGTCTACAAATGCCCCCTACTTCAAGGCTTGTCGGGGTTTAATTTGTTTGCACCCGAAGACTAGACTTGAAGTAATTTTTTTTTTTTATCACATGATCATTCCCAATTTAGTAGCTTAGAAAGTGAATATATCATAAGCGAGTCATGATGAAAGTGGGTATCATCCGGTTAACAGCCCATAAAAGTCGCTATTTTTTCATTGTGCCAAAAGTGGCTACCTTCCAGTTACTAGCAAACAAAAAAGGCTATCAAACAATAAAGTATCAAAAAATGGCTACCATTCAGTTAACAGTAATAAAAGTGGCTGTTGGTCCAAATTTACCCAAAGTTGCACGCTGAAGCTTCTTTCTTTTTTATTTTCTTTTTCTTTTTCTTTTCCTATATTTTCACTGCATGTGGTCTTCCTATTCCAATTTGGTTACAGTTCCTACTTCTTTTTGGACTCCAACAGCAATCTTCAAATTTGTATCAAATTAGAACTTTTTCACATCATTAGTCCTCTATAAATAGAGGCCTGAGATCCTTATTTGTTTAACTCGCTTGAAGGCAGCACTTGGGTATATCTTTTGCAGAGGCAAGTATTTTTTTATTCTTTTATGCTCCTTTTTTTTTTTTTTTTTGTATGAGAAATACTATATACGAATTAACACTTTCTTGAAAATCCTTTTTTTTTCTTTTTTTCCTTTTTTTTCGCGCCTATTTTCCGTAACTTGCCCCCTCTTTTTCTTTGTAACTTTATTTATTCATTCTTCCTTTTTGTTTCCAGCAAGTAAAAGAGGACTTCTGCATCTTGAATTTTCTTCTTCTCTTGTCAGGTAAAACTACTTTCTCCTTTTTTTTTTTTTTTTTTACTTCTTCTTTGCTCTTCTTTTTCTTTTATGTAGGCCAAAAGATGATTCTAAAGTCTTCGGGTGCAAACAAATTAAACCCCGACAAGCCTTGAAGTATGGGGCATTTGTAGACAAGTAAATTTTGTTGGATTTAAATCCATGAAATAATATGGCTACATATTAAATTGAAGACATATTGGTCCAAATAAATATTATGGACTAATATAATGTGGCTAATTATTTAAATATAATAAAAGCCCGATCTTGAAAGGCTAGCCCAAATTAGCCTAAGGCCCAATGGATATAAGTTTTCCTAGAGGCCCAAAAATGTGCCACATGGCAAGTGACGTGGCGCCAAGTCAAATAAAATAGCCAATTGGATCATGCCACACGTCAAATGATGTGGCAATCCAAGTCAAACCCCAAGTCAACCTAAACTAATTCAAGGTCTGTATTCCAACCTAGTGGCTCCTACCCCAGAGTGTGCTTCTTCCAGAGCTTGAAGTGTTTCATCATCTCCTAAACACCGCAAAAGTACTCCCTCAAATGACCTTCTATACAGAGTGTCTTTGTAGTAAAGGAAACGGGGTGCTCTACGACGAATTTCGCTTCTTCTTCTAGGATTTTCTGGCAGGGTTCCATGACTGAGGTAATCAACTATAGGTTTCCTTCTTTACTTCCTTGAATGCACTCCCAATCAACAAGCACATCAGGTGCCGCCCGCATCAACTCCAATTTTCGGTTCTTCATCTTCCAAAGGAGCAGGATCATCTGCTGAGCCATTGGAAAAAGGAGAAAATATCGCTGAGATTGTTGAACACACTTTGGCTCGACTTAGGCTCTGCAGATCCAGAAGTCCAGTAGCGAAGAAAGACGATGAAGTTTCAAGCATTGGATCCTCTCCAACCACGCCGCGCGAGTCATTCCAGTCAAAGATCAATCTATGGGAGAATCCATGTTATTCTCCATCATCTCCAATAGCCGTGCAAACGATGGCGATTAATACTTTAACGATGGAGGAACAACTTGCAAACTTGACAAAGGCGATTGATAGCTTATCAAACTATGTCAAGGATCAAGACGCTCGCATCAACAAGATGGAAAGCATGATGGAGGGAGAATCTAGCCATGCACCAGGAAAACGTCCAGAAGTTCAAGAGGTGATTAATACTCCAGCTAAGCAAGTAACACCTGCTAAGGAAATCCAAGTTTCTGCTGATGGGGTGATTCAAATCGACCAACTGAAGGAGTTCATTATGGGAACAATCAAGGATAAGTACGAGGTTTCTTCCAAGTCTTCGCTTGCATATGAGAAGCCATACACCGCAAGAATCGATAGCTTGAAGATGCCAATCGGTTATCAACCCCCAAAATTTCAGCAGTTCGATGGCAAAGGAAACCCAAAGCAGCATGTGGCGCACTTCGTTGAGACATGCAACAATGCTGGAACCTACGGCGATTATCTCGTCAAGCAGTTCGTCCGTTCCCTCAAAGGGAATGCTTTCGATTGGTATACAGACCTTGAGTCTGGTTCAATTGATAGCTGGGAGCAGCTGGAACATGAGTTCCTCAATCGCTTTTACAGTACAAGGCGTACCGTAAGCATGATAGAGCTTACAAACACGCAGCAGCGAAAGGAAGAACCAGTCATTGACTTCATCAACCGATGGAGGAATGCAAGTCTCAACTGCAAAGATAGACTCAGTGAAGCTTCAGGAATTGAGATGTGCATTCAAGGTATGCATTGGGGGCTTCGCTACATCTTGCAAGGCATAAAGCCAAGGACTTTTGAAGAGTTGGCAACACGTGCTCATGATATGGAGCTAAGCATGGCATCTACTGGAAAAGAAGGGCCACCACTCACCGAACCTCGCAAGGGAAAAGACAAGCAAGAAGTCAAGAGATGGAGCAAAGTCGTACCCAAGGTTGAAAGCAAAGAGTCCATGAATGTTGATGCCAAACCTGTGAAGTTCACCACAAAGTTTAGCAAGAAACAAAGTGTGAAGACGACTTCTTTCAAGGATAAGACAGGTCGGAAATCAACTTTGAGAGAGATGCAAGATAGGGAATACCCATTCCTTGATTCTGATGTTCCTGCAATCTTCGATGAACTTCTGGAACTAAAGCTCATTGAGCTACCAGAGATGAAGCGTCCTAATGAAGCTGGAAGAACGAATGATCCAAACTACTGCAAGTACCATCGGCTTTTAGGTCACTCTCTTGAAAAATGTTTTGTCTTTAAGGACAAAGTCATAGAGTTGGCCGACAAAGGGGAGATCATACTCGAAGATGAAAAGGAAAATGCAAACCAAGTTTCCATCATCTTTGGCTCACAAGATCCCATTGCGATCTGCAACTTCACTGAAGGATTCGAAGGGCAAGATATCATGATTAAGTTTGGCGACTTCGAACCCGTTCCAGCAAAAGGATCATTTTCTCCCCCAAAGCTGTGTGAACAAAGTATGAAAAAAGCATCGCTCGAGGAAGATGATGATGGTTGGATATTGGTGACTCGACGGAGGCGTCGTAAGGCAAGCCCACGAGATGAACCAGCTGAGAAACCAACAAGGAAGAAGATGGTAAGGAAGCCGAGGAAGCAAAAGGCGATCGGACGTCCGCGAGAGGCAAAGGTGGAGGTTTACCATCACCAAAAGTCGCGTCAGCCAGTAACCTTAGAGGAGTTTCTACCAAGTTGGTTCCGCATGAAGATCCCTAAAGATGATACGAAGGCCTCATGCTGTAATGCTGATAAAGTAGAGGAGAACAATGAAAGTCCAAAGCCATCTTCACCTGCGAAGTCAGAAAAACTCACTGAATCTACAGCCGGAGAAGCAAATACTTGTGAAGCAAAGATCACATTCACAAGTGATGATATCCTACTTGGGGAAGTTCCTCACAATCGTCCATTGTTCATGGTTGGATATGTGAATGAACAAAGAGTGAATAGAATCTTGATTGACGGAGGATCCGGAATCAACATTCTGCCTATTCACACAATGAACGAACTTGGCATTTCAAGAGAGGATTTGATTGAAAGCCGTTTGATGATTCATGGATTCAACCAAGGGGGGCAAAGGGCCATAGGTGCTACAAAAATTGACCTCCCTATTGGAGAAATGACTTCAAGCGCATGGTTGCATGTGATCGATGCAAAAACTTCCTATAATATCTTACTGGGAAGGCCGTGGATACATGAGAATAAAGTCGTCCCATCCACTTATCACCAATGCCTTAAGTATCACGAAGATGGTATTGAGAAGAAAATCGTTGCTGATGACAAGCCATTCACTGAATCTGAAGCGTACTGTGCTGACGCTAAATTTTACTTGAAGAATATCGTGAATGAAGTCAGGGTTGATAACATCGCCAAGACATTGGATCCTAAGATTAAAATAAAGAAGGCTGAGATTGCGGCTGGGAAAGCAAAAGTTGTAGAGGATGAAGATAGAAGCCACTCTATTCAAAGGAAACCACATAAGCAATACTTTGCACCTTCAGGCAAGAAGACGGGACCTGCGCTCTGCTACGTCCCAAAACTGAAGGAGAAGAAAGACCAATCATCTGACCTGCAAAGTGACGTGCTGAATGGATTAACCCTTCCTATCAAGCGGCTTGATGCTTTAAAGTTATCCTCGAATTTGCTTGGAAAGTTTGTGGCCCGAAATCTGCCGGAGAATAGTGCACTCCCCACAAAGCGCACAAACGAGGGTTTTGATCCAAATGCTTATAAACTATTTGCAAAGGCTGGGTACGATCCCAACGAACCACCTAAGTTAGGGAAGCTCCTACCAGAAGGATCAATGAAGAAATCACGTGAAGGCTTGGGTTTCGAAAAACCTCCACCAGTTCGCATCTCTATAAGGAGGGCAAGCATCAATTATGTCGGTGCTGAGGATGAGTCCGTTCCTTCGAATAAAAGAAAGTCTGTCTTTGATCGGCTCGGAGAACCAACTGCAAGAAAATCTGTCTTTGATAGATTGGGACCATTGAAGAAGAGGAACAAGCTCCAAAAGGGTGATGTAAAGGCGAAAATAACCATTTCTCCTGACAACCCAAAACTTTCGAGAGGTTGCCAAAGTCTGATCCCTTCAAGGATGAAGCGTCAAGCAAAACTAGTAGTTTCATGTGGAGAAGTGTTAAAGGCAAAGACTCACACTATAGTCCACACAAGGGAGCGTGAGGAAGATGAAGAAAGTGTAGGATCTTCATGTTACGTCGTTGCAGAAGAAGAGCATAATGCTTCATATCCAAATAATGTCAAGAATGAGTCGGAGGATATTTCTTGGTGTCACCACATATCTTTCAATGACGGAGATCTGCAGGAAGATGAAGATGCTAAAGATGCTCCACCTGAGCTTGAAGAAGGAGTGAAGGCGACAGTTGACGCATTGAAAGAAATCAACCTCGGCACAGATGAAGAACCAAGACCCACATATATAAGTGCTTTGCTGATGAAGGATGAAGAAAGTGCTTATGTAGAGCTGCTGAAAGAGTATAGAGATGTCTTTGCTTGGAGCTACAAAGAGATGCCTGGTTTAGACCCCAAAGTAGCGGTTCATCATCTGGCGGTTAGAAATGGTGCTCGTCCTGTTAAGCAAAGCCAACGCCGCTTCAGGTCAGAGCTGGTACCCTTGATCGAGAATGAAGTCAACAAGCTTATTGAGGCTGGTTTTATTCGGGAAGTCAAGTATCCTACTTGGATTTCAAGTATAGTCCCTGTAAGGAAGAAAAATGGCCAAATTCGAGTTTGTGTTGATTTTAGAGATCTCAACAATGCATGTCCTAAGGATGAATTTCCACTCCCCATCCCAGAACTCATGATTGACGCCACTACTGGATATGAGGCAATGTCTTTTATGGATGGCTCATCTGGCTATAACCAGATTCGCATGTCTCCTAAGGATGAAGAACTCACAGCGTTTCGAACTCCTAAGGGAATTTACTGCTACAAGGTGATGCCATTTGGCCTGAAGAATGCTGGAGCTACCTATCAAAGAGCGATGCAAAATATCTTTGACAGCATGCTTCACAAAAGTGTCGAGTGCTATGTTGATGACTTGGTGGTGAAATCGAGAAACAAGAAGGATCACCTACAGGACTTGAGAACGGTGTTTGAATTGCTGCGAAGATACCAACTTCGGATGAATCCTTTAAAGTGCGCATTCGGAGTTACTTCTGGTAAATTCCTTGGTTTCATTGTTCGACACCGAGGGATTGAAATTGATCAAGCTAAAGTCGATGCGATTTTGAAGATGCCCGAGCCTAGAAATATTCATGAACTAAAGAGTCTACAAGGAAAGTTGGCGTATCTTAGGAGATTCATTTCAAATCTGGCCGGAAGATGTCAACCATTCAGCCGTCTTATGAAGAAAGGTGTCCCTTTCGAATGGGATCAAACTTGCAGCAACGCATTCGAGAGCATCAAGTCATACCTGATGAAACCTCCAGTTTTAGCTGCACCTATACCTGGAAAGCCGCTGATATTGTATATTGCAGCGCAAGAAAGGTCTGTTGGGGCGCTTTTGGCTCAAGAGAATAGTGAAGGGAAAGAAAATTCCCTTTACTACTTAAGTAGGATGATGACACCAAATGAATTGAAGTACTTGCCAATCGAAAAGTTGTGTTTGGCGCTAGTCTTCTCTATTCAAAAGTTGAAGCACTACTTTCAAGCTCACGTCGTCCGACTCATTTCCAAAGCAAATCCTATAAAATTTGTGATGTCAAAACCCGTCCTTAGTGATCGTTTGGCGAGATGGTACCTCCAGTTTCAACAATTTGAGATTTTGTACGTCCCTCAAAAAGCGGTGAAAAGACAAGCCTTAGCTGACTTCTTGGCAGACCATCCGATACCTGATGATTGGGAGCTCACTGATGAATTACCTGATGAAGATGCAATGGTCGTCGAAGTTCAACCATCGTGGAAGATGTACTTCGACGGTGCTGCGCGTCATGATGGAGCTGGGGCTGGTGTGGTTTTTGTAACTTCGAAAGGAGAGGTTTTCCCATATTCTTTCACGCTGACACAACATTGCTCTAATAATGTCGCAGAGTACCAAGCACTCATACTTGGCCTCGAAATGGCAGTCGACATGAAGCAATTACAGCTGCAAGTATATGGAGACTCTAAATTGGTAATTAATCAGCTTCTAGGTAGCTATGAGGTAAGGAAACCAGAGTTACAACCCTATCACAATTATGCACAAAAGTTAATAGGATGGCTTGGGGATGTAACTCTCCAGCATGTGCCGAGGAAGGAAAACAAGAAAGCCGATGCCTTGGCGGCTTTGGCGTCGACACTTGCCTTGCCTGAACAGACACAAGTTACTATCTGCCAAAGATGGGTAGTACCACCATTTGATGAAGGCGTGGATGGTGAAAATGAGCTTCAACGTCTTGTTGCTGTTTCTGAGGCTGAGAAGGAGGACTGGCGGAAACCTATAGTTGATTACCTCAGTCATGGAACCCTGCCAGAAAATCCTAGAAGAAGAAGCGAAATTCGTCGTAGAGCACCCCGTTTCCTTTACTACAAAGACACTCTGTATAGAAGGTCATTTGAGGGAGTACTTTTGCGGTGTTTAGGAGATGATGAAACACTTCAAGCTTTGGAAGAAGCACACTCTGGGGTATGTGGATCACACCAGTCTGGGCCGAAGCTTCACTTCCATATAAAAAGGATGGGCTACTACTGGCCAACAATGGTGAAGGATTGCTTGGACCATGCTCGAAGATGCAAAGCTTGTCAGCTCCATGCAAACTTCATACATCAACCACCTGAAGTATTGCACCCAACAGTCGCGTCTTGGCCATTTGATGCTTGGGGACTAGACATTGTTGGACCATTGCCGAAGTCTTCTGAAGGACACGTGTTCATATTAGCTGCAACTGATTACTTCTCAAAATGGGCAGAAGCTGTCGCTCTCAAGGAAGTAAAGAAGGAAAAGGTTGCAAACTTCATTCGAGTAAATATTATTTACCGCTTCGGTATCCCTCGTTATATAATAACGGATAATGGCAAGCCATTCGATAATAGACTGATGAATAAAATATGTGATCTCTTTGGCTTCAAGCAGCGCAAATCTTCCATGTACAATGCTGCCGCCAATGGCCTAGCCGAAGCATTCAACAAGACCTTGTGCAATTTGCTTAATAAGGTTGTTTCCAAATCCAAGCGAGATTGGCATGAAAGGATGGAAGAAGCTTTATGGGCGTATAGGACAACTCACCGCACACCAACGCGAGCAACTCCTTACTCGCTTGTTTATGGAGTTGAAGCTGTGTTGCCGCTGGAGCGTCAAATACCATCCTTGAGACTTGCTCTCCAAGAAGGGCTCACTGATGAAGAAAATGCTCGCTTGCGTCTTGAAGAGTTGGAGGCTCTCGATGAGAAAAGACTCGAAGCTCAGCAAAGCCTTGAATGTTATCAAGCTCGTCTATCTCGTGCTTTCAATAAAAAGGTTCGCCCAAGATCTTTCCAGGTTGGTGATCAAGTCCTTGCAGTAAGAAGACCCATCATCACTTCCCATAAATCTGGGGGCAAGTTCACTGCAAAATGGGACGGACCGTATGTTGTGCAAGAAGTCTATTCAAGTGGTGCTTATAAGCTTATTGATGCTGAAGGAAAAAGACTCGGTCCCATTAACGGGAAATTCTTGAAGAAGTACTATCCTTGAAGTTGACATGCTCCTCAACGCACGAGCCTAAACTGCAAGTTGACATGCTCCTCAACGCACGAGCCTAAACTGCAAGTTGACATGCTCCTCAACGCACGAGCCTAAACTGCAAGTTGACATGCTCCTCAACGCACGAGCCTAAACTGCAAGTTGACATGCTCCTCAACGCACGAGCCTAAACTGCAAGTTGAAATGCTCCTCAACGCACGAGCCTAAACTGCAAGTTGACATGCTCCTCAACGCACGAGCCTAAACTGCAAGTTGACATGCTCCTCAACGCACGAGCCTAAACTGCAAGTTGATATGCTCCTCAACGCACGAGCCTAAACTGCAAGTTGACATGCTCCTCAACGCACGAGCCTAAACTGCAAGTTGACATGCTCCTCAACGCACGAGCCTAAACTGCAAGTTGATATGCTCCTCAACGCACGAGCCTAAACTGCAAGTTGACATGCTCCTCAACGCACGAGCCTAAACTGCAAGTTGACACGCTCCTCAACGCACGAGCCTAAACTGCAAATTGCTACGCTCCTTTGATGCACGAGCATAAACTGCATAAAACTCCTGGCCCGCAAGAGTCTAAACTGTGCACGGCCTAAAAAAAAAAAAAAGTCCGCTAGGTTGAAAACCTCGAAAGAGGCGGCCTAAGTAGCGACTTTTGTGGGCTGTTAACTGGAAAATAGCTAACTTTTGCTCAATTTTCTTGTCAAATAGCAGCTTCCTTTGGTTAACTGGAAATAGTCACATGACCACAGAAATTACTTCAAGCCTAGTCTTCGGGTGCAAACAAATTAAACCCCGACAAGCCTTGAAGTAGGGGGCATTTGTAGACAAGTAAATTTTGTTGGATTTAAATCCATGAAATAATATGGCTACATATCAAATTGAAGACATATTGGTCCAAATAAATATTGTGGACTAATATAATTGGGCTAATTATTTAAATATAATAAAAGTCCAATCTTGAAAGGCTAGCCCAAATTAGCCTAAGGCCCAATGGATATAAGTTTTCCTAGAGGCCCAAAAATGTGCCACGTGGCAAGTGACGTGGCGTCAAGTCAAATAAAATAGCCAATTGGGTCATGCCACACTACAAATGATGTGGCAATCCAAGTCAAACCCCAAGACCAATAAAAATACGCCATGTGGACATGTGACATGTTATGGCCAATCAAATACGGCCTAGTCACTGCTTAAATCTGATTGGCCGGTCTACGGGCCAAGGCCCGTCAGGGTTTCTTAGTGGCTACTCCACCCCATATCTATATAAAGGGGTCAAATCCATCATTTCAGAAAAGAGAAAATCAGAAGCAAGAATCCATAATAAGAAGCAAGAAAGAGCTCGTGGATCAAAGCAAGAGATTTCTACAAAAGCTGCAAACACTCAAATATTTCTCTACAAAGTTCTAGAGATCAAGACGAAGATTCAAGATCAAGCTTCAAGCCCTTGAATCCAAGTACAAGTTCAAGATCAAGACCAAGTTCAAGACAAAGCTCCAAAGCCCTTGAACTCATCAAGTCAAGATCAAGATCAAGTCCAAATCCAAACCCAAATCCAAACTTCAAGATCAAGCTCAAAAGCCCTTGAAGTTATTATTTTGAAAAGACGAATCAGAGGAATCATAGAGATTGTAACACTCATATTTTGATAAATAAAATATATTGTTGCAATATTTTCTTGTCTCGATATTTATTTTCTTGACGCGAATTTAGTTGTTACAAATTCTGGCACGCCCAGTGGGACAATCTCTACCTCTCATCTCAACTTTTCAACTCACGAAGTTCAGCAACACTGAGATGGCTTCCAAGAACACCAATTCAAAATCGGTCGTTGCAAAATCTGTCTGGCCTCATGACCTTGATGCCAATTCCAAGTTCTCTTCTGAGGTTCAAAGCTGCATGAATGTTACTAAGGGAAGCTTTGGACCAGTTACAAGAAACAAAGCAAACTTGATGGGACAACAAGCACATCAGGTGCCGCCCGCATCAACTCCAATTTTCGGTTCTTCATCTTCCAAAGGAGCAGGATCATCTACTGAGCCATTAGAAAAAGGGGAAAATATCGCTGAGATTGTTGAAAACACTTTGGCTCGACTTAGGCTCTGCAGATCCAGAAGTCCAGTAGCGAAGAAAGACGATGAAGTTTCAAGCATTGGATCCTCTCCAACCACGCCGCGCGAGTCATTCCAGTCAAAGATCAATCTATGGGAGAATCCATGTTATTCTCCATCATCTCCAATAGCCGTGCAAACGATGGCGATTAATACTTTAACGATGGAGGAACAACTTGCAAACTTGACAAAGGCGATTGATAGCTTATCAAACTATGTCAAGGATCAAGACGCTCGCATCAACAAGATGGAAAACATGATGGAGGGAGAATCTAGCCATGCACCAGGAAAACGTCCAGAAGTTCAGGAGGTGATTAATACTCCAGCTAAGCAAGTAACACCTGCTAAGGAAATCCAAGTTTCTGCTGATGGGGTGATTCAAATTGACCAACTGAAGGAGTTCATTATGGGAACAATCAAGGATAAGTACGAGGTTTCTTCCAAGTCTTCGCTTGCATATGAGAAGCCATACACCGCAAGAATCGATAGCTTGAAGATGCCAATCGGTTATCAACCCCCAAAATTTCAGCAGTTCGATGGCAAAGGAAACCCAAAGCAGCATGTGGCGCACTTCGTTGAGACATGCAACAATGCTGGAACCTACGGCGATTATCTCGTCAAGCAGTTCGTCCGTTCCCTCAAAGGGAATGCTTTCGATTGGTATACAGACCTTGAATCTGGTTCAATTGATAGTTGGGAGCAGCTGGAACATGAGTTCCTCAATCGCTTTTACAGTACAAGGCGTACCGTAAGCATGATAGAGCTTACAAACACGCAACAGCGAAAGGAAGAACCAGTCATTGACTTCATCAACCGATGGAGGAATGCAAGTCTCAACTGCAAAGATAGACTCAGTGAAACTTCAGGAATTGAGATGTGCATTCAAGGTATGCATTGGGGGCTTCGCTATATCTTGCAAGGCATAAAGCCAAGGACTTTTGAAGAGTTGGCAACACGTGCTCATGATATGGAGCTAAGCATGGCATCCACTGGAAAAGAAGGGCCACCACTCACCGAACCTCGCAAGGGAAAAGACAAGCAAGAAGTCAAGAGATGGAGCAAAGTCGTACCCAAGGTTGAAAGCAAAGAGTCCATGAATGTTGATGCCAAACCTGTGAAGTTCACCACAAAGTTTAGCAAGAAACAAAGTGTGAAGACGACTTCTTTCAAGGATAAGACAGGTCAGAAATCAACTTTGAGAGAGATGCAAGATAGGAAATACCCATTCCTTGATTCTGATGTTCCTGCAATCTTCGATGAACTTCTGGAACTAAAGCTCATTGAGCTACCAGAGATGAAGCGTCCTAATGAAGCTGGAAGAACGAATGATCCAAACTACTGCAAGTACCATCGGCTTTTAGGTCACTCTCTTGAAAAATGTTTTGTCTTTAAGGACAAAGTCATGGAGTTGGCCGACAAAGGGGAGATCATACTCGAAGATGAAAAGGAAAATGCAAACCAAGTTTCCATCGTCTTTGGCTCACAAGATCCCATTGCGATATGCAACTTCGCTGAAGGATTCGAAGGGCAAGATGTCATGATTAAGTTTGGCGACTTCGAACCCGTTCCAGCAAAAGGATCATTTTCTCCCCCAAAGCTGTGTGGACAAAGTATGAAGAAAGCACCGCTCGAGGAAGATGATGATGGTTGGATATTGGTGACTCGACGGAGGCGTCGTAAGGCAAGCCCACGAGATGAACCAGCTGACAAACCAACAAGGAAGAAGATGGTAAGGAAGCCGAGGAAGCAAAAGGCGATCGGACGTCCGCGAGAGGCAAAGGTGGAGGTTTACCATCACCAAAAGTCGCGTCAACCAGTAACCTTAGAGGAGTTTCTACCAAGTTGGTTCCGCATGAAGATCCCTAAAGATGATACGAAGGCCTCATGTTGTAATGCTGATAAAGTAGAGGAGAACAATGAAAGTCCAAAGCCATCTTCACCTGCGAAGTCAGAAAAACTCACTGAATCTACAGCCGGAGAAGCAAATACTTGTGAAGCAAAGATCACATTCACAAGTGATGATATCCTACTTGGGGAAGTTCCTCACAATCGTCCATTGTTCATGGTTGGATATGTGAATGAACAAAGAGTGAATAGAATCTTGATTGACGGAGGATCCGGAATCAACATTCTGCCTATTCACACAATGAACGAACTTGGCATTTCAAGAGAGGATTTGATTGAAAGCCGTTTGATGATTCATGGATTCAACCAAGGGGGGCAAAGGGCCATAGGTGCTACAAAAATAGACCTCACTATTGGAGAAATGACTTCAAGCGCATGGTTGCATGTAATCGATGCAAAAACTTCCTATAACATCTTACTGGGAAGGCCGTGGATACATGAGAATAAAGTCGTCCCATCCACTTATCACCAATGCCTTAAGTATCACGAAGATGGTATTGAGAAGAAAATCGTTGCTGATGACAAGCCATTCACTGAATCTGAAGCGTACTGTGCTGACGCTAAATTTTACTTGAAGAATATCGTGAATGAAGTCAGGGTTGATAACATCGCCAAGACATTGGATCCTAAGATTGCAATAAAGAAGGCTGAGATTGCAGCTGGGAAAGCAAAATTTGTAGAGGATGAAGATAGCAGCCACTCTATTCAAAGGAAACCACATAAGCAATACTTTGCACCTTCAGGCAAGAAGACGGGACCTACGCTCCGGTACGTCCCAAAACTGAAGGAAAAGAAAGATCAATCATCTGACCTGCAAAGTGACGTGCTGAATGGATTAACCCTTCCTATCAAGCGGCTTGATGCTTTAAAGTTATCCTCAAATTTGCTTGGAAAGTTTGTGGCCCGAAATCTGCCGGAGAATAGTGCACTCCCCACAAAGCGCACAATCGAGGGTTTTGATCCAAATGCTTATAAACTATTTGTAAAGGCTGGGTACGATCCCAACGAACCGTCTAAGTTAGGGAAGCTCCTACCAGAAGGATCAATGAAGAAATCACGTGAAGGCTTGGGTTTCGAAAAACCTCCACCAGTTCGCATCTCTATAAGGAGGGCAAGCATCAATTATGTCGGTGCTGAGGATGAGTCCGTTCCTTCGAATAAAAGAAAGTCTGTCTTTGATCGGCTCGGAGAACCAACTGCAAGAACTTCTGTCTTTGATAGATTGGGACTATTGAAGAAGAGGAACAAGCTCCAAAAGGGTGATGTAAAGGCGAAAATAACCATTTCTCCTAACGACCCAAAACTTTCGAGAGATTGCCAAAGTCTGATCCCTTCAAGGATGAAGCGTCAAGCAAAACTAGTAGTTTCATGTGGAGAAGTGTTAAAGGCAAAGACTCACACTATAGTCCACACAAGGGAGCGTGAGGAAGATGAAGAAAGTGTAGGATCTTCATATTACGTCGTTGCAGAAGAAGAGCATAATGCTTCATATCCAAATAATGTCAAGAATGAGTCGGAGGATATTTCCTGGTGTCACCACATATCTTTCAATGACGGAGATCTGCAGGAAGATGAAGACGCTAAAGATGCTCCACCTGAGCTTGAAGAAGGAGTGAAGGCGACAGTTGACGCATTGAAAGAAATCAACCTCGGCACAGATGAAGAACCAAGACCCACATATATAAGTGCTTTGCTGATGAAGGATGAAGAAAGTGCTTATGTAGAGCTGCTAAAAGAGTATAGAGATGTCTTTGCTTGGAGCTACAAAGAGATGCCTGGTTTAGACCCCAAAGTAGCGGTTCATCATCTTGCGGTTAGAAATGGTGCTCGTCCTGTTAAGTAAAGCCAACGCCGCTTCAGGTCAGAGCTGGTACCCTTGATCGAGAATGAAGTCAACAAGCTTATTGAGGCTGGCTTTATTCGGGAAGTCAAGTATCCTACTTGGATTTCAAGTATAGTCCCTGTAAGGAAGAAAAATGGCCAAATTCGAGTTTGTGTTGATTTTAGAGATCTCAACAATGCATGTCCTAAGGATGAATTTCCACTCCCCATCCCAGAACTCATGATTGACGCCACTACTGGATATGAGGCAATGTCTTTCATGGATGGCTCATCTGGCTATAACCAGATTCGCATGTCTCCTAAGGATGAAGAACTCACAGCGTTTCGAACTCCTAAGGGAATTTACTGCTACAAGGTGATGCCATTTGGCCTGAAGAATGCTGGAGCTACCTATCAAAGAGCGATGCAAAATATCTTTGACAGCATGCTTCACAAAAGTGTCGAGTGCTATGTTGATGACTTGGTGGTGAAATCGAGAAACAAGAAGGATCACCTACAGGACTTGAGAACGGTGTTTGAATTGCTGCGAAGATACCAACTTCGGATGAATCCTTTAAAGTGCGCATTCGGAGTTACTTCTGGTAAATTCCTTGGTTTCATTGTTCGACACCGAGGGATTGAAATTGATCAAGCTAAAGTCGATGCGATTTTGAAGATGCCCGAGCCTAGAAATATTCATGAACTAAAGAGTCTACAAGGAAAGTTGGCGTATCTTAGGAGATTCATTTCAAATCTGGCCGGAAGATGTCAACCATTCAGCCGTCTTATGAAGAAAGGTGTCCCTTTCGAATGGGATCAAGCTTGCAGCAACGCATTCGAGAGCATCAAGTCGTACCTGATGAAACCTCCAGTTTTAGCTGCACCTATACCTGGAAAGCCGCTGATATTATATATTGCAGCGCAAGAAAGGTCTGTTGGGGCGCTTTTGGCTCAAGAGAATAGTGAAGGGAAAGAAAATTCCCTTTACTACTTAAGTAGGATGATGACACCAAATGAGTTGAAGTACTTGCCAATCGAAAAGTTGTGTTTGGCGCTAGTCTTCTCCATTCAAAAGTTGAAACACTACTTTCAAGCTCACGTCGTCCGACTCATTTCCAAAGCAAATCCTATAAAATTTGTGATGTCGAAACCAGTCCTTAGTGATCGTTTGGCGAGGTGGTACCTCCAGTTTCAACAATTTGAGATTGTGTACGTCCCTCAGAAAGCGGTGAAAGGACAAGCATTAGCAGACTTCTTGGCAGACCATCCGATACCTGACGATTGGGAGCTCACTGATGAATTACCTGATGAAGATGCAATGGTCGTCGAAGTTCAACCATCGTGGAAGATGTACTTCGACGGTGCTGCACGTCGTGATGGAGCTGGGGCTGGTGTGGTTTTTGTAACTTCCGAAGGAGAGGTTTTCCCATTTTCTTTCACGCTGACACAACATTGCTCTAATAACGTCGCAGAGTACCAAGCACTCATACTTGGCCTCGAAATGGCAGTCGACATGAAGCAATTACAGCTGCAAGTATTTGGAGACTCTAAATTGGTAATTAATCAGCTTTTGGGTAGCTATGAGGTAAGGAAACCAGAGTTACAACCCTATCACAACTATGCACAGAAGTTAATAGGATGGCTTGGGGATGTAACCCTCCAGCATGTGCCGAGGAAGGAAAATAAGAAAGCTGATGCCTTAGCGGCTTTGGCGTCAACACTTACCTTGCCTGAACAGACACAAGTTACTATCTGCCAAAAATGGGTAGTACCACCATTTGATGAAGGCATGGATGGTGAAAATGAGCTTCAACGTCTTGTTGCTGTTTCTGAGGCTGAGAAGGAGGACTGGCGGAAACCTATAGTTGATTACCTCAGTCATGGAACCCTGCCAGAAAATCCTAGAAGAAGAAGCGAAATTCGTCGTAGAGCACCCCGTTTCCTTTACTACAAAGACACTCTATATAGAAGGTCATTTGAGGGAGTACTTTTGCGATGTTTAGGAGATGATGAAACACTTCAAGCTCTAGAAGAAGCACACTCTGGGGTATGTGGATCACACCAGTCTGGGCCGAAGCTTCACTTCCATATAAAAAGGATGGGGTACTACTGGCCAACAATGGTGAAGGATTGCTTGGACCATGCTCGGAGATGCAAAGCTTGTCAGCTCCATGCAAACTTCATACATCAACCACCTGAAGTATTGCACCCAACAGTCGCGTCTTGGCCATTTGATGCTTGGGGACTAGACATTGTTGGACCATTGCCGAAGTCTTCTGAAGGACACGTGTTCATATTAGCTGCAACTGATTACTTCTCAAAATGGGCAGAAGCTGTCGCTCTCAAGGAAGTAAAGAAGGAAAAGGTTGCAAACTTCATTCGAGTAAACATTATTTACCGCTTCGGTATCCCTCGTTATATAATAACGGATAATGGCAAGCCATTCGATAATAGACTGATGAATAAAATATGTGATCTCTTTGGCTTCAAGCAGCGCAAATCTTCCATGTACAATGCTGCCGCCAATGGCCTAGCCGAAGCATTCAACAAGACCTTGTGCAATTTGCTTAATAAGGTTGTTTCCAAATCCAAGCGAGATTGGCATGAAAGGATGGAAGAAGCTTTATGGGCGTATAGGACAACTCACCGCACACCAACGCGAGCAACTCCTTACTCGCTTGTTTATGGAGTTGAAGCTGTGTTGCCGCTGGAGCGTCAAATACCATCCTTGAGACTTGCTCTCCAAGAAGGGCTCACTGATGAAGAAAATGCTCGCTTACGCCTTGAAGAGTTGGAGGCTCTCGATGAGAAAAGACTCGAAGCTCAGCAAAGCCTTGAATGTTATCAAGCTCGTCTATCTCGTGCTTTCAATAAAAAGGTTCGCCCAAGATCTTTCCAGGTTGGTGATCAAGTCCTTGCAGTAAGAAGACCCATCATCACTTCCCATAAATCTGGGGGCAAGTTCACTGCAAAATGGGACGGACCGTATGTTGTGCAAGAAGTCTATTCAAGTGGTGCTTATAAGCTTATTGATGCTGAAGGAAAAAGACTCGGTCCCATTAACGGGAAATTCTTGAAGAAGTACTATCCTTGAAGTTGACATGCTCCTCAACGCACGAGCCTAAACTGCAAGTTGACATGCTCCTCAACGCACGAGCCTAAACTGCAAGTTGACATGCTCCTCAACGCACGAGCCTAAACTGCAAGTTGACATGCTCCTCAACGCACGAGCCTAAACTGCAAGTTGACATGCTCCTCAACGCACGAGCCTAAACTGCAAGTTGACATGCTCCTCAACGCACGAGCCTAAACTGCAAGTTGACATGCTCCTCAACGCACGAGCCTAAACTGCAAGTTGACATGCTCCTCAACGCACGAGCCTAAACTGCAAGTTGACATGCTCCTCAACGCACGAGCCTAAACTGCAAGTTGACATGCTCCTCAACGCACGAGCCTAAACTGCAAGTTGACATGCTCCTCAACGCACGAACCTAAACTACAAGTTGACACGCTCCTAGACGCACGAGCTTAAACTGCAAATCGCCACGCTCCTTTGATGCACGAGCATAAACTGCATAAAACTCCTGGCCCGCAAGAGTCTAAACTGTGCACGGCCTAAAAAAAAAAAAAAAAAAAATAAGTCCGCTAGGTTGAAAACCCCGAAAGAGGCGGCCTAGGCAAAAGTTAGGACAAAAAAAAAAAAAAAAAAAAAAAAAAAAAAAAAAAAAGATATAACACTTCTTTTATTATGAACTACGTAATGACTTGATCCTCTTCATCGAGGTACGTAGGCAGCTTAGAGCTCAAATTCTAAGTTCAGTCGCCCAAAAAGAAGAAAAGTTCTTTTCCCTGTCAAGTTTCACATTGTTATTTATAGATCAAGTTTAAATTGTTAAAGCTTGCAACCTAGAGAGAAAACGTGATTACCTGCCAGGGTGTTTCAAATTCTGAGTATTGCTATTCTTGGAAAACTTGAAAGAGTCAAACTTGAGCCTTCAAATTTTCCAAAGTCTTCAGGCTACCAAGTCTTCATCTTGGAGTCTTCGAATTCGTCAAGTCTTCAAGTTTAAGCCTTCAAATTCGCAAGTCTTCCAAGTCTTTAAGTTGGAATCTTCATATTCGTCAAGTTTTCAAGTTGGAGTTGGTCAAGTCTTCAAGTGGAATCTTCCTCAAAGTTGGAGTCTCTAAATCTGCCAAGTCTGCAAGTTAGAGTCTTCAAATTTGTGTGTCTTTATATTTGTAAGTCTTCTAGTTAGATTCTTCAAATTTATCAAGTGATTCAAGTTAGAGTCTCCAAGTTTGTGTCTTCGAGTTGGAGTCTACAAACTTCAAATTTTCTAAGTCTTTGAGTTGGAGTCTCCAAATTCTCCAAGTCTTCAAGCTGATGTCTTCAAATATACGTCAAGTCTTCAAGTTGGGGTCTTCAAGTTTGCCAAGTCTTCAAGTGGGATCTTCAAATTTGACAATCTTTCAAGTTAAGGTCTTCGACTCTTCCAAGTTTGACAAAGTCTACAGGTTGAAGTCTTCAAGTCCATCGGTCTTCAAGTCAATGTCATTCAGGTACGGAAAGTCTTCAAAGTTGAAGTACTTAATTTAAAGAGCCTTCGAGTTTATCGAGTCTTGGGATGGGGCTTTCATATTCGTCGGTCATGAAGTTGCTCTTCCAAATGGCTTCTTCCATGGGATTGTCGTCGTTAAAGTGGGAGTGCGTTGCCACCCCAATCACCTTAAACTTGACTTTCCCATGAGTATCGCTCAAAATAAGTCTTCCATGGGATTGTCGTCGTTAAAGTGGGGGTGCGTTGCCACTCCAATCACCTTAAATTTGACTTTCCCACGAGTATCGCTCCAAATAAGTCTTCCATGAGATTGTCATCGCTAGAGTGGGAGTGCGTTGCCACTCCAATCACCTTAAACTTGACTTTCCCACGAGTATCGCTCCAAATAAGTCTTCCATGGGATTGTCGTCGTTAAAGTGGGAGTGCGTTGCCACTCCAATCACCTTAAACTTGACTTTCCCACGAGTATCGCTCCAAATAAATCTTCCATGGGATTGTCGTTGTTAAAGTGGGAGTGCGTTACCACCCCAATCACTTTAAACTTGACGTTCCCATGAGTATCGCTCCCAAATAAGTCTTCAATGGGTTGTCCTCGTTAAAGTAAGGGCTGACTTCTTTAGAATCATCTTTTGGCCTACATAAAAGAAAAAGAAGAGCAAAGAAGAAAAAAAATACAAAAAGGAGAAAGTATTTTTTACCTGACAAGAGAAGAAAAAAATTCAAGCTGCAGAAGTCCTCTTTTACTTGCTGGAAACAAAAAGGAAGAATGAATAAATAAAGTTACAAAAAAAAAAAAAAAAAAAAAAAAAAAGGGTTGCAAGTTACGGAAAATAGGCACGAAGAAAAAAAAACAAAAAAAAAAAGAAGAAGAAAAAAAAAGAGTTTTCAAGAAAGTGTTAATTTGAATAGAATATTTCTCATACAACAAAAAGGAGCATAAAAGAATAAAAAAATACTTGCCTCTGCAAAAGATATACCAGGTGCTGCCTCAAGCGAATTAAATAAATAAGGATCTCAGACCTCTATTTATAGAGAACTAATGATGTGGAAAAGTTCTAATTTGATACAAATTTGAAGGTCTTTGTTGGAGTCCAAAAAGAAGTAGGCACTGTAACCAAATTGGAATAGGAAGACCACATGCAGTGAAAATATAGGAAAAGAAAAAGAAAAAGAAAATAGAAAAGAAAGAGGAATCAAGCGGCGAAATTGATTGGGGAAATTTGGACCAACAGCCACTTTTATTACTGTTAACTGAATGGTAGCCACTTTTTGATACTTTATTGTTTGGTAGCCCTTTTTTATGCCAGTAACTGGAAGGTAGCCACTTTTGGCATAATGAAAAAGTAGCGACTTTTGTGGGCTGTTAACTGGAAAATAGCCGACTTTTGCTCAATTTTCTTATCAAATAGTAGCTGTCTGTCATTAACTGGAAACAGTCACATGACCAAAGAAATTACTTCAAGCCTAGTCTTCGGGTGCAAACAAATTAAACCCCGACAAGCCTTGAAGTATGGGGCATTTGTAGACAAGTAAATTTTGTTGGATTTAAATCCATGAAATAATATGGCTACATATTAAATTGAAGACATATTGGTCCAAATAAATATTATGGACTAATATAATGTGGCTAATTATTTAAATATAATAAAAGCCCGATCTTGAAAGGCTAGCCCAAATTAGCCTAAGGCCCAATGGATATAAGTTTTCCTAGAGGCCCAAAAATGTGCCACATGGCAAGTGACGTGGCGCCAAGTCAAATAAAATAGCCAATTGGATCATGCCACACGTCAAATGATGTGGCAATCCAAGTCAAACCCCAAGACCAATAAAAATATGCCATGTGGACATGTGACATATTATGGCCAATAAAAAACGGCCTAGTCACTGCTTAAATCTGATTGGCCGGTCCACGGGCCAAGGCCCGTCAGGGTTTCTTGAAGGCTACTCCACCCCATATCTATATAAAGGGGTCAAATCTCTCATTTGAGAAGGAGAAATCAGAAGCAAGAATCCATAACAAGAAGCAAGAAAGAGCTCGTGGATCGAAGCAAGAGATTTCTACAAAAGCTGCAAGCACTCAAATATTTCTCTACAAGTTCTAGAGATCAAGACGAAGATTCAAGATCAAGCTTCAAGCCCTTGAATCCAAGTACAAGTTCAAGATCAAGACCAAGTTCAAGATAAAGCTCCAAGCTCTTGAACTCATCAAGTCAAGATCAAGATCAAATCCAAATCCAAATCCAAACTTCAAGATCAAGCTCAAAAGCCCTTGAAGTTATTATTTTGAAAAGACGAATCAGAGGAATCATAGAGATTGTAACACTCATATTTTGATAAATAAAATATATTGTTGCAATATTTTCTTGTCTCGACTTATTGTATTGTAACAACTAAATTCGCGTCAAGAAAATAAATATCGAGACAAGAAAATATTGCAACAATATATTTTATTTATCAAAATATGAGTGTTACAATCTCTATGATTCCTCTGATTCGTCTTTCTTCGCTACTGGACTTCTGGATCTGCAGAGCCTAAGTCGAGCCAAAGTGTTTTCAACAATCTCAGCGATATTTTCTCCTTTTTCCAATGGCTCAGCAGATGATCCTGCTCCTTTGGAAGATGAAGAACCGAAAATTGGAGTTGATGCGGGCGGCACCTGATGTGCTTGTTGTCCCATCAAGTTTGCTTTGTTTCTTGTAACTGGTCCAAAGCTTCCCTTAGTAGCATTCATGCAGCTTTGAACCTCAGAAGAGAACTTGGAATTGGCATCAAGGTCATGAGGCCAGACAGATTTTGCAACGACAGATTTTGAGTTGGTGTTCTTGGAAGCCATCTCAGTGTTGCTGAACTTCGTGAGTTGAAAAGTTGAGATGAGAGGTAGAGATTGTCCCACTGGGCGTGCCAGAATTTGTAACAACTAAATTCGCGTCAAGAAAATAAATATCGAGACAGGAAAATATTGCAACAATATATTTTATTTATCAAAATATGAGTGTTACAATCTCTATGATTCCTCTGATTCGTCTTTTCAAAATAATAACTTCAAGGGCTTTTGAGCTTGATCTTGAAGTTTGGATTTGGATTTGGATTTGATCTTGATCTTTGACTTGATGAGTTCAAGAGCTTGGAGCTTTATCTTGAACTTGGTCTTGATCTTGAACTTGTACTTGGATTCAAGGGCTTGAAGCTTGATCTTGAATCTTCGTCTTGATCTCTAGAACTTGTAGAGAAATATTTGAGTGCTTGCAGCTTTTGTAGAAATCTCTTGCTTTGATCCACGAGCTCTTTCTTGCTTCTTGTTATGGATTCTTGCTTCTGATTTCTTCTCTACTTAAATGAGAGATTTGACCCCTTTATATAGATATGGGGTGGAGTAGCCTTCAAGAAACCCTGACGGGCCTTGGCCCGTGGACCGGCCAATCAGATTTAAGCAGTGACTAGGCCGTTTTTGATTGGCCATAATATGTCACATGTCCACATGGCATATTTTTATTGGTCTTGGGGTTTGACTTGGATTGCCACATCATTTGACGTGTGGCATGATCCAATTGGCTATTTTATTTGACTTGGCGCCACGTCACTTGCCATATGGCACATTTTTGGGCCTTTAGGAAAACTTATATCCATTGGGCTAAGTCTAATTTGGGCTAGCCTTTCAAGATTGGGTTTTTATTATATTTAAATAATTAGCCACATTATATTAGTCCATAATATTTATTTGGACCAATATGTCTTCAATTTGATATGTAGCCATATTATTTCATGGATTTAAATCCAACAAAATTTACTTGTCTACAGCCACGTTAAAAAATATGTTAGGTGGCGACTCCAAATCTTTACCCGTGAGTTTCAATAAGTCGAGCCTTTTTTCGAACTCTAACTGGGTTCGAGGAAAAATGTGTGTCAACATCAATCGTACCGTGGCCATTACTATGATGAAAATCGTAGTGGGGCGATGAGTTCTTCTTGGAGGCGTTCTTGATGGTGGGTGGCCAGTGTAATCTCAAGCCTTGTTTATCAAAGTGATTTCTGACTAGCTCCATTGCGCTTACTCGTAACCCAAAAACATTGAAGTTGCGTTGCTCAGAACTTTTCTCATGAGGGCCCATTCCTCTGGCATCACTCCACATCTCAAATGGTTTTATGGGGTCCGCCTGATGCTGCATTCTTGTCATTATTCCACTAATATCCACCTCAAGGGTTGGGCGGTCGTTTTCTCCGTGTGTCATCATCAAGTATTTGGGACAGTTCTGGCTCAAGACGAAACTTTTCGTTATACCGCTGATGTAGGACATCCCATTTTGTCACATGGTGTTCTTAGGCTCCATTACAGCTCCCGTGTAGCCAGTGAGCCTCGAGTGCTTAAGCTCTTACCGAAAGCTACTACAGTGATGTGGTCGGTCACTATAGGAAGCTCCATGTGATCTCTCTGGAATCTCTCTAAATAGTCCTTCAGCAACTCCCAATCATGCTGGCGAATCTCAAAGATATCTTCCATACGATTTTCTCGTTCGAGGGACTTTTCAAAAAGTTGTTTTCCTTTTTCGTGCGATCATCACTCTCTCTCTTAAATTAAAAAAAAAAACACCATTCTTCTCTTCTATTCCTAAGTTTACTCCATCAAAAACCCTAACCAAACATCAAAATCTTTCTCTCACTCTTAAATTCTCCTAATTCTCTACCATGTCTCAACCACAAAAATCTTCTACTTCTACTACTGAGTCATCTATGCCCAAAGTTTCTTTAAAGCTTACCAAGAAAACAAAAACAAGTCCTGGAAGTTTGGCTGAAAGATTTGCCAAGAAACAGATGCGGGTAAAAAGAAAATCTCAAAATTAGAGAAAGAGGAACCTGTGTCACAGACGACAAGTGTGTCAGAAGTTTCCACATGGTCTGACAAAATTGCTCAAGATGTAAAACCTGATTGTACAAAATCTAGTTCAAATATGTATGATACAGTTTTGAGCCCTGGGAAAATCAAAACTGAGAAATTGGTGGTTGTTTAATTGAACTAGTTGAATGTGTAACTATTGGTAGTTCTAGTAGTGTAGAAGAGAGGGAGAAGGTTATGTCTGTAAAACCTGTTAAAGTGGTAGGAGAACCTAAGAAAGTGGTTGAATATGTTAAATCTGTTGAATCTCAAGAAGACCCAGTCAATGAACCTGGTTCGGAGGCTGCTTTTTCTGAGGCTAGAAAAGAGAAGGTGGTTGTTAGTGAACAAGTTGAAGTAGGGGGAAAGACCTACCGAGAAAGTCAAAGAAACTGAGAAAGAACTTGGTTCTTCCTCAGTTTCTGTAACAACTGAGGACGCAGGAATAGATTGGACTGAATTTGAAGAAGAAAATCAAGAGGAAGAACCTGAGACACAGAAAGATGAAGTGTCCGAGACAAGAAAAAGTAAAAGAAAATTTGGTGTTGCAGAGGAGGAGGAATCTGAAGAGGATGAGGTTGTGTTGGTGAGTAAGAAGAAACAGTTGGTGGGGAAACCTGTAAAAGGGAAGAAGAGGGAGTTAGTTAAATGAGGAAAGGTCGTGCAAATAAGGGACTTGTAGATGAAAGTGGTGAAGATGAAGGACATGAGGGTGTTGTGTCTGAATCTGGGAGTAAGAACATCTTGTGGTGGTTAAAGGTGTGAGGAAGCCAGCCACAAGGTCTGCCCTGAGACAACACAAAGAGATGCCTGAAAAGTATGCTGCAAAAGAACAGAGCTGGAAAAGCAGCTGAAAAACCTGCTCCTTTCCTAGGAGATGACTTTGTGGAGGAAGAAGGAGAAGATTTTGAAGTGAGATTTTAGGACCCGGATGACTCTGCATTTTGGGAAAGTTCTCTTCATCCAAAGAGGGAGTTCATAAACAGGTTTGAGTTCTTTGCTGGAAGAGTGTGCTAGCTGGAAGCATATTGACTTACACAGAAGAAGCTCAGAAGAAAAGGCTAGTTGAGAAGAAAAACATTCAGAGTTTGAAAAAGTTGTTTGCCAATGACAAGAGATGCTTGTATGTAAAGGCTTTCATAGAAATTTTTATAAACTGCACAGTGGAAAACAACAAGGTGTCATCCAAAGTGATGGGGGTGTACATTGAGTTTGGAAGGGCTGAACTAGGTGTGATATTGGATGTGTCTGCTATAGGTTATGTTGACACCCAATTTTGTCCCTCATTTTCCTACAGTTGGTTATGTTTAACCTAAATATGCAATATTGACTATTTGTGTATAATTTGTATTAGAAGGCATGCATTTACGTGTGTTATCCTCTACTTATATATTACATACTTAATTGTGGCTATATTGCATAATTTTTCATCATTTAGATGTGTGGCTAATTATGCTTAATTAATTTGACTTGACCTAAGTTGTATGCATTTTTCTTCTTTATATACAATATATATTTCTTTTGTCTTGCTCAAAACCTTTAGTTAAATATTAGTCCGATTAATTATATCCAACCCATTACTTTTAACTCGTGCATCGTATACTTTTGGAATTCAAATTCTTTTGATTTTGAATAATTTCTGTAATCTCTACTTAATTCAAAATATCTAGCATATTTCATTCTCTTTTAATTAAAATCCTATCTTGAACTTGGACACAGAATTTGGCCAAATACATCCTTTTGTTTGAATTCCAAAATCAGATTTGGTATAATATTTTCAATTAATTTCATAATCTCCCAAATCATCTAATCACCCCCCCCCCCACCAAATCTCTTCCCCAAATCTCTCCTAAATCATTCTCAATAAAAATCCCTGAATTTGAGGTCATCTCTAACGTCTCTCATCTTCCCCTAATCCTTAACAACATACATTATCCCTATGTCTAAATCCCCCAAATCTCTCCCGTTATCTCCCTCAATCTCTCCAATCACTCCTTAATCCACTCTCATATAATAATCATATAGGTCCAACGTATTTATCCCTCTTTTGATACTACATACATCACCCTCAAATCCTCCAAATCTCCCACAATCTCTCACAATCCCTCAAAATCGGAATATCTCAAATCACTCCTCCCTAATCAATCCCCTAAAATCCTCCTTCTCAATCTTCCCAAACGATCTATTCCCCATGATCACTCCAAATTGAAAATCAAATCCTTTCCAAAATAAGGCTCCAGCAATGCTTACATAAACAGTACCAAATGGGGATAAAGACACTGGTCATTCTCCCTCTGAAACACAATACACATCCAAATACCTACATCTTCCTCCTCTTTACATCGTGCCACCAACAATGAGAGTACACACACCCATACACGGTGACCAATATAGATACACTTCTTTGTACACACCAACACAATAATGTATTAAAAAGGGTTATCTCCTTCACCCTTTGCACCTACACACATAAAAACTCCATCAATACAAACACCTTCAGTACAAATACGTACACACATCCCACATACCTCCTCATCTTCTTCACCCCTTACATTCATCATCAGAACATATACACAGACAATTCACCATATAAAATCAAGGCCAGCAGAACATACACTATTCCACACACACCACCAAGATCAGAAGCACCAGTACAGATCGAAAATGGTTATGCTTATATGAACAGATTCTATACACGAGGCTACACAGTTGTGGCAAACGAAAAATATTTATTTTGACATCTTGGAGGCCAATACCAGTCTCATTCTGTTACATACAATGTCCATTTCCGTGCCCGAAAAATAAAACAATAGGCGATGACGATAACGTTTATATACATTTTTGCAAAAACAAGTAGGATAGACAACGAGATCCGCACTTGGCATGGTAACACGACCGACTGGCGTGCTTGCAGCCGTGACGTATCCTTAACCCCCTATAACCCATCTGAGCCTCAGCTTTTGAAAATTCCCTTTTTCCTTTTATTTTCCTTTTATTATTATTATTATTATTATTATTATTACTATTTTTTTTTAGCGAATATCACTAGGCAGGGTGCCTAGCGACTAATTTTATAAATAATAAATTCCTCAAAGAGGACAATACAAAGTAAGGAGGGCCATACCATACCTTACATCATCCTATCGAGGTGTGACCTCGCTCCTAACAAGAATGCAAAAAATAAGAGCTCGCAAGAACCAAATAAAGTATGATCATCACAGAGTTTATAACACACTCTATGATGATATTACATATGAGAATACTGAAAAAATAAAATAATATAAAAGCTAGAAAGAAAGTGGAATAATGCAATCCGCACTTCCTTCTACAAGTGATGACGTGAAAAATGTAGAAAGGCCCTGCAATACTAACTTGAAAAAATGATATTTTCGGCTCTCTGTCACGATCATATATGCTATCCATCATTTCTTCGAGTTCTTGGACTTGTTGGATCTTTTGGATTTTGATTTTGTACTCCTCGTAGGTTTCACCCTAGTAGGCTCTAAAGGGCGCCTTACCCTCCTTACTCTCTTTGGAGCATTATCATGAATTTCCCTAGGCGACAAATCTCCTTCTCTAGCCACCATGCTAAAATTATGTGCGGTGGACTCTTTCTCAAGTTCCTCTTCTTCAAACAAATCATCATCCTCCACCAAATAATGTCCTTGAGGAACCCTCTCTTGGAATGATCCCACTTGCCTTGCCAAGATACCCCTCGTATCATTCAAATCCATTCTCTTGACAAGTTCATCATCGGTGGGTAAATACTTTGAATGTGGGACAAGCTGCATCAAGGATTTAGGCACAAAAGAGGGAGCATTTATGTTCAAAAAAGACTTACCAAAATTAGGAGAAGCACTTCTACACAGCCGTTCAAGTTGAACCATTGGAATTAGATCCTTTCCAAAAAATTTTGGCCTAGCCACACTTGCAGATTCCAAACTCGTGCTCACCTCAAGTGAAGGAATAGTGAGGGCTTGCTTATTTTCCACACAGACTCCCTGGCTCAAATTAATGCCTTCTACGTCATTTGTTCCCAGCGGAGAAGTACTAACTGCAACAGCTTCCAAGTCCTCACAAAAAAGCTCATTTAAATGTTCTCCCACATCGACAAGAGGACTATTAGGAGACTGGGAATCGTGCAAATCTGAGGGCTGCATATCCCCTCGTGACCCCACGACATTTAAAGCACCCAAAGGATTCTTATCCAACGCAGCATCAAAACTATTTGCAATAAAAGCATCAATCCCACGTGAATCTGATAAAGAAGCACACGAACTCCCAGGCTGCTCAATCCTTAACTCACCTCGTGGCTCCACAGCACTTAAACCATTTTTAATTAAGCTAGGGGAACACTTTTTGTCCAATAAAAAAGTTGCATCATTCAAAACTGCATGCACATGCAGCCCAGACTGCTGAGTATCATTAAAAACAGAAGTTGCATTCAAGCCTTTAGCTTCAGATGCAACTGTCTCCATTACAACCTCTCGTGCAGCTTCAAAAAATCTCGCCTCATTCTCGTCCAAACACGCTACATTCGTTAAAGCTTTGGGCTGAAGATCACCCTCACGTGACAAAGAATCCACTGTCACGATAAAATCAGTAGCAGCTGGACCCACAGACTTTAAAGCTAAAAGCTGCTGGCCCACAACAGCATTCAATCCTTCAGCATCCATATCCTGTGAAACATTAAAATTTTTAGGAGAAGCTGAAGGTAGCTTATCTGCATCGAATAACTCCCCACGTGACTCCCCAACATTAAACGCATTCCTAATCAAGCTGCGAGAGGAATTCATGTCCAATAAAAACGTAGCATCACACGTAACTGCATGCTCTTGCTTCTCAGCTTCAAGAACTAAAGCTGAAGGCTGCTGTGCGACCAAAAAAGCAGAACCAGCTGGAAAATCTAAGGCTCTTCCAAAGATACTAGGACAAGCTGAGGGCTGCGATCCAACAACCAACGAGTCCCCTTGTGCTTCCACAGCAACACGCGACTCATCAACAAATTTACCTGAAACTGCAGACACACCAACCTCATTGCTTTTGGGATGATTTCTAAATGCAACTTCAACCCATTCCCTTGTCTGAATTCCAAGTTGGTTTGCAACTGGGTTTGCAACATTCAAGTGCGGAGTTTTACATTGATTCTCTTGCATCTCACTTGGGACTTGAAATTCCTTCTCTATATGAACAAAAAAATCAACATCATCCTTCTCAAGACTCTTCTCCTCCACAGTATGTTGATTTAAATTCATATCCGTGTCAGGGACTTCAACAAAATTTTCCAAAAGATCAAAAGCATTCCTAGTTGTGATAGTTTCTTCTTGATTCACACGATTAGTAGATGTACTGGGAGCCCCTTCAACTTGTCGTGCAGGTACTTGTCCATGCTTCTTCTTGGTATCCACACGAACCCAAGCAGAGGTGTTCTTGTTAGGGTGTAAAACCCTTCCCCCATTCCTTTTTGGATTACCTCGACCACGCGAAGGATGCGCAGCAACATGATTACCATCACCATACTTTTGCGTGGGCTGTGTAGGCTCAACATCCCCACTATGAACATTACTTACAACCTTGCCACTCTTTAAAATCCTAAAAGGTCTACAGTCGCAGCCTCGTCCTCCAAACCTCCAAAGTCATTTTTTTTTCACAAGTTCTGGATGCAACACATAACATTCACTGTCGCAATGACCTTGAAGCCTACATTCCCTACAATATTTAGGAACATAGTCATATCTAATACGAACCCACTTAAACCTTGCTTCACCCGTTGTGGAGTTCTTGATTCCGATACGAACCCGTTGTGGACGAGTCGCCAAAAGATCAAGCTCGACTTTAACTTTCGCACAACTAGGTCGAGATTTCGCTTTGGTGGCTGCATCTACTTGAAGTGGTCGTCCAATAGCTCTTGCCAAGGAAAAAATAGTTTCCTTACCAAAGAAGACGGGTGGCAAACCAGGGAATGAAACCTAAGCAACACCAATCGAAGTTTCTTCATTCGGATCAAACCAAACCTCATACTTAAGACCTCGCATTTGGTGAAGTGTAGAACCAATCTTAACATAGAAAGCTGGCCTAGAAAGTATATGAACATAATCCTCCAAAATGGAGAGCCTAATTAGAATGTGACGAGGGTCTAATAAACCAATAAAACATGCACCTTTAAGCTCAAGTTGCAACGGGACTTGCTTCTTTATATCATGAAAATCCGGCATACCGTATGCAAACTTTCCAACCACTGCATATTGTAATTCTTCGCTAACCACCATGTTATCCACGTCCTTGTCTTCCCAAAGGAAAGAAGGCTCACCATGATGAAGTTCAAAAAAAGGCACCGCGGCAGTGGGTTCAATATGCGTCGAAGTAGGGTTTAAAACGGATTTGTAGGATTGTAGTTGTGGTTGTGATGTTAAAGGAGGGTTAGAATTAGTAGTAGGAACCTGGACAACCCCAGTAGGGGGCTGTCCAGTAGGCGCAATGGCCATGGAAACTCAAAATACTAAACTCGCCAGAATCGCCATTTTAGAGAGAAAATGTCAAAACGGCTAGGAGTTTAGGGGGGTTTTTTTTTTTTTTAGCGAAATCCCTTATTATTATTACTATTGTTATTGTTATTATGGTTACTATTATTACTACATTTATTATTGTACTAATTCATACTTTACATTTTTTTGCAAGGTACGTCGTGGTAGAATAAAAAACAAACGGGCAACGCTTTTGAAGAGGACAAAATATTTCAAAACTATTACTTTTTTACTCTATTTTATTTTATTTTGTTTATGATCCTTACTAATTTGTTTTTATATTGCAAGTTATCTTTGGTTGAAGATTGCTAAGGAAGAAGCAATTAACGAATATGATCCTTTTATTAATTTTGATTACGTCTCTAACTTGTATATTATAGTTGATATAATTTAGTTAGATTTAGTTTAAATTATTCTTTTTGAATTCCAATAATTAGTCCGGCCAGTAACCACATTTGATGGAACCATAGTGGTTCCTAACACCTTCCTTTTAGGTTAATTTGAACTCTTACCTAGAACTTTTAGTTCGCAAGACCATATTTCGGAGTTTAACTATAAAAATTGGCTAGAAACAAAAGTAGGTTTCCTAATACGCCTAGTTAAAAAAAAATGTTAGGTGGTGACTCCAAGTCATACCCGAGAGTTCCAATAAATCGAGCCTTATTTCAAACTTTAACCGATTCGAAGAAAAATGGGTATCGACAGAATGGCGACTCCGTTCGAGATTAAATGTTCTAACCACTTCGATTTTTATATTGGGTTTATTCTTGCTATGATTATTTTGTATTCATTACTAACTTTTTTCTATTTGCATGTTGGTAACCTTTTATGTTTTTTATATTTTTGATATAATCATTGCATTATTTGTTGCATATCGTTAATACTTCCTCCACTCCTTAAAATTGACACTTGCATACACATAAACGATTACGTGGAACTCACGGTCGTTTCACTCTAAAAAAAATACTTTAGAGGGAACGGTTAGAATCTAGTTGATCCGTGGTATAACCAATAATTCTAAACATCCGCACCCCTTAGTTGTCCGTCTGGGGGACCATGTCCTTGCTGAGATTACCCAAATCTTAGTTACACTTTGTTTAAAAATCAGGCATCATGTCATATTTAGGAAAAGTTCGACTTGTCTCGTGCGTAAGTCTATTAGTTCTCCATATTTGAATGAATCGAATGGATGTTCAACCCTAAGGGACGTTTGAATGTGTTATGTGCATTTATTTAAAGATGAACGCGTCTAATGTAGACCATTTGTTCTCATAAAAGGGGTTCGTCTAATAATTTATTTTGGTTGCAGGTTGTCAGAAGTCACGAAGACTTGGAAGGTCAAAGAATACATAAAATTTAAATTAATTTTTCTACTTTTATGTAACAAAATCAATTATTTATTTTTATTTACCTATAAAAAAATTGTTATTTATATATTTATACAACAAAATCAATTATTTTTTGTTCATTTTGGGTTATGAGGACAATGGGGATGAAAAATAATACACATTCAAGTTTTAAACAACATACTCAAACTTAAGAAGGCTTAACATCCCTGGCATGTTAAATTCCATTAGCCAACTTTGTCCAAAAGCGTCATCAAATGACGCCTATCATGCATATTATGTGTATTGATCCTATTAGGCCTACCTCCGGCACAAAAGTGGTCTCTTACATTATAAAGTGTGATACGTTTTACATTTGGTAATGATTACCTCGACACTGGCTTATTGTTTTCATGTGTTAGTTTTACTCCCGCTCCTGAGGTTGACTTGTGCATTATGCCTGAGCATGAATACCGGACAAGAGCCAAAGGACAAGTTATGCCGAGCAACTGAACAGGCAACACATTACGAGCATGCTGAGAACCTTAGTGGAGCTGGGGCGTTAGTTTTTTCTTAAATAAAACACGACTCCGAGTCATTAGCTTTTGTTTTCTTTGTTTTTCAACTTTGTTGCATCATTGTTTTCTTTCGAAGCCAATTTCTCAAGACCAATAATAGAAGCATTTCTTACTTCTCATTTTTGAGTATCCATCATTCACTTTCTGCAAAATTATTTTAATTCCATTGAATCTGTGACTGCGATGTGAGAGAATAGTCCGAAACAACGAGTACAGGCCAGGGTATGATGATTCGACAAAGGATGTTTAAGGAACTTCATGGTTAATCGCGGAAATCTTATAGCAGACAACTGAGGCAATATCATAATAAGGAAGATGACTTACAATTCAAGGCGAAACAATAGAAATACACATAAGAAGCAGAACTAGACAATCTCGAACAGATTAAAAGCGTACTCGAGCAAGTTACGTTCATGGATAGAAAAGTATTAACACAACAAGCAATGGAATAGCAAAGGCACTTACGAAGAAAGTTAGAGCAAGACAGTTGATCATAAAGTAGAATTCTCCAAATCGAGACAAAGCAAGATCCTTATGTCATGCACACAATATTGATAAGAGGAGCATTAATATCAGCAAAGATGGATCGCGAAGTACAACAAAAATCCCTCTACTCAGACACAATCAAGAGATACTTAAGTTGTATGCATTTTTCTTCTTTATATACAATATATATTTCTTTTGTCTTGCTCAGCACCTTTAGTTAAATATTAGTCCGATTAATTATGTCCAACCCATTATTTTTAACTCAGTCACGTCCTTTTGGAATTAAAATTCTTTTGATTTTGAATAATTTCCTTAATCTCTACTTAATTCAAAATATCTAGCATATTTCATTCGCTTTTTATTAAAATCCTATCTTGAACCTGGTCAGAGAATTCGGCCAAATATATCCTTTTGTTTGAATTTTAAAATCTGATTTGGTGTAATATTTTAAATTAATTCCATAATCTCCCAAATCATCTAATCACTTCCCCAATCAATCCTAAATCATTTTCAATCAAAATCCCTGAATTTGGGGTCATCTCCAACGTCTCTCATCTTTCCCTAATCCTTAACAACATACATTATCCCTATGTCCAAATCCCCCTAATCTCTCTTGTTATCTCCCTCAATCTCTCCAATCACTCCTTAATCAACTCTCTCATACAATTATCGTATAGGCCAAACGTATCAATCCCTCTTTCATACTAGATACATCATCCTCTAATCCTGCAAATCTCCCACAATCTCTCGCAATCCCTCAAAATCAGAATTCCTCAAATCACTCCCCCCTAATTAGTCCCCCTAAAATCGTCCTCCTCAATGTTCCCCAACGATCTAATCCCCTTGATCACTTCAGATTGAAAATCAAATTCTTTACAAAATAAGGCTCCAGAAATGATTATATAAACAATACCAAATAGGGGTAAAGGCACTGGTCATTCTCCCTCTGAAACACAATACACATCCAAATACCTTCATCTTCCTTCTCTTATACCATGCCAGCAACAATGACAGTACACACACCCATACACGGTGACCAACATAGATACATTTCTCTATACACACCAACACAATAACATATTAAAAGGGGTTATCTTTTTCACCCTTTGCACCTACACACACACACAAACACTCCATCAATACACACCCCCTCAATACAAATACGTACATATATCCCACATACCTCCTCATTTTCTTCACCCCTTACATCCATCATAAGAACATATACACACATAATTCACCATACAAAACCAAGGCCAGCAGAATAGACATTATTCCACACACACCACTAAGATCAGGAGCACCAGTACAGATTGGAAACCGCTATGAACAGATTCTATACACAAGGCTACACAGTTGTGGCCAGCAAAAAATATTTATTGTAAGGCCTATATACTGATTTGAACGGATACTACACGGCCAATGACATCTTGGAGGCCAATACAAGTCTCGTCCCGTTATATACAATCTCCCTTTTCGTGTCCCAAAAACAAAACCATAGGCGATGACGATATCATTTATATACAATGTTGCAAAAACGAGCATGATAGGCAACGGGATCCGCACTTGGCATGGCAACACGACCGGCCGGCGTGTTTGCAGCCGTGACGTATGTTTAACCCCCTATCACCCAATCGGAGCCTAAGCTTTCAAAAAATCCCTTTTTCCTTTTATTCTCCTTTTATTATTATTATTACTATTATTTTTATTACTATTATTATTATTATTTACATTTTTTATTATCATTACTATTATTTTTATGACTATTATTATTATTATGGTTATTATTATTACATTTATTATTGTTAATATTTATTATTGTACTAATTTATATCTTTACATTTTTTTACGAGACGTCGTGGTCGAATCATAAACAAGTGGGCAACGCTTTTGAAGAGGACAAAATATTTCAAAACTATTACATTTTTACTCTATTTTATTTTACTTTATTTACAATCCTTACTAATTTATTTTTATTTTGTAAGGTATCTTTGGTTGAAGATTGTTAAGGAAGAAGCAATTAGCGAATATGATCATTTTATTAATTTTGATTATGTATCTAATTTGTATATTATAGTAGACATTGTTTAGTTAGATTTAGTTTAAATTATTCTTTTTGAATCCCAATATTTGGTCTGACCAGTAACCACATTTGAAGGAACCTTAGAGGTGCCTAACACCTTCCTTTCAGGTTAATTTGAATCCTTACCTAGAATTTTTAGTTCGCAAGACCATATTTCGGAGTTAACTATAAAAATTGGCAAAAAACAAAAGTAGGTACCCTAATACGCCTAGTTAAAAAATATGTTAGGTGGCGACTCCAAGTCTTACCCGTGAGTTCCAATAAGTCGAGCCTTGTGTCGAACTTTAACTGGTTCGAGGAAAAATAGGTATCGACAGATTATTGCAGGTACAAGAAGTTGGATTGGCCCAAGAGACCAGATGTGGATATGCCCTAGGATAATCTTGAAGAAGGAAATGGAACCTAGTCACAAACTGCTCTTTGAATTTGTTCACAGGTTCGTATTGCAACGTGCAGAAAGGAACAATCACGCTAGTACCTGGATATGACGTACATGAACCTACTGGATATGTGTGTGCTCATCAATCCACTCCTATCTCTTGCATCAGGTTTTTGATCATTTTTTAGTTCCTTTGGTGGATGGACAGAAGATTGCACAAAATAAAATATTTGGGATGAATACCCTAAAGATTAGTGATTTCTTCAAACCAAAGAGGGAGTCCAAACGTCCAGTAAGGGTCAAGGTTGAGAAGGTTGGTGAAGCTGAGGGTAGTGGATATAGTGAAGATGTGGAAAAGATGAAGGAATCATGGAGCAACAAGTGAAGGAGCTACAGGCTAAGAATGAGGAACTCAAAAGAGAGCTGAAGTTAAAGGGTCAAAAAATTAATCGTTTGACCAAAGAGTATAACAAACACCAAGCGGATCTTGTGATGGAACGCCAAGGAATTTCACGCACTGTTGCAGGACTTGTCAAACACTTCAATGTTCCTCCGTAGAACCTGTCCTCTCAATTCCTTGTCTAGGTCATTAGGATTTCCTTTTTGTCCTTATTGGTGATGCTTGTTAAGACTATTTGATTTTGATTGGCATGTACTTAATTGGGTTCTGCTGATGTGAACCCTGGAGATTTTGGTTTTAAAATGCTTGTTCCTGTGCTAAGTTCTTCTGTGTTTGCCTTAATTCCTATTTGGGCCCTTGGATATTTACATGTGTTTCCTGCTTAGTTGACTTGCATCATTTTTCTATAGTTTGGACTATATTAACATGTTTATAGGTGATTAGGATCTTTTCGATGATGCCAAAACGGAGAAGAAGAAAATGTTGAGGGGCTTGTGACCCACCTCATCTGTTTTAAATTTTCTTTCAACTGTTCTTATTATGTTTTTTATTTTGATTTTGATTGTACAAGATACTTGGCAACACTTACTTGTCATCATCAAAAAAGAGGAATTTGTTGAATGATGATAAATTTTGAGAATTGACAAACAAAGGACCTGATTCCTATTGGTTGGCACGACTAATCGAAAAGATGGCTGATCAATAATCCATGCAGAAGTAGGAAAGATTTAGCGCGCACGAGTTATTAGTCCTAGTTAGCAAAAAGAGTTTGTGCCTAAGCTGCCTCTAAGCAGTGTAAATGCGAAGCAGTGTTATACAAGGAGTGTATCATATGAGATCTTCTCTTTCCATAATTGAGAAGATTCCTACTTGCGAACTGCTAGGGTTTTCAATATCCTAAACAAAAGGAGAGTTGATAGCAATCAAAAGGAAGTCTTGTTGATCGTGTGAGAGTGGACGTAGCAGACAACTATCGAAGAACCCTGTGTTGATTCAGTGGTATTGTAGGTTCTTAGATAGTGAAGTTGGCTTGCATTGAGAATAAATTGTTACCTACTTGCTTATTTACAGAAGTTTTGTAATAGGTGATTCTTGTAACTTTGTGAGTTGTAGGGTCTAGAGCTTAGCCCCTTGGTTATTAGTGTGTAGCCTAAAATATGCTCATTGAGTTTGTGGAATTGGTGCTCAAAATCGCAGAGATTATGTCATAGTTTTCTCCCTTGAGCAAGGAGTTTTCCATGTAAAATTAATGTGTTCTTTAGTTTATGTATTGTGCTGATTGTTTATTCTTATAGTTATTGAAACAAGGCAAGAACCTGGTTCTTTCTAAGATGGGTGAAATTCTTTAGAAAAATTGAAGGACACTATTCAACTCTTTTCTAGTGTCCTGAAGAGGTGCACCTTATGCAACACTACTCCATTACCTAATAATCATAACCGAAAATATAAATAAAAAACAAGACAAGAGATCCAAAATCACTTAAACATAACATGTATTATTATTTATTTAATTATTTAAAAACTACAACACGAGTGACGTAAGTCACAAATTTTTGTAATGTAGAAAATGCAGAGTATTCCAAAGAAAAATTACTTAAGTGCTCAAATAGTTTTTGTATTATATTAAACTAAAGGGACATAGAACACATACTTTGGTAGTGCTAGAAGAGAGATGTGATTTTGCATGCGTTGTTTCCGAGGACTAGATAGGAATAATATTTCGTTTTATTACATTATTGACAAAAAGTATAATTGGGATTAAGATCAATAAATTTATTTGATCACACTCCAAAAATTTGAACTCTATTAGTATTTTGGCTGCTTATTTTTGCATATTTTGATTCACTGGCAAATATTTTAATTCAAAATATGTTTCACTCAAATCCCCTAAAATAGCAGAGCTACTACTCCTTAGTTGGAGTTGTTATTTTTAAATAAAGCCACCGTGGTGATGGGGGGTGAGTCTCTGGTAGCAAAGAATGGCAGATGAGGAAGTTACATATGGAAAGCCTGAATGCAACTCCCAAGAAGATAATTCCTCTGTCCCACTTTAGTTGTTGTTTTAGTTCTTTCATATTAATAACAGCAACAAACAATAACATACCAATTATAATTTCACAAGTGGTGTTTGGAGAAGATGAGGTATATATAGATCTTATCCCTACGTCGAATAAAATAGAGAGATTGTTTTCGATAAACCCTCGGCTCAACAAAAATATTTTTGAAAATGGGAAGGAACGAAAAAAATATTATGAAGAAAATATAAAGATAGTGTTGAAGTATGAGTTTTGAAGAATGACAAATAAAGAATCTGAGGAAAGACCAGTTTCATGTGTGAAGGCACAACAGTTCGAAAAAATACCGAGTCACATTCCTACTCTTATTCAAAAATGAATAGTACCGCGTAAAGGAACAAGCTGCAATTCCTAGGGAAAATAGGAGAAATTACCGCATAAATTACAATCCTATGCAGCTAATTAAGGAGTCCTGTCTTGAAGTTGAAGCAGCTGCCACAAGCTAATTAAGGAAAAAGGAGTTAAATTCAAAAAAGAAAAACTTTAATGAAGGGCTTTTTTCTAACCATATTTGATAAAGGTTCCTAGTTAAGGTCTACTAAGGATTGAACTCTATAAATACATAACTGGAGACTTGCAAAATTATTCATTTCACTTTGAGAGAGCAAAACTAAGGCACATCAAAGTGCTGATCGTTTATGAGTGAACAAGACAGAGTTGCAGTTGAAGAAGCAAGTATTGAATAAGTTCTTTCTTAGGTTCTTAGGATGCTTTAGTTCCCTCTTATAGGAATTGAATTGTAACCTATCTGCTTGCTAGTTCCTTGGTTATTGAGTTATAACCTAAAGCTTACTCGTTTTGTGTTGTAGAAAGTTTCTCAAATACCAGAATTTAGGTCATGGTTTTCTCCCTCGAGCATTTCCACAAAAAATATTTGTGCAAGTTTATTTCCGCAAAGTCTTTGTGAGGAGTTCAACTTAAGTGTCAGGTTCTTAGGTTTAACGAGAATTGGGCAAGACATTATTCACCCTCACCCGCTCTAGTGTCTAATTAATGTGCACCAATGTAGAGAAAGTAATGACACAAAAATATTAGGAAAATTTACATGGCATAGACATTCGTAAGTGTCATCGAAATAAAATAAACACATTCTTCCTTTATTATGATTTATAAATATTTAACATAGGTATTCCACTATTAATAGTCATTACACACCTATGAAACATTTAGTATAGTACACGCCTATTTTATAAGAGTTTATTGGTCATCACACTATTTTTAATGGGATATCTTTCCTCACTAATTAGTGATATCTACTAAATATTTTCCCTCAATCTTTAGTCACTTAATTATTTCCTACATTTTTGCACAAACCATATTAACACACAATAAAACTTAAAACCAAAAAAAAAAAAAAAAAAAAAAGGTAAACAAACAAAACACGGTAATTGTCATTGGAATTCTCACTCACCTTGTGAAGTGAAATTCAGATCTACACCATTTCCTCCGACAAGTGGTTAACACTTTTTTTGGCTAAACAGTTGTTATTGGTTATTATAGTTCTTTATTCCTTCATTATTAACTCCAATTTTAAAAGGTATCTCTAAAAAGTCATATATTATGTATATATTTACAATATATCCTATCGAAAATTATAAAACGTTGAAAACTAGAATATCAATAGAATTTGAAATCTTTAAACAGAGTCAATATAATGAATACATGTATCCTTTATTTTTCGTATCTCGGTATTAATACTATATAGATTAATAGGTATAAGTAATGTACATACTAATCATAAATAATGTATATCTATCCATATTTACAAATTTATAGATGAATAATAGGTACACACTTATTGATTTTTGTCATAATGACTATTATATAGGCATATCAAGTACCTACTTATTCAATACAAATTTTGTGCATAATGAATAATATATGCATACCAGGTATATGCTTTTTAATATTATTATAGTGAATAATATAAGCATATCAAGTACCTGCTTATTGAATACAGATCATATGCATAGTGAATAATGTATTTATACCAGGAGCATACTTATTGAATATAATCTGATAATTATAATTATAATTTGCAAAATGAATGAGATTTAATATATATCTCGATAGTCAAGAGATCAACGTTAATAAGAGAGAGGTCATGGAGAAACCTATTTGGCTTCTACTTACTAAAGTTAATCAAGATTACTAAATCAATTATTATCAAAACATTACCAAATCCCATAATGTAAGGATTATATATCGATTTTCCTTATTAAATGACAAAAATTAGGAAAGAATAGGAAATTCGTTTGGAATCCCTAAAATTATGCTAACTTAGCTTACATTGTTACGTTTTTCTCGCAAGTATTTAAGAAAAACGATTTGCGTAAACCTATTTATATAGCGTAATATTGGCTAGTCTTTGTGCAAGATTCCATATGTCTATTCGTATGTAGGGTGTTGAATGATGTTTGAGTTTTGCAGATTGGCAAACAAAGAACCTGATTGAGAACCTAGTCCTTATAAGAAGGCATGATTGATCGAAAAGATTTCGGTTTGCAAATCCATATTGTACTAGGAAAATTTGGAAACTTGGCATGTATAAAAGTATTAATCCTAGTAAGCAATAAGAGTTTGTGCCTTGGCCGCCTTTATGAAGAGTGAAGGAAGAGTAGTATTAAACAAGGAATATATCAAAAGAGATATTCTCTTACCATAATTGAGAAGACTCATAGTGGTAAGCTGCTAGGTTTTCATACACCATATACAATCAAGTAATTAAGGATGGCCGCAGCGATTCATTCATCACGAGAGTTGAGAGCATTCAAAGGCAATTCAAAGTTGATCGTGAGTGAGTTGACAAAAGCATACAACCATTGAAGAACCTAGTGTTGATCGAGTTTAGTGTAAATTCTTTAATATTATTATCGTAATGAATTGATTATAAACTGTTACCTATTGTTTATTCCTAGAAGCATTGTATTATGTGATTCTTGTGAGGAGCAATTCTGTGAAAGCTAGAGTTTAGCTTTGAGAGTTTGTAGATTCTAGAGTGTAGCCCCTTGGTTATAGAATCTGTAACCTAAAACTTGCTCGGTTGTGCTAGTGAACGAGTTTGCAAAATCCCAGAGCTTGGGTCGTGGTTTTTCTCCTTTGAGCAAGGAGTCTTCCACGTAAAAACTCCATGTTCTTGAATTTCTATTTTAGATCTATGATAACTGTATTGGTTAAAGAAACTAGGCAAGAACTAGGTTCTTGACAAGACAAACGATGTTCTTCAGAAAATTTAGAGGATACAATTCAGCTCCCTCCCACCCCCCCCCCCCCTTTTCTAGTGACATGAATAGGTACACTGTGTGCAATATATTGCCTAACATTGTTTTGGCTAGATGCATTATTTTCTCAAAATATTAAAGCTAACCATCCTAAATGAAGCAACAATACTAACAAAAGCGAGGAATTTTAAAACTTGAAAAATAAAAATAAGATAGATAAAGTTCTCTAACACCCCATACTAACTCCACGTTCCCCACAAAAAAGATAGAAAATACTCAAGTGTCTTTTAGCCTTCTACGCAAATCCCCGACCTCCATACTCTTCTATCTAGAATCAAGTCCTCGATAATCTAAAACTGTATCATGTCTTGCCTAATCACCTGGCCTCAGTTAATAAAATAATCAATACGAGGTATAGTTTATTAAGTAATTCTTATTAAATACTTTTTGAGAATTGAGCAGTATTAAAAAATTATTCATATTTTAACTACTAAGGGCATAGTGTGAAACAATTAACAAATCTAGTTTTGTTACATGTTTATAATGATAAAGAATATGGATAATTTTTTAGCTAAAGTGACAACTAAAATATTTTTTGTATCATTATCACTATTAATTCTTCCACTTAAAGTTAAGAGAACTAATGGTTAAATACAAAGTACTTTGAATCATGCTTTGGTAGGAATTTGGATTTATGTGCCTCTTTGTATGGTCTTGATAATCCTCACTATGTAGTCTAATTTTTGGATCGAGTTAAGCCAAATGTCCATCTTCTTATCATGGTATTAGAGTCAAACCCATCTTAATTCATGGTGATCTGATGTTAGAACCACAACATATATTGTCCACGTTTTAAATATCCAATCCTGGGCATGATGAGTAATGATTCCCGCATTGATGGGATATGAATTTATTTGTCAATTTTTTAAGCTAAATTTTAATGCTGTGTTAGGCGCAATATTCATTTATTTGAAAATATCCCTTTTCAAACCTTTCATTAAAACGAGCATAAATCAATTTTCAAAAATAGATTTATGAATTACATTATGATATGTCTTAATCAATAATTAGGAAATTACCAAAAATAATTTAATAACATATATAAATTACAAGTATTTTTTATATTGAGTGTGTAATCTATTTTGTGCTTGTTAAAAATATAACGTTTAATATATATATAATTTTCATGTTTATTTTCGTGTTAGTTTAAATTTTTAATTGTTGGACTTCAAATATTTTAAGTTTACTTAGTTAAATTAATAGCCCTTTGTGGATTATTTTCACATAAAATAAGCTAGTAAGGCCCCCCATATTTTAATATGCTAGTAAATACTTCTGGTGGGGTGCAACTTAAATTTCTTCTTTTTTTCTTCATGAGTTGGGTAAACCATGACTGCTTCATCCTTCTCTGGTTCACACATTGGTCCGCCAAAAATCGCATTGATGCTTCGCGTATCTTTATGGCTAGAAGTGTTGGACCGTCTGCCTCTTTCTGCAAGCAGGTCTTTGAGATGTCCTTCTTTCAGCAGATGGGCGATCTCGAGCATGAGAGCCTTGTAGTCAATTGTTGACACTCAATTTTGTCCATTTTTTTTCTAAAATTTGCTATAATTTAACTTAAAACTACAATTTGATTATTTGTGCAAAATGTGCATTAGAAAGCATGTATTTACGTGTGTAATTCCCTACTTATATATTACATACTTAAATATGGCTATATTACGTAATTTTATATCATTTAGGCTATTTATCAAAATATGATTGTTTGCACAATTTTAGTTCATTTATAACGTGTAGTAATTATTTGTGGCTATTTATACTTATTTAAGTTGATTTGTATCCTGATTTTCTCCTACGTGTGCATTTTCGTACATTCGATTCATTTTATACAAGTATATGTACATATTCATATCCTGAATTGTTTGGCACCTTTAAAGTTAAAATATAAGTCCAAAAAAATATTCAGTCCGAATTTTATTCATCACCAATGATTTAGTTCGATTTCTTTTAAATTTTGATAATCTTATATTCATATAATTATTTACATTCCAAAAAATATGTTTTTTCATTATTTTAAATCCTCCTTCGTCTTGAACCTAGACAAATGTTAATCTTGATTTTTTCGTTCTACATCATACATTTTTCGTTCCACATATTTCTTAGACAAACTATATCATTCACTTTATTTCAATTCTTTCAAATTTTATTTGCACCTAGACTAAATGTCTAAAAAATACTGTCTAGATACGTTCCTACATCTTTCATATTGATTCCACAAAATCACTCTCAAAATACCCTCTTCTAAAATATTTTAAAAAAATTTATGTTGAACCTAGACAAGTGTTCGTCGAAATACGTTCACTTACATTCCCCCTTTTTCCCCTATTTTATTTCAAAAATCAAGTTATAATGAAATCCCTTCAATCCCACAATTTCCCTTTTAAGACACCTATTCTGAAATATTTCTTGGAACCTAGACAAGCTTTTGTCTTGATACACCTCCCCCTTAATTATTCTCTAATCCCTTACATCTCTCCCCATTTTTGGAAAAGAATTCAAAATTGAGAATATTATCCAATTACTATCAGACCCCCTCAATTATGCCTAAATTCCCCAACAGCTCTTTCCAATCACTCTTCTTAAAAAGGCCACACATCAACACACATACCACAAGCAGTACAAAAATGGGGACCCTCTTCTTCCACCTTCATCATCACACCATTACCCACCTCTATACAGTTCTACTACACACATCCAATATACAGTACCCTCACTCCCTCATCATCCTCACGGCACACACACAGACCCAAAACCAATAAAAAACACACCATACATATACCATTACATAGCACAATACACACCAACAGATCGTGAACCTTACACGCACACCCATCCCTCTTTCATGTCGTCTCCTTCAAATCGAACCATTACCAGATCTGAAATACATAGACACGCTATCAGAACCAGTCAAAAAGGAAGAAGGTGTGAGGGAATGACAGGGGAGATCGTTGAGACGGTGGCAGTGATGTGAAAATCTACCACCACCTGCCATGGTGGAGTTGCCACCAGTGATAACAATAATGGGGGTGATTGGTATCAGTGTTTGTTTCTTGACCGGAAACGTCGTCTGTTTCTCCCCCGTTCTCCGATCTGTGCCTGTTATTGAAAAGAGATCGGAGTCGCAGTGACGCTGCTACGGGCAGGCAGTCGCTCCTCCTCCTCATGATTGGTGACGCCGCCCTATTTTCTCTCGACATTGTCCCACCAGAAATCCCTCCCTGAACAGGAATGGTTCTTAGCGGCGATGTATTGTGTCCTCTGTCACACTTGAGTTGTAGCACCTGTGGCTGCTATCACTGCCTTCTTGGTTCACTTTGATGTTGCTCTATTTATTTCACTTTTGGAATTCGACCGGTCTCTTGATCGGTGTAATTATCCTACTGATTGATATTGTCTTTGTGCAACGATGGAAATTTTTGCAAGATACTGGCTGTTAATGCTTGAACAGATACTACAATATGTGGCTGGCCAATGAAAAAATACATATACATATATTGAGGCCTACGGACTGATTTGAACAGATACTACAAGGCCAATGACGTTTGGAGGTGCTTGGCATGACAAACCGACCCGGGCTCCGTGTTTGCAGCTGCACTGACGTCCCTAACCTCCACTTGGTGCAATACACCATTCTGAGCCTAAAATTTTACAAAATTCATTTTTTTCCTTTATTTTACTATTAATTAATATTATTTTATTATTATTATTAATTTATATTATACTTTATCATTCTTATTATTTTATTACTATTATCATTATTACTACTACTATTATTATTATGATTATTATTATACTAATCAATTTTACTTTATTTGCGAGGTACATTTGGATGGACATTTTCAAGACGACGTCCCATAAATGCTTCTAAATTAATTGCTATTAAATTCTCTCATTTTTTGATTTATTGTTATTTTGGCATACTAACTAAATTGTTTTATTTTGCGAGGTACATTTGGATGAACAATCTTAAAGACGACGCTCCCGAAAACACCTTTTAGATCACATTATTTTCATTTGAATCTTTTAGTCAATATTAATTATTATGGCGTACTTAAAATGCATATTATAGTAGTCATTTAATTATTTGTCTATTTTTAATTAGTTAGTCTATTTGCTTAGTTACTTGTTTAGAATCCCAACTATTTTGTTCGCCTGATAACCACATTTGGTGGAGCCTGAGAGGTGCCTAACCCCTTCCTCTCGAGTTAACTTGAACCCTTACCTAGAATTTCTGGTTCATAGACTAAGTTTTGGAGTTAATTATAAATTGGCAAGAAACAAAGTAGGTGTCCTAATACGCCTAGTTAAAAAATATGTTAGGTGGCGACTCCAAGTCTTTACCTGTGAGTTCCAATAAGTCGAGCTCTTTTTCGAACTCTAACCGGGGTCGGGGAAAAATGGGTGTCAACATCAATCATACCGTGCCCATTACTATGATGAAAATCGTAGTGGGCCGATGAGTTCTTCTTGGAGGCGTTCTTGATGGTGGGTGGCCAGTGTACTCTCGATCCTTGTTTATCAAAGTGATTTCTGACTAGCTCCATTGCGCTTACTCATAACCCAAAAACATTGAAGTTGCGTTGCTCGGAACTTTTCTCGTAAGGGCCCATTCCTTTGGCATCACTCCGCTTCTCAGATAGTTTTATGGGGTCCGCCTGATGCTGCATTCTTGTCAGTCTTCCACCAATATCCACCTCAAGGGTTGGGCGATCGCTTTCTCCGTGTGTCATCATCAAGTATTCGGGACAGTTCTGGCCGCTGATGTAAGACATCCCATTTTATCACATGGTGTTGTTAGACTCCATTACAGCTCCCGTGTAGCCAGTGAGCCTCGAGTACTTAAGCTCCTACCGAAAGCTACTACAGTGATGTGGTTGGTCACTATAGGAAGCTCCATGCGCTCTCTCTGGAATCTCTCTAAATAGTCCTTCAGCAACTCCCAGTCATGCTGGCGAATCTCAAAGATATCTTCCATACGATTTTCTCATTCGAGTGCGCTTTTTTGAAGAGATCCTGCATGTGAGAGATCAGCTCGATTGACCCCAAAGGCAATTGAGTGCACCATATAAGGGCCCCTTTGGTCAGGGTTGAACAAAACCTCTTTACCAGTGCAGATTGGGTTTCTTCTTCTGTAATCTCATTGCTCTTGATGTCCGTGTAGTAGCCAGTGATGTGCTCATCCAGATCAGTGGTTACATCATACTTACGGTTATCTGATAGGCGGAAGTGCTTAGGTACGCGGACCGGTGCAGCGCTCGCCTTGTATACATGCTTGAAGAACTTCTGCTGGTCAACTACCATGACTTGAGGTGGATCACCAAGCATGTTACCGATCCGGTCGTGAATTACCTTTAATTCCTTGAGAATGTCCTGGATGACAGGCGCTCCTTGGATACCTTGATTGCAGGCCGTTGTGGAGCTTCCTGGGATAGTCTCCATATTGATCCTCTATTTGGGAATGGAAGCTGGTGAATGATTCACGGGCTTTGATCCTCGTGGGGATGCTGGCCTCGAGAATGGACCAACGAAGACTGCCTCTAGCTTCTTGGCCATATGTTTCGACTATGTTGGCCGAGTTCTGTTCCTCCTGCTTCTCCTGTGCTTTAAGAAAGCTGGCGAGGACGTCTTCGAGCTTAGTGTTGCCTCCCCGCAATTGATCATTGTCACGGTCTCTATCTATAAAGATCAGACCCTTAGGAGTGTCCTTCGACTGTCCGTCGAGATCACTGGGATCCTTTTGAGAAGTTGTCAACCGCGTCAGTGGTGTTCCTTGGGACATCATCTTTGCCGTTCGACATGGTCGTATTTTTCCTTCATAAACATCTACAATTGCCTGGGCCCCACGATGGGCGCCAAATTTTTTATGCCTAAATATTGCTTAATAAGTTAAATAGATAAAATTTATAAAGAGTCACAAGCAATACAATAAATACTAAGGAAAAGTAAATAAAACAGAAAATAAAGAGATTGTATTCCTTGAGAATAGTCGGATTCATAGAAAACACTTGATGAATATAAATAGGGAGAGAGGTATTTATAGCTATTTATTTACCCCCACTCTTAATTATGGTAAAATACAAAGACTATAGATCATATGCATACCTAACGTGGTGACACTAATTAACCTTAACTAAGAGACTGTAACCCTAAAGTGGCGAGATGTATACCTAACGTCCCTTGGCACGTGCCTGCTGAACGGCCGGAGCTTGTGGAGCACGCCTGTATTCTCAGCGCCCGGTGACTTGTAGAGTAAGTCTAGTCTTCGCCAGCAGGACTCGAATCCTCGTAATCGTAGGTGGCGTATTTTAACCTACACAACCGTATCTTATTCTTTTTTTTTTATTGTTATCACTGGATATCCAGAATTATTCTTTATTTTTACTTGTTATCATTGTATACTATAAGAATAGACAGTATACTCTTGTAGTATACACTACTGTTATTCCCTTTGAAGAATATTTTAATTTGAAATTACTCCATTTTTTTTTATCATTGTATACCTTTAGAGTATGTTGTATAACTTTGTCGTATATCCTTGAAATATACTGTATACAATGCTATGTTTCCCTTTGAAGAATGATATGCCTTGAAGTAGTATACTCTAATTTTTTGTTATCAATGTATACCTTTACAGTATAATGTATACTTTTATCGTATATAGTATTATTTTTCTTTTGAAGAACAAGAATGCTATGTTTTGAAATAGTATACTCTAATTCTTTGTTATCACTGTATACTCTTGGAGTATACTGTATATCCTTTGAGTATACTGTATAATTTTACAGTATACAATGCTATTTTACCTTTAAAGAATGCTATGTTTTGAATAGTATACTCTAAGGGTATACAGTATAGTCCAGGTGTGTATAATGATAACAAAAAAATTGAAGTATACTGTTTCAAAACACAACATTCTTTAAATGAAAAAATTGCAGGGTATACAATGATACCAATATAAAAATATAGAATAAGTTAGGGGTATACAATATACTCTTTCATTATAAAGTGATAATAATCTAAAATTGAAGAATATTATAGAGTATACAATGATAACAATCTAAAAATGAATAATAAGCCACAATATAGAAATACTCTTATAGTATATAGTGATAACAATCTTAAATAAAGATGGGGTGGTGGGTTAGGTGGGGATGGAGTGGGAAGGTGAGGATGTAGTAGGTGTGGGGTAGAAGGTAGGGTGGGGGTGGAGGTTAGATGCAGGGTGGGTGAGTAATTAGAGAGTGGGTGGGATGGAGGTAGGAGTTTGGGGAAAGGGTGGGGTTAAGGTGGAAATATGGGGTGGAGGTTGATGAATACAAGAGGGGGGAGGGGTGAATTGTTTTTACTTATAATTTTAGTCGACTACTGAAATTATTAGTTTACTTCGGAAGATAAGTAATAAGCAGTGTAGAACAAAAGTCAGTAAATAAACAAGGAACGACACAGAGTTTTATACTGGTTCAGAACCAAACAGTTCCTAATCCAGTCCCCTTGGGTCACGAGGGAGTTATCTCTCTTCAAGCTCTTGTAGAACACAATTACAAGTATGGTTTATCGTTAACCACAAACGTCTTCTCACAGGTGGTTTTTAATCCTTCGCTCACCACTAACGACAGTGTCTGATTCATAGATGATCAGACCAACTTCAGTGACAAAACTATTACCTCACTACACGATCTCTCTTATCTTTTATGTGACACACTCGTAAACACTTAGGAATACAGTTCTTGCAAGTAAAAGACTTAGAGATAGTAGATAGTAATAAGAAGCGTAAGTAATATCTCCAGAGATGCTTGAATATATAGTGACCCAACAGCGAAGCCCGTTGAAGGGAAAAGAGGCAGATCTGTAATCGAGATATGATGGAGATGTGATTGACGAGTATTACGGAATAGAGAGATTTGACCCAAGAGATTTGATTCTCTTAGGGATATGAATATCTCCAGAGAAATAAGGAAAGAGCAGATTGTGGAACAAGTCCCACGAGAAACGCGGGCCACAAATCTCAATCTTCCATAGCTGACTCTCGAAATCAATCAGCGATCTTCAGAATAAATCTTCCATAATCTTTTGACTCTCGTCTTGTAGTTCCTACAGAAGGCACATAGGACTTAAGTGTCGCATTCTTTTTGTCATAAACAAAACATGTATTTAGATTAACTCAACAATCTCCCTCTTTTTGGTGATTACAAAAAGTAAAGGAGTATGTGCCAGGATACTTCCCTTTGTCGCTTTAGTCGACTGTCCCATCCTGATAGCTGACTCCCCCTGAGTGAGCATCCTGTTACATCGACAAGTGGAGGTCTCCAGGGTAAGGAGGTTAGTTGACTCCCCCTGAGTGAGTGACCCTATACATTATATGATGCAGATACGATAATACCATAACCACATAGATGCAAATGTACATAGAGGGAATAAGCAGTCTGTTCTCCCCCTTGGCATCAACCAAAAAGGAGCAAAACAACAACAAAAGAGCAAGTCTAGAATATCCTGAATATTACAGACCCAGAGTGCTTAGTTTAACGAGGAGCAAGGAAGTAGGTAAGGATATTCACAACATTGTCAGTCATCCTGTCCAGCTTGGTTTGAACATCTGTAGACATGGCAGTAATTCTGGCCTGAACATCCGTAGAAACAGCATCAATTCGGGCATGCACCTGTCTTATAGCAGCAGTAGAATCAGTCACAGCAGTGTCTAACTTAAGTGAGAACCTACCAACATCCAGTTTGAGCTCAGATTAAGTGAGAACCTACCAACATCCAGTTTGAGCTCAGAAATGTCATCGGAGGCCTTTTCACTTTTGTAGTGTAGACTAAGTAACAGGTCATTGATGTCTGCCATAGCATCCTTAAGTTTACCAGCAGGCTCATCAGCAGCCGGAACAGATGGCTTGGAAGGACCAGCAAGATCATCAGCCGGTTTAGGAGACTTTGGTTCCCAAACCCAGGAGCCATTAATGCGAACATACCCTATGGATGCAAAAGTGCGAGAATTATAGCATGCAGTTAATGAGCAGGTTTTCCAAGCAGAGATATCAACTCTATAAAAGTGCAGGATACGAGTAATAATGATACCATACGGAAGAGAAGCACATTCAGCAATACTTTCAAGCATATATTCAATTATCCAGGCAGCCAAATCAAGTTTCTTCTTAGTAACTAAGCAGTAAAAATTCAGAGTGTCACGTTGGGAGAGGGAACTGAGAGAACCAGTGCGGGAAAGCAGAGTAGTACCAACAATATGAGCCAACATACGCATTTCAAAGGAGAGGTCTAAGGGGCCTAGTTGTCCTTCAGGAACATCAGACTTATCATATAAAAAGGTCTTGGCTTGTTCAAAGGAGACCTCAAAATCAGCAGGCCAAGAAATTTTAAAGATTTCAGAGTAGCCAGAAGACTTACAGCCCAGAATACGGCACAGAATGGCCTTGGTGATAACAATGCGAGTGTTCAGCACCATTGTCTCAAAACCACCGGAGGAACAGGGGCGAAGATTTGCATAAAAGAGTCCTACCAAATCCTCGGGAATGCCGATGGGTTCAGTGGAGAAAAAATTAGACCAGTCTTGAGCGTCAAACCACGGATTCAGAGAGCAATTGAGAGAATCCATAGACTCCAAATCCACAAGTCTTTCATGAGCCAGAGGTTTATCCTTGATAGCGGCAAGCTTTTCACTCGCAGAGACATCCCAAAAATCCAGAGTTTCATCCAAATCAGCAAGGGAAAATTCCTTCTTGGGTCTTTTGACACATTCTTCGTCAGAAGATTGCATGGGTCTTTTGCCAGATTTCTTGGAAGGATTAGGGTTCCTGTCAGGGCTTTGATAATTTGACATGGTATTTTCGGAGTGGTCAGAGTCCACCTATACCGGAGTGGTAGAGGTAGTGGGTAATTTTGATTTTATGCGTTGACTCCGACGAGCAGAGAAGGAAGTTTTCCTGACCATTTTAATGTAGAAGGGTTGAGGAGAGGTGGAGAGATGAAAGGGTTTGAGAATGAGAAGAGTTAAAAAGAAGAGGGGATGAAAACAGAAGAGGTATCGTGTGAGGGAGAGGAAGTGAAAAGTCGTGATGTTCTGATGGAAGTGAAAGGACACAATGCAGACCCTTGGAACCCGCTTTCACGCCGCCTGACAACTTTTCAACTAAAGAGAGTAATGATGGCATTTGAAAAGGTAAAAAGTAATAATGACAAAATAAAATAACATAAAAACAGGAAAGTCTTAAATATAATAAAACAAAAGAGGCTTGATTTTAAGAGAGTACTGAGATTTAATAAGGATCAGGTAAGATTCCAAGCAAATCACGTAGAGCACGGAACCGTTCTTCTAAAAGAGGTTTAGTAAAAATGTCAGCCAATTGAAAATCGGTGCTCACGAATGCAATATCAACATCACCATCCTGAACATGATCTCTAATGAAATGATAACGAACATCGATATGCTTTGTTCTAGGATGATCAACAGGATTGTATGATAATTAAATAGCACTAGTGTTATCACATAGCATAGGAATAGGTTTAAAAAATAAATCATAGTCAGATAGTTGCTTGCCCATCCAAAGAAGTTGAGTGCAGCAATGACCTAGTGCGACATATTCTGATTCAGCAGTACAAAGAGCAGTGCAATCCTGTTTCTTACTGTGCCAAGAAACAAGGGATTTCCCAAGAAAGAAGCTTGCACCACTGGTGTTTTTTCTATCAATTCTATCACCTGCATAGTCAGCGTCTGAAAAGCCAATAAGATCAAAGAAATTGGTGCATGGGTACCATAGACCATAGTTAACTGTACCAACAAGATATCGAAGGATTCTTTTGACTGCAGTAAGATGGGATACTTTAGGAGCTGACTGAAAGCGAGCACATTTACAAACGGAGAGCATAATATCTGGTCGACTGGCAGTTAAGTAAAGTAATGATCCAATCATACCTCGATAGAGGGAAGCATTGATACTTGTACCTTTTGTGTCACTTACCAGATGGGTAGCAGGGCTCATGGGAGTTTTAGCAGAGTTGGCGTCATTCATGCCAAACTTAAGTATAAGTTCCTTAGTATATTTAGATTGACAAATGAAGATACCATCGTCGTACTGTTTAATTTGAAGTCCTAGGAAGAACGTGAGTTCACCCATCATACTCATTTCAAACTCTCCCTGCATTAGTACTTCAAAATTCTTGCATAATTCTGGATTAGTGCTACCAAAAATGATATCATCCACGTAAATTTGTATAATGAGAATATCAGAGGAAGTTTTCTGTATAAATAAGGTTTTGTCACTTTTACCTCTAGAAAAGCTATGGGATAATAAGAAGGAGCTGAGTCTTTCATACCAAGCACGAGGGGCTTGTTTAAGACCGTAAAGGGCTTTGGAAAGCTTGAAAACATGATGAGGGTAGTCAGAGTTTTCAAAACCAGGGGGTTGCTTGACAAAAACTTCTTCTTTAATAAATCCATTTAGGAAAGCACTTTTAACATCCATTTGAAAAAGTTTGAACCGTTTGAAGGAAGCAAAAGGCAAAAGCATACGAATAGATTCAAGTCTAGCAACAGGAGCAAATGTCTCGTCGTAGTCGACTCCCTCTGTTTGAGAGTAGCCTTGAGCCACTAGACGAGCCTTGTTTCTTACTACCTTACCTTCTTCGTTGAGCTTGTTTCAGAACACCCATTTTGTGCCGATAACAGATTTTCCCTTGGATTTGGGAACTAGCTTCCATACCTGATTTTTCTCAAATTGATCGAGCTCCTCTTTCATGGCAAGGACCCAAGATTCATCTTGAAGGGCTTCGTTTATCTTCTTTGGTTCAATCTGTGAGATGAAAGCCAAATTAGATTTAAGAGAGTTTCTCGTTTTCATACCTTCTCGAGGATCTCAAATGATGTTTTTCTGTGGATAGTCGGGATCATTCCTCCATTCATTTGGTACTACCACTTCCAGTTCTTTGAGGTGTGTAGTTGACTCAGCCTGTTCTGGAATGGAATTTGACTCCTCAGTATTTTGAATTTGTGGGCTTGGAGGCTCAGAGGTGGTGATTGTGATCTCTGAGGCTGTTGATTGGGTTGGGTTGACTTCTTCTTCATCTGCATCATTACCTTTCTCGACATGGGTCAAAGAATCATCAAAGACAACATGCATGGACTCTTCAACAGATAATGTCCTTTTATTAAACACTCTATAAGATCTACTGGTAGTAGAGTATCCTAGAAAAATACCTTCGTCACTACGAGGATCAAATTTGCCAAGATTATCTTTGCCATTGTTATAAATAAAGCATTTACATCCAAAGGGGTGAAAATAACTAATATTAGGTCTTTTACCTTTCCAGAGTTCATAGGGGGTTTCATGAAGGATAGGGCGAATAAGACACCTATTTAGAATATGACAAGCAGTACTTACAGCTTCAGCCCAAAATTGATTCGGAAGAGAGTGCTCAACTAACATGGTTCTGGCCATGTCTTGAAGAGTGCGATTCTTTCTTTCTACAACTCCATTTTGCTGAGGAGTCCGAGGAGAAGAGAAGTTGTGAGTGAACCCATGAGAATTATAGTATTCTTCAAAAATTTTGCTTTCGAATTCTCCTCCATGATCACTTCTGATTGTGGAAATGTAGTAACCTTTCTCTCTTTGAACTTTCTTGCAAAATACTTCAAAGCTTTTAAAAGCATCATCTTTATGAGATAGAAACATAACCCAAGTAAAACGAGAGTAATCATCAACAATTACAAATACATATCTTTTACCTCCTATACTAGCAGTTCTGGTTGGACCGAATAGATCCATATGCAGTAGTTCAAGGGGGTTGGATGTAGAGACAATATCCTTTCCTTTAAAATAAGTTCTAGTTTGCTTGCCTAGCTGACATGCATCGCAGATATGATCTTTAGAGAAGTTAAGCTTAGGTAATCCAATGACTAGTTCCTGTTTGGATAGTTTCTCGATCAAAGACATACTAGCATGACCTAACTTTCTATGCCATGTCCAAGGGTCATTAGTAATAGATGCAAGACATAGATCTTTACCTGTTGATGTTTTACCATTGTTTAGGACATAGATATTGTTTTCTCTGGATCCAGAGAGAACAACCTTACCTTTGTTGTCATGGATGATGCATCTTCTAGATTCAAATTTTACCTTGTACCCACCATCACATAGTTGACTGTTGCTTAAGAGATTGTGCTTGAGTCCATCAACTAGGAATGCTTCCTTGATATCACAGGAGGGACTTAAAGATATGATTCCAATGCCAACGATCTTTCCTTTGGCATCTCCTCCAAATTTGACAGAACCTCCATCAATCTTTGTTATAGATTTGAACAACTATTTATCGCCGGTCATATGTCGGGAACATCCACTATCAAGAAACCATTTTCCCATCTTCATTGTCCTTTTGTGGCGTCCCTGCAAAACAAAGTTTTTAAGCATGTTTAGGTACCCAAGCTTGCTTGGGTCCTTGAGGGTTAGCTTTAGATGTGCTAGCCTCATTTTTAGCCTTTGGTCTCCAAATCCATTTTCCAGGATTTCTCTTTTGACATCTTCTAAACACATGTCCTGGTTAACCACAATGATAGCAAATAGGCATAATTTTAGTTTCTCTTGTAGACATAGAAGATCTAGCTGATCTATAGAAGCTATTTGATCCTACCGAACTCTGACTGGTGGACTTTTTATGGCTGTTAAGTTTAAGTTTGAGATGATTCATTTCTTCCTTCAGGAATTCATTTTCTGTCTCAACTACTTCCAGTTTCATTTCCCATTCCTCTTTCTCTTTACTTAGTTTCTTAATTTTCCTAAGTGCCTTTTCCAGCTCATCTAGAACTTCATCAAGATTTCTAGAGTTTTTAATACAGAATTCACAACGTACCTCACTTGGGTCATTTGATGGAATTCCACTATTGGTAGAGTTGTCTGAGTCCATGAAGCAAATGTTGGCTGCTTCTTCTTGCTCAGCATCAGCTGCATCCTCATCACTCCATGCTGCGTAAGATCTGTTCCTTCCTTTCCTTTTGGCGTCAGGGCAGTTGGTTGTAATGTGACCTTGTTTGCCACATTCAAAACATCGACCCTCATTTTTGTAGTTGGTTTGGTCTTTCTTGAAGGGAGCTTTGCCTTTTCTGAATTGTCGTCTACGATTCACAAGGCCATTCAAGTTTCTAGACATCATAGCAAGTTGTTCTTGGATATCATCTTCTTCAACATCCTGATCATAGTCGACTTCCTCCACGGTGGTATTGAAAGCCACAGTTTTCTTTTTCTCTTCCAACATATTTCGTTTCAGATGAGTTTTCTCAAAGGCAATCAGATCACCTCTGAGTTCATCAAAAGAAATTTTGTTTAGATCTCCACTTTCTATGTTTATAACCTTAGGTTGCCAAGTAGTAGGAAGGCTTCTCAGAATATTCCTTATCTATTCACCACTAGAGTAGATCTTTCCAAGTGCTTTGAGTTCACCAATGATTTTGCTAAACCTAGCAAACATATCTTCAGCAGATTCTCCATCTTTCATTTGAAATAGTTCATATTCATAAACTAGAAGATTGATTCTAGTTTCCTTGACCTTACTGATTCTTTCATACGTAACCTCCAACTTATCCCATATTTCTTTGGCCGTTTCACAACTGGATATTTTTTCATATTCTTCACCACTGATAGCGTTGTAAAGAATATTTACAGCCTTGTAATTAAGTTGGATAATCTCCCGTTGTTCGTCAGTATAATCGTCCATATCAACATCAGTAGGAACATTTTGAAGATCTCCTTCTTTATTTGTAGTTTTGATAGTGGGAATGTCAAAGGGACCCTTCTTGATGACACGCCAGACCTTAAAGTCAACCGATTTGATGTATGTTTCCATACGAATCTTCCAATGACCATAGTGCTTACTATTGAAGTAAGGTGGTCGGGTGGCAGAAGTTCCCTCTTGTAGAAGAGCTCCATTCACAACGTGTGATGACATGATCTTTTCTCACTTGCTGTAAGGCAAAAACAAAAAATGTGAGTCCAAGCTCTGATACTAATTGATGAATACAAGAGGGGGGCGAATTGTTTTTACTTATAATTTTAGTCTACTACTGAAATTATTAGTTGACTTAGGAAGATAAGTTATAAGTAGTGCAGAATAAAAGTCAGTAAATAAACAAGGAACGATACAGAGTTTTATACTGATTCAGAACCAAACAGTTCCTAATCCAGTCCCCTTGGGTCACAAGGGAGTTATCTCTCTTCAAGCTCTTGTAGAACACAATTACAAGTATGGTTTATCGTTAACCATAAACGTCTTCTCACAGGTGGTTTTTAATCCTTCGCTCACCACTAACGATAGTGTCTGATTTATAGATGATCAGACCAACTTCAGTGACACAACTATTACCTCACTACACGATCTCTCTTATCTTTTCTGTGACACACTCGTAAACACTTAGGAATACAGTTCTTGCAAGTAAAAGACTTAGAGATAGTAGATAGTAATAAGAAGCGTAAGTAATATCTCCAGAGATGCTTGAATATATAGTGACCCAACAGCGAAGCCCGTTGAAGGGAAAGGAGGCAGATCTGTAATCGAGATATGATGGAGATGTGATTGACGAGTATTACGGAATAGAGAGATTTGACCCAATAAATTTGATTCTCTTAGGGATATGAATATCTCCAGAGAAATAAGGCAAGAGCAGATTGTGGAATAAGTCCCACGAGAAACGCGGGACACAAATCTCAACCTTCCATAGCTGACTCTCGAAATCAATCAGCGATCTTTAGAATCAATCTTCCATAATCTTTTGACTCTCGTCTTGTAGTTCCTGCAGAAGGCACATAGGACTTAAGTGTCGCATTCTTTTTGTCATAAACAAAACATGTATTTAGATTAACTCAACAGAGGTGCAGGCGAGGGATGGGGTATGAGGGTTGGGTTCGTAATGGGAATGGACGTGGAGGCAGGAGGTTGGGGTCGGTGGTGTTGCAAGCTAAAAATAAAGGTGGGGAGGTAGGGTGGGTGGGGAATTAGGGTGGGTGCAGGGTGGGGTAGAACGTAGGGAGGTAGTAATGGGGTAGGGTGGGTTGAAAATGGGGAGGTTGGGGTAGCAGCACGGGGTTGTGTGGAAATGGGATGGGGTGAGGGTTGATAGGGGAGGGGGCGTCGGGTGGGTCAGTGTGTGGAAGAATGTGGGAGGTACGCTGGGGTAGGGGGCAGGGTGTGGGGTAAGAGCTAGGAAGATGGGGGTGCTTGTTGGGGAGATGGTGGTTGGTTGAGATAAGATGTGGAGGTAGGGATGGGGGCGTCAATGGGGTGGAGGGTAGGAGGTAGGGGTAGGGGTGGGGTGGTAGGAAGGTGGTGGTGGGTGGTATTTTTCTGTTGGAAGGAGATAATGAGTGGGAATTATTAATTTTTGAAAATATTATTATAGAAAATAATTTTAAGAAGTTTAATCCAGCGAAATATGGAAAAATTGGAAAAATATTTATCGAAAAATATTTTTCTTTGTATGAAACACGCACTTCAATACTTTAAGAAGAAAATTGGCTATGAAATGTTCAAAGAGTAATGTAATGACTAAGGAGTGTAACTAACAAAAAATATGGCTAAAAATAAAATCTTTAAATTTTGGCCTAAAAGGCAAGGAGGGTAAACTTTTGGGAAATTTTCAAAAATAGGCAGTCCACTACCCAAAATTATAGACATGAGGTCATATTTTTTTCATGCATACACTCATCCTTAAAATTACAAATTTTAGCACTCTTTCATAAAAACACCCTTGCTACCAAATCTCCCCCTCCCCAGCCACATAAGTCACCGGCAGACACCCTCTCTGCCAGTAGTGTCGTTACTTTTTTGTATTTTACTGAATTTATATTGTTTATTGCGTCTAAGTTATAGTTTTTGGGGACATTTTTTGGGAGTTTTTGGGAGAAAAACTTTTTGTTTATGCTATTTCATCAAAACTTCTCCCAAAAAGTCTCAAAAACTCAAAAAGTACTCGAATGCTGTTTTTTGGCAGTTTTTGGAAAATTTGAAAAACTACTCACAAAACTTCAACTATTATTTCAAGTAAATTCTATGTCCAAACACAACTTCAAGTTTCGAAAATTATTTTTCAACTCAACTCCAAAAACTCAAATTCCCAAGTTTCAACCAAATCTATGTCCAAAGCTAGCTAAATCATTGCTTTGGACAAGTTTATACACACAAATGTCTCCCCTAAAAAATAAAATATACATGAATATATATAAATAAATGCGTAGCAATGAGAGAAATATAAAAATATAGACAAAAAAATAAAAATTCATATAGACATTCTTAATATACAGATTTATTCACTCGCATATACACACTTATACAAATTTATACAATTCTATACACGTGTATAAACTTGTATAAACTTGCGGCAAACTGCTATCTCAGAAAAAAGGTGACAGGTTGGGTAAGATTAGGAAATATGGGCCATTTTTGGTAATTTTTGTCTTTTGCTTGTCTTTTAGTGTAATTGTCCCTAAAATTTCTGACAAATATAGAAGTCCGGCAAAAGGATTAGTAGGCTCAGAAGTCAAGCTCAAAAATTTGCCATTTTTTTAAAACCTCAACAGGAATGGAATTTGCTGACACGTCCTAGACTTTAGTTCAAAATTTCTAATGATTGTAAGGACCGGCCAAGAATTTTTGAATTGAATTCTGGTGATTGAAATTTAAAATGGAGAAATAACGTATCTAGCCAAAATAAAGCTAAGCCCTACATTCAAATAGACACATGAAATCTTGCACAAAGGCTAGCCAAAATTACTCTATGTAAATAGGTTTAGGCATATTGTTTTTCCTAAAAACTTGCGAGAATGCAGTTGATTTAGCGTTATTTTTTAGAACCCCAACAACAATGATTTCCTATTCTTTTCCTAGTTTATGTCATTTATAAGGAAAACCGATATAAGTAAGGGATTTGGTAATGTTTTGATAATAATTGATTTAGTAATCTTGATTAACTTTAGTGAGTAGAAGTCAAATAGGTTTCTTCTTGCTTTTTCTCTCTTATTAACGTTCATCTCTTAATTATCAAGAGATGTATTAAATTTTACAAATTATAATTATAATTATTAGATAATATGCAATAAGTATGCACCTGTATGCATACGTTATTCACTACGCATATGATATGTATTTAATAAGTACGTACTTGATATGCTTATATTTATTTACTATGATAATATTCAACAAGTATGTACTTGGCATGCATATATTATTCATTATGCATAAAATATGTATTCAATAAGTATGTATTTGATATGCATATATAATATTCACTATGACAATATTCAACAAGTATGTACCTATTCAGCATCTAAAATTTGTAAATATGGATATGGATATGTATATATTATTAATACCAATATATGCAAAATAAAGGATGCATTTATTATATAGACTTTGTTTAAAGATTTCATATTCTTTTGATATTCTAGTAATCAAAGTTTTTAAATATAGATAGTATATATTGTAAATATATACATAATGACTTTTCAAAAATATACTCTACTCAAAGAAAAAAACAAATTCTCATTCGTTAGAGATAGACATTTAACTCTCATATTTAGTTTATAGAGTATACATCAAATTTTTTTGTAAAATAAATACTCAATACTCGTATTTGTTATGTGAAGTGATACAAATCAAACGAAGATAATTATCAGAGAAAATTAAGTGATTTGATATTGTGATAGAAAGTAAAAGAAAATTACGTGTTATTATGGTTTTGTGCAAAAAAAGTAGGAGAACCTTAAGTGACTTAAGATTGTGATATAATAATAAAGATATATCCCAAATAAATGATATCCCCTAAAATTCTATAATGACCCATCAACTCCTTAATAATAGGCATGTAAAAGGGTATATGTCTCATAGTGTAATGGCTACTAAATGTGGAGTACATAAGGCTAAATGTTTATAATTTATAAAAAGGAAAGAATGTGTTTATTTTGTGTTAGTGATTAATAAAAATGTCTATGCCATGTAAATTTTTCTTTAAAATGTCTAAAATTTCTTATTATAGCTAAAACTATGAAAAATCTGGCGCAAAGTGTCCTATTTCTGTAAATTTCCTATGTTCTTTAAGTCTTTGTCTTAATTTATGTGGCATTATTTCTCTTTATGTCTGTCAAAAAAAAAATGTCATATTTTTTAAAATAAAAATAATTTATCTTTTCAAAATAATTTTCAGTCACACAAATTTTTATACTTGTTCTAGACGACAAGTTTTTAATGTCTTTTCTCTTTCTTCAACTCTGTGTCTAAGCACACTCCGCCACATAAGATGCGACAGAGGGAATACGTATTAGTCGCCAGATTTTGCCTTTGTTATGACATTGTTTAAGTTTTGTCCATTTAAGAATTTTGTTCAAGAATAGCTTTAATTTTAAAGTTGCGACTGATGTGTCAAAATTGTGAACAATCTTGTTACGTGGTTTGATAGATTCATCAAAAGTTATACGTAGTGAACAAATTAAAATTTAACAATTCATCAAAATTTGTGTGAATATTTGACACGCCCGTCGAAACTTAAAAAAGTAAAAAGACAGTCCGATGCACAAAGTATTCCGCATTCACGCAACCTGTCCTGATGCAAGCATCAATGAATTTTTTTTTTAAATAGAGATAACCTTAAAAATTGATCTAAACAGGGGTACTCATGCAAATTGTACAACTCAAACCCAAATAGCCACTCTAGTAATCCCTAATTGAGATATAACCATCATTTACAAATTAGTTGAAGAGTAGCCAATTCTCTTTTAAAATAAGTATGACAGAACAATTCTGCCGTCCATCTCCGATCTGCATTAAACCATAGACACATTTGCTGGACTATTGCCCCCTTCGACGATCATGTTCTAATAACATCACATTCCCAAAGTATTAATCTCTTTTTCCCTTTATGTGATAGTTTTTGTACCAATTTGCTTCATAGATTTCCGTCTTCCATAGCCCATCAGTTTCAATTACATAATGGATTTCAACATTTAGCACAAATATAACGTTTTATAGATTAGTTATAATTTATGTTCATAGATTATTTCAATTCTCTGCATCAAAATTTCAGATATTGTGTCATGGGATTTAAATATGAAAATAGAATTTCAATAAATTATCATGGAATTTTCTACTTAGGTAGTGAGATCCTATGAACTTTTTATAGGGATTTAACTTTACAAAGTAAAATCATCGTATTTTATCATTAAAATTTTCTACTTAAAAAAGTAAATATCCAAGGATTTTTTATAGGGGTTGACCCTGAAAATTGAAACTCCTAGTACATTATTTAACATCATCCTTGCCCGTAAAACTGATAAGCTAAAAAGCCCATAATTTTGTCCTAATATTTAAACTTGAAAAGTCAAAATCTCAGTATTTTTTTTCCTGAATTTGAACTTAAAAAGTGAAAATCCCAGTATAAAATCCAGAATTTGACCTTGGTTTTAACTCTTTTTTTTTTTTGGTAATTGAATTACTTTATTGTACTAGGTATCATTTACTATGTCCTGGATTTTGTTTCATGATTTATGAATGATGAAATTTGAAATCCAACAAATCCAATAAAAGTAAACCCAAGTAAAGATTAAAAAACAACCTGCATTGAGTATCTTTCAGTAGTAATACAAAGAAATCAAAGAAACCAAAGAAACAATCTCTAGGAGATTTTAACGATCTTCATTATGCAACTAATATTTGAGAAGATTTAACCATCTTCATTATGCGTAGATTGAACAAGAAGGTGGAGGGGAGAAGAGTAGGTTTCCCCTGTCGGATGTAGGGATATTTTGCCCTCACTTTTTATGAAGTGGCTAAAAAGTAAAAACCTATTAGTTTTACAACGATGGATAAATATTATTTAGTGGAGATAAAAATTACGAATTTTTATATAAAAGTACAATTTTTAGAAGTTATTTATAACATATAGCAATATTTTAGCAAAATTATCCAATATAGAGGAAAGGAAAAGATAATTATCAAATATAGCGAAAACATACCATAACATAGCAAAATCTTACATTCTTCCTCCCATTTCCCCCAAATTCACTTTTCCTTCTCCTATTTTCCCCAATTTCACTTTTCGTCCTCCTTTCCTCAACCACCTCGTGTCTCGTTGTATCTCGATGTTTCTCAACTACCAACCACCTCATATTTCGATGTATCTCAACTACCAACCACATTGTATCTCGTTGTATCTCAACTACTAACCACCTCGTATCTCGTTGTATCTCAACTACCTACCACTTCATATCTCGTTGTATCTCAACTACCAACCAACTCATATCTCGTTGTATCTCAACTACCAACCACCTCGTATCGCGTTGTATCTCGATGTATCTCAACTATCAACTACCTCGTATCTCCCGGTATTTCAACTACCAACCACCTCGTATCTCGTTGTATCTCAACTACTGTTGAACCCCCAAATATTAACCCCGAATGGCTAAATTTAGGAATATCAACTGAATGGACTAACTCTTTTGGAGTTTTTGGAGCCACCACCCAATTTAAGAAAAAAAAATAGGGAACCAAATTAACAAATGCGTGCAAAATCTCCATTTTTTGAAAAAAAGACGGTCTTTCAGAGATTCTAAGTAAGAGGTTTTGTTAATTTCGAAAGAAGGTTTATAAGGCACTTTCGAAATTCCGTTAACAACGGTTAATCCGAGAGGTTTCCAAATATTTACAAGTGCACTTTTCTTGCAAAAGAATTATTTAAAATAGTAATAAATAATAGTAGTAATAATAATAATAATTAGTCGAATAAAAGCTTATTTGCAAAATATTTTTTTTTTACTTTAACGCATTTGCTAAGATCGCCCAAATTTGCAATAAATTAAATAACGGCTTCAAAATAAAAGGTAATGAACATAAAGTAAGCTACAATCAAATATTATTGATAAAACGAATATCTTACACATTTATTTACATAAATATCTCTAATGAAAGGAAGGCAAAGTTAGAGATAGAACCCGGAAAATTGATCAACTCGCGGGAGTCTTGAATTTTCTAAAATTTCTAATGTCTCATTTTCTTGAATGCTTGAGTCCGAACTCGATCCCAGATGACTCCAAGTCAATTTATATCCGCATTCGTAAGTTAGCCAAACGCGTTCCCAAGTTGTTCGTGCCAAAATGTACCTCGCAAAAATATGAAAATGAAATTGGATTAGTACGATAATAAAGCGTAATAACTAATGAAAATAAAATAACAATAATAAAATAATAAAGTAATAATAATAATAATGATAAAATATATATTTATATATTATTATTATTATTAATAAATATAATAGTAATAAAAAAAAAAAATAATAATAGTAAGGGATTTTTTTGGCAAAATTTAAACTCAAGTTTGTATGGCGTGTCGAGTAGAGGCTTGGGATTTTGGTACGGCTGCAAACACGGAGCCCGGGCCGGTTGCCATGCCAAGTACCAAACCCACCACTCTATTCGACTTGCTTTGCATCAAATTCATACATTCATCATCGCCTATTTGCTTTAGGGACACGGGTACGGGACCGTTCAAGCGTAGTATCATGTTCAAATCAATCCCGAGACCCTAATACGTGTATATGTATTTTTTCATTGGCCAATTAGCGTAGTATTTGTCCAAATCAATTCAATATTCCATAATGGATAAAATTTATCCAAAATGGATCCCTGCACTCAGAAAATTCAGTTAATGTGTAAGCCAGTCCAACAACATAGATTGATCAAAAAGTCATAGCAAGTTTCCACAGCTGCACCAAAATAATCATGGCAATGCAATAGGCTAAACGGGTCAAATGTAAAATAATGTAAATGGGTCGAACAAGGTTAATCTGAGTAAGTAACAGCAGGACAATAACCCAGAAACAATCGTTGAGTAAGTAATAGCTTAACAATAACTCAGAAACAATTGTTGAGAGAAATCGACAGAACAATAACACAAATGGTTTTCCATCATTTGCCCTTTGGAAACCAACACCAAAATCAGGAAACAAATTCACATAGCCAGTGACAAAAGCTCCGGCAATAATGGAAACTCCGATGGAACGAGGAACAAGTGACTAAAAAATAAAAATCCCGATGGGAATGCAGGTGACGAAACAAGAGCAAAACATAACAAATTTTCAAACGCCGCTCTAGTTACAAAGCGTAGCAGCAGTCGCACAGGGCTGAGGAGCAACAGCCTAACCATTTTTTTATGGTGGCGTCACTGCCACCCCGACCCTTATTAATTTCCAATTCGACGACAAAACAGAGAAAGGACCACCGATGGAAACGAAGGGAAGGAGGCGACTGCCTATGATTTCCGGTAGAAAACACGGCATCGCCACCACACCAGTGCCCCGATTCAGATGTCCTTCACCCTCGTCAATGATGATCCGATCTGATTGGCCTCCGTTTTTCCCTTTTTCTTGGATCTATTTCGGTGGTGTATATGTAATGATAATGTTTCTCATCGTTTTTGTGTGTCCATCCCTATATATCGAGAGAGAGGTCTGATGGTGTATGTCTATATATTGTGTGTGTGGTGGAATAAAAAAGAATGGTGAGTAGTTGATAGATCTAGATATGATTATTTTTGATGTAGTTGTAGAAGGAAGATGATGATGAATAATGAGGGTATAGGGTTTTTGTGAGGAAGATGATTGATGAATAGTGAGGGTGAGAGGCTAGAGTTTTAGGATTTATAGGGGTGAGGGTTATGGTTTTCTAAAATTGGGCTAGAAGAAAATTGTGTGTTGCGTAAATAGGTCAGGATTCAAAATGGAGAATAATTATGGCCCTTTTTCCGTTAAAATTATGAACTTAATTTATTCTAAAAATTAACCTTATTTTAAACATAATTAGACGTTAATTGAAAATTCCGGGACAAAATTGGTTGTCAACAGCTGCCCCTCTTTACCCGGAAAGGACGAAAGAGTTTTCAGGGTAAAGAAAGTTGACGTGAAAACTAATTTTGTCACGGTAAAGCGAAAACTCTGATTCCTGGGACCAAAATGCGAGGCTTATGAACATGGTCGAGCTCCGGTTTCCGAGTTGCCTATATATCTCAGGCTGGAAGAGAATCAGGCCATATGTAATTCGACACAATTAGAAAATCAAAGGCAAGATAGTAATGACTACTCAAGCGCGGGAAAAGAGGCTTGTAATCACCCAAGTTATGAAAATGTGGTCGACGACACACCCATAAAGAGGGGTTTACATGGACATAGCTTCCACTGCACCTCGATAACTGAGTCATCCTGTCTTCAATCTCAAACCTCCGACTCTAAGGTTAACAAGAGACTTACATCTAGGGCTGACGACTTATGCAGGTGCGATTCTTCAGGTCTTCGTTGACGAGTCTAGCTCATCTCAACGATTGCCCTAGTTCACCTCTAAGAAAGTTCCATGTTATGCTCCAAACGCTGCTGCGGTGCTGCTAAAAATCCTGTAATAATCTCAACAAATGGTAAGCGAGCAACTGGTAATAAACTGTAATAATTGGATAAGTAATAGATAAAGTTATAACATAAAATTGTAAATGCGAGTTGTGATATCATCAATAAGTTCTTCTTTCGATCAACTGACAAGGCGCTCCGCCCGGGGAACCTCTAGGCTGATCCTTATTCTGAAACAGTAAAGTAAGACAATAAGTAAAGTAAGAACGAATTGTAAAATGCAAGGCTTTCATAAGATAAGTTGACTAATGAGACATAATGTCTCAAGCCGAGGCGAACCTTTTGTCGCAATCTTTCCATATGCAAAGGGAGTTTCCTCGAAGAAGGGCATTTAGGCACCTATCAAGTTCCAGAAAAGCAGTAGAGTTGCAGAATCAGAAGTTAGTTTATTTGCATTAGTAGGAAGTAGCTGTTGTAATTTTCTTTTGTTAGTTTTGTTGAAAGAAAAGAAAGAATATCAAATTATGAATGTTTGAATCTATTTTTATGTAAGCAAACTACTGTAACCGGTTTCCCAAGGCGGGAAGCGTAGGCAACTCATATCGAGTTTCGGTTACACCAACATTTGAAAATTCTCTTTTGTGTAAGCAGAACTACGCACGGTCTGATTCCCAAGGAGGGATACGTAGGCTCCTCCATCGGGCTCGACCCTTTAGTATTTAGATTTTAATTTTCCCAAAGATAAAAACTAGGGCAAATTTTGCAAAGCAAGTAGAAGACGTGGGAGATTGCAACCGGGGCAGCTTTTGATAAGTAGTTTGATGTTTTGAAAGTCATAACTGGGGCAAATTTTGCAAAACAAGTTGAAATGTTGAAGTCATAACTGGGGCAGAATTTTGCAAAAAGCAAGTTGAAGACATTGCGTTGGTTTGGTCGTTATTAGAAGCAATTTCAAGGATTGGTGCAGACTGTCATTTTGCAAGGAAGAATCGATAGTCGAGCAAAGCATTGATGTTCAAAATAAGCCGACCATTTTAGCAATTTGTATCAAAATGGTCTAGCACGCATACTAATTTAGTAAAAACTTTCAAAGTTGTTTTTCTCAATTCGCGTCATGAAAAGTCAAATTTTGTTGATCATTGAGTTTCGAACTCTTAAATATTTTACTCATGTGTTGAGTCGTGATTTTGGTCACATCCATTCAGCCTAATGGCCTATTTTACATCTTAAATTTTATGCATGCATTATCATTTTACGTATTAACTTGCTTTTGTTCAATGTGTAGAATTAATTTGTTAAAGGTTGGCTAGCATTGAACACTGAAATGGTTGAGAATCTGCATCAAGGACAAAACAACATGGCAAAGCAGCTTCGGCCAACCAGTTCTGGTATGGGTATCTTGCAAGCGCAGAATGATGATGTTGAAGGACATGTGGTCCAAAGGAATAGGATTGTCAACTTTGTCAATACTAGCAAACCTTTTCCAAATACAAGCTTTACCTCCAATCCACCTTGCTTAACAATGCCTAATTACCAAATGCCTATACATACTATATATCCACAAATCCCACAAGAATATCTTACCAATCCAAATGCTTGGCCAGCTGCAACTTTATACCAACCACCTTTTATCACTATACCTGTTGTGGAGAGTCAATCAAGTCAATTGATAGTGCGTTCACCAGAATTGCCTAAGAAAGAAGTTGAGACAACTTATCCTCACAATGTGGATGAACAGATTTTGAGAAAGATCATAGGAAAAGAATTGCGCTCTAGGAACATTCAGAGTTTATGTTATGAAGACTTGTGCATTCATCCGAATATTGAGCTTCCACGTGGGTACAACATACCAAAACTCAACACTTTCGATGGAAGGGGAAATCCCTACATTCATTTGAAAGATTATTGCGGCAGATTTATCGGAATTGGGAAAAACGAAGCTTTGCTAATGAGATTGTTTAGTCAGAGTTTATCAGGAATGGCACTTGCATGTTATACTAAACAGGATTTTACCAAATGGCACACATGGGAAGACATGGCTCGAGACTTTGTGGAACAATACAAGTTCAACATAGTAAGAGATCCTTATCTAATTGATATGCGCAAAATCAAGAAGATGCCGCATGAGTCTGTTGCAGAATTTGCTGTGAGATGGAGGCTAGAGGCTTCTAAGATGCATCCTCCATTGCCTGAAGATGAGCTGATAGCAACTTTCATTGACCTTCAAGAAGGCATATTTTACGAAAAACTACTTTTTGCCAATTTAAAGGATTTTCCCAGTTTAATCCGGCATGCAAAGATTTTGGAAGAAAAATTTCAATCCGGAAGGTTGATTGACTATGACACTATAATGCCAGTTTTCAATTGTTCTGATGCACATGAAAATATTCAAGACTCTCAGCCTTCGCAAATGCACTACAATCATGATATGCAAAATTCAAGTCGCCAGCATCGATCTTATCAGGCACCATCTGGTCATCAAAGCACGAAGAAGTTTAGACCTCGTACTTTCACTCCTCTATATGAATCATTGTCAGACATATTCGAGAGATTGAAAGCAGAAGGGTTATTGCAAGCAAAGAGGGGATGGATTCCTGAGAATCCGCCTCAAGGATTTGATTTATCAAAGAGGTGTGCATACCACTCAAATATTCAAGGCCATGATACAGAGGAATGTTCGGCACTTAAGTACAAAATCCAGAATATGATTGAAAAAGGCAAGATAAGTGTGAAGCAAGAGCAAGCAAGCAACTGTGGTCATTCGGCAGCAAATGCAATTATCATCAGAGGTGGTTCATCAAAATTGGCACCAAGGCATTTGAAAAGGAAGCGTGAAGCTTAGCAAGAAGATCAAATGACAACACTTTGTTTTTTGAAAATGGCATTTCCTTGCCTAACTATCTTATGTTTGCCTACTCTTTTGAAGTTTTATGTAATGAACTATCTTGTACCCTTTATTGGGCTTTTAATCCCGAAATCAATGAAAATTTATTTTCCCCAAATAAGCCAAGCCAAAAGAAATTATGGATGATATCCTTTTGTGCAAAAGAAGAATTTCAAGAACATCAAACTCTCGCAGCAGCAGTACATCTGAGTGCTATATAAGAAGATGCAGATTTGAAGCCGCATTAGGTGTTCAATCAAGCCAGCCACTATTTGTCCAAAACCTAACAACTTTTCTTTGGAAAAAGGGGCAAAATGTGTTTGCATGTTACTGAAGAATTCAACATCAAGACAAGAGGAGCAAAGCAAGCCACTAAGGCTTCGTACAGTTTTTAGAACTCACGACTTTTTCTTTGAGCGCAGGAATTCCACAAAATGGGAGAATAAGGAGAACTAGCAACCATCAGTTTCTCGGAGATTATTCGGCTTGTTGCATATGAATTGAACATCAGATTCAATATGAACTGGAGGCAGCATTCAACTCTTTGCAGCACTATCAATACAAGCAACACGACCTAGCTTTGCTTATTGGTTTTGTATTATCTTGCCTTAATTAATCCAATTTGCAACTTTGTTTCGCAGGCTGTTATCAAATTTGGGCTCGTTCACCTTATATTCGAACGTTTTGGGCTCGTCCGCCTTATAAATGAATGTTTTGGGCCCGTTCACCTTAAAAATGAATGATCCGGGTCCATCCACCCGTTAATCGGATATGCAGATTTACTTCAAGTCGCTTTGGAACACTGGATGCTTCAAAACTGGACGTCTCATTTGCTTTGTCAAGTGATTGGAGCACAATTCAGGTTTAATCGTAAACTACCACTGGATCATTAAAGCATGATGCTTTATCATAGTTTATTGCCAAAAGGCAGCATTTCTCCTTCCTATAATTCTCGCAATTGTTAAAATATCAGTTTCATTTCTATTCCGCTATGAGAACATTCACTAAAATTCTATTGTTGTGATTTGCAGATATTGCTAAGTTTGAAGAAACATATGCATTAATGAATTTTGTATCTTTTGCTTTATTTTATGATTTGGGCTCGTTCATCTTATAATTGAACGTTTTGGGCTCGTCCGCTTTATAAATGAACGTTTTGGGCCCATTCGCCTTATAAATGAACAATTCGGGTTCATCCACCTGTAAATAGGATATGCAGTTTTTTTTTCAACTGGCGCTAGGACGTTGGATGCTTCATGACCCGATGCCTCATTGCTTTATCAATTGAATGGAGCACATTCCGAGATTGCATTGTAGCCTACACCTTCATGATTTAAAGCATTATGCTTTTTCATGGTTTATTGCCGAAAAGGCGGCGCTTTTCTTTTCTCAAAAATCTTAACATTGTTGTAGAATTTACCTCACGATATTGATAGACAAGTCGGCTGGAACACCGCTTTCGGAGTGTTTCGCGATGTCGGTTGTCTTGCAATATTGGCATGTTATATTTAAAATAGATTGATAGTTTAAGACAAGTCGGCTGGAGCACCGCTTTCGGAGTGTTTCGCGATGTCGGTTGTCTTGCAATATTGGCATTTATTGATAGTTTAAGACAAGTCGGCTGGAACACCGCTTTCGGAGTGTTTCGCGATGTTGGTTGTCTTGCAATATTGGCATTTATTGATAGTTTAAGACAAGTCGGCTGGAACACCACTTTTGGAGTGTTTCGCGATGTCGGTTGTCTTGCAATATTGACATTTATTGATAGTTTAAGACAAGTCGGCTGGAACACCGCTTTCGGAGTGTTTCGCGATGTCGGTTGTCTTGCAATATTGGCATTTATTGATAGTTTAAGACAAGTCGGCTGGAACACCGCTTTCGGAGTGTTTCGCGATGTCGGTTGTCTTGCAATATTGGCATTTATTGGTAGTTTAAGACAAGTCGGCTGAAACACTGCTTCCGGAGTGTTTCGCGACGTCGGTTGTCTTGCAACATTGGCATATTGTATTTGAAATACATGATTCGGCTTGAGACATGATGTCTCGTTAGCCAGCTTATCGTATGAAAGCGTTGCATTTTACAATTCATTTTCGCTTTACTTATTGTCTTACTTTACTGTTTCAGAATAATGATCAGCCTAGAGATTCTCCGGGCGGAGCATCTCGTCAGTTGGTCGAAGGAAGAACTTGTTGATAGCATCACAACCATCATTTGCAATTTATATTATCATTTTATTTACTTCCTTATTCCAAAATTATCAAAGTTTATTAGCAGTTGCTCGTTTACCGTTTGTTAAGTCGTTACAGAATTTTAGCGGCATCGCAGCAGCATTTGGAGCATAACGTGGAACTTTTTCTTAGCAGTGAACTAGGGCAATCGTTGATATGAGCTAGACTCGTCAACGAGGATCTGAAGAATCGCACTCGAACAAGCAAGTTTTACCTAATCTTTCATTTCGGATTAGGCGTCAGTTTGAATTCTTTCTTATTTCGTGCGTCATTTTCTGTCAATCGTGCGAGTTTCGTGCCTAAGTGTCGTCGAACTACATATGGCCTGATTCTCTTTTAGCCCGAGATATGTAGGCAACTCGTAAACCGGAGTTCGGCCATGCCCGTAAGCCTCGCCTTTTAGCCCTTAGAATAAAAATTCTTGGTTTTATCGGGACAAAATTGGCTTTATGTCAACTTCTTTACCCTGAAAACTCTTTCATCCTTTTCCGGGTAAAGAGGGGCAGCTGTTGACACCCGATTTCGTCCCGAGATATAATTAACGGCTAAATTATTTAAATGAGAATCGATTATCAAAATAAAGTTAAAATTAGAATTAGATAATTAAAATTATTTGAATTAAAATTAATTAATTAAATTTAATTAAAGTAAGTTAATCAATTTCAAAAGAAGGCTAAATTACAAAGCATATCCTAATTTCTGTCCTACCAGCGCAACATCTTTATTTTAATTAATTAGCTTAATATAGGCTAAATTCGTTCCCATGTGCCAAAATCCAGCCTATACGTGCAAACCAATATATACATTACACACATCCCCCTTTCTCAGAAGAACCATTCCCCCAACCTGTTTTCCCAGCCCCGCGACCCGTTTCTCCCTCCGTGACCCGTTTCAAATCCGTTTCCTTTCTTGATTTTCCTCGGATTCTCTCCGAATCAATCCAAAAGCCTTGGTCCCCACCCCCTCTCCAGCTCATCTTCTCCGTACAGAGGTACAAGAAGCCAATCTCAAGCATCCATTTCGAATCAAGTTTCAATCCGAGCCGCAAATAATTCAAACGGGAAAATCTTTGGGAGATAAAGGTGAAAATGGTATAATCCGAGAGGGATATACCATTTTCACCCTTGTTTTCAAAAGAAAAGGTGAAAACGAGTAAGGATCGTTAGGGAAATTCAAAGGCCTTAAACCCTAGCATTCTCAGGTATAAATTCGGATTTTGTTCATTTTTGGGCTAAGTTTTTGATACCATAAAAAGGGGCAGTATTTCTGTACACATGGAGGTTTTCTCTAAGTTTTAAGCAAAATATATACACACAGCAATTTTTTTAGTTTCGGTTTTGAATTCGAACATCGCTTTCAGTTTTTTTATCGTCGTTTCTCCTTTCTAGTCGTCGACCTTGTTCGAGTCGTCGACCTCGCTCGAGTCGTCGACCTCGCTCGAATCAGTTTTCTTCAGACCCTCACCTCAGTTCCTGCCCACAGAAGGGTAATACTCTAAAACCTCTACCATTTTTTATTGTTTTAACAAAAAAAGTAACATTTTGTTCATGTTTATACTTGATGGATTTTTACTGCTTTTTTTTAGATAAAAGCCTTGTTCCCTCTGTGTGTGTTCAAATACAAAAGCTGTTAAAATATTGAATTTGTGACATTAGTTTTCAGTCATTGTATGCGGTTAAATTCCTGTTCCAAAGCAGTTCTTGCATATAGTCACATAGCTGAGATTTCAACCTTTAACATAAGTTTTCTGCTGTGTGTTTGAAAGGCAACATATACAAATGATTAAGCTCATTTCTCTTTATCCAAATTGTATATGCTTGAGCTATGAGTTAAGGCTCTTGTTAGTTTGAAATAGGTTAAATGAGTTAATGAAAAAGCAAAAAATGTGATTTTGAGATGTGTAGCTGCAAAATGAAGGTTTCTTGAGTTAGTGAAGATCATTTAGTTTGTTCTTGGCTTTGAAGTGAGTTCAGGTAGTGTAGATAGAGATTTTGGGAATTTGAAGGTGATTGGAGAGGTCCTGATGTTCTGCAGATCTTAGTGTACTGAGTGTGAAGGATGTGTGAGTTGGTGTAGAGTAGTTTTAGTCTGTTTGTGAAGTGATTTGAAGGTTTAAGAAAGGTTAGGGCCTGTTCTGGGAGCCTAGAGAAGCTGAGAGTTAGTCTTAGTTTTGTGAAAGGTTTAGGGTTCTGTTATTCTGGGTTTAGTTCAGGGCATATGCAGGAGGTTGGGATAGATTCTGGAGGTTTGTTTCTGGTTTCTGCAAGTGCAGGAGGATGTCCTGGTTGTAGCAGGCAGGTTGTCTTAGGGTCCTGAGTTGCTTAAGGGGTCTGTTAGTTGTTTATAGGTGATGTAAATGAGGTCTTTAGAGTGCTGCAGTTAGTTAGTATGGGTTCCAGGTCTGGATGGGGGTCTGCATGTTTGTAGAGTAGTTTTCAAGGTCCTGGTAGTAGTTGTAAGCTTCAGGTGGGTTAGTAGTTAGTAGGGTGGTGTTTGGTGATTGAAGGAGCTGCTAGAGAAGCCAAGAGGGCAATGTAGATGTCCTGTAGGAGTCTGTTAAGCTGAAAGAGGCAGCATAGCAATTTATTTCCTTGATTCAGGTCTGAATTAAGTTTCAGGTTGGGCTTTCTGTCTGGAAGTTCAGATGATTAGCAGGGGTTCTTAGGGGGTGTTCTGGTGAATTTTATGTAGAGATAGCTTTGTTGAGTTCAGGAGCAGGAAGCAGAGGTGATGCAGGGGTTCAGGTTGGTTTCTGCCTGGCTCAAAGGAGATGTAGGGTCTGTTCTAGTTGCTATAGCTGATAATAGGAGTAGCCTGTTATGCTGTGTTTTGTTTATCTTCTGTTTCTTTCTCTTTAATGATATGATTAGCTTGGTTCAGTGTCTGCTTTCTGTCCCAATTTTCCAGTATCCTTTGGTGTTGAGTGATCAGGTCAGGTAACATCTCTATTTCTATTTGTTGGTTCTGTGTGTTATCAAATTAATCTGATATAAAATAGTGTTGCGTACCTTGTTATATCTTTTCTTTTGTAGCTCGGATGTGAGGTCTTATTGGCTGGTTATATGAAATTCAGTCTTTGCTCGACCTATTTGACTAATGTAACCAGTTTTTAATCATTGTTCATTTTGAATAATGTTGAGCCTGAGAGTTGGATCTTTCTTTAGTTGTCTTTGCTTGCTGCTAAAATCTTTTAAAATGAAACCTTCCTGCTTTCCTTTGTTTATGGTTGAAAATCTTGAATTAAGAATGATTAAGTTTGTTCTCTTCATGCAACGTATGTTTGAAGGCTGTTGACATTTAGAAGGTTTAGAACCAAAGTTACAATCTCTTAAGTCGACTCCTTTGCCATGATTAAGCACTTCTTTTTCATGTTTGTGTGAGTTTAAGTTCAGTAAGCTGTTCAAAATAGAGTAATGAATCAGGTGTCTTTAGTTTGTAAACTATGTGTTAATTTTGACTAGATGAGGAAAATGTTGTGCATTCACTGTCTTCAAGGTTTGGTGACTTTGATGTTGGTTGGTCTCATTGATGAGTTAGCATAATGTTGTTGCCTGAGGTGATTTAGAAAGTCGTCACAATTTGTATATAGGGATGAATGCAGAATAAAATGGAGGAAAAGCAATATCCTTGAAAAATTGTTGTATTTGCATCACATTAAGCCAACTGTGCAGATTTGTTCTCTCGTTACATGTAATATATACATGAACAAGAATAAAAAGGGTAATTAAACCTTGCAACATATATTTACTTGGTTGTTAAAAGATCAGCATTAATGTTTCTCGTGATTATGTTCTGAATTGGAAAGTCTTGTTTCAGTTTCTTTACCCTGCCTTCGTGCTTTACACCTTTGCCTTATTATTACTGAGTTTGGGGGCTTTGTTGATTTCACACTTTGATTTGCAAGTCATTTATGTGAACAGTTGTATAGTAGTTACTAATTCTTCTTCTCATTGCTTCTTTGACATGAAAAATCTCTCTTGGGACGAGGTTGAGTTTCTAAACTCGCAAATGGCGTGCATTTGGAGGTTACTTGAACCGCTCCGCATTTTCGGGACTTGATATCCCTGAAAATGTAAAACAAAAAGAAAATGAATAAATGAAAAGCCTTGTGAAATACAGGGCTCGCATTGAGTTCGCTATCCCGGGTTCTACCTTCTAAACTCTCGCTTTCCCGTTCCCTTTAGAAAGCATGTTTTAGGAAGCCCTTAAACCGGACTAGGATTTGCATGTTAGAAACTTGGTAGGATAGTCGCTTTATTAAATTGATAACTTATTGCATGTTTAGAATGATTATAATTGCTTATCCCGTTTTTTGAGACTCGCCAATTAGTTTAAGTTAATAGTAATCTAAGGATAATTATCGAGTGCAAAAGAAATTAAAATTTAATTAAATTATACATCTCATCTATTATCTATATTTACGTATCCATCTATTAAATAAGTTATTATCTATCTATTCATTTATTCATTAATCTGATCAATTATGCGATATTTATTTATTAATTTACTTAATTAATTTTATTTGTTTAGTTAATATTAATTAATCATTTAGTTATTTATTTAATTTAGTTAATCATTTATTTATTCCTTTAATAATAATTATTTATGTATTTATTCATTTATTTAGTTAAATTAATATAAAATGTTAATTTATTTAATTAAGTTATTTCTTTATTTATCCATTTATTTAAGCGATCAATTAATTAATTATTTATCTAATTATTTACTTAGAGTATTTTATTTTATTTATATTATTTATTTAATTTATTTATCCTTATTTATTTAATCAACTAATCAATCAACCGGGTTGTAATTCATCCATTTATTTAATCTTAAGATTTCATCATTTATTTATCTAAGCATCAGCGTAATCTAAACCCTTATCTTATTTATATTATCCTTAGTTAAATTAATTCTATTATCCTTAACAAATTCGTGAAAACCGCCGGATTAACCGCATTTAGCGGATTTTCGAAAGTGCTCCCGCAAGGGACCTTCTTTCGAATTTAAAAGAACCACTTACCCTAGAATCTCTGATTTTAATTTAATTTCATTTAATTAAAGAATAAATTGCACTCTTTAGTTAACTTAGGTTCCTAATAATCCTTAAATTAGGCGGCGACTCCAAAGAAAGCCCTTTGGAGTCCTATAGCACTATACTAAATACAGATATAAAGCTGAAAAAATTGTGCTAATCACTCATTGATCTTTTATACAGATAAATTCCAACTCTTTTAGGCTAGTAACTAGAATCAATCTATCATCATCAGAAGACACATCCAGCCAGGTACTCTTTTAGTTCTCTTGAAGCTCTCAGATATGTTGTATATGCAATATCCTTTGCCACAGCTTGCCAGGTAGTCTCTTTGTTCTCAAAGATTCTAGCATTTCTCTCCTTCCAGTTTGCATGAGTATAGTGAGCATAGATGATTCTGAGGACAGCTGCCTTCTTAGTTTTCCCTTTTGCCACTGTAAGCAACCAATCTTGAAATTCTTTCCATGTTTGAGTTACTTGAGTCTGCCTTTGAATCCACTGCATGAGTTTGAGCCATATGTGCCTTGCATAGCAACAGTCATGAAATAAGTGAGCTCTATCCTCTGTTGAATCGTTACAGAGGACACATTCAGTATTCACATTCATTCTCCAGGCTAGCAACCTGTCTTTGGTCAACAGTCTGTTATGCTGGATTAGCCACATGTTGAACAATGTTCTTGGGCTTGCCTGATTCTGAAACATGAGGCTTTTCCACTGGACTTTAGGTTGATTACCTATCATATGGAAGTAGCAATGCCTAATGAGACCTCCTGAGGCTGCCTTGTAATTCTCTGTGTAATGTAGATGCTCTCTAGCAGCCATCAGTTTCCTCACCATCCATGCAGCTTGAGCTGGTATCTTAGCTTCAGCTAGTTGATGTTGCTTGATGTAGAAGATGTGAACCCATTTTATCCATAGTTTGTCTGCTTTTTTTGCCAGGTCCCAGCATAGTTTGGTGATAGCAGCCTGTTTCCATAGTTTCAGATTAATCAAACCTATGCCCCCAGCAGATTTAGGCAGACACATTCTTTCCCAGGCTATGAGAGCCTTTCTTGTAATAGTTCCAGTGCCAGACCATATGTAGCTTCTGCAGTGACTCTTAATGAGTTTCATGATCTTCGCTGGCAGGACAAATAGTTGAGCCCAATAGGCTTGGACTCCAAAGACAACAGATTGCACTAGTTGCACTCTCCCTGCATATGATAGTTTCTTTGTTGTCCAGGAGGTGATTCTTGCAACTATTTCCTCTACTAGTGGCATCCATTGGGCTGTTTTAAGTTTCTTAGTGTCTAATGGAACACCTAAGTACTTAAATGGCAGCTGCCCCTGACTGAATCCAATGTGACTTAGTATCTCTTGCTGGATAGCAAGTTCTACCCCTCCAAAATATATTGAGCTCTTCCCAGCATTTGCTTTCAATCCTGATGCTTCTGTGAATCCCTGAAAGCACTTAAACAGAGCTTGAGCTGAGCTTAGGTCTCCTTTAGCAAACAACAGGAGATCATCAGCAAAGCTAAGTTGAGTGATTCTCAGTTTGGCACATTTGCGATGATACTTATATGCTGAGTTCTCACACAATCCTTCTAGTGACCTACTGAGATATTCCATGGCTATGGCAAATAAGTATGGGGATATAGGATCACCTTTCCTCAGTCCTTTAGCTGCCTCAAAAGGTTCTGTGAATTCTCCATTCATATTGATTGTATAGTTGACAGTGGTGACACATGCTCTGATCCATTTCAAGAATTTTTGAGGAAAGCCCAAGTACTCCATCACCTGATCTAGGTAACTCCATTCAACTGAATCATAAGCCTTCTGCAGGTCTACTTTTAGCATCATTCTTGGAGAAATCCCTTTCCTAGTATAGGTTTTAACTAGCTCATGTGCCAGGATAATGTTGTCTGATATTTTCCTTCCTGGTATAAAACCAGATTGGGCATTATGAATGATCTCAGACATCACTGGCTGCATCCTAGCTGCTAGGATTTTTGCTATTATTTTATAGACCACAGTGCAGCAGGCTATGGCCCTGTATTCTTTGACATCAGCTGGTTGAGCTACTTTTGGTAGGAGAGTTAGACAGGTGCAGTTCATTGCTTTGTACAGATTAGCATTCTCAAAGAAATCAAGAACAGCTTTGCATACATCTTGGTGAATTACTGGCCAAGCTTGTTTATTGAAGTGTGCATTGTATCCATCCACACCTGGGGCTTTGTCATCACCTATAGCTTGAAGTCCAGCCTCAATTTCTTTGACTGTCACAGGAAGAGTCAGAAGGACCTGCTGGTTATGAGATAGGGTAGGGCCTCTTCTCATAACCAGCTTGTTTAGTGCTGGTAAAGAAGATGCCTTAGTGCCCATCAAGGACTTATAGAATTGGACCACTTCTTGCTTTATATCATCTGCTTCTGTTAAGACTCTCCCATTGGCATCTGTCAGGAAATTTATAGCTTTCCTTTGGTTCCTCTCTTTCATTACAGCAGAGAAGTATTTGGTGTTAGAATCCCCAAGTTTGATCCAGTTAGCTCTGGACTTTTGCTGCATTATACTCTCCTCAACCAGTAGTAATTTCTCTAATTCCAGCAGGGTCTGTTTCTCTCTGTCTGCTGCTGCTTCTGTGTAGTTGTTCAACATGCCTTGCTGGATGTTCTGCAGTTCTGCTCTTGTGTTTGTTATTCTTGTTGTTATGCCAGTGTATTCTTCCTTGTTCAGCTGCTTGAAAAGTGGTCTTAGCTTTTTAAGCTTCAGCCAGACATTCCTCATAGTCCACCTGTCTTGTGTGCCTTCCCATCCTTGTTTTACTATAGCAAGAAACTTGTCATTTTCAGCCCACACATTAAAGAACTTGAAGGGGGTGGCTTTGGCTTGATGAATAGTAGTTAATCTTATCAGCGTAGGGGCATGGTCTGAGATATGGGGAAGACCATATTCCACTAGCATATGCCCATAAGCCTGCATCCAGTGATCATTTGCCAGTGCTCTATCAATTCTGGTATATACCCTATCTCCTCCTCTTTGGTTGTTGTTCCAGGTATAATATTCACCCATCCAACTTACTTCATTAAGCTCTGCTATATCAACACAATCTTCAAAGTCCTTGATTTCTGCTTGGGTCACTGGGTTGCCAAACTTCCTATCTTGGAAGTGTAAGGGGGCATTAAAATCTGCCCAGATCATCCATGGTTCTGACATCCCACTTGCTATCAGCTTCAAGCTTTCCCACAATGGTCTCCTTTGCTCTATGGAGTTGAAAGCATATACCAGGGTGATATAAGCAGCCAACTTGCCATCCTTACTCTTCACAAAGGCATGGATAAATTGAGCATCTGTCTTGAGAATTGTTACCTGGTAGCTTCTGTCATCCCAAAGTAGCCACAATCTCCCATTTGTTGCTTCATCATAGTTAGTAGCAAATTTCCATCCAGGTGCTATCTTTTTTTTGGATTTTTGTTGACCTTACTTGCTTAACTCTGGTTTCACAGAGTCCTGCAAGCTTAATCTTATTAGTTTTTATATATGTACAGAGTTCTTTCTACTTATAACTCTTATTCACACCTCTCATATTCCATGCTAACAAGCTCATTGTTAACAGGTTTTGGGTCCTGCATCAAATGGCCCCAACACAGGGTCCATCTGACTTTTATCTTGGAGCACTGCAAAGCCATTGTGAGTCTGAATCTCTACTCTATCTATCATAGCAGCTAAGTAGCTTCTTGAGCTCTGACTCATCACCCTTGTTTCAATTCCTTTCCCCTTGTTCTGGTGATTAGGTGTACACAGATCAGTTTGATCTCTAGGAGTTGCCACCGGCATTGCACCTTGCTGAGGAGAGTCTGTAGGTCCTCCTTTGTGCACATCTTTTTCCTTTTGTATTCCTGATTTATTGCCTTGATCCTCCCTTGGTTGTGTCTCATTAGCACTACCCTGGTTGGTGCTAATAGTCAGGTCTTGCAGCTCAGTTCTAGTGAACATTTTCCCTGTCTTAGTCCAGACTTGAGTTGGTTGAGGAGGGTGTTGCTCTCTTGGTACTCTCTTCCTTCTCTTGGGTTGCTCAAATTTTTGGCTAGTGTCCTGTTCATTACAATCATGCCCAATTTGACAGCACTTAGTGCAGTATGCTGGGGCCCAATCATATTCAACTGGCTGCATAAATGCTTCACCCAGAGGATCCATTACTTTAACTTCATCAGGGAGCTGCTTGGTAACATTGACTTCTATTAGCATTCTGGCATAAGATATCCTAGTCTGTTTAGAAGTGCATTCATCTGCAAATACTGGGACACCTACTGCACTAGCTATTCTGCTGAGGGAGTCACAACTCCAACAATTCAAAGGTAATCTTGGAAATCTAACCCATAGAGGTATCTCAGTTAGAAATTCTGCTTGGATGTCAAAGTTGGGGGTCCATTTCTTTAGGATTATAGGTCTATTATTAATGCTATATGGACCATTAGTAAGTACCTCATTGAGCTCATCCATGGAACAGAATTTGATGATGTAGTACCCATCTTCATGAAGATACACCTCCGGAGCTGTTGTTGTGGTCCAGGTTTGCTTAACAAAGGAGGACATGAGGTTATAGCCTGGCAAGTCCCCAACCACATAGACAATGAGTGCACATTTCCAGCGTATGGTTTCATTGGCTACCTCTTGTTTGTCCAGTTCCACCACCAGATTCCCATCTACCATTTTGGGGGTGATATAGGACAATCACATTCCATTACTTGCAGCTCTATTACCAGTGAAGAGGGATGTCCACGGTTTTTGCATATGATTTCCTTCATCCTTAGCTAGGTTTTGAGCTAAGACCTCAGCATTAGGAGCTAAGATCTCAACATTTAGAGCTAAGATCTCAGGTTCAATTTGGGATGTTTGCTGAGGCAAGCTCACTTCATCTTTCACCTGATTAGTATTACTCATAATAGACCTCCTAGCAGAACTTGTTGTTGCTTGGGCATTGGAGTTTTGATTCAGATCTGCTGGTTCACAAGGTGTTAAACTCGTTGAAGCCATGGTTTCTTTTGGACTTTGCGAATGGACTCTATTGCTTACTCAGCTACCTATGGTTACTAGTGGTAGCTTACGTGGCCTACCACGAGGGCACCTCCCTGCGGCCATGGCTGAAACGCGTTCAGCGTACGTTGACTAACGTGCGCTGGTGGCCATGGAAGAGAGTAATAGTTTTTTTTTTAATTTATTCATTTAATTAATTAATTAATTACTATCAATTTATTCTTTATTTAATTAAATTAATATAAAATGTTAATTTATTTAATTAAGTTATTTATTTATTTATCCATTTATTTAAGCGATCAATTAATCAATTATTTATCTAATTAGTTACTTAGAGTATTTTATTTTATTTATATTATTTATTTAATTTATTTATCCTTATTTATTTAATCAACTAATCAATCAACCAGGTTGTAATTCATCCATTTATTTAATCTTAAGATTTCATCATTTATTTATCTAAGCATCAGCGTAATCTAAACCCTTATCTTATTTATATTATCCTTAGTTAAATTAATTCTATTATCCTTAACAAATTCGTGAAAACCGCCGGATTAACCGCATTTAGCAGATTTTCGAAAGTGCTCCCGCAAGGGACCTTCTTTCGAATTTAAAAGAACCACTTACCCTAGAATCTCTGATTTTAATTTAATTTTATTTAATTAAAGAATAAATTGCACTCTTTAGTTAACTTAGGTTCCTAATAATCCTTAAATTAGGTGGCGACTCCAAAGAAAGCCCTTTGGAGTCCCATTTTGTTGAAATATACCCGAAACCTGTCTTTTCTTAAAGAAAGGGTAATTTTTGGGGTTCAACAGCGTGGCGACTTCACTGGAGATACGCAAATGGTTGTAACCAAAAGGCTTTCACGAATTTGTTTGTTTGTATTGTTTGAGTTGTATGCCGATACTAGTATGCGTAGCTTATTTAATTATTGTGTTTGTATGTTGAAACTGGCATGATTATATCTACTGTTTATTTGCGGGCATGCGTAGTTAATTTAACTGATTGTTGTGTGTCACGAAAGCATGTCACTACACCTTCTTTGTGCACATATAAACTGGCATTCCGTTCATACTTCCCCCACTCCTGGGAACCTCTTGCATTTTCACCCCAAATATCCGCGAGGTGCGCCCATGCGCACCCGCACTTTCTTCCACTAAAGAACCCTTGTGACGAGTTGGTACACCGGCGGCCATCGTAGGAGTTATTCGACTGCGAGACCGCTTGCCACTCACCTGTTAGCCTCAACCGTTAACCCACTCTTAGAAGTAGATTAGGAGCATGCATGCATTTACACCTTAGTCTGGACCCGGTCCTTGGTACCGCCTCCATAGTTAGGAAACCACCCTTACGTCAACGGGTTTTTTTAAAAAACCCAACGACAATGCATATGATGTGCTATGTGATGACGAATCCTCAGTCCTAACCATGTTTTGAGCAAAATCAGATTTAGAATTTTGTCTTCTATGTTGTCTTTTAGGTCAGAAAATGGAAGAATTTAGCAGAATCTATGTGGTCATAGCAGTCAACATAGAATTTGAGATCATAGAGAGAATTGCAGTCCGGGGAAAGTTAGGCAGATTTGATTGGTTTGTGTTTTGGAGATGGTATGGTGTAGTGAGATCTAAGAGGCGAAGCCCCTGGTGTCTTTAAAAGATCAGTGGGGTCCCTCTCGTGAATGGCTTTGCGTGTGTGCAGGCCCATGTTGACTAACCAACTGCAAATTCTAATGGAATGAAGTATGCTTGTCGCATACTAGGAGAGCGAAGCCCCTGTGTCTTTGAATGACCAGTGGGGTCCCTCCTTGAAGACCAGTGCGGTCTTGGCTACCCAGGAAACTGAGAGGCTTGATCAAAGACGAGGACCAGTGAGGAGCCTTATGAACAAGGTCTGTGAGCCTTGCAAAACCTAGGAAGCTGAGAGGCTTGTCTAAAGCCGAGGACCAGTGAGGTTTTATTTTGAAAGGCCGATGGGCGCCTTTCATGATTTGCAGTCTGGTATTGTGAAGGCAGTTGGAAATCTCACCCTTGGATGTTGGGAAATAATTGGGAGTTGTGCTTGGAGGAGCGTTGATGTTTGCGAAAGGTATAGAAGTTGTTTCAGGTTTTAGGCATTTGGGTTTAGAAATTTGGTGCAGATGTTGTGGAGAGCATGAGCTGCATTAGAATTTCGAGTTGACCCCAGCTTTTTGGAAGTTAGTTGGGATAATAGAATTGCAGTGTCGAGACGGCGAGCTGATTATTATCAATTATTGTTATTATTTATTGCTTACTCTAAATCTGAATTGCTCAAAATTGGCATGAACTATTTTTCATTATCACTTGTTTGCGTGTCTTAGGCCCACCTCTGGCACAAAGAGGTACCTTACAGGGTAGGATGCGTTTGCATTTTATTTACGCTCAATTACTTGTGTTTGCCACATGTCAAATTATGTGCCTAATATGCAATTACTTGCTAATATGTGCTGCTTGCCTGAAATTTATTGGCACTGATTGCGTTGTGATTGAATTTGTTCAGCGGTATGGTAAGCTTAACGTTATGCTACTTCAACCTATCTTTTGTAAAAGTTAACCGCTTTATGAAGTTGTTTATTCATCTACTTTCTGAATTCATGCATACTATTATTTTAAAACGGCTTTCAAATATTATTTTGTTTATCTTAAACCCCAGTCTTGTCATTTTGCAAAATATTATTTAGCGTCATATTTAAAGTATTCGCAAGTATGTTTTCCTTTTGAAAATAACTTCAGAGTTAAACAAGTGTTTTCGCATCTGGTTTGCTTTAACAAAATGAGTGCCTTGCTCTAAATTTTGGGTCTTTTCAGTACGGTCCCAATTTATCCATTTTGGAATAAGTTGAACCGTCAGTTTCAGCTTTAACAAACTTTTATTAAATTCGGTATGCGTTGCTAAAGGGTTAATTATTTGAACATCAAGATCAGGACCTATGGCTCGTCAAATTATTGTGATTGACTTGACTAGAAATGATGGATCCCACGAAGACAAGGTTAACAAGCTTGAAGCAACCGTAGCAAGTTTGGAGAAGAGACTTGATAGCCTTACTGAATTGGTTGTCACGCTCATGGATGCTCGCAACCCAGTGCATAATGTGCCAAGCCCAGGACCAAGTGCTCCTGTTGCTCCTATCTATACTGTTGCACCTCCTACAATGCAAGTAGCTCCAGCATTTGAGTGTGATGCTCAACAGTTCCCTAATTTGCATGCATTCCTGTTGGAAAAGGAATTTGGTGGCTTCTCAAAGACGAGCAATGAGAAAAGCAACGGGGAATGGCTTCCTAGGGTTGAAGAGAGCAATGTCACAATGATAGATGAGAATGCTTTAACATCTCAAGCAGGCTTAGGTGAAGCAGAAAAAGAAAATGTGAATGTTCTTGACGTGGTTGATCCACCAGTGTATGATGGGATAGGAAATCCTCATGATCATTTGAAAGCATTCACTGATTGGGTGGCAATATTTGGAAAAAGCAATGGAATCAAGTTGAGGTTATTTGTTAAGACGCTCGTGGGGCCGGCTTTAACGTGGTTTGCACTACAAGACCTTGGAAAGCGATTCACATGGGATGACTTAGCTCGTAACTTTGTCAAGCAGTACGAACTCCCGAGCCTAACCTTTGCGAGGGGAAATCCACTGAAAAGAAAATCTGTAGAACTTCAAGAAGAGTCGGTTGCAATAATTTCTGACAAGAGAAAGTGTGAATTGGTTGAGGCACAGTCCAAAGACAAAGGAAAAGCTGTCATGTCAAAGCCTTTGCCAGCCATAGTAGGGGAACCTAGTGCACACAGGCAAGTAATTGTCAATCCAAGTTCACAGTCAAACCGCACCAAAAGATCTGCTTTCGCATACACACGGCTCCCAGAATCTTACACAAGATTGTTTGAGAGGCTCAAGGGATTCAATTTGGTACATCCTATAGAATCAAAGCCGTATTGGTCACATAAGCCTGACAATTTGGGAAAATTTTGTGCTTACCATTCAGGGATGCAGGGGCATATTATTGAAGAATGCATTTTATTTAAGCAGAAAGTTGAGACCTAGATTAACTCTGGCCAGGTCAAAATTCTACCTACAAATGGCACTGGCGAACCTTTTGTCGCAATCTTTCCATATGCAAAGGGAGTTTCCTCGAAGAAGGGCATTTAGGCACCTATCAAGTTCCTGAAAAGCAGTAGAGTTGCAGAATCAGAAGTTAGTTTATTTGCATTAGTAGGAAGTAGCTGTTGTAATTTTCTTTTGTTAGTTTTGTTGAAAGAAAAGAAAGAATATCAAATTATGAATGTTTGAATCTATTTCTATGTAAGCAAACTACTGTAACTGGTTTCCCAAGGCGGGAAGCGTAGGCAACTCATATCGAGTTTCGGTTACACCAACATTTGAAAATTCTCTTTTGTGTAAGCAGAACTACGCACGGTCTGATTCCCAAGGAGGGATACGTAGGCTCCTCCATCGGGCTCGACCCTTTAGTATTTAGATTTTAATTTTTCCAAAGATAGAAACTGGGGCAAATTTTGCAAAGCAAGTAGAAGACGTGGGAGATTGCAACCGGGGCAGCTTTTGATAAGTAGTTTGAAGTTTTGAAAGTCATAACTGGGGCAAATTTTGCAAAACAAGTTGAAATGTTGAAGTCATAACTGGGGCAGAATTTTGCAAAAAGCAAGTTGAAGACATTGCGTTGGTTTGGTCGTTATTAGAAGCAATTTCAAGGATTGGTGCAGACTATCATTTTGCAAGGAAGAATCGATAGTCGAGCAAAGCATTGATGTTCAAAATAAGCCGACCATTTTAGCAATTTGTATCAAAATAGTCTAGCACGCATACTAATTTAGTAAAAACTTTCAAAGTTGTTTTTCTCAATTCGCGTCATGAAAAGTCAAATTTTGTTGATCATTGAGTTTCGAACTCTTAAATATTTTACTCATGTGTTGAGTCGGGATTTTGGTCACATCCATTCAGCCTAATGGCCTATTTTACATCTTAAATTTTATGCATGCATTATCATTTTACGTATTAACTTGCTTTTGTTCAATGTGTATAATTCATTTGTCAAAGGTTGGCTAGCATTGAACACTGAAATGGCTGAGAATCTGCATCAAGGACAAAACAACATGGCAAAGCAGCTTCGGCCAACCAGTTCTGGTATGGGTATCTTGCAAGCACAGAATGATGATGTTGAAGAACATGTGGTCCAAAGGAATAGGATTGTCAACTTTGTCAATACTAGCAAACCTTTTCCAAATACAAGCTTTACCTCCAATCCACCTTGCTTAACAATGCCTAATTACCAAATGCCTATACATACTATATATCCACAAATCCCACAAGAATATCTTACCAATCCAAATGCTTGGCCAGCTGCAACTTTATACCAACCACCTTTTATCACTATACCTGTTGTGGAGAGTCAATCAAGTCAATTGATAGTGCGTTCACCAGAATTGCCTAAGAAAGAAGTTGAGACAACTTATCCTCACAATGTGGATGAACAGATTTTGAGAAAGATCATAGGAAAAGAATTGCGCTCTAGGAACATTCAGAGTTTATGTTATGAAGACTTGTGCATTCATCCGAATATTGAGCTTCCACGTGGGTACAACATACCAAAACTCAACACTTTCGATGGAAGGGGAAATCCCTACATTCATTTGAAAGATTATTGCGGCAGATTGATCGGAATTAGGAAAAACGAAGCTTTGCTAATGAGATTGTTTAGTAAGAGTTTATCAGGAATGGCATTTGCATGGTATACTAAACAGGATTTTACCAAATGGCACACATGGGAAGACATGGCTCGAGACTTTGTGGAACAATACAAGTTCAACATAGTAAGAGATCCTTATCTAATTGATATGCGCAAAATCAAGAAGATGCCGCATGAGTCTGTTGCAGAATTTGCTGTGAGATGGAGGCTAGAGTCTTCTAAGATGCATCCTCCATTGCCTGAAGATGAGCTGATAGCAACTTTCATTGACCTTCAAGAAGGCATATTTTACGAAAAGCTACTTTTTGCCAATTTAAAGGATTTTCCCAGTTTAATCCGGCATGCAAAGATTTTGGAAGAAAAATTTCAAACCGGAAGGTTGATTGACTATGACACTATAATGCCAGTTTTCAATTGTTCTGATGCACATGAAAATATTCAAGACTCTCAACCTTCGCAAATGCACTACAATCATGATATGCAAAATTCAAGTCGCCAGCATCGATCTTATCAGGCACCATCTGGTCATCAAAGCACGAAGAAGTTTAGACCTCGTACTTTCACCCCTCTATATGAATCATTGTCAGACATATTCGAGAGATTGAAAGCAGAAGGGTTATTGCAAGCAAAGAGGGGATGGATTCCTGAGAATCCGCCTCAAGGATTTGATTTATCAAAGAGGTGTGCATACCACTCAAATATTCAAGGCCATGATACAGAGGAATGTTCGGCACTTAAGTATTGAAAAAGGCAAGATAAGTGTGAAGCAAGAGCAAGCAAGCAACTGTGGTCATTCGGCAGCAAATGCAATTATCATCAGAGGTGATTCATCAAAATTGGCACCAAGGCATTTGAAAAGGAAGCGTGAAGCTTAGCAAGAAGATCAAATGACAACACTTTGTTTTTTGAAAATGGCATTTCCTTGCCTAACTATCTTATGTTTGCCTACTCTTTTGAAGTTTTATGTAATGAACTATCTTGTACCCTTTATTGGGCTTTTAATCCCGAAATCAATGAAAAATTATTTTTCCCAAATAAGCCAAGCCAAAAGAAATTATGGATGATATCCTTTTGTGCAAAAGAAGAATTTCAAGAACATCAAACTCTCGCAGCAGCAGTACATCTGAGTGCCATATAAGAAGTTGCAGATTTGAAGCCGCATTAGGTGTTCAATCAAGCCAGCCACTATTTGTCCAAAACCTAACAACTTTTCTTTGGAAACAGGGGCAAAATGTGTTTGCATGTTACTGAAGAATTCAACATCAAGACAAGAGGAGCAAAGCAAGCCACTAAGGCTTCGTACAGTTTTTAGAACTCACGACTTTTTCTTTGAGCGCAGGAATTCCACAAAATGGGAGAATAAGGAGAACTAGCAACCATCAGTTTCTCGGAGATTATTCGGCTTGTTGCATATGAATTGAACATCAGATTCAATATGAACTGGAGGCAGCATTCAACTCTTTGCAGCACTATCAATACAAGCAACACGACCCAGCTTTGCTTATTGGTTTTGTATTATCTTGCCTTAATTAATCCAATTTGCAACTTTGTTTCGCAGGCTGTTATCAAATTTGGGCTCGTTCACCTTATATTCGAACGTTTTGGGCTCGTCCACCTTATAAATGAATGTTTTGGGCCCGTTCACCTTAAAAATGAATGATTCGGGTCCATCCACCCGTTAATCGGATATGCAGATTTACTTCAAGTCGCTTTGGAACACTGGATGCTTCAAAACTGGACGTCTCATTTGCTTTGTCAAGTGATTGGAGCACAATTCAAGATTAAATCGTAAACTGCCACTGGATCATTACAGCGTGATGCTTTATCATAGTTTATTGCCAAAAGGCAGCATTTCTCCTTCCTATAATTCTCGCAATTGTTAAAATATCAGTTTCATTTCTATTCCGCTATGAGAACATTCACTAAAATTCTATTGTTGTGATTTGCAGATATTGCTAAGTTTGAAGAAGCATATGCATTAATGAATTTTGTATCTTTTGCTTTATTTTATGATTTGGGCTCGTTCATCTTATAATTGAACGTTTTGGGCTCGTCCGCCTTATAAATGAACGTTTTGGGCCCGTTCGCCTTATAAATGAACAATTCAGGTTCATCCACCTGTAAATAGGATATGCAGTTTTTTTTTTCAAATGGCGCTAGGACGTTGGATGCTTCATGACCCGACGCCTCATTGCTTTATCAATTGAATGGAGCACATTCCGAGATTGCATTTTAGCCTACACCTTCATGATTTAAAGCATTATGCTTTTTCATGATTTATTGCCGAAAAGGCGGCGCTTTTCTTTTCTCAAAAATCTTAACATTGTTGTAGAATTTACCTCGCGATATTGATAGACAAGTCGGCTGGAACATCGCTTTCGGAGTGTTTCGCGATGTCGGTTGTCTTGCAATATTGGCATGTTATATTTAAAATAGATCGATAGTCTAAGACAAGTCGGCTGGAGCACCGCTTTCCGAGTGTTTCGCGATGTCGGTTGTCTTGCAATATTAGCATGTTATATTTAAAATAGATTGATAGTCTAAGACAAGTCGGCTGGAGCACCGCTTTCGGAGTGTTTCGCGATGTCGGTTGTCTTGCAATATTGGTATTTATTGATAGTTTAAGACAAGTCGGCTGGAACACCGCTTTCGGAGTGTTTCGCGATGTTGGTTGTCTTGCAATATTGGCATTTATTGATAGTTTAAGACAAGTCGGCTGGAACACCGCTTTCGGAGTGTTTCGCGATGTCGGTTGTCTTGCAATATTGACATTTATTGATAGTTTAAGACAAGTCGGCTGGAACACCGCTTTCGGAGTGTTTCGCGATGTCGGTTGTCTTGCAATATTGGCATTTATTGATAGTTTAAGACAAGTCGGCTGGAACACCGCTTTCGGAGTGTTTCGCGATGTCGGTTGTCTTGCAATATTGGCATTTATTGGTAGTTTAAGGCAAGTCGGCTGAAACACTGCTTCCGGAGTGTTTCGCGACGTCGGTTGTCTTGCAACATTGGCATATTGTATTTGAAATACATGATTCGGCTTGAGACATGATGTCTCGTTAGCCAGCTTATCGTATGAAAGCGTTGCATTTTACAATTCATTTTCGCTTTACTTATTGTCTTACTTTACTGTTTCAGAATAATGATCAGCCTAGAGATTCTCCGGGCGGAGCATCTCGTCAGCTGGTCGAAGGAAGAACTTGTTGATAGCATCACAACCAGCATTTGCAATTTATGTTATCATTTTATTTACTTCCTTATTCCAAAATTATCAAAGTTTATTAGCAGTTGCTCGTTTACCGTTTGTTAAGTCGTTACAGAATTTTAGCGGCATCGCAGCAGCATTTGGAGCATAACGTGAAACTTTTTCTTAGCAGTGAACTGGGGCAATCGTTGATATGAGCTAGACTCGTCAACGAGGATCTGAAGAATCGCACTCGAACAAGCAAGTTTTACCTGATCTTTCATTTCGGATTAGGCGTCAGTTTGAATTCTTTCTTATTTCGTGCGTCATTTTCTGTCAATCGTGCGAGTTTCGTGCCTAAGTGTCGTCGAACTACATATGGCCTGATTCTCTTTTAGCCCGAGATATATAGGCAACTCGTAAACCGGAGTTCGGCCATGCCCGTAAGCCTCGCCTTTTAGCCCTTAGAATAAAAAGTCTTGGTTTTATCGGGACAAAATTGGCTTTATGTCAACTTCTTTACCCTGAAAACTCTTTCATCCTTTTTCGGGTAAAGAGGTGCAGCTGTTGACACCCGATTTCGTCCCGAGATATAATTAACGGCTAAATTATTTAAATGAGAATCGATTATCAAAATAAAGTTAAAATTAGAATTAGATAATTAAAATTATTTGAATTAAAATTAATTAATTAAATTTAATTAAAGTAAATTAATCAATTTCAAAAGAAGGCTAAATTACAAAGCATATCCTAATTTCTGTCCTACCCGCGCAACATCTTTATTTTAATTAATTAGCTTAATATAGGCTAAATTCGTTCCCATGTGCCAAAATCCAGCCTATACGTGCAAACCAATATATACATTACACACATCCCCCTTTCTCAGAAGAACCATTCCCCCAACCTGTTTTCCCAGCCCCGCGATCCGTTTCTCCCTCCGTGACCCGTTTCAAATCCGTTTCCTTTCTTGATTTTCCTCGGATTCTCTCCGAATCAGTCCAAAAGCCTTGGTCCCCACCCCCTCTCCAGCTCATCTTCTCCGTACAGAGGTACAAGAAGCCAATCTCAAGCATCCATTTCGAATCAAGTTTCAATCCGAGCCGCAAATAATTCAAACGGGCAAATCTTTGGGAGATAAAGGTGAAAATGGTATAATCCGAGAGGGATATACCATTTTCACCCTTGTTTTCAAAAGAAAAGGTGAAAACGAGTAAGGATCGTTAGGGAAATTCAAAGGCCTTAAACCCTAGCATTCTCAGGTATAAATTCGGATTTTGTTCATTTTTGGGCTAAGTTTTTGATACCATAAAAAGGGGCAGCATTTCTGTACACATGGAGGTTTTCTCTCAGTTTTAAGCAAAATATATACACACAGCAATTTTTTTAGTTTCGGTTTTGAATTCGAACATCGCTTTCAGTTTTTTTATCGTCGTTTCTCCTTTCTAGTCGTCGACCTTGTTCGAGTCGTCGACCTCGCTCGAGTCGACGACCTTGTTCGAATCAGTTCCTGCCCACAGAAGGGTAATACTCTAAAACCTCTACCATTTTTTATTGTTTTAACAAAAAAAATATTATTTTGTTCATGTTTATACTTGATGGATTTTTACTGCTTTTTTTTTAGATAAAAGCCTTGTTCCCTCTGTGTGTGTTCAAATACAAAAGCTGTTAAAATATTGAATTTGTGACATTAGTTTTCAGTCATTGTATGCGGTTAAATCCCTGTTCCAAAGCAGTTCTTGCATATAGTCACATAGCTGAGATTTCAACCTTTAACATAAGTTTTCTGCTGTGTGTTTGAAAGGCAACATATACAAATGATTAAGCTCATTTCTCTTTATCCAAATTGTATATGCTTGAGCTATGAGTTAAGGCTCTTGTTAGTTTGAAATAGGTTAAATGAGTTAATGAAAAAGCAAAAAATGTTATTTTGAGATGTGTAGCTGCAAAATGAAGGTTTCTTGAGTTAGTGAAGATCATTTAGTTTGTTCTTGGCTTTGAAGTGAGTTCAGGTAGTGTAGATAGAGATTTTGGGAATTTGAAGGTGATTGGAGAGGTCCTGATGTTCTGCAGATCTTAGTGTAGTGAGTGTGAAGGATGTGTGGGTTGGTGTAGAGTAGTTTTAGTCTGTTTGTGAAGTGATTTGAAGGTTTAAGAAAGGTTAGGGCCTGTTCTGGGAGCCTAGAGAAGCTGAGAGTTAGTCTTAGTTTTGTGAAAGGTTTAGGGTTTTGTTAGTCTGGGTTTAGTTCAGGGCATATGCAGGAGGTTGGGATAGATTCTGGAGGTTTGTTTCTGGTTTCTGCAGGTGCAGGAGGATGTCCTGGTTGTAGCAGGCAGGTTGTCTTAGGGTCCTGAGTTGCTTAAGGGGTCTGTTAGTTGTTTATAGGTGATGTAAATGAGGTCTTTAGAGTGCTGCAGTTAGTTAGTATAGGTTCCAGGTCTGGATGGGGGTCTGCATGTTTGTAGAGTAGTTTTCAAGGTCCTGGTAGTAGTTGTAAGCTTCAGGTGGGTTAGTAGTTAGTAGGGTGGTGTTTGGTGATTGAAGGAGCTGCTAGAAAAGCCTAGAGGGCAATGTAGATGTCCTGTAGGAGTCAGTTAAGCTGAAAGAGGCAGCATAGCAATTTATTTCCTTGATTCAGGTCTGAATTAAGTTTCAGGTTGGGCTTTCTGTCTGGAAGTTCAGAGGAGTAGCAGGGTTCTTAGGGGGTGTTCTGGTGAATTTTATGTAGAGATAGCTTTGTTGAGTTCAGGAGCAGGAAGCAGAGGTGATGCAGGGGTTCAGGTTGGTTTCTGCCTGGCTCAAAGGAGATGTAGGGTCTGTTCTAATTGTTGTAGCTGATAATAGGAGTAGCCTGTTATGCTGTGTTCTATTTATCTTCTGTTTCTTTCTCTTTAATGATATGATTAGCTAGGTTCAGTGTCTGCTTTCTGTCCCAATTTTCCAGTATCCTTTGGTGTTGAGTGATCAGGTCAGGTCAACATCTCTATTTCTATTTGTTGGTTCTGTGTGTTATCAAATTAATCTGATATAAAATAGTGTTGCGTACCTTGTTATATCTTTTATTTTGTAGCTCGGATGTGAGGTCTTATTGGCTGGTTATATGAAATTCAGTCTTTGCTCGACCTATTTGACTAATGTAACCAGTTTTTAATCATTGTTCATTTTGAATAATGTTGAGCCTGAGAGTTGGATCTTTCTTTAGTTGTCTTTGCTTGCTGCTAAAATCTTTTAAAATGAAACCTTCCTGCTTTCCTTTGTTTATGGTTGAAAATCTTGAATTAAGAATGATTAAGTTTGTTCTCTTCATGCAACGTATGTTTGAAGGTTGTTGACATTTAGAAGGTTTAGAACCAAAGTTACAATCTGTTAAGTCGACTCCTTTGCCATGATTAAGCACTTCTTTTTCATGTTTGTGTGAGTTTAAGTTCAGTAAGCTGTTCAAAATAGAGTAATGAATCAGGTGTCTTTAGTTTGCAAACTATGTGTTAATTTTGACTAGATGAGGAAAATGTTGTGCATTTACTGTCTTCAAGGTTTGGTGACTTTGATGTTGGTTGGTCTCATTGATGAGTTAGCATAATGTTATTGCCTGAGGTGATTTAGAAAGTCGTCACAATTTGTATATAGGGATGAATGCAGAATAAAATGGAGGAAAAGCAATATCTTTGAAAAATTGTTGTATTTGCGTCACATTAAGCCAACTGTGCAGATTTGTTCTCTGGTTACATGTAATATATACATGAACAAGAATAAAAAGGGTAATTAAACCTTGCAACATATATTTACTTGGTTGTTAAAAGATCAGCATTAATGTTTCTCGTGATTATGTTCTGAATTGGAAAGTCTTGTTTCAGTTTCTTTACCCTGCCTCCGTGCTTTACACCTTTGCCTTATTATTACTGAGTTTGGGGGCTTTGTTGATTTCATACTTTGATTTGCAAGTTATTTATGTGAACAGTTGTATAGTAGTTACTAATTCTTCTTCTCATTGCTTCTTTGACATGAAAAATCTCTCTTGGGACGAGGTTGAATTGCTAAACTCGCAAATGGGAATGACGTGCATTTGGAGGTTACTTGAACCGCTCCGCATTTTCGGGACTTGATATCCCTGAAAATGTAAAATAAAAGAAAATGAATAAATGAAAAGCCTTGTGAAATACAGGGCTCGCATTGAGTTCGCTATCCCGGGTTCTACCTTCTAAACTCCCGCTTTCCCGTTCCCTTTAGAAAGCATGTTTTAGGAAGCCCTTAAACCGGACTAGGATTTGCATGTTAGAAACTTGGTAGGATAGTCGCTTTATTAAATTGATAACTTATTGCATGTTTAGAATGATTATAATTGCTTATCCCGTTTTTTGAGACTCGCCAATTAGTTTAAGTTAATAGTAATCTAAGGATAATTATCGAGTGCAAAAGAAATTAAAATTTAATTAAATTATATATCTCATCTATTATCTATATTTACGTATCCATCTATTAAATAAGTTATTATCTATCTATTCATTTATTCATTAATCTGATCAATTATGCGATATTTATTTATTAATTTACTTAATTAATTTTATTTGTTTAGTTAATATTAATTAATCATTTAGTTATTTATTTAATTTAGTTAATCATTTATTTATTCCTTTAATAATAATTATTTATGTATTTATTCATTTATTTAATTAATTAATTATTATCAATTTATTCTTTATTTAATTAAATTAATATAAAATGTTAATTTATTTAATTAAGTTATTTATTTATTTATCCATTTATTTAAGCGATCAATTAATCAATTATTTATCTAATTATTTACTTAGAGTATTTTATTTATTTATATTATTTATTTATCCTTATTTATTTAATCAACTAATCAATCAACCAGGTTGTAATTCATCCATTTATTTAATCTTAAGATTTCATCATTTATTTATCTAAGCATCAGCGTAATCTAAACCCTTATCTTATTTATATTATCCTTAGTTAAATTAATTCTATTATCCTTAACAAATTCGTGAAAACCGCCGGATTAACCGCATTTAGCGGATTTTCGAAAGTGCTCCCGCAAGGGACCTTCTTTCGAATTAAAAAGAACCACTTACCCTAGAATCTCTGATTTTAATTTAATTTCATTTAATTAAAGAATAAATTGCACTCTTTAGTTAACTTAGGTTCCTAATAATCCTTAAATTAGGGGGCGACTCCAAAGAAAGCCCTTTGGAGTCCCATTTTGTTGAAATATACCCGAAACCTGTCTTTTCTTAAAGAAAGGGTAATTTTTGGGTTCAACATTTATATCTTGATTTCCAACTTTTCCAATACCAACTATTTGACCATTCTTGCCACCACCAAAAGCCACACTCCCTCCCTAAAATGTTGCGAGTGAGAGAAATTTTCTCCTATCTCAAGTCATATTCCTTGAACAACCACTGTCAAGAATCCATCTTAGGTTGTCCACTCCCTCTCCAGCCTGCAAAACATATTAGGGGTTAGTTTTAGGAATTCAAACAAGCTTGGTTCTCTTCTTATGAGAAAATGGATAAATTAAATTCTTCCTAGCCCAACCAGGTAGTATGAACTTTTTGTTCTTAATTTTAGCCCTTTTAACTGTCACACGATTTTCATTATAGTGACCAGTATTACCAAAGAAGGTGCACAACATATTTTCAAGGAGTCCTACATACTTGTTTTTAATATTATAAGGCGGCAGTGGTCTTGAAACCTAAGCACTTCTTGCCTTTGTTCTGGTTCTCAAGAACCCAGTTAATGGCTTCTGAGGACTTGTTCCATTTAGTGAGTCTTGTGAGTTCATAATTAGCTTTTTCAAATTTTTCTTGAAGAGCTCGATTCTTTTCAATTTCCTGATAGAGAATCGTATTCCTTTTAAGCTCAGCTTCAAGGAAAGTTTGAACCTGACCATTGTAAGAGGCATCAGTTTCCTCAAATTCAACATTTGTTTCTTCCAGGTTCTTATATTTTGCTTTTAGTTCAGACGCAACCTTAGATAGTTGATCTTTCTCATTCTTCAATTTTTCGTATCTCTCTATTAGAGTGGTAGTTATTAATGAGAGACTTTTAGGAGAATACTTATGAAGCTTTACATTAAGATCAAAAAGATTTACCTCAGCTGCATGCGCAGATTCCTCATGATCAGTTGCCATGAGAGCCGACTCCTTTTTCTTAGGATCTTATTTGTAGATTCAGCTTCTTACATATCTCCTTTACAATAGAACAATCTGACACTTTGACCAACACATCAAAGCTTAGTCCATACTTTAATGCTAGTGCAACCTTAGCATTTTCTTGAAACCAGTCCAGATCATGCGAGTCAACTTCTTCCACCAGCTTTGGTACAAGAGACCCATTAGTGGTTCTTTTGATAGGAACATGAGGTCCTTGCTTCACAATTACCCAGAGGCTACAATCCATTGGCTGAAAGAATATTATCATCTCCCTCTTCCACTATTTATAATGAATTCCTTCAAAACAGTGGTGGTCTGAATGGATATCTTCCCTCAGTGATTTCACCAGCTAATCCCACCAGTGCTAATAGTGACTCGTCATCAGGTTCTTCATTAGCATCATATTCATTATCAGAGGGTCCCCAAGTTGCATAGAAGGCTTCCTTTTTCTTCCTTCTCTCTGCCTTGAAGTTTGGTGGACGCTTGGTCTTCTTCTTCTTCTTCTTCTCGTCCTTTTCCTTCTCCTTTGAAGCTTTATTTTTCAATTCCAAATTGGACAATCGTTGACAGCATGATCCATATTGAAGCATTTAAAGCACCTTGAGTAGTCTGGATTGTCAATAATGTTCTTCTTTCCAGAGTTATGCCTAGTTGTCTTTTTGAAACCTTTGAACTTGCCAAGGTTGAGCAATTGTCTGAGAGCACCAACTATAGCCATCTCAACCTCATGAATATCGATTTTGCCTTCTTCAGTGGCTTCTAATGCTAGAGTCTTTTCCTTCTTAGGTGTAGACTTGTTTCTCGATTCCTTCATCATTTCATGAGTTTTCAGGCTCCCAATTAGTTCTTCCAGCTTTATGGACTCCAATGATTTAGATTTAATGATGGCAGTTACATTTGGTTCCCATCAATCAGGAAGTATTATTAGAACCTTATCCATTATCTCTATCTTTGGAAGATCCATATATAATGACCTAATCTCATTTATAATGATTGTCAGTCTGGTCATCATGTCTTGGATTGTTTCCTTCTCTCCCATAGTTAAAAGTTCGAATTTTCTCTTCAGCATGCTCCGCTTTGAGTCCTTGACTCGACTAGTTCATTCATGTGTGACTTCAAAAGCTTCCCATATTTCCTTGGCATAAACTCTATTGAATTCCTTAGGATAAGAGCATAAATAACAAGTCTTTTAGCTTTTTTTTTTTAATCATATTATAGTCTGCTTCATTGTATTCAGACTTGTCCTTAAGCTCAGTTTGAGCATCGGATCCTTCACCAACAGTCTAGGTTGGGTTCAAGGGTCCTTCAGAGACAATCAGCCATAACTGATAGTTTTCATCACAAGTAAAGTTCTCCATTGTACTCTTCCACAATGCATCGTATTGTTCAGTGAATTGTGGTGGCATAAGAACAGACTGTCCTTCAGTGACAGTCGGTGGTGCACTTATGACTAGATCCTTCTCTAGGTGTTAGCTTAACAATGATACTAGTTGTTGTTCGTAGTGCACCTATTCAGGACACTAAAACGGAGGTTTGAATAGTGTCCTCCAATTTTCGCTTAAGAACCTTTTTCTTCACCACAAGAACATGGTTCTAGTATACTCTACACAACTCTAAATCAAACACAAAACAAATACTGAAAGTAAACAACACATTGTTTTTACGTGAAAAACTCCTTGCTCAATGGAGAAAAACCACGACCCCCACTATGGGATTTTGAAACTCCTCCACTAAGACAATGAGTAAGTTTTTAGATTACAAATTAACCAATGGGCTACACTCTAGACCCTTAACACTCTCAAATCTATACTCTAGCTTTTATAAAATATTCTCACAAGATTCACCTAATACAATGCTTCTAAACCGAAGCAAATACGTAATACATTAAACACAGTTTGACTCGACAAAAATAATAAATAACTTATTCTAGATAATGAATAAGCACAGGGTTCTTCAATACTTGTTACCAGGTGTTCACCCACTCACGATCAATAACTGAAAATCCTTTGATTTCTCTCAACTCTCGTAGTGAATGAATAAATTAAGCGGCAGCATCTGTTACTTGCTTTTACAGGGTATTCGAAATCCTAGTAATTCATCACATGGAATCTTCTAAAATATGGTAAGAGAAGATCTTCTGTGATATATTGCTTGTATAGCACCAACTTTACGTTCACACGTCATAGAGACAGCCCATGCATAAACTCTTTTGCTCATTAGGATAAGCAAACCTGCACGCGCCAAACTTTTCTAGCTCTGCGTGGATTTGCAATTCGTAATCTTTTCGATCAGTCATGCCTTCTACTAAGGACTAGGTTCTTCACCATGTCCTATATTTGTCAATCTTCAAAACTGGAAACTTCTCAACAGAGCTTCCATTGCAAAGCAACTCTAGGCTATTACAATGAAGAAGGACTGCTTGTGTATCAAATGGGTCCACAACTACTATATAAGAAGACATGATGTTGAAAACTGCACCATCCCAAAAATGCAGCTTGAATGGTTAGTAAAATTATTGAGGCAAGAAATATTGTCATGCAATGCTCCAGCTTACAAGGAGATCTGAAGGCAAGACTAATGGAAATGCAGCAAGCTACTGGAAATTTTCTATCAGGAAACTGTATTTGCAACTTCTGCCATGACATCCAAAAGTACCATGGAGAGGTCTTGCACTATAGGCTGGTATACTCTCTAGATACAAGTTCACACTACGGCTTGCTTTACACAAGAGACTAGGCACTGTTGATAGGCTGCAAATATTTGGAATTCAAGTGCCAATGGCCTGTGCTTACCGTGTAGGGAGTGATGAAACATTGGAGCACCTGTTTTTGATGCCGATTCACTAGTATCCTCTGGATCACACTAATGCAGTGGATGAAATTTTAAAGACAACTGCATACCTGGCAACATGAGGTGCAATGGGTTAACTCTCAAGCTAGGAGAAAAGCATGAATGGGACCTATAGCTAGAATGGCTTTTGCAATCCTTATATACAAGGTCTGGAGTGGTAGAAATGCCATAAGATTCCTGCAGAAGCAAGATGCTGATAACATATGCAGGGAGATTGCTCTACACATTCATATCATAGGACAAAGCAGATGCAAGTGGAAGCAAGCTCTAGCTCAACTGGACACTTGTTCTTGAAGAGGAGGAAGAAGAAGAAGAAGAAGAAGAAGAAGAAGAAGAAGAAGAAGAAGAAGAAGAAGACGATGACAGTGCAAGACAGAGGGACTCTTTGTCAATAGAGGAACATGATTGACACGACCCGGAATCCGGTTAGGCCATGCGGGCACCCGACATTCTCCCCTAGACCCGTCGGGCGAACCCTTACCAATTAAATTAGAAAAATAAATATAATAGTTCATAAATAAGGACAAGACTTAAAAAAACACACAGACATATTGACACTTCTAAGCTATACGAAAGACAATTACAGCTAACTACCCAACATACTAAGTTTAGGGCTATCCAAACTAGACATCTAAGAGTTCAAAAGAAGACAAATACCTCCTGAAGGGAGCAAAATGCAACTGAAATAATAACCAATAAACTGGTGGCCATCCGGAATAAAAGCTGGCTCACCATGACAGCTGAAGTCGTCTTCGCTCCTTCACAACGTGGCAAACTCAATCCTGGAGCGAACCTGCCGAAATGAAATAGATAGACAAGAAACAAACAACAAACAAGGGTGAGTCAAAAGGACTCAATAAGTGGGGCAGACTAGCCACCTCAAAGAATAGGATAGCTAGCCAGGGAGAAGAAAAACAGATAAACGAAATCCATCTTATTTGAAGTATAAACAGGCAAAGCCAAATAATAACTGAAAACACGTATGGAATCATAAACAGCCAGGGACATAAGGTAGACAGAACGTATAGATATCCTGAACATGTCGACAGTCAGAAATACATCCTGTTGCGGCGTGCTACCCGATCCATATATTCATACGTTGCGGCGTGCAACCCGATCCTCATATTTATACTGTTGCGGCGTGCAACCCGATCTGATCCATGTATTTATATTGTCGCAACGTGCGACCCGGGATACGAGCCAGAAATATATAGGCAAACTGAGATACGGTATACATACCGCATATATAAAACACAACACGATAGTCACACAATAGTCAGCATGCGGTGCAATGAAATGGGATGAATGCAGTATGATGCAATGGTGTCACATGTGCCAAATAGATGGAGCGGAATCCTCCTGCTCCGGGGGCGGAATCCTCCTACCCTCAATATGATACAATAGAGCGGAATCCTCTTGCTCCGAGGGCAGAATCCTCCTACCCTCAATATGATGCAATGGAGCGGAATCCTCCTGTTCCGAGGGCGGAATCCTCCTACCCTCAATATGATGCAATGGAGCGGAATCCTCCTGCTCCGAGGGCGGATTCCTCCTACCCTCAATATGATGCAATGGAGCGGAATCCTCCTGCTCCGAGGGCGGAATCCTCCTACCCTCAATATGATGCAATGGAGCGGAATCCTCCTGCTCCGAGGGCGGAATCCTCGTACCCTCAATATGATGCAATGGAGCGGAATCCTCCTGCTCCGAGGGCGGAATCCTCCGTACCTCAATATGATGCAACGAAGCGGAAGTGCATACGAATGCAACATGATGCAATAATTACCCATCACCAGCACGGGACTCTCATCGACAACTGAAAATTATATACCAACTCACAACGAAAGTACAATACTCAGATTCTCAATGCAATACCAATAACAGGACATAATATATAATATAGAATATAAATACAAAGGTAAGGCGTAATGAGTACGCCTATCGGTAGCTACACACATGTTGCTCCCAAACGCACACGCAAGTATACGTGGTCGACAAGTAATAAAGTGATAAGTAGAGTATCGTTCCGACGAGGACTATTCAGACTGAATCCTAGCAAACAAGTTCTTAAAAACTATTCAGGGATCTTTTCCCAATGGTTGAGATTTTTACTAACTAAATGCAATAATTAAAACAAGTAACTGAAATCGAGTACTCGAGAGCAAACTATAGTTGTTATCAATAAAGAATAAACAGTCCAGGGTCAGAGTTACAAACAATCCAGTTGAGTTTTCCAGTTGATTCTACTTCTTGATTTCCTAGATTGCTAACTATAGGTTAAATGTACCCGTGAAAACCTTTCGATTCTTCACGGTCTATGCAGGCTACTCTAATCCCTATATGTCTATGGGTTTAATCACGTGCACGCATTAACGAATTCTATGATTAGTTAAGCTAGGCGAGCAAGTATATGTCTATCCTACTCACAAATTGGTTCCCCGATGCCCGGGTTCACAATCAAGCCCTATTCTTTCTTATTGCGTTCATAAATTCCCTCTTTCGAGTTCAATCTCAAAACCATGGATAGTGTTCAATTATCAGGCCTCAATAATCAAACAATTATGATCAAAAAAGAATAAACAATCCGTAATGGTAAATCAATATATAGAAATCAACCTTCATGTGTTTACTCTAACCCTAGAACGAACAAACTATAGAATTAAAGAGAAGAATAAGAGAAAGAGAGAAAGAACTTGTTAGAAGACATCTAGGGCTCCTCCCCTCTCCTCCAAAACTTGCTCCAAAGTCTGAACTTCTATCAAAAACTAAATAAAAGAGTATTTATAGGGTTTACAAACACCTAGTAATAAGTTAAACCCAAGCCTAGACGAAATAGGAAGTCAAAAACGTTCCAGGGGCGCTATAACGAGCGCCCCACGCCTCGTAACGCGCGACCCAAGGCAGAACCCGTCGAAACTTGGGCACTTCTGGGGCGCCCCGCGCCAGTAACCGCGCCAGAAAAGTTGGCGCTATAGGGGGCGCCCCGCGCCAGTTATAGCGCCAGGATTATTTCGCTGCTTTCTTCGTCCGCAACTCACGTCGTGTCGTGCCTTCGCGTGCTCGATCCAATCCTCAATCCAAATCCAATCTTTTCTTGCTCGATCATGCTCTTTAAAGCTCCAATTGCACTTCATAACAACCTACAATCATACGATATAAAATCAGTGCAAAATCACATTCATAAACTATAAAACGAGCGAATAACAAGCTCAACCATGCGGAAATATTAAGGAAACCTTGGCATAAAATGCCAAACATCACCACCCCACACTTGAACCTTTGCTCGCCCTCGAGCAAGTCACAACTAACTTCCCAACCTAGGTAAAACAGGTCTGCCTATGACTATGGTTCATACCGACCATTGAACCAATGCACACATGACTACAATGGATCCACAACATGCCAACAATTTACCAAAACAAAAAATATGAGAACAACCACCCCAAAATAGCTCAAATGCACAAACTCAACTTAATGCAACCATGCTCCCACAAAATCACACATATCTACTCAACCAAGAAGCCACAACTTAACCTATCTCATGCAAACCATGTGCCCTCACCAAAATGAAGCAAGAGAGTGTCCTCCAAAGATCACACACAACAATAAATATCACGAATAGAACGGGGACAATTGCATAGAAAAATTCACTCACTCTCATGAAAGGCTCACATGTCACATACAATGTACCTTTGCCCGTAGTGTAGGACTCCACTAATGTAAGCTCACTCCAATCGGGATTAACTAGGACTTTAGAAAGGTCGTAATGTAGGTTAAGGGGCGGGTAGGATACATATGGTAATAGTGACTACCTCCCTAATAACTTTAGTACATCACATTCAGATTAATCATCAATCTCTTTAAGCCACCCAAATCAACAACTTCTATACATACACCTTCTCACACGTAGCATTTTTCATTTAAGCACACACTAGCAAGGAATGGATATCTTTTTCTCTTCTTATTTCCCTTTTTTTTTTTCTTTTCACAATTTTTTCTTTCTTTTCAACCTTGCTATTTTTTCTTTTCTTTTCAATTTCATCCAACCTTGCCAATGCTTTTCACTACTTCACAATTTTTCAATTATTCTCCTTCATTGGTTCCACTCAAAAACCTCCCAATAGTCAACCACAACTCCACAATAACAACACAATATCAATAAAATGCTTAAGGAGTAAAGGGCCAAAAGAGACAATTTAGAACAAATGGGTAGGCTCGGGGTGTGGGTGCCAACAAAAAGGATCAAAGAAATCACAACAACAATTTTCTTCCAAGGTATATATGTAAGGGTAGGCAAACAAAAGAAGGTCTTGTATCATTTCCCGACTAGAGCGAACCTAGGATTTTGCTTTGCACACACATGGGGCAAGTTCTAGACATTCATATGCAACATGGAGTATAGTAAAAATATACCTCACAACACACATTGCACATGGTCCACACAAGAAGTTTCCATTAACAACTCTCAACTAAGCATCTAGAATGCAACTTGTGGAAATTTAAGCACTCATGCACAAAGGTTAACAATCAAGTCAAGCAAGCGGACTCAAGCATCTCAAGGGGGTCGTTCCATGTTTTTCCTAGGCATGCATCAAACTTAAAACTCAAGGACACCAAAAATAGCACATGCAATCAAGTCCAAGTCCATCGGTATCAAACAAATCAAAGGCACCTAGCATTCTACCTTTTTCCTACGTCTAGGGTCATCTACACCTAACTATCCTAATCCTAAAAATAAAAATACTACCCGGCTCAAAGGCTCCCCGTGGAAAAGAACCGAAGCCATATGAAAAACCACGGGGTGGATGACATGTACCACTAATAAAACTAATAGGAAAATCTTTTTGGAATTTTTCATTGGTTTTCTAATTTTTTTTTCATATATAAAAGCAAGAAATAAATCAAAATAAAGTCAAGCGACAGAAGAAAAATCCTATGGTACATGCATCATAACCTCAAAAATAGATAAAGGGCAGTACCCCACCCCACACTTAAACTAAGCAATGTCCCAGTGCGCCAAAGAAGTAAGTGCAAAAGTAAGAGTACAAGAAAACTGCCCTGAAATCCGGGTGGTGCGCAGGAGTGCGGACCTAATCCTCCTCCTCATCAAAGCCACCGCCCTCAGCATCAGCTGCCTCAACCTCATTGTCTGGATCGTTAGCAACAACATCTGAATCCGTGTTCTCATCCTCCTCCGGATCCACCGCTCTAGCTCGAGTCATGCCAAGCAGACCCTTCGAGGTCTCCAGGAGAGGGACAGTGCGATCAATAGCAGTCAAATGAACGCCCGACCGACGGGCCATCGCCTCCATCATCAAGTTCTGACGCGCAGTCAAGTTGGCGTCTGCCTCCCGCCACTCGTCTGCCGTCAGTTTCACCGGCGCGGTGGTGGTCACCCCCTTGACCGCAGAGATATCAAAAGGCTTCCCTATGTCAGGGACAATGCAATCCCCAATCTCATCTACGGGGATGCCCGCCTTCTCTAAGTAATGGGTCAAGAGGTTCCCAAAGTACAATCTACTACATGAATCAGATTTCCGTTGCTCTTTCATAACGTGCAACATGTAGTAGCCAATGTTCACCGGCCTCCCAACCATAAAGAAGTACACCATGCACGCCCGAGTCTTGGTGACCTCGGAGTAATGGGAAGATGGTAGTATACGTGCATTTATGAACCGCATCCACACACGGGCCGGTTTAAGAAACTGCGAGAAATACATGAACTTGTGTCTTCCGGTGGCAGTGCGCTCCCACTTGTGAGTGGAGCTCTCGCCACATAGTGTATCCCGCAAAGCCTTATAATCATGCTTCTTGATGTACTCCCTCAAATCATCATAATCGGGGTCCTCGACCCCCAAAAAGGCATTCAATGCCGTAGGATCCAACTTCACTTTCACTCCCCGCACTGTCACCACATCATCCTCCGTCCAAGCTTCCTCGGGCTCCCAATTGGCATACAATTCTTGTACCATATCCAAGTTGGCGTGCCCCAGACTCTCAAACACCGAGTCCCATTTTAGAGCAATGATCGCTTCGGCCACACTTCGGAACTTTTGCATCACCCGTCTTTTATCAATGGCTTGCTCGGGTATGTATCCCGCAAGCCGCACACTCTTATACCATGTTTGGCAATCACCCTTCTTGACACAAGGGATGCCATAACGGGTCTTGCCTCCGGGACGTGGTATCGGCACCACGTACTTAGGAATCTTAGCCTTGCCTTTAGCCTTTGGTTTGGCCTTGGGTTTGGCCGGTGCCTTACCCTTTTGCTTGGTAGTGGAAGGCCCGGCTTGAAGTATTTTCCTCGAGCCCGAAGCGGAGGAAGAGCTCTTGGTAGGCAAAGGGGTAGTCACCATGGTACCTACACATAAATAAAAGATCAATGTGAGATAGATAGATAGGTACCAAGACTATACAATTCAAGCTCAATTGGTGGGGTACCACCCCACACTTATCACACACTCTATGTGTCAATCACTCAACTCAATGGCACGAGCAACCCTACACTTAAGCAAAACTAGCTTCGGATAAAGTATGCCACGTTTTTGAATTTTGAAGATCAAGCTAGTGTGGGTGCATCATGATCAATTCGTATGTGTGTGCAACACCTAATGTCCATGATAAGCCTAAGAAATGCATTGCTACTCAAGAATTCACAATGTTATTGAATTTTTATCATTGAGGCTTTTTCACAAACACTTGGTGTGCACACTTTAAAACTAGCAATTTCAATGAGTTTTGGAATGTGCCAACCCTCCCAAAATGTTGGGAGATCTCTTTTTACAAGTCACAAGTCATTTATCTAGCACATTTAACCATTTAGGCACAACAAGCATGAATTTTATGAGTCAACTTGTAACTAGCTAAGAATCATCCATAACAAGAATAAGTGCAACTTACATGTTAATGAAGAGAAAAAAGTGAAGAATTTACTTACTTGAATGATTTAGAATGGATTGCACAAGATTTGGAATGATTACAAGTGATAGAGATGAAGTTGTGAGTGATTAGAGAGTGATTGGGAGTGAAAATAGTGAAAAATTGGGTGTTAGAATCGGGTATAAGGGGATGGGGAAGACCGGGTCGCGGGTCAAAACCCGTTTGACCCGGCAAAAACTCACAAAACTTGGCCTTGCGCGATAGGCTGCGCGCCACGCCCCAAACGCGGTGGAAATCTGAGGCTACTGATCAACCTGGCGCGCCACGCTACCCAACGCGCTAGGCCCCTTTTCTTCAACTCATGTTTTGCGCTTTGGGAGGCGCGGGGGCACTCCCGAACGCGCCCGAGCACGTTTTTTCGAACCAATTTTTTATTCCAAGTGCAACCCCAAGCGCGAGACATGACTCGAGACGTCCCGCACCTCTCAATGCATTAATTTCACCTTGTTTAGCTCACCCAATTCCTACAAAAACGACACACAAAAACAACAAACTACGTGACACTATAAAAACAAAAAAAACTAAACTATTACAAGTACAAACTCGGGTTGCCTCCCGAGAAGCGCCTTATTTAACGTCGTGGCACGACGGGTATAAATCAAGGGTCCCTCAAAGTAATTGAAGTGCGGTGATTCACCACACCTCCCCAATAATGTTTCACCCATTGACCATTAACCAAAAATGTGTTCTCAGAATCCGGGGCCCTCAATTCAACCGCTCCATGTGCGGCAACACGAACAACTTCAAAAGGCCCCGACCATCTGGACTTCAACTTGCCCGGGAATAATTTCAACCTCGAGTTGAATAACAATACAAGCTGCCCGGGCTCAAAAGAACGATGCTCAATGTGCTTATCATGCCATTTCTTTGTCCGTTCCTTATATAATTTCGCATTTTCACGCGCATGGAAACGGAACTCTTCAAGTTCATGCAATTGGAGCATCCTCTTCTCACCCGCTAAGGCCATATCAAGGTTGAGCTTTTGAATTGCCCAATACGCCTTATGCTCTAATTCAACCGGCAAGTGACAGGCCTTACCATAAACAAGCCTGTATAGAGAAGTTCCAATAGGTGTTTTAAATGCGGTTCGATAGGCCCAGAGGAGAGCATCATCTAACTTCATAGCCCAATCCTTCCTCGAGGCATTCACAGTCTTCTCAAGGATTTGGTTGATCTCTCTATTAGACACTTCCACTTGGCCACTAGTTTGGGGATGATAAGCAGTAGCCACCTTGTGGCGAACCCCATACTTAGCCAACAATTTATTGAACAAGCGGTTATAGAAGTGCGTACCTTCATCACTGATTATAGCCCGCGGTGTCCCAAAACGAGTGAAAATATTCTTCTTCACAAATTTCACCACCACACTTGCATCATTTGTTGGAAGTGCAACCGCTTCCACCCATTTAGACACATAATCAACTGCTACTAGGATGTACTTTTGACCCATAGAAGGTGGGAATTGACCCATAAAATCAATACCCCAACAGTTAAACAGCTCAATCTCCAAGATATTGTTCAAAGGCATCTCGTGACGCCTAGTAATAGTCCCAGTTCTTTGGCAACGATCACATTGCTTCACTAAGCCATGAGCATCCTTAAATAAAGTAGGCCAAAAGAAACCAGACTGGAGTACCTTCGCAGCTGTGCGATCTCCACCAAGGTGGCCACCATAAGGAGAGGAATGGCAGCTCTGTAGAATCGGCTCTACTTCTTCCCTTGGAATGCATCTCCTAGCTAGTTGATCAACCCCTATCTTGTACAAATATGGCTCATCCCACACATAAAATCTACTCTCATGAAGGAGTTTACGCTTTTGCTCAGCAGTTGCCCCAGGGGGGTACACATTACTCACAAGTAAATTCACCATGTCAGCATACCATGGCACCTCAGCTGCATCAAGAGCAAAAAGTTGCTCATCAGGAAATACCTCTTTAATCTCGGGCCCTTCATCTACATGGTCTCTATTCTCCAACCTTGACAAATGATCAGCAACTTGATTCTCAGTCCTCTTGCGATCTCGAATTTCAACATCAAACTCTTGCAATAGGAGAACCCATCTAATGAGTCTAGGCTTGGAGTCCTTCTTTTCAAACAACTACCGGATTGCGGCATGATCAGTGTAGACAACAACATGAGTGCCAACCAAATAAGATCTGAACTTATCAAAAGCATAAACTACGGCTAGCAACTCCTTTTCAGTGGTGGTGTAATCGGACTGGGCTACATCAAGCGTCTTGCTTGCATAATAGATGGAGTGAAAGATTCTTCCAATTCTTTGGCCTAGAACAGCCCCAATAGCATTATCACTCGCATCACTCATCAATTCAAACGGCAAAGACCAATCAGGAGCAATGATGATTGGTGCGGTCACCAACCTTTTCTTCAACTCTTCAAATGCTTTGAGACAAGCATCATCAAACACAAATTTCACATCTTTCTCCAATAATTTGCACAAGGGAGTGGAAATTTCGGAGAAGTCCTTTATGAATCATCTATAGAACCCTGCATGTCCCAAGAAACTACGCACCCCCTTAACAGAGATAGGTGGTGGTAATTTCTCAATAGCCTCAATTTTTGCTTTGTCAACCTCAATTCCTTGCTTTGACACCTTGTGCCCAAGTACTATGCCTTCTTGAACCATAAAGTGACATTTTTCCCAATTCAGCACAAGATTTGTTTCTTCACAACGGCTCAGCACAGCATCAAGATTTCTCAAACATTCATCAAAAGAATCACCAACCACTGAGAAATCATCCATAAATACCTCCACAAATTTTTCCACCATGTCAGTGAAAATGGCCATCATGCACCGCTGAAAAGTCCCCGGGGCATTACACAACCCAAATGGCATCCTCCTAAATGCATATGTGCCATATGGACAAGTAAAAGTGGTCTTCTCTTGGTCTTCAGGGGCTATTACAATTTGATTGTAGCCCGAATACCCATCCAAGAAACAGTAATATTCATGCCCTGCAAGTCTATCCAGCATCTGATCAATAAAGGGAAGTGGGAAGTGATCTTTCCTGGTGGCCTTGTTTAGCTTCCTATAGTCAATGCAAATTTGCCACCCTGTAACTGTTCTTGTAGGAATCAACTCATTATGCTCATTCTTCACCACTGTCATGCCCCCCTTCTTAGGAACACATTGCACTGGACTCACCCACTTGCTGTCAGAGATAGGAAAAATAATACCAGCATCCAGCCACTTGATAACTTCTTTCTTCACCACCTCCTTCATAATTGGATTTAGCCTCCTCTGCTGCTCTATGGATGGTTTATAATCTTCCTCCTAGAGAATTTTGTGCATGCAGAAAGAAGGACTAATCCCTCTAATATCAGCAACAGTCCAGCCAATAGCTCTTTTGCGCTCTCGCAAAACCCGCAACACCTTCTCAACCTGCACATCAGACAACAAAGAAGAAAGGATCACGGGTAAAGTATTACCTTCACCCAAATAAGCATAACGTAAATGCTCGGGTAAAGGTTTAAGCTCAAGATTAGGAGCTCTCTCAATAGACGGTTTGGCAGGAGTTAAGGTCAACGGTCTATCAAGCTCCTCAAATTTCTTCCACCCTGGGATGAATCTACTCTGCATATTAAGAACCTCCAAATACTCCTCAATATTATCAATCTTCAGGATATCATCATCATCACACAAGAGTGCCCGTTCTAACGAATCAACATTAGAAGCCAAGAATGACCTCTCATCAGCAGTCAACTCATCATCTACCACTTTTACCATGGACAACTCTTCATAATGAGAAGGAAGCTGGGTAGCTCTGAACACATTAAACATAGCTTCTTCCCCATTTACCTTCATAATCATCTTTCCAGCTCTGACTCTAATAACAGCATCAGCGGTAGCCAAAAATCCTCTTCCCAAGATGAGAAGAACCTATGGATCAGCTTCATAGTCAAGAATAATAAAATCAACGGGTAATATGAACTGACCCACTTGTACAAGCACATCCTCAATGATCCCCTCGGGGCATGTTAGAGATCTATCAGCAAGCTGCAAGGTCACAGTAGTGGGTCGTGGCTCACCCAAGCCTAGCTTCCTGAAAACTGAAGAAGGCATCAAATTCACACTAGCACCCAAATCACATAAAGCTCGGCCAACCTCATGTTCCCCAATTTTCAAAGGGATGGTAAAACTGCCAGGGTCCTTCAATTTCTGAGGAAGCTTGCTTCTAACTCTGGAACTGCACTCCTCAGTAAGTGCAACTGTCTCAAACTCAGTCAGTCTTCTCTTGTTAGCAACAATATCCTTGATGTACTTAGCATATTTGGGAACATCCCGCAAAAGCTCCACCAAAGGAATATTTACCTGAATCTGACTCAATATCTCCAAGAATTTCTTGCATGCTGCATCAACTTTCTGCTTCTGTAGCCTCTGAGGGAAAGGTGGTGGTGGTCTCACAATAGCAGACTCGGGCTGCTTTGCTATTACTGTCTCTGCTTCTTTCTCCACTTCCCTATCAACATTTGGCTCTAGCTCATCAACAGGCTTCTTTGGTTTTGGGGGAAGTTCTTCTAGAGCTCTTCCATTCCTCAAAGTAACTGCTTGCACAAATTCTTTAGGATTCTTCTCTGTATCACTCGGTAAAGCACCCCGAGGTCTATTATTTTGTGCTCCAGCAAGCTGCCCCAACTGTCTTTCAAGATCTTTCTGCGCACTGCTCAAATCTTTAATTATTTGTGCCTGAGATGCTGAATCATCCATGAGCTTTTGCTGCCCTGCAAGAAGTTTCCTGAGCATATCCTCCATTGCACTAGTCTGCTGTGGCTGAGCCTGTGACTGCGACCCCTGCTGTGGTGCATTGCTTTGAGTAAATTGGGGTCTCTCATTACCCTGAAACTGCTCACGGGTATCCCTCCAGGAAAAATTTGGGTGATTACGCCAACCCGTGTTATAACTGTTACCATACTGATTGCGATTTTGACCCTGTGACCGATTCTGATTACCCACATAATATACTGACTCTGGGTTAGATGGACAAACCTCAGTACTATGATCCTCACCACACACCTTACAAAAAGTCTGAATTTGTTGCACTGGAGCTAACGGTGGCTTTGCTTGGAGAGTCAGCTTGCTGATTTGATTAGAAATAGCATCCATCTTCACTCGCAGCTCTGAAATTCCATCTAGTTGAAGTATCCCAGCAGCTTTCTGCGTATTAGCCCTGCTATTACCCTCAACTTGTGTCGTAGCACTGCAATCACCCTGCCAATCAGGATTGCTCTGTGAAAACTTATCAAGTAAGTCATAGATCTGCTCAAAATTTAAGGCCAGCACTTGGGTCTCCAGCAGCAGCATCAACCACAATCTTAGTATGTTGGTTCAACCCCTCAACAAAAGTGTGTGCCACAACCACATTAGATTGGTTGTGGTGTGGACAATCTCTCAATAAAGCTTTAAATCTCTCCCAGGCTGCATATAATGATTCTTCTTCTAACTGTCTGAAGGACAAAATTGCGCTCCTCAACCTGGCCGTCTTGGCAGACGGATAAAAGTTAGCCAAGAATTTCTTAGCCAAATCCTCCCAAGTAGTGATAGACCCAGGCTTTTCAGCCTTTAACCACTTCCTTGCTGTCCCAATCAATGAAAATGGGAACAAAGTCATTCGCACATAATCAGTAGGCACACCCACCGGTGTATAAGTATCACTGATCTCCAGAAAGTTCTGAAGGTGTTGCTGCGGATCTTCATGCAGGATTCCACCATATTGCCCCGTCACATGCAGCAACTGAATCATGCCGGGCTTGATCTCAAAGTTTCCAGTAATAGCAGGCTTCACAATACTTGACTCTACTCCTTTCAGACTAGGAAGAGCAACATCTTGCACTGCTACTGCTTGTTCTTCAGCCATTTCAACAGGTAGAGAGGCAAGTACGATTGCTAATGCTTCTCGATCTCGCGCTTCCCTTTTTGCCTTTCTCAAGGTTCTTTCAGGCTCGGGATCAAAAGATGCGAGTAATTCGTCCTTTTTATTCCTTTGCATTCAAAACCTATTGCCTGAAACAGCACAAGAAACTCAACAAAAAAAATTAAACCTAAATAGAAATTAAATAATTGTTCAAAAGAAAATAGTCCGTAATTAGTCCCCGGCAACGGCGCCAAAAACTTGTTGCTCCCAAACGCACACGCAAGTATACGTGGTCGACAAGTAATAAAGTGATAAGTAGAGTATCGTTCCCACGAGGATTATTCAGACTGAATCCTAGCAAACAAGTTCTTAAAAACTATTCAGGGATCTTTTTCCAATGGTTGAGATTTTTACTAACTAAATGCAATAATTAAAACAAGTAACTGAAATCGAGTACTCGAGAGCAAACTATAGTTGTTATCAATAAAGAATAAACAGTCCAGGGTCAGAGTTACAAACAATCCAGTTGAGTTTTCCAGTTGATTCTACTTCTTGATTTCCTAGATTGCTAACTATAGGTTAAATGTACCCGTGAAAACCTTTCGATTCTTCACGGTCTATGCAGGCTACTCTAATCCCTATATGTCTATGGGTTTAATCACGTGCACGCATTAACGAATTCTATGATTAGTTAAGCTAGGCGAGCAAGTATATGTCTATCCTACTCACAAATTGGTTCCCCGATGCCCGGGTTCACAATCAAGCCATATTCTTTCTTATTGCGTTCATAAATTCCCTCTTTCGAGTTCAATCTCAAAACCATGGATAGTGTTCAATTATCAGGCCTCAATAATCAAACAATTATGATCAAGAAAGAATAAACAATCTGTAATGGTAAATCAATATATAGAAATCAACTTTCAAACATCAACCTTCATGTGTTTACTGTAACCCTAGAACGAACAAACTATAGAATTAAAGAGAAGAATAAGAGAAAGAGAGAAAGAACTTGTTAGAAGACATCTAGGGCTCCTCCCCTCTCCTCCAAAACTTGCTCCAAAGTCTGAACTTCTATCAAAAACTAAGTAAAAGAGTATTTATAGGGTTTACAAACACCTAGTAATAAGTTAAACCCAAGCCTAGACGAAATAGGAAGTCAAAAACGTTCCAGGGGCGCTATAACGAGCGCCCCGCGCCTCGTAACGCGCGACCCAAGGTAGAACCCGTCGAAACTTGGGCGCTTTTGGGGCGCCCCGCGCCAGTAACCGCGCCAGAAAAGTGGGCGCTATAGGGGGCGCCCCGCGCCAGTTATAGCGCCAGGATTATTTTGCTGCTTTCTTCGTCCGCAACTCGCGTCGTGTCGTGCCTTCGCGTGCTCGATCCAATCCTCAATCCAAATCCAATCTTTTCTTGCTCGATCATGCTCTTTAAAGCTCCAATTGCACTTCATAACAACCTACAATCATACGACATAAAATCAGTGCAAAATCACATTCATAAACTATAAAACGAGCGAATAACAAGCTCAACCATGCGGAAATATTAAGGAAACCTTGGCATAAAATGCCAAACATCAACACATAAGGAACACGTGATAGAAAATCCACGAGGCCAGGTGCCTCCAAAGAAATGGATATAAACACTTACCTTGTTACTAAGTTAGCACAGCAACTCAATAACCGCTTTGTCCTTTGGATTCATTGCCAAACGATCCCACTGTGTTCAATAAGCAGAAAAATATACTCCCTCCGTCCCAATTTATGTGGCACCATTTGACCGGGCACGAAGTTTAAGAAAATAGAGGTTGACCTTGTTAAGTGTCAATTTTACCCTTGAAAAAGTAAGAGAGAAGATTTGAATAATAAAAAAGTTGTTGGTAGGTTTAAAAGTATGTAGGACCCAACAAGGGTAAAATAGAGATAGTTCATTAAATAGTTGTCAAATAAGGAAAGGTGCCACTTATTTTGGGACAAACAAAAAAGGAAATGGTGCCACATAAATTGGGACGGAGGGAGTATCACATAAGGCTAACGGCTTCATTCCTCACATCTTAGGGCAATCCAGGTAGGAACCTGATACCCTATTCGCATACGCAATACGCAGGCCAGGCCTATATACAGGGTTTAAGGTCACATAACCAAACCCCCAATAATTTACATTTATATGTTGCCCATAACTCACTGAGTACGAATATATAATCAATTTCGTTATCGGCGTCCATTTGACCCTTTAAACTATTAATTGAACTTATTAAAACGATGTATAATATTCCAAGTTTTACCGTTAAAACATATTCAAACATATGTAATAAACTCAAATAATATATTAGGATCATTACCTGAATGTTTCGGGGTAAAAATTCTACTATTTTCCCGGCTCTTTTCTCATTTTCTGACATTTTTTACCTCATTGCGCTTTTCTCTTCTTTGTTCTTGCTTCTCTGTTTCAGTTTTGTTTAAGCTTCTCAATGAAGCTTCCAAGGGAGTTAATCCCTGCTGCCACCACCTCCATTTTTTTTCTCTTTTTGTTTTGTCTTTTCTCTTTTTCGTCTTTTTCCCTTTTTTTTTCTTTTTCTTTTAAAATTCGCAGTTACGGTAAAAATTAAAACGGTACACTACGATATTTGAAATAATTCCAACTTTTGCAAACATGTTATACAAAATATATGTAACATACTCGCGAAGACGGATCTCAACTTGGACTCCCGAAACTCAAAATGCGAATTTAAATGAAAAAGGTCAAATTATTTAACTTTCGGTATTTTAGCGGAAACTTGCCGAACAACATCGAAATTCACTTTTGAAAGTTCACAATGGTCATAAATAATCATACGAACCCAACGGCGCTTTCGGATTTCGAATCGGAGCTCATTCGGCAAAACCGAGCTCGAAAATCTCTTTTTAATATTTATCGCCAATAAAAACTGAAACCTTCTTCCGATGCCTACCAAACGAGGCCTGATTTAGCTCAAATTTTACAGACAGGTCCTAATGGACATTACAAATATTTTAAAATTATCGACACGCCAATCGGAGTCCTAACTTCTGAAACGACTGACCGAGGTCGTTTCAATCTCCTCCACTTAAACTCTCGTTCGTCCTCGAACGAGCCTAAATCTAAAGCAAGATTCACGCAGATAATAAGAGAACTTACACGACCTTCATAAGCTACTCCACGGGCCTTATCTCCTGATTACAGAATCAGAATCATAACACGCATATCGTACTTTTGGAATAAAATATAACTGGATAATATAATGATACCATTGCACAACTTATTCTGACTAAGCGGATCCTTCCTTGATTGCGAGAAGAGAGTTCTACATTTTTGAAACGAAGATACACAGAACTTTGAATGGGTTAACATGATTAAGTCAATAATCACCTCTTCGATATACCTTTCGATATAGAACAGGTCGATGGAACTAAGAATTAACTTACGCTTCAGCAACGCCTTAGAGATTTAATATTATGATTCGGTATCAATTGGAGGAAGACTCCTCCACTTAAAGCATAAACTCATACAACTAATTTGAATAGAAATAGTCATCCTCGCACAACCTGCTGGATTAAAGAAGACCTAGCTAAAAGTTGAACATAGGCAGACCTAAACTACCAAACTACCCTTTCGAGTTGCCAACTAGCTGCAACTCTCGAGTTCACAACTCCATATCTTTGCCATAAACACCACCGCCCGATGGATGGTACTTCTATATAAAAATTTCGGCAGAGTTTCCCCTGAAACTGGATGATCCGCAAAAACAGAACCAGCTCTATACTATACATGGGAATGGATACCCGGATAAACTGATAACATAAACATGTTAAAAGGATAACAAGATAAGACAATTGGACAAAAACAATAATATGCTTAGCCGGCCACAATAACACGTACTCTGGCTCAACACAGGGAACGTCACAAGCAGCTACTAATCGCCCAAGCTCACTAGTGTCGGACGAAGAAGAAATGGAAATAGATCGAGGATAGAAATAATCAGAGCTTCAGTAAGTTCATCTTCTTATTTGGTTGACTACCAAAGCTAGACTACTTCCGCGTCAGGCGAGCCAAAAATCGCAATGGAAGAGATAGACATTAAATAAGCTTTATGGAAAAACATCCATACCAATTTTAACCTTCCAATAAGAAGGAAATTCTGACAATTTACCATAAACCCTTTTATAACCCATATAAGCTCATGGGATAACATGACTCTACAAACATCTTGAACCATGGAAGACACATAGATCAAATATTACTTGCTAACCATTTTACACCGGAAGAAACGATAACACTTTTTGATGGTGACGAACTAGAATCCCATCATCCAACCAACACGAAATTCCGAGAAGAGAGATAAACTGATTTGATATAATAAGAGAAGGTGGAACAACAAGATGCCAGGCAAACAATACCGACACTTACTGCCAAATCTCTCACATTTAAACTAGAAAAATTAGTAAGGTCTCACAAATGCCAGGAATAAATCATACCAGAAGCTCGCCCCTCTACCGCAACCGATTCTTGATAGAAACAATTTCCAATGAACCCATGATAAGATAAACGAAATCCAAACCGATCGGAATAATCAAATCTTACAAACATATAATGGAAGAAGGAATACATGGGTGTACTACACCGGATACCTCAGCATCCTGCCAGACTGACAGTTCATCAAACTGCCTCTGCAGCTGAGCTGAGCCACTACCTTGGTAATCACCTTCTGAAGAACCACTGCCACCACGCACTCAACCTCTACTGGATGGTAGCATTTATTTGGAGGATTGAGACCTAAATAAAATTCCCTGCGACTGTGCAGGTGCCTGAGGCCGAGAGAAAGGACCACGACCTACTTGCCGGAATAAGGAAAAATCTTCAAAGGATAGCCAGACTCACGACAATGATAACAGGAAAACTCCTCAAAGGATAATCAGACTCACGACAATGATAACACATTTTCACTGACTATAGGAGCTGGACAGATTGTTGATAGCTACAAAGAGAAAGCTGAGTCTAATCTTGATGAACTACCCGCGCACTCTGAGAATCGCGCTCTACAAGCTGAGATAACCTGGAAGGTGACCTCCCAAAATAATCAGAACTCTTACCTCCAAATGAGGTACCATGGTTACCCACTAGGGCCACGGGATCTCTTGCTCTCCCGCTCTAACTTATGGTATGCCTCGTACCTCTGAGCAATATTAATAATAACATCAACTGAAATCTCGATCTCAATCTCTCGAGCCACCTGGGATCTCAAGAAAAAATAAAGGTCATCAATAAATCTTTGAATCTCTCGAAAGGCTCATGGACTAGTTCTAATGCATATTCAGTCATTCTATAGAATTCAATCTCATATTCTGAAACACCAATAGGCTAACTGACAGGCTACCCTGTCCAATCCACTCGAACTGGCAACATTTTTCATCTTGTTCGCTACTCGAAAGGAACTTTTCCACGAATCTAGAAGAAAAATCGAATCAAGTTGGCTAATAAAGAGCAGTCCACCAATTCAACGCTGGACCCCTGAAACTGGAAAACAGAATAATCGACACCATACCGCTCGATATAACAAGAGCCTGAAGGATATGATGACATCATTTTATTTTAAAAAGAATCACGAGGTTTATCTGATGCATTGCTTAAGAATATCGAAAGGTTCAACCGCGTAAAATAATGCAACCTCTTCAGACACTCGGACCGAACTGATACCTCGGCTGGCTAACCAGCCAGAACAATTAGAGGTACAACACATACTACTTCCGGAATATAATTTACTGCAGCAATATTAAGAACCAGAAAGGAGCTCCCTGAGATCGAATGTCTGCACATGGGGCAACCTGATAGGCTGCCCAGCGAATAATAAGTTCTTACGGTATCTGCGTCGCCAAGATTATCGTAAAGCAAAGTAGAGAGCCAAGGGAACTACAAGGCCCTGCTCCCTTGCCCATCACGAGCTCGTACAGCTAGGACATCCGTAACTAGATTGTTAGCACGATCAAAACTCTCGGGGCTTCGTCAGTGCTAGCCCCAGGCTAGACTGCTTCGTCCTGAACTCCTTCCGTTTATTGATTTGTCGTACGAGGGTTCACAATTACCACGAACGAATTAACGAAAATACTTTTGCATCCTAGACCGACGCACGATCAGAAATGAAGGAAGTAAAACTTCCTAGATGCCATCATAGCCTCTCGTAGATAAGTACGGACGTCTACGTACCCATCACCGAGACTCTACTAGACACTATCTTAGTCTGGATAGACTCTAAATCGGGCTCTGATACCAACTGACACGACCCGGAATCCGGTTAGGCCGTGCGGGCACCCGACATCCTCCCCTAGAACCGTCGGGCGAACCCTTACCAATTAAATTAGGAAAATAAATATAATAGTTCATAAATAAGGACAAGACTTAAAAAAAACACACTGACATATTGACACTTCTAAGCTGTACGAAAGACAATTACAGCTAACTACCCAACATACTAAGTTTAGGGCTATCCAGACTAGACATCTAAGAGTACAAAAGAAGACAAATACCTCCTGAAGGGAGCAAAATGCAATTGAAATAATAACCAATAAACTGGTGGCCATCCGGAATAAAAGCTGGCTCACCCTGACAGCTGAAGTCGTCTTCGCTCCTTCACAACGTGGCAAAATCAATCCTGGAGCGAACCTGCCGAAACGAAATAAATAGACAAGAAACAAACAACAAACAAGGGTGAGTCAAAAGGACTCAACAAGTAGGGCAGACTAGCCACCTCAAAGAATAGGATAGCTAGCCAGGGAGAAGAAAAACAGATAAACGAAATCCATCTTATTTGAACTATAAACAGGCAAAGCCAAATAATAACTGAAAACACGTATGGAATCATAAACAGCCAGGGACATAAGATAGACAGAACGTATAGATATCCTGAACATGTCGACAATCAGAAATACATCATGTTGCGGCGTGTAACCCGATCCATATATTCATACCGTTGCGGCGTGCAACCCGATCCGCATATTTATACTGTTGCGGCGTGCAACCCGATCTGATCCATGTATTTATATTGTCGCAACGTGCGGCCCGGGATACGAGCCAGAAATATATAGGCAAACTGAGATACGGTATACATACCGCATATATAAAACACAACACGATAGTCACACAATAGTCAGCACGCGGTGCAATGAGATGAATGCAGTATGATGCAATGGTGTCACATGTGCCAAATAGATGGAGCGGAATCGTCCTGCTCCGGGGGCGGAATCCTCCTACCCTCAATATGATGCAATGGAGCGGAATCCTCCTGCTCCGAGGGCAGAATCCTCCTACCCTCAATATGATGCAATGGAGCGGAATCCTCCTGCTCCGAGGGCGGAATCCTCCTGCTCCGAGGGCGGAATCCTCCTACCCTCAATATGATGCAATTTGCATACGAATGCAACATGATGCAATAATAACCCATCACCAGCACGGGACTCTCATCGACAGCTGGAAAGTATATACCAACTCACAACCAAAGTACAATACTCAGATTCACAATGCAATACCAATAACAGGACATAATATATAATATAGAATATAAATACAAAGGTAAGGTGTAATGAGTACGCCTATCGGCAGCTACACACATAAGGAACACGTGATAGAAAATCTACGAGGCCAGGTGCCTCCAAAGAAATGGATATAAACACTTACCTTGTTACTAAGTTAGCACAGCAACTCAATAACCGCTTTGTCCTTTGGATTCATTGCCAAACGATCCCACTGTGTTCAATAAGCAGAAAAATATATCACATAAGGCTAACGGCTTCATTCCTCACATCTTAGGGCAATCCAGGTAGGAACCTGATACCCTATTCGCATACGCAATACGCAGGCCAGGCCTAAATACAGGGTTTAAGGTCACATAACCAAACCCCAAATAATTTATATTTATATGTTTCCCATAACTCATTGAGTACGAATATATAATCAATTTCGTTATCGGGGTCCATTTGACCCTTTAAACTATTAATTGAACTTATTAAAACGATGTATAATATTCCAAGTTTTACCGTTAAAACATATTCAAACATATGTAATAAACTCAAATAATATATTAGGATCATTACCTGAATGTTTCGGGGTAAAAGTTCTACTATTTTCCCGGCTCTTTTCTCATTTTCTCATTTTCTGGCATTTTTTACCTCATTGCGCTTTTCTCTTCTTTGTTCTCGCTTCTCTGTTTCAGTTTTGTTTAAGCTTCTCAATGAAGCTTCCAAGGGAGTTAATCCCTGCTGCCACCGCCTCCATTTTTTTTCTCTTTTTTTTTTTTGTCTTTTCTTTTTTTCGTCTTTTTCCCCTTTTTTTTCTTTTTCTTTTAAAATTCGCAGTTACGGTAAAAATTAAAACGGTACCCTACGATATTTGAAATAATTCCAACTTTTGCATACAAGTTATACAAAATATATGTAACATACTCGCGAAGACGGATCTCAACTTGGACTCCCGAAACTCAAAATGCGAATTTAAATGAAAAAGGTCAAATTATTTAACTTTCGGCATTTTAGCGGAAACTTGCCGAACAACATCGAAATTCACTTTTGAAAGTTCACAATGGTCATAAATAATCATACGAACCCAACGACGCTTTCGAATTTCGAATCGGAGCTCATTCGGCAAAACCGAGCTCGAAAATCTCTTTTTAATATTTATCGCCAATAAAAACTGAAACCTTCTTCCGATGCCTACCAAACGAGGTCTAATTTAGCTCAAATTTTACAGACAGGTCCTAATGGACATTAAAAATATTTTAAAATTATCGACACGCCAATCGGAATCCTAACTTCCGAAACAACTGACCGAGGTCGTTTCAATGATCTAAGTAGAATTTATGTTAATTTGTGATGTTATTGATGTATTCAGTTAATGTAGTAGTCTGCTGATTTTTTGTCATTTGAGTCAATTGTTTAGAGAGCCAGTGGTCAGCGCCTAACCTGGATGTACATTGAAACACTTTGGTTGAAATAAATTTTCTATTTAACTAAAAAATAGAAAAGATAATGTATTGCTAAAATTCAAACGATCATCACAGAAAAGCAGTGTACTATATGTGATTTAATTTGGAGTGGGATTGCCGTTTTAAGTCTAATAACTACATTAGAAAATTATACGAATGGACTAATCACCATCATATTAATATAAAAGCGAGAACATCCAAAGTCAAAGTTGAAATACTAAAATTTTCCTATAAAATTAAATACTACCATTTTTGCTCTTCAAAGTAAAATTTAACCCAAACATTTGTACAAATTTTTTAACTTACATTATAAGAAAGACACAAAAAGAGTTAGCTTTTTATTCATGCATCTGAAAGCAAACATACAATAACATAAATTAATAATCTCTAATCGTTCAAGCCTTTTTCCACTACCCTAATTAACTAATTTAAACGACTACTTAATGTATAACACTGATGTTGGGCATTTTATGCCAAGGTTTCCTTAATATTTCCGCATGTTTGAGCTTGTTATTCGCTCGTTTTATAGTTTGTGAACGCGGTTTTACACTAATTTGATGTCGTGCGTGTGTAGGTTGTTACGCAGTGTATTTGGAGCTTTTAGGAGCTTGATTGAGCAAGAATTGATTGGAAGTTGATTGAGGATTGGATTGAGCACACGAGGGCACGACACGAGCAAGATTTCGGACCAAGGAACAAGCGAAAATGGCTGGGCGCTTTGGGGCACGTGGCGCGCCAGTTATAGCGCCCAGTGCCCCAGTGCTTTTACCCACGCGGCGCATGGCTATAGCGCCAAAAGTTTGGCGTCTTCCATTTGGAGTAGCGGGTTACGAGGCGCGGGGCGCCCGTTATAGCGCCCCTTGTGCGGATTTTTACTTCCTATTCCGTCTAGCATTGGGTCTAACTTATTACTAGGTGTTTGTAAACATTATAAATAGTATTTTACTTAGTTTTTTAGGGGAGTTCTTACTTTGGAGCAATATTGAGAGCAACATACTCATTGAACAAGGGTTTATTCCTAATCTTTCATCTATTACATCAATTACTTCATTATTACACCAAATCTTTGCCTTGTGATTATGAATATGTGTGGCTAAACTTTACGTTCTAGGGTTAGAGTATTACATGAAGGTTGATTGTTTGAAGATTGATTCCCATTAATTGAATCCCATAACGGGTTGCTTATTCTTTCTTGATTTCACTTGTATAATTGTTAGAGCTCGATAATTATACATTATCTATGGTTTTTGGATTGAACTCGAAAGAGAGAATTTAATTACGTAATAAGAAAGAATAGAACTAGTTTGTGAACCCGGGCATCGGGGAACCAATTTGCGTGTAGGATAGACATATACTTGCTTGCCTAGTTTAACTCATTACATGATTCGTTAATGCGTGCATGTGATTTAACCCATAGACATGTAGGGATTGAAGTAGCTTGCATAGACTGTGAAGAACTGAAAGGTTTCACAGTTACATTTACTCTGTCAGTTAGTAATCCGGGATTTAAGAAGTGAAATCAATTGGATACATCAACTGGATTGTTCGTAACTCTGACCCTGGACCGTCCCCTTAATATTGTTAACAACCAAAGTATTGCACCATTGCTTGACTACACTTCTAACACTTTAATTACTGCGTTTTAGTTATAAAGACTCTCACCATCAAAGGAAAAGACCCCTGAGTAGTTTGTTAGAAATTGTTTGTGAAGTATTAGTCTGCTTAGTCCTCGCGGGAACGATACTCGATTTATCACTTTATTTCTTATCGACCACGTATACTTGCGGGTGCGTTGGGAGCAACAATTTTTTGGCGCCGTTGCCGGGGACTAATTACGGACTAATTTCTTTTTGAACGATTACTTAATTTCTATTCAGGTTTAATTTTTTGTTGAGTTCCTTGTGCTGTTTCAGGCAACAGGTTTTGCATGCAAAGGAATAAAAAGGACGAACCACTCGCACCTTTTGATCCCGAGCTTGAAAGAACCTTGAGAAGGTTACGAAGAGAAGCAAGAGATCGAGAAGCACTAGCAATCGTACCTGCTTCTTTACCTATTGAAACGGCAGAAGAACAAGCAGTAGCAGTGCAAGATGTTGCTCTTCCTAGCCTGGGAGGAGTAGCGTCAAGTATTGTGAAGCCCGCTATTACCGGGCACTTTGAGATAAAGCCCGGGATGATTCAGTTGCTGCATGTGATGGGGCAATATGCTGGATTACTACATGAGGATCCGCAGCAACACATTCAGAACTTTCTGGAGATCAGTGATACTTATACACCAGCAGGTGTTCCTACTGATTATGTTCGTTTGACTTTGTTCCCATTTTTACAGATTGGGACAGCAAGGAAGTGGTTAAAGGCTGAGAAGCCTGGGTCTATCACTACTTGGGAGGATTTGGCTAAGATGTTCTTGGCTAAATTTTATCCGTCTGCCAAGACAGCCCGGCTGAGGAGTGAGATCATGTCCTTCAGGCAGATAGAAGGAGAATCGTTGTATTCAGCTTGGGAGAGATTCAAAGCTCTATTGAGAGATTGTCCACATCACAACCAATCTAATGAGGTTATTGCACACACTTTTGTTGAGGGGTTGAACCAACACACTAAGATCGTGGTTGATGCTGCTGCTGGAGGCCAAGTATTGGCCTTAAATTTTGATCAGATTTATGATTTACTTGACAAGTTTTCACAGAGCAATCCTGATTGGCAGGGTTATGGCAGAGCTATGACACAATTTGAGGGTGTTAGCAGGGCTAATATGCAGAAAGCTGCTGGGATACTTCAATTGGATGCAGTTTCGAGCTAAGAGCGAAAATGGATGCTATTTCTAATCGGATCAGCAGCTGACTCTTCAAGCAAAACCACCACTAACCCCAGTGCAACAACTTCAAGTCTTTTGTGAGGTTTGTGGAGAGGATCATAGTACTGAAATCTGTCCATCTAACCCAGAGTCAGTGTATTATGTGGGTAATCAAAACAGGTCACAGGGTCAAAATCGCAATCAATATGGTAACAGCTACAGCACGGGTTGGCGTAATCACCCAAATTTTTCTTTGAGGGATAACCGTGAGCAGCTTCAGAGCAATGAGAGATCCCAAATTACAAGGCAATGCACCACAGCAGGGGTCACAATCACAGACTCAGCCACAACAGTCTAATGCAGTGGAGGATATGCTTAGGAAACTTCTTGCAGGGCAGCAGAAGCTCATGGATGATTCAGCATCTCAGGCACAAACAATTAAAGATTTGAGCAGTGCAAGGAATGATCTTGAGAGACAATTGGGGCAGCTTGCTGAAGCACAAAATAATAGACCTCGGGGTGCTTACCGAGTGATACAGAGAAGAATCCTAAAGAATTTGTGCAAGCAGAGAAAGTAATAGCAAAGCAGCCCGAGTCTGCTATTGTGAGACCACCACCACCTTTCCCTCAGAGAGTTCAGAAGCAGAAAGTTGATGCAGCATGCAAGAAATTCTTGGAGATATTGAGTCAGATTCAGGTAAATATTCCTTTGGTGGAGCTTTTGCGGGATGTTCCCAAATATGCTAAATACATTAAGGATATTGTTGCTAACAAGAGAAGACTGACTGAGTTTGAGACAGTTGCACTCACTGAGGAGTGTAGTTCCAGAGTTAGAAGCAAGCTTCCTCAGAAATTGAAGGATCCCAGCAGTTTTACCATTCCCTTGAAAATTGGGGAACATGAGGTTGGTCGAGCTTTATGTGATTTGGGTGCTAGTGTGAATTTAATGCCTTCTTCAGTTTTCAAGAAGCTAGGCCTGGGTGAACCCCGACCCACTACTGTGACTCTGCAGCTGGTTGATAGATCATTGACATGCCCCGAGGGGATTATTGAGGATGTGCTTGTACAATGGGTCAGTTTATATTACCTGTTGACTTTATTATTCTTGATTATGAAGCTGATCCTGAGGTTCCTCTCATATTGGGGAGAGGATTTTTTGCTACTGCTGATGCTGTTATTAGAGTCAGAGCTGGAAAGATGATCATGAAGGTAAATGGGGAAGAATCTGTGTTTAATGTGTTCAGAGCTACCCAGCTTCCTTCTTATTATAAAGAGTTATCCATGGTAAAAGTGGTAGATGATGAGTTGACTGCTGATGAGAGGTCATTCTTAGCTTCTAATGTTGATTCTTTAGAAAGGGCACTCTTATGTGATGACGATGATATCCTGAAGGATGATGATATTGAAGTGTATTTGGAGGTTCTTAATATGCAGAGTAGATTCATCCCAGGGTGGAAGAAATTTGAGGAGCTTGATAGACCGTTGACCTTAACTCCTGCTAAACCGTCTATTGAGAGAGCTCCCAATCTTGAGCTCAAACCTTTACCCGAGCATTTACGTTATGCTTATTTGGGTGAAGGTAATATTTTGCTAGTAATCCTTTCTTCTTTGTTGTCTGATGTGCAGGTTGAGAAGGTGTTGTGGGTATTGCGAGAGCGCAAGAGAGCTATTGACTGGACTATTACTGATATTAGAGGGATTAGTCCTTCTTTCTACATGCATAAAATTCTCTTGGAGGAAGATCATAAGCCATCCATAGAGCAGCAGAGGAGGCTAAATCCAATTATGAAGGAGATGGTGAAGAAAGAAGTTATCAAGTGGCTGGATGCTGGTATTATTTTTCCTATCTCTGACAGCAAGTGGGTGAGTCCAGTGCAATGTGTTCCAAAGAAGGGGGGCATGACAGTGGTGAAGAATGAGCATAATGAGTTGATTCCTACAAGAACAGTTACAGGGTGGCGAATTTGCATTGATTATAGGAAGCTGAACAAGGCCACCAGGAAAGATCACTTCCCACTCCCTTTTATTGATCAGATGCTGGATAGACTTGCAGGGCACGAGTATTACTGTTTCTTGGATGGGTATTCGGGCTACAATCAAATTGTGATAGCCCCTGAAGACCAAGAGAAGACAACTTTTACTTGTCCATATGGCACCTATGCATTTAGGAGGATGCCATTTGGGTTGTGTAATGCCCCGGGGACTTTTCAGCGGTGCATGATGGCTATTTTCACTGACATGGTGGAAAAATTTGTGGAGGTATTTATGGATGATTTCTCAGTGGTTGGTGACTCTTTTGATGAATGTTTGAAAAATCTTGATGCTGTGCTGAGCCGTAGTGAAGAAACAAATCTGGTGCTGAATTGGGAAAAATGTCACTTTATGGTTCAAGAAGGCATAGTACTTGGGCACAAGGTGTCAAGGCAAGGGATCGAGGTTGACAAAGTGAAGATTGAGGCTATTGAGAAATTACCACCACCTATCTCTGTTAAGGGAGTGCGTAGTTTCTTGGGATATGCAGGGTTCTATAGACATTTCATAAAGGACTTCTCCAAAATTTCCACTCCCTTGTGCAAATTGTTAGAGAAGGATGTGAAATTTGTGTTTAATGATGCTTGTCTCAAGGCATTTGAAGAGTTGAAGAAAAGGTTGGTGACCGCACCAATCATCATTGCTCCTGACTGGTCTTTGCCATTTGAATTGAAGTGTGATACGAGTGATAATGCTATTGGGGCTTTTCTAGGCCAAAGAATTGGAAGAATCTTTCACTCTATTTATTATGCAAGTAAGACTCTTGATGCAGCCCAGTCTAATTACACCACCACTGAGAAGGAGTTGCTAGCCGTAGTTTATGCTTTTGATAAATTCAGATCTTATTTGGTTGGCACTCGTGTTGTTGTCTACACTGATCATGCCGCAATCCGGTATTTGTTTGAAAAGGACTCCAAGCCTAGACTCATTAGATGGGTTCTCCTATTGCAAGAGTTTGATGTTGAAATTCGAGATCGCAAGGGGACTGCGAATCAAGTTGCTGATCATTTGTCAAGACTGGAGAATAGAGATCATGTAGATGAAGGGCCCGAGATTAAAGAGGTATTCCCTGATGAGCAACTTTTTGCTCTAGATGCAGCTGAGGTACCATGGTATGCTGACATGGTGAATTTACTTGTGAGTAATGTGTACCACCCTGGGGCGACTGCTGAGCAAAAGCGTAAACTCCTTCATGAGAGCAGATTTTATGTGTGGGATGAGCCCTATTTGTACAAGATAGGTGTTGATCAACTAGCTAGGAGATGCATTCCAAGGGAAGAAGTAGAGCCGATTCTACAGAGCTGCCATTCCTCTCCTTATGGTGGCCACCTTGGTGGAGACCGAAAGCTACAAAGGTACTTCAGTCTGGTTTCTTTTGGCCTACTTTATTTAAAGATGCTCATGCATTATTGAAGAAATGTGATCGTTGCCAAAGAACGGGTACTATTACTAGGCGTCACGAGATGCCTTTGAACAATATCTTGGAGATTGAGCTGTTTGATTGTTGGGGTATTGATTTTATGGGTCCATTCCCACCTTCTATGGGCCATAAATACATCCTCGTAGCAGTTGATTATGTGTCTAAATGGGTGGAGGCTATTGCACTTCCAACAAATGATACGAGTGTGGTGGTGAAGTTCGTGAAGAAGAATATTTTCACTCGTTTTGGGACACCGCGGGCTATAATCAGTGATGAAGGTACGCATTTTTGTAACCGGCTGTTCAATAAACTGTTGGCTAAGTATGGGGTTCGCCACAAGGTGGCTACTGCTTATCATCCCCAAACTAGTGGCCAAGTGGAAGTGTCTAATAGAGAGATCAAGCAAATCCTTGAGAAGACTGTGAATGCCTCGAGGAAGGATTGGGCTATGAAGTTAGATGATGCTCTCTGGGCCTATCGAACTGCATTCAAAACACCTATTGGAACCTCTCCATATAGGCTTGTTTATGGTAAGGCCTGTCACTTGCCGGTGGAACTAGAGCATAAGGTGTATTGGGCAATTCAAAAGCTCAACCTTGATATGGCCTTAGCGGGTGAGAAGAGGATGCTCCAATTGCATGAGCTTGAAGAGTTCCGTTTCCATGCATATGAAAATGCGAAATTATATAAGGAACGGACAAAGAAATGGCATGATAAGCACATTGAGCGTCGTACTTTTGAGCCCGAGCAACTGGTATTGTTGTTCAACTCGAGGTTGAAATTATTCCCGGGCAAGTTGAAGTCGAGATGGTCGGGGCCTTTTGAAGTTGTTCATGTTACCGCACATGGAGCGGTTGAATTGAGAGCCCCGGATTCTGAGAACACATTCTTGGTTAATGGTCAAAGGGTGAAACATTATTGGGGAGGTGCGGTGAATCACCGCACTTCCATCACTTTGAGGGACCCTTGATTCATACCCGTCGTGCCACGGCGTTAAATAAGGCGCTTCTTGGGAGGCAACCCGAGCTTGTACTTGTAATAGTTTAGCATTTTTTGTTTTATAGTGTCACGTAGTTTGTTGTTTTTGTGTGTCGTTTTTGTAGGAATCGGGTGAGCTAAACAAGGTGAAATTAATGCATTAAGGGGTACGGGATGTTTCGAGACATGTCCCGCACTTGGGTTCGCACTTGGAATTGGAAATTGGTGCGAAAAAACGTGTTCGGGCGCGTTTGGGAGTGCCCCGCGCATCCCAACGCAGCAAATTAAAGCTGAAAAAATTGGCCTGGCGCGTTTGGGAGCGCCCCGCGCCTCCCAACGCGCCGAGGCAAACAGAAGGCAAGAATTATTGGCCGCGTTTGGCCCGCGCCGCGGTGCTTAACGCGCCCGGCCAAAATTTTTTAAGTTTTTCGGGTCAAACGGGTCTTGACCCGCGACCCGGTTTCCCCCAACCCCTTATACCCGATTTCTATACTTATTTCTTCACTATTTTCACTCTAATTACTCTCTAATCACTCACCAACTCACCTCTAAGACTTGGAATCATTGCAAAACTTGTTGCAATCCACTCTAACACATTCAAGTAAGTAAATTCCTACTTTTCTCTCTCCATAACATGTAAGTTGAACTCATTCTTGTTCATGGAAGGTTTCTTAGCTAGTTACAAGTTTATGCATAAAATTCACTCTCGTGGTGCTTAAATTGTTCATGGTGCTAGATAGATAGCTTGTGACTTGTAAAAAGAGATCTCCCAACAATTTGGGAGGGTTGGCACATTCCAAAATTCATTGAACTTGATAGTTTCAAAGTGTGCACGCCAAGTGTTTGTGAAAAAGCCTCAATGATAAAAATTCAATAACATTGCGAATTCTTGCGTAGCAATGCATTCCTTAGGCTTATTATGGACACTAAGTGTTGCACACACATAAGAATTGATCATGATGCACCAACACTAGCTTGATCTTGAAAAATAAAAAACGTGGCATACTTGGTCCGAAGCTAGTTTTGTTTAAGTGTGGGGTTGCTTGTGCCATTGAGTTAATTGTTTGACACATAGAGTGTGTGATAAGTGTGGGGTGGTACCCTACCAATTGAGCTTGAATTGTATTTTTGGTGCTTAGTTATCCATCTCACATTGATCTATTGTTGTGTAGGTACCATGGTGACCACACCTCTACCAAGAAAGAGTTCTTCATCCGCCGCGGGCCCGAGGTGAGCACTCTAAGCCGGGCCTTCTTCCACAAAGCAAAAGGGCAAGGCACCGGCCAAGCCCAAGGCCAAACCAAAGGCAAAGGCCAAGGCAAAGATACCTAAGGACGCGGTGCCGATACCACGTCCCGGAGGAAAGACACATTATGGCATCACTTTTGTAAAGAGAGGTGAATACCAAACGTGGTATAAAAATGTGAGGCTTGCGGGGTACATCCCCGAGCAAGCAATTGATAAAAGGAGGGTTATGCAGAAATATCGAGGGGTGGCCGAGGCGATAATTGCTTTAAAGTGGGACTCGGTATTTGAGAGTCCGGGGCACGCCAACCTTGATTTGGTTCAAGAGCTTTATGCCAACTGGGAGCCGGACGACGCATAGAAGGAGGATGATATGGTCACGGTGAGGGGGGTGAGAGTGAAGCTGGATCATACGGCATTGAATGCCTTTCTGGGGGTCGAGGACCCTGACTATGATGATATGAAGGAGTTCATTAAAAATCCTGACTACAAGGCTCTGCGAGACACACTTTGTGGCAAGAGCTCCACTCATAAGTGGGAGCGCAATGCCGCCGGAAGACACAAGTTTATGTACTTCTCGCAGTTTCTCAAACCGGCTCGTGTGTGGATGCGGTTTATCAATGCACGCATATTACCATCTTCTCATTATTCCGAGGTCACCAAGACTCGGGCGTGCATGGTATATTTCTTTATGACTGGGAAGCCGGTAAATATAGGCTACTACATGTTGCGAGTGATGAAGGAGCAACGGAAGTTAGATTCATGTAGTCGCTTGTATTTTGGGAACATCTTGACCCGATATTTGGAGCAGTATGGCGTCCCCGTGGATGAGATTGGGGATCGCATTGTCCCTGACATAGGGAAGCCATTTGATATTGCCTCGGTCAAGGGTGTGTCCACTACTGCGCCGGTGAAACTGACGGCAGACGAGTGGCGGGAGACAGACGCCAACTTGTCTGTGCGTCAGTATTTGATGATGGAGCAGATGGCCCGGCGGTCGGGCGTGGATTTTGCAGCTATTGATCGCACTGTCCCTCTACTGGAGACCTCGAAGTGTCTGCTAGGCATGACTTGAGCTGTAGAGATGCCTCCGGAGGAGGATGAGAACACGGATTCAGATACTATTGCTAACGATCCGGACAGTGAGGTTGAGGCGACTGATGCTGAGGGCGGTGGCTCTGATGAGGAGGAGGACTAGGTCCACACTCCTGCGCACCACCCGGATATCAGGGCAGTTTTTTTTACTTTTGCACTTACTTCTTTGTCGCACTGGGGACATTGCTTAGTTTAAGTGTGGGGTGGGGGTACTGCCCTTTATCTATTTTTGAGGTTAGGGATGCATATACCGTAGGATTTTTCTTTTGTCACTTGACTTTATTTTGATTTATTTCTTGCTTTAATATATGAAAAAAAAATTAGAAAACCAATGAAAAATTCCAAAAAGATTTTTCTTTTAGTTTTATTAGTGGTACATGTCATCCGCCCCGTGGTTTTTCTTATGGCCGCGGTTCTTTTCCACGGGGAGGCTTTGAACCGGGTAGTTTTTTATTTTTAGGATTAGGATAGTTAGTTGTAGATGACCCTAGACGAAGGAAAGAGGTAGAATGCTAGGTGCCTTTGATTTCTTTGATACTGGTGGACTTGAACTTGATTGCATGTGCTATTTGTGGTGTCCTTGGGTTTTAATTGTGATGCATGCATAGGAAAAAATGGAACGACCCCCTTGAGATGCTTGAGTCCGCTTGCTTGACTTGATTGTGAACCTTTGTGCATTAGTGCTTAAATTTCCACAAGTTGCATTCTAGATTCTTGGTTGAGAGTTGTTGATGGAACCTTTTTCTGTGGACCATGTGCGATGTGTGTGTGAGGCATGTTCTTGTTTACTCCATGTTGCATATTAATGTCTAGAACTTGCCCCGTGTGTGTGCAAAGCAAATCCTAGGTTTGCTCTAGTCGGGAAATGATACAAGGCCTTCTTTTGATTTGACTACCCTTACATATACACCTTGAAAAAAAAATTTGTTGTGATTTCCTTGACCCTTTTTAGTGGTACCCACACCCCGAGCCTACCCATTTGTTCTAAATTGACTCTTTTGGCCCTTTACTCCTTAAGCACTTTATTGATATTGTGTTGTTATGTTGGAGCTGTGGTTGGATTTTGGGAGGTTTTTGAGTTGAACTAATGAAGGGGAATAATTGTTAAAATTATGAAGTAGTGAAAAGCATTGGCAAGGTTGGAAGATAATGAAAATGAAAAATAAAAAAATAGCAAAGATGAAAAGAAAAGAAAAAAAATTGTGGAAAAAGAAATAAAAAGAGAAAAAGAATATCCATTCCTTGCTAGTGTATGCTTAAAAGAAAAAATGCTACTTGTTGAGAAGGTGTGTGTGTGGAAGTGTTGATTGGGTGGCTTGTTGAGAATTGTGCTTAATTTGAATGTGATGTATTAAAGTGCTTAGGGAGGTAGTCACTATTACCATATGTATCCTACCCGCCCCTTAGCTTACATTACGACCTTTTCAAAGTCCTGGTTAATCCCGATTGGAGTGAGCTTACATTAGTGGAGTCCTACACTACAGGCAAGCCTATGGTACATTGTGTTTGACATGTGAGACTTTCATGAGAGTGAGTGAATCCATTTGTTATTGCCCCCGTTCTATTCATGATATTTGTTGTGTGTGATTTGGGGGGGGGGGGGCACTCTTTTACTTCATATTGGTGAGGGCACGTGGTTTGCATGAAATAGGTGAAGTTGATGGTTCTTGGTTGAGTAGATACGTGTGATTTTGTGGGAGCATGGTTGCAATGAGTTGAGTTTGTGCATTTGAGCTATTTTGGGGTGGTTGTTCTCATATTTTTGAGTTTGGTAAATTGTTGGCATGTTGTGGATCCATAGTAGTCATGTGTGCATTTGTTCAATGGTCGGTATCAACCATAGTCAGAGGCAGAGCTGTTTTACCTAGGTTGGGAAGTGAGATGTGACTTGCTCGAGGGCGAGCAAAGGTTCAAGTGTGGGGTGGTGATGTTTGGCATTTTATGCCAAGGTTTCCTTAATATTTCCGCATGTTAGAGCTTGTTATTCACTCGTTTTATAGTTTGTGAACGTGGTTTTACACTAATTTGATGTCGTGTGTGTGTAGGTTGTTACGCAGTGCATTTGGAGCTTTTAGGAGCTTGATTGAGCAAGAATTGATTGGAAGTTGATTGAGGATTGGATTGAGCACACGAGGGCACGACACGAGAAAGATTTCGGACCAAGGAACAAGCGAAAATGGCTGGGCGCTTTGGGGCACGTGGCGCGCCAGTTATAGCGCCCAGTGCCCCAGCGCTTTTACCCACGCGGCGCATGGCTATAGCGCCCAAAGTTTGGCGTCTTCTGTTTGGAGTAGCGCGTTACGAGGCACGGGGCGCCCGTTATAGCGCCCCTTGTGCGGATTTTTACTTCATATTCCGTCTTGTATTGGGTCTAACTTATTACTAGGTGTTTGTAAATATTATAAATAGTATTTTACTTAGTTTTTGAGGGGAGTTCTTACTTTGGAGCAATATTGAGAGCAACATACTCATTGAACAAGGGTTTATTCCTAATCTTTCATCTATTACATCAATTACTTCATTATTACACCAAATCTTTGCCTTGTGATTATGAATATGTGTGGCTAAACTTTACGTTCTAGGGTTAGAGTATTACATGAAGGTTGATTGTTTGAAGATTGATTCCCATTAATTGAATCCCATAACGGGTTGCTTATTCTTTCTTGATTTCACTTGTATAATTGTTAGAGCTCGATAATTATACATTATCTATGGTTTTTGGATTGAACTCGAAAGAGAGAATTTAATTACGTAATAAGAAAGAATCGAACTAGTTTTTGAACTCGGGCATCGGGGAACCAATTTGCGAGTAGGATAGACATATACTTGCTTGCCTAGTTTAACTCATGACATGATTCGTTAATGCGTGCATGTGATATAACCCATAGACATATAGGGATTGAAGTAGCTTGCATAGACTGTGAAGAACTGAAAGGTTTTCACAGTTACATTTACTCTGTCAGTTAGTAACCCGGGATTTAAGAAGTGGAATCAATTGGATACATCAACTGGATTGTTCGTAACTCTGACCCTGAACCGTCCCCTTAATATTGTTAACAACCAAAGTATTGCACCATTGCTTGACTACACTTCTAGCACTTTAATTACTGTGTTTTAGTTATAAAAACTCTTACCATCAAATAAAAGGACCCCTGAGTAGTTTGTTAGAAATTGTTTGTGAAGTATTAGTCTGCTTAGTCCTCGTGGAAACGATACTCGATTTATCACTTTATTACTTGACGATCACGTATACTTGCGTGTGCGTTGGGAGCAGCACACACCAAATACATAGAACGTTTGTTTATGGGATATTCCATAATAGAAATACAACTGGTAATGTTTGATTAGTAATTTATAACTCAATATGTTGGTCTGGCTTCTCCATTTTTTGTTTACAAAGTGACCTTTACATATCGCATTGTTCTTATCTTGTATATATAGAGAGTTGTCTGTATCTTTTTTCTTTTGATCTTTTTGTATTGTAGAATGTATAATGTAAATATAGAATGTAGAGAATATGTCCCTACAATTTTGTCAATATTTCAATCCAACGGTGTATAGAGGGTTATAGCTAGAGTTAGATGATGAAAGGCATTCGCACACAAGCTAAGCCTCCATGGTAACCAACGATTAATAAATATTGATATACACAGGATGGAACAACTTCATCACACATCTAAGGTTTGATAATGTGTTGTCCATTGAGGTGTTCTTAGCTACTTTGATGATCAATGAATGTATGGTTTGTAGGGTATGATGGAACAGGTATTGAGTTTGTTTTAGAAATTGGCATTCTAAATTATAACCAGGTAAAGCTCAACATACTTTAGTTTGAGAAATTTAGCATACACTGGAGAATAAATTATTGCCAATTTATTAGGCGCAATTTCTATTTAAATATGTAGTTGAAAGCCAAGCCAGTATATTGTCATCTAATTAACACTAGCTAAGTCTTGGAGTAGTTTATCCATCATAAGACTAATCATCATGTTCATCATATCATAATGATTAAGGAGGTATAATTACTCTTTTTATCATTCGCTCATGTTATGAGCTCAATTGAAGGCATTGTACAACTCAGGTGGAGTTTAACATAGCTTAAATTCATATTTGAATTTCATTGAATAGTACTATTTCAATTGCGAGCCACTAGATTATTTTTTCTCTTTTTGAATTCGGTGTTCGCCTTTCCTGACCAAATGAAAAAATATTTTCTGAATAGCCTATTTGTAGTCCTAGGTTGATTCCTTATGCTATCAGTACTATCTTCTTGCAATTGACATTTTTTAGTTTCTTTGATTTATTTTTGACATGTGTATTTCATCAATTATAGATCACTTTTTACCGCTTTAGTAAGGAGAGTATATTTAATCCTTTGTAGAATTGTGAGTGTATCATTTTCATGTATCTTGGTAATATTTCTATCTAGCTTTAAGCCTGCAAGTCAATTGCCGAAAATGTGGCATTCATACCCTTTTAGTGAAATTTAGGTGGGCATAGTAGGGCATTTGAGAATTATACATGGAGTTTAAACAATTTAATTTTAGAAAAGACCAACATATTATTTTTAGAATCATTCATTTAATTTTTCTATATCTAATTATAATTAATCCCAAAAGAATGAACTATCGGATAAATAAAAAAATTGTATTTTTATGTTTCAGTTTCATTGAAAAAGGTATATATAACTACACCACTTAAGTATAGAATTTCAATCGCATGATAAACCTTCATACATTGGACTACCCAAACCAAAATTAACAGAACAATGTTTTAATTGGTGCTACGCTGACCCACTATTTTACAACCTTAAAAGTTTACGCGCTCTCTCACAGTGTCCGTACGAAGAAAGTGGAATTCTTTCTCTTCCTCTTCTTCAACATTGTTGTGGACAGAATTGGGGTTTTTCTAGCGAAAACTAAAGTATTATTTTGTGAATTTGGTAGAGTGATATAGGCTCAATCTTTTAGAAATACACAGAAAAATAAAGAAAAAAATTAAGTAACGTGTGACATGTTTTATAAGCTTAATATTCAGCCACGATAGGCAATGGAATATCAACTTCCTAGTGTTGACCTTTCTAAAAGTTATTGTTTTCAAATGCCATTAGGAGAATATTTTAACTTACCCGTACGGTCCCTGCAGACATAAAATGTTAATCATATACACGAATCTGTGTTGATTGATTCACCAAACCAACTTGCTGTTAGACAGTCTCCTCCGTTTATCAGCCTTTAATTAAATGAACACATTGCCAGAACATGGAAAAGCATGTGCTGACGATGAAGGGGTGGATGTAGTGGCGGCCGCGGTGCTTTATGGAAGAAGACGGTGGTGCCCTATTTTTGGTGTTTCTTCTTTTTTCCTTAGAAAGCAATGATCGTGCTGATGTGGCATGTTTAGTTGGCATTCTAGCTGATTGGCCACGTCACATCTGCTTTCCAGTACCAAAATATACTTGTTCTGTTCCACAAAAAATATCATAGTTTTACTTAAATTAGAGTTTAAGAAAAATATGATAACTCTTGAAACTTCCGAGTCATCTAGAATAAGCTATAGATATTTTTGCCGCTATAATTATCTCATTAAAGGTAAAGTTATAATTTTAAAGTCAAAATTATTTCTAAATTAGAATCATGCCACTTTTTTTTAAACAGATTTATAAAAAAATTATGTCCATCTTTTATGGAAAGGTGGGAGTAATTTTTCTTGAGGAGTCTGATTAATTTATTGTTACACGGGTTAACTTTCCGGTACCAAAAGCAAGAAGTAGTGAAACCATGGAAATCCTTGTTTAATTTTACGAAAGGAAACTATTCTAATTAGAAAGAAAAGGAAGTCCCTAACTCACAAGTCAAAAAGCCATGTAACTCAAAAGTCTAGAAGAACTTGTACATCCATCAAAATAAAATAAAACAATACAAAATAATAGCAGCCTGCAGGATATGACCCAAGATTAAAGAACCAAGAACCAAGAACCAAGAATAATAAGAAGTTACATGTTGATTAGTTAACAAAATCACAATGTTTCCTGATTTCTCCAGCTTTGCCAGTTAAGACACCAATTTTGCCCATTTTCACCATGGATTTAGCGAAGTCTCTGAAAAAAGTGGAGCCATGAGTAAGTGCTTGACGTTTAACATAAGCTTTAGTCTCACTATCATCAAGAAGGGCAGCATCAGATGAGAAAAGCCCTCTCCTTTTAGCCACAAGTGTGTAATACTTTTCACCAAAAGTTCTAAAACTTCCAGGATCCATCTCTACAATGGTTGTCACATCATTTGGGCTACATTTTGGCTTCAAATGAGCAATGTAATTTGGATCCATTGTTGGAGCAGCATCACCTTTACCTGTGAAATTGTACATTCTGCCAGTGAAGGTGAAACAATGTGCATTTCCAATGGTATGTCCACCTGGAAAAGTGACAATCATGAAAAATTTATTCACCCAATACGCATATTATCTACGAGAGTAATAGTAATTAGAAATGGTAACTATATTGCTATAACAAATTAATCGACGATGATATGATAGTGTAGAAAAATTTGCACCATCCTTTACACATAACTCTAATCCTTTCTTGATGTAGGTTGTGACATTTCTTTGCAGAAATCTAGGAAAGCTTCACGGTGCTGGTGGAATTTAATTTTTCTTGTATATCCACAAAGTATACAGTGCTCATTGGCGCTCCTCACTAGCTAATGCATGTTGGACCAAGTCAGGTAAACAAATGGGACTAATTAATTAATAGTGTGTTATGTGTTACTATTATATTATACGTTTAGTAGAATTTACCTATTTGCTTTCTATATGTTTATAGTATAACGAATTTTACAATATCGTGAAAATCATATGTGAATATCCATAATAAGCTCGATTGATAATCATTGGCGGATGTAGAAGACTTATGACGGATTCGGCTGAATCCACTAACTTTTGCATAGATCATGTATTTCTGTTAAAAAAAATTTAAATATGTGTAATTAAATAATGTATTCAGAACTGAGTGAGAACGCAAGGTTATATTTTTGATCTAATACATTTGAAATTCTGGATCCGCCTCTGTTGATAATTATAGATAATGGAAGAGTATAACATATTGGAACACTAATAGTGTATAAGCATTACTATAAGTTAAGTCCTTCTAACCAAATTCAGCTACCTGATAGAACTGCTAGATCTTTTGCATTCAAACCAAGAACAGAGAACTGTGCTTTAAGGGTTGAGATGTTCGCAAAAGGAGCTGGTAAATTGTTCAGAGCTTCTAACATGTGTGACTCTCTTCCATCTCTTCTTCCCAAGGGAACTTTCCAATGTGGTCCTTTAATCTGTAAAACAAAAATGTGTAATTAACAGTTGGGATAAAAGACGCATTGGTAATACTGATATCATCACATGTGTAAATAATACTGATATCATCACACGTCTTACCATAGAAACTGCATCCCGAGCTACTAAGGCTACGATATCTGCACAAGACACCACACCAGGGCACTTTTCTTCAAGTTCAGATTTTGCAGCATTAATCACTTGGAACCCTCTGATACTTTGGTTTGGGATGGCATCTCTCTCTGCTTGATTGTTCTTGGTTGAGTTTAGCGTTACAGAAGCATCGCATCCCTATAAAAACAATATGTTTATCAAGAAGATACTCCTTTCCAGTAACAGTTCATTTATGTCATATATTTGACTGAGCATGAAATTACGCAAGGTAAAAAAAACTTTTGAATCCTGTTGTTCTAATGACATTGCTATAAGGTGTTGCTCCCAAACGCACACGCAAGTATACGCGGTCGCCAAGTAATAAAGTGACAAAGTCGAGTATCGTTCCCACGAGGACTACGCAGACTAGTGCTTAATAAACAATTCCTGAACAAACTATCCAGGGGTCTTTTTCCAATGGTTGTAAGAGTTTTTATACTAAAGTGCAGTAATTAAAGTGCTGGTATGTAATCAAGCAATGGGGCAAAACTTTGGTTGTTAACAATATCAAGGGAGCGATCCAGGGTTAGAATTACGAACAATCCAGTTGATGTCTTCAATTGATTTCACTTCTTAAATCCCGGGTTACTAACTGACAGGTTAATTGTAATTATGAAAACCTTTCAGTTCTTCACAATCTATGCAAGCTACTCTGTGATTCCATCTAGTTGAAGTACCCCAGCAGCTTTCTGTGTAGCCGCTCTGCTAGCCCCCTCACTAAATATATTAGCTCTGCCATCACCCTGCCAATCAGGATTGCTCTGTGAAAACTTATCAAGTAAGTCATAGATCTGTTCAAAATTTAAGGCCAGCACTTGGCCTCCAGCAGCAGCATCAACCACAATCTTAGTCTGTTGGTTCAATCCCTCAACAAAAGTGTGTGCAATAACCTCATTAGTTTGATTGTGATGAGGACAATCTCTCAATAACGCTTTAAATCTCTCCCAGGCTGCATATAATGATTCGCCTTCAAACTGCCTGAAGGACAAAATTGCACTCCTCAACCTGGCCATCTTAGCCGACGGATAAAACTTAGCCAAGAATTTCTTAGCTAAATCCTCCCAAGTAGTGATAGACCCAGGCTTTTCAGCCTTTAACCACTTCCTTGCTGTCCCAATCAATGAAAATGGGAACAAAGTCATTCGCACATAATCAGTAGGCACACCTGTCGGTGTATAAGTATCACTGATCTCCAGAAAGTTCTGCAAGTGTTGCTGCGGATCTTCATGCAGGAGTCCACTATATTGCCCCGTCACATGCAGCAACTGAATCATGCCGGGCTTGATCTCAAAGTTCCCAGTAATAGCAGGCTTCACAATACTTGACTCTACTCCTTTCAGACTAGGAAGAGCCACATCTCGCACTGCTACTGTTTGTTCTTCAGCCATTTCAACAGGAAGAGATGCAAGTACGATTGCTAATGCTTCTCGATCTCTCGCTTCTTTCCTTGTCTTCCTCAAGGTTCTTTCAGGCTCGGGATCAAAAGGTGCGAGTGATTCGTCCTTTTTGTTCCTTTGCATTCAAAACCTATTGCCTGAAACAGCACAAGAAACTCAACAAAAAATTAAACCTGAATAGCAATTAAGTAATTGTTCAAAAGTAATTAGTCCGTAATTAGTCCCCGGCAACGGCGCCAAAAACTTGTTGCTCCCAAACGCACACGCAAGTATACGCGGTCGCCAAGTAATAAAGTGACAAAGTCGAGTATCGTTCCCACGAGGACTACGCAGACTAGTGCTTAATAAACAATTCCTGAACAAACTATCCAGGGGTCTTTTTCCAATGGTTGTAAGAGTTTTTATACTAAAGTGCAGTAATTAAAGTGCTGGTATGTAATCAAGCAATGGGGCAAAACTTTGGTTGTTAACAATATCAAGGGAGCGATCCAGGGTTAGAATTACGAACAATCCAGTTGATGTCTTCAATTGATTTCACTTCTTAAATCCCGGGTTACTAACTGACAGGTTAATTGTAATTATGAAAACCTTTCAGTTCTTCACAATCTATGCAAGCTACTCTAATCCCTGTATGTCTACGGGTTAAATCACATGCACGCATTAACGATCCTGTAATTAGTTAAACTAGGCAAGCAAGTATATGTCTATCCTACCCGCGAATTGATTCCCCGATGCCCGGGTTCAAAAACTAGTTCTATTCTTCCTTATTACGTAATTAGATTCTCTCTTTCGAGTTCAACCCAAAAACCATAGATGATGTATAACTATCGAGCTCTAACAATTATACAAGTTAAATCAAGGAAGAATAAGTAACCCGTTATGGGATTCAATCAATGGAATTCAATCTTCAACAATCAACTTTCATGTAAACTCTAACCCCAGAACGTTAGGAAATTAGCCACACATATTCATAATCACAAGGCAAAGATTTGGTGTAATAATGAAATAATTGATGTAATAGATGAAAGATTTGGGAATAACCCTTGTTCAATGAAGTGTGTAGCTCTCAATATTGCTCCAAAGTCAAGAACCCTTTACAAAAACTAAGTAATAAACTATTTATATTGTTTCCAAACCCTTGTAAATAAGTTAAACCCAAAACTAGAAGGAATAGGAAGTAAAATCGCGCATAAGGGGCGCTATAACGGGCGCCCCGCGCCCCGAAAAGCGTGCAACCAACCAGAACACGCCTCCAGGCTTCGTGCCTTTGGCCTGCGACGCGCCTAGCAACGCGCAGACCTCCTCGCGCTATGGCTGGCGCGGCGCGGAGGCTGCAGCGCCAGGCCAGGATTTGCTCTTTTCGCTCCAAAACTCGGCTTGTGTCGTGCCTTTGTGTGCTCGATCCAATCTTCAATCATCATCCAATCAATTCATGCTCAATCAAGCTTCGAAACGCTCCAAATGTATCGCGTAACGACCTACACACGAACAACACAACATCAGCGTAAAACCATATTCACAAGCCACCAAACAAGTGCAAAACAAGCTCAAATGTGCGGAAATATTAAGGAAAAGTAGGCATAAAATGCCGAACATCAGGAGTGCCAAAAGATAAAATGAGAGCAATACTAGTACTAGAACTAAAATCTTACCAGTAAATATACAGATATAACAATATTTGTTTGAGTATACTAAAATGGAAGTTAAAATATGATACATAAATTGAAACATGTGAAGTATTAAGGATAACAACAATAATAACAACATCAACGTGCAGCAACAATAATAATAGGAGTTTAGGTTCTATAAACTAATTAAATGTGTAAAAACTTACAAGATCATGTCACTTATAACAAGGTAATTACGAGTTAATTTATATGATAATTATTAAGTAACATCACTAACATACAAAAATGGTAACTAATATGGTTTAATAGGCTAAACTACACAATGGTGTAAAATTTTAAGAAACTATCAAGTATTAGATACTTATAGCGCACTTTTATATGCTTAAGGAATAGCGGCATTCATCATATAATATAGTAGAGGCCGCAAAATGAGAGAAATAATTAAAAACATACCCTAATAAAGCAATCGTGGAAGTGCATCCTAAGCAAAGGAGCAGCTAGAGTTGGTGCCCTTGATATGTAATGAGCAGTTGTTTTTCTCACAATTGCCTCAACTTCAGGACATGTTTTTCTATAAAACCCCTGTTTCAAGCCTTGTGCACTAGAAAGGTTCAACACAAGAGAGACGAGCATCAATTGAAGTATGAACACTGCAAGTTGCCTTGGGAAAGCCATTGTGTATTGGTAAAAGTAGGAAAACCAAACAAAGTTGATTGGTTTTCTGTATTTCTCTATGCACAAGGTATGTGAAACGGAATTGGATATTTATAATCAGATATAGGACACTTTCATGCAGCGAGAGCTGGCTTCAAGTTTGCCAGTGATGATCTAGTATTTGTTATAAATCAAGTTGCAGAGCTGACTTCCTATAACATGCCAAAAACTGTTGCATGTAATATATGCCTGTAACTAATACTAACATTGAAAGTGTAAATATTTTCTATACTGGATCAATATAATATAATTGAATTCGTTATATAGTAATAGATTGCCTGTCCTATTTTCTGATGAAATTATATCCATTTATTATGAGCAATTACTTGTAATTACAAGATGACCTCATAGTAATAAAATCACTTTTGAGTGTATAAAAGTTAAACTCCTTAACAATTTCGATCTTTTTCTTAATGCATAGACAAATATTAAGCATGGTTGACTTTATCATGTTACTGGAGAAAGCATCTAGGAACGAGATGTACCTAAAAGAAATCTTTCATTTTGCTAAAGGTATAATTAGGTGTGAGGCTCCAGCTTGTATCTAATCGTTCTGATTAGAATGCAATGATCAGCTCAGACTCAGAGACATGCTAGCTCTGACTTGCTAATTAAGCATTTAAGCGATAACAATGTTCTAATAACCTAAAGGAATGAATCTCTTTAACATTTTTCTGCACATGTTTTCCCCAGAGAGGTAAGTTGGGATAAAAAAAAATTTCATTTTTCAGAGTTTTATGTGTCTCATACATGACTTAGATCAGATATATAATAATAATTAAATTCAGTAGTTTTAACATGCAAGAGCTTCTGTGTATGTTCATCGTGCCTATACATGCATACTTGATCCATGGTCGTGCTTTTTTATTTGTATATCTTCTTTCTCCATATCTAATTAGCCAATCTGAATACTCCTTTGTCTAATTCTATAAAAGTAAAATAAAAAGAAATTACTTAATTAATCATTCTATTCCACCACTACTAGAAATCATCTGTTTTGCGTCACAGATTGGAGACGGAATTCCCTCTCTAAAAGGAGTTTGGAGAGGGAATTCCGTCTCTGCGCGTCCTTCGCCATTTGGCGCGTCGTGTCAGTGAGTGCTTGGAGACGGAATTCCCTCTCTAAGCATTAAATAATTTAATGCTTGGAGAGGGAATTCCGTCTCCAACATGAAGTGTAGAAATTATTTTTATTGTTTAGAGGCGGAATTCCCTCTCTAGGTATATAATTAAAAATTATTTTTTCAGGTTTAAAAGATGGTACAACATAACTTAAATTATGCTAGAAGCAAAACAGAGAAGGTTTTCATCTAGTTGATAAAGAACATTTTGCTTCTTTTGCAAACAACACCTCAAAATCGATTTCAAGGAACACAAATAAATGAATTCGCAAGAAAAATTATAATGTTTTCCTCTTCAGAAATTTAACACATGTAAGCTCTTCCATCTCACAATTTTTTGGTCGCCACCGTAGCTTTTCATATTCGAAATCTGTACGTTGTGTCAAGCGGCAAGCCCACATAGATGACAACCATTGCTTGCAGCCAAATCCAGAATATAAAGGCCGGCTATCATCTATGACCCATCTGCCTTTCGCGAAGTAAATGATTACTTTGTACCTAATAAATTAAATCTATCAACCAATTTAAGACAGCTAAAACGCGGCTTTTCTGATTAGAAAAGACAAAAAGAAAGGGTCACTCCAAGAACTGGTACAAACTAAGAGCTCTCAGTTAAACATGGCCAATTTGCACATGAAAAGGCAAATCAAAAGATAAATAACTAATAAGAAGAGAAAAATAACTCACCTTGTCTTCCCGCAGTGGTAGTCACATTTTCACTATGGTCACCCCAGAACTCACAGGAGTGGGAACATTACTTTGCTGCTCTTCTGTACCACCTTTTTGGTCTAGAAATTTTTTTCGGGGGTTTTGAAATTCTTGGCGGGGTTTTGAAATTTTTGAGTCTCTGTGAAAAATTTGGGAGTCCGCTAGTAAAATGGAATTGTTTAAGGTTGGAGACGGAATTCCGTCTCCAAGCAAAAAGTAAAAAAAGTGTCAGGTGATTGGCGACGGAATTCCTTCTCCATCACCTGACACCTTTTTTACTTTTTGATTGGAGACGGAATTCCGTCTCCAACTTTTTCAATTTAATTTATTTTAATCGCAAAATACTGATTGGAGACGGAATTCACTCGCTAACTGATTCGAGAGGGAATTCCGTCTCCAACCATTCTGTAGCTTTTTACTCTTTTTCTAGTAGTGCACTTTATGTGGTAAAGTTTAAACTGCCTCAGAATTTAAAAAGAAAAGAAGACTTTTGAGGTTTATGATCTAAAAGAAAAACTAAAACTCTTTTTGGAGCAGACTAATAAGAAAATATTGCCGCACCTCAACTTTATCGGAAGGAGTAATTGGCTTAGGCAATTCATATGGGTGTTGAGAGGGGCTGATTTGCAAAAATATAATACAGATGGTTTGCATTTTTGCCCGCGCTAACAGATGGTTTGAAAAAATGTCCTCGCTAATTTGATGAAAAATATCTGGGGCCAAGACTTGCCTTTATATTTTTTCGCTTTTCAACACTTATCCCTTCAAGTATTGGCAATAGGCAATACTTGCCGCACTTGGCCGTAAGTCTTGGAAAAAAGGCAAGACTTACCAGTGACCCCTGCTCGATTTGCCAACAGTTGAACGACAAGGGTTGGCAAAAGGCAACACTTGCCGCACTTCGTCGCAAGTCTTGGCTGCCCCTTCCAGTTTTCCCTGCATTCTCGCCATATAACTTGAAGTATTAGCAAAACAACACTTGCCCTTGAAGTATAGCCAATTGTCAAGACTTACAAAATTTTTGCCTTGAAGTCTTGGCTCCGGACTAAATAAAGGCATTTTGCTAAAACATTCCTTAGCGCGGACAATTTTGTAAAACCACTTCATATGGAGGGCATGCGGTGAAATTTTTTGGTTGAGAGGAGGAGAGCACTAATTGGCCTTGGTCCGTACCACATTAAAATTTTAACCACGACAGAAAATCGTTTCGTCCCATCACCAGAAATCTTGGTGATCCAGTATGACACCATATAGGAACTTTTTCAATTGAGTTCCTGGCCCGTACTTGACAATCCACCAGCACTTGCTCCACATTCTGGTAATTCGGGGCTAAAAGCTTGATAATTTTTAAATGGAGTCAGAATGTAACTGTGGCGCTGAGTGTGCTATTTTTGTAGATCTCCCGGAGGAGATCGGCCGAAGTGCACCTATATAGCCACTTTTGGCGTGCTCCTATATTTCTAGTCATTTATGGGAGCACCTTTATAGAGGGCGGCCAATATCTTCAGCCCATTGGTCTGAAGTTAAAATTTATCTATTTTTTCTTCTTATTATTCTTCTTATTATTTTTAAGTTTTTGCTCAACTTCAAACCAAGAAGTTTGAAGTTGGTTACTTCAAACCAAAAAGTTTGAAATTGAGCTCAACTTCACAATTTTTGTATGAATGTGGTTCATTTTCAGACCTAAAAAAAATTAACTTGTATGAGCTTCACGCCATGGGTATTCAGCTTCAATCTTAGTGGTTTGAAAGTGAGTGGCTACACTTACAAATAGTTTTTAAAAAGTGATTAAAACTAAATAATATTGTTAAAACTGACTACCTAGTTAAATACGTATGAGGGTGTGATTTTGAGCAGTATTAATTTTGGGAAATTTTCATAAATAGGCATTCCACTGCCCAAAATTACAAACAGCTGGCCATATTTTTTTTCATGCATAGCACTCATTCCTAAAATTACAAATTTACGCACTTTTTCAAAATAAAAAATCCTAAATACCAAATCTCCACTTCTCACTGAATCGCTGGCAAACACCCTCCCCGCCGTTGGTGTCATTACTTTTTGTATTTTACTGAAGTTATGTTGTTGATTTTGTCTATATCATTGCAAGTTTATACACAAATTTTCCCTCAAAAAATAAATTATACATGAATATGCATAGATAAATGTGTAGGCAATGAGAGAAATACAAAAATATACACAAAAAAATAAAAATTCATATAAACAGCCTTAATACTAAAGAAATATGAAAATTTATACAGATTTATTCAGTTGCATATACACACTTATACCAATTTATACAATTTTATACACGTGTATAAATTTATATAAACTTGTATAAACTTGCGGCAGACTGCTATCTCCAGAAAAGGGTGACATTTCGGATACAATTCGAAAATAGGGGCCGTTTTTGGTAAATTTCGTGTGTTGCTTGTCTTTTAGTGTAAAAATTCCATTAATTTGGGGGTTTTTTTTACATATTTATACAACACATACACATCTATGTTACAAAAAAATAACAATATTATATAAATTATACTACATAGCAATATCTTTCCTAGCATATTTTATTTTTTCATTACCACTCGCTTCCATTGAAAATTTTCAACCCCACCCCACCACAACTACCCTCCCCATCATCGGTAATATTGTAGTTTGAAGTTGTTTGATGAGCAGGCAACAGGTCACGAGCTTAGTAAAGAAAAAGAAATCCTTAGATCGGAATATAAGCAATTGTTACAAGGAATTGATTTGGGATAGGTGGAACTTTAGAAAGGACAGATCTAAGCTCGAACGATTAATTCATTAACAAAGCCGAGGTTGCCTTTGAACCTTTGTAGGTCAATTGGCAGGTCACAGAGACACAAAGAGCAACCTTTGTAGGAATTATGCAATAGACCAAATGAAAAATATATTGGTCGATTTCTGTTCGATCACGCAAGGGACGTGTGGCCAACTACTTGGCAAGGCGAGAGCAGTTTTCGAAGATATTAGTTAATGAGATCGGATTGAAAATAGCTTTGATCGATTGCGTTGGATTGTGATTGGAATATTTCGAAGGCAAATATTTTATCTGATAACAACGTCTGATCTTATCCCACTTTTATCGAAAACGGATCTAGCACAATTTGTGGGACATGGGTAACTGCTGGAGAGACGTGTGAGAGTGGAGTTCTTCTAGGATTGGGAACTCCACACTTCGCTGACCTATAAATAAACCCCCATTTCCCCATTTGTAAATTTACGTTCATCTGAACAAAAGTGTAACAGCCCAAGCCCGCTAGTGATACTGTCCGCTTTGGGCCTAGGCCCGCACGGCTTTAAAACGCGTCACTAGGGTCTAAGGCCAGTTAACTTATATACCCAGCATTTCTCCTGTGTTATGCCGATGTGGGACACTTAACCCTTAGCTGGGGTGTTACATACACCCCCTCTTATGGACTCAGCGTCCTCGCTGAGGTTTGCCCCGCGTACCGGGATTCGCCTAGACTCACCACGGAGGTTTGCCCCGCGTACCGGGATTCGCCTAGACTCAGCCCTGAACTTTGACCCACATCGACAAGGCTGACACGGAGTGGCTCTGATACCATCAGTAACAGCCCAAGCCCGCTAGTGATACTGTCCGCTTTGGGCCTAGGCCCGCACGGGTTTAAAACGCGTCACTAGGGTCTAAGGCCAGTTAACTTATATACCCAGCATCTCTCCTGTGTTATGCCGATGTGGGATACTGTGTTATGCCGATGTTAGACCCTAGTGACGCGTTTTAAACCCGTGCGGGCCTAGGCCCAAAGCGGACAGTATCACTAGCGGGCTTGGGCTTTTACATATGGTATCAGAGCCACTCCGTGTCAGCCTTGTCGATGTGGGTCAAAGTTCAGGGCTGAGTCTAGGCGAATCCCGGTACGCGGGGCAAACCTCCGTGGTGAGTCTAGGCGAATCCCGGTACGCGGGGCAAACCTCAGCGAGGACGCTGAGTCCATAAGAGGGGGTGTATGTAACACCCCAGTTAAGGGTCAAGTGTCCCACATCGGCATAACACATGAGAGATGCTGGGTATATAAGTTAACTGGCCTTAGACCCTAGTGACGCGTTTTAAACCCGTGCGGGCCTAGGCCCAAAGCGGACAGTATCACTAGCGGGCTTGGGCTGTTTACTACATAAAGGCAGCCACTGATGATTTAAACCACTAGTAAATATAAGTGCACGTTTTATCCTTTTTTTTTTTTTTTTTGGTCATAACCTAATACTCCACTTTAAATATCATTAAATATTTGTACCTCATCCACGATAGATATTTTAACTTATTTTTCACCATACACGTCGTACTCGGACCTTGCCATAGTATACGAAACAGCTTTACGTAAATATTTCACATGACAATAAGTGTCCTAAAACTTAGAAAATTTTGAGGAACGCCACATTCTTCCCCCCTTAAGATCATTCGTCCTCGAATGATTTTTATTCCTCACTCCTATGCCACTTTTTCATTCCACCAACTTGCCAAATGTTCCAAAATTTGGCTAAGTGTTAGATTTCTTAAAAATTTCGGAAGAGTCTCCCCTGTAACTGGACTATCCGAAAAAATATCCCTGTCAGAAATACCACAACAACAACCAATATACCATAACAGGCCATCAATAGGCACCAACAATAGCTCAAGATATCCACTACTACTCAGGCAAGGAGGTAAATCCCAACAATGAATAAAACATGCTCCGGCAAGGAGCTGAATCTCAATAATAAATGAAACAATCTCCGACAAGGAGCTAAATAACACTAGCGAATTAATATACTCCGACAAGGAGCTAAACCACATAATATCTCATAATTGACTAGAAGAATTTAAATACAATTTAAACCTTTATAGTTCACATACCTTGTTCTTCAAATAGATGGGGATACCTTTTCTTCATGTCTTCCTCGACCTCCCATGTAGCTTCTTTTGAATTATGACCACGCCACAATACTTTTACCGAAGTTATATCCTTTGTTCTTAACTTACTAACTTGCCTATCAAGAATCTGGATAGGTACCTCTTTGTAAGTCAAGTCTGTATTAATTTCTATGGTGCTGGAAGGAATAACATGTGACTCATCATGGATGTACTTTCTTAACATAGACACGTGAAAAACAGGATGGACCGATGATAACTCAACTGGCAAGGCTACTCATAAGCCACATTACCCTTCTTGCTCAAAATTTCATAAGGTCCGATAAATCTAGGACTAAGCTTGCCCTTCTTACCGAACCTCATAACTCCCTTCATAGGTGACACTTTTAGGAATAGCATATCACCTACATTAAACTCTAAGTCTCGATGCCTCTTGTCAAAATAAGACTTTTGACGACTCTGAGCCGATTTAAGCTTGTCCCTAATTAGCTGGACTTTCTCTAAAGCCTCATAAACAAACTCTGGGCCGAGTAACGGCACTTCTACTGGTTCGAACCAGCCCACTGGAGATCTACATCTATGCCCATATAGCGCCTCATACGGAGCCATCCCAATACTAGCCTGATAGCTGTTATTGTAAGCAAACTCAATGAGTGGTAGGTGGTCATCCCAATTACCACCGAAATCTATAACACAAGCTCGCAACATATCCTCAAGGGTCTGAATGGTCCTTTCTGCCTGACCATCAGTCTGCGGATGGAAAGCGGTACTCAAGTCGACCTTGGTTCCCAACCTTTTTTGGAAAGCTTGCCAAAAATGAGCGGTGAGCTGCGGACCTCTGTCAGAGATAATCGAGACTGGGGTGCCATGCAACCTAACAATTTCCTTGATGTACAACTGCGCATATTGTTCGGCAGTGTCTGTCGTCTTCACTGGTAGGAAATGAGCTGACTTTGTGAGTCTATCTACAATGACCCAAATTGAATCATGTTTACGATATGTGCGAGGCAACCCTACCACGAAATCCATATTTATCGCTTCCCATTTCCATTGTGGTATCTCTATATCCTGAAGTAGACCACCCGGTCGTTGATGCTCTGCCTTGACTTGCTGACAATTCAAACATTTAGCCACATACTCTGCTACTTGCTTCTTCATACCTTTCCACCAATACAAATCCTTCAAATCTTGATACATTTTAGTAGTACCTGGGTGAATAGAGTATCTCGAGTTGTGAGCTTCTTCCATGATGGCTTTTCTGAGGTCATCTACATCTGGCACACATAACCTGTCATTTAGCTTCAAAGCTCCATCGCTTCCAAGAGTGAAAGCAGTGATTTCTTTATTTCTGACTCCATCTTTTATTTTCACCAAATACGGATCCTCATCTTGCTTAGCCTTAACATATGCAATAAGTGATGAACGTGCTAAGGCATAAGCAACCATATCTCCTCCTTCCGTCTCATCCAGTCTAATCCTGTCATTTGCCAGCTTTTGCACTTCTCGGCCTAACGATCTCCTCTGAACTGATAAATGAGCTAAGACACCCATTGACTTTCCGCTGAGTGCGTCTGCTACCACATTAGCTTTTCCCAAATGGTAAAGGATATTGATGTCATAATCCTTCAACAGCTCGAGCCATCTTCTCTGCCTCAAATTTAACTCCTTTTGCTTGAAAATGTACTGGAGACTCTTATGGTCTGTATATATATATCAGAATGCTCACCATACAAGTAGTGCCTCCATATTTTTAAAGCAAATACTACCGCTGCAAGCTCTAAGTCGTGTGTGGGGTAGTTCTTTTCGTGGTTTTTCAACTGCCTGGAAGCATAGGCAACAACCTTTCCTTCTTGCATGAGAACGCAACCAAGCCCTACTCTAGAGGCATCACAATACACCGTGAACCCACCTAAACTTGTCGGCAAAGTTAACACAGGTGCAGTAGTCAACCTCTTTTTCAATTCTTGAAAACTCTGCTCACACGCATCTGACCACTAAAATTTAACTGCTTTCTGAGTCAGCTTGGTCAATGGTGCTGCAAGTGAAGAAAAGCCCTCTACAAATCTCTTATAGTAGCCTGCCAAACCCAAGAAACTTCGGATTTCGGTCGGTGTTGTTGGCCTTGGCCAATTCTTAACCGCTTCAATCTTATGAGGATCTACTTTAATGCCTTCGCTAGATACCACATGGCCTAAGAATGCCACTGACTGGAGCCAAAATTCACATTTAGAAAACTTGGCATAAAGTTGATTCTCTTTCAAAGTCTGCAATGTTATCCTGAGGTGCTCTGCATGTTCTTCCTTGCTTTTAGAATACACCAAAATATCGTCTATAAACACAATAATAAAGGTGTCTAAGTATGGCTTGAAGACCCTGTTCATTAGGTCCATGAATGCTGCGGGTGCATTGGTCAACCCAAAGGACATCACTAAAAATTCATAGTGCCTGTAGCGAGTCCTGAAGGCTGTCTTTGGGATGTCTTCTTCTCTGATTCTCAACTGGTGATACCCCGACCTCAAGTCTATCTTTGAGAAGTACTTCGCACCCTGAAGTTGGTCAAATAAGTCATCAATTCTAGGCAATGGATACTTGTTTTTAACTGTAACTTTGTTCAACTGCCGATAATCGATACACATTCTGAGAGACCCATCTTTCTTCTTGACAAACAGGATCGGAGCACCCCACGGTGACACACTCGGCCTGATGAAGCCCTTGTCAAGAAGATCTTTCAACTGCTCTTTCAATTCTTTAAGCTCTGCTGGAGCCATTCTATAGGGAGGAATAGATATGGGCTGAGTGCCCAGGACGAGGTCAATACCAAACTCTATGATTCTTTCTGGAGGAAGTCCGGGAAGGTCATATGGAAAAACTTCTATAAATTCCCTAACAACTGGCACTGACTGGAGAGTTGGCGCCTCTGATTCTGCATTAATGATATGAGCCAAATAGGCAACACACCCTTTACTTATCATCTTTTGCGCCTTAAGGTAAGAAATAAATTTACCCACTGGAGATGCTGAACTACCCTTCCATTCTAGGACTTCTTCATTTGGAAACTGAAATCTGACTATCTTGGCATGACAATCCAACGTGGCATGGCAAGAAGATAGCCAATCCATACCTATGATCACATCGAAGTCCACCATTTCTAGCTCTATGAGATCGGCCGTGGTATTGCGGCCTTGGACTGAAATGGAGCAACTCTTATAAACGCTAGTTGCTTTTACTGGCTCACCAACTGGAGTAGATACTAAGAAAGACTCACTTAACTGTTCAGGTTCTAGCCCGAGACTTATAGCGAAGTACGGAGTGACATAAGAATATGTAGAACCTGGATCAATCAAGACATATGCATTATGTGAACAAACTTGAAGTATACCTGTGACAAATGCTGGAGATGCCTCTGCACTCTGACGATCAAGTGTAGCATATAAACGAGGTCGTCCCCCTCCCTGATTAGCTGAGCCTGAGCCTCTACCCGCCCCTCGCCCGGCCTGATACTGAGGGCCATGAGCTTGGGGTGGTGTAACTGTAGTACCTGAAGAACCTGCTGGACGTGCTACTCCCCTACCAAAATTTTGCTGCAGCTTTGGGCACTCAGATTTGTAATGCCCTTCTTTATGACAATAGAAACAACCCCCGGTACTCATCATACACGGCCCTAAATGTGCACGTCCACATAAAGTGCAAGGATCTTTCTGCTGAAACTGTTGCCAACGCTGCTCTGACTCTGAGAGACATTTGCCTTGAAATTCTGATTCTGGAGGGACTGATTCCCATAACTTTGGTTCTTCTTGAAGTATGACCCACCACCTGACTGGTAAGAGGACTGAGCTGGTGCAGATGTAGCCTTGTTAAATGAGCTCTTTCCTCCTCCCATTGAACCATTGTAACCGCTGGATGATCGGGCCCTCTTGTTATTGTAGCTTTCCTTTTCATCTCTTCTTTGATGTTTCTTCCTTTCCATGTGCTTAGCAAATCCCACAACAGAGGATAAAACTGACATACCTGCTGCTGCTGCCGCTGTAGTGTCCTGAATGTGAATACCCAATCCATTAATGAATCTATCAATCTTTGCCCTTTCTGTTGGAATCATATGGGGAGCGTACTTAGCCAACTTGATAAACTCTATCTGGTATTCTTCTAAACTCATTGACCTCTGCTTAAGTTGCTCAAACTGGGTAGCCTTGGCTGCCTTATCTTCTTCTGGTATAAAGTTCGTTGTGAATGCCTCCTCAAATTCCTTCCAAGTAGGGGGACCATAATCCTCATCTCTCTCTCTTTCCCATATCTCAAACCAAGTGCCTGCCGTACCCTTCAGCTGGTAGGCAGCTAATTCAACAGCCTCATTATCAACTGCTTTCATCAACCGGAGTGCCCTTTTAACTTCCTCAAGCCATAACATTGCATCTTCACCAACCTTGGTACTGTAGAACTCTGGTGGTCTCAACTTGAGAAACTCGTGTGCCCTGGAGGTTATAGAACTTTCATGTCTGTTGCCCTGAGGTGGTGCCTCATTCTCCCTAGGACCCTGAGTAGCCATGACGGTAGTAAACATCTCCATAGCCCCTCTCATTGCATTAAAAGCCTCACCCATCTCTGGTGGCAAAACAACTTGAGCTGGAACAACAGGTGGGGGTGCCACTTGGTTCTGGTTAGCTTCCTCATCTATCTCAATCTGATCAACCCGCTCCTCTGGTTCAACCTGGGGCGCTGGAGTCTTCTTAGTTGGCTTTCCCTTCTTACTTTTCTTAGATTTACGCTGAGCCACCATAGCCGCAAGCGTTTCTTGATCAGCTGCTTGAGCACTGGTGTTAGAATTTCGAGTACCAACCATTTCTGCGAATTCAAAAGAATGAATAGATTAGAAAGATTCTTAAAGTTAAGCTTTATTGCACGATCTAGAGTATGAAAGAAAGCGAGACTTTTCCTAAATGTCTGCAGCCTCCTATTCATAAGTATGGCGCGCTTCATACCCATAAACAAGACTCTACTGACACGGCTTCATAGACCCCTAGGACTCTCTAAACCTGTGGCTCTGATACCAAGTTTGTCACGACCCATTTTCTGACGAGCTATGACCGGCACCCGGTACCTAAGCTTGACCGAGCGAACCACCTGTACTTACCTATCCTATCTTAACCCTGAGGATACATGCAACTTAAACAATTCTCTGAAACATAAATAGTCTGAAAAATAATAATAATATTCAAAAAAAAAAATATCATTCTTGAAAATACCACAGTCAAATTACGCGTCTGTGTAAAACAATGCAAGACCGGGCCACAAACCCCAAAATACTAGACTGTCTATGAAGCCTCTACTGATAAACTGACGCACTGCGCAGGACATGAACTTCCTGGCTAGTTCACAACAAAATAAATAACTAAGTAATGCTGACTCGAAAAGAAAGTACTCCACGAACAAAAGCGGAGCTCACCAACAGCACTGGAAGTGAGGGGAAAATCCTAGCCTGTCGCCTGAGTATCTGCAACACCGGTTCCTACGTTGCGCAATAGGACAACGTAGGTTCCCAAAAGAGAACGTCAGTACACCACGGCGGTACTCAGTGAGTCTCAACTACCCCCCACTAAAGCGGGAACGAGACTTTTAAAAGAAACTTGAAATGCACACAATTCGTAAACCATGAGAATATAAAATATTTAAAGAAACTGAAATAACTTAACATAAAAAAAATTCCGAACTTCAAACATAGATATAGATATATATCGTTTCTTTACTTTTTGGGGAGTACCAATTAACTCTAACATAACATAAATACATAAAGTCACCGTGTGATCGGCACGGGTTCGATCCCCGCCTGATCGAATAGGCCCCTTCACTGTGGCGCCACACAGTTCCAGGTGGTAGCATGCTGCGCGTTTCGTGTCTTGGCCGTGTCAGGCAAATCGTATACTAAACTCCCACTCTGGCACGAGTAGTTTCCGGGTCAACATTAACCACTAATGGTCACGAAGCCCTTCTCAGAATCTCAAGGTAACTCCCAAAATATTTTTATAAAACTCTACTTGACCACTATAAGGTCCAATACATTCCTTGAACATAACCCATGAACATAAACCATAATTTCTTTTGAGTAAAACATGACATGAATGCATAAAGGAATTATTCAATATATTTTCAAATAATTCTTTAATCTATGAAATTTGATATACGAGAATACGTAAATTAAATATAGCAAAATATGTACATAAATATGTATAATTCCATGATAACTCTTGAACGTAAACTAGAATGGGGTTTAGCTAATATGCACTCTCTCGCTCCAATTAAACACATATTAGCTCTTTAAGACATTTTATCAAACACTTTATGTGCGGGATTTCGTGAGTAAAACCTCTTTAGTAAAGGGTTATATCAACTCACCTCAATTCTTTCCTTTGAGCCAACCGTTTGCTCCACAAGTCTAGTATATCCGAGTAGGTTCAATCTACACCATACAATTCAATTTTCCATCAACACCGATTTCATATAATCCAGTTCACCCCTTGTAGGAATTATAATTGGTATTTACATGAACCAAACACTATGATCAATAATCCCCAAAATTCAAACATAAATTGTAACGTAACTAAATAACTACTTGAATCTAATGGGAATATCAACTGTAATAACCTCCATTGATAAGCTATGCACAAGGATTGCACTAGTGAATGGACAACAAAGTAAACTTACTGGAAATTGACGTTTTGTTGCCTTTGAATCCCCACTTGCTATGTGTATCACCCTTAATCTCGTTTTTCCCAAGGATAAGAAATTAATTTGCTCCACAAAATTTGGAACTACTTAGCTCTTACTGTTCGTTCTCAGAAAAACAGGGAACAAAAGATTCTCTTTGCTTGGTATTGGCAGGAAATAACGTGAGGTAGGTTGTGGGCTTGGCCATATTTTCTTTTATTACTTATCTATTTATTGGGGCGAAGTGCGCAAAAGGCCAGTTTGGCCACTGGTCTCCACTAAATCCAAAACATTAACTTTGAGGCCACTTTAGTACACCCACAATAAATGAAAAACGAAAAAGACTAAATTACCCCTCGTTTTATATATACAACAAAGAGTTCGTTATTCTCCATACTTTGTCGCTGCTGCTGCTGCTGCTGCTGAATTCTCTTCACCAATTCTTCACGCCCCAATCTCAATTTTTCAAATTTCTTCACAAGTTTTGCTTCAAAATTGTAAGTATTCTACATTTGAATTATACGTTATGCTGCATTACGACTGAGTTTCAACTAAATTCAATCAATGTGAACTGAATTCAGAGAAATTCGTTTAAAATTTACTAGTTTTTATACCTCGATGTGCCGTTGATGACTGAACATCAGTATCGCCGTTTTTTGTGTTAAGTATAAGCATACTAGCACTGAAGTTTGAACAAAAATTCAGTTCATTAAGTATTTTATGTTTGAATTTTACGTTATGCTTCATTAGGACTGAGTTTCAATTAATGTGAACTGAATTCAGAGAAATTCGTTTAAAATTTACTAGTTTTTATACCTCGATGTGCCGTTGATGACTGAACATCAGTATCGCCGTTTTTTGTGTTAAGTATAAGCATACTAGCACTGAAGTTTGAACTAAAATTCAGTTCATTAGTATTTTACGTTTGAATTTTACGTTATGCTGCATTAGGACTGAGTTTCAATCAATGTGAACTGAATTCAGAGAAATTTGTTTAAAATTTACTAGTTTTAATACCTCGATGTGCTGTTGATGACTGAACATCAGTATCGCCATTTTTTATGTTAAGTATAAGCATACTAGCACTGAAGTTTGAACTAAAATTCAGTTCATTAGTATTTTACGTTTGAATTTTACGTTATGCTGCATTAGGACTGAGTTTCAATCTATGTGAACTGAATTCAGAGAAATTTATTTAAAATTTACTAGTTTTAATACCTCGATGTCCCGTTGATGACTGAACATCAGTATCGCCATTATCGTGTTATCAGCATAGTACCACTGAAGTTTGAACTAGAATTCAGTTCATTATGACTGAATTTCAGTCCTTAAGGGGTGAAAAGCTCATTTATAAACTGAAAAAAGCAACCTCAAGACTTTGCGATTACTTATTGGCATTGCCGTGTTAATTACCAGCACACTAGGACTGAACTTCAGTCCATAAGACTGAACTTCATTGGTTCAATCCTTATGCTATAACTTAAGTCCACATGAACTGAACTTCAATCCACATGCCGTGAAAAGCTTTTTATAAACTGAAAGAAGGAACCTCAAGACTTTGTGATTACTTATTGCCATCGTTATTAAGACTGAACTTCATACTAAAACAATTCTTTCTCTGGTTTACTTATTCATTGCAGAATGGATACACTTTGTTTGATTATTGCTTTCAATGGGAATTGGACAAAAGATTACAAGTACATGGATCATGAAAACAAAACTTGTGCTCGTTAATGAAATGATCGAATTCAAAACTTTCATGCACAAGATTTATGAAGCAACAAATCTCACAGGCACTGTCAATATATGGTTTGATATTAGAATGGACTCGAGCAGAGGAATGCTTGTAACTACAGAAGAAGAACTGAGGACATGCATGCTTTTGTTGAAGAATGATCCGACTTTCAAGAATAGCCATTTTGTGATTGACAAGCTAGAGAATCAAACTCCTCGTACAGAATTTTCACCCCAGGAGGGAACCCTGATAATGCAGATCGACTGTATTCAAGCAATTGAAAATAATCATACTCCGTGCACAGAGCTTCCACAACAAGAGGGAGGCTTGATAATGCAGATCGACTCCAACCTAGCACTTGAAACGCCTGGCATTGCTGAAACACTGCAACCAAACAATACTCAATTTCAGTCACCAGTGCCAACATTTGAATGCCCTAGTAGCACACCAGCTGCCAGGATCAAACAGAAAAGGTCCAGGGTAAAACAGAAACAATCTCCAGCGATGATATTAACAGGAGATGTATCATCGAAAGATATAGCAGCATACTCAACATTTGACACCAAAGAAACCATGATGAAGTGTTTTGTCAAAATGGCAATCAAGGAGCATTTTGAGTTCAAGGTTATCAGATCAAATAGAACAAGATATGAACTGAAATGCATCGATCCAAACTGTGATTGGAACATCAGAGCAAGAAGGATAAAAGATTCCTCATTGTTTAAGGTAATTAAGTTTCAGAATACACATACATGCTTAGTTGACGTTAAGAAGGCTGATCAAAAACATGCCACGTCAACATTGATATGTGAATACTTTCTTGAAAACATACGCGACAACAGAACAGAAGTTAAACCAACATTTATTGTCAACGAAATGAGAAGGTTACACGGGGTTGAAATAGGATATCACAAGGCATGGCGTTCAATTCAAGCAACAAACGCATTAATTAGGGGACGGCATGATGAGCATTATCATCTGCTCCCTTCATACTTGCATGTTCTGAAAGAGAGAAAGCCAGGCGCTCACACAAATCTAAAGATAGACAGTCTTAATCGGTAAGCATTTCTCAAAAGTGAGTTCGATTGCTATACGGAAATTGAAAACTTCCTAAGAATTTTTTAAAATGTTTCAGGTTTATGTATATGTTTGTTGCTTTCAAGCCATCAATAGACGGGTGGAGGTATTGTCGACCAGTGATAGCAGTAGACGCAAAATTTCTGAAGGCGAAATATCTAGGTGTTCTCATCATTGCTGTAGCAAAAGATGCAAATAATCAAATCTTCCCTCTAGCTTATGGGATTGCAGACTCTGAAAATAATGAAGCTTACACTTGGTTCTTCACTGAGCTGCGAAGGACAATAGGTACTCGTTCTGAACTGGTATTTCTATCAGACAGAAACAAATCAATCGCGCATGGAATTGCACAAGTTTATCCTGATAGCCACCATGGTATCTGCATCTACCACTTTGAAAAGAATCTAAACCAAAAGAACGTGAGAACCACAGTGATAAGTCTGTTTCAAACTGCTGCAAGAGCTTATAAGCGTGAAGACTTTCATTATTTCATGTCCGAATTAGAGGGAATGGATAGAAACACATACAACTACATAATGGAAGAACCACCTGAAAGATGGGCTAGATCTTACTCACTGAGGCGGCGATATGATATGCTTACAACAAATATAGTTAAGTCGATGAATTCTGCATTACTTGAAGCAAGAGAGTTGCCCATTTTAAGCCTATTGGATTTAATCATTCTTAAGAAGCAGAAATGGTTTTGTGAAAGAAGAACTACTGCTCAAGAGACTTTTCATAGCTTATCAAGGTGGGCAGAAGATGAATTGAATAAGAAGATTCAACTGGCCTTCACAATGAATGTAAGTATACAGCGCCAAATATGCAATCCTAATAGTGTCTAAAAAATACAAATAAAGATAGACTGAAAATTCAGGGCTGTGAATGGAACTTCAGTAAAAAAAAGGGGGGGGGGGGGTTCAACCTTTTGAGGATAGCACTTCTGTTTGTAACCACTGGTGGGTGGAGTTCAAAATACTTGTTGATACAAAATTCAGTCCATAACATTAAGCAAGTTCAAGTACAGAGAGTTCGATCCTTGTGAGATTGAACTTCAGTCCATATGATTTGAACTCCAATCAGTCCGTTAGAGCTGTACTCATGAACTGTACTAATAGCTGATTTTAAATAACATCTGTGCTGACTCACAAAAGTTATTATTTTTCATTTCAAATAGGTATTCCCCACAGGTACAGCAACATTCAACGTGCACGATGAAGGAAAAAGCTTCAACGTCGACTTAAAGAAGAGGACCTGTGACTGTCTTCAATTCCAGACTGATGAACTCCCATGTGTACATGCAATTGCATGCATTGAGAAAAGACGCCTGCTGAAATCTAAGTTTTGGTTTAACGCATATCAAGGTGAGGTGAATATAATAGGGCACAAAAGCTCTTGGACTGTACCAGATACCGTGAAAAGCCAGAGGATAGAGACTCCTAATGTCAAAATACAACGAGGAAGAAGGAAAACAAAGAGATACATCCCGATTGCTGAGGCTGTACGAGTCCAAGGAAACAAATGTAGTCGATGCAAACTCAGCGGACATGATAGAACCTCATGCATAAATACTTCAGTAGCCCGACCCTATTCAAGGATATATAGGTACTGCTAATTCCTTCATTATACATAAACTTTTTTTTTTACTAAATATGTCCCTCCTACTAATTTGATTTTCTAACTTCTTTTTGTTTTATGAAACTGCTTGGCTGTGAATGATGGTGCAGAAATAAATGAAGATATTCAAATAGCTGATAGTTTCTTATCCAACATTCAAGATAATGAAGGTATTCAAACTCTGAATGCATTGCAGTTTATTTTTTTTATCTGTCTGTATGTTAATTAGTTTCATACTAGTATTTGAATTCGAAACACTTTCAGTCCAAAGTTCAAACTCATTGTTGCAGCATTGGTGAACTTGAAAAACAAAAAAAAAAATCAATAAAACTCACAATTTATTACCAACAAAACATAACAGACAACACAGAGATGTTATCTTATCAAGCATCTTCAACATCAGACCCACTACTAGAACTGGAACTTAAAGGTTCAGTAACATCCTCCCAAATAGTAGCACTTAAAACCACACGATCTGAGGATTCAACAACTCCAAAAAGTAACCTAGTTCCTACTACAAGATTATTACTACGGACAAACTCCCTCCATCCATTAGAGAACCACCTTTCTCTTCCCACTTTTAGGTAATTCATCCGGAAATGAGTACCACGGCAAATTACAGTTGCCGGAACATTACGTCTGAGAAGCATAATTGCCAACAATGCTGGCAAAACCTTTTGCAACAAAAAAAAAAAAAGAACTCTGTTATTTTATAATAACAAATAACAAAAACAATACTTTTGAAAGACAAAAATTGTATGAATAACTTACAAACTGATCTGATTCAGTATCGAATTGAGTCAAAACTGCATCAATGAATGCTGCCATCTTAGAAATAAAAATTATTTGGTTGTTCTCTTCAATAATAGTAAGGTCTATTTCTATTGCTATAATTATAGAAAAGATATTCTGTATTTTTGTGTGTTGTCATTTTATTTTACTGTTTGAAAAAGCTGAAGATTCTTTCTTCTTTTGTTCTATCCCAACACAACTGACAGAATACATGTCCCCACTGGGATTTAACTACACAGTTGACTGAATACATGACCCCAGTAGGATTTAACAAGTGCACTGCAATATCAGTCCTGAGGGAGGAGTAAGATTCAGTAAAAAAACTGCAATTAATAAAAAAACTACATAATCCCAGTATGATTTAACAACTGCACTGCATTTTTCAGTCAATGAGGGGGTACTAAAGGTCAGTCCATTAGTGGGTACTGAAGTTCATTCAATAAGGGGAGTGAAGTTCAGTCAAAAACTGCAATTCATAAAAAAAATACATAAAGTACAGTGCAATTTCAGTCCCATTGAGGGGTAGTGAAGTTCAGTCCATAGCTGGTTAGTGAAGTTCAGTCAATGGAGGGCGTACTGAAGTTCAGGTCAAAAACTGCCATTAATAACCATAACTGTACAGTTTATGTAAAACCAATAAAAGCATAACTGTACAGAAAACTGTAACACCATAGTAAACATAACTGTACAGAAACTGTAACAAACATAGAAAACATAAACTTCTTTGACTACATTTAATGAACCATAGAAACCATAACACTACAGAAAACTGAAAAGACAATCCACTTGGCAGTTACTGATTTTTTAACTATAAATACCCCCCTTTGCAGTTAAAGGAAACTACAAAATTTATTCACTCTTCATCTGATACATACTACAGAGTTTTTTTTGTCAGAAAAAAAAAGGCAGATGAAAACAACCGCGTGGAGGAACTGGGCAGTTTCAACAAAAAAAATAACATCATCTTACTATAATAGAGATGATTTTGTATGTTAAAAGAAATAACCAGAGTATTTTTTATATTTTTCATTTAACATTTCAGTCTTTTGTGATTTTGTTTATTAACTATGAAATATTGTTGCTTTTAGATCTTCCCAGACAATTGGAAGCAGAGGCTGCCAAGTATAAATGGACTGGCATGCATAATTTGTGACGATGGAGATGATGATGTACATTTGACGAACTTCAAACTTGGGAGGCACGCAAGGCTGTGTAACGGTTGGAAGGCTATGCTTATTAAGAAAGGCTTCAGAATAGGTCAAACGCTTCGTTTTGATCACCTATGGCACGAAATGATCGACGGTGTTCCATCTGTTGTTTTTTATGTTTCTCTTATAAACAATTTGGCTGGTGAAGGAGAAGAAGATGATGATGATGATGATGATTTAAGCAGTGATGATGATGATGATGATGATGATGATGATGGTGGAGCATCAGCAGACAATCCAATTTTAATTGAATAATTCTAGTAGTTGTTTGTTGTTTTCCTTTATGCAGTACTGTTTATTTTTTTATGACAATATCTATTTTTATATATCAGCTTTAACCTAATTATGTTCTATATATTTGAATCTCTCATTATTAACTGAAAATAACTGAAGTAGAAGCATCCTCATGGACAGAACTTCTGTCCATGAGGATTAGAAGCTCCTTGTTTAAGTAAACATAGAACTTAAATCAACATGGAACAGAACTTCTATCATCATGGACTGAAGTTCTGTGCCACGCACACACACACAGAACACATAGGGGGTATAAAAAAAGTTCACTCCATGAGAATAGAATTTAAGTGCTTAATGGTAAAAAACTTCACTGCAACAAAAATGGCATTTACATAAATCTATGCATAATAATCTGTTCATGTGTACAAAATATCTGTTTCACCATACTTCACCAAAAAACTTTACAAAAAATATTACTAGGAATTCTGAAGATAAAAGCAAAAATATCTACAACTGACACATGTCGTCATTATGTTCCCCATAATCATGCTCAACAAATTCAGGTGGAGTCTCAAATCCATCCCTGGCCTTTGCACGACCATGAGCCCAAAGCTGACAACCAAACCGCTCCCTGTAGCAATGAATTTGATCTGGTTTAACCTTGTCAACACTTTTACCTCTGGTCAGTAGATCAGCATACCATATTGCAAAAGCGCCACAACTAGTCCTAAAAAATGAGGCACAAAAACAAAGAGTAAGACATAAGTAGGCAGAGGGTTATAAGTTCAGTCAATTATATCAAATTTGCACTAAAACTTGCACAAAAATGAAAAGACTTACCCATCTAGTTGATTCGGTGATACTACCCAATGAGCTTTATAGGCAGCATTGAACTTGTCGTCTTTGAAAGAATCATGTAGAGACCCAAAGTTGACATACTTGAAAAGATGTGGGAGCACAACAGCATAAGCCTTGATGTGGTCGAATTTCTCTGCTGGTGGCTTCTTTTTTTTGACCATGGAATCATATACACGTATTTTCTTGTCGTGCAAATCAAAGACTGCCAAAAAGTAATGTATCACCGTTTGACCAGGTGCTGCTTGCAATCGGCACGGAAAATACAGTTTATCAACTCCACCCCAGGGGATTGAACACCTCCGTTCCAGGCCATGAAGGTAATCGCACATATACTGTCCAATACCGTCAAGCCAGATTTCATCACCTGGTCTTTTACTTTTGTCTTTGAATTCTGACTCATAAATAGAGCACATATAACTATCAAAAACAAGATCAGTAATTGACAGTGTATGAGGAAACTGGAACAAATGGTAGCATGCCCTCTTCCTAAGATAATACATAGCAACATTGATATGCTGCAAAAAATGAACCTGTTTAGTCAATACACAGAAAAACGAACATGGAACAAACCAAAAGAACAGAATATGCACTAACATTATCAGTCAAAGGGTAGGCAACATCTACAAACTCCAAAAACCACTGCTTGTCTGGCTTGATTGTTTCCAACAGATATGGATTACTGTCGTAATCATTATTGCGTATATAACAAGCACGGTTGTTCCTAATTAAAAAGATACAAAATACAAAACACATGTCACTTTTCCATTAGGAATGAACTTAAGAATATCATAGGCAATGAAGTTCAATCTTATAGGGGACAGAACTTTGCACGTCCTTGTGGACAAAAAGTCCATGGCCTATTGACTGAGGTTCAATTCTTACAGACAGAACTTACTCCATATGCACAGAAGATCCATCCATAGGGGCAGAACTCATGGGATAAGAAGTTCAGTCCATAGGGGATTGAACTATAGGTTTCAAAATTCATCCACTATGCAATGAACTTAAAAAACTACAGACAAGAAATCATAAAAAAATACAAATAGACTTACTGGTCAAGTTTAGTGCCATTTCTTTGAAATAGCAAAAAAGATTTAAACTCTTCCAACACTGCTGGACTAATCTTCAAGTGGTGGAATGGACAACTACGTCTGTAATTACCATTCCAGTCAGTTGTCTTCTTTTTAGTCCTTTTGGTATCATATGGAGATAGCAACCACTGACTGGGCTTTCGGTCCCTTTTGCCCAGAAGACCTTGCTGCTCCGACTGTTCTACCTTAGTACTTTCACGGGCTTGGTCACTTGACTTGGCAATCTCCCTAACAATCGGGACAGGCCTCTCCTGTTCCTGTGTAAGCATCTCTTGTTTACCTGCTTCATCGACCGACTGACCATTGCCCACAACAATTCTGTCAGCCTGTTGTTCTTCATTCAGCTCCTCTTTCTCCTGTTCCTGAGTCATTACTTCTTCTTTGCCGGCTATACCGACTGACTGTTGTTTGTCCACAAGAGTTTCGAAAGTCTGTTGTTCAGTCAAATCAACTTCAGTTCTTGTTTGCTCAATATCCTGGGAATTCTCCATAACAATCTTAAGAGGCATCTCCTGTTCCTGTGTGGTAACCTCTTCTTTAGGTGCTTCATCAATTGACTGACAGCCAACAGCCTGCTGATCTTCACTCACATCCCCATCTCCTTCAACTTGGTTACTTCTGTCAGCATTCTCCATAACAACATCAACATGCATCTCCTTTCCAGGCATCTCTTGTTCCTGTGTGGTAACCTCTTCTTTGGGTGCTTCATCAATTGACTGACAGCCAAGAGCCTGCTGATCTTCAGTCATATCCCCATCTCTTTTAACATGGTTACTTCTGTCAGCATTCTCCATAACAACATCAACATGCATCTCCTTTCCGTGCGAAATCACCTCTTCTTCTACTGTTTCGTTGATCGACTGCCCTTCTGGTTCTTCTCTTGCTGCTTGATAACTCACAGCAACATTATCCATTTCAAGGTCATCAATCCTCTCCTGTTGCAGAATTATTCCTTGTTCTTTTCCAAGTTCAACCTGCTGCTGACTTTTCGACATATCTTGCTGAATTTCTTCAGCTCTTGGTGTATCTTCAGCATCACATGAACCCCCGCTAACACTTTCTTGAGTCGGTGGCAGTATATTAAAAGTAGGCATATCAGGATGTGAACTATTTTTCTTCAACTTCTTCCTTTTCCTTTCATAGGTTTTTGGTTGGATGGGTGCAGAAGTTGTACCTGATTTCTCCACAAGTATATCCTGAGGGAGCAAGCAAGGTGTCGACAAATCAAGCTCTCCACTTATAAATTGCAATTGAATTTCAAGGACCTCCTTCTGTGCCGCAGTCAACTCACCAAACATGTCTAATTCACTATCAATATTTTCATGAATTTGTCTAGGCGTTTCATTGACAAACACACCTTGCGACGCTGCATGCAATTGTATAGCTGAATTTAGACCTGCACCACCACCACTAACTTCTTTTCTTACATCTGAACAGCTTTTTGATTTTCTAACTACACTGCCTTCACTGGAGTCTTGTCTGTCATCTGAAGGAGTTTTTGATTCCCGGATACAGCGCCATGACTGAAGTCTTTTCTTACATCTGGAGAAGACTTTCTCTTCCTTCCATCACTAGCATTGCCTCCACATGAATACAAATTTAAGGAATTACGAAAGCTGCCAGATTGTTCCTTGCCCCTTCTTCCACTAACATCTTTCCTCCAACTTCCTTCCTTTTCCTCAAAATTCTTAGCAAACTTCTTCATGAAATCCAGAACACAATCAACCTTGTTATCTACAGAACGAACCTTGTCATCTACACAACGAACCTTATTATCTACACCACGAATATACTCCCTTATGTGCCGTCGCTGACTACGCATCCTCTTCCGGAATTTTATATTCACCTTCTGCAAAAACAAAAAAAAAAATCAATAGAACTGATAAAAATATTCAATTAAAATAAAAACAAAAAAAGATGAATGCACATGATACTTGAAAAACTCACTTTAACAATTGCATTAACTAAATCTTGATCAAGCTCTACAACATGTCGAGCATCCTTCCTATCATCACAAGCACCCTCACCCACATGATCATCATCCTCAGTCTCAGCAACATCATCCTCGCACACATGATCATCATCCTCAGTCTCACCACCAACATCTTCACTCTCAGCGCCACCATCCTCAGTTTCACCGCCACCATCCTCAGTTTCACCACCACCATCCTCAGTATCAGAACCATCCTCAGTCTCAGCAATATCTTCACTCTCAACGCCACCATCCTCAGTCTCAGTCTCAGCAATATCTTCACTCTCAGCACCACCATGATATATCTGAGCCCCACCAACCTCAAAATCATCACACGTATCCTCACTATCTTCAACAACTTCTTTTCCTTTTAAAAGTTTACATGCAACAACAGGTACATCAGGACCTGCTTCTGTCACATTCAATTCCACCGACCTTTTTTCTTCCTCAGACAGAACAATTGGAACAATTTTAAATTTGTCAAAACTCTATAAAAAAAAAAAAGAAACCATGAGAAATATATTAGCACCACAGTAAAAAAAGAATAAAAGTTTTATATGCAGAAATAGAAGTTTTGTCCTCATGGACTGAACTTTAATTGGTACTATTTTAAAAGTTCAGTCCATGAGGACAGATACATAGATGGAAGAGAAGTTCAGTACATAATGATAGAACTTCAGTAAGGATGGAGAAGTTCAGTACATTAGGATAGAAATTCAAGTCCCATGAGGGTAAAGAACTTGAGCAACCACACACACACACACACAGACACAGATATAGAAACTTACATTTACATTATGAAAATACTGATCAACCAAAGTGTTATACTGAGGATTTTTGAAACTAATAAACCTAACCATCCTTGGGAAGCCATGACCATTATATGTACAAAAGTTAGAACGAAGTGTTGGAAATAAATCCAGAAACCAAGCGCATAACACAAACGAAAATCCCAGCACATAGTAATTTACACCACTTTTGAGAGGTCTCATTGCAGAGTTAACTAGTGCTTCAAAACCCGCACTGCCCCAAGGATAAACTCTACACAGATCCTCATTGTCAATGATATCCAAGTAATGCACTTCAACCAAGCTTGTTTTTTTGTTAGAACACAAAATGATTGACTGCAAAATATAAAACTCTGCAATCTTCACTGCATCATCTTCATCAACCACAGATGCCGTGCTCATTGATACTAAAAATTTACGAACGTCTGACACCTGAAGATTGCTTTTGCCACGAAAGTACTGCTTCAGAAGCCTCTGATCCATATTTATAGCAGGTCCATCAAACAATTCCTCACGGTTTGCAGAAAACCTCAAACCAGTGTAAACATGATATTCTTCCGGACCAAAATGGATGACATGACCAAAAATATTAAAACTTAATCTATTCGGATCACTGCTCACAATACGTGACAATAATAAACAATGCAGTAACCTCATAGAAGTTTTGTACGACTGCAACTTCAGAAAGCTTCCAAACCCACCATCTGAAAACTTCTTACGCTGTGCTTTACTGAAATTTGAAATGATATTATCCAAATTGTGCTCCCCTTGCCAATATGCATTCATGTTGAACCAGCGGTCAAATGGATACACTAGATTACCTTCCATTCCAGCATCCATATTGCAAAAAGCTAACAATAAAAAAAAAAACTATCAGTCACACATACAAAATAAACAAAAATAAAGGTTTGAGAATACACACAGACAGACGCACGCACACAGAAGTTCATTCCTTGGAGACAGAAGTATAATAATAGTAGGCTGAGAGCACACACTGAGTCGCACACATATGGGCGATAGGCTTCAGTCCACTAGGAATGAACATCTGTCCTATGTGGACTGAGCATACACACATACATAAGTTCTTGGTGCTGCACCAGCTATAGGCAACTTGAATCAGGGTGCAATGTACACTAAGGTCAGAGGAAACTAGGGAAATCAAAACTTCAAGAGACAGGCAAAGAAATTCTACAGTGATTTCAGCAAACTGACTAAATGGCGGCTGGAAACTAAATGCCTACCCTCATCCGTTTGAATAACTTCTTCTTTGATCATTCAATTTGCAAGAAATGTGTTTTTCTTGAGGATTGTTGCCTAGTATAGGTGCGTCTTTTTCTTTCTGTTGTTTGATCCGAGACAAGTTCCTCGGAATCATTCAAACGAAATCGAGATTCGTCTTGCTTTTATCTTATTTTCTTTGTTGTCCGCTGTTCTTCGGTTGCTAAGCTTCTTTTCCGATTTAGCTTGCACCATCTTGGTATCAGAGCACGGTTTGAGCTTGTTCTTACAACCCCAATCCTGTTCGACGTTATCTTTATTTTATCGTGCATTTGTGTCTTTCAGTTTCAGCTTTATCTCCGTGTTGTTGTTGTTACTGTTGTGTTGTTATTTACAAAAAAAAAAAAAAAAAAAAAAAAAAAAAAAGTAGAAAAGAAAAATTCAGAAAAATAACAAATTTGATTGTTGGTTGGTTGTTTGAATAAAACAACAACAGATTCTTGTTCACCATCGTGTAAGGAATCCAACGAGCTCCTGTCGTACATCATCAGTCGACTAGGGTTTCTTGGTGATTTTGGACTGTGTTGACGTGGTAATACTGTTGCCGAACCCCAGTTGTGTTTTAGTGTTTGTCGTTGAAGACTGGTGGTTCTAGCTTGAACTGCACCTGTCTAACTCTCCTACCAAAAGTAGCTCAACCAGCTAATGTCAAAGAATACAGGCCCATAGCCTGCTGCACTGTGGTCTATAAAATAATAGCAAAAATCCTAGCAGCTAGGATGCAGCCAGTGATGTCTGAGATCATTCATAATGCCCAATCTGGTTTTATACCAGGAAGGAAAATATCAGACAACATTATCCTGGCACATGAGCTAGTTAAAACCTATACTAGGAAAGGGATTTCTCCAAGAATGATGCTAAAAGTAGACCTGCAGAAGGCTTATGATTCAGTTGAATGGAGTTACCTAGATCAGGTGATGGAGTACTTGGGCTTTCCTCAGAAATTCTTGAAATGGATCAGAGCATGTGTCACCACTGTCAACTATACAATCAATATGAATGGAGAATTCACAGAACCTTATGAGGCAGCTAAAGGACTGAGGAAAGGTGATCCTATATCCCCATACTTATTTGCCATAGCCATGGAATATCTCAGTAGGTCACTAGAAGGATTGTGTGAGAACTCAGCATATAAGTATCATCGCAAATGTGCCAAACTGAGAATCACTCAACTTAGCTTTGCTGATGATCTCCTATTGTTTGCTAAAGGAGACCTAAGCTCAGCTCAAGCTCTGTTTAAGTGCTTTCAGGGATTCACAGAAGCATCAGGATTGAAAGCAAATGCTGGGAAGAGCTCAATATATTTTGGAGGGGGTAGAACTTGCTATCCAGCAAGAGATACTAAGTCACATTGGATTCAGTCAGGGGCAGCTGCCATTTAAGTACTTAGGTGTTCCATTAGACACTAAGAAACTTAAAACAGCCCAATGGATGCCACTAGTAGAGGAAATAGTTGCAAGAATCACCTCCTGGACAACAAAGAAACTATCATATGCAGGGAGAGTGCAACTAGTGCAATCTGTGGTCTTTGGAGTCCAAGCCTATTGGGCTCAACTATTTGTCCTGCCAGCAAAGATCATGAAACTCATTGAGAGTCACTGCAGAAGCTACATATGGTCTGGCACTGGAACTATTACAAGAAAGGCTCTCATAGCCTGGGAAAGAATGTGTCTGCCTAAATCTGCTAGGGGCATGGGTTTGATTAATCTGAAACTATGGAAACAGGCAGCTATCACCAAACTATGCTGGGACCTGGCAAAAAAAGCAGACAAACTATGGATAAAATGGGTTCACATCTTCTAAATCAAGCAACATCAACTAGCTGAAGCTAAGATACCAGCTCAAGCTGCATGGATGGTGAGGAAACTGATGGCTGCTAGAGAGCATCTACATTACACAGAGAATTACAAGGCAGCCTCAGGAGGTCTCATTAGGCATTGCTACTTCCAGATGATAGGTAATCAACCTAAAGTCCAGTGGAAAAGCCTCATGTTTCAGAATCAGGCAAGCCCAAGAACATTGTTCAACATGTGGCTAATCCAGCATAACAGACTGTTGACCAAAGACAGGTTGCTAGCCTGGAGAATGAATGTGAATTTTGAATGTGTCCTCTGTAACAATTCAACAGAGGATAGAGCTCACTTATTTCATGACTGTTGCTATGCCAGGCACATATGGCTCAAACTCATGCAGTGGATTCAAAGGCAGACTCAAGTAACTCAAACATGGAAAGAATTTCAAGATTGGTTGCTTACAGTGGCAAAAGGGAAAACTAAGAAGGCAGCTGTCCTCAGAATCATCTATGCTCACTATACTCATGCAATCTGGAAGGAGAGAAATGCTAGAATCTTTGAGAACAAAGAGACTACCTGGCAAGCTGTGGCAAAGGATATTGCATATACAACATGTCTGAGAGCTCCAAGAGAACTAAAAGAGTACCTGGCTGGATGTGTCTTCTGATGATGATCGATTGATTCTAGTTACTAGCCTAAAAGAGTTGGAATTTATCTGTATAAAAGATCAATGAGTGATTAGCACAATTTTTTCAGCTTTATATCTGTATTTAGTATAGTGCTATAGTTAGTGAGGATCATAGAATCCGTTAGTCTGAGATGTTGCTAGTGTTTAACAACTTGGAATGTAATGAAACACTTGGTGATTAATAATAAAAAGTTAGTTACCAAAAAGAAAATGAATAAATAAATAAATAATTATTATTAAAGGAATAAATAAATGATTAACTAAATTAAATAAATAACTAAATGATTAATTAATATTAACTAAACAAATAAAATTAATTAAGTAAATTAATAAATAAATATCGCATAATTGATCAGATTAATGAATAAATGAATAGATAGATAATAACTTATTTAATAGATGGATACGTAAATATAGATAATAGATGAGATGTATAATTTAATTAAATTTTAATTTCTTTTGCATTCGATAATTATCCTTAGATTACTATTAACTTAAACTAATTGGTGAGTCCCAAAAAACAGGATAAGCAATTATAATCATTCTAAACATGCAATAAGTTATCAATTTAATAAAGCGACTATCCTACCAAGTTTCTAACATGCAAATCCTAGTCCGGTTTAAGGGCTTCCTAAAACATGCTTTCTAAAGGGAACGGGAAAGCGGGAGTTTAGAAGGTAGAACCCGGGATAGCGAACTCAATGCGAGCCCTGTATTTCACAAGGCTTTTCATTTATTCATTTTCTTTTTGTTTTACATTTTCAGGGATATCAAGTCCCGAAAATGCGGAGCGGTTCAAGTAACCTCCAAATGCACGCCATTCCCATTTGCGAGTTTAGCAACTCAACCTCGTCCCAAGAGAGATTTTTCATGTCAAAGAAGCAATGAGAAGAAGAATTAGTAACTACTATACAACTGTTCACATAAATGACTTCCAAATCAAAGTGTGAAATCAACAAAGCCCCCAAATTCAGTAATAATAAGACAAAGGTGTAAAGCACGAAGGCAGGGTAAAGAAACTGAAACAAGACTTTCCAATTCAGAACATAATCACGAGAAACATTAATGCTGATCTTTTAACAACCAAGTAAATATATGTTGCAAGGTTTAATTACCCTTTTTATTCTTGTTCATGTATATATTACATGTAACGAGAGAACAAATCTGCACAGTTGGCTTAATGTGATGCAAATACAACAATTTTTCAAAGATATTGCTTTTCCTCCATTTTATTCTGCATTCATCCCTATATACAAATTGTGACGACTGTCTAAATCACCTCAGGCAACAACATTATGCTAACTCATCAATGAGACCAACCAACATCAAAGTCACCAAACCTTGAAGACAATGAATGCACAACATTTTCCTCATCTAGTCAAAATTAACACATAGTTTACAAACTAAAGACACCTGATTCAGTACTATATTTTGAACAGCTTACTGAACTTAAACTCACACAAACATGAAAAAGAAGTGCTTAATCATGGCAAAGGAGTCGACTTAAGAGATTGTAACTTTGGTTCTAAACCTTCTAAATGTCAACAGCCTTCAAACATACGTTGCATGAAGAGAACAAACTTAATCATTCTTAATTCAAGATTTTCAACCATAAACAAAGGAAAGCAGGAAGGTTTCATTTTAAAAGATTTTAGCAGCAAGCAAAGACAACTAAAGAAAGATCCAACTCTCAGGCTCAACATTATTCAAAATGAACAATGATTAAAAACTGGTTACATTAGTCAAATAGGTCGAGCAAAGACTGAATTTCATATAACCAGCCAATAAGACCTCACATCCGAGCTACAAAAGAAAAGATATAACAAGGTACGCAACACTATTTTATATCAGATTAATTTGATAACACACAGAACCAACAAATAGAAATAGAGATGTTGACCTGACCTGATCACTCAACACCAAAGGATACTGGAAAATTGGGACAGAAAGCAGACACTGAACCAAGCTAATCATATCATTAAAGAGAAAGAAACAGAAGATAAACAGAACACAGCATAACAGGCTACTCCTATTATCAGCTACAGCAACTAGAACAGACCCTACATCTCCTTTGAGCCAGGCAGAAACCAACCTGAACCCCTGCATCACCTCTGCTTCCTGCTCCTGAACTCAACAAAGCTATCTCTACATAAAATTCACCAGAACACCCCCTAAGAACCCCTGCTACTCCTCTGAACTTCCAGACAGAAAGCCCAACCTGAAACTTAATTCAGACCTGAATCAAGGAAATAAATTGCTATGCTGCCTCTTTCAGCTTAACAGACTCCTACAGGACATCTACATTGCCCTCTAGGCTTCTCTAGCAGCTCCTTCAATCACCAAACACCACCCTACTAACTACTAACCCACCTGAAGCTTACAACTACTACCAGGACCTTGAAAACTACTCTACAAACATGCAGACCCCCATCCAGACCTGGAACCTATACTAACTAATTGCAGCACTCTAAAGACCTCATTTACATCACCTATAAACAACTAACTGACCCCTTAAGCAACTCAGGACCCTAAGACAACCTGCCTGCTACAACAATGACATCCTCCTGCACCTGCAGAAACCAGAAACAAACCTCCAGAATCTATCCCAACCTCCTGCATATGCCCTGAACTAAACCCAGACTAACAGAACCCTAAACCTTTCACAAAACTAAGACTAACTCTCAGCTTCTCTAGGCTCCCAGAACAGGCACTAACCTTTCTTAAACCTTCAAATCACTTCACAAACAGACTAAAACTACTCTACACCAACCCACACATCCTTCACACTCACTACACTAAGATCTGCAGAACATCAGGACCTCTCCAATCACCTTCAAATTCCCAAAATCTCTATCTACACTACCTGAACTCACTTCAAAGCCAAGAACAAACTAAATGATCTTCACTAACTCAAGAAACCTTCATTTTGCAGCTACACATCTCAAAAATCACATTTTTTGCTTTTTCATTAACTATTTAACCTATTTCAAACTAACAAGAGCCTTAACTCATAGCTCAAGCATATACAATTTGGATAAAGAGAAATGAGCTTAATCATTTGTATATGTTGCCTTTCAAACACACAGCAGAAAACTTATGTTAAAGGTTGAAATCTCAGCTATGTGACTATATGCAAGAACTGCTTTGGAACAGGGATTTAACCGCATACAATGACTGAAAACTAATGTCATAAATTAAATATTTTAACAGCTTTTGTATTTGAACACACACAGAGGGAACTAGGCTTTTATCTATAAAAAAAAAAGCAGTAAAAATCCATCAAGTATAAACATGAACAAAATGTTATTTTTTTGTTAAAACAATAAAAAATGGTAGAGGTTTTAGAGTATTACCCTTCTGTGGGCAGGAACTGAGGTGAGGGTCTGAAGAAAACTGATTCGAACAAGGTCGTCGACTCGAGCGAGGTCGACGACTCGAACAAGGTCGACGACTAGAAAGGAGAAACGACGATACAAAAACTGAAAGCGATGTTCGAATCCAAAACCGAAACTAAAAAAATTGCTGTGTGTATATATTTTGCTTAAAACTGAGAGAAAACCTCCATGTGTACAGAAATGCTGCCCCTTTTTATGGTATCAAAAACTTAGCCCAAAAATGAACAAAATCCGAATTTATACCTGATAATGCTAGGGTTTAAGGCCTTTGAATTTCCCTAACGATCCTTACTCGTTTTCACCTTTTCTTTTGAAAACAAGGGTGAAAATGGTATATCCCTCTCGGATTATACCATTTTCACCTTTATCTCCCAAAGATTTGCCCGTTTGAATTATTTGCGGCTCAGATTGAAACTTGATTCGAAATGGATGCTTGAGATTGGCTTCTTGTACCTATGTACGGAGAAGATGAGCTGGAGAGGGGGTGGGGACCAAGGCTTTTGGATTGATTCGGAGAGAATCCGAGGAATATCAAGAAAGGAAACGGATTTGAAACGGGTCACGGAGGGAGAAACGGGTCGAGGGGCTGGGAAAACAGTTGGGGGAATGGTTCTTCTGAGAAAGGGGGATGTGTGTAATGTATATATTGGTTTGCATGTATAGGCTGGATTTTGGCACATGGGAACGAATTTAGCCTATATTAAGCTAATTAATTAAAATAAAGATGTTGTGCGGGTAGGACAGAAATTAGGATATGCTTTGTAATTTAGCCTTCTTTTGAAATTGATTAATTTACTTTAATTAAATTTAATTAATTAATTTTAATTCAAATAATTTTAATTATCTAATTCTAATTTTAACTTTATTTTGATAATCGATTCTCATTTAAATAATTTAGCCGTTAATTATATCTCGGGACGAAATCGGGTGTCAACAATAAATAGTAAACAAAGTCCTATTATAAAACAAAATTTTTTAGAACTTGTAGAAAAATGCTATGAAGATAATCCTCTAGCATTTAAAGAACGTAGACAATATAGCAAGAATATCAAAATAGAATTAAAAGACAAGGAACCTATTAAACAAAAACCAATATTATATAGTGTAGAAGATGAGAAGGACTATAAGATTATTATGGAAGAACTACTAAAATACAATTTAATTAGAGAAAGTAAAAGTCCTTATAACTGTGCAAGTTTCTTGGTTAGAAACTGGTGCGAAGAAAAACGAGGTAAAACCAAGACTTTTAATAAATTATAAGCCTCTCAATAGAAAGGTTATAGATTATAGTTATCCTTTACCAAGAAAAGAATTAATATTTGAAAAATAAAAGATAGCAAAATATATTCTAAGTTTGATTGTAAATCAGAATTTTTCCAAATAGAATTACAAGAAGATTTTAAGGAATGCACTGCTTTTAGTGCACCCCAAGGACATTATGAATGGAATATCCTACCTATGGGATTAAAAACAGCCCCAAGTATATTTCAAAAAAAGTTAGATGCTATATATAAAAAGTATAGTGATTTTATAATCGTATATATAGATGATATACTAGTATACTCTAATAATTGGGAAGATCATAATAAGAATTTATTTATATTTGCTATAGAAGCTTTTAAGAATGGAGTGTTATAAAAAAAGAAAGCAGAAAGCGGAAAAGAAAAAATAGAATATTTAGGTTTGATTATATATAAAGGAGAATTAGAATTACAACCTCATATAGCTAAAAGTATCCTAGATTTTTCTAATGAATTTAGCGATAAAAGACAACTACAAAGCTTTTAGGACATTTAAACTATGCAAATAATTTTATAAAAAATGGAGCAAAATTAAGAGAAAATTTACAGAAAAAATTAAGGGGAAAAAAGGAATTTAGTTGGAATAAAGGAGATACTAAGGAAGTAATAAAAATTAAGGAAGCTATAAAAGAGTAAAAACCAATGCCTTTCACAAAGGATGAAGATAAATTAATATTAGAAACAGACGCCTCTGACAAATATTGGGGAGCAGTATTAAAAAGACAATGCGATGGGATAGTTCTTAGATATGCATCTGGAGGATTTTGAGGAGCATAATTAAATAATGATATAAATGAAAAAGAGTTACTAGCTTCAATTAGAGCAATAAAAACCTTTGAGATAAGGTTAATAAGGAAAGAATTCATATTAAGAACTGATAATACTCAGGTTAAGGCATTTATTGAAAATAAGAATTCCGGAAGTATTGCTAATAGGAGAAGGATCAGGTGGCAGATACTTCTATCAAGCTATACTTTTAAAATTCAGATTATTAAAGGTGCTCACAACTTTCATGCAGATTTCTTATTTAGAAATGGATTATCAAAGCAAGGAAAAGATGTTGGAAGAAGTTTGCAAAATGAAAGCAGCATTTGATTTAGCACTTGAAGAATCCGATCAACGGATAAAGAAATACAAAGAAGAATTGGAAAAAGAATTCCGAAAATTAGAAAAAGAAGTACAACAAAGAAAAGAAATTGAGTACTATCATAAAGAGAGACTGAATTTTCTATATGATTCTATAAAGAATTTAGAAGAATTTGAAAAAATTCCAGGACAAGCTAGCAATGTAACTCAGTCCGAGGAGGTTACTAAAGCAAAATCGGAACCGGTATTTTAAAAAGAAGTTGAAAAGCCTAAAGAAGAGGCTAGAGATAAATATCCCATGAGTGGTAATTCTTATTCAGAATTATTAAAAATATCTTGCCCTGCAGATATGAAAAAGAATTCTGAAGAAAGATTTCGTAAAGAAAAAGAAATATTCATGGAAGAATACCAAGCCATAGTTGAATTTATGTATGATGGAAATTCTAAAAAAGATAGTCCTAACAGAAGAACATTTGTTATCGAATATACTGGAGTATATCCAAGAATTACGATATTTCCAGGAGGCATAGAACCTAAGCATTCATATAGACTATTCAAATATGGATTTATTGATACAATTTATTTTCAGAAGGATTTAGAAGCAATCAAGATGTTCCCAGATCTAATTAAGAGTGCAGTCCAAGCCTTTATTAAAGGATGTCAACCTCAAGGAATTATATCTATGAAGATAATTAGTGCAGCTCCAGACTTTACCTCTTCTTTAAAATTATTTAATTAAGATTGGTTCTACTAATTGTCGCATCCTATTTTTACCCGAACCGGTTAAAGTTCGAAATAAGGCTCGAGGTATTGGGTAACTCACGAGTAAAGAATTGGAGTCGCCACCTAACATATTTTTTAACTAGGCGTATTAGGGCACCTATTTTGTTTCCAGCTAATTTTATAATTAACTCCGAAACTTAGTCTACGAACCAGAAATTCTAGGTAAGAGGTTCAAGTTAACTCGAGAGGAAGGGGTTAGGCACCTCTCGAGCTCCACCAAATGTGGTTACCAGCCGAATTTTATAATTGGGATTCTAGAGCAAATAATTAAACTAACTAGACGATAAAAATATTTGAATATTAAACTAAGTATATAAATTTAAAGGCAAGTAATAGCAAATAAATATTCATTTCTTCTCTTTCCTAATCTTTGTTTCAATGTGCCTTGCACAATAAACAAACAAGTTAGTAAAGATTATAAAAATCGAATAAAATAAATTTAAGTAAAGTCAATGATTATAAATAATTTTTTCCTTTTACAAATGCGTTGTCCGTTCGTGACTTAATCACGATGTACCTCGTAAAAAATATGAAAATGAGTTAATATAAAAATAATAGTAATAGTAATAATAATAATAATAATAATAATAATAATAATAATAATAATAATAATAATAATAAAAAATATATAATTTAAAATAAAGGGGAAATGGATTTTTTTGAAAGTGTCGGCTCAGGTGTGTATGAATCGGGTGGAGGATAGGGATGTCGGTACGGCTGCAAACACGCCGGCAGGTCGTGTTGCCATGCCAAGTGCCGGTCCCATCACTCCATCACCGGCTCATCTTGCAATTACGGCTCATACACGTGATCATAGCCTTTTGTTGTAGGGATGCGGGAATGGGACTGTTTATCCATTCAAATCAATAGGCGTCAAATAAATAATTATTTTCCTTGGCCCCGTGATTAGTATAGCATCCGTCAATTCATTGTAAAACCTCAAATAAAAATATTTTCATAGGCCACAAGTGTGGTATCATGTTCAAATCAGTGTATGAAGTGATACAGTTTATCTGGAAGAACATCATGTGTCGTTTCGACATTTCGGTAGAAATAACCTTTGACAATGGGCCTCAGTTCATAAGGGCCAAAGTCACAGCTTTCTAAGAGGAATGGGAAATATAGAGGATAACCTCAACGCCTGACCATCCTGCAGCCAATGGTCAAGTTGAGTCTTCTAACAAGAATATAGTGGAAAGCCTGAAGAAAGCCAAAGGCAAGTGGCTGGAAGAGCTACCGGGAGTTTTGTGGCTTGCAGCACCACAGCAAAAGCCAAAAGGAGAGAGACTCTATTCTCACTCACAGACGAAAAGGATGCCACGGTCCCCGCAGAAATAGAAGAATCCAAATTGCGTGGTCATTCGCCGAAGAAGGGTCAAATAACGAGGCTTTAACAGCTTCACATGATGTCCTCGACGAACGCCCGGAGTTAGCAGATGTACTCCTAGCTTCCTAGAAGCAGCGGGTGGAGCAATACTATAATGCATGGGCCAACTTATGTTCCCTTAACATAGGGGACCTGGTTCTCCGCAAGGTATCTTCGAGCACTAAGAAAGCCAGCGCGGGCAAGCTAGCCCCAAAGTGGGAAGGCTTGCACAAGGTCTGAGGCATAGCTGAAAAGGAGTGTACGTTCTTGAAGACATGGAAGGAATGACCATTCCTAATAACTAAAACATCTCTTGGCTTAAGAAGTACTACTCTTGAATGGTCAACTAGACTGATATACTTGAGACATGTATTTTTTCCTTTCTTGCTCTTTATATTTATTACTGGCAACGGGCACTTAGCCCCGTCGTTTTTAGTTTGCTAAACTTTTTATTTTCTCCACGCCCTCTTTATTAGTAAAACTATTATTCTACTTAGTCAAATGTATATTCAGATCCATCTACGATCCAAATATTCATAACCCAGGCATATTTAAGTTGAAATAAGGCACTCACGTTTCGCTACAAAAAGTAGAGTGAACTACTCGCTTAAAGCTAGATCACTTCTAGTTAATTCACCAAGCATTATTCTTACCTTGAAATCGTCAATTCAACAGTTGCTCCAACACGTCAGCGTGGACGCCTGCACACCTCGTGCCATTTAAGATATATGAACTCGAGTGGACAACCACATTCATTCTAGCTTGAACGCAAAAATACCCCATTTCATACAACGGGCTAAAGAAGTCCCCTTGCAAGTGCAGGCCTTGCCATAAAATTCATCTATCACAGAAGAAAAATAAGCCATCACTTGCAGATGCAAAAAAAGAGACCAACAGAGGGCAAACCCATCGTTAAAGATAAACGCCTAAAAAGGCACCCAAACAATGCCGCTTGACTACACTACAACTAATTATGCAAGTACGCATAAAATATTGATGAACATACGTTTTCATTTATATCAAAGGCCTGTAGGCATACAATATACAATCAAGTTCTTTCGAATATAATAGTGTTCATTACAAGTATTCTTAAGGAACTAAAATGTTTCAAAAGGCTAAAAACTGCAAGTTCCTCCAAATTCGCACGGTCGGGGACTCTTTATCTAGATTATAACTCTCGCATCGAAGTTTCTCTCGGTGCACAGAAGGTGTTATTACTAACATAATACCCCAAGAAGAAACATCTTTGTGACGCTTCACCACGAGCGTTGAAAATAAATCAAAATGAGGAATCCCGCAGTAGAACGGTGCAATAACAAGCGCGTAAGCTGGCAGTTTCATCTGGATTCACATGGAGAGACACCAACATTGAACTACTAGTGGCTGTAGGAGCGCCATGTTCCCTCTCTTTGCCAGATGATTGGAAGCTGATGCAACCTCCTGACTGCAAATAAGGGCAGAGTTATACAACAACCCTGAATTCCAAGGTTTTGGAGAAATTGATTACATATCAATAATCCGAAAAAGGAGATAATACCGTAGTGAAGACCCTACCTCTCGAGGTGGCTCTATCTCTGAACTATTCGTCCTATGGAGCCAAAAGATGAGCAGATGCAGAAGTCCTGCCATTTCTCTGCTGAGGAGATCCACATGACAAGAGGAATATCAATGCAACCACTACGTCAAAAAATGAGCGCACCATAATCACTGTGCGTGCCATAAAGAAGACATTTCAGCAAATATCATTAGAATCTCGATCAAATTCCATGACTCGGGGGACTCTGTTCATCCTATCATAGATGGCGAAGCAGAGGAAGAAAACTATGAGAGTTTCTTTATTTACACTTCTCTTAAATGTTTTCCATTCTGAATGAAGGAGTTGTTCTGGGAGTATCAAACTAGGATAAAAGGCAAACATTTTTAAAGAATAGGGATTATTCTTTTATAAGGAAGTTTTGGGAAAAGACAATGCATTTTCTGAAGAAATTTGTGATTCTCATCTATCATGAACCCCCTATTTATAGACGAAATGGGAAAAGGATAGAGCACAAAACGGTCAACGTAATTATGGCCTGAAATATGGAATGACTTGGCACTTGGCGCAGTAAAAGGTGTTTATGAGAAATGTGCATGGAATTGACAGCAGCCAATCAGATAAAGACGTGTGGAATCCCAAAACAAGTCAAGCGTCAGTATCGGTCAAAGACACTCCGAGTATCAGGGAGTCAGTGATATATCCTTTCACACTTCTCTTTTTGTATGTCTCTTTCACTTCCTGACTACTTATGTCAGCACTTAGCAAGTGGGGGTGACACGACCCGAAATCCGGTTAGGCCGTGCGAGCACCCGACATCCTCCCCTAGACCCGTCGGGCGAACCCTTAACAATTAAATTAGGAAAATAAATATAACAATTCATAAATAAGGACAAGACTTAAAACAAAAACACAGACATACTGATACCTCTAAGCTGTACAAAAGAAACTACAACTGACTACCCAACATACTAGGTTTAAGCCTATCCAGACTAGACATCGAAGAGTAAGAAAGAAGACAGATACCTTCTGAAGGGAGCAAAATGCAACTGAAATGATAAACACAAAACTGGTGGCCATCAATGAATAAAAGTTGGCTCACCCTGACAGCTGAAGTCGTCTTCGCTCCTTTACAATGTGGAGAACTCAATCCTGGAGCGAACCTGCCGAAACGAAATAGATAGATAAGAAACAAACAACAAACAAGGGTGAGTCAAAAGGACTCAATAAGTGGGGCAGACTAGCCACCTCAAAGAATAGGATAGCTAGCCAGGGAGAAAAAACAGATAAACCAAATTCCTTTTAATTAAATTATAAAAAAGCAGATCCAGATAACCACTGGAAATACGTATGCAACCATAAACTCAACCAGGAATACGAGCCAGAAACATATAAATAAATAAGCAATGCACGTATAAGCAGAACAGTAGTTATGTACCACAAGTTTACACAATGGTATGAAATAAAAAGAGATGAAATGAAATATGATGCAAAGGGTCACATGTGCCCGTAATCCCATCTCGAAGCGGAATACTCCTGCATTCGAGGGGAATCCAATCTGATAACCAACTGGAGCGGAATACTCCTGCTTCTGGGGCTGAATACTCCTACACCCAATATAATATAAACCAGAAGCGGAATACTCCTGCACTCTCCTGGGGCGGAATACTCCTGCACCTGATATAATGTAAAGCTGAGGCGGAATACTCCTGCACTAAGTATCTGACATAAGAGCGGAATACTCCTTCTCCTGGGGCGGAATACTCCTGTATCCAATATGATATAAACCAGAGGCGGAATACTCCTGCACTTTCCTGGGGTTGAATACTCCTGCAGCCGATAAAATGTAAACCAGAGGCGGAATAATCTTGCACTCTCCTGGGGCGGAATACTCCTTTACCAGATATGATATACAATGTAATGCATATGAATGCAATATGATGCAATAATAACCCTTCACCGGCGCAGGACTCTCATCGACAGCCGGGAAGTAGATGCCAACTCACAGCCAGGGTACAATGCTCAGATCGTCAATGCAATACCAACAACAGGACATAACGTATAATATATAATGTAAATCCAAAGCTAAGGCGTAATGAGTATGTCTATCGACATTTACACACGTAAGGAACACGTGAAAAAAAAAATCCACGAGGCCAGGTGCCTCCAAAAAAATGGATATAAACACTTACCTTATTTCAACTTTCTACTCAATAGCCACTTTATCCTTTGGATTCATTGCCAAACGATCATGCTTATTCAATCAGCAGAACATATATCAATTTTGGCTAAAGGCTTCATTCCTCACATCTTAGGACAATCCGGTTAGGAACCTGATACCCTATTCGCATACGCAATACGCATGCCAGGCCTATGTATAGGGTTCAAAGTCACATAACCAAACTTTAAATAAATTACATTTATATGTTGTCCATAACTCACTGAGTACGAATATATAATTAATTCCATTATCGGGGACCAATTGACCATTTAAACTATTAATTAAACTTATTAAAACGATGTATAATATCCCAACTTTTACCCTTAAAATATATTCAAACACACGTAATAAACTCAAATAATGCATGAAGATCATTACCTGAATGTTTCGGGGTGAAAATTCTGTCTTTTCTCCGGCTCTTTTCTCATTTTCTGGCATTTTTATTTGCTGCGTTTCTCACATTTTCGTTTTTGCTTCTCTTTTCCTTTTTCGTCTTGTTCAACTCTTGTTTCTGTTCTTATGTTTCTGTTCATTTTGTCCTTAACTTTCTAAGGACTCCCCACCGACTCCATTTCTTTCTTTTGTCTATTCTCTTTTTTTCTTTTCTTTTGTTTTCTTTTATTTTATTTTCTTTTCTTTTCATAACGAAAATTAAAACGGTACCCTATGATATTCGAAATAATTTCAACTTTTGTATACAAGTTATAAAAAATATATGTAACACACTTGCTAAGGCGGATCTCAAATCGGGCTCCCGAAACTCAATATGCAAATTAAATGGAAAAAGTTAAATTATTTAGCTTTCGGCATTTTAGCGGAAACTAGCCGAACAACATCGAAATTCACTTTCAAAAAATCACAAAAGTCAAAAATAATCGTACGAACCTAACGATGCTTTCAGATTTCGAATCGGAGCTCATTCGCTAAAACCGAGCTCGAAAATCTCTTTTTAATATTTATCGACAATAAAAACTGAAACCTTCTTCCGATGCATACCAAACAAGGTCTGATTTAGCTTAAATTTTACAGATAAGTCTCAATGGACCTTACGAATATTTTAAAATTATCGACACGCCAATCGGAGTCCTATCTTCCGAAACGACTAACCGAGGTCGTTTCATTCTCCTCCACTTAAACTCTCGTTCGTCCTCGAACGAGCCTAAGTCTAAAGAAGCACAGATAACAAAAGAACTAGCACGACCTTTATAAGCTACTCCACGGACATTATCTCATGATTGCAAAATCAGAATTATAACACGAACACCGAACTCTTGGAATAAAACATATCTGGATAATATGATAACACTATTTCCCAGATTATTCTGACTAAGATGATCCTTCCTCGATCACGAGAGGAGAGTTCTACATTTTCGAAAAAAAGCTACACGAAACTTTGGATGGAATAACATGATTCAGCCGATAATCACCTCTTCGATATACCTTTCGATATAGAACAAGTCGATGGAAAAAAGAATTAGCTCACAGTTGATGCAATAGGGGGAGCTTTTGAAGTACCTTGTCACTACACGCTATAGAAGATTTGATGCAAGCTATATTATTATTACGAACGCACTATGCAACATCTCAGTTGGTGTATGTGTTGTTCCGCAAGCTCCTTGTGGGAATGTAGTTACTCATATCCTTATGTATGTCAAAGGTTCATCTGAACAGGGTCTATCATATAAAGATAAGGATCATGCAAATACTACTGGATAGTATGATACAGGCCAGGAATGATCTTTAGACCGAACATCTACTTCAGGGTATTTTCTTTAAATTGGAAATATTATGACTTGAAAAAGTGAAAGTAAAAGAGACATGTAGTTGGACAATGAGCTGAGGCAGAATACCAGCAACAAAGTTGATTACATGTGCACTTATAACGCTAAAGTAACTTCTCAAAGAGTTGAAGTGTGAAGAAGATATGCCAATGATGGATGGACGACCAGCTGCACTAGACCTTTAGCTCTAAATTTTCATGAAGTAAAACAGTGTCAGTATGAGGATCCAGTTCTCGTTGAATACAGACAGATAGCCAGAAAAAAAATTGGAGTCACCATACAGGGTTACTACTGATGGTGTTCTCATGTATAAAGATAGACTTTGTGTCCCTGATGTTGCAGATTTATGTGGACAGATTATGATAAAGGCACATTATTCCAAATACACTGTTCATCCAGGTTCGACCAAGATGTACCATGATCTTAAGTAGATTTATTGGTGGGACGGAATGAAGTGTGACATAGCAGAATTTGTGGCTCAGTGTTCTAATTGCCAGCAAGTTAAAGTTGTGTCATCTTTCCACGCTTTATGCTTTCAGTAGATAGGTACGTATATATATGATCAGGTTGCCAGCTTATCTCTATCATTAATAGATTATTAGTGGGTTTAGCAATGATCGGCATCATTGTAGGTTTCAGTCGTGGCCTTAGGTTGGGTCGTGACAAAAGTGGTATCAACGCCTTAGAGATTTAGTATTACCATTCAGTATTTGGAGAAAGACTCCTCCACTTAAAGCACAAACTCATGCAACTATTTGAATAGGAATAACCACCCCCCTAGAGTCTGCTGGACTAAAGAGGATTTAGCTAAAAGATAAACGTAGGCAGTCCTAAGCTACCAACTACCCTTTCGAGTTGCCAAACAGCTGCAACTCTCGAGTCACAACTCCATACATTTTCTATAAGCACCACCGCCTGATGGATCAAATCAAAGGTCAAATGATGCCTCTCATTACCCTTAGTAGCATTGAAAAACAACAATGTGCTTACCCGTCTACCTTAATGCATACTCTGGCTCAACACAGGGAACATCACAAGCGGCTACTAACTGCTCAAGCTTACTATTTTCGGACGAGGAATAAATGGTAATAGACCGACGATAGGAGTAATTAGAACTTCAGGAAACTCATCTTCTTATTACTTGGCCAGTAGAGCTAGACTACTGACGAGTCAAAGTAGTCCAAGAATCGCAATAGAAGAAATAGACATTAAATGAGCTTTATGGAACAAAATCTATGTCAATTTAACCTCCCTATTAGAAGGAAACTCCAAAAATTTACTAGAAAATCTTTTATAACTGAGACAGCTAATAGAATGACATGACTCTACTAGCGTCTTGAACCAAGAGGAGACAACTAGATCGAATATTACTTACTAACCACTCTACATCGGAAGAAACAATGACACTTTCTGATGGTGAGGAATAAGAATCCCATCATCCTACCGACACTGAGTTCCAAAGAGAGGTAGATTGAGTTTACATTATAACAGAACGAGGCACAACAAGATGCCAAGCAAACAATACCAATACTCACTCACAAATCTCTCATATTTAAACCTAATAAAATAGTAGGGTCATCAGAAATACCAGGAATAAATCATATCAGAAGCTCACCCCTCTACCGCAACCGATTCTTAATAGAAACGACATCCAAGGAAACCATCGAAACATGATAAGACACACCATTTCCAGATCGATCGAAAGAATCAAATCTTACTCACATTTAAGAGAAGAAGAAATCTCAGGGTCTACTATATGGGATGCCTCATCATCCTGCCAGACCAGCAGTTCGTAGAACTGCCTCTACAGTTGAGTTGAGCTACTACCCTGATAATCACCTTCTGAAGAACTACTGCCACCACGCTCTCGACCTCTACTGGATGGTGGCTGGCTGATTGAGATCTAAATGAAATCCCCTGCGACTCCGCAGATGACTGATGACGAGAGAAAAGACGACTGCCTACTTGTCGGAGTAAGGAAAAATCCTCAAAGAATAGCTAGACTCACGATAATGATACCACCTTTTCGCTGAAAAGTGGAAGCTGGAAAGATTGTTGATAGCTGTAAAGAACAGACTGAATTTGATCTTGACGAGCTACTGGCGCACTCTAAGAATCACGTGACATAAACTGAGATAGCCTGGAAGGTGACCTCCCAAAATAATCAGAACTTTTACCTCCAAATGAGGTACCATGGTTGCCCACCAGGGCCACGGAATTTCTTGCTCTCCTACTCTAACTCTTCCCCCTCTAACTTATAGTATGCCTAATACTTTTGAGAAATATCAACAACGATATCAAATGAAGTCCCAACCTCAATTTCTCGAGCCATCTGGGATCTCAATGAAGGAAAAAGGTCATCAATAAATATTTGAATCTCTCGAAAGGCTCATGGACTAGTTCTAATGCATATTCAGCCATTCTATAGAATTCAATGTCATATTCTGAAACACCAACATGCTAACTGACAGGCTACCCTATCCAATCCAGTCAAACTGGCAACACATTTCATCTCGTTCGCTACTCGAAAGGAATTTTTCCACGAATCTAGAAGAAAAATCGAACCAAGTTAGCTAATAAGAGAGCGGCCCACCAATTCAAGGATGGACCCTGAAACTGGAGAGAAGAATAATCAACACCATACCGCTCGATATAATCAAGAGCCTGAAGGATATGCTGACATCATTTTATTTTTTTAAAAAAACTTACACGGGGATTATGTGATGCATGGCTTGAGAATATCGGAAGGTTCAACAAGATAAAATAATGCAGCATCTTCGAACACTCGGACCATGCTATTACTTGGGCTAGCTAACCAACCAGAATAATTAGTGGTGCAACACATGCTACCTCCGGAACACAATTTACTGGGGCAACATCAGGAACTGGAACAAGAGCCCTCTAAGTCCGAACATTTGCATCTGCCGCAACCTAATAGGAGGTTCTTGCAGTATCTGCGCTGCCAAGATTTTTATGAAAGCGTCGTAGAGAGCCAAGGGAACCACAAGGCCCTGCTCCCTTGCCCATCGCGAGCTCGTACAACTGGGACCACCGTAACTAGATCGTCAACATGATAAAAAAACTCTCGGGGCTTCGTCAGTGCTAGCCCCAGCCTACACTGCTTCGTCTCGGATTCATACTGTTTGCTGATTTATCGCACGAGGGTTCACAATTACCACGAAGGAATTAACGAAAATACTTTTGCATCCAGACCGACGCACGATCAGAAAAGAATGAAGTGAAACTTCCTAAATGCCATTATAGCCTCTCGTAGATAAGTACGGACGTCTACGTACCCATCAGCGAGACTCTACTAGACACTGTCTTAGTCTGGATAGACTCTAAACCAGGCTCTGATACCAACTGAAACGACTCAAAATCCGGTTAGGCCGTGCGGGCACCCGACATCCTCCCCTAGACCCGTCGGGCGAACCCTTACCAATTAAATTAAAAAAATAACTATAACAATTCATAAATAAGGACAATACTTAAAACAAAAACACAGACATACTGATACCTCTAAGCTGTACAAAAAAAATTACAACTTACTACCCAACATACTAGGTTTAAGGCTATCCACACAAGACATCTAAGAGTGAGAAAGAAGACAGATACCTCCTGAAGGGAGCAAAATGCAACTGAAATGATAAACACAAAACTGGTGGTCATCCGGAATAAAAGCTGGCTCACCCTGACAGCTGAAGTCATCTTCGCTCCATCAGAACATGGCGAACTCAATCCTGGAGCTAACCTGCCAAAACGAAACAGATAGACAAGAAACAAACAACAAACAAGGGTGAGTCAAAAGGACTCAATAAGTGGGGAACTCTAGCCACCTCAAAGCATAGGATAGCTAGCCAGGGAGAAGACACAAATAAACCAAATTATTTTTAATTAAATTATAAAAAGGCAGAGCCATATATCCACCGAAAACACGTATGAAACCATAAACTCAACCAGGAATACGAGCCAGAAACATATCAACAAATAAGCAATGCACGTATAAGCAGAATAGTAGTTATGTGCCACAAGTTTACACAATGGTATGAAATGGAATGAAATGAAATGAGATGAAATGAAATATGATGCAAAAGGTCACATGTGCCTGTAATCCCATCTCGAAGCGGAATACTCCTGCATTCGAGGGGAATCCAATCTGATAACCAACTGGAGCGGAGTACTCCTGCTCCTAGGGCGGAATACTCCTGCACCCAATATAATATAAATCAAAGGCGGAATACTCATGCACTCTCCTAGGGCAGAATACCCCTGCACCCGATATAATGTAAAGCTAAGGCGGAACACTCCTGCACTCAGTATCTGGCATAAGAGCTGGAATACTCCTGCTCCTGGGGCCGAATACTCGTGCACCCAATATGATATAAACCAAAGGCGGAATACTCCTGCACTTTCCTGGGGTTGAATACTCCTGCAGCCGATAAAATGTAAACCAGAGGCGGAATAATCCTGCACTCTCCTGGGGCGGAATACTCCTGTACCAGATATGATATACAATTTAATGCATATGAATGCAATATGATGCAATAATAACCCTTCACCGGCGCAGGACTCTCATCGACAGCCGGGAAGTAGATGCCAACTCACAGCCAGGGTACAATGCTCAGATCCTCAATGTAATACCAACAACAGGACATCACATATAATATACAATGTAAATCCAAAGTGAAGGTGTAGTGAGTACGCCTATAGGCAGCTACACACGTAAGGAACACGTGGTAGAAAATCTACGAGGCCAGGTGCCTCCAAAGAAATGGATATAACACTTACCTTATTTCAACTTGCTACTCAACAACCACTTTATCCTTTGGATTTATTGCCGAAAGATCCTGCTTATTCAATAAGCAGAAAATATATCAATTTAGGCTAAAGTCTTCATTCCTCACATCTTAGGACAATCCGGTTAGGAACCTGATACCCTATTCTAATACGCAATACGCATGCCAGACCTATGTACAGGGTTCAAATTCACATAACCAAACTCTAAATAAATTACATTTATATGCTACCCATAACTCACTGAGTACGAATATATAATTAATTCCATTATCGGGGACCAATTGGCTCTTTAAACTATTAATTGAACCTATTAAAATGATGTCTAATATCCCAATTTTTACCGTTAAAATATATACAAACACATGTAATAAACTCAAATAATGCATGAAGATCATTACCTGAATATTTCGGGGTGAAAATTCTATCTTTTCTCCGGCTCTTTTCTCATTTTCTGGCATTTTTATTTGCTGTGTTTCTCATGTTTTCGTTTCTGCTTCTCTTTTCCTTTTTCGTCTTGTTCAACTCTTGTTTCTGTTCTTATGTTTCTGTTCATTTCGTCCTTAGCTTGACTCCCTACCGACTCCATTTCTTTCTTTTGTCTTTTCCCTTTTTTTCCTTTTCTTTTTTTTTTTTTTTTATTTTCTTTTCTTAACGAAAATTGAAACGGTATCCTATGATATTCGAAATAATTCCAACTTTTACATACAAGTTATACAAAATATATGTAATACACTTGCTAAGGTGGATCTCAAATTCGACTCCCGAAACTCAATATGCAAATTAAATAGAAAAAATCAAATTATTTTGCTTTCGGCATTTTAGCGGAAACTAGCCGAACAACATCGAAATTCACTTTCAAAAAATCACAAATAATCATACAAACCTAACGACGCTTTCAGATTTCGAATCGGAGCTCATTCGCTAAAATCGAGCTCGAAAATCTCTTTTTAATATTTATCGACAATTAAAACTGAAACCTTCTTTCGATGCCTATCGGAGTCCTAACTTCCGATTTAGCTCAAATTTTACAGATAAGTCTCAATGGACTTTATGAATATTTTAAAATTATCGACACGTCAATCGGAGTCCTAACTTCCGAAACGACTAACCGAGGTCGTTTCATGGGGGGACTGGCTGTGTGTGTAAAAATACGCCACCTATGATTATGGGGATACGGGTCTAGTTGGAGAGACTAGGCTTAGCATATAAGTTACCAGGCATAGAGGATACACGTCTGCTCCTTAAACCATGGCCGCTCAGCCGGTATGGGCTATAGGATGCAAGGTAAACATCCCGCCACCTTAGGGTTTAGAGTCTCCAAGTTAGGATTTAGTATATACCACAGCCTCGAGTACACAGGCCCATGACCTTATTAGTCTTTATATTTTATCCTAATTAGGAGTAGGTAAATCATAGCTATAAATATCCCTCCTTACATTGTATTATACAATCAAGTGATTCACACAGACTCCGTCTATTCTCAAGGAGTATAACTATTTACATTCTTGCTTATTACTTTTCTCTTCGTTTTTATTTACTTTCCTGCGTATTTACCGTATTGTTTGTGAACCTTCTATAAATTTAATTATTTAACCTATACGACCAATTTTAGGCATAAACACTTTGTTTGTAACTCTCATTGGATTTCATGTATGGTAGTTCTAATTTAGTTTAGAGGTACTCTATTGTAGTTTGTACATATAATATAAGGTGTACTAATGAATTGCTTGGTGTGTGTAAAGCTCAGATTCTAAAATAGCTACATCCAAAAATAGAAAACATCACCAAAAGGGGAAGCCCAGCAGAGCAAGAGCTTGCCACCTCTCACCATCGAGGCATTTTCGGCTTTCCCTTTAGAAAGGCCAAAGTTCCAAAGCAAGTGAGGAAGTCCAATACAAAGAAACTCCATCCTTTCCACTTACCAGGGAAGATGCTCCCGAGGTTGCATTACAGTCCAATACTTGACAGGGAGCCCCTTTACCCTCACTCCAGTTATTTTTGTGTTTACGTGGTAATTTACTGCAGGCAATATTTCATGTTAGGGGTGAGGTATATATGTTTGACTGCCTCATGCTATCTTGTACATATTACTTGCTTATTATTTTTACATTCCTAGATTAATCGTCTTTAAATTCAAACTGTAATTGTCTTTCAATTGATAGTTGTTACTAAAGAAAACCCAAAAATATTGAAAAATAAAAATAAAAAATAAATAAGAGAGAGAGAGAGAGAGAGAGAGAGAGAGAGATAAATAAAAAAATCAAAAGGTACTCCCATGAACTACGCTAGGGATGTTACTTATTTTCTCTTATTCGAACTTCTTGCGATACGTAAGCAACTCACTCGTGCCTGAATCAACCATTGTGAATATCACACTTGTATATAAATTTTAGACATAGATTATAACCTTCTTGGTTTTTCTTTGACTCGATTCTATTTTAAGAATGCAATTTTTTAAACCGGGCACTTTTTAGGACTTAGTCATAGAAGTGTCATCTTGCTCTTGTTTCATGGCTTGTTTGATACAAACATGTTAGGGGAATACATGAGAAATAATATGGATTTTTTTTGTGGCAGTTACCTTTTAACACCTTTAGGTTCTTATGGTGACTCTATGTATGTGAAGTAATAAATCTTAAAAATTCTTACTTTTGGTGCTTGTGTGAGTTTATTTTGTCTATCTTGTCCCTTGTGCCATGTGTGGTGAGGTTTTCTTTTTTCTTGTGAGTGCATTACATGCTAGACCTTGGCTTTTATGACCTTGGAATGAATAGAATTGCATAGTGTTGGATAGGATGATAAGCTTTCCTTGATCCGTCTGAGCCTTTCAAGCCTACCAAATGATAATATACCCTAGTTAACCAACTTTGAGTTTAAAATACCTTCTTTTTGCTTACCACGTTCTAGCCCGGAATAATTCTAAGTGCTTGAAAGCACTAACCTTATCTTGGCCCTATCTCCTTGAGGCATTTGAAAATGTACAACTTAGACTAAGGCCTAAGATTGGGGGAGGAGAGTAAGGGAGTGATTCCTAGGCGGCCTGACAGAAGGAAATATTCAACAGAAAAATTGAGAAAAGAAAAGAAGAAAATCAAAAAGAAAGAAAAAAACGACAAAAGAAAAAGAGAAAAAATAGAAAAGAAGAAAAAAAAAGCCGCAAAGCAAAATCAAGAATGAAATATTGGGGAATAAGAGTTAACGTATAAGAAAAGCCCAAATGAAATGAATTGAAAAGTTAGTGTAGTGCCCAAGAAGTTCATAATAAAAATTATGCCCCACCTATGCCCAAATGCCTACATTATAACCTTAGAAAAACCCTATTTGATCCTTCACCAAGTGCTATGAAAGAAATGATGAGTGGCATAAAGTCCTAAGGCATTGCATTGGCATCACTTGCATTTCTTTGTGAGGGTGACAGATTTTTATTAAGGGCCCCTCAATTTATATGGCCAAATTCATAGTTAATTCTAATTAGATAAGTCTAAATAGCAAGCATATATTTGGGCTTTATATTTTACACACACGACCTATATTCCACACCTACTCGCGTTTATAGCCTCTAATTCAAATGCCTAATAAAAAAGATGGTCAAATCTGCAAAAGGTCTCGAAAGGCAGTCCATTTGCGCAATTTCAGCATCTAAACTATGTTTGCATAAATAGGCAGTTTTAACAAAACAATTCAGATTTTATCAAAAATCGAATAGGTGTTGTTTTTGAAATAAAATATTAGCTATTTAGGGTCGGTGTGACTCGTCAATAATTATCGAGCCCTAACCTTAATGGCTATTTGATGTAGGAGTCAGTTTTGGAATATACGAATAGATAGGCTGATTTTGAAAATGTATTTTACAAAAGGACACATAGATGCAAATAAAGGCTGTCACACATAAATATACGTATAAGCATGCAAATACATGAGTGTTAAATAATATATGTTAAGGAAATACTTAGAGTAGTTCGTATAATTGACCCCTTATACTTATACCTCCCTATACACTATTAGATTAGTGTATAGGAAGTCTGAAAAAAACTTTTTACACATAGAGGCCAGATTTGAAAATGCTTTTGGGCCTGGGTTAGAATCGTAAGGAAGGAAGACGTGATTTTTCAGAAATAGACGCAGAGATAACAGCTTAACATATATGGCCTTTATTCAAAGAAACACATGCTTCAGAATATTTCAAGTGCAAAAGATTGTTATGCATTAATTTTCAGTCGACTAAAAAAAAGTTAAACTCAATGTCAAAAATTACCAAGTTCCCTGTAACATTTATAGTTGAGCCCTGTTTAGAGTCATTAAACACTTTGCAAGTTGATTTTTATTTTACCAATTGGATGCAATGATGATGCAGCCACAGAAGGAGAAGAGGGTGAAGGAAGGCCCCAGGGTTGCCATTTTACACAGCCTAGTAGTTGTGTTCCCTGTATTAAAGGAGTACAAACAGGGGGTCCTAACAAATATACACGTAGAGAAGGGTTCTAGGTGAAAAGGAATATGAAAAGAAGCCTTTAAAACAAACTTCCCCTAATGACGTTTAGGCATAGTTTCAAACTTCAGAACCCATAGTCCTGCCCTGCACTTTAATAACACTGGTATGATCCTGGTGGATCATCCTAATAGATATGTAAGGGTTAAACAGAACAACTAGGATCAAGGCAAACAACAGGCAAGCTAGGTGAAATAGGCACAGGGGAGAAAGTACAACAAACAAATAACCAAGTATAGGTGGATAACAGATGCAGTAAGTAGTCAAAGATGCAGAAGGAATACCTCTTAAGCAGTATGAAACTATAGAGTGCAGAAAAGGGAAAGATGCTTTGTAAGAAACAAGATCAACACACAAGCAAAGCAGGAGCTCTTCAGAAGAAGTAAACAGAGAAACTATTCAAATATCTTAACAAATTTCATTAATCAATTATGATTGATACTATTCAAATTGCCAAACAGATTTCCATCTAAATTCCTAATCAAAGATTTAATTTCAACAGGTCCAGATCCTTACAAGTATGTAAAATAGTTCAATCACCCAAATTTGAATATTATCATGAGAATTTATGCACTTTCACAGGGTAAGAGGCTGAATACATTGCAACTAGCAAGAATGATCATAGAAAGTTTAAAGATCACTTTTGTTTTAAGTTTAACAACTAACAAATATGACTTTAGGGCAAAAAATCACACACGCGAGAACTCAAGGCAACACTTAGCTTAAATCAATTGAAACGGGCAAGAATTGTTAAATCACGCGGATTTTAGTTAATTAATTATCAAGTAACATGGAATCACGTATGTTCAGAAACATTAACAAAGATAGAGATTACCTGTTTAGGTTTCGGAATCGGATTAAAATTGGATCTGACTGTAGTCAAGCTTGCACAAGGATATTTCCCTTTGTCAAAATAGGGTTTGGGGGTCGTTTGTATAGTTAAAAATGGAAACTCAATTCTCGGTCGTTGGATTATACATGTGGACGGCTGAGATGGTGCTACGTAGATGGTGATATGTATAAGTGGAGGGTGAAGTGTACAAAAATGGTGAGGTGTATGTGTATAAAAGAGTATATTCTTTGTATAAAAGTGTATAAATGCCTATAAAATGTGTAGAACATGTTCATAAAATTATAGGAAAATCAAAAAATTAATTTTGAGAGCTAAATAATCGTAGGTTTTAAAATAATTTAGGTGATTTTTTTAAAACAGAAATAATTGTGAGAAACTATGTCAAGATATGAAAATTTTGTAAAATTGCTGTCGTTTGTGCAAATGCTTTGAAAATAGCCTAATTGGTAAGTGTTCACGAGGTAGTGACTCAGAATAGGAGTGAGCATAGGGTAATTGTATGGTTATCAGTGCACTTTTTTCTGAATAATGGTTATCGAAACAGGAGGGACAAAATTAGGAGTCAATAGCTGCTCCTCTTTGCCCGGGGATGATGAAAAAGTCTTCGGGCAAAGACGTTGACAGAACGACTAATTTTGTCGCGACTCTGGAGAAATTCTTACGGCTTGCGAGCATTGACGAGCCGTTAGATCACAATGTTTGCATTGCCAGATCGTATATCCTGTAGCAAAGGTGAGCCTTGCAAAATAGTGTGTGTTTAAACAAATGTAAAATGTACCTTCCCGTTGGGCTGGACTCTCTTTCCCGGATTCTTGATGCAGGTGTGTCTGTTATGTCTGACTGTGTATCCTTTACTTTGCCAAGTGTTAAATTCGACATCAGGCTGCGTACCCTCAGTCGATGCATCGGGATGTGTACCTTCCGGAAGAATTAAAATGACAAGATCGACATCGGGCTATGTACCCTTAGTCGATGTATCAGGCTCTGTACCTTCCGCTAAATTAAAATGACATAACCGACATCGGGATGTGCACCCTCAGTCGATGCATCGATCTGTGTAACCTCCGCTAAATTAAAATGACATAATCGACATCGAGTTGTGTACCCTCAGTCGACACATCGAGCTCTGTACCCTCCGCTAAATTAAAATGATATAATCGACATCGAGTATTGTAACCTCAGTCGACGCATCGGGTTGTGTACCCTCCATAATTTAAAATGACATAATCGACGGCTGGGTTGTGTACCCTCAGTCGACGCATCGTGTTGTGTACCCTCCGCTAAAATAACATAATCGACATCGTGATGTGTACCCTCAGTCGACACATCAGGGTGTGTACTCTCCGCTCATTTAAATGACATAATCAACATCGGGATGTGTACCCTCAGTCGACGCATTGGGCTGTGTACCCTCCGCTAAATTAAAATGACATAATCGACATCTAGCTATGTACCCTCAGTCGATGTATTGGGCTGTGTACCCTCCGCTAAATTAAAATGACATAATCGACATAGGGTTGTGTACTCTCAGTCGACGCATCAGGCTGTGTATCCTCCGCTAAATTAAAATGACATAATCGACATCGGGTTGCGTACCCTCAGTCGACGCATAGGGCTGTGTACCCTCTGCTAATTTAAAATAACATAATCGACACTGGGTTGTGTACCCTCAGTCGATGCATTGGGTTGTTTACCCTCTGCTAAATTAAAATGACATAATTGATATCAGGCTGTGTACCCTCAGTCGATGCATCGAGCTGTGTACCCTCCGCTAAATTAAAATGACATAATCGATATCTGGATGTGTACCCTAGTCTACGCATCGGGTTGTGTACTCTCTACTAAATTAAATGTAGTAAGAGGAATTGGATAACCTTTTGTTGAAACATGTTTGTCATGTGTTGTCGGGTTGCATACTTTTCGTGCCTGCATCCCAAGAAAGATTGGTGAGTTGTGCGGGGTAGTTTGGTTTGTGCGTTCTTAGCTTGCTTTGTGCCCGCTTTCAATGAGTCCCTGGATCTTGGCCAAGCTGATAGGGATATGTATAAAATGGTAAATAGTGCAAGTATTTTTGAAAAACCTTTATGAGAAGAAAATGAAACGAAATATTTTATCCCCATTGAGTCACGAGTTGCATTGTGTAAGGTCATGGTTGTTGCTCTTTATGCTACTCCAAACTCCATTAAATGAATTTTGAGGGCGACCTCAAAATTCTTCCCCAGTTTGTGTTTGAAATTTTTTGAGAGGGTCTCAAAAATTTCTGCCCCAGTGTCAACTACGTTTGTCCTTTCTGAATTTTTGAGAATTCCTAAAAGATAACTCTACAAAAAATTCTGCCCCAGTATTTGCTTTATGGAAAATAAAAATTTTGTATTTATGCGACCGAATCTTGGGTAGGTTGCCTACGTATCCCACTTGGGGAATCAAGTCATAACGTAGTTCCAGATTATATGATGTATTGCAGAATAATGAATCCACTAACTAATGTAGGCTCTTATACATAGTATCTTTTGATGGTGTCTGAGTTGATTGGTTTCGGCCAAACTTCTCCATCCATTTCTGCTAGTATCAGTGCTCCTCCATTCAGAACTCGGTGAACCATGTACGACCCTTGCCAATTCGGTGCAAATTTTCCCTTTGCTGCCTCTTGATTGGGGAATATCTTCTTAGCACTAATTGTCCAGGTTTGAAGGATCTCTCTCGAACTTTCTTGTTAAATGCTTTAGCAATTCTCCTCTAATATAACTGCCCATGACATACTGCATTTGGTCACTTGCCATCGATGAGGGCCAGTTGCTCCATTCTTCCTTTGACCCACTCAGCATCTTTCAACTGTGTTTCTTGAAAGATCCTCAAAGATGGTATCTCAACTTCTGCTGGTATCACTGCCTTGGTGCCATACACCAGCAAAGAGTAGCCCCTATTGATGTTCTCACTGTGGTGCGATACCCTAACAAAGCATAGGGTAAGTTTTCATGCCATTGCTTTGAATTATTTGTCATCTTGGGCAGTATCTTCTTGATGTTCTAGTTGACTGCCTCGACTGCACCATTCATTTGAGGTCTATATGCGGTGGAATTGTGGTGCTTGATCTTAAAAGCTTCACATGTTGCTTTCATTTAGTCACTATTAAGGCTGGACCTATTGTCGGTGATGATGGACTCGGGAATGCCGAATCGACAGATCATTTTGTCACGGACAAAGTTTGTCACTACTTTCTTTATCACTGACTTGTATGACACAGCTTCTACCCATTTGGTAAAATAATCAATAGCTACCAATATGAAATGATGTCCATTGGAAGCAGCTGGCTCGATGGGTCCTATGACATCCATTCCCTAAGCAGCGAAAGGCCAAGACGATCCCATGACATTTAACTCATAGGAAGCACTTGAATCATATCTCCGTGGACTTAGCATTGATGACATTTCTTTGTGTGCCCTATGCAATCATGCTCCATTTTCATCTAGAAATAGCCGGCCCTCAAAATCTTCTTTGCAAGGACGAAACCGTTCATACGTGGGCCACGCGTCCTGATGTGTGGCTAAAATACCACACATTACATACTTGTACTTGAGCTATTGTTGTATTAAATTGATAAAATAAGTGCACTTATCATGGTTTTGTTGCATTTTGTAGGTTGAATATGTTGGAAAAGAGTTATGAAAGAAACAAGTCAAAAGAAGTCAAGCTGAAGAAAAAGAAGAAAACTGGCTAGTATGTGAAAAATGCAGCAGAAAAGTGGTTATGCGTGAAACAGTGACTAAGTTGAGCAGTGATAAAGTGGCTATCGGGTAAACTTTTGGTACCAGGGTGGCTATGGCGTGAAAAATCAGAATTTCTTCATTTTAACCTAGGGAGAATTTTGGAAAATGATGGTATTTTATTTTGGCAACACATAAATAGTTTGTAGCTTTCATTTGGACATATCTTTGGCTACTTTTCCAACTTGGGAGCAAGAATTCATCAACACTTCAAGATTGAAGATTGGGTGAACTTTAAATGAGAAATTTTTTATACCTTTCTTTATTTCTTTGATTTGTATATTACATTTGGTCAGTTGATGTTATTAATGGATATGATTTTATATGAATAATTCATGACTAGGAATTTATATTTGTGGGTTTTATTGATTAAGTAGCTTCTATTGTTTTGGTTGCTTGACTTTTGTGCTCATGACACTTAAGTTACACATCTACTCTGCTAATTAAAGACTCGGGAGAGATTAGTTAGCGTAAAATAGTGAAGCTAGCGAGGATTTGGGTTGATAGGCTATTTTATAGACTAACTCATCTAAAAGAAGTCACGCTCGGAAGAGTTCTTCTTTCCTCGGGTAATGGGTAGTGCTTTATAAGCTCAACCATGACTTTACGAGCGCCGTTGAGGTAAATCCCTTCTAGGCCGGAAGGATTCTAGGGATTACATTAGAATGACTCGGCCATAATATATAAACCCCGTGCTATAATTTCATCCTAGGCTCAAAACTTATTTTCCTTGGTAGTGAGAAGGCCATTGATCACTTTTACTTGCTTTCCTAGTGTAGTTGTAGTTGTTAATATCATTCCATCACCTCGTTATCCTAGTTTGGCTTTGTCAAACAGGTTTAGTTCCTCCACTACTTTGATCGCATCACTTTGTTCCTTGTGGATTCGACCCCAACTCCTAGTTGGGTAAATTGTATTGCGATGACCGTTCATACCTCAAGCCGAGGTGTGTGTTGAGCGTTGACAAAATTGGCGCCGTTGCCTGGGAACAATTGGCGTATTAGAGTAGTTTGAGGAGTTGAGCTAGTTGGCTTAGTTCTAAACTTTGTGAATCGTTGTCGTGTAAATTCTGAATAGTAGTAATGTTCTTTGTAAATTGTAAATATTTGTTTGTGTGTAGTGCTTACTTGCATTAGTTAGTTAGTCTAGATTAGTGATAATTATCTTGAAATGGCATCATGGAACCAAAATTGATTCCATATTGAAAATCCATACATGAGTGATCCTTGTACTTATTGTGGCGGACCTCACTATTGGCAAGATTGTCAAATTGTTTCCGGGGGCGAGTTGTGTGCACCTTCTCAACCCTTTGAGTGGGACATATGTAATGAGTGTGGGGGTCAAAATGGCCATTGGGACGGTTGTCCTAATATTATTTGTTCTTCTTCCAATGATTTTTATAATGATGCTAATGATTCTTATGAGTTTGATAGGTCTAATGCAAACATGAACATGGAACTTGAACCCGAGTGGCAAGGCATCCAAGGGAAGTTTCAAGAAGAGATGAACCTATCGACTTCACAAGATGAATGAAATGAAAATGAAATATTGGAATATTTGATGGAGCGGATACTTGAACACCATTGTGAGAATGCCTTCTCGCTTTTTTTTGTTTTTAAATCATCCTCAGCCCGCACTTTTGAGTATGACTCCCCACAATCCCATTCCTTAAGCCACAATTGGACTCGTTTCTTCACTTTTGATCATCTTCACACCTACAAACACCATCCACTTCAAGAACAAGTGAGGAGCATCACAATATATCTACAAAACGTGCATGAATTTAAACATGGGTTGCCTCCCAAGAAGCGCCTAATTTAACGTCGCGGCACGACGGTTTTGACTTTTTTTTCTCAAGGTTCATCAAGGTAGATGCACGCCACTTCACCAACTTCGGCGTCGCATCCCAAGTAGTGCTTCACTCTATGCCCATTGACCCGGAAAGTTCTTCCGCCTTCTTTCGATTGCAAATCAACGGAACCATAAGGCGTAACTCCTACCACCTTGAAAAGGTCCCTTCCACTTGGACTTGAGCTTGCCCGGGAATAGCTTCAAGCGAGTGTCGAACAACAACACAACATCTCCTTCTTTGAACGTCCGGTTCCAAATCCTACAATCATGGAGCATTTTCATTTTCTCCTTGTAGATCATTGCATTCTCATAGGCTAAGAACCGAATTTATCAAGCTCATGCAAATTTGAGATTCTTGCATTGGCGGCATCATCCCAATCCATGTTCAATTTCTTCAATGCCCATAAGGCTTTGTGTTCAAGTTCCACCGGTAAATGGCAAGCTTTTCCGAACACTAACTTGAATGGGGACATCCCAATTGGAGTTTTGTATGCGGTTCGGTAAGCCCATAGAGCTTCATCAAGCTTTCTTGCCCAATCGGTTCTATTTGCATTAACCGTCTTCGCAAGAATATTCTTTACTTCCCGGTTCGAAACCTCGACTTGGCCACTTCTTTGGGGGTGGTAGGGAGTTGCAACCTTGTGTTTCACTCCATATTTTTGAAGGAGATTTGAGAAGGCGCGGTTGCAAAAATGACTCCCACCATCACTAATAATAGCCCTTGGAGTTCCAAATGTTGAAAAGATGTTCTTTTTCAAGAAACTCAATACACTCTTGGCTTCATTGTTGGGGAGCGCAACCGCTTCCACCCACTTAGACACGTAGTCAACCGCCACCAAAGTATATTTGTTTCCATATGAGCTCACAAAGGGTCCCATGAAGTCAATCCCCTATACATCAAACAATTCAACCTCCACAATGGGATTCATTGGCATTTCATGCTTTCTCGAAATTCCCCCCATCCGTTGACATTGATTACAATTCTTGACCCAAGCATGGGCATCCTTGTGCAAGGTTGGCCAAAAGAAGCCACATTGTAGCACCTTAGCCGCCGTCCTAACTCCACCGTGATGTCCTCCGTAAGGCGAAGAATGACACCCATTCATAATGGCCTCTCGCTCGGACTCGGCAACACATCGTCGGATGATTCCATCAACACATACCCTAAAGAGATAGGGCCCATCCCAATAATAGAACCTTGCATCTTTTGCCAACTTCTTCTTTTGATAAAACGTGAAGTCTTCGGGGTAGACTCCCCCAACTATGAAATTGGCTAAGTCGCCATACCAAGGGATTGGTTCCCAAGACACGGCCAAGATCCTTTCATCCGGAAATGTATCATTTATCTCCACTTCTTCTTTCGGGCGACCTTCCTCCTCTAACCGTGACAAATGATCCGCCACTTGGTTCTCGGTCCCCTTTCTATCTATCACCTCAATGTCAAACTGTTGAAGAAGTAACACCCAACGAATGAGTCTTGCCTTGGAATCCTTCTTTGCCATCAAGTACCGGATAGCGGAGTGGTCGGTATAGACAATTGTTCTCGACCCCACCAAGTATGCTCGGAATTTCTCAAAGGCAAAAACTATTGCTAGAAGCTCTTTCTCCGTCACTGTGTAATTCATTTGAGCCTCATTCATTGTTTTACTTGCGTAGTAGATAGGATGAAACATCTTCTTTACCCTTTGACCTAGCACGGCTCCCAAAGCCACGTCGCTAGCGTCACACATGAGTTCGAATGGAAGCTCCCAATTTGGACTCACAATGATTGGTGCGGTGGTTAGCTTCTTCTTTACCTCTTCAAAGGCTTCTAAGCACGCCTTGTCAAAAACAAACTTGGCATCCTTCTCCAATAATTTGCACATCGGATTCACAATTTTGGAGAAGTCTTTAATGAAGCGGCGATAAAATCCCGCATATCCTAAGAAGCTTCGGACACCTTTCACGGTCATTGGAGGTGGAAGCTTTGAAATCACTTCTATTTTTTCTTGATCGACCTCGATCCCTTTTTTCGAAACTTTGTGCCCCAACACGATGCCTTCTTGGACTAAGAAGTGGCATTTTTCCCAATTAAGAACAAGTCTCGTTTCTGCACATCTCTCTAGCACTTTCTCCAAATTAGTCAAGCAATCATCAAATGAGTCCCCAACTACCGAGAAGTCATCCATGAATACCTCAAGAAAGTTTTCCACCATATCGTGAAAAAGTGCTAGCATACACCTTTTGAAAGTGGCGGGTGCATTACAAAGACCAAATGGCATTTTGCGGAAAGCAAAGGTGCCATAGGGACAAGTGAAGGTTGTCTTGTCTTGATCTTCCGCCTATCTGGAGATTTGATTGTACCCGGAGTACCCATCAAGAAAGCAATAATAAGCACGCCCCGCCAACCGATCAAGCATTTGATCAATGAATGGCATGGGGAAATGGTCTTTTCTTGTGGCGGTTTGAGCTTTCGATAGTCCATGCACACTCTCCATCCGGTGACGGGCCTTGTTGCAATAGACTCTCCCTTTTCATTGTGAATCACCGTCATACCTCCCTTTTTCGGCACACATTTCACCGGAGACACCCATTTACTATCAGACAAAGGAATAATCACGCCCGCATCGAGCCATTCGATAATCTCCTTTTTTACCACCTCTTGCATTGGTGGATTCAATCTCCTTTGGTGCTCGACACTTGGCTTACACCCATCTTCAAGCAAGATCTTGTGAGTACACACTCTCGGGTCAATTCCCCTTATGTTCGCCAACGTCCACCCGATTGCTTTAATTCTCCGTCTCACCACCTCTACAAGTTTGTTTTCTTGAGCTTTGTCTAAGTGGGAAGAGATGATTATGGGTGAGGTGGAGCTCGGACCGAGGAAAGTGTATCTCAAATGTGTTGGGAGAACTTTCAACTCAAGTTTTGGGGGTTCTTTAATGGATGGTTTAGTAGGTGGAGTGGCTCAGTTTTCAAGGTCTAGGGATAGCTTTTTGGGTACATATGGTTTGGATCCCCATCCTTCTAATGCTTTCACCACTTCCGTCACATTCTCCTCATCTTCAACATCCATATTCCAAATTACCGCCGCCAACGTGTCTTTTTGACAAGCTAAGACACTTGCTTTTTCTACCAATGCTTCAACCGCCACATCAATGTACGAGCAAGTAGCATCGTCATCCATTGGTTGTTTCAATGCTTTGCAAATGTGAAAGACGGCCTTCTCTCCATTGAATCTAAATGTAAGCTCACCCCTCTCCACATCACAAAGGGCCCTTCTAGTGGCTAAGAACGGACGGCCAAGAATGATGGGCACGTCAACGTCCACCGGGCAATCAAGGATGACGAAATCCACCGGGAAGACGAATTTATCTACCTTTACCAGCACATTGTCTATGACACCAATTGGGCTTTTCATTGATCGATCGACCATTTGTAGATTCATTGTTGTCGGCCTTGGTGCATTGGTGTCCAAAGTTTTGTACACGGCATATGGCATGAGGTTGATGCTTGCCCCAAGATCACAAAGAGCCTTCTTGAAATGCCTTCCCCCAATGGCACATGGAATAGTGAACGCTCTGGGGTCCTCCACTTTAGGTGCCATGTGCTTTGACACAATTGCGCTCACTTGGTGAGTGACCTTGATAGTTTCAAAATCTCCATACATCTTCTTGGTCACTAGGTCCTTCATAAACTTTGCAATGTTTGGCATTTGCCCCAAAGCATCAACTAATGGAATGTTGATTGAAGTGCTTGAAATTTTCTCCCATATCTTCTTAGCATGTGTGATTTCTCTTTGCTTGTTACTCTTTTGTGGGAATGGAAGGGGAATTTTGGGAATGGAGCTGGGAATGGAAAGGCTTTCTTTGGGTGGTGGAGTTTTCTTTGGTTTAGCTTTTTGGGTAGTGGTGTTTTCGGGTGTAGGCTTGAGAATTTCTTGAACATCATCATCATTGTCTTGTACAAACACCTCACCTTGCCCTTCTTCTTCTTGCAACACCTCTTCTCCAATTGCATCATTAGAATGTTCCTCGGCACCCTCATCATTGCTTTGCATGTTCAACATTTTATTATCATAACTCTTGGCCTTTTGATAATCATATTCATTGCCGCTTCGAGTCTTTATTGCCATGACTTGATCTTTTCGCTCCTCTTGGGATTTACTACCGTGTCACTTGGTAGCGTACCTTGCGGCCTTTGGTTGACTTAGTGAGCCAACTGACTCATTTGTGATTCAAGCTCCTTGATTGATGTTGAATGGGATGTCATGGTTTGCTTCATGTCTTTCATGTGTCCAGAGTAGCCTTGTTGATTTTGAAGCATTTGACTCATCATTTCTTCCAATTTAGTGGGAGCCTTTGTCTCTTGATCATTTGCTTAAATGGAGGTCTTGGAGCATATTGTTGGGAAGAACCGGCTCCTCTCCCCTCTTGGTTGCTACTCCAATTACCTCTTCCTTGACTCGGCCTCCATTGTCCTTGTTGTTGGTAGGCTTGTTGATATGGTTGTTGGTAGGGTTGTTGATAAGGTCTTTGATAACCACCTTGATCATACCCTCTTTGCCCTTGGTAGTTCCCTACATAATGTGCTTCTTCTCCATCTTGCACATGGTAGCATTGTTCCGGAGAGTATCCCTCTTGCCCATGTTGGAGAAGGGACATAGGAGCACCTCCGGGAATCACATAACCCATTGGGGCCACTTGATGCCCGGTATTTGTGGTGTGGATATTTTCCACCTTATGCAACTTCTTTTCATTGGCTTCCCTATCGGCCTTCGAGTTCTTGTTCATGAGGTCCACCGATGTCAGTATCCTTGCCATTTTCTCATCTTGGGCTTCAAGTCTTTCCATCATCATTGGACTAATCCCAACTTCTCTTCCCGGATTCTTAGCTCTTGATTGCCATTCTTGAGATCTCTTGGTCACTTTGTCTAGGATATCTTTCACTTCTTCGTACCTCTTGTCCATGGTGACACCATCACATAAAGTGTCCAAGGCGGATTGGTTCATCTTGTTCAACCCTTGGTAGAAGCTTTGCAACAACATGTTCCCATTGAAACCATGATTAGGACACCGGAGTAACCCATCTTGGAAAGCCTCCCAAGCCTCGGTCAAAGAATCGGATGCCTCTTGCTCAAACATGTAGATTTTATCTCTCAATGTCGCTTGCTTCCCCTTTGGTGAAAACTTCCCTAGGAATTGTTTTACCAACTCTTGCCAAGTGAAAATGGAGTTTCTCGGCAACTTGTTCAACTAATCTTTAGCTTTTCCGGTGAGAGAGTAAGGGAACACTCTCAACCTCAATGATTCTTCCGATACCCTTGCCGACTTGTACAGATTACAAGTTTGCACAAAATTTCTCGAGTGATCATTTGCATCTTCATTCTTATTACCACCAAAGCAACCATGTTGTTCAAGACCTTGGAGAATTACATTTGGGATGCTAAAACTAGCATTGCCATGAATAGGAGGAGGAACTATGGCACTTGCAAAACAATTCATATCAATTTCTTCCTCAATCTCCTCATCATCTTCATAGTCTCTGATCTCTTGTTGATAGTTCCGAGCACCTCTAGCATACTCTTGTTGATAGTCTCGAGCATCTCTATCATATTCTTGGTTCCGGTTGACATTGCGAGCATTACCTCTATTGGCATTGCCCCCTCGGTTGACATTTGCTCTACCTCCACGGTTTACACCTCGACCCCCTTGGTTCACACCTCGGCCGCCTCGGTTTGCATTGTTGCCACCCCGATTAGCATTACCCACAACACCTTCATTTCCTCCAAGATTCTCTTCTTCATTTGCTTGGACCCCCGCATTTGCTTGGCCAAAAGGGTTGTCATCATGAGGGTTCACATTCTCCACTTGAGGTTCATTGGCTTCCTCTTGTATCTTATCTTCATCCACTTGTTCAACATGGAATGGATAGCCCTCTTGGTTGAGTTCTATGTGGAACTCTTCATCATATTGCTCTTCATAACCTTGCGGATCCCCATGTTGTTGATTGTAGTAATGGTTATAATTGGGGTTCCGCAAGTTCCGATTAGGATTTCTCCTAGAAGTCATGTTTCACCTACACAAGGTAAAACCAAAACCAAAAGTAAAATGCTAGGACTAGCGAACTAAACAATTTTGATTAACTAATGCAACTCAATATTGAAACCGTAGTTCCTGGCAATGGCGCAAAAATTTGATCCACGCTCAATCTTACACCATTAATGGTGAAGGGCAGTCGTCAAAGTATAATACCCGATGTGAGTTGGGGTCGATTTCCCAAGGGAACTAGCACGTCAAGTGAGAGAGTTGCAAATAGATATTCAAATGAGGTTTAGTATTGAGTCCTAGAAGTATGATTTGTTTGATGAAAACTATGATAATTCTAAAGTGTAACCAATTAAACGAGTAAGTTGTTCGATATTACTAGACTAGGGGTGCAACCAACTAATAGTGATTTCCGACCAACGGATGTCTTTACTTCACTTTCCCAACACAAGTATAATTATGGTCGAGCATTCCGATCGTGATCTCTAGAATCCTTCCGGCCTAGGAGAGATCTTTCACAACCCGCTCGTCAAAACCTTAGTTGAATGATTGAAGCACTACTCAATGACCCGAGGAAATGAGACCTCTTCCGAGCGTAACTCCTTTTAGATGAGTTAGTCTATATGAATAGCCTATCAACTAAAATCCTCGCCAACTCCACTATTCTACACTAGTTAATCTCTTCCGAGTCTTTAACTAGCAATGTAGACAAGAAATCCCAAATATCATGGATTTTGGAATTTTGATGTTATTGTAATGGGGAGTTGGATAGTTGTTACTTGTGTTATGGTTAGTGAAATAGAACAACACCCATTAGTTTTCTATCACAATAGCATAATTACACCCCTAGTTATGAGTTTAGCTACTCATAACTAGGGTTTGAATCATAGTAATAAAGATGTAATGAAAAGATGAAATCATGTTGGACATAAGTTTGAATTGATATATGGAATCAAGATTCAAAGTTACAAGATTAGAAGCTTACTAAATTGATGTTAAGTCTCCAACTTGGCTCCCAAAATCGTCCAAAATATAGAGTAAATTGTAATGTAAGTGTTAGTGTAATAAAACCCTCACTTTCCTATTTATACTCCTAAGAAAATTACACAAGAATTCTTCTTCCGTCCCAATTGTGCTGACCGCACAATATTGTGCTGGCTGCACAATTCCTTCAAAATTTGAAGGGTTGCTGCTCGATTTTGCATTCTTGTGCTAAGCATTGTGCTATCGCACAATATTGTGCTGAGCATTGTGCTAAGCATTGTGCTATCGCACAATATTGTGCGGAGCCGCACTAATCCTTGAAAACTTGTTCCATTTCGCACGACTCCAACTTCGACTCGACTCGGCCTTCTTTTGTGTTCTTCCCGCTCAGTTTCTGGCCTCGAGCGTTTAAACCAAGTAGCACCTGGAATCATGCAACATTACATAAGGATTGGTCGTGAAATTAGCTTAAAAACACATAAAGTTCCTATAAAGGAAGGCTCAAAGTCGGTAAAATACCGACTTATCAACACAATTTTGACAACGCTCAACACACACCTCGGCTTGAGGTATGAACGGTCATCGCAATACAATCTACCCAACTAGGAGTCGGGGTCGAATCCACAAGGAACAAAGAGATGCGATCAAAGTAGTGGAGGAACTAAACCTATTTGACAAAGCCAAACTAGGATAACGATGTGATGGAATGATATTAACAACTACAACTACACTAGGAAAGCAAGTAAAAGTGATCAATGGCCTTCTCACTACCAAGGAAAATAAATTTTCAGCCTAGGATGAAATTATAGCACGGGGTTTATATATTATGGCTGAGTCGTTCTAACGTAATCCCTAGAATCCTTCCGGCCTAGAAGGGGTTTACCTCAACGGCGCTCGTCAAAGCCATGGTTGAGCTTATAAAGCACTACCCATTACCCGAGGAAAGAAGACCTCTTCCGAGCGTGACTTCTTTTAGATGAGTTAGTTATGAAATAGCCTATCAACCCAAATCCTCGCTAGCTTCACTATTCTAGGTAACTAATCTCTCCCGAGTCTTTAATTAGCAAAGTAGACGTGTAACTTAAGTGTCATGAGCACAAAATTCAAGCAACCAAAACAATAGAAGCTAGATAATCAATAAAACCCACAAATATAAATTCCTAGTCATGAATCATTCATATAAAATCATGTCCATTAATAACATCAACTAACCAAATGTAGCATACAAATCAAAGAAATAAAGAAAGGTATAAAAAATTTCTCATTTGAAGTTCACCCAATCTTCAATCTTGAAGTGTCGTTGATGAATTCTTGCTCCCAAGTTGGAAAAGTAGCCAAAGATATGTACAAATAAAAGCTACAAACTATTTATGTGTTGCCAAAATAAAATACCATCATTTTCCAAAATTCTCCCTAGGTTAAAATGAAGAAATTCTGATTTTTCACGCCATAGCCACCCTGGTACCAAAAGTTTATCCGATAGCCACTTTATCACTGCTCAACTTAGTCACTGTTTCACGCATAGCGTCTTTTCTGCTGCATTTTTCACATACTAGCCAGTTTTCTTCTTTTTCTTCAGCTTGACTTCTTTTTGACTTGTTTCTTCCATAACTCTTCTCCAACATATTCAACCTACAAAATGCAACAAAACCATGATAAGTGCACTTATTTCATCGATTTAATACAACAATAGCTCAAGTACAAGTATGTAACGTGTGGTATTTTAGCCACACATCACACCCCCAAACTTAAACTATTGCTTGTCCTCAAGCAAAGTACACACAACTAAATTCCAAATTGCATTTCAATCTATTCATGCACCGTTTTACTAAAGCCACAACAAGTCAAAAAAACTTTTAAGTTCAACAACAAATGGCATCGGTTGGTACCAACAATTAAGCCAAGCCATGTGAACTACACTTTCTTTTTCAAACCACTATATTTTCAAACCAAGTGCTCATCAATGATACAAATCAAAAGGCAATCAAGTCATGACACTAGACTTTCAAAGTTTGCCTCTTTGTCACAAGAGCTCACTTCTTTGCTCTCTTACCTCAATTAATAAAATGAAACAAAGTCCTCAACTCAACTTTACAAGTGCCCTCACCACACAAGAGAGTGTCCCAAACACGCAAAAATGCAATATTAAAGACAAATGGGATATATGATAGAAGAATTCACTCACTCTCTCAAAAGAAGTTCAACTTGCACACTAGAGATACCATAAGTTTACTCTTCATGTACATCTCCACTAATGTAGGAATGCTTGACCCGAAATCAATTAGGACTTTGTTAGGGTTGTAATGTAGGCTTTTGGTCAAAGGTGGGGTAAAATTTGGGCAAATAGTGACTACACACCTCCTTGAGCACTATCCCGTACAAAAATTGAAAGCATGCTTCATTTTTCTTGCACTTACACCTTGCTAAATTGGGGATTATACACTAATCTTCCCCTCTTTATTCATCAATTCCATTTTTTTTTCTTTTCTTTCACTTACTTCTTTTTGTTTCTTTTCTCTTTCCTTTCTTTTTCTCTTTTTTTTTTCTATTCAACTTACTTTTGTTGCTCTTTTTTTCTTTTCTTTTCTTTTGATTTTCATTAACTTCCACACTTTCACCATAACTCGTGTCACCCCAAAACTTAGGCTTTTGCCTAAGTTGCACGTCTTTCAATGCACTCAAGGAGGTAGGGCCAAAAAGGGGGTTAGTGCTTTAAGCACTTAGAATTGGTCTGGGTTAATAATGTGGTTGCCAAAAGAAAGGATATTAAGCTCAAAGGGGTTGACTAAGGTTATAATACAAGGGTAGGCTTTTTAGGTTACTAGCGGGCCAAAGAAAGCCTAAAATAATTTTTTCAAGTCAAGCACTACCTAGGATTTCGCCTCGAAGCACACTTAGGACAAATTCTAGATCTAAAGCGCACAAATGAACACACAAACACCTCACCACACATGGCATAAGCAAAGAGAGGAAGACAATTATATTCGAGTTCCAATTAGGAGAAATTGAACTCTAAAGCTCTCTCATAGTCTAATGAGAACTAATTAGTGAACACAAGAGCCAAAAGTTGAATTTAAAGATCATAACACAATTCACCAACAAAATTTTTCTATTCATTTTTAAAAACAAGCTCACATGACAAGGATTAAATAATGGTGGAACCAAACATGCCAAAAATTGGCCAAGGGGCAAAAAACCACAACTACCACTATACTACTATACTACTATTACTACTAATTAAATTCTAAATATGCCCGGTTCAACACAATTACTTCCTTGGAAAAGAACCATGGCAATGAAAAACCAAGGAGGTTATTTCAAAATTTTTGTACAAAAATGGTATTTACAATGAAAAGGGTTGTTCGGACCCAAATGAGGCTTCGCACCCAAGTGGGATACCTACGTATCACACAAAGGTGAATCAAATAAAAAGAAGCAACATCCCAAGCGTAGTTCATGGGAGTACTTTTTGTTTTTGAAAGTTTTTCTCATTTTTCATTTTTTTTTCTTTTTCTTATAACATAATACTATCTAAGAACGCAAATTAAACTAATAAACAAGAATGAAATGTTGCTATCAAAAGCATACTATTATAGAATGAAAAATGCTCAAGAAGATCAATTCTCAAAATTTATCAAGTTAATGTCATCAAGCCCTCACAATCAAGAAGTCATATCATTCCTGAACATTTAAGCTCCTCCCCCCAACTTAAAATGTTGCCTTGCCCTCAAGGAAACTAAATATTAAGACAAAGTTTGAGTGCTCCCTGAAAATGTGTCTCAGAAGATTTGTCTTGGTTTCCCTTCATTCTTCCATTCCTTGAGTTGACTGTCCCTTTTTCCATGTCCTTGAGTAAGCTTCACAGTTCTAACACCTCTGCGCTTCCTTCTTGACTGCTTTCCTTATCAACTCTGTTATTCTTTCTTTTCCAACTTTCATCTTGACTGCTTGCCATTTCAGTGTCCCTGCAAAAAGTAGACAAACAGTACCATCTAGAACTTAGAAATGAGCTAAGGAAGAAGCAAATAACTAGGGGTACTCAGACTTCTCCCTGTACAGTAGAGTATTATCATAGCAGCACATACCACACTAGGCACAAGCATAAACAAGTAGGAACCATTGTGAGGATAATCAGACTTCCCCTCTTAACACTCAAAACATGTTACAGGCAAAAACAAAACTTTTCAAAATGTAGTGACCAGAAAGTAATCTCACAGACTTGCTAATAAAATTAATGCAAAGTATCAGCAACAAAAGGATCATTGCATGGCACAAGAAGGATCATTTAGGGAAGCCACTAGAGTTCATTAACAAGAGAATCTATCTCACTCTTCCATAGGAAGTTTGACAATCAGTTTCCAGTAGAGTAAGTGCATCCTCACAGAGATATTAAAGTTGGTACAAAATCCGGAAGGGAGAAAAAATTTGGCCTCACGGTCAGACTATAGTTCACATCATTCACCCTTTTCAAAGCATGTGTCCAGATGAATTCAAGCAACATCTTTCCCAAGAGAAACAATTACAGCACACTCACAAAACATTTTGAACAGTACCATTCAACATTTCAAGCTTCAAGAACTATTCCACTCGATTCATTCAATTATCAGAGAGGGGCAAATGGGATATTCAGCAAGCACTTTGCAAATTTCATTCTCTCTGTGAACAAAGTTCAAGATAGTTTCAGCTTTATGTTACTCTTGTGGCTCAACAAATATAACAAGATGAAAGTTTAACACATTGGCGATCATAACTCAGTAAAATAGACAACTTTACATAGCTCACAACTAAAAATTCAGGCTCCAAAACATCGATATTGCAGTTTCTCAAGAATTTCAGATTTGCCATTTCACTCAAAGCTCAAATCTTTCACAACAATTGTTTCAATTATACACAAACCAAGCATTTCTTTTTAATTGATTAGCTTAAAACAGTAGTTCTTATTCAGGCATTTTTTTCAAGCATTTGAAGTACGCAGCAGCGTTATTCAAAGTTTAAGCACCTGGGATACATCAGACTTCCCCCAAGAAATGAAAGTATTACAGAGATTTATAAACCAAAGCCAACAAACATTTATATATTTTGAAACAAGGCAGAAAGATTTTAACTACCTGAAAAGATAAGAGCAGAGTGCACACATTTAAAACTGATCATTCAACACCAGAATCATAGGCAAACTCATTTCACACATTTGACCTTAAGAGGGGTAAATGCCATTAGAGACTTCATGTAGGCATAAAATCAAACAGATTCAGGGAAGCACTTACAACACCTCCATATCATTTATCTATTCACACATTGCTCAATTAAAGAACTCACGAAACACTGAAGATGAAGGTGTAAGCAGCATTCAAGCAAAACAGTTCAGGACTGGGCAACAAAAATGTCGGTGATCGATTAGAAATCCAAAACAGTAGCCAGACTAGCTAGAAAACTCATGAACAGTTAAGCACACTTCTAGCAATATTCCTAGTCAAATTTGCATTGAGGCATTCTGTCGAACAACTTATGGGCAGCATAAACTCCAATTGAATCCACCACTTGCGCTACATCAAGAGTTCTCCAATTTTTTCTGAACAGAACCAGCGCTCACATTAACAACTCTCAAACCAATTTCTTACCGATTCAACAACCAGAACTTCACCAAATGATCAGAATTAATTGAGGGGAATCAAGGGACTTCAGGGATGGGATTTTGTGACAGGGGCAGAAGTTCAGCGAGGAGGAGAGAAGAGAGAAAGCGATTTACCTGAGCGACGACACGACGAGCGTTGAATAGTGGTGGTGGATCGATGATACAACAGCAGCGACGAAGGGACGGTGGACATAAGGGAACATGGGAGACAGAAATTGTGATGAAGAAAAGGGAACTTACCTGAGCCACTACAAGTGGTGATCGGAAAAGCTGAATTTGCAGCGTCATCTTATGATTGGTGGTGCAGTATGGCGATGGTGTTTTGGTTCGGCAGTGATTGGAAGTGGCAGAGGAGAGAAAGAATTGTGACAGGGGATTAAAAATAAACTAAGAGAAGAGAGGAGAGAGAATCTTACCTGGTCACCGGTGGAGATACTGGTCGGAGGACGGTGGTGAACGGTGGAGAGGATGAGTGGCCACTGGTGAGGGGAATCGGGACAGTGGTGAGTTTGTGTGAGAGAGGGTGTGTGAGTTGGGCATGATACTAATAACAGGACTTTTGAACCAAATTGCAGAGAGCAGATCCTGAAGCCTATTTTACAGAGTTGTTATTGTCTAACTTCCCAAATTTAGTCTAAGTGGCGTCCAAAAATCGTGAAACTTGGTAAAATGATCAAAAACAACAAAATAAACTAATCTATAAATTTAAATATAAAAATTAAGTAATATTTAAAAACGCTTGGGTTGCCTCCCAAGAAGCGCCACATTTAACGTCATGGCAAGACGAGTAGCATCATCACTTTTCTCTCCATTTCGAGTATATGAATTGCTTCCCCAATTTTGAATCAAGTTTCCGATCGTGCTCTCAGGGTGGTGGTACGAATCTCCAAGTGTCAAACCCACAATGCTTCATTTTGCACTTTTTGGCCTTCAAGTGAGGGATGTCATTTTGCTTTCTTGGAATGACAAATTCAAGAATGTAAGCACCTTGTTCATCATTGCCAAGTTCCTCCAACGACTCCGATGATTTAATTTTTATTTCACCATCAAAAAACAATGTTGAAAAATGCAAGGAATGAGGTCTAACATGCTTTAACTCCAAGTTCTCCCCACTTTTGGCATCCTCATATCCCATTGTACTAGATTCTTCACAAACAATATTTTTCAAATCCACACAAGACTCTAGTGCAATTTCTACCTCTTTGGCATCAACTTCATCAAGAATTTTCTCTTCTTCCACATGTTCTTCTTGGAACTCAAGTTCATCTTCCACATGTTCTTCTTGGAACTCAAGCTCATCTTCCATATAAAGTCTTTGTTGAAATTTGGCAACATCCTTAGCTTGTTGGTCATTGAAAGTGTCAACCAATTGGCTCAATTGAGTCTCCAAGTTGTGAATTGCTAAGCCATTTTGACGGATCGTTTCTTTCATCTCATTGAAGGCTTCGGCATTCTCACAATGGTGTTCAAGTATCCGCTCCATCAAATATTCCAATCTTTCATTTTCATTGCATTCATCTTGTGAAGTTGATAGGTTCATCTCTTCTTGAAACTTCCCTTGGATGCCTTGCCACTCAGGTTCAAGTTCCATGTTCATGTTTGCATTAGACCTATCAAACTCATAAGAATCATTAGCATCATTATAAAAATCATTGGAAGAAGAACAAAGAATATTAGGACAACCGTCCCAATGGCCATTTTGACCCCCACACTCATGACATATGTCCCACTCAAAGGGTTGAGAAGGTGCACACAACTCGCCCCCGGAAACAATTTGACAATCTTGCCAATAGTGAGGTCCGCCACAATAAGTACAAGGATCACTCATGTATGGATTTTCAATATGGGACCAATTTTGGTTCCATGATGGCATTTCAAGATAATTATCACTAATCTAGACTAACTAACTAATGCAAGTAAGCACTACACACAAACAAATATTTACAATTTACAAAGAACATTACTACTATTCACAATTTACACGACAACGATTCACAAAGTTTGGAACTAAGCCAACTAGCTCACGTCCCAGAATGTATTTCCTCTAACAACCTAGCTGCTTCTTTGGCATCTACACATCTCAGCAATCCTAGATCAGGTGTCCTTTTGTATAGGACTTCTCCGTTCAAAAAGAAACCATTTGCTAACCTCCTCAACGTCTTCTTTTGGAGACTTGTTGCATCCTTTGGGTAAATGCCGTCTTTGAGAAACCCTTTGATGTCGTAGAACCAAGGTTGTCCGTCTAATTCTTCTTCCGCATGATAACAATATGTTGGCTTCTTTCTCAACGCCACGGGTATTGAGTCAATGTAATTCTTGTCAGGATGTTTGATCATGGAAGATATGGTGGCCAAAGCATCCCCGATCTTATTTTGCAGCCTGGGTACATGTCCGAACTCTTTCTTCGTGAATCTTATCTTCTGCTCTTTTATGCACTCGAGGTGTGGCAATATTTTGGAGTTCTTTATGTCCATTCTCCCCGGACTTGGTGAATCGACAAGTCGGAAACTCCAATTGCCAGCAGCTCTTGTATGTTCAAGTCCACTGCCATTCTAAGACCCAGGATGCAAGCTTCATACTCCGCCATATTGTTGGTTCAAGGAAACCTCAGTTTGGCTGTGACAGGATAGTGTTGACCAGTCTCCAAAACTAACACTGCTCCACTGCCGACTCCTTTGAAATTTATTGCTCCATCAAAGAATAGTCTCCAACCATCATACTCCTCTGTGATATCCTCTCCTACGAACATGGCTTCTTCGTCGGGGAAACAGGTGTGCAGAGGTTCATAATCATCTCCCACTGGATTTTCGGCCATATGATCAGCCAGGGCCTGGGCTTTTACCGCCTTTTCAGTGACAAAAGTAATGTCGAATTCATTGAGCAGCATTTTCCTTTTAGCCAATTTTCCAGTAGGCATTGGTTTTTGAAAATATACTTAAGATGGTCAATCCTTGATATCAGCAATGTTGAGTAGGACGTCAAGTAGTGCCTCAGCTTTTGTGCTATCCAAGTCAGCGCGCAGCACGTGCGTTCTAGTAATGTGTACTTGGCTTTGTAGGGAGTGAATTTCTTGCTTAGATAATATATCGCTGGTTCCTTTCTTCCTGTTTAGTCATGTTGCCCCAACATGCAACCAAATGCTGAATCTACTACAGACAGGTACAAGATCAAAGGTCACCCAGGTTCTGGTGGAACCAGCACGGGCGGACAAGACAAGTACTCCTTTATCCGATTAAACGCTTTTTGACAGTCCTCCGTCCACTTGATTGCTGCGTCTTTCTTCAGTAGCTTGTTGATTGGTTCGCAGATGATCGTGGATTGGGCTATGAATCGGCTGATGTAATTGAGCCTTTCCAGGAAACTCATGACCTATTTCTTGCTCTTTGACGGCAGCAACTCTTTGATGGCTTTGATATTGGATGGATCCAGCTTGATGCCTCTTCTACTGACGATGAAACCAAAGAGCTTCCCCGCTGGAACACCAAAAGCACACTTTGCTGGATTAAGCTTCAAATTATATTTGCGCAAGTGATTGAAAAACTTGCGCAAATTGTCAAGGTGCTATGAGCTCTTCTTTGACTTGATGATCACATCATCTACGTATACTTCAATTTCTTTATGCATCAAGTCATGAAACATAGTTGTCATTTCCCTCATGTAAGTTGTCCCAGCATTCTTCAACCCAAATGGCATAACCTTGTAGCAATAACTTCCCCAAGATGTAGTGAAAGTTGTCTTCGGCGTCTTCCTCATCCATGTGCACTTGATGATAGCCGGCGAAACAATCTATGAAAGACTGTAGTTCATGTTTTGCGCAATTATCAATCAGGATGTGTATATTTGGAAAAGGGAAATCATATTTTGGGCTTGCTCTATTCAGATCTCTGTAGCCCACACAAACTCTGAGTTTCCCATCTTTTTTCGGTGCTAGGACAATGTTAGCTAACCAAGTTGGGTATTTGACTGCTTTCAAGTTTCCTGCATTGAGCTGTTTGGTTGCCTCTTCCCCTATCTTCAACAAAATAGATGACTTGAAAGTTCGGGCTTTTTGTTTGACTGGCAGAAAGCCTAGATTGATAGGTAATTTGTGAGCTACCATATCCGTGCTTATGCCAGTCATGTCATCATACGACCAGGCGAATACATCCTCATATTCCCTAAGAAATTTGGTATACCGCTTTTTATCTTCGGCGATGAGATGCACACTAATCCTTGTCTCTTTTACAGTTTCCTCATCTCCCAGATTTATCACCTCAGTTTCTTCTAGATTTGGTTTAGGCTTATTTTCAAATCTTTCAGTTTCCTCTTGCGTGGTCTCATCAAAATAATCATAATCAAACTCAGTTTCCTCAAGCTCCATTATTTCATTACACGTTGTGGTTGTGGACTCAATGGGATTATTAGTTTGAATGCTGAAAAATAAAATATTGAAAAATTAAAAGATTAAAACAAAAGTTAAAAAAATAGTGTGATATTTTGTTTATGAATCCTTGTAATATAAAGTTTGTAGGGAAACATGTGAGAAAGAAAAGAAATGCAAGTTCCACGACTCAAAGTCGAGTTTTATTTTGGAAAACATGAAATAAACTTTATTTCCCCAGCTCTACCAAGGTCAACGGTAAGCTCGGGCCTGGTTGCTGATCCAATTATTCAATGCAGCTCCAGATTCAACTTTTGTCAACCCAGGAGGTTCAACATGCTCTTCTAGGATCACACAGCAGTCTTCATCGGATATGAACAGCTTTTGCACTCCTGCCAGCAGGTCCTCTTCAACATCAACGATCTTCGGTTCAACTCCTTGCGTTGTAGATACCTCCCCCTTTCGACCATCCAAGTATCTAGATGAGACAAAAATATGTAGGATAGTCTTGGTACTTTTCTTGTAGAATTTGAAGTCCAGTGATGCTTCTTCCATGCTCTTCTCATAAGTCACAATATATCTTATGCCAGCTTTCTTATTGTCGGGCCTCATCACAATTTGAATTGGCTCGATCATGCCATCAAGGTTCTTGCCCAATCATTTCCCAGGTTCATAGCCTTGCTTTATCATGATGCCTACAACCCTATCTCCAGGCCATTTTGCGGGTTGTGGGAGTACATATGGCTCTTCAATCACCATCTCCATAGGTTCGGGTGTTTTAGGTAGCCACACTTGCTTCCCCTTTGTTTCTTCGGAGATGTGCTTCTAGTTAGGACGAGCATTAGGTGAGTATATCGGTCGCTTCTTTGTCTTAGCAGTTAAGGTCTCACGGAATTCACGAAAGGGCACACCCCAATCAGATATGACTTGTTCCCAGACCAAGTTCCTTCCTTCATAGCCTTTGTATCGACCATCCCAGTAAGTGCTATAAAAGCTTCTCCTCCTTTCTTCAATCCCAGGCGGTGTGTTGATAGATTTAGGAGCGAAGTGCGCAGTATAACCTCCTTGGACTGCGTCTGTGAAGTTCCAACTCTTGTTGTAGTTTTCGTGACGTTCTCTTCGAGTACATTACACTGCTCCCACAAGCTCGACTGTATAGAAAGTTTGTCCATCAGGAACATTCCCTTCAATTGTCGGTATGGTTTGTTCATTGTAAATGGAGTTGTTTCCTTCACCAAATACCGCCACATCTTTGTGGTCCCACTTCAACTTCACTATCTGTTGTAGTGTAGAAGGCACCGCTCTAGCCATGTAAATCTAAGGTCTCCCCAGTAACAGGTTGTAAGAAGCGGAGATGTCCATGACATGAAACTCAGCATTGAACTCCACAGGACCGGCTATGATGGTTAAGTCGATTTCCCCAATGGTGCTTCTATGCGATCCAGCAAATGCCTTTACCTTCATGTAGCTCTCTCTTATATTTCTTTGATCAATTCCCATTCTCTTCAGAGTGATGAACGGGCATATGTTCAAACCAGAACCTCCATCGATTAAAACTCTCCCTACGAACCAGTCTTTGCATTTGATAGTGATGTGCAAAGCTTTGTTGTGACTCAACCCTTCAGGTGGCAGCTCGTCTTCATGAAAAGCAATTCGGTTGGACTCCATGACTTGCCCGACCATGCTGGCCAGATTCTCAACTGAGGTATCAACTGGGACATGTGCTTCATCTAACACTTTCATCAAGGCATTTCGGTGGCTCTCCCACTTGAGGAGTAAAGCTAAGACGGAGATTTGTGCGGGAGTCTTGCCTAAATGTTCAACCATGGAGTATTCTTTTGCTTGCACTTTCTTCCATAGTTCCTCAGACTCCTCCTTGTTGATGCCTCGTCTACCTTGAACAAGATGCACGGAAGTATAAATCCTCCCACTCCTAGTCATGCATTGTGCAACAACAGTCTCAACTGTTGATTTGTTCTTCTTCTCCATTTCATAGTCCTATGGTACCGCCTTATCACTGTATAGGGGAACTACGTCAACATAGAATTTCGGAGCCACTTCTACCTCAATGGGCTCTGGTACCGTAGCAGCTTCAGTAACTTAAGCAAGTGCTGGTGTATCTCCCTTTCCTTTAACAATGGTTCCCTCCAGGTTGCATTCTTCTTCTAACTCGATCAGATTCACCCTTATTGTCTCCGTGGTTAAGCAGGGGATTGTTGTACACATTTGGAGTTTTCAAGTGGTTCACCTTTTGATCAATCAGGTCTTGTATCTTTTCTCTCAAGGCATAGCACTTTTCAGCATCGTGACCAGGTCCTCCAGAGTGATAGGCACATGTTTTGGTTTGGTCAAAATAGGGTGTCATCCTATCAGGCATTTTGAATGGTACGGGTTGTATATGGCCGGCTGCTTTGAGTCTCTCGAACAACTGAGTACGAGATTCGGCCAATGGAGTGTAGTTTCTTTTGGGTCTTGGGTGGTTATTGGCGTGAGGCCTTGGTCAATAGGCATTGGTGTTTCGGTAGTTAGAGCTTTGTTGATATGGTGGTCTTTGTGATGGTGGGTTTTGGAACATGGGTTGAGTATTATAAATTGGGTAGGTAGATGTGAGTGGAATGTATGGGTATGATGGAGGAGGTGTTTGGCAGTAGTGATTGTGGGTGGGAGAATGATCGAGCGATGCAGCCACAAAGGAGACATCGTCTTTCTTCTTGCTTGATGTAGTAGTGCTTCCAGCTTGTAGAGCTTTGTTAGTGGCTTGCAGTACAGCCAAGCTAACGATCCTACCAGTCTTTAGTCCGTCTTCAACCATATCTCCAATCTTGATCAAGTCTCCAAACTTCTTGTCTTGCAGATTGAACATCTTGTCAAAGTAGACGTCTTCTTGTATGCGGATGAAGGTTGCCACTATCTCGGCGTCTTCCATAGAAGGTTGGACTTTAGCGGCTTCGGCTCTCCACCTAGTTGCAAATTCTCTAAAGGTCTCAGTGGGCTTTTTCTTCAACTTCTCCAAATAGAACCGATTGGGCATGGCATCAGTGTTGTGCCCAAAACTGTCAACGAAGTCTCCAGCCATCGTCTCCCAGCTCGTCCATTTCTTTTTTTGTTGCTTTTAATACCATACCAGCGCATCTCCAGTCAGGCTATGGTTGAAAAATTGCATGCGGATCTTTTCATAATGTCCAACCCCAACTAACTTGTCACAATAAGATCTCAAATGAGCCATTGGGTCATCACTGTCGTCGAACATATTGAACTTGGGTGTCTTATAACCCTCGGGCAGCTTCAAGTCAGGGTACATGCAGAGGTTCTCATAAGCTAACCCTCTGGTTCCTTTGGTGCCTTGGAATTGCTTGAATTTCTCCACCAGCCATTGGACTTGCTCTTTGATGCTACCTGAGTCTTCCTTTGTCCATGCATACATGTCATGATCTTTGATGGGTAATGCAATGGTTTTTGTTTCAACAGTGAAGGGAGGTATGTTATTTTGTGGTGCTTTCGGTGGTGCAATGTAGGTAGGGTAAGGGATGTCTTTCTCAGGGAATAGTGGATCTCTACCGTGAGGGTGGGCGGTTTTGTTTGGTTCAATGATCTCATCAGTACGGGTGATAGGAACCCTATTTTCCAACTCAAACAACCTCTGTTCTAACTTAGCATAATCTTCATCGGCGACCACAACTTGCTTTTCGGGAGTTCCATTTCGATCCTTGTCAAACTCAGCCATGATATTGCGTCTCGTCCTTGTCCTTGTAGGTAAAGGGAAAGGTATTGGGATTGATCCTCTGGATCTCAACCGCTATTGCGGCGCGGCCAGAATGCACAAACCAAACATTCAGGAACTTGGGACGAACACAACAAAAATAAAGAAAAGATTGTGAGTATATGTTAGTATTAATAAAGTCGCGTCCTATTATGCAAGGGACCTTTTTTGTGCCAGAGGTAGGCCTATCGAAGATTCGAAGTAATGTTTGCACCAAACACGTCATTTCGTTTGCATAAGCATTATCAACACAAGCCTTGAAACCCAAAATAACGAAATTTTATTTGATTTTCTTGGCTTTATTACAATCACTAATTTTTGACACTGACTTGACTAAAACGGAAAAAGGCAAAAGTAAAGATGACTCGACTTAAGACGACCAGACTATGTGCCAAGCAAAGAGGTTTTGAATCAAGCATCAGCTCCAGCATCTTCTTTCTCCTTCTTCCCTTCGGCTTCTTCCTTAGGTTTGTGAACTAGGCTTATGGGTGGAGGGGCGACGAACATCTCCATCAGATCCTTCCCAGCTTTCACGTCACCCAGCGCTTTTGTGAAGAATTCACAGATTTATACTCCCATTGTTTCCTTTTCCTCTAATGGTACTGACTTAAAATAATCTCCCCATCCTTTAAGAAAATCTTGTAGATTCCCAGCAGCTTGCCTTGCCTCAATGACTTTGCCTGTCCAATACTTGAGTTCATCCCCTTTGATCCTATCCTTGTATTGCCTTCTCTTCTCCCTCTCTTGTGTTACCCTTAATTCTTTCTTGCTTTGGTCGAACTCGTGTCGCAGCTTCTTGTATTTTTCAGTGACATTTGGAGCTTTGGCTTTTCTTTTTAGCGTAGTCTTTGACCGGAACCTCTCCCTATCTTTACTGAGCCACTGAGGATAAGCTAGAGTAGAAACGGGGTTCACCCTACCGTCTTGGCCACTACAAAACTGCATAGTAAGCCTTCCTTCCCACATTGTCAATATAGTACCAACCATCGAATGCTTAATGTTTTTTATCTCAATGTTCAAGCTTCTCCCTTTCGTCAACTGCGGAGTTTGTTGTGTTATTCCTACTTGCCAGAGGATTCTTAGAGGAACATACTGGTGCGTTCCTCGGAATCCAATCAATGTCAAGAAAGTGGTGTCTTGACCTTGTATGGAAACGATGAAACCAACACAGTTTTCAATTACCCATTACACCTCCTGCAACTCTTCAAGCTTGGTGTAACACCCTTGCATGTTTGTAGGGTCCTCCCACGCTGTTGTTCCAGCCATGCGGGTGCTATGTGAATGAATGCCTCCTTCCCTTGAAGGCCTTGGTGCTGTTGGGCTGTGAGGACACTGTGCAAATAATCTGTCAACCATATTTACAGCAAAAGATTGTACCCCTCGAAAAAGTCTCCTCCTCTTCTACATTTTGTTAGAGCCCTATAAACTTCCCCCAAAATGATTGGAGCCAAACCCACTTGATGCTTGTGAGCGCCTTTGCGCAATCCCTCGACCACTTTTCCCAGCCTTATGTCGATCTTTCCTTCTTTCTCGGGAAAAATCATGCTCCCTAGAAAAGCAACGATGAAAGCATTTGACTCAGTCCACTCCCATCTTGAATTTTCTACGCCCCAGTTCAATCATGTCTAAGGGTTGGATCTCCAAATCTAGAATACAAGTACTCCAAAGTGAACTTTCCATCATGCACTCCCTCGACATATGGATCATAAGGGGCGTTCAACAGTTCAATGAACTCCTTAGGGTCCACGTCTCGAGGATAAATCATAGTCTCGGGTCCAGGCTCTAACCCTGTTAGTCCTCCAAAGTCTTCCAGTATCGGTGCAAATTCCAAGCCATTGAAATAAAATACCGCCCTTTTATAGTCCAAGAAAAGTGTAGCGGCCTCGATTAAACCAGGCATGGCAGTATAAGCCTTGAGAGACACCAGCTCTCCCAACACCTTTTGAACATGAACCTTACTAACAACAGCCAAATCTTCCCACCAGAGTCTGATCAAGTGAGGAGCTCGGGAAACAACCTCAAATTGAAGTATACCTATCGCAGCCATAGTCTGAAGACAAAACAAGAAAAATAAAGATCAAACCATTCTTATAGTCTTGATCATACTTAGACAAACGATCAATATTTTATGCAAATATTTCTTCAAATCCATGCAAAGATGCAATTTTGTCATTTTTCGGGTTAAGAACCCTTTTGACGTTTGGACAAGGTTGGCTAATAGACCTTAACGTGCCATGGACGTAAGGCCTTTCTATGTTCAAATGATGTGTGAAAAATAAACATGCATTGCCAATTATTTTCAAAATCTCCCCAAAACTTCATTATATAACTTTGAAGTTTAATACATAAAAGATCTTTTGCAAAAAGAAAAAAAAAATAAAACTAAACTAAACATCGGGATCCTCCTCTAGTCTAGATTTCTTTGCTTCTCTCACTATATCTTGAGCTTCCTCCAAAGCCTCCGTCAAATGACCTTTAGCTGCGAACAAATGAAGTATGTCCACGGCACTGCACTCGGCATTCCATCACCCGAGTTTTTCCATCAATCCCTCTACGTTTCTTTCTAGGTCAAGTGCATGTTTCTTCCATGTCTCTGTCCTTTTTTGATGCTCCGTTTCTGATTCTGATACCTTGCGCATTAGCCACTTGTATTGGATTTGTGCTTTTACTTCTTTATCTTTGATAGTGTCGCTCTTATTTGGCCCCGGTGTAATCATCCCTCTCAATTCTGCTTGCAACCAGTCTGCATAGTATGGTTCACAACCTTCTTTATACCGATTTCATTTTATAGATTTTGGACCCATTATGCAGCGATTTTTCCAACTATTAATGATTTCTCCAGCCAAAGCAATCTTCTCCTTAGTGTAATCAAGTTCATATCATCCCGTGAAAGCCATTTGTATTATGCATTGTTTCCTGCTGGCTTGCCTCATGACCCTTCCAGGAATGTATGGTTGAAGGTCTCGCAACCTTATTAGAGTAAAAAAGGGAGTGTCATTAGCTCGAATTATGAACTCGTTCGTTGGGAACCAAGTAAACATCCATTGCACTGCGTCGTCTGTTATGCCATTAAGGATTTCCAACCAACCTTCAAGCCTACTTGATTGTTTCAGGGTTCCAACTCCACAGCGTGGTGCGGTTATGCGATTGATGCCTGATGGTTTGAGTATTTCCACGCATCCTCTCATTATTTCCAAATGCTCCTTCAACCAAAGTTGTAGTAACAAGTTACATCCCTCGAAATACCTAGCCCCTTTCTTACAAAGTCCCAAAGTTCTATAGATGTCAGCCAAAATCATAGGTACCAAAGTGCGTTCTCGTTTGTCAACCCCATTCATCATAACTTCAACTACCTTGATCAACCGTACCCCAATGTAATGCTTTGAACTTTTAGGAAACACCATAATACCCAAAAAACTAACTATGAAGGCAAAAATCTTTTTTTTAATGCCAATCCTCATAGGAAGTGAAATCATCACGCTTTTGGTCAAAAGCACCATCATGACCAAATTTATCATACAAAGAAGATAAAGGTATACCACCCTTTTGTATGAATTTCACTGCATCATTTTCGGCAAGGCCAAGCAATTTGCAAAAGTCGCTCAAAATAGGAAACTTTGGGATAATGATTGTCGTTTCTTGCCATGTATACTTTTCTCTAATCATACCCGAATCTTCTATAAAACTACCTATTTCTTCTAACAAAGGTGTCAACTCTACGCCATTGAACCTAAAGACATTTCTTTGCTCATCCCAAAATATCACCGTCGCCTCGATAACTCCATGACATGGTTTTACTTCCATCAGCAAAGGTAGATGCCCCAAGTATTTATGAACCTGTAGACGACCATGATCTCCCAAATTGCTCCACCATCGTGCCAGCAAAGGAGGAACACCCATGACCATTCTAAACCTTAGATATTTTTGAGCCATGAAGACCTACAAATAAATAAGAAAGTTAAAAAAAAAAACTACCCTCATTTTGAGAACAATATGGCCAACACATGTTTATTTTTAGAAAATGTAAATAATCATTTCCAAACGCTCTATGGGGTTAAAAACCCGTTCTGATCGTTGAACAAGTTGACCTATTTTAGACTTGAAACAAGTCAACTAACATGGTATCATGATGCATGATTTCCAATCGTCTCCACTAAGAATTGGCTCAAACAAGGTTCTTCCAAATGGACAATTTGGAAGTGGAAAAGTTTTTGGGACCATCGGCTGTACCACGGAATTGACCTATCCCAAAACTTTTCCGAAGAGTGCTTTGCGGGAGTGAGAACGGCCGTCAAACCGACACAACCATTTTTTCAATATATCGCACGAGTGAACGTTGATGAGGAGATATGTCAAATAAAATACATTATAAAAAATTTTAAAAAGATATTACAACAAAAATATACATTTCAATCGAAACAAGAGAAAATAAAACAAAAGAAAGAAGCTAGTGTCGAAAAAATAATAACAATAATAATAAATAATAAATAATAAATAATAAAAATATCCCTAATTTCAAGATCCACTGTGGTTGGGACTTTAATATCCCCAGCGGAGTCGCCATTCTGTCATACCCGATTTTAAACTCAACTCGGAACGAGTCAGGTTTCAGGTTTGACTGGGTAACTCGTTTGAGTTTAGCAGTTGGAGTCGCCACCTAATATAGAGTTCTAAAGCGTATTAGGTCACCTAGGCGTCTAAGGTCAAGTCTTTTGTCAAACCGGTCTAATTTTAGAGATTCAATGAGTAAGAAGTCCAACTGACTCGGGGAAGAAGGTGTTAGGCACTTCCCCAAGTCCCACGAAATGCGGTTCCCGCCCGAGTCTATATTTTTGGATGTCTATACAAGATAAGTGTTATCACATGTATTACTAACTTATATGGCCAAATTCATAGTTAATTTATAAAACTAAGTCTAATTAGATAAGTCTAGATAGCAAGCATATATTAAGGCTTCATATTTTACATACACGACCTATATTCAACGCCTACTCCCATTTATGGCATCTAATTCAAACGCCTACTCGAAAAGATGGTCAAATCTGCAAAAGGTCTCGAAAGGCATTCCATTTGCGCAATTTCAGTGTATGAACTATGTTTGCATAAATAGGCAGTTTTAGCAAAACAATTCAGATTTTACCAAAAATCGAATAGGGAATGTTTTTGAAATAAAATGTTAACCATTTAGGATCGGTGTGACTCGTCATTAATTTTTTAGCCCTAACCTTAATGTCTATTTGATGTAGGGGTCAGTTTTGAAATATACGAATAGATAGGCTGATTTTGAAAATGGATTTCGCAAAAGAACACATAGATGCAAATAAGTATTGGCACACATAAATATACATGTAAGCATGCAAATACATGAGTGTTAAATAATATACGTTAAGGAAACACTTAGAGTAGTTTGTATAATTGACCCCTTAGGCTTATACCTACCTATACACTATTAGATTAGTGTATATGATGTTTGAAAATCACTTTTTATACATAGAGGCCAGATTTGAAAATGCTTTTGGGCCTGGGCTAGCATCGTAAGGAAGGCAGACGTGATTTTTCATAAATAGACGCAGAGTTACCAGTTTAACACATATAGCCTTTATTCAAAGAAAATCATGCTTCAAGTGCAAAAGACTGTTATGCATTAATTTTCAGTCGACTAAAAAAAAGTTAAACTCAATATCAAGAATTACCAGGTTCCCTGTAACAGTTATAGTTGAGCCCTGTTTAGAGTCATTAAACACTTTGCAAGTTGATTTTTATTTTACTAGTTGGATGCAATGATGATGCAGCCAAAGAAGGAGAAGAGGGTGAAGGAAGGCCTCTGGGTGGCCATTTTACACAGCCTAGTAGCTGTGTTCCCTGTATTAAAGGAGTACAAACAAGGGTCCTAACAAATATACACGTAGAGAAGGGTACAAGGTGAAAAGGAATATGAAAAGAAGCCTTTAAAACAAACTGCCCCTAATGACGTTTAGGCATAGTTTCAAACTTCAGAACCCCTAGTCCTGCCCTGCACTTTAATAACACTGGTATGATCCTGGTGGATCATCCTAATAGATATGTAAGGATTAAACAGAACAATTAGGATCAAGGCAAACAACATGCAGGCTAGGTGAAATGGGCACAGGGGAGAAAGTGCAACAAACAAATAACCAAGTATAGACGGATAACAGATGCAGTAAGTAGTCAAAGATGCAGAAGGAATACCTCTTAAGCAGTATGAAACTATAGAGTGCAGAAAAGGGAAAGATGCTTTGCAGGAAACAAGATCAACACATAAGCAGAGCAAGAGCTCTTCAGAAGAAGTAAACAGAGAAGGAGAATTGTGGACTTAAGTAGTGCTATGCAAGTTTTCTGAGCGTATCCGTGTGTTACTAAGTCTCTTTTTCAAAGCCTATCTGTGAGAATGAAAAGAAAAGCCAGTGTATATAGGTGAGGGTGTTGGGAGCTCAAATTCAAATGGGTAAACCTACAAGGCAAGAGAATATTGCATTCCAGAAATAACAGGGGACACTCTTAGGTGTTACTTCCATATATGGCATCAATCAAAATCTTAAATTCAGGGCAAACAAATTCCTTAACAAATATAGTTTTCCCTTTGGACAGTAATACATCTAAATTCACTCGTTAGTGTATAAGAATGTTCTAGACTCGTTTAGCCTTGGAAATCATCCAACTATCTTAACAAATTTCATTAATCAATTATGATTGATACTATTCAAATTGCCAAACAGATTTCCATCTAAATTCCTAATCAAAGATTCAATTTCAACAGTTCCAGATCCTTACAAGTATGTAAAATAGTTCAATCACCCAAATTTGAATATAATCATGAGAATTTATACACTTTGACAGGGTAAGGGACTGAATACATTGCAACAAGTAAAAATGATCATAGACAGTTTAAAGATCACTTTTTTTTTAAGTTTAACAACTAAGAAAGATGACTTTAGGGCACAAAAATCACACACGCGAGAACTCAAGGCAACACTTAGCTTAAATCAATTGAAACGAGCAAGAATTGTTAAATCACACGGATTTTAGTTAATTAATTAACAAGTAACATGGCATCACGTAGGTTAAGAAACATTAACAAAGATAGAGATTACCCATTTATGTTTCGGAATCGGATTAAAATTGGATCCAACTCCAGTCAAGCATGCACAAGGATTTTTCCCTTTGTCAACATAGCTTGCGCTCAGGCTTTGATCAGTCGCCGTCTCTGTCTTTTTTCCGGCGACAGAGACAAAATCGAGGTGAGGGTCGATCTTTTTACCTTTGCCAAACGAGGACATAAACGTAGGGCTTTTGTATCGGATGAAGAGAGGATTATCGTGATGTATTTTGTTTTCAATTTCGCCAGTGAATTTGGCCGAAAAAATGGTGTAAACAGTGGCGATGTAGGGTTCGCGTGAGAGAGAGATTAGGGGTGTGAGGGCTGGGGATTAGGGAGAAAATTAAAAGGGAAATAGGGTTTGGGGGTCGTTTGTATAGTTAAAAATGGAAACTCAATTCTTGGTCGTTGGATTATACACGTGGATGGTGCCACATAGATGGTGATATGTATAAGTGGAGAGTGAAGTATACAAAAATGCTGAGGTGTATGTGTACGTATATAAAAGAGTATATTTTCTGTATAAAAGTGTATAAATGCCTATAAAATGTGTAGAAAGTTGTTAATGTTCATAAAATTATAGAAAAATCAGAAAATTAATTTTAAGAGCTAAATAATTAAGAAATCCTACTATAGGTTTAAAATAATTTAGGTTATTTTGTTAAAACAGAAATAATTGTGAGAAACTATGACAAGATATGCAAATTTTGTAAAATTGCAGTCGTTTGTGCAAATGCTTTGAAAAGAGCCTACTTGGTATGTGTTTACGAGGTAGTGACTCAGAATAGGAATGAGCATAGGATAATTGTGTGGTTATCAGTGCAATTTTGTCTTAATAATGGTTATCGAAACAGGAGGGACAAAATTAGATGTCAACACCAACAGAAGTCATGTACTCTTGTGCTTTTCTAATGTTGATTGAATTCAAGTCTTGGTCGAAAGAACAAGTGATAGAGCCTTATTGTTGCTTGAGGACAAGCAAAAGTTCAAGTTTGGGGGTGTGATGTGTTGGTATTTTACCTTCATATTTAGTTCTTTATGAGACTTTAATTGTCTTTTATCTATTATTGGTGAGCGAATCTTATGTAAATTCTCTTTGTTTCAGAAAAATGGGTGATTGCATGAGCTAAGGAGCCAAAGGAAGATTAATACACTCATTGAATGGCAAAAATGAAGCTTTTGACTTAACTTAAGAAACTAGAGAAAAACGCAAGGCAGAAGTGATCAACCCCCACCGATATTTCGGCCAAATGAACTGGTGGCAATAGAAAATTTGCCTTTTCAACTGATGGAGGCAGAACAGATTTGGAATCGGTTGTTTCAGTTGGACCCCGCCTATCCAAATAGGCCCCCACCTAGTCATCGACTGCCAATCGAATCAGCGCGAAGGTCAATTTTGACAACCTATTTTATTTAATCGTAGGATAGTATATATAGTTCTTTAAGGTCTTTGGACCATTATCTTTGTTTATTTTCTAAGCTTAGAGAGCAAGAACTCACTTCAAAACGCCAAGACAGTAAAGATTTGGAGTAGCCCATTAAGAATTTCTTAATCCTTTTATTCCTTTTTTCATTTTCATAGTTCGTATTGAATATATCTGATGTTGTTGTATAAGGACATGACTGTATGAATATATATATCTCATAACTAGGTTTTCATATTAATGGGTTAATGTTTATCTAGTTCTTATCATATTTCATATTCAAGTTTAAGGTGTGTCCACACTTAAACTAATCCCCACTTTACTTTATTCACCCTAATAGAGTTGAGAATGTGGGTTTATAATAACCAGCAAGGATTTGGATTATATTGGCTCACGAGCCTATCCCATCTAAAAGAAATAGCTAAAATTGGTTATTTCTACTCAGGTCTTTGAACTAGATCTTTATGCGCTTAATTATTGACCCTAACAAGCTTAATAGAGTAGACACTCACTATACCTAATATTTTTTTAGTGTTAAATGTGTGGTTCGACTATAATACATAAATCTTGTGCCATATTTGCAACCTAGGCTCCGAGCTTGTCTTCCCTTATTTGTGAGAATGTCATTGATCACCTTTACTTGCTTTCCTAGTGTAGTTAGTAGGTATTAGTATTGTCATCCTATCAATTTATTATATTCGCTTGGCTTAGTTCAATTCGTTTAGTTTTTCCACTACCTTAATCGCATACTGTTCCTTGAGGATTCGATCCCGACTCCTAGTTAAATATTATTATTACCACGACCGTTCAAATCTCAATTCGAGGTGTATGTTGAGCAATTCTCAATAAGCAGTTACGTGTTTGAATAGAAGTGTTGAAATTGGAAAAAAAGTTTCTGAGATGTTTGGTAAAACAGTAGTTTTTTATTGTTACATGACTAAAATATCTTTAAATAAACAAAACAAAAAGAGAAAGATAATTTAGGGCATTTGTTAGTGAGTATATTAGTGGAGTTAAAAAAAATATAAGGTATAAAACGGTAAAATCGTTGATCAAACCATAACAGTTTTTAAGTCATAAGCAATAAATTGCAATTTTCTAGCTTATGGCTTTTAATTTTTTACTAGCTTAAAAATTAAGTGTTTTTAAGCAGTTTTAGACTATCCAAACATTTCTAATAGGAAAATGTGACTTAAAATATTGTTTGACCAACTTTTAAACTTATCCAAATACTCAAATTAATTTAAATACCATCACTAAAAATAAAAAATATAAAAAATTAGCAGCTATTTCACAGCAGTAGAGCTCTCCAATATCTTTCTTTTTCTGGGTTGTTTGGAAGTCCATTTTCATATTAGTAACAACCACATAAAAGATTGGTTTTCTTGTGGGAGGTGCTAACTTTCAAATATTATTATCAAGAAGAACATTAAAAATTGCTCTGACATTACGAAATCAAAAGGATTGATCACCTTCTGCTTCTTCCAATTTAAAAGGCATAAATTTGTGAGACAATTATCGGTTCAAGAAAGGAACTTAATTAAGAGAGGTTTCTTATGAGAGAAAAAATGGCAACTTTAAAATTCTTTTCAGTTATCATTCTTTATCTTGCATTTGTCTTCGGGCATGCTAATTCACAAGGTTTGCAATTTGGTTTCTACAAGAAAACTTGTCCAAATGTAGAGGCTATCGTCAAAAAGGCAACGACTGACTTTGTTACACGTGCTCCTACGCTGGCTGCTCGATTGTTGAGAATGCATTTTCATGATTGTTTTGTTAGGGTAAGCAAGTCATTTAGTACCTTATTTCATGTCTGTGTAGTTGATATTTTTTTTTTTTTTTTCAAGTCACCTATTTCTTGTCTCATTTTATTTATTTATTTTATATTTTAGCAGGGGTGTGATGGTTCAGTGCTACTTAATTCTACAAAAGGTAATCAAGCTGAGAAAGATGCAATTCCAAACCAAAGCCTAAGAGGCTTCCAAGTGATTGATGCTGCTAAATCTGCTTTAGAGAAAGCGTGTCCTGGCACAGTATCATGTGCTGATATTTTAGCCTTAGTAGCCCGTGATGCTGTTTCATTGGTAAATAAGTACATTTCACACAAATACATTTATTTTCATTTCAATAAATTAAAGTTCTTGCACATGTTATATTTCTTTATAAAAACTGTAGTTGCTTTCAGATTAATGGACCAACTTGGCAAGTTCCCTTGGGAAGAAGAGATGGAAGAGTCTCAATTCTATCAGAGGCTATCACAAAACTGCCAACTCCTTTTGATAACTTCACTACTCTCAAAACGACATTTGGTGGTTTGGGCCTAAGTGTAAAAGACCTTGTTGTTCTATCAGGTAAATTCTATTTATGGCTTGCATTAGACTTAAAATGAAACCAAAAGAGTTAGGTTCAGGAAACACATAACCCTCGCTTAGCTTGTATATAATTTCTTGCTTATTTATGTCATGTATATATAGGAGGACATACTCTTGGGGTATCACATTGTTTTTCCTTCTCAAGCCGTTTGTACAATTTCACTGGTAAAGGTGACATGGATCCAAACATGGATAAGAACTATATAGGCCAGTTGAAGACCAAATGTAAGCCAGGAGACGTGACCACCATTGTTGAGATGGACCCTGGAAGCTCCAAGAGTTTCGACACTGACTACTATACAATGGTTAGCAAAAGAAGAGGGTTGTTTGCATCTGATGCAGCCCTTCTCACAAATAGTCAAACACAAGCTTATGTCTTGTCCCAACTAAATTCCCGTGGATCCACTTTCTTCAAGGATTTTGGAGTATCAATGGTGAACATGGGCAATATTGGGGTCCTTACTGGGACAGCAGGCGAAATCAGAAAAAATTGTGCCCTTACAAACTAAGAGGAATTTTAATAAGCCCTTTCCTCAGCAAAATTTAGTCGTTTTCTCAAGTATTGTATAAAGAGACCTCTGCATTGAAGTGAGCAAAGTCTTTTTTATCTAATTAGTTCGTGAAACTTGTATTTATTTTGTGGTGAAAACCTTTATTTTATTCTAAGTTTGTAATCAGTTTGGTAAGCATGTAACTAATAAAACGGTTGTGTCTCTTTTACCAACATGCATGATTAGAATGACGCTTGCACACAAGTACAAGGTTGAAAGAGACCGTGCAGCTAAATGATACACTAAGATATAGGGATCAAACTAGTGATCAGAATATCTAAATTCATCGTCCAATTGAGTGCTGTAGCAGTTTTGAAGCCTTTTTCGTAAGTACATAATCTATAGTTTCTTGGAGCAAGTAATCTACAATCAATGTCGACATATATTAGTATATAACAAGAGGAAACTTGATATTCATATATATATACATGGTCAGACTTAAGACGAGAACAATTATCAATAATTAAAAAGCACTAAAAACAAAAGAAAGAGATAACAAGAATATTTATGATGAAATACTATTGATTGATCCGGGTAAAGTGAAGGGTAGAAAAAGATACTCCCTATAATTTACACTTTTTTTAATGTGGGATGAGTATTATTGTGCATGGTTTTTATTTGGTGAGCTATTTTTTTGTGGTCTTTAAAGTATAAGACTCTTTGCTCACCATTATAAATATTTTCACTTCTACCCTTTAAGCACTTGTCTATATTGTCATTTGACATTCACCATTTTATCTCTCTAGAAAATCCATCTCCCGCTTCTCCTCCTTCTCTCTAGATTACCGTCGTTGATCGCCGTTGGACCACCACCGGCCGCCGCCATAATGTTGCAAAAGTTACATCCCTCGGTTGGTCTTGGCCTCCTCTTTCTATTTCTACCATTGGTTTTCTGAAAATCATATAAATTTAGCGTAATCTGAGTTTGAAAGTTCCGAACAAACTTTTTCCGGTCACTTTTTATTCTTTCCGGTCTCATCATATTCCCTGTTATAATTCTTATCCTAATATTGGCCTTATCCCTATTACAATTTCCACGACTAGTTTTAATCCCATCATATTTGTTAGATTTGATTTGCCATCGCTCCTTGTCCCACCAGAAAAAGCACCACTGGTGAAGATTACATTAGGCTTACGCTATCAACTTGGTTTTGTTATACATGCTTTACTATTGCTTTAGCTCGCTGCTATTACTATTTTTAATTATCCATTACAAGAATTCATTGATGAGTTATCTTAGCCTTTGACCAAGAATAGAGATCAATGTAACTTATATATAGTGCCTTCACGATGTAAATGAAGAAACTGCTATCCATTAGTTGGAATTGAAACATTTTGAGATGCAGAAAGTGGGAAGAAATTACCGGATTAGTGTTATTTTATTTTTACTTTTAATTTTTGTAGTTGGACAAAGTGATGACGGATTGACATCATTTGTTTGCATAATAGATAGAGTACTTTGGTTCACTTGTGTGTAAACGATACCGAATTGGTCTTATTTTATTTTTTCACATTAGATTTTTGTATATTGGCAAAGTGATGACAATTTAGCTTTAATTATTAGTAAAATATAAATATTATATGACTCGCACTATGAAGAAATGATGCCGGATTGGTCTTGTTTTATTTTTATTTTAGATTTTGGTATTTTGGTAAAGTGATGACGATTTGGTGGCATTTGTTTGCGAAACGGACGCAATTTTGGTTCAATATATGCATAAATGCAGACGGATTGTTGTTATTTCTAGATATAGAAGCACTTGAAGGTCTTTTTTGTGGATGTATGAAGTTAGGCCGATCTGACCTCATTTCTTCACAAACACACATATAATTATATGCATAAACATAGCCGGATTGTCATTATTCCTAATATATAAGTACTTGAAGGTTTTTTTTTTGTGGATGTGTAAAGTGAGGCCAATTTTTCCTCTTTTCTTCACAAGACAGACATAATTATATAAATAAATACACTCAGATTATCGCTATTACTAAATATATAAGCACTTGAAGGTATTTTCTACGAATGAACAAAGTAAGGCTGATTTGGCATCATTTATTTATAAAATGAATATAATTTTTTGCTCATTGTATGAAGGAATGATCCCGAATTAGTCTTATATTTGCTTTTATTTTTGTATATAAGAGAAACGATGACGATTTGGCTTTAAATCGGCATCGTTTCGCTCATATACAAGGCAACACGACCTGGTTGGCATTGTTTTCAACTGTGTAGGAAGCAGAAGATTTTTCGTAATTTCGGAAGTAAAAAAGTGCGGTAGTATTTTTGTAATTACGGGTTCAAAAAATGGTCGGTGGCATTTTTATAATTACGAGAAGTTCTCTATTAGTAAGGGTATTGTTATACTTTCAGCTTCATTTAATGGCAAAGTGCTTATGTTTTCAAGACCACAAAAAAATAACTTAGTAAATCAAGACGAGGTGCTTTTTAGCTTATTTTTATAATTCGCACTACAATTTATGTAAGGGTTTTTTACACATATATACAAACATACCCCCCTATATTATAAAAAAAAAAAATAGCAGTATTTTTTAAATTACAATACATAACATTCTATTTGTAACATTTTTACGATAATCAATATATTACACTTACACCCACTCTCCTAAAAAAAACCCTAAAACACTTTCTCCACTTTCCCAACCAAATCAACCGCCACCCACTCTCAGATCCAAACATACAACTCCGCCGATCCAAACAGAAACAGAGCTGCCACCATCACCCCCCGACGCAGACCATCACCCCTACCCCCACCCCCACCATCTCTGTTTCTATCTTTATTTTTCTTCTAGAAACTTGCCTTGATTCCCCTGATTCCGATCCTAAATCTAGTATTGTTAGGATTTCGACCCGATCCGGATCCAATACTGAGTGAACATCAGAAGTTGAAGGTTTGAACTTTGAAGTAAGCAAAGTGTAAGCTGAGGACGGCAATGGTGGAATATCTTGCCAATTGCAATATGAGTTTTATATTGCATACCTATTCATACAACAATAATGAGAAAAACAAGATAAAGTTTACAACTACCAGCCTTTGATTCCAGCGAAAGAAAGGTAGAAGAGTGAAGAACATTTGTTGAAATTGATTACAGTTGATGTATCTACTTTTCTTATAATTCGGGTATAGACGGCTTATGACTTTAACATTTTGTATTGTTTTTGTGCTTTTTTCCCCTTTGATCATTACTTTATGCAAGAAATTATTTTTCTTTATTGTTTTGTTTTTCTTTGCATTTTGGTAGGTGGTCACGGCTGATGCAATAAGCTTTCCAAGAATAGGGATTTTGTAAAGAAAATTATCTTTTTGTGTAGCTAGCAGTTAGTTGATTATTCCTTTCATTGTCATTGTTTCTTATATCATTTGAGTTTACTGAATAAAATTTGTGATAAGAGGTTATATAGGTGTTTCTCTTTGTATAATTTTTTTGCCTTTGAATGGAGCGACGAATAACGGAAAGAACAGATTATAATATAATGTCTTTTCATTTTTTTTTGGTATCTAATGGATCAATGAATAATAGAAACATGATGAAATAATGCTAAAACAGTCTAGAAACAACTAGATACAAAGCAGAAACAATATAGAAACAGTCAGAAACGACATTGAAACAGTTTGAAACAATACGAATACAGCGAGATACAATTAGATACGAAGCAAAAAATAGTGAAGATACAGCGAGATACAACATTGAAACACTGCTGAACATAAGTTGAAATGGTGCTGAAATAGTTAAATACAGTGCTGAACCCAACCTGAAACAGTGCAGAAACAGTTAGATACGAGGTGGTTGGTAAGCGAGAAACGGTTAGATACGAGGTTGTTGCTAGTTGAGATACAATGAGATACGATGTGGTTAGTAAGCAAGATACGGTTAGATACGATGTGGTTGGTAGTTCAGATACAATGAGATACGATGTGGTTGGTAGGCGCGATACGGTTAGATACGAGGTGGTTGGTAGTTGAGATGCAGTGAGATACAACGAGATACGATATAGTTGGTAATTGAGATACAATGAGATACGATGTGGTTGGTAGACGAGATACGGTTAGATACCAGATGGTTGGTAGTTGAGATATAGTGAGATACAATGAGGTACGATGTGGTTGGTAGGCGAGATACGGTTCGATACGAGGTGGTTGGTAGTTGAGATACAGTGAGATACAACGAGATACAATGTGGTTGGTAGTTGAGATACAATGAGATACGATGTGGTTGGTAGGCGAGATACAGTTAGATACGAGGTGGTTGGTAGTTGAGATACAATGAGATATGAGGTAGTTGAGAAACATCGAGATACAACAAGATACAGTGACGATGGGATGAGAAAAAGTGATATTAGGGGAAATTTGAGGAGTAAAAGTGAAATTGGGGAAAATGGTGGGAGGAAAAGTGAAATAGGGGAAAATGGGAGGAGCAAAAGTGATAGTGGGGGAAATAGGAGGAAGAATGTAAGGGTTTGGTATGTTAAGTGAAAATATTGCTATGTTTGTAATTAACTTCTCCTTTCCTCTATAATGGATAATTTTGCTAAAATATTGCTATGTTTTGTAAATAACTTCTAAAACTTGTACTTTTATGTAAAAATTTCTTTATGTAACCACATTTTCCTTTTAGTCTATCCATAAAAGAGTGATTACTTTATAAATTTAGTAATTATGTATTTTATGAAATGATTCATAACTAGACAAATATATATAATTTATTTTAAAACATAAATTTTAAAAGTTTTCATTCCTTTCTTAATCTAACACAAAGGGAGTATTCAACTTATCGAAAATAAGGTTAGGAACTGTTCCCATTGGCAGAGAAAATTACCTCAAACTTATTGAGACAATGATTCCATCTATTCTTTAATCCACGTCCTTCATAAATAACAGTTCTAGGTATTAGGATATCGAAATTGCTAAACTTTTAGTCTAATTCAACCCCTAGCTAGCTCAAAGAATGATGTTTAGCTTAGTTCATATAAGGAGTCAAAGATAATACCTACCAAAGTGGGATATTTGACACCCAATATAAAATGGGCGACCAACATCAGTAACAATGAATTGGGTTGCGCCTGAAGTAATATGATGAATCTGACTTGTTTAACCATCCAACTCAGTATATTTACATGGCGGGCCAATTTGGAGACAACCAATCTTAACCTTGGCCTAATCCATTTTGGTGAAGGGATATTTATGTTTCATAGTTTAAACCCCTGTAAGATAATTATTTAAATTATCTATAGTTTCATTTCAGTTGTCTCTATTTTAAAAGGTATTTTTGGGATTTGTCCGGGGCTCACTTTGAGACGGAACACTTGCAAAACACCCTGAGGCTCTCGGGTGGGGCTTAGATATGAGGGACTTACGCCTCAAGCGCCCGGCAGTGCGCCCACAGTGCGCCCAGAGCACGTCCAACGCTCAACGCTCGGGGCTCGTTCTATAGAACCAATGCAAATGATCTGTCCAATTCCCTAATTAAGATAATTCAAGCACAATTTTTTTAAAAAGTAAATGATACGAGCTATATTAATCTATAGAAATTGAGAAATTGAGTGTAGCACCATTAACCGGACATAATATTGTATATATTATAATTGAGAATATCATGAGGAATCGAGGGTTATATTGTTATTGGTCTTCGTGTCTTATTTTTATCACTCAAAATTGTTAGCCATCAATTATTTTTCAATTTAGAAGCAATTTTATGTTTATCAGTGGAGAATTAATATTTTAAATTATAGTAGTAATAAATTTTATTGTTTATTCACTTTTAATATTAACAAAAGTTTATTTCTAACTGTTTGAAAGTTAAGGTCTTATAGTGTGTTTGTATCTCATAACAACAAAAATAACAACATACCCAGTAAATCCCACAAGTGGGGTTTGGGAAGAGTGAGATGTATGCAGACCTTACCCCCACCACGATGGAGAGGCTGTTTCTATTAGACCCTCGGCTAAGAGAATACGCAGAAAATACGTACTCCCTCCGGTCCATATTATTTGATTTTTTGGGTGTTTTCACGCATATTAAGAAAATCACATTTTTAGCATTAATTGACTATATTAGCCCTTATTCAACCTATTATTACTTATCATTTTGTTTAAAATCATTTATTAGCAAAGAGTGACATTGTAAAATTGTGTCTTGATTTCCGAAAAGATCAAATATTGTGGACCAAAAAAAATAGGCTAAAAATCAAATAAAATGGATCGGAGGGAGTATGAAAATCAAGATAAAATATCAAGCTAGAGAATGGTAAAACTAAGGCATATCCAAAATACACAGATAGCAACACTAGATATAAAGGGAGGACTAACATGGAAATACACTATATAGGTATAACACTATAGCTAATAAGAGAATAGACAGTTGACTGCTAATTACCCTTCTACCCTAATTCTCGATCTCCATGCTTTCCTATCTAGGTCATGTCCTTGGTGATCTAGATCTGTGTCATGCCATGTCTAATCACCTCAGCCCAATTCTTCTTCGGTCTACCTCTACCTCTCCTTAGCCCCAGCACTACCAACCTTTTGTATCTTCCTACTGGAGCATCAGGATTTCTCTTTTTTCACATGACTAAACTATCGTAACCTCGGTTCACGCATCTTCTCTTCCACTGGGGTCATACCCACTTTATCACGAATGACCTCATTCCTGATCTTATCCATCCTAGTATACCCGCACATCCATCTAAGCATTCTCATTTCCGCCACGCTCATCTTCTAGATGTGCAAGTTCTTAACTGGCCAACACACTGCTCCATACAACATAGCTGGTCTAACTACCACTCTATAGAATTCTCCTTTGAGCCTCGGTGGCACTCTTTTATCACATATTACACCGGATGTGAGCCTCCACTTCATCCAACCTACTCTTATACGATGTGTGACATCATCAATACTTTCTCTATTATCTTGGAGGATTGAGCCCAAATATTTGAAGCTTCATTTTTTGTGAATGACTTGAGAATCAAGCCTCACTTCCACATCTGGCTCCTCATATGAGTCAATAAACTTGCATTCTATGTACTCTATTTTCGTCCTGCCCAGCCTGGAAGCCTTTAGACTCTAACATTTGCCTCCACTCCTTCACCTTCTCATTGACACGTCTGCGTGTCTCATCCACCAGAACTATATAATCTGCAAATAACATACACCATGACACCTCTCCTTGAGTGCTCTGCGTCAATTCATCCATCACCAGTGAAAAGAAAAATTGACTAAGTGCTGACCTCTGAAGAAGCCCCATCTCGACCGGAAAGTGCTCAGAGTCTCCTCCCACTGTTCGCACTCGGGTCTTGGCTCCTTCCTACATATCCTTAACCACTTTAATGTATGCCACTGGAACAACTTTAGACTCCAAGCATCTCCACTTACCTCCCTAGGAACCTTGTATAAGTTTTTTCTAGTTCAATGAACACCATAAGTAAGTCCCTCTTTTTGTCCCTATACTACTCAACTCGACTCCTCAAAAGATTAATGGCTTCTGTAGACGATCTTCTAGGCATGAATCCAAATTGGTTCTTGGAGATAGTCACATTTCTCCTCATCCTCATCTCCACCACCCTCTCATAGACTTTCATAGTAAGTAGTTTGATGCCTCTATAGTTGTTGCGATTTTGGAAATATCCCTTGTTATTGTACAATGGTACCATGCTACTCCATCTCCATTCCTCGGGAATTCTTGTCGTCCTAAGGATTACATTAAACAACCCGGTTAGCCACTCAAGACCTGTTATGCCTCACTCTTCCAAAACTCTACTTGTATCTCGTCTGGCCTAGTCGCTCTTCCCCCTCGCATTTTTCGGATTGACCCCCTAACTTCCTCGCGACTCTCTGAGTGTGCTAACTCGCCCAGCACAATATGTCTGTTGCCTTCAGGGTTTAAGAGTTTATGAAAGTACGTCTGCCATCTCCGTCTAATATGGGCCTCCTCCACAAATACCATACGATCCTCATCCTTAATGTACCTCACTTGATCTAGATCTCGCGAGCGCCTCTCCCTCTCCTTCGCGAGCCTATACAGTTTCTGATCTCCCCATTTTTTCAGCTAATTCTTTATAAAAACAATCAAATGCTGCCGTGTTAGCCGTCGAAACCGCTAATTTTGCTTCCTTCTTTGCAATCTTATATCCTTCCCTATTTTTCCTCTTTTCTTCTTCGTCGGTGTTTTCTAATAACTTCAAGTATGCAGACTTTTTGGCATCTACTTTCTCTTGGACATCTTCATTCCACCACCAGTCCCTTTGTGTCTAACAGTTTCCCTAAGAAACACCTAACACTTCTCTGGCGGCTCCCCTAATGCACTCCGCTGTCCTAGCCTACATACTACTCATGTCCCTACAACTCTCCCAAGAACCCATAGCATCCAGCCTCTTCCCTAGCTCCTGGATCTTCTCGGTGGTCGGCACCCCCCATTTAATACGAGGGCTCTCTAAAATAACTCTTTTCTTCCTTGGCCTTATAATATCAGGTTCAAAAACTAAGAGCTTATGCTGCGTAATAAAGTTCTCGCTCAGGATAACCTTGCAATCCTTACCACGGCTCTATCAGACTTCCTTACGAGAAGAAAGTTAATCTGAGTCTTCGCCACCGAACTACAGAAGGTAACCAAGTGTTCTTCTTTTTTCTGGAAAGTAGAGTTAGCTATCACCAACTCAAAAGCTATTGGACGAATTCCCCAAGGAGTAAGGAATTTGATGACTTGGTGAAAAGTGGAGGGCACAGCCTCCATCGCATGAATCCAAGGTCTCCGAGGATAATATTGTAGGCTATGTCCTCGGGTATTACCTGGAACATGGCTTCTTTAACAAATCCCTCTACGTATGTAAAATCCAGAAGAGCAACTCCTCCTTCATTTCTATCCACAAAAGCAAAACCTCCATTCACCCTATCATAGGCCCTCGAGGATGCCCTGATATGACCATTGAAATCACTTCCTATAAATAGCTTCTCATTGACAGGGACACTCCGCGCTACCTCGTCCAGCTCCTCCAAAAAGCGCATCTTAACTTCTTCATCCAAGCCTGCTTGAGGTGCGTAAGCACTTATTATATTAAGGTGAGGCCTCCTATGACAAGCTTGATAGCCATCAACCTATCATTCACCCTCTTGACTTTTACCACTCGCTCACGAAGGTCCCTATCAACTAATATACCTACTCCAGTCCTTTTCTTCGAGATTCTAGAGTACCACAATTTATACCCGTCTACATCCTGCGCCTTAGTTCTCACCCATCTGGTCTCCTAGATACAGGCTATAATAATCTTCGTTTTCTTAAGAATCTTCACTAACTCTATAGATTTTCCCATTAAAGACCCAAAGTTGCATGACCCAATGTTCCATGAGCTAATTTTGTATCCATAAAAACTGTAAATTATTCTTATACTTGTAAAAAATAATAGATTTTTTGTTTCTGTAATCTTTTTTCTTATTTTTAATTTTCTTAAATTATTTTATGTATTTTCGATATTTTTCTGGCTCATCATGCTATTTATTAATGTAAAATTAATTTTAAAATAAGGTCAATGGGGCTTACTCCCCATGTCTCGAGGCTTACGCCTCGCCCCGTTGTAAATAAAATACCTCGCCTTGTGTTCCCGCCTTTAAAATATTGTTAGTTGCCAAAAGCTACTAATAGCCTGTTTGACCAAGCTTCTCGGAAGCCAAAAGTACTTTTTTTCAAGAAAAACGCGTTTTTGAAGAATTTTGAGGTGTTTGGCCAAAAGAAAAAAGTACTTTTGAGAAGAAGCAGAATCAATTTTTCTACTGTTGGGAAGAAGCTACAAATTTCTGCTTCTCCCCAGAAGTAGAAGCAGAAGCACTTTATTAAATTTTTTAATACAGAAATATCCTTACCAAAAATATTTTTACCATACTATATTTAATTATTTTAACCAATATATTTCTTAAATAATATAAACAAACCTTTATTTTCTGCTTTTCTTTTTTGGTTTAACCTTATTTCTATTGATTAAAAACCATAGCATATACTTTTTTTTATATTTTATATTTATACTAAATGAAAATAAAATATTAAATTAACTCTTTTATTGAAAAAATATTTAAATCTTTGATACGTTTAAATAATATTAGTCACTAAGATTCTTCCCAACATCAGAAATTTGTAGCTTCTTCCCAACAGCAGAAAAACTGCTTCTGCTGCTTCTCAAAAGTACTTTTTTTTTTTTGCCAAACACCTCAAAATTCTTCAAAAATGCTTCTTTTTTTTTTTTTTTTTGAAAAAAAAAATACTTTTGGCTTCTGAAAAGCTTGGTCAAATAGGCTATAAAAGCTCTTTCCGAGTCTCCATCAACTAATATAAAATATTTCTGGAAGAACTAACAATTTACCACGTGTTCTTGTAATTTCTGAGGACGGGACTATAAGTTAGATTGTTTTCTTACGAAGGCCATACGTGTTAAAGTGGCCCTCTAGAAAGGAGTTGGGGCAAAAACTTGTTGGGCAAATATAAGTAGACTAAATTACACTCTAGGCCAATTAAAAAGGCCTATTCACATAAATAACAGTCTTTGAATTATTTCTAGAATAGCAGATTTTTTAACAAATATAGCACTTTTTGTAGAAAAAAATTGCTTTACTAGAAATCCAGTAAAAACGCACGTCAATAGACTCAATACCACTAATTAAGGGATCAGTTATGCTCCTTCAAATCTATTCTACTTTCTCACTCATCTTTATTATAAAAAACTATAGGTTTTGACTCCAATTTTCACTCATCCGTTAGATTGAAATCCTCTCCAGATCTCTCCATACTTCATTTACCGTTGTGTATATATATATAAATGTACAACCATCTATCTATACTGTATAAAAGCGTATATCAATGTATATGCCTTGCGTTTAACTACACATATAGATAAGTGTCACCTGATTTATTGGTAAGTATTTGTTGCTTTGAATTATCAATACACGTAAAATATACATATTATATACAACATATATTCCTTGTATAATTCATACAATGTTCTATAGATAATTTGAACTACACATGCTAAAATACAAATGGTCTTTGAACTATCAATACACATAAAATACTTATATTATATATCACATATATTCCTAGTATAATCATACGATGTTCAATAGATTATTTGAACTACATTATTATGCAATTTATATAAAATGTAATTTTTTTTATTGATTTAACAAGTTGTAATTGTAAAATATACTTGCCGTAATGAGTTGTGAGAGGGAGGATTTTTTCATAACAAGAAGTTTGTGTTCATAACAACAAGTTTGTGAAAGGAAAAGTATAGTTTGGAAGTACGGCTGTTTAAATGGAGACTTACCGATAAATTAGGGAGATGATTTGTTATCCAAACGTGGAATGGAGAGATTCTTGGACGGTTGTGCATATAGCAACTTTTTGCTATTTTTGTAATTTTTACTGTGCCACATTTTTGTTTTATTAAATAAGTGTGCTGAATTGAGTAATTATTCCTTTGTGATTGTCAATTTATTAAAAAACTCCTAAGAAAAATGTCAAAATTTATGAAAGTTTTTGTTTGACCGGATATAATTGTTATAAACTACACAAAAAAAGTTTTTGTAGTTGTTTAACCTAGATCCGATTTTAGGCCAGTTAACAATTAAATTTGTATTTGCGGAGTCACGATCAATAGTTTAGTTAAGAGTTTAGCGGATTTAAATATAGAATTGCATTAATTACAAGATTATGAATATATATGCATGATTTTCGATGGAGATGTAATGATAATTAACGATGATATGAAAGTAATACGAAATAATTGAAGATAAATAAGATTAAAGTGCGAATTAAATAGGTAGAAGGAACCGTATTAGATCGCTTGATCTCAGTGAGGATCCCTTGATATTAATTACGCTTGAAGACTTGAGAACGAAATATCTAGTAATGTAAATGATGAACAGTAGTGAGCGAGAACAAAGAGAGTATTTTATTGATATTGTAGATAGAGAAGAGAATGTATGTTACAATGATTCGAAAACAAACGCTATATGTAGATTTTGCTAAGCAGTCGTTGGGTATGTAACCGCTGGGTAGTTGTTGCCCTTGTAACCATTCATTGAGCAGTTGTGTTTGAACAGGTAAATGTTCATTCAAATCGTATCGATTTGGAGAGGCGTCACGTAACTGTCTTGGGTCTGCTCGTGGTAACCGCCTAGCCAGTCATGTGTCCGTTAGATGTCTGTCCGGAGAAACCTATGTCCGTGCCACGTGGCAGACACATGTCCCGTGCCACGTGGCAGACACGTGTCACTCTTTTAAGTGACAATGGTTTTTATCCAATACAGATAGTCCCCGCACTTCTCGAGCAGAGTTTATACTCGAGGAGTGGATGTGAATTTTGGCGAAAAATTTTATTTGGAAAGTCCAACGTTCATCTGCAACATGATAAGTCTCAGTGACGTGCGCATTACCTACGCGAGGTAAAAAGTACCTGCGCCAGACACGTCCACACGTCTGCCGTCAGTTTCGAAATGACTACTGTGCGTCCCAAGAGAAAAAGTAATGATTTTTAACCGCCTCAGTCACGTGCACACATCCACTGTCAGTTGCGAGGTGACCGCTGCACTTCAGAGTAATGATGTTGCTTCGAAACTTGGCGAAACCTACTCTCTCTTTTGACGGTTGGATCTGACCGTAGTCTCTTCGATGATTTCCACGTGTCTTATAGAAACTTAATGGGCCGGACTTGTTTACTCCTATAAATAGGGGTTTGTTGAATTTTAACTCTTTCGTTTGCTTTTACTCTAAAACCCCCGAATCTTGAAAACCTTTGAATTTTCTTCAATCTTTCTTCTAACTTTCGATTCCTCTCCAACTATGTCTCCAAAAGCTAAAAAGAATTTGAACATGGATGCCGATGCCAGTAGTTCTTTCACGGCTACCCCTAAATCTAAGGCCGCTCAGGCCACTGCTTCAGAAATTATCCCCAAGAATTAGGGTGAACTGGAGAAGGACTGCAGCGTTAAGGCCTTCAATAATCATGATGATATACGCGTATGGAAAGCATATATATTCAAATCCAGGATCACGTCGGCGATGATCCCTCGAGTTAGAGAAGACTGCGGTTTGGACACGAGCGTTCCCATTTTGCCAGTATCCGAGAATTAGAACATCACTTCTCATAGGGTAGGGTGGACGGCCATGTCTACCTATCCGTTCACAATTGGTTGCACATTACCCCTCCATCCTATTCTTGACAGGCTTTGTAGGGAGTATTTTTTCTGTCCGGGACAACTGAGCCCCAACATGTTTAGAATGATAAGACTTATTGATTGGTTTGCTGAAGAGACTGGTCAAAGTTTTGAGTATGAACACTTCATTTCTTTGTGCAGTATTCAAGTTTTTAAGGACGGATTCATCAATGCCCGAATGCGTGGAAGCAAAGGCTTGATACGCAGTTCTAAGGACACCAATGACCGGGGATGGTTGCACCGTACATATTTGTGCGCACTCAGGCATTGTCTCACAACTCTAAGGCTCCTCTCTCTGAAAACTGGAATAAGAGGCATAAGTCCCCGAGTTTTCCTTTGGAATTTTCATATTTCCCCTTTTCGTTTATTTATTCTTTGGATTCTGCCTTACAGCTGCCAAGTTGCCCTATGATAAGCTCATATTGGTTGATGAGCTGAGAGCGTGGGTTGAGCCCATCCTGGAGAATTTTTCCGTTGAGCAGAGGGAATGGACGTACTTCGCCACAAAAAAGGGTCTGACCGTAAAGACTCACGGTGAGAACTTTTCATTGTTGCAGCTATTTTTTCTCTTCGTGGCATTGCTGTACCTGACCGTTTTGCCTTTTGCGGCCATAAAAATTGCGGCTGAGGCAATGCGTAAAAGGGAAGGTGGCGAGGAACTATTGTCTAGCGGTATCAGCTCTCTGAAGAGGAAGAAGAAAATCGAGGGTGAGGGCGGAGCACGGAAGAAGGCTGCTCGTAAGGCTTCTGTTGCTGCCGGGAAGACCTCAGTTGTTGGAGGTGAGACTCCGCCCGGTGCTAGTGTGACCGGGCCTTAAGAAAAGAGTGTTAACACTTCTGCTGCAGTCGCGGAGTCTGCACGGGGAGAGGGCTTTGAAACGGCAGTGATCGACGTTTCTGATACTGAAACCATTGAAAACCTTCTGAGAAAGCCCTATCTCCGAAGCAACAAGAAGAAGGACGAGGAAAAGACTGCCCGTGCTCCGGAAGGAAGTCCTCGAGTTGATGATGGGGTAAAGGTGGGCTTTTCTCGTGCAGACAAGGGCAAAAGAAAGGTTGGTGAAGAAGAAGAAGGAAAAGAAGAGATCTCCCAAGAGGGCAGCCAGAGTCCCCGTGTTTTTTATTTCGAGGATTTGGAGAACGTGGCTATTGTGCATGACTGTGACACAAAAGATCCTAAAGTGGCAAATGATTCTGATATGTCAAGCACAAAGCTTACTCAGCAGACCTTCATCAGCGGTCTGACTGGATCAAGGAACATTCGGGGCGTGCGCTATAGATTTAGCCCAAACTTTCCCTCTGAGTAGGCTAGGGAGCCTAAACAATGTGAGAGGGAATGCACCATGAAGCTAGCCCCCAATGTTAACTTCGTGACTAAGCCGGGTAGTTTGGCCAAGGCAGTTTCATCGCTCATTGGTCCCCGCGAAGAATGGACAATGAGGGAGATGAGTGAGGAAGATCTGGCCTTTGCTATTGCTGCTGACTCTGCCCGGGTAAGTGCTTTTTAACACTTTTAAAGTCGGAAGTAATTTTGAATTTATACTTCTAACCTTATTTCTTTTGTTGTTTCAGTCAAGTTTGATGGCTGCCGAGTTGATGTTTCGTTCCAGAATCAACAATCCTGATGAGGCGCTTGAACTGAAGAAAGAATTGCTGAAACTCCGAAGGAGAACAAGGCTCTGGTAGAGAAGTGTGGTTTCCTCAAGGGCGAAGCTAACCGGTTGGCTAAGACCAACAATAAACAAGTTGAACAGATTAACAAGCTCACCGAGAAAAAGGACCTTCTTTCCGAAGAGAAAGTGGGGTTCGCACAATCTGCCCCGGACTTGGAGGCTCTACTCGAAGAAAACAATTCTTTGCTGAACAAGGCACTTGACGAACATGGATTTTTAAAGATGGGCCTGCAGAAGGCTAAAGAAGAATCTGTTAATGCTTGAGCTGAACTTCAAGCCGCTAGGGACCAAGTTTCCCAGTCAATGAGCGTTCAAGACTCGTTATCCAAAGATTTGGCCAACTTGCGCGATCAGTTCGAGATCAAGGCTAAGCTTACTACGCTTGAAACCAAGCGAACACTACTCGAGCAGGTCCATGCAGGTCAAATCAACATTGATGAAACAATGCTGAAAGCGTAGCGTGCCGTTCGCGAAGTGAGACAAATGTTGAACCTTTCTCCTGAGGAGTCTGATGAAGATGGTGATGAAGGTAGAGATGAGAGCTCAGGTGATGATGACGGAGCCGATGGAGCTTGTGCATCGGGCTCTGGTCATCCCCAAAATTAATGCCCCCCTTCAAAAATTGATCAAGTTGTAGGTTCATGTGTCCGGCGAAAGCCGGATGATTTGTTGCGGACAGAAGTCTCTTTCGGACCTTCTGATCCTTGTTTTTTTATGGCCGGTTTCTTTAGCCTTTGTCACTCAACGAAAACTTATGTCAGGCGCTTTGGCATTTTTATTGTTTCGTCAAGACAATTTATATATTTCCAGATCTTTTAATTCAATGGTTGTGTATAGCTTGAATCTTAGATCTTTGTAATTACGTTTGGAGGCATTGTGGCCTTTCTGCCTTTTATTTAAGCGCTTTTAGAAGTTTGAATTTTGCTAGGTTCTGGTCTTTAAAAGCATGTTCGTATGTCTTAACTTAGCCTTTCTCGAAGAAGAGGTCATAAGTTGTGAATGGTCTGCGCAGATGTTTCATTCTGACCGAGTCGCGGTCAATAGGTTCTGGCCGGATCGTTAGCCTTGCGAAGTTGTTCGCTTACCATTTTTGATAGTTGAAAGTCGACGCATAAAGTTTGTAGTTTAACTCTGGCCGAGTCGTTGGCCTTGTGAACGACTTCTCTTATTTTCGTGGAAGCTTGTCACATATAAAGTTTTAAAAACTCACCTTTTTACAAGGTCTCTTGCCTTTATGAAGGTCTTACTGGCCTACATGGGCCTCTTACCGCCCTCCTTGTTTTTATATTAAAATACGGGAAGTTTTAACATAAAAAGAGTCGAGGCTGGTCGTAGATAAAAAAACACATATAACTGAACGAGGAGTGTGTCCGTTGAGGGATTCGAACCCACAGCCGCGAAGTTGAAGATCTTCAAACTCTACCAGTTGAGCTAAACGGATCTGGCCTTGTTTAGACCGTTAGTACCATTTAGGAGAAATATAATAAAAGTAAGAATGCCATAAAAGTAAAAGGTATGAATAGAATAACTGACTGTTTTACCATTCAGAAGTAATACCCTTTGAGGTGAATCACATTCCAATTGTTTGGGACGATTGAGCCATCTGGTCATGCCAAATGGTAAGATCCCTTACCGACTGACGCGACTACCTTGTAGGGGCCTTCCCAATTAGGGCCTAATTTTCCCGAGTTTTCTTCTAGTGTGTTTTGGGAATTTTTTCTTAATACAAAATCTCCAACCTGAAAACTTCGTACGCGTAGTCCCCGATTATAGTATTGTTCTATTTGTTCCTTCTGGGCGACTACTCGTACAAGTGCTAGTTCCCTTCGTTCTTCGAGGAGATCTAATTCTTCGAAAAGATTGATTGAATTGGATTCTTCGGTAGCATGTGCATACCGTAGACTTGGCTCTCCAATTTCAACTGGGATTAGAGCATCTGTGCCGTATACCAATGAGTAAGGTGTCTCCCTTGTACTCATTTTTATTGTCGTGTGACAAGCCCATAGCACACCGGGCAGTTCTTCTACCCAACACCCTTTGGCCTGCTCAAGGCGCTTCTTGATAGACTCAATGATTATTTTATTTGTTTACTCTGCCTGTCCATTGGCAACTGGATGGTATGGAGAAGAGGTAATCCTTTTGATGTGTAAGTCGTCGAGGAACCTAGTCACTTTCTGGCCGATGAATTGTGGGCCATTATCCATGACTATTTCCTTAGGTGCTCCAAAGCGACATACGACATACCGCCAAAGGAATTCAATTACCTCTATTTGTCGTATATTTGCATATGCTGCCGCTTCGACCCATTTGGTGAAGTAATCGATGACGATTAATAAGAAACGTACCCCTCTTGGCGCAGCAGGAAGAGGACCAACTATGTCCATTCCCCATTTCAAGAATGGCCACGGGGAGATTATTGAGTTGAGCGGTTCTGCCGGTTGATGGAGAAGATGCGCAAACCTTTGACATTTATCACATTTCTTGACGAAATCATTTGTATCTTTCTCCATCTTATCCCAATAATATCATGCGCGGACCAATTTGCGCGCTAACGCTTTGCCCCCAGAATGATTACCACAACAACCTTCGTGGACCTCTCGCATCACGTAGTTGATCTCGTTTGGTCCCAGGCACTTGGCAAGGGGCCATGCGAACATCCTGCGATAAAGATCGCCGTGGACGACTGTATATCGAGCTGCCTTTATTCTGAGTTTGCGAGCAGCTTTCGCGTCATCGGGCAGAGTTCCATGAAGAATATAATTTGTGATTTCATTTCGCGAGTCCCAAGTTGTGTTTATAGCATTAACTTCAAACTTTTCTAGATCTATGGTCGTGCAGAGGAGTTGAACGACAGCCGAGGAGCTGGCCGTCCCAATTTCTGCTACTGACCCTAAATTTGCCAGGTCATCTGCTTTATGGTTTTCTTCTCGTGGAATTTGGAGCACTTCCCATTCGTCGAACTGAGCCAAAAGCTCTTTTACACGGGCAAGGTACACTTGCATTCTGGATTCCCGTGCGATGAAACCTCCGGTCACTTGGTTGACTACTAGTTGAGAGTCACTCTTGAGTTTGATAGTGTTTTCTCCATAGCTTCGGGCTAACTCTAATCCTGTAATTACGGCCTCATATTTGGCCTCATTGTTAGTAATAAACGGGCACTTGATGGCCTGCCTGACGGTCTCTCCGGATAGGGTGATAAGAACCAGTCCAAGGCCGGGCCCTTTGACGCTCGAGGAGCCATCAGTGAATAGGGTCCATACACCAAGGGCCTGCCCAGCGTAGAGTATTGCATCTTTTTCCGCATCAGGATATATATTAGCACTAAAGTTTGCTAGGGCTTGTGACTTAATTGCTACCCGGGGCTGGTAGTAATATCGAATTCGCTTAATTCTACAGTCCATTTACCCAACCTTCCCGAAAATTTGGGTTTATGCAAAATATTGCGTAAAGGAAAGGTTGTCACTGCAGCTATTGAATGACCTTGAAAAGAAGGACGTAATTTACGGGCAGCAGTTACGAGTGCTAAAGCCAGTTTTTCTAAGGGTTGGTAACGTGTTTCCGCATCAATTAAAGCTTTACTAATGTAATAAATGGGAAGTTGCTTACCTTTTTCTTCTCGAACCAAAACTGTGCTTACCGAAGACTTTGAAACCGCCAAATAGATCAACAACTGCTCCCCGTGCTGAGGCATAGAGAGTAGTGGTAGATTGGATAGATATTTTTTCAGATCTCTCAGCGCTTGTTGACATTCAGGAGTCCAATTGAATTCCTTGTTCTGCTTCAGAACATCAAAGAAACTTTTGCACCGGTCAGATGAATGGGATATAAACCTGCGCAAGGCTGCCACCCTCCCAGTCAATTTCAAGACGTCTTTCCGGTTGTGGAGCACGTCGAGAATTGACTCAATTGCTTTGATTTGAGTGGGGTTGACTTCAATTCCACGCTGAGAGACGATGAAGCCTAGGAACTTTCCTGAACCAACTCCAAATGCGCAGTTCTCTGGATTAAGCTTCATGTTGTATTGGTCAAGTATTTGGAAGGCTTCCTTCAAGTGTGCCAGATGATCTTCAGCCCGTTTCGACTTGACCAGCATGTTATCAATGTATACTTCCATGGTCTTACTGATATAATCGAGGAACATACGATTGACCAATCGCTGATACGTTGCACCTGCATTCTTTGATCCAAACGGCATGACTTTGTAGCAATACGTCCCTCTGCACGTTATGAATGATGTTTTTTCCTGATTGTTAGGGTCCATCAATATTTGATTGTACCCTGAATATGCATCAAGGAAGGTGAGCACCTCGTGCCCGGCGGTTGCATCAATCAACTGATCTATCTGGGGAAGAGGATATGAGTCCTTCGGACAGACTTTGTTTAAATCGGTGAAGTCAATGCAAACTCGCCATTTCCCATTTTTCTTAGCCACAACGACCACGTTGGCTAACCATTCTGGATATTTAACTTCGCGTACAGATCCAATCTTCAGCAGTCGATCAACCTCATCGTTTATGATTTGATTCCGAAAAGCTCCATGGGGGCGCTTCTTCTGCTTCACCGGACGGTGGTACAGGTCAACATTCAACTTGTGAGAGATAATTTCTGGAGAAATACCCGTCATGTCTGCATGCGACCAAGCGAACGTCGTATGCTGCTCCTTGAGGAATTGAAGGATATCTCCTTGGAGGCGTTCATTTAATTCTGCCCCTAAGTAGACCTTCCGCTCTGGCATGTCCGCGAACAGTTCTTCTGGTTCCAAAGCTTCCACGGTCGGTGAATAATTTTCCCGTGCCTCTAGTTTTGTGATAAATTCCGGGACCTTATACTTTGCTTCTTCATTTGCTGCGTCAGATCCCGGTTGCTGTGATTGCTATTTATTTTCTTCTGGCAGCTTGAGGGCCACCGAATAGCAGTCTCAAGCAGAGCATTGCTCTCTTCGTATCTCGCGTATTTCCCATTTTGATGGGAATTTCAATACCTGATGATATGTGGAGGGAAAAGCCTGCATTTCATGGATCCATGGTCCTCCAAGGATAATGTTGTAGGCCATGTCTCCGTTGACAATTTGGAACACCATCTCCTTTGCTACCCCCTCGATAAGAGTTGTGAGAGTAATCTGGCCAAGGGTCTTCTCACTTGAGTTGTTAAAGCCGGAGAGAACATGCGACACTGGCACGATCTTCTCCATTAGTTGCATATCTTTGACAACTCGTGATTGAATGATATTTGCAGAACTGCCCGCATCAATGAGCACTCTTTTGATATCAAACTCTGCCACGCGTAATGTTATTACCAGCGCATCAACATGTGGGAATTGCAAGCCATCTATATCCGAATATTCAAACGTTATTGTTTCTTCTGGCCGTGGACGCTTGGTCTTTGTAATAGAGACCTTTGCGTATTTCTTTGCTGTGAAAACAACGGAGTCAACTTCGATCCCGCCCGAAATAACGTTGACTGTCTTCTTCGGGGAAGATGCTCGTGGAGGGCCAGATTTGTTTTGCTGAGCCTTCGCATGAGTTTGCTTTCCCTTTTCGATTAGAATTTCCTTCAAGAATCCTTGTTTTAATAAATGTGCGACCTCATATCTTAAGGCCTTGCAATCTTCAGTGGTGTGACCGTGGTCACGATGAAATTCGCATGAAAGGTCCTGATTTCTCTTACTTGGATCGGTCCTTTGGCCACTTGACCTTTTCGCCTATATTTTTGAGGGCTGCAATCAGTTCAATAATTTCTATGTTGAAGATTGGTAAAGTTGGGGCTCCACGAGTACTTGACTCTGAATCGTCTCCTCGTGCTAGTCCTTTGTTATTGCGACCGCGCCCTTTGTATTCATTGCGTGATCGGTCAGGGTACGGTTCATAACGTACATCCGACCTTTCTGACTCTATCTTCCCGCCAGAGCCACCACTTCGTGATTGATTCTTTCCTCGGTAACTAGTTCCTATCAGCTTGTCTTCATCAATGCGTACTTTGGAGTTGTAGCGATTGTAGACATCTGACCAATGGGCTGCTGGGAATTCGCGAAGAGATTTGTATAGCCTGCGCGTAGCTTCTGAGCTTTTGACATCCAAACTGTTTGTGAATGCAATGGCCGCCTATCTATCCGGTACCTTGGGCAAAAATATGCGCTCCTGTTGGAAACGGTCCACGTATCTTCGGAGAGATTCGCCGGGCTTTTGCTTGATCTCAAAGATGTCTTCCACGCGAGTTTATGTCTTCTGGCGCCTGTGTGGGCTATTACGAACAATTCAGCCATCTCCGCAAAGGACCCAATAGATTTTGGTGGCAACATTGAGTACTATCGTAGAGCTCCATCCGCTAGGGTCTCCACGAATTTCTTCAATTTCACTGATTCAATCTCCTCATCGATGAGATCACTTGCTTTTATAAAATTGCTAAACATCATGAGATGATCATTGGGGTCAGTTGTCCCACGATATCTTAGAATGTTCCGCATTTTGAACGTTTTGGGTATCGCCTTCGGTGCTGCTTCCTTCTTCCATGGCCTTTGCGAGTAGTGTTAAACGTCAATTTTCTTCAATGTGGGTGGAGCACCTGGTATTTGATCAATTCTCTCGTGGAGAGACTTTTGAAGTGCTTCTTGGCTCTCTTTGAATTGCTTGGTGAGTGCCTCCACGACGACGCTCATTTCAGCGGATACCACAGATCCTCCGTTTTGATTTTGATTTGCTTGGGTTGCTGGATCCATGGTTCCTCCGTTGTTGGCCGTATTTTGATCTCCATCTCGCCTTGAAGTGTGTGAAGAAGGAACATCTAGACCTTGGGCTGTAGGATCAGTCCCCATAACTGATGGGATTCGCCCTCCAAGAGAATTGATCGCCTCGTTTATTCCCCTATTGACCTCCGTTTATTGTTGCATAAACTCAAAGATTGTTTCTTGGAGATTCCTTTGATCTTGGGTTGGCGGACTGGGTCCTACACGACGCGTGCCAGGGGAGAGACTTCTATGGCGTCGTCTTCTAGGCGGGGTTCTGTTCTGAGAGTGTTCACGCCTGTTCCGTTGCCTACTTGGTCCTTGGGAAGAACGTTCTTGCCTGTCGGACGAGTAATCTGGAGAGTAATTAGGGCTTGATAGAGGAGTACTTACTTGACTTCCGCCCACCATAGTTCCTTGTGAATCGCTTTCTGCCATGTTATTACAAACAAAAGATCGACAGAAAAGAATACAATGCAGGAAAACGATAAACTATTAACCTATAGAGAGCTATTGATCGGCTCCCACTGTGGTCGCCAAATTGTTTAACCTAGATCCGATCTTAGGCCAATTAACAATTAAATTTGTATTTGCGGAGTCACGATCGATAGTTTAGATTAAGAGTTTAGCCGATTTAAATACAGGATTGCATTAATTACAAGATTATGAATATATATGCACGATTTTCGATGGAGATGTAATGATAATTAATGATGATATGAAAGTAATACGAAATAATTGAAGATAAATAAGATTAAAGCGCAAATTAAACAGGTAGAAGGAACCGTATTAGATCGCTTGATCTCGGTGAGGATCCCTTGATATTAATTACGCTTGAAGACTTGAGAACGAAATATGCAGTATTGTAAATAATGAACAGTAGTGAGCGAGAGCAAAGAGAGTATTTTATTGATATTGTAGATAGAGAAGAGAATGTCTGTTACAATGATTCGAAAAAAAAAATGCTATATATAGATTTTGCTAGGCAGCCGTTGGATATGTGACCGCTGGGTAGCCGTTGCCCTTGTAACAATTCATTGAGCAGTTGTGTCTGAAGAGGTAACTGTTCATTCAAATCGCATCGATTTGGAGAGGCGTCACGTAACTGTCTTGGGCCTGCTCGTGGTAACCGCCTAGTCAATCATCTGTTTGTTAGATGTCTGTCCGGAGAAAGCTCTGCCCGTGCCACGTGGCAGACACATGTCCCGTGCCACATGGCAGACACATGTCCCGCCACGTGGCAGACACGTGTCACTCTTTTTTAAGTGACGATGGTTTTTATCCAATACAGATAGTCCCCGCACTTCTGGAGCAGAGTTTTTGCTTGAGGAGTGGATGTGAATTTTGGCGGGTAATTTTATTTGGAAAGTCCAACCTTCATCTGCAACATGATAAGTCTCAGTGACGTGCGCATTAAATGCGCGAGGTAAAAAGTAACTGCGCCAGACACGTCCACATTAAATAAGCTGTAGAATTAAGCGAATTCGATATTACCTACCAGCCCCGGGTAGCAATTAAGTCACAAGCCCTAGCAGACTTCGTAGCAGACTTTTGTGCTAATATATATCCTGATGTGGAAAATGATGAACTATTAACCTATAGAGGCTATTGACCGGCTCCCTCTGTGGTCGCCAAATTTTTTAACCTAGATCCGATTTTAGGCCAATTAACAATTAAATTTGTATTTGCGGAGTCACGATCAATAGTTTAGATTAAGAGTTTAACCGATTTAAAAAGATAAATAAGATTAAAGCGCGAATTAAATAGGTAGAAGGAACCGTATTAGATAGCTTGATCTCGGTGAGGATCCCTTGATATTAATTACGCTCGAAGACTTGAGAATCAAATATGCAGTAATGTAAATGATGAACAGTAGTGAGCGAGAGCAAAGAGAGTATTTTATTGATATGGTAGATAGAGAAGAGAATGTCTGTTACAATGATTAGAAAACAAACGCTATATATAGATTTTGCTAGGCAGTCGTTGGGTATGTAACCGCTGGGCAGCCGTTGCCTTTGTAACCATTCATTGAGCAGTTGCGTTTGAACAGGTAAATGTTCATTCAAATCGCATCGATTTGGAGAGGCGTCACGTAACTGCCTTGGGCCTGCTCGTAGTAACCGCTTAGCCAGTCATCTGTCCGTTAGATGTCTGTCCGGAGAAACCTCTGCCCGTGCCACGTGACAGACAATGTCTCGTGCCTCGTGGCAGACACGTGTCACTCTTTTAAGTGACGATGGTTTTTATCCAATACAGTAGTTTTGCTGGACAGCTTAACAAATCATTTTTATTAAAAGTATATAAAGAAATTATATATGGTTAGAGTTGAGTGGTTGAGTTATGATTAATTATTGGTAAAATACATCGACAACTCATTAATGTTGTCTACATTTTTTCACTTAGATACTTTATTTTAAGTTCGTTCCATTTGAACACTCCAATCATATCTCATCTGTGTCGCTTAAACACAACTTAGTGATGTGACATAGTGTATGTACTATACCCTTTTTTAGAGTGTGAGAGACATTTTTCTCATTTTAATTTTTCTTTTCTCTTTCTTTTTCCTTATATTTTTTTCCACTCCTTACTCCATTGCTGCAATTGTTAGAGGAAAAAGAACTATGTAACATTCAGTTTTTTTTTTTTCACATTTCCTCCAAAGAAAACCCTTTTTTATGCTTTTTTACACATTAGAAAGGAAATCCATCATATCATATCATATCATATTATTATAAAAGTGAAAATCCCAAAGTAAAAATGTGAAAGACGGTTTACCCTTTAATCAAACACATTTTCATTCAAAGATGTAAATATAAAATAGAATTTATTTAAAGAAGATAAAGATAATTAAAAAAAGTTTATTTCTACTTCATTCGGTAGAATGAATTTAATACATTATAAGCATTTGAAGTCTGTACACTTTCTGTACTTAATAATTTTTTAATATTGAAAACTAATTGTCACTTCAAAATTTAAGTACCACAACGTGTGCATGTATATTCATTCTATTCAAGTTGTCTGTTACTATTCTGATGATTTATATCTCTTATCTAATTACTCCTATTAAACTTGATATATAAAATAGCCTTTGGGTGATTACTAGATGCAATTGATTTAATCAATTGGTGCACATCTTCTCCACCTCTTTGTTTTGTGTAGGAGTATTCAGAAGGTGCAATTCATTCATCAAACTATTTTTTAAAATTTTTATGTGCCATATTGGTGTAGGTTAGTTGGTTTTTGTACTTTCACAAAGTGCAAGCAGCCCTCTTCTGCTCTTCATTCACTGGCAATATAGCGTTCTCAATCTCAGTAATTTATTGTCATCTTTGAGAGGAGATCATCAGTAATATCTAGACGCGCAAAACTTACTTTCTTTTAATTTTACTTATTAATTAATTCTTCTAATTTCACTCTATCTCACAAATGTTAGTCACAGTCAGTAGAGGAAATAATGATGGAACGTCTATAAAAAAAATTTTAAACGTAAATTTCATTTTTTTCTTTCTTTCTCCCGATCATATCAGTATTACAGTGGTAAAATACATCTATTAATAAGATGCGTGATGATTGAATTTAGAGATGAATACATTAAGTCCAAACATTATTTCATTGCTTAAGAAGTGATGGAACAATCAATTCCTTTCTCCACCTTTTAGAGTATTTTGATTGCCTGACTTTTCTTTTGTCAACTGAATAATGTGATCATCTTGATAGATGTTTAGAATCTTAACAACATTTGTGGAATTGAGTTTGAATTTTGTTGTAGGCATAATAGCAAAAGCTACTTACACACGAGGAATAATGGAGATAAAACTCATTTAATCTTGAGAAAATACACTATAAGTCATATTGAAGCCATTATTTTTTCTTTAAGCAATTATTTAATGTACATATATATCTTTGTACTCTTATTATTACGAGTTTATCATTTAATTTCCTTATATCGAGTATAGTTTGCTATCTAATCCGAAAAGGAAGAACATATATCATTGGATAGATTTGGAAATAGGAGGCAAAAATAGAACTCACAATATTTTTGTGAGAACTCACAATAAATAGGATCAATATTACTTTAGAAGCATACCCTTTGTTTGTTTAGTTTTTAGAGCTCAAATCCACATTTCGGTGAAATTTATGCTATTTTTATTACTTTATATACTCATTGATGTGAGATTCACGCGCAAAGCGCGTGTCCAAAACTAATTAATATAAATGAGGAAATCTCCCAAAATAAAAAATGAACGACTATTTTACTCTCCAAAATCTAAATAATGCCTTTAGTTTTAATATACAAAATAAGTTAGCTACAAGGTTAGTTCTTGAATTTATGAATTACGTTTTGGAATTTTCATCAATATGTGAACATGTTAACCAAAAACTTTATTTTGAAATCTTAAAAACTCTATTAAATATTTATTTATACTGTAAATTGTACGTATTTTAAGAACTACAAATTAACTTTTCACTGTTTATATTTCAAAGTTGAGCTTTTCTAATTTCAGAAGAACTATTACGTATAGATTTATCTGTGTTCTTTTGCTTGGGGTATTTTTATTATTCTAAACTAACGAACTATCAATTTAATTAGGGAAGACAATTGGACTTTAGTTTATCATGTTTTTGCATTGAAAGTTTCAGAGAATTTATTAGGGTACGTATGAAATCTTTGCATTATTTTCAGCATTAGCCTCTTGAGATTCCCATACATGTATCTTTTTTCAGTTTTAAGAATAAAAGTACAAAAACTCGAGTATTTTAAATTCATTAATTTGACATGATGAAGAAGAAGAAGAAAAAGCACTCGGGAATGACGTGCACCATGCATATCTTATTGCCTCTCCTTAAAGAGTCACGACCAAGTTTTTATTGTTACCCAATATTTGCAGAACTACAATCAGAAGAACTAAGTTTATAGTCTCTTGCTTATTTTGATTCGGTGATTTTTTTTTTTTTGTACTTGATTCATTTGGTTAAGATGAAAGATTAGAACTGTAGTGTCAAGACAAGTTAGTCGACCCAATATTTAATGGGTGCATCATAAATTTCTATTGTCATCGACATGTTATGATCCTTCTCAACTTTTTTTTATTTGTCAGATGATTTCTCTAGCCATTTCATAAGCGTGTTATATCTTCTCGATTGTTGAATTCAGGTAATTCATTTAGGGTAAATTTATCACACTAATACTAAAGGTCACGAGTTCAAGTCGTGAAATCATCCATTTACCACTGTGGAGTGTTGTCTTTCTCCGTACCATGTGTGTCGCATCATAGCTCGTGAAATTTGAAACTACCGAAATAATACTCCTCAAATTTAAGCATGCCTTTGTGTTAATTTTCTATTTCTTGTTGATAAAAAATAGTACTCCCCATATTTAATCATGCCTTTTTGTGTAATTTTCTGTTTCCGGTTGATTGTCGACCTACTCGGTGGTTTGTGATCAGATCAAGCTGCAATTTTAAGTATCTAGATAATGGGTTGTTATATTTTAGTTGTCCTTTTGAAAGACTAAAACACATAATTCATTGTGCTTTAGCTAATGTGGCGAGCACTTGGGTTTCTACGTACATCTTGTGAGGCCGTCAACAAACCATCATTTCCAAAATTCATACTATTTTTAATTTTTACTTAATGATGTAAACATATTTGTTTTTTATAATTAATGTAATTTAAAAATATTATACTCATTAATAGGGGACAGGCGCAAAGTGCGTACCAAAAACTATTATTATAAAAATGAGAATCTCCTTAGTTAAAAGTGAATGATCATTTTACCCTTTAATTAAGAACTACTCTAAAAATAATTTTTTATAAATATATGTATTTATGGAACTTTAAACATGAACTTTTTAATTCACAATGAACATGGTAAATGGCTTTCTAATGAGCAGGTGCTTGAATTAGCCGATTACATTGAACAGGTGCTTGGGCTTCCCTGCCTTTTTAATTGGTTTTTAAATTACTCTACTAAATTGTTTTTGTCTTCCTCATCTTATTGAAAATGCATCAACCTTTAAAACGTCTTTTCTTTTGGTTTCCAACAATTATAACACGTTGGTTTATGTATATACACAACACCTCAACCGAATTTCTGCTTGGATATTTCTTCCTTTATATTGTTTCTGAAATATACATATGCATCAAGTTTTTTATTTATATACATATATTGTTTCTCACCATATTTGGCAGTACGAAGAGGAACCAGCCATAATATCTCACATCCATATTGGCACGTACTTCGCTTTATTCTTTTAATTTAACAGCCAAATTAAAATTAGTTTTTATTTCTTAATCATATACTTCCACCCAGTAGTTTTAGCAAGATCTTTTGGTAAACTTGGTTTTTGTTAGAGATTAAAGTCACAAGTCTCTACAATGACATTGGAACTTTTCAGCTCCAAAAACTATGAGATCAAATAAGATATACTATATGTTTGTTTTTATCTTTCATTATATATTGTGATTCATATGCTAATACTGTGATTTGGATATATTTCACCAAAATTATACTAATGTATCTCTCCAGAATGTAAGTCTCAGGCCTTGGTTGTACTTGAATAATGTTTTATTTACGCTACATGTTTAAATAATTTTTCGGCTCCTGAAGTTTAAATAAAACATATTGTAATCTTTTTAGCTTACTTAATTTGCTATTACAGTCATTCTAACATGTAACTGATTGGCATGCCGCATCAGAAAATTGGTGATAATTATACGCTTTTATAGTTATTTTTAAAAAAATATAATTAATATAGTCATACATACTGCTAACTGAAGTTACTCACTAGCTTTGTCAATCAAACAGTAAAAATTACTCCATATAGTCATACATATTGCAGAACATTATTCTTTAATTACAGTTATATAATCTATGTCGTTTTGTTAGACTTTTGAAAGGTCTAGATTAAATGGTAGAAAATCATTTTTATATTACAACTATATATTGTGTTCAGATCTACTTCCTTGATAATACAGGGTAAATCACAAGGGCGAAGAGATCTAAGAAAATTGGAAAAAACATACATACCTGTTGATACCAAATTTCGTCCCGAAAATTTAATTAATTAAATAAAAATTAATTATTAAAATTTATTAAAGTAAGTTAATAAATTTTGAAAGAAAAGGGTTAAATTACATGGTTTACTTAAAAACCCAGCTTATAAATGCAATTAGTTTAACTAAAAGTAAAAGAGGCTAAATGTGCAAGCCCCCATCCAATTAGCCTACCTGTGCAAACCATATACACTACACACGCCTAATCTCCCTCCCCATTTCAGTCTTGCCCGTTTCCCCCTCATACCCGAACCCCAATTTCCCCGACCCGCGCGTAAACCCTAAAGACTCAATCGACCCAAGTTTTTTCTAATTTTTCCCTCCAAATTTCAACTCCTAATCAGTCCAAAACCCTACCCCACTGGTCCCCCACGTTCCCCTCTCTCACCAGTACAAAAACCCCTTTAATCCTATCTGTTGTTTTAAAGTTTGATTGAATCCGAGCCGTGAGATGTCCAACGTCTATTTTTCTCTTTGAATCAGGGTGGAAGTAGTACAATCCAAGAGGATTATACTATTTTGACCTTGGTTTCAAAGGGAAAAAGCAAAGGGAGTAAAGGTCGCTTTTGGGAATTCAAAGAGATCCGAAACCCTAGCATTATAGGTATAAAGGTATCTTTTACTCATTATTGGAGGGGGTTCGGAGTTTACATATAAAAAACGGCAGCATTTTATCACACAAGGGTTCCTTCTTTTGAGTTTTTTTTACTATTCCATTGCAACTTTGGGTGTTATCGCTTCATCGTTCTCGCGTCGCTTTGTTACCATTCTAGTTGTCGACCTTGTCGAGTCGCTTCCTTCAGATTTAAGCCCTGTTCACTGCCCTTAAGCAGGTTAGGATCCAAATTTTTCTTTTGATATTTATCGCTTGTTTGATTTGTTTGCTGCTAGTTTGATAATGCATATGTTGTTTGAACTGTCAAGATATTTGCTTGATTAGATAATGACTGAAATCTGGGTTTATGTACCTATAAGAATCTAGGTTGCTTAATCAGATAGGAAAATGAATTCTTTGGTATGTTCTATTTCCAAAAGTTAAGGTCGCATGGTCTGTTTCATATCCTCGCAAGTTATGTTCTGTTAGCTAGGCTGTTTATAGGCTTCTTTATTATCTACTTTTCCAATTTAGCATTAATGGTATGAAACTCCTGAAGATCTTTGTGAGTTTGTTCCTGGTTCTTGTTTGTGAAAGGGTAAAGGGTTCTGGATTTCTTTTCCCCTGTCTGGTCTCTTTCCCCTTTGCTTTCGGTCACATAAATTGTTGCTTGACCCTTTTAAACCTTTTGTTTCTATTTAATGTTGGGTTCCCTGGTTGCAATCTGCTTTTCCTTTATGCCTGGTTGCCTGCTCGTGTTAGTTTAGGAGTCATATTTTGGAGGCTGTTCAAGGTTATTGGTGAGCTCAAAAAGTTAGTTCAGGGAGTAAGCTGGAGTTGTTTCAGTGTGTATGTGAGTTCCTGATGAGTGAGTTTGGTGAAGAGTTTGTTTGTGTTTTGGTTCAGGTGGTGTGCAGTTAGTGTAGGAGCTGGATTGTCTGGTAAGCTATGAGGTTGGGTGTTCTGGTAGGTCTGGTATTTTGGTTCAGGCAGTGGAGGAGTTTTTAGGCTGGTCTGGCCAGTAATGTGTATGTGTTTGTGCAGGTGTGAGATATGAGGGAGTTCAGAGCAGAAGTAGTTTGCTTCCTGTTTTCTGTTGGTTTTCTTTTGTATTAGCTTGCTCTGCTGGATTTTTCTTTCTTTTTGCATATTCTAGCTAATCAAGATCTGTTAAGTTCTCTCTGTTTTGTTTTCTCTATCAAGTTTTCATGTTCTTTTAACTATCAGCTTGTTTTCACTTTGCCTGGGCATTCTGGATATTGTGGGTGTTCCCGGATTAGTTTCCATGCTTGTTCAACTTCTAGGATGGTTGGCTTGTAGAAGTATTAATTGTTGGTTTGGTGAATGTGAGGTGTGTGCATTATGTTGCAATCAGTTTTTGTAGTTTGTCTTGGTGGTGTAGATAGCTGTTCTTGGTGGTTAGTTAGTGAGAGTAAGTCCAGAAGTTCTGCGTGTGCACCAAGTATATGTGGTGTGAAGGTTGTTTTAATAGCTGCAGGTCTGGGAGTTGTTTTGGTTGCTTTTCTGGTTGCACCTATGAAACTGAGAGGCTTTCTATGAAACCGAAGACCAGTGAGGTGCTATGTGGGAAGGTCATTGAGACCCTGGATTGTTGATGCTCTGTTGGTATTGCAATGTTATAGAACTTATTAGATATCCAGCCTGCTTCCAGATTTGTGCATGTGTTCTGGGAAGTTTGTATTGGTCTGATGGTTGGTGCAGGAGTCACTTTGGGTAAGGAGAGGGGCTTTGTTGCATGCAGATGCTGATAGTGTGTTTTGAGAACTCTTTCAGATTGGCGTAAGAGACTATTTATTTGCTGCAAGATTAAGAGAATTGTAGGATTAGCTTATAGTTGTTTCTAGTTGATGGTTCAGAATTGAGAGGTGTTTTTGGAGGCCTACGAGCAGTTGTTAGGTATCTGGTTGGAATTGCAGGAATGGTTAGAGGTGATTTAGTCATCTGCAGGTGGTGTTTGGGATGCTGAGTGTCTTGGTTCATCCTGAAGTAGTGTAGGAGTTCATAGTCTCATCTTAGGCATGGGTTGTAGGGTCTGTCTCGTATCGTTTTTTTTTATCTTGAAGAGATCTGTTCATCTATTGGCACAACGTCTAACTTGTAGGAGAAACAGTTTATACAATATTAAAAATTCTGTTTAGATTTTAAAGTTAATGCAACACTGCCTAATTGCTATGTTGATACAGGACTCTGAATTTTATTAATATAAGTAGTATATGCACTCTATATGAGATGGTTCAATTGTAAATCCTTTACATCCTTCATTCATAGTTAAAAGCTGAAAACCATTTTCTACTACCCAACTACATTCTTTTGGTGTTTATTTGTTTTTTTATTTGTTGTCTAGCGTATACTAATTCTTTATCCCCTTTATTTTCCTTGGCATGAACACTTTCGGGAACGAGTTGAAATAAAACTCACAAATGGGATGGCTGCATGCATTGAAAGTTATTTGACCCGCTCCGCATTTTCGGGACTTGATATCCCCGAAAATGTAAAAGAAAAGAAAAGAAAAGAAAAGAAAAGAAAGCGAAAATCTCTAAATTCAAGGCTCAATGATTGAGTTGCGCTTCCGGGTTCTACTTTCTCAAACTCCCGCTTTCCCGTTCCCTTTAGAAAGCATGTTTTAGGAAGCCCTGAAACCGGACTAGGATTTGCATGTTAGAAACTTGGTAGGATAGTCGCTTTATTGAAGTGTTAACTTATTGCATGTTTAAAATGATTATATAATTGCTTATCCCGTTTCTTTGGGACTCGCCAATTAGTTTAAGTCAATAGTAATCTACGGTTAATTATCGAGTGCAAAAGAAAATAAAATTTAGTTAAATTATACATCTCCATCTATTATTTATATTTATTTATCCATTTATTAAATATCTATTTATCTATCTACTCAGTTACTCATTAATCGGATTAATTATGCGATATTTATTTAATTAATCTTATTTATTTAATTTAATTAATCATTTATTTAATTAATTAATTAATAATAATAATTATTTATTTATTCATTTATTTATTTAATTAATTATTATTTATTTATTCTTTATTTAATTAAATTAATAAATGCTAATTTATTTAATCAAGTTATCTATTTATTTATTTATCCATTCACTTAAGCGATCAATTAATCAATTATTTATCAAATTATTTACTTAGAGTATTTTATTTTATTTATATTATCTATTTAGTTCATTTATCCTTATTTATCTAATCAACTAATCAATCGACCATGTTGTAATTCATCCATTTATTTAATCTTAAGATTTCATCATTTATTTATCTAAGTATCAGCGTAACCTATACCCTTATCTTTTTTTTTTTTTTTTTTTTTTTTTTTTTTTGAAAACTAACTTTGGGCTTCATTCAGATACAAGTCAGAAGAAACCCACTGCTTCTGAACAGAACCAATATAACCAAATTAGAACGTGGTTATCGCTTATCGGCACTGATGCAAAGCTAGTAAAATGTTATCATAAACTATTACAAAACTTGCACCATAATGACTAAACCATCCATGGTTAAAACATGACCAAAATCCATATGCTTGTCCAAAAGTAAGCAAGCCTTGTAAACGAAAGTAAAGACGATACTAAATAAGGACTAATTCCCAGACAATCAAAAGTATTAAGCCAATTTCCATGTGGCTTTGATAATTAAGCCCTCAACGCAGTCTCCTGGCCTCTCTCTCAGACTCGAGCAGTGTGAGAACATCACCCTCCCTTACTGGTCCCTTGACGTTTCTCATGATATACCTGTTTTGGTCATCCATAAACTTGACTCTCACTTGAGTCACCTGTCCTCTGGATCCAGTACGACCCATGACTTTCACCACAATAGCATGCTTGATTGCAGATTCCATTCTTGAATAGGAGGAAGAGTTAGCAAGAAAGCTACGACGGCTAAAGAAAAGCTCACACAGGCTAATCTATACCCTTATCTTATCTATATTATCCTTAGCTAAAATTAATTTTATTATTATCCTTAACAAATTCGTGAAAACCGCCGGATTAACCGCATTTAGCGGATTTTCGAAAGTGCTCCCGCAAGGGACCTTCTTTCGAATTTAATAGAACCACTTACTCGGAATCTCTGATTTTTAATTTAATTTCATTTAATTAAAGAATAAAATTGCACTCTTTAGTTAACTTAGGTTTCTAATAATCCTTGAATTAGGTGGCGACTCCAAAGAAACCCTTTGGAATCCCATTTTGTTGAAATATACCCGAAACCTGTCTTTTCATAAAGAAAGGGTAATTTTTTGGGTTCAACAATACCTATTACCAAGTTGAAGAAATCTGAGACAAAAAAGATTTATTAAAGTTTTAGTAATAAGAAAAGGCTTCATTGTGATCCAGTTAATAATGATTTAATACCTTCCGTTCTCCTTCACATGGGACTCACGTGCAATGCACGTGTCCATCACTAGTTATAATAAAAGATGCAATCCCTATAGCAAAAAGTAAACGACCATTTTAACCTTTCTTAAATATGTTATTTTTGATATTCCGATCCTTTTTAATTCTTAACTAGATTGAAAACACTTAATGAACAAATAATCTAGTGGAGTATTTAATTTTATTCATTTATTTCGTGAACATACAGAAATGAATAATCCAAGTTCGTTTGTCTCTTCAATTTCCTGCCAATAATATGCACTTCAAAAGAGAACTTTTTGAGGTTTAATTAGTTGTCATTTGAATTTCCGCCATTGAAAACATCCACTAGAGAGCCTGTTGGATATTGGGCTTGGGTTTTGGGTCGCCCATGTGGACTGACCCGACCCGGTTAGGAGAGATAAGAAAGAGCAGTTAAAAGTAAGTTACCACATGTTATCCCACTTCTTCTGATAAAAAGAACGTGAGTAGTGGGAATAACTACTTCAAAAAAAGAAACTGCTCCCTGCTCTTATATTAATAGAAGAATAACGTGTCTTTTCTTTCATCTGACAACTTAAGAAAAAACATTGTGAACTTCTTCTTCTTCTCTCTTAATTCCTCCATAAAGTCACACACAACGAAACATTTAGTTTGTGGAAACCTACCTTGTTTCCTAGTGATTCAAGGTTTGACTTGGGGCAATTTCTTGATAGTAGATTCAACTTCTGCTGTGGTGTTAACAGGTACACAACTTTTATCCCTGTTACCGTTATTAATTTCCAGCAATTGGTATCAGAGCCAATGGTTCAACGAGACGAGTATGCAGCGGAGTGAGTGCGTGGGGCCCGACTTAGCCTTTACCCGTTGTGGGCCGGATTACTGCTTGCCTTTACCCACAACTTTGAGGGCCCGGTTAATGTCTTTGCCCGTCTATTCGCCGGTTTACAACCTTTGGCATAGCTTCAAAGACGCACACAAAGGTACTCGATTGTTGACGTGGGTGACACACAGTACAATGAATCTCCAAATAAGCAGTGACGTCCCATGTGGAACTTAGTTCGAGGGGGAGATTGTTTGGGTGTGCGAACCAAGTCCCACATCGGAAGTTGGTAAGGAAAATAACCTACTTATAAGGTGTAGAGATCTCTTAATGGTATGAGGCCTTTTGGGAAAACCGAGCGGGCTTAGCTCAGAGCGGACAATATCACACCATGTTAAGAGCACATTGGGCTGTTTCAGCCCAACAATTGGTATCCGAGCCTAGGGTTCTTGTTAATTGTTTCCAAGTCATGGATTGAATATTAACAGCATAATATAATGTTTGAAAATTAAAATTAGTCTAGCCCATAACTATTCGGCATGATACATATTTTTTTTAGATTGTACTCGTTTAGGGCTTTCCGTTGATATATTATTCATCAAAAATGGATTTAAAACGAGTAAGATACGAATTTTTGAAGTTATGCTGAAAATTATGACAGCTTTATAAAAAAACTGCATTCTGTAATTTGATTTCTGCAAATTACTGGTTTAGAATTAAAATATGGGTTATATATTTTCAGAATCTACTCATTACAGGCTTTCCGTTGATATATTATTCATCAAAAACGGATTTAAAATGAGTAAGATACGAATTTTTGAAGTTATGCTGAAAATTGGACAGTTTTATAAAACTGCATTCTGTAATTTAATTTCTGCAAATTACTGGTTTAGAATTAAAATGTGTTATATATTTTCATAATCTACTCGTTACAAGCTTTCCGTTGATATATTATATGATGATAAACGGATTTAAAATGAGTGAGATATGAAGTGTTGAAGTTCTGCCTATAAATGTGTTTCTCTTCGAATGACTTCGTAATAGCCAAACTATTCTAATGGTATACAACCCTTTCTTCTACAAGTTGTGACATATGTTGTCATATTGAATGGTATGTCCATTCTTATTGTTTCATTGTTCCTATTTCAGAAATGGCTGAATAGGGACAAGCTCGACTTGCTCCAAGTGGGAGTGGTATTGGAAATCGAGCAAGAGGACAACGTAGAAGAGTACGTCGTCGTATGACATATTCCCGAGGACGTGAAGTCATAAGGAATGATGTTTCCAGGACGATGCAAAATGTGCTAAGGGATGCAAGGGCTATACGAAGGGAAAGAGAAAAGAAATTTAGAGAGCGTAGGGCTTCACTAGTTGATCAAATTGAACATTATCAGTTTACCCGAGATGCACTAATTGATGCTATTGGTAAAATTGAACTTTATGATTGGGAAGCCTTAGCAATTTTAGTAGATTCACTTGGAGAACCTTTCGGTAATATTTTAACTGATATTTATCACGAGGATTGGCCAAGTGAATCTTTTTGAGTTTATATTCTTAAATTTGAAGCCGAGTGGGAGAATCGTCTCTGCAACAACTTGTAATTTTTTTTATTAATGAAACTTTGTTATTATTTTGCAAGATTTCATATTTTTTTTATTTGCTTATTTATATGTGTGGCAATTAAAATAAGTATGACATAAAATTGAAAATCTTGACGAAATACATACTATGAGAAATGATTTTATAAAATATTAGTTAAGCATTTAGTTGTAGATGATGAATGGAAACATAGTAACCTTTCGATTCTATACTAAGTGTCAAATTAATATTATATTTAATTGATTTGCCTAAGTGTGTATATCACATGCGAGAATGATGAGTAATAAAAACACTTGCATTATTGTTTCATTTAACAGACTATGGCATCAAAAACTATCATTGCTGACTTAAACAAGGGTGACAAACTAAACGGCGAAAATTATGATATTTGGAGCTGTAAGATGTGGTATGTGCTGGAAGAGCAAGATGCTCTAGAAGCTATTAACCATGTCATGGTTTGCCCAGAGGAGGGTAACACTGCCCAACATAGGAGGGATCTTGAGGCTTACAATTCTTAGAAAAAGAAAGATGTCACTGCACGTGGAATCATTGAAAGCTCGGTTGTGGATGATTTCATTCACGAATGTGAACAATTCCCTACTGCTCATGCCATGTGGGCGCATTTGAGAGAAACATATGGGTGTACTACTGTGACCCGCCTTAGACAGCTGACTATCAAATTTGACACTTACAAGAAGCGTCATGATCACAGTATCAAACAACACCTTAGGGTGATGTCAAATATGATAGCTCAACTCAAAAGTGCTGGTCATATTCTCTCTGATGAGCAACAGGTTCAGGCAGTGATCCGGTCTCTCCCTAACAATTGGGAACATCTGAAAGTAAACTTGACCCACAATGACAGCATCAAAACTTTTGGTTATGTTGCTCGCCATGTTGAGCTTGAAGATGAGTGGCTTGGTGCTGCAAAAGCTATACCCACTGCCTATGTGGCAGAATCAAGTGGTAAAAAGGCTTCAGGATTCAAGCGCAAAAATAACTGGAAAGGCGGAAAGGGCAAGGAAACTGGTGAAGGACCCTCACAGAAACGAAACAAATCAAACACTAAGAAGGGAAAACGGTTCTTTAAGAAGAAAGACAAGAGCAAGATGAAATGCTACAACTGTCAAGTGCCGGGACACTTTGCTCGTGAATGCACTGAGCCGAAAAAGGTAGCATTTCAAAACGCATCTCTGAGTGCTACATTTGTTTCTAGCACAGTTTTATTAGTTGAATCTTATCCTGTGTGGATTGTAGACTCAGGGGCCACCGACCATGTGACCCGTGATCGAGAAGCGTTTGTGGAGTACCGTCGAGTACCATCTGGATCAAGGTGGATATACGTAGGAAATAATACGAAGGTTGAAGTCAAAGGTCTTGGCACTTGCAGGATTGACTTGCGTGGTGGCAGTACTTTGGATTTGCATGACGTCCTATATGCTCCAGAAATTCGACGGAACTTAATATCTGTGTCTGTCCTTCTTAATTTAGGTTTCTGTTTGAACTTTAGTCGCAATGTTGTGAGAATTACTCTAGACAATGTCTTTTATGGTTTTGGACATCTTTACGATGGTTTCTTTGTATTAAGTTGTAATCCTTCTACTTATGAGTATTATGTGGACCGTTGTGTTATGACATGTTCTTCTAGTAATAGAGATGTTGACATTATTACATGGCATGCTAGATTAGGTCACATTGGGCAAGATCAAATGAATAGATTGGCAAAGGAAGGACACTTGAGTTCTTTATCGAAAATTGAAATGCCAACTTGTGAACAATGTCTTGCCGGAAAGATTACACGTAAACCTTTTGGGAAGGCTAAGAGAGCTGACTTCCCATTGCAATTAATCCATTCAGATATCTGTGGTCCAATGAACGTGAAGGCAAGATCTGGTGCCTTGTACTTCATTACGTTTGTTGATGATTTCACGCGTTTTGGTTATGTTTATTTGATTTCTCATAAATCCGAAGCACTTGAGTGCTTCAAACGATATATGAATGAGGTTGAGAATCAATTAGACAAGAGTATAAAAACTCTAAGAACTGATAGAGGGCGTGAATATCTTTCAAGACAATTTATTGACTTGTGTAGTGAAAAAGGAATCACCTGACAATTAACTATTCCTTATACACCTCAGCAAAATGGTGTAGCAGAAAGGAGGAATAGAACTCTATTGGATATGACAAGATCAATGATGGCGCAAGCTAATTTACCTATCTCTTTTTGGGGAGATGCGTTATTAACTGCAGCCTATATATTGAATAGAGTGCCTTCTAAGTCAGTTCCTTCCACTCCTTATGAGCTATGGACCGGCCAGAAACCAAACTTGGATTATTTACGACCTTGGGGTTGTGCTGCATTTATAAAAGATTCTTTTAACAAGTTTGGTAAACTGAGTCCAAAAGGCAAGAAATGTATCTTTATAAGATACTCAGAACACTCCAAAGGGTATGTGTTTATTGGTGAATTGGAGGATGGAAGTGTTACTGAAATTGAATCACGAGATGTCACATTTTTAGAAAATGATTTTCCTAAGAAGGGTGAAGTAAAGGATGGGGAGCCTCTTTATGAAATGTTGAACTCAGATGGTCAGCAAGTGTCTTCTGACACATTTGATGATCTAATTAATCAAGAATATGGTGCTGATCCAAGTGGGAGCTTTTCAATACAAGATCCTTCTTGTGAATCTGAGTTTCAATTAAGAAAGAGTACCAGGAAAGGTGTACCTAAACGTACTTATGATATAGAGGATTACGTTTTCCTGGTATCGGCATCGGAAGTGAATGAACCAAATTCCGTTGCCGAGGCTTTATCGAGCCCGGAAAAGGATGAGTAGATGAAAGCAATGAAAGAAGAGTTAGAGTCCATGAGAACCAACAAAGTCTGGGAATTAGTTGATCTTCCGCCTGAGCGTAAAGCAATTAAGAACAAATGGGTTCTGAAAGTTAAACGTAAAGCGGATGGATCGATAGAAAGATACAAGGCACGACTGGTAGCGAAAGGCTTTACTCAGTAAGTAGGAATTGATTATGAGGATACTTTTTCGCCAGTTGTGAAGTTTACCTCAATTCGCTTACTTTTAGCTATTGTTGCGCGTTTGGATCTAGAATTACACCAAATGGACGTAAAGACAGCTTTTCTCAACGGAGAATTGAGCGAGGAGATCTACATGGAACAACCTGTAGGTTTCATCATTAAGGGCCAAGAAAATAAGGTCTGTAAATTGAAAAGATCTATTTATGGTCTAAAGCAGTCTTCAAGGCAATGGTACTTGAGATTTCATAAAGAAATGATCTCATATGATTTTACTATGTTTGATGAAGACCATTGCATTTATGTTAAAAGGTCCAATGATATGTTTGTAATTCTTTCTCTTTACGTGGATGATATATTGATGGCTGGAAATAATTTGGAGTATCTAAAGATTATCAAGTCATGGCTTTCAAAGTCATTTGACATGAAAGATATGGGTGAAGCAGACTATATCCTAGGAGTTAAGATCCAAAGAAACCGTTCCAAGAAATTATTGAGTCTGTCTCAAGAAACATATATAAAGAAAATTCTGGAACGCTTTCGGATGAGTGAGTGCAAACCCATGGATACTCCTGTAGTGAAAGGTGAAGCTTTATGTCTTGAAATGTGTCCACAGACACAAAGAGAGAAAGATGAAATGTCTCGAGTTCCATACTCAAGTGCTATCGGGAGCTTGATGTACGCTATGTTGTGTAGTCGTCCTGATATCTGTTATGCTGTAGGTCTAGTTAGCAGGTATCAATCTAATCCTGGAAGAGATCATTGGAAAGCAGTGAAGAGGATATTTCGATACCTGAAAGGAACTGCAGATTATTCACTATGCTATGGTGGATCTGATTTGATGTTGAGAGGTTATACAGATGCTGATTGGGCTGGTGACTTGGATGAACGAAAGTCAACATCTGGATATGCTTTCTTACTAAATGGTGGGGCCATTTCATGGAAAAGTAAGAAACAAACTTGTATTGCTCTTTCAACTATGGAAGCTGAGTTTGTAGCTTATACATATGCAGTACAAGAAGCTGTTTGGTTGAAGAGATTCTTTGAGCATCTAGATATTGCAAAGAATCCTCAAGGATCAATAATTTTATATTGTGATAGTCAGGCGGCTATTGATTTTATAAAAGATCCTAAGCATCATGAAAAGACCAAACACATTGATACCAAGTATAAGTACTTTAGAAACATAGTTGCAAGTGGTGAAGTTCCAATACAATACATGCCTACACTAAAAATGGTAGCTGATCCTTTTACAAAGGCAATATCTAGAGACCAGTTTGAGAAACATGTAATGGCTCTAGGTTTGCGTAGGATATGACTAAATTTATGTATTATAGAACAATTTGAATGTTATACTCATCTATATATATTATTGAGTTTGTATTAAATCTCATGTGCATGTGATGGAATTTATTTGTGATAAGTGTGTCGAACAAGTCGCGAGATCGGCTCTCTCACACGGGCGATCGCCTCTGACGTCAAGAAACGTGCAGAGATGAGACCAATTAGAACCTTGAATTGTACAAGGTCATAAATAGTTTAAATGGTCGGTCTTGATTAGATTTCAGACTTATGGATTAATATATCCTATATGACTTGTTTTTGTAAGCCAGATGTGAGTTTTTTCAATCAAATTGGATTTGAGGATTGCTTGAAGAAAAACTCGGGTTAGACATTTAGAAGTGTCTAGACCAAGATCTGTACGGTGTTTATATATATATATATATATATATATATATATATATATATATATATATATATATATATATATATATATTCAGAAATGAGACACACGCGCCAAATTAGGCAAGAACACTGTAGCACGTGTTTCATACCACGTGTGCTAATCGACCAATAGGGTAATGGAAGAATGGATCCCTGCTTCTTCATTGTGTGAGACCCTAAGAAAAATCAATTTAATTTTTCATTAGAATATCCTTTGACCTTTTACTGTCTCTTGAAGTACAAATCTGTGTTGCTACTTTAGCATGTTACTAATAGCCACGAGTGATTCGGCAATGCGGTGCATGTCTAGGAAAGCAGCTGATTTGGGATGAGTAGATTCGAGTAGAAAGGGAAGACAATTAGAATAATTTATAACTTAACATGTATTCACAGGTCGACCATTACATTTTCCACGAGGGTTTCAAGTGTAATTGTGATACAAAGTTAAATAGGAACTCGAGTTCACCTCAATCGAGGTTGAGGGATCGGATAACTAGCTGCTAGAGTAGCGTATAATGTCTGGGGTATTGCGAGTAAAAGATCCTCGTTTTAGTAGTGAATCTTTTCCGTATGTGATTGGATTTCTACATAGAGCTGTTACAACCTTGGTATAGCTCTACCTGATGCTCGCAGGTCGCACGAACTATTTGTTTGTATGAAATAAGTGTGTTGTCGACATGGTGTTGTTTTAGATATAGTCCACCATGTGCGAAGTGGGAGATGTTGGATATTGGGCTTGGGTTTTGGGTCGCCCATGTGGACTGACTCGCCCCGGTTAGGAGAGATAAGAAAGAGCAGTTAAAAGTAAGTTACCACATGTTATCCCACTTCTTCTGATAAAAAGAACGTGAGTAGTGGGAATAACTACTTCAAAAAAAGAAACTGCTCCCTGCTCTTATATTAATAGAAGAATAACGTGTCTTTTCTTTCATCTGACAACTTAAGAAAAAACACTGTGAACTTCTTCTTCTTCTCTCTTAATTCCTCCATAAAGTCACACACAACGAAACATTTAGTTTGTGGAAACCTACCTTGTTTCATAGTGATTCAAGGTTTGACTTGGGGCAATTTCTTGATAGTAGATTCAACTTCCGCTGTGGTGTTAACAGGTACACAACTTTTGTCCCTGTTACCGTTATTAATTTCCAACAGAGCCTTTTAACATTCTCACTATCCTTCTATAAAATGCACAATAGTTTTTCACCCCACTTCATTCTTTCTTCATTTTATTCCTTTTTCTTCTCTATGTCAATGTTTTAACCATTGGTTAAATTGTTTTTTTTTCCCCTTTCATATCATAAAAACACATAGCCATTTTTCTTCTCTTTTGGTATGATACAGGAATAAGGTATATCTTACTCCTTTTTTTGGGTTAATAATCGACTTTATTTGAGAAGGAAGATCTCTTTTACTTTCATGTCCTATTTCATTGTTAATTTTATTATTCCTTTCAAACTTATCTTACGCATGGACCTATGTAGTCTTAATTTAATTTATTGGTCCCAAAATAAAATGAAATATTTCTTCCTACCTGAGTGCATCAGTCAAAATTAAATTTGTAAGCCTCTTTGTATCTTGCTACTAGAAATCAAGATAATTTGAAGTACAAAATCTTAGTATATGCAAAAAACAAGATCTATCATAGTATTTGTAAATTAACATGAAAACATATTTGAAAGACTGGGTATAGTTTGATGGTATCTCATGTTTGTTTGATTCGTGGAGAAATCTTTTGTGCGTAAAAATTTTATAGAGTACTAATAATTAGCGCATGAGATAAAATATGCCGTACACATTTTTTCCAATTTAGCTGCTAAGTGTCTTTGCTTATAGAATGTATATGAACATTGAAAAACAAGTAATTATGGAATTAGCGGGTAAACATTAAATATGCAATTTAGAAGGATCTGCAATTACTTAATTATTGTGGTCATTCATAGTAAAATCATATGAAAAGATATTGTAAGCTCTATATATAATGAAGACATAAAAGGGTGATAGTAAGTCAGGTTCCCTACTTTTCCATTTTTTGAACTTGTCTTTAATGATCTTTTCCTCTTGGAAGTAATCTAAATTTCACTGAAAGAAAAAGGGTGATGGAAGTCTAGAAGATACATATAGAGTGAAGAAAAGCCAATAGTGTACAGAGATCTTTTGAATTCTTGAATGTTAATAGCCCTGGATTCACCTTTCCCTTGCATCATTCTCAGTTATTATAGACCTTTGAGGATGTATTTTAGTTTTTTAATTCAAGATTTGTGTGTAGTTTTAGTCAGGTGTCTGTACTTTATATGAATGAAACATTAATGTAACTTTTTTAATTTACTGGGAAGGTAGTTGTTAAATTTTGTAAGGTTTAATTTCAGAAAATTTGTAATTTTTGATAATGTCTATTGCAATGATGAATTTTTGTTTTAATACCTTTAGTTTTCTCATTGATAATGTATTTGAGCTAGAGGAACTTTTTTTCTGTAGTTACACATGATGATAGTGCGTCCAAGAACAACCTTTCACATAGTGATGAGTAGCACATCATTTTTGAAAGCAAAAGCCGGTCATGTTAATTAACTATTTTATCAGTTACAAGAAACTACAAGTAAATTGTTAATGAATCTTCTTGTCCGAAAAAGAAACCACTTAATAACCAATTGAATTCCAACCAAATATTGTCTTATGCAAAAAAAATATTGAAGTTGCTATACTTTCCTAAATAACATTCCAAGTTCTCTTCGAATCTATCAGTAATATGTTTGCAATAAACAAATATATTATGCAAGTGTCAAATTAGGTAAGTTTATTTAAATATTTTATACTTCCCATGGGTATTCATAGAAGTTTAGATTCTTCCAAGTTGTAATCATAAAAGACCGAGCTCTAACACGAAAAATTGTACTAGAAAATGTAGTTTTATTATATTTCATTTATGCAGAATTTTGTGTAGGGAAACAATGTGGAAAACAATAACAATAATAACAACAACAATAATAATGATAATAATAATAATAATGTATGACGAAAATACTGTTGAGCATAAAACAAGTAAAAGGATATAGTTAATATCTCAAAAGGTACAATGCTTTGAGTCGTGCTGGGCACTGTTCTAAGAAACTATTTCAGCAATTTGAAATGTTTCCTCAGGATAAAACAAGCCTTCCTCTATTTACATTTTAGAGGGAACATGAATCAACAAAATTATATAATGTACCCAGCAAATCTAAGGTGGAGGTGGCCAAAGAAAAAGAATTAGGCTAATATTTGTGGTTAAACAATAAAATAGTGGCTAATAGGGAAACAGTGGCTAAAGAAGGGATATTGGCTGCAAAGAGATGTTTGGTCGGTTGTGGGGTGTTCATTGATGGCTGAAAATAGCCTCTATTTATAGAAAAGTTTGCATGGGAACATCCTTTGCATGGATAACAAGTGTCTTGCTAAATTAGCCACTTTGCAAGAGATTTTTGACACTTATTTGACTTCTCAAAAATAAGGGACCATCCATTGTATTTGAAAACCAATGTGCCAATATTGACACATGTTTAACGTCTACACTATTTGTCACAATTTGCTTGCATGGATGACATTTGGGGTTATCTTTTGAAATACACTATATTTTCTTACAGTCCCCCACATATTTCAAAAGATCTGAAAAACCAAGAGGTATAGAAAATGGGGGTAAGTATGGAGAGTAAGACTTGCTGGAATACACGGTCCAAATGCAGTGCATTTGGTGTCTTTTGGACTATGAATCAAACTTAGACCGATAAAACTTGACTCACAGAATTATTGGTGAAATATAATATTTCTATGAACCAATAAATTCTTGTTGTAAGCCAGAGGCCTTACCAGTCACATTTTGACCCACAATTTTGTTGTTCAACGCGTTTTATGCGCGAATAGGCCATGCGCGTGCCTGGTTATTCATGAGAGCTCTAGAGACTTGGCTAGAATCTCATGGGAGCGGCTCCACTCCACTCTCATATAGGTGAATTCATCAAGTGTACACTGCTTTAAATACATCATCCATAAGGACTATGAATTCATTAAGAGTTATAACTCAACCCTCCAATTAGTAGCAGTTAAGCACTCTCATCTAAGTGCTTCAGTGTCAATATCAACTTGTTATTGTATTGGATAAAAGCTGACTAGGCTTGAAAAGGCGACACGTGTCTTCCACGTGGCACGAACAGACTTTTCAAACGGACAGGTACTCAACGGGCAGACAAGCATCACGAACAGACCTAAAGAAGTTACGAAGCATCTCAACGGTCAACACGACTTCAATGAGCAGTAATTAGCATGATCATCCACGATCAACCTATTAATGACAATTAACCCAGCGGCTTTAACTCCAACGGATAGGTGACCGGCAGTTACTTATCCCAACGGATCCACGCCCAGCGGTTACAGAAATCTCAACGGGTGCTCACCAGACTTATAAATAGCACCTACCTTAATCGATTATGTATTCTGGAACATTTATCTGAAATATCAAATAAACTACTCTCTATCTCTCAATCTTGCTCAGTTATTCTCTTTGCTTTTGCTTAATTCGCCCATCAGACGTGCATTCGATATCGAAGAACTCTCCCCGAGGACGAGTGATACGATACGGTTTCTTCTCTTTTATCTACATTTCGCATATTATTCCTTAACTCATATGGGCATATTTTCATCACCTTAGTTTATCATATAGACTCTTGATCTCAGCTGTTGACCGTGACCCCGCAAATACAAATGTAATTGTTAATTGGCCTAAAATCGAATCTAGGTTAAACAATTTGGCGACCACAGTGGGAGCCGGTCAATAAGCCTTCGTAGGTTAATAGTTTATCTTTGCTATTATCTATTATCTCCGCTTTGTCTATCCTTTTTGCTTTATAACTAACATGGCAGAAAGCAACTCCCAACAAACTGTTGTAGGTGGGGAACAGGTAAGCACCCCTTCGCTTCATCTCGATTATTCCCCTGATTATTCCACCGATTACTCTCCCGACTATTCGTCCGACGGGCAGCAGCAATCTTCCCAAGGACCGGTCAGGCCACGATACAGGCGTATGCGCTCTCAGAGTGCTACTCCACCTAGGAGACGGTGCCATAGGAGTCTCTCCCCTGGCCGAGGGAATCTCCAAGAAACACTTTTTACTTTTATGCAGGAACAGGCTGAAGTGAACCGTGGAATAAACGAGGCACTCACCTCTCTCCGTAAAAGCAACCCTTCAGCTGCAAGAGTCGAAGCTACAGTGCCTGGTCGTGACGCACCATCTTCACATACCTCAAGGCAAGGCGGGGAGCGAAACAACGGTGGAACCATAGATCCTACGACCCAAGTCAACCAAAATCAGAATGGAGGATCCATGGCGCCAACGGATGTGAGCCTTGTTGTGGAAGCTCTCACCAAACAGTTCAAAAAAAGTCAGGAAGCACTTCAGAAGTCCCTCCACGAAAGAATCGATCAGATACCCGGTGCTCCACCCACATTGAAGAAAGTTGATGTCCAGCGTTATTCGCAGCGGCCCTGGAAGAAGGAGGCAGCCCCAAAAGCGATACCTAAAACGTTTAAAATGCCAAACATCCCTAGGTATCGAGGAACATCTGATCCCAATGACCATCTCATGATGTTCAGTAACTTTATCAAAGCCAGCGACCTCACCGACGAGGAGATTGAGTCTGTTCAGTTGAAGAAGTTCGTGGAAACTCTAGCAGACGGAGCTCTGCGATGTTATTCAATGTTGCCACCCAACTCCATTGGATCCTTCGCAGAGATGGCTGAGTTGTTCGTGAAGGCGCACACAGGTGCACAAAAAATGGAGACCCGCGTTGAGGACATCTTTGAGATCAAGCAAAGACCCGACGAATCTCTCCGCAAGTATGTGGATCGCTTCCAGAGGGAACGAATGCTGCTCCCCAAAGTACCTGACAGATTGGCAGCAATTGCAATTACCAACAGCCTGGACATCAGGAGTTCGGAGGCCACGCGCAGACTTTATGAGTCTCTTCGCGAGTTCCCAGCAACCAGTTGGTCAGGCGTCTACAATCGCTACAATTCTAAGGTACGTATCGATGAAGATAAATTAATTGGAACAGGTATTCGAGGAAGAACTCAGAAGCGCAGCGGTGGACCTAGCGGAAAGGCCGAGTCAGAAAAGACGGATGTACACTATGAGCCGTACGCGGATCAGACACGCAGCCATTCCAAAGGACGCAACCGCAGCAACAAAGGACTATCTCGGCGAGATAATTCATAATCAAGTCTCCGCAGAGCGCCAAGCCTGCCAAGCTTCAACGTAGAAATGTCTGAGGTAGTAGCGGCACTCAAAGACATGGGAGAGAAGGTCAGATGGCCAAAAGACATGAAATCCGACCGGAGCAAGCGAAACCAGGATGTGTGGTGTGAGTTCCATCGCGACCACGGCCACACCACCGAAGACTGCAAAGCCCTCAGGTATGAAATTGCTCATTTGTTGAAACAGGGATTCTTGAAGGAGTTCCTGACCGAGAAGGGAAAGCAGACTCATGCAAAAGCACAGCAAAACAAACCTGGCCCTCCACGAGCAGCCTCTCCGAGGAGGACGGTTAATGTTATTTCAGGCGGGATCGAGGTGGACTCTGTTACTGTCACAGCAAAGAAGCATGCAAAGGTTTCCATCACAAGCAACAAATGTCACGATCGGAAGAAATAATTACATTTGAAGATTCTGACGCAAATGGTTCGCAATTCCCACATGCTGATGCGTTAGTTATAACGCTACACGTGGCGAAATTCGACGTCAAGAGGGTGGTCATTGACGCAGGCAGCTCTGCAAATATCATCCAAGCACGGGTTGTCAGAGAGATGCAGGTGTCAGACAAGATAGTGCCAATATCTCGAGTTTTATCTGGTTTCAACAATTCCAGCGAGAAGACTCTCGGGGAGATCACCCTCACAAATCTTGCCGAAGGAGTAGCAAAGGAAACAACCTTCCATATTGTCGACGTGGATCTGGCCTACAATATCATATTGGGCAGACCTTGGATCCACGACATGCAAGTTGTTCCTTCCACTTATCATCAGGTGTCAAAATTCCCATCCGAATGGGGAGTACGTGAAGTTCGAGGAGAGCAGCGCTCTGCCCGAGATTGCTATTCTGTGGCTCTCAAACTCCCTGAAGAAAACAAATAGCAATTACAGCGACCGGGACCAGACATACCACCTGAGACGGCTGAGTACGAAGTCCCGGAATTCATCACGAAGATGGACGAGAAAGAAAACTATATGCCAACCGTTGAAGCCTTGGATCCTGAGGAGCTGTTCACCGATAAGCCAGAACGGAAAGTGTATCTGGGGACCGAGCTAAACAAATGCCTACGAAGAGATATTCTCCAGTTTCTCAAGGAGCGGCATACAACATTCGCCTGGTCTCACGAAGACATGACAGGTATTTCTCCTGACATCATTACGCACAGGTTAAATGTAGATCCATATCACCGCCCGGTAAAACAAAAGACGCGCCAGCAAGGAGCCTTCCAAAATCAGGTCATCAACGATGAGGTTGACCGGCTGCTGAAGATTGGTTCAGTACGTGAAGTCAAGTATCCAGACTGGCTAGCCAACGTAGTTGTCGTACCTAAAAAGAACGGCAAATGGCGAGTCTGCATCGACTTCACAGATCTAAACAAAGCCTGCCCGAAGGATTCATATCCTCTTCCCAGGATAGATCAACTGATCGACGCTACAGCCGGGCACGAAATGCTAACCTTCCTCGATGCATACTCCGGGTATAACCAGATATTGATGGATCCCGAAGACCAGGAGAAGACAGCATTCATCACCTGTCGAGGTACGTACTGTTACAAAGTTATGCCTATTGGACTAAAAAATGCAGGTGCAACTTATCAGCATCTAGTCAATCGAATGTTTCACGACCATATTGGTAAGACTATGGAAGTATACATCGATGACATGCTGATAAAATCTAAGCGAGCAGAAGACCATTTAGCATATCTGAAAGAAGCTTTTCGGATCCTGGATCAGTATAATATGAAGCTGAATCCAGAGAAATGCGCTTTCGGAGTTGGATCAGGGAAGTTTCTAGGATTCATTGTTTCTCAGCGTGGCATTGAAGTCAATCCCGCTCAGATAAAAGCTATCGAATCAATTCCAGATATGCTTCAAAACCGAAGAGACGTCATGAGACTAACGGGGAGAGTGGCTGCCTTACGAAGGTTCATTTCTCGGTCATCTGACCGGTGCAAAAGTTTCTTCGATGTCTTAAAACAAAATAAGGAGTTCGAATGGACTCCCGAATGCCAACAAGCATTGAGGGATTTGAAGAGGTATCTATCCAATCCTCCGCTACTCTCCACACCTCAAGAAGGCGAACAGTTGTTGATTTATTTTGCAGTCTCGGAATCATCGGTAAGCGTTGTACTAGTTCGGGAAGACCAAGGTAAGCAACTTCCTATCTATTACGTTAGCAAAGCTTTAATTGATGCAGAAACGCGTTATCAAACTTTAGAAAAGCTGGCACTGGTATTAGTAACTGCTGCTCGTAAGTTACGCCCTTATTTTCAGAGCCATTCAATAGCCGTGGTGACGACTTTCCCTTTGTGGAATGTTTTACACAAACCTGAATTCTCAGGAAGACTGGTAAAATGGGCTATAGAATTATCTGAATTTGATATCACCTATCAGCCTAAAGTAGCAATAAAATCGCAAGTCTTGGCTGACTTCGTAGCAGACTTCAGCGCTAACATGTCCCTGAGGCGGAAAGGGAATCTATTCTTTATGCAGGACAGGCAACCGGCACATGGGCCCTTTATACAGATGGCTCCTCGAGCGTCAAAGGGTCCGGCCTTGGACTAATTCTTATTACTCCATCCGGCGAAACGGTAAGGCAAGCTATCAAGTGCCCATTCATTACTAACAATGAGGCCGAATATGAGACCGTTATTGCAGGATTGGAACTACCCCGGAGTTATGGGGCAACTTCTGTCAAGCTGAAGAGCGATTCTCAGCTCGTGGTGAATCAGATCAATGGAGGCTTTGTTGCACGAGAATCCAGGATGCAAGCATACCTCGCCCGAGTAAAAGAGCTTCTAGCACAGTTTGGCGAATGGGAAGCAGTCCAGATTCCACGGGAAGAGAATAATGAAGCCGATGCTCTTGCAAACATGGGATCAGTGGCAGAGATAGGGGCAGCTAGTTCCTCAGCTATTGTTCAACTTCTCTACACAACTATGGATAGAGAAAAGTTTGAAGTCAACACTATCAATGCTACTTGGGACTGGAGGAATGAGATAACAAATTATCTTATTCATGGAACTTTACCTAAAGATGCGAAAGCTGCACGCAAACTTCGAGTGAAAGCTGCCCGGTATACAATTCTCAACGGCGAGCTTTACCGGAGAATGTTCGCAGGACCTCTTGCAAAATGCCTTGGAACTTATCAGATCAATTATGTAATGAGAGAAGTCCACGAAGGCTGTTGTGGAAATCATTCCGGAGGTAAGGCACTAACTCGAAAGCTGATTCGTGCAGGCTATTATTGGGAGAAGATGGAGAAAGATACGAATGAATTTGCCAAGAAATGTGACAAATGCCAAAGGTTCGCTCATCTTCTACATCAACCAGCAGAGCCACTCCACTCAATAATCTCTCCATGACCTTTCATGAAATGGGGGATGGATATCATTGGCCCTCTTCCCACAGCGCCAAGAGGGATGCGTTTCTTATTGATCATCACTGACTACTTTACAAAGTGGGTCGAGGCAGCAGCGTGCTCAAAGATACGACAAACAAAAATCGTCGATTTCCTCTGGTGTTTTTTCGTATGTCGTTTTGGAGTGCCTAAGGAAATAGTCATGGACAACGACCCGCAATTCGTCGGCCAAAAAGTGACTAGGTTCCTCGAGGATCTTCATATCAAAAGGATCACCTCCTCACCATATCATCCTATTGCAAATGGACAGGCAGAATCCACCAACAAAATCATCGTGGAATCCCTTAAGAAGCGCCTCGAGCAGTCAAAGGGATGTTAGGTAGAAGAGTTACCCGGAGTACTATGGGTTTACCGCACAACAATAAAAATGAGCACCGGAGAAACTCCTTATTCATTGGTATATGGTGCTGACGCTCTAATCCCGGTTGAAATCGGAGAGCCTAGCATGCGATACGCACATGCAACTGAAGAGTCAAACTCAGTCAATTTTTCCGAAGAGCTGGATCTTCTCGAAGAACGCAGGGAGCTTGCTCTTACACGGGTAATCGCCCAGAAAGAACGAGTCGACCAATACTACAATCGGGGACTGCGCGTACGAAGCTTTCAAGTCGGGGACTTTGTACTCTATTAAGTTTCCCAAAGCACACAAGAAACAAATTCAGGTAAGTTGGGTCCTAACTGGGAAGGCCCCTACAAAGTAATTGCTTCGGTAGGAAAAGGATCTTATCGTTTGGCACGACCAGACGGCTCTACTGTCCCGAACAGCTGGAATGTGATCCACCTCAAAAGGTATCACTTTTAAGTGGTAAAACGGTTAGTCCTCTAACACTTAACTTTTATTTCTATAAAAAGTTCTTACTTTTAATTATATATTCTTTCTTCTAAATGGTACTAACGGCCTGAACAAGGTCAGATCCGTTTAGCTCAACTGGCAGAGCTCGAAGTTTTTCAACTTCGCGGCTGTGGGTTCGAATCCCACAACGGACACACTTCTCGTTTGGTTATATGTGTTCTATATACGACTCACTGACAACTCTTTTCATGTTATCACTTTACGTGTTCTAACATACAAACAAGGAGGGTGGTGAGAGGCCCCCGTAGGCCAGGCAAGACCTTCACAAAGGAGGCAAAAGACCTTACCAAAAGGCAAACTCTACTCGAAGTTTTTCAAATAAAATTTTTTACGTGACACAACTTCCACAGCAAATAAGAGGAGTTAGTTGACAAATCAAAAACTATCACGTGACAAAACTCCCACAACAAATAAGAGGAGTCGTTCACAAGTCAAAACTTTCTGTGTGATAAAGGCTTCCACGAAAATAAGAGAAGTCAATCACCAGGCCAACGACTCGGCCAGAGCCAATTCACAAAACCCGTAGGCCAGGCAAGACCTTCAAAAAGGAGGCAAAAGACCTTACCAAAAGGAAAACTCTACTCGAAGTTTTTCAAATCAAAAACTTTTACGTGACACAACTTCCACAACAAATAAGAGGAGTTAGTTCACAAATCAAAAACTATCACGTGACAAAACTCCCACAACAAATAAGAGGAGTCGTTCACAAGTCAAAACTTTCTGTGTGATAAAGGCTTCCACGAAAATAAGAGAAGTCAATCACCAGGCCAACGACTCGGCCAGAGCCAATTCACAAAACCCTACAGTAATTTTCAATCATCAAAACGATAAGCAAAGACATACGCATGGGGCAACAATTCGGCTAAAAAAAAACGACCATCATTCGGTCAGACCAATGACAACTTACCTCTTCCTAAAGAAAGGTTAAGTTACAAACATTCGATCACTTACAATTTACGGCCTCTTCTCAACGAAAGGCTAAGCTAAATTCACTCGGGCAGATTCTTGAGAATACAGACTTAATAAAGTCCTGACCTCAGAAAACTCCCAGTCACAAGGCTCGAAAGCCACAATACATGCAAACACAAGATCGAAAAGTTCAAACTAAATATAGTCACTGGACAGATCTAGACAGCATATATACATTATCTTTGTAAATGGATAAAATGCCGAATACGGCTGACAGAAGTTTACAGAGTGCTCAAAGGCCAAACTTACCGGCCGTACAAAGGACCACAGAGTCTATACTAAACTCATGTCCATCAACAAACAAGTCCGGCTCTCGCCAGACAAAATAAAAGTACATCAATCATTGATTTAAAAACGCATCAGCATGAAGGGCCATGACCAGGACTCAACGCACCAGCTCCGTCAGTCCTGTCGTCATTCCCTGAATCCCCGCCGTTATCTTTGTCATCATCGTCATCATCATCACCTGCAGACTCTTCAGGAGAGAGACCCAATTCTTGATGAATTCTTCGAACAGCGTTCTTTGTTGTTTGCAGCATCTCCTCGACGTTGATCTGTCCAGCCTGGATCTGCACGAGCAATGCACGCCTAGCTTCAAGAGCCGCGAGCTTAGTCTTGATTTCCGACTGATCACGCAGGTTCGCCAAGTCCTTGGTTAATGCGGTCTGAGCACTCATCAGCTGAGCGACCTGATCCTTGGCAACCTGGAGATCAGAACGGGCTTTAATCGATTCCTCATTTGCTCTCTACAGACCCATCTCGAGAGATACACGCTCTTTATTAGCATTGTTCACAGAATTCCGGCATTCTTCAAGCAGTCTCTCCAAACCCTGGATAGAGCGTGCGAACCCTTCCTTCTCCTCGAGAAGTAGGTCCTTTTCTCTGGTGAGAGCGTTGATTTGCTCAACACGACCATTGTTGACATTAGTCAGCTGATCAACTTCTCTACCAAGGAAACCACACTGCTCGATCAGAGTCTTGTTGTCCTTCAGAGCCTCCAGCAATTCTTTTTTCACCTCAACCACCTGATAAGCATTGTTGATCCTGGAGCGGAACATGATTTCGGCAGCCAGCATGCTCGACTAAAAAAAAAAAAGTAAAGTAAGTCACGGTTACAAATCCGAAACTAAGAGTTATTCCCAAAACAAAGCGGGGAAGAACCTACCCGGGCAGAATCAGAAGCAATCTGGAAAGCTAGCTCCTCATCGGTTAACTCCCTCATCACCCACTCCTCACGAGGGCCGATGAGCGAAGAGACTGCCTTAGCCAAGCTGTGTGGTCTGGACACAAAGTTAACATCAGGAGCGAGTTTCAAAGTATGCTTTCTCTCACAAAACTTGGGTTCCCAAGCCTGTTCAGAAGGATAGTTTGGCCCAAACTTGTAGCGAACTCCTTTGATGTCACTTAGCTCTGTCCTACCACTAATGGCTGATCGCCAAACGAACCGCGATGAGGAGAGATTCCACTCCAGGGTTCATGGTCTCACAATCACGAAGAACGACGGGGGTTGCCCCCTCAGTAGCCACGTTCTCCAGATCCTCGAAGCGATAAACACGAGGACCTTGGCTACCCTCTTGGGGAGTTCTTTCCTCTGCTTCTCCCTTCACTTCTTCTTCCTCTTCTTCTCCAACTTTTCTCTTCCCCCTTATCCGCACGAGAAGGACCTGCTTCCGCCCCTACACTGACTCGGGGACTCCCCTGAGGAGTATGGACAGTCTCCTCCTCGATTCTCCTCCTGTCACTACGGAGATGAGGCCTTCGTCTAAGGGGAGCATCCTCTTCGACCTCCGTGTCCGAAAGAGTGATAACCTCCTTAGCTACCTGCTCTTCCCGTCCGAATTCGGGGACTCCAGCAACACTAGCATCAGCTTCCATGGGCTCCGGTACACTGGCCATGGAAGAAGAATTGCCGCCAACTGACGAGGTTTGCCCGGCAGCCACGAAAGTCTTACGAGCAGACTTCTTCCGCGCTCCGCCCTTGCCTTGGCTCCTTTTCTTCCTCTTCAAAGGGGCCAATCCAACGGACAGGAGTTCTTCGCCGCCCTCCCGGCTGCGCAAAGCCCCTACTGAAGCTAGTATAGCCTCAGCTTCAGCCTCTGGGTCAGCCACAGGCTCAGGAGGCCCGCCTTGAGGCGTAGCGGGAAAGAAACTTCCTGAAGTGCCCAAACCTGTTAAAAGGTAAAACGGTCAGCTATAAGGAAGATCCAAAGGAGAAGAATGATCATAAAAGCAGAAACATGCTTACCATGGTTCTTCACAGTCAAACTATGCTGAGTGACGAAATACATCCACTTTCTCTTTTCTGGAGAAAACTCCTTCAAAATTGGCCCAACCCATGCAGTCAAGTCTTCAACAGAAATGAGATGGTCATAGGGTTGCTTGGCCGCTACAAAATTGAACGGAGTTAGAAACCGAGAAGAAGGAAAAGCACGAAAAGCGTTAAACAAAAGTACTCGGGGACTTACGCTTCTTATTCCAGACTTCTGGAAGATAGGCCTTGTCATCAAAAGTCAGGACCGATGAGTGCACAAACATAAACCGATGAGCCCAGCCTCGGTCACCGGTGTCCTTAGAACTGCGCACCAAGCCTTTGCTTCCGTGCATTCTGGCATTTACGTAGCCGTCCTTAAAAATTTGTATACTATACAAAGAAATAAAATGCTCATAACTAAAAGATTGGTCGGTTTTAGCCGCGAACCAATCTATAAGGGTAACTATTCTATACATACTGGGGCTCCACTGCCCCGGACAGAGGAGATACTCGCGACAGAGCCTCTCCAACACAGGGTGCAGGGGTAAACTGCTCCCCACGGTGAAAGGGTAGGTGCACATGGTTGTCCACCCGGCTCTGTGGGAATTAATATTCTCCTCTTCGGAGACCGGTAAGAGGGGAATATCATCGCCCCAGTTGCAGTCCACTCTTACTCGTAGGATCACTTCCTTCGTGATCCCAGATTTATATCTGTACGCCGGCCAGTTCCGCGTGTCCCCTTCCTTATTATGGAAGGACTTGATATTGCAGTCTGCTTCAAGTTCACCCCACTTCTTGGGGATTATCTCCGCAGCCGTAGCTTGTGTAGCCCGGGGCCTAGAAGCGGCCGCCGAAGAACTACCAACAACATCAGTACCCTGGTTTCTTCTGGATCGTGAAGACATGGTCACAAGAAAAGTATGAAATTGTCAGAAAGAATTCAAAGCTAGTTCAGAGTATTTCCGAAGAACAGTAGAAGAAATAAAAGCGAGTAAAGGGCTTATCATCAAGCAAACCCCTATTTATAGGAACAAAAATTCAGCCTCACTAACTTCCGTCAAGACACGTGGAGGCTATCAAAGAGATCTAGGTCAGATCTGGCCGTTAAATAGGGTTCATCCCAGCTTTATAAAATCATCATTATCATGGAAAAGGGACAGTCACTTCGCGATCAGCAGGCGACGTATGCACGTGACCAGAGCGGTTAAAATCATTACCTTTTACTCTTAGGGCACGCAATGGTCACTTCGGAGTTACCTGCAGTCTTGCAGACGTGCCGGCTACAATTACTTTTTGTTACGGCGCATTGAATGCGCACGTCACGAAGACTTGTGATTTAGCGGGTATGGATCGTACGTCACCAGAATACATCACACAAATACAACAATCCTCCAGGGATTCCCGCCAGAAATTGTATCCACTCCTCGAACAGATACTCTGCTCGAGAAGTGCGGGGACTATATGTATTGGATAAAAGCTGACTAGGCTTGAAAAGGCGACACGTGTCTTCCACGTGGCACGAACAGACTTTTCAAACGGACAGGCACTCAACGAGCAGACAAGCATCACGAACAGACCTAAAGAAGTTACGAAGCATCTCAACGGTCAACACGACTTCAATGAGCAGTAATTAGCATGATCATCCACGATCAACCTATTAATGACAATTAACCCAGCGGCTTTAACTCCAACGGATAGGTGACCGGCAGTTACTTATCCCAACGGATCCACGCCCAGCGGTTACAGAAATCTCAACGGGTGCTCACCAGACTTATAAATAGCACCTACCTTAATCGATTATGTATTCTGGAACATTTATCTGAAATATCAAATAAACTACTCTCTCTCTCTCTCTCTCAATCTTGCTCAGTTATTCTCTTTGCTTTTGCTTAATTCGCCCATCAGACGTGCATTCGATATTGAAGAACTCTCCCCGAGGACGAGTGATACGATACGATTTCTTCTCTTTTATCTACATTTCGTATATTATTCCTTAACTCATACAGGCATATTCTCATCACCTTAGTTTATCATATAGACTCTTGATCTCAGCTGTTGACCGTGACCCCACAAATACAAATTTAATTGTTAATTGGCCTAAAATCGAATCTAGGTTAAACAGTTATTACCCATATGAACCTACTTCATGGGATCTCCAATCACATAGGCTGGGTTACCATCTCTATTGACAATCATGTTAGCCTTAACCCCATCTCTTTTGAGGTTTGAAGAATCAAATTTCTTCTCAAAGGTTTGTCAGAGGATCGGCCAAATTCATTTCTGACTTCACATAATCAATGGAAATTATTCCATCTCTCAGCAGCTGCTTGACAACTTTGTGTCTCAGACGCATTTGTTTGCGTTTTCCATTATAAGAATTTTCTTGGCAGCATCAACTGCCACTTTACTATCACAATGGATAGACACAGGAGGCAACACATCCTTTGTTAAAGGGATATCGGCTAAGAAGTTTCTTAGCCACTCAGCCTCAGAACCAGACAACTCCAAAGCTATAAAATCTGATTCCATAGTAGATTTAACAATTATAGTTTGCTTGGCTGATCTCCACGCTATTGCGCCACCACCAACGGTGAACACATCGCCACTAGTAGATTTTGTCACATCTGAATTAGAGATCCAGTTAGCATCATTGTATCCTTCTAATACAGCGGGAAATCCACTATACAGGATACGGTAATTCATGGTTCCTCTCAAATATTTCATTAGTCTTACTGATGCAGACCAATGCTCTTGATTGGGATTACGAGTATATCTACTCAGTCTACACACAGCATAGGCTATATCAGGCCTTGTAAAATTCATTAAATGCATCAGACTCCCAATAATCTGAGCATATTTAGACTGAGCAACTGGGTCTCCTTTATTCTTTTTCAATTGAGAGCTAGCGTCATAAGGAGTGGCCACAGGTGTCACGTCAAAACAATCAAACTTCTTAAAAAGTCTCTCAACATAGTGTTCTTATGACAACACAATGCCATCATCACTTCTTATGACTTTAACTCCCAATATCATGTTCACTTCACCCAGATCTTTCATATCAAAATTAGATGACAAAAACAGTTTGGTACTCTGCACAATATTTAAACTTGTACCAAATATAAGTATTTCATCAACGTATAAACATATTATCACAAAATCACCATTTAGTATTTTTAGTATAAACACATTTATCCACCTCAACATTGTATTGGATAAAAGCTGACTAGACTCAGAGAAAACGACACGTGTCCCACACGTGGCACGGACAGACATCCACCGGACAGACGTCTCCCACAGGCAGACTCAGGGGAGTTACAGGGCATCTCAACGGTTAGCATGGTTTAAACGGGCAGTTGACAAGATTATCGGACGCGATCATTTATTAAATAATGATTATGGCAATCACTGCAGTTCGGCGGTTACAACTTCGCTGAATGGGTGCCTGACGGTTACTCATCCAGACGGTTCCATACCCAACGGCTAGTACAAATCCAACGGGCGCCTCTCAGGCCTATAAATAATGTTTCTGTCAACCAATTGTAACAACTTTTACTTCCTGTCTACATTATCAATAAAGATATACTCTTTCGTTCGGATATAATCTTTGTTCCTACTATTATTTTGAGCGATTGGATTATTCAAAGTGTGAATATCGGCCGACTCTCCCCGGAGAAAAAGGATACGATACGTTCACCTCTCTTTGTCTTCGTTTATATTTCGCTTTTAATGCTTTATTCTGACATTATTTGTTTTGCCACACGAATCCTTAATCTCAACTATTGATCGTGACCCCGCAAATATAAATTTAAATGTTAATTGGCCTAAAATCGGATCTAGGTTAAACAATTTGGCGACCACAGTGGGAGCCGGTCAATAGCTTTCGTAGGTTAAGAAATCTATCTTTGATACTGTATTCGTTTCCGTCTATTCTTTTGTTTCATAACTAACATGGCAGAAAATGACTCCCAGCAAACCATTGTAGGCGGGCAACAAGTAGACACCCCTTCGTGTAGTACTAGTTACTCTCCTGAATACTCTCCCGATTATTCGTCCGATGGGCGGCAACAGTCCTCCCAGGGACAGGTCAGGCAAAACAGGCGGAGACGCTCTCAGAGCACTACTCCACCCAGGAGACGACGACATAGGAGTCTCTCCCCTGGCTGAGGGAATCTGCAAAAAAACGCTTTTTGATTTTATGCAGCAGCAGGCAGAAGTGAACCGGGGAATCAACGAAGCACTAACCTCTCTCCGAAGAAGCAATCTTTCAACTGCAGGGACTGACGCTGCAGCGCCTAACCCCAATGCACCCTCCTCACATACTTCGAGACAAGGAAAAGAGCGTAACAGCGGTAGTGGCACTGCAGATCCGGCGACTCAGGCCAATCAGAACCCAAACGGAGAATCTACGGCACCTGCAGATATGAGCCTTGTTGTAGAAGCTCTCACCAAGCAATTCAAAGAAAGCCAAGAAGCACTTCAAAAGGCTCTTCACGAGAGGATCGATCAGATACCAGGCGCCCCGCCTACGTTGAAGAAAGTTGACGTCCAGCGTTATTCACAGCGGCCCTGGAAGAAAGAGGCAGCCCCAAAAGCAATACCTAAAACATTCAAAATGCCGAACATTCCAAGGTATCGCGGAACGTCTGATCCCAACGATCACCTCATGATGTTCAGTAATTTTATAAAAGCCAGTGATCTCACCGATGAGGAGATCGAATCTGTGCAATTGAAGAAGTTCGTAGAGACCCTGGCAGATGGGGCCCTGCGATGGTATTCAATGTTGCCACCCAACTCCATTGGATCCTTTGCAGAGATGGCTGAATTATTCGTGAAGGCACACACGGGCGCCCAGAAGACGGAGACCCGGGTAGAAGATATCTTTGAAATTAAGCAGAGACCCGACGAGTCACTCAGGAAGTACGTGGATCGGTTCCAGAGAGAACGCATGATGCTCCCCAAAGTGCCGGACAGATGGGCGGCAATCGCATTCACCAACAGCCTGGATGTTAGGAGCTCAGAGGCCACACGAAGGCTTTACGAGTCTCTTCGCGAGTTCCCAGCAGCCAGTTGGTCAGACGTATACAATCACTACAATTCCAAAGTACGTATCGATGAAGATAAACTGATCGGAGCAGGCGGATCTGGTGGAAATGCAGAAACGGAGAGATCAGGCACGCGGTATGAGCCATACCCTGACCAATCGCATAACAACTCCAAAGGACGCAGCTGCAACAACAATAGGGGTCTATCTCGAAAAACCCTGAGTCAAGTTCCCGTGGAATCCCAAGCCTGCCAAGCTTCAACGTTGAAATGTCAGAGGTCATGGCAGTACTCAAAGGCATGGGAGAAAAGGTCAAGTGGCCAAAGGACATGAAGACTGACCCCAGCAACCGAAGCAAAGATCTATACTGCGAGTTTCACCAAGACCACGGGCACACCACCGAAGACTGCAAAGCCTTAAGGTACGAAATCGCCCATTTATTGAAACATGGATTCTTGAAGGAGTTCCTGACCAAAAAGGGAAAGCAAACTCATGCGAAGGCTCATCAGAACAAGCCGGGTCCACCACGAGTATCCTCCCCAAAGCGAACGGTCAACGTTATTTCGGGCGGGATCGAGGTAGATTCGGTCACCTTCACAGCAAAAAAGTACGCAAAGGTATCCATTACGAACAACAAGCATCCCCGGTCTGAAGGAGTAATCACCTTTGAGGAATCCGATGTTGATGGATCACAGTTTCCGCATGTCGACGCGTTAGTCATAACGTTGCGAGTAGCGGAGTTCGACGTAAAGAGGGTACTCATCGATGCGGGCAGCTCTGCAAATATTATCCCATCGCGAGTGACAGTTGAAATGCAGCTAGCAGACAAGATCGTGCCAATATCTCGAGTTCTCTCCGGTTTCAACAACTCGAGTGAAAAGACTCTCGGGGAAATTACCTTGACAACTCAAACTGAGGGGGTAGCAAAGGAGACGACTTTCCATGTTGTCGACGCTGATCTAGCCTACAACATCATTCTAGGCAGACCATGGATCCACGACATGCAGGCCGTCCTTTCTACCTATCACCAGGTGTTGAAATTCCCATCCGAGTGGGGAGTACGTGAAGTCCGAGGAGAGCAGCGCACCGCACGAGACTGTTACTCGGTAGCCCTTAAACTACCCGAGGAAAGCAAATAGCAATTACAGTACCCGGGACCGAATACTACACCTGAGGAGGCTAAGTACGAAGTCCCAGAGTTCATCGCCAAGATGGATGAGAAGGAAAACCACATGCCGACAGTAGAAGCCCTGGAGCCCGAAGAGCTGTTCGATGACAAACCGGAGCGAAAGGTGTATTTGGGAACTGAATTGAGCGAACGCCTACGGGGAGATATCCTGCAATTCCTCAAGGAGCGGCATACAACATTCGCCTGGTCACATGCTGACATGACAGGTATTTCTCCTGACATCATTACTCACAGGTTGCACGTTGAACCATACCACCGCCCGGTGAAACAGAAGACGCGCCAACAAGGAGCTTTCCGAAATCAGGTAATCAATGACGAAGTCGATCGCCTGTTAAAGATCGGTTCAGTACGTGAAGTCAAGTACCCGGACTGGTTAGCCAACGTGGTTGTCGTACCCAAAAAGAACGGCAAGTGGCGAGTCTGCATTGACTTCACAGATCTGAACAAAGCCTGTCCGAAGGATTCATATCCCCTTCCCAGGATAGATCAATTAATTGACGGCACAGCCGGGCATGAGGTGTTAACCTTCCTCGATGCGTACTCCGGGTACAACCAGATACTGATGGACCCTGGAGACCAAGAAAAAACGGCATTCATAACCTGTCGAGGTACGTATTGTTACAAAGTTATGCCATTTGGATTGAAAAACGCATGTGCAACCTATCAGCGTCTGGTCAATTGAATGTTCCATGACCATATTGGGAAGACTATGGAAGTGTATATTGACGACATGCTAATAAAATCCAAACGAGCAGAAGACCATCCGGCGCATCTGAAAGAAGCATTCCGAATCCTGGATCAATATAACATGAAATTGAACCCGGAGAAATGCGCTTTCGGAGTCGGATCGGGAAAATTTCTGGGGTTCATCGTCTCTCAACGAGGCATTGAAGTTAATCCCGCTCAGATTAAAGCTATCGAGTCAATCCCAGATGTACTTCGCGATAGGAAAGAGGTCATGAGACTGACGGGGAGAGTAGCTGCTTTACGCAGATTCATCTCCCGATCATCTGATCGCTGCAAAAGTTTCTTCGATGTCTTAAAGCAAAACAAGGAGTTCGAATGGACTCCCGAATGCCAGCAGGCGTTGAGGGATCTAAAGAAATACTTATCCAGTCCTCCACTGCTTACCACACCCGTGGAAGGCGAATAGTTGCTAATTTATCTGGCAGTATCAGAGTCATCGGTAAGCGCTGTGCTAGTTCGAGAAGAAAAAGGTAAACAACTTCCTATTTACTATGTTAGCAAAGCTCTAATTGATGCAGAAACCCGCTATCAACCTCTAGAAAAGTTGGCGTTGGCTCTAATAAATGCTGCTCGAAAGTTACGTCCATACTTTCAAAGCCATACGATAGTTGTGGTTACTACTTTTCCTTTACGAAATGTTTTGCACAAACCAGAGTTCTCAGGAAGGTTGGTAAAATGGGCTATAGAACTGTCCGAGTTTGATATCACCTATCAGCCCAGAGTAGCGATAAAATCACAAGTTTTGGCAGACTTCGTGGCAGATTTTAGCATGAATGTATATCCTGAAGCAGAGAAGGAAGCCATCCTTTATGCAGGGCAGGCTCCAGGCACCTGGGTCCTCCATACGGACGGTTCCTCGAATGTGAAAGGGTCAGGACTCAGCCTGGTCCTCGTTGCTCCATCCGGGGAGACGGTAAGGCAAGCTATCAAGTGCCCTTTCATTACTAACAATGAGGCCGAATATGAGGCCGTTATTGCAGCATTAGAACTGGCACGGAACTATGGGGCAACCATAGTCAAGTTAAAAAGCGATTCTCAGTTAGTGGTCAATCAAATCAACGGAGGTTTCGTTGCACGAGAACCCAGGATGCAGGCGTACCTCGATCGGGTGAAAGAGCTCTTGGCGCAGTTCGACGCCTGGGAGGCAGTTCAGGTTCCACAAGAAGAGAATCACGAAGCGGATGCCCTCGCAAACATGGGATCAGTTGCAGAAGTAGGCGCAGCCGGTTCTTCGGCTATCGTCCAACTTCTCTACACAACCATGGACAGGGAAAAGTTCGAAGTTAACACTGTCAGCACTACTTGGGACTGGAGGAACGAAATAACGAACTATCTTATCCATGGGACCCTGCCCGCAGACGCAAAGGCCGCTCGCAAACTCCAAGTAAAAGCTGCCCGATACACCATCCTCAATGGCGAGCTATACCGAAAGATGTTCGCAGGCCCCCTCGCGAAATGTCTTGGACCAAGTCAGACTAATTATGTGATGAGAGAAGTCCATGAAGGCTGTTGCGGAAATCATTCCGGAGGTAAGGCCTTAACCCGGAAATTGATACGTGCAGGTTATTACTGGGACAAAATGGAGAAGGATGCGAATGATTTTGTCAAGAAATGTGACAAATGCCAGAGGTTTGCCCATCTTCTTCATCAGCCAGCCGAGCCATTGCATTCAATAATCTCCCCATGGCCCTTCACGAAATGGGGAATGGACATTGTTGGTCCCCTTCCCACGGCACCGCGAGGGATGCGCTTCTTGCAGATCATAACTGATTATTTCACAAAATGGGTCGAAGCCGCGGCATATTCAAGGATACGGCAGACAGAGGTTGTCGATTTTCTCTGGCGCTTTGTCGTATGTCGTTTCGGAGCACTCAAGGAAATAGTCATGGACAATGGCCCGCAGTTCATCGGCCAGAAGGTGACTAGGTTCCTTGACGACTTACACATTAAAAGGATCACTTCCTCACCATATCATCCTGTCGCTAACGGGCAGGCCGAATCTACCAACAAGATCATCGTTGAATCTCTTAAAAAGCGCCTCGAGCAGGCAAAGGGATGTTGGGTAGAAGAGTTACCTGGAGTACTGTGGGCTTATCGCACCACAGTAAAAATGAGTACCGGAGAAACTCCGTACTCATTAGTATATGGCGCAGATGCTCTGATCCCGGTCGAGATAGGAGAGCCCAGCCTGCGGTATGCGCATGCCACGGAGGAGTCAAACTCAGTTAACCTGTCTGAGGAACTGGATCTTCTCGAAGAACGCAGAGAACTGGCCCTCGTACGAGTGGTTGCCCAAAAAGAACGAATCGAAAAATACTACAATCGGGGACTGCGCGTACGAAACTTCCAAGTCGGGGACTTTGTACTCAGAAAAGTTTCTCAGAGCACGCAAGAGACAAATTTGGGGAAACTTGGCCCCAACTGGGAAGGACCCTATAAAGTGGTTGCTTCGGTCGGCGAGGGGTCTTACCGATTAGCACGTCTAGATGGTTCGATTATCCCGAACAGTTGGAATGTGGTTCACCTCAAAAGGTATCACTTCTAGGTGATAAAAACGGTTAGTTACCCTGCACTCACCTTTTTTACATAAAGTTCCTTACTATTTATTCCCTCTAAATGGTACTAACGACCTGAACAAGGTCAGATCCGTTTAGCTCAACTGGCAGAGCTCGAAGTTTCTCAACTTCGCGGCTGTGGGTTCGAATCCCACAACGGACACACTCCTCGTTTGGTTATATGTGTTCAATATACGACTCACCGACAACTCTTTTCATACTATCACTTTACGTGTTCTAACATGAAAACAAGGGGGGTGGTGAGGGCCCCGTAGGCCAGAAAAGACCTTATGGCAAAAGACCTTATGGCAAAAGACCTTACCAAAAGGCAGCAAAAAATTTCAAAATTTCTACGTAATAAGACTTCCACGACAAATAACAGAAGTCATTCACGGAACAAAACCTCAGGTGACAAGGCTTCCACGAAAATAAGAGAAGTCGATCACAAGGCCAACAGCTCGGCCAGAGCCAATCTACAAAGCCGTGCAACAACTTTCAACCATCGAGATAACAAGCAAAGTTGTACGCACAGAGCAATGATTCGGCTAAAACTCTAAAACGACCACGATTCGGTCAAACTACTTATAACTTACGCTCCTTTTTCTAATGAAAGGCTAAGTTAGAAACATTCGGGCAGACTTATGAAAATACGGACTCGATAAGATTCAAGGTCCAAGAAAAGTAACTCCCGGTCATAAGGCACGAAAGCCATAGCGTATGCATACAAGAGGATCAAGGATTCAAACTAAATATAGTCACTGAATAAGATCTAAAACAACATATATACATAAGTTGATAAAGTGCCGAATACGGCTGACAGAATTTTTCAGAGTGTTCAAAAGGCCAAACGAACCGGCCAAGGACCAGAAAGTTTTTATTAAAAACTTCCGTCCGTCAACAAGCAAGTCTAGCTCTCGCCAGACAGTAAGAAAAATAAAAGTGCTCCAATCACAGATTGGGAAGGGTCATGAACATTTGGGGCTACGACCAGAACTCGACGCACCAGCTCCGTCAGTTTTGTCTTCGTCCCCCGAAATTTCATCTCCATCTTCATCCTCATCTTCATCTTCGCCTTCAGACTCCTCAGGAGAGAGATTCAATGCTTGTCTTATTCTGCGAACAGCGCCCTTTGTGGTCTGCAGCATCTCCTCGACATTTACTTGGCCAGTTTATATCTGCACGAGCAATATGCGCTTGGCTTCAAGAGCAGCGAGCTTGGCTTTGATTTCGGACTGATCACGCAGGTTGGCCAAATCCTTGGTTAATGTGGTCTGAGCGCTCGTTAATTGAGCGACCTGATCTTTGGCGGCCTGGAGATCAGCCCTGGCCTTGACAGATCCTTCGCTGGCTCTCTGCAGACTCATTTCAAGAGACGCACGGTCTTCATTAGCCCTGCTCAAAGAAGTTCGGCAGTCCTCAAGCAATCTCTCCAAACCCTGGGTAGAGCGTGCGAACCCTTCCTTCTCTTCGAAAAGAAGGTCCTTTTCCCTGGTGAGAGCACTAATTTGCTCAAGACGTTCGTTGTTAACATCAGTTAACCGGCTCACTTCTCCACCAAGGAAACCACACTGCTCAACCAAAGCTTTGTTTTCCTTCAGAACCTCCAGCAATTCTTTCTTTACTTCTACCACCTGATCGACATTGTTGATCCTGGAATGGAACATAAGCTCGGCGGCCAGCATGCTTGACTACAAAAGAAAAGAGAATAAAACAAGCTAAGGTTAAAGGCCCAAGGCTAATAGTTACTTCCAGCATAAGGTCAGAAGATACTTACTCGGGCAGAATCAGCGGCAATCTGAAAGGCTAATTCCTCATCGCTAGTACCCACTCTTCACGGGGACCGATGAACGAAGAGACTACCTTAGCCAAGCCGCTAGGCCCGGTTATGAAGTTAACATCAGGGGAAAGTTTTAAAGTGTGCTTCCTTTCACAGTACTTGGGTTCCCAAGCATGTTCATCAGGATAATTAGGCCCGAACTTATAACGGATACCCCTGATATCCTTCAGCTCCGTCTGACTACCAATAACCGACCGCCAGACAAACCTCGAGGTTGAAAGATTAGATTCATTTTCTGCCCCAGGATCAATTGTGTCACATTCACGAAGACCAACCCGGGCCACCCCCTCAACAGCCACATTCTCAAGATCCTCAAAGCGAAAAACACGAGGATCTCGGCTACTTTCTTGGGGAACCTCTTCCTTGGTTTCTTCTTTCACTTCTTTCTCTTTTTCCTCTTCTCCTACCTTCTTCTTTCCCTTATCCACACGGGAAGGACCTGCCGCCTCCCCGTCACCAACTCGGGGACTCCCCTGCGGAGTACGGGCGGCTTCCTCCTCGATTCTCCTCTCATCGCTGCGGAGGTGAGGTCTTCGCCTAAGAGGAGCACCAGCTTCGGCTTCAGTATCCAAAATATAGATAACCTCCTTGGCTAAAACCTGTTCCCGCGCGGACTCGGGGACTTCAGCAGCTGCCTCGGCATTCACTTCTGCAGGCTCGGGGACGCTGTCCCTAGGAGAAAGGTCGTCACCAGCCGATGAGGGTTGCTTGGAAGCCGCAGAAGTTTTACGAGTAGACTTCTTCCGAGCTCCTCCCTCTCCCTGGCTCTTCCTTTTCCTCTTTAGGGAGCCCAGTCCATCGGACAGAAGTTCTTCACCCCCCTCCCTGCTGCGCAGAGCACCTACCGAAGCTAGTATAACCTCAGCCTAAGCAGCTGGGTCAGCGACAGGCTCGGTAGGTCTGTCTTGGGGAGGCGCGGGGAAGAAATCTCCCGAAGTGCCCAAACCTGCAACAAAGATGAAACGGTCAGGGGAATCATCGGGGAGACAGAAATATCCTCACCATGATGTTTCACAGTCAAACTATTGAGAGAAGCGAAATACGCCCATTCTCTCTTCTCCGGTCCAAACTTCTCCAAAATCGGCTCAACCCACGCCGTCAGTTCATTAACAGATATGAACCCGTCGTAAGGTTGCTTGGCCGCTGCACGAAGAAATTGAACAAAGGTTAGAGGAAGGTGAAAAAAGAGTACAAAAAGACTCGGGGACTTACGCGTCTTATTCCAGACTTCTGGAAGGTATGTCTTGTCGGCAAAAGTTAAAGCCGAGGAGCGCACGAACAGATACCGGTGCACCCAACCTCGGTCACTGGTATCCTCAGAACTGCGCACCAAGCCTTTACTTCCGCGCATCCTGGCATTGACGTAGCCGTCCTCAAAATTTTGAATACTGTACAGAGAAATAAAATGCTTATACTCAAAAGACTGATTGGTTTCTGTCGTAAACCAATCCAAAAGTGTAACCGTCCTAAATATGCTGGGGTTCAATTTCCTCGGGCAGAGAAGGTATTCCCTGCAAAGCCTCTCTAACACAGGGTGCAGGGGCAGCCTACATCCTACCGTGAAAGGGTAGGTGCCCATAGCTGTCCACCCAGCCCGGTGGGAAGTAATGTTCTCTTCTTCAGAGACCGGGGAGAGGGGGATTTCATCGCCCCAATTACAATCCAACCTCACATGAGGGATCACCTCCTTCGTGATCCCCGACTTGAACCTGTACGCCGACCAGTTGCGTGTATCTCCTTCCCTATTATGGAAGGACTTGATGTTGCAGTCCGCCTCGAGTTCACCCCATTTCTTGGGGATTATTTCCGCAGCAGTGGCTTGAGCAGCCCGCGGCCTAGGAGTGGCCGTCGAGCTACCAGCAATATCGGAACCCTAATTTCTCCTAGATCTTGAAGACATGGTTACAAGAGAAAAGTGAAGTTGTAAAGGGAAAATCAAAAGCCAATTAGGAGATTTTTCAAGAAGCAGCGCAGAGGAATCAGAAGCAAGTAAAAGGATTCTCGTCAAATGAATCCCTATTTATAAAAACCAAGGTGCAGATCCCTAACTTCCCTCAAGAACACGTGGAGGTTATCGGGTAACTTACGATCAGATCTGGCCGTCAAAGGAAACATAGGGCTAATCAAAACTTTATAGTGCCATCATTACTCTGTACCCTTGGGATACGCAGCAGTCATTTCCGAAAAACCTGCAACTCCACAGGCGTGCCAGCTGCGGTTACTTTTTCATACGACGCATTTAATGCGCACGACATGAGGGCTTGTCACTTATCTGATAGGATTCATACGTCATCAGGATTACATCATATGGAGATAAAAAAAATTTCAAGGAATTCCCGCCAAAATCCATATCCACTCCCCGAACAGATACTCTGCTCGAGAAGTGCGGGGACTATCTGTATTGGATAAAAGCTGACTAGACTCAGAGAAAACGACACGTGTCCCACACGTGGCACGGACAGACATCCACCGGACAGACGTCTCCCACGGGCAGACTCAGAGGAGTTACAGGGCATCTCAACGGTTAGCATGGTTTAAATGGGCAGTTGACAAGATTATCGAACACGATCATTTATTAAATAATCATTATGGAAATCACTGCAGTTCGGCAGTTATAACTTCGCTGAATGGGTGCCTGACGGTTACTCATCCAGACGGTTCCATACCCAACGGCTAGTACAAATCCAACGGGCGCCTCTCAGGCCTATAAATAATGTTTCTGTCAACCAATTGTAACAACTTTTACTTCCTGTCTACATTATCAATAAAGATATACTCTTTCGTTCGGATATACTCTTTGTTCCTACTATTATTTTGAGCGATTGGATTATTCAAAGTGTGAACATCGGCCGACTCTCCCCGGAGAAAAAGGATACGATACGTTCACCTCTCTTTGTCTTCGTTTATATTTCGCTTTTAATGCTTTATTCTGACATCATTTGTTTTGCCGCACGAATCCTTAATCTCAACTATTGATCGTGACCCCGCAAATATAAATTTAACTGTTAATTGGCCTAAAATCAGATCTACGTTAAACAAACATTAGAAAACCCGTCTCTCATTAAGACATAGTCGAATTTCTCATGCCACTGTTTAGGAGCTTGCTTAAGGCCATAAAGAGATTTAATTAATTTACAAACTTTATTTTGTTGCCCAGGAACAATACATCCCTCGGGCTGAACCATATAAATTTTTTCTTCTAAATAACCATTTAAAAATGCAGTTTTGACATCCATTTGATGAATAAAAAGTTTGTAAACTGAGGCTAAGGCAATTAAAAATCGAATAGAAGAAATTCTAGTCACTGGTGTAAATGTATCAAAATAGTCAATATTTCGTTTTTGAGAAAATCCTTTTGCTACTAAACGGGCTTTATATTTTTCTATAGAACCATCAGGATTAAATTTCTTTTTGAAAATCCATTTACAACCTATAGGTTTTGCACCAGGAGGTAAATCAGTTAAAACCCAAGTTTTAGTTTTAAGAATAGATTCAAGTTCAGCTTTAATTGCCTCTTTCCAAAATTCAGCTTCAGAAGAAGAAATAGCTTCAAAATAATTCAATGGTTCATTATTCACAATAAAAGTTCGAAAATCATTTTCATAAGAAAAATAGTCTTTTCTAGGCCTTTTGCTCCTTCTCAGTTCCTCAGCGGAGGTAGTCTCTTTATTTCTTTCAACATGCGCATGAAAAACTTTATCAGACAGTGGAAAAATGTGTTCAAAGAACTCAGCATTCTTTGTCTCAATAATGGTGTTGCAATCAAACACATTACTTTTCAAAACAAGAAATCTATATGCAACACTATGTTCAGCATTTCCAATTAATATGCAATCAAAAGTTTTAGAGCCTATCTTTCTCTTTTTAGGTTCAGGCAACAGAACTTTGGCAAGACACCCCCACACTTTTAATTATTTCAAATTAGGTCTATAACCTTTCCACAATTCATAGGGAGTTTTGCCAGTTCTTTTATGAGGTATTATATTTTGTAAGTGACATGCAGATAAAATTGCTTCACCCCATAAATTAACAGGTGCATTAGCACTAACTAACATGGAGTTCATCATTTCTTTCAATGTTCTATTTTTTCTTTCAGCTACTCCATTAGATTCGGGTGAATATGGAGGAGTTACTTCATGTATAATACCTTCCTTTTCACAAAAATCATTTAAGGCTAAATATTCTCCTCCTCTATCAGTTCTAATTTTCTTTATTTTCCTAATAAGTTGATTTTCGACCTCAGTTTTATAAGAAATAAAAGTATCAAATGCGTCATCTTTATTTCTAAGCAAGTACAACTTAGTATATCTAGAAAAATCATCAATAAAAGTCACATAATACCTTTTACCACCTCTAGTCATAGTTTGTTTTAAATCACTTAAATTAGTGTGGATTAAAGATAATAATTCAGTTTCTCTATTTACAGGAAAACAGGATTTTCTAGTAATTTTAGCTTCAGCACATATTTCACACTTGTTAAAATTATAAGAATCTAGACAAGATATTAAGCCTAGTGATAGCGTTTTTCTTAACTATGAAATATTAACATGTCCAAGTCGCATGCCACAAAGAAACAGAGTCAGCAATATAAGCAGAAGTAGATGCATTTTCATTGATAATACCAGAAATATTTAGTACAAAGAGTCCTTGGTTACAATAGCCCTTTCCAACCAAAATATTATTTTTGGTCATTAGAATCTTATCAGATTGAAATGTCACTTTAACCCCAGCTTTTAATAACAATTCTACAGAAATCAGGCTTGTCCTTGTATCAGGAACATGTAGCACATCCACAAGGGATAAAGTTTTTCCTGAAGTTAGTTTCAGGAGTACTTTACCCTTACCCGGGACTTTAGCAGTTCCTGAGTCTGCAAGGTAGACTACTTCATTATCATCCCCTATATTTGTATAGGAGGTAAATGCTTCTCGATTTGCACAAACGTGCCGAGTAGCCCCAGAGTCTACCACCCAATTTTTCAAAGTGCCTACAGTGTTCACTTGAGAAATGACAGCCACAATAATTTCATCTCCTTTAGCTAAATTAGCTTTGGAAGGATTTCTATTTTCTTTCTCATTTCTTGTCATCTTTATATTTTTCTGGACATAATTATAACCTGTTCTATCACAATTAAAATTATAGCCTTTCACTTTCTTAAAATTGGGGTTATCGGGTTTGTAACATCGAGACTTATTAACATACCTCATATTATCGCTATTATGGTTCCGCACATATAGAGGAACGACCGGACCTGGAGCATTAGGGGCAGCACCTCCATATGCAACATCAACAATAATTTCGCCAGTGTTGCTTGCCATAGTTTCTTTAGATTGTAGGGAAACAACGGGGAAAACGATAACAATAATAACAACAACAATAATAATGATATTAATAATAATAATGTATGACGAAAATATTGTTGAACATAAAACAAGTAAAAGGATATAGTTAATATCTCAAAAGGTACGATGCTTTGAGTGGTGCTGGGCACTGTCCTAAGAAACTATTTCAGCAATTTGAAATGTTTCCCCCAGGATAAAGCAAGCCTTCCTCTATTTACATTTTAGAGGGAGCAGTAATCAACAAAATTATATAATGTACCCAACAAGGCTAAGGTGGAGGTGGCCAAAGAAAAAGGATTAGGCTAATATTTGTGGCTACACAATAAAATAGTGGCTAATAGTGAAACAGTGGCTAAAGAAGGGATATTGGCTGCAAAGAGATGTTTGGTCGTTTTAGGGTGTTCATTGATGGCTGAAAATAGCCTCTATTTATAGAAAAGTTTGCATGGGAACATCCTTTGCATGGATGACAAGTGTCTTGCTAAATTAGCCACTTGGCAAGAGATTTTTGACACTTATCTAGACTTCTCAAACAGAAGGTGCTATCATCCATTGTATTTGAAAACCAATGTGTCAAGATTGACACATGTTTAACCTCTACACCATTTGTCACAATTTGCTTGCATGAATGATATTTATGGTTATCTTTTGAAATACACTATAATTTTTTTATATTTTGTAATAGACTACAATTGTGGATTATACGCGCTTCGTGAAGCACGTACCTCAATTTTTACTTGTAATTTTGTTAACTTACACAAAATTGTTCGCTAGATAAATTTCAGCCATATACTCCAAAAACCATAGCTTTTAGCCCAAAAATTTCGACAAAATCATAATTTTCTACTAATTTTCGACATTTGAATGGAAATCCATTTTGTGACAAGTTCAAACTACCATTCTTTAGCTGTTGATTCTCGAAAATCTTATCACTACAATACTGTGAGGCATTTTCCTATGGATTTAATTCATCAATCCTTGGCTATCGGATTTTACTGTTGAGATAAAAGTGATTTTGATATTTTTATATACGAGCATCCGTGTTAGTGGATCAATCAAATGGTGCTCCATAATTTACTACTATAACTGAAACGCGTAGCTCCCCCACAACAGTTTCAGAAATGGATTCCTTCGATGTAGTGGTCACGGGTGAAAATTATGTTTGACGGCGCCCTTGTGATTTACATGAGGTGGCGATGGAGATTTTGTAGTGTTTGGTGGCTGAGTTGTTAATGTGAAAATCTTGGTGGTGGAGGTAGTGGCGGCATTGGTGGAATGAGGGAAGGAGGAAGATAGATGTATGCTGATGAAGAAATACTTTTTAGAGCTTTCTTTTAATTCTTTTTGTTTTCAATTTTTTTAAAATTTATCTAAGTTAAATTCACGTGTCATTGTCCTATTCGTTACTTTGGCGAGTGAATGACACACATCTTTTATTTTTGGTTGTCGGTTAATTTTGTATTTAAATGACACACTTGAGATGTAATTGGAGTATTCAATGGAATGAACATAAGATGAAGTATTTAAGTAAAAAGCGTGGATAATTTTAAGGGATTGTCGATATATTTTGCCTTAATTATTTAATCCATCATAAGTTAACATATCTCAACCCAAGTAATTTTCAAACGTTTAAGTAACTCTCTCGTTTTAACTCATTTTAATCCTTCCAAATTCACTTCAATCCGCCTATTTGAGATCTTTAAGTATGAGAATTGAGAGGGTGTAGTACTGCGGATTTGGATTGGCTCCAGTACCTAGTGCAGCAGTAAGTAACGGTAGTAGCTTAGGTATTTGCCACGTGGCATTTTGTACTTTTAAATAGTATTCCATTTTATTTTGTGTTTAATTCATTTTATATATTAATGGTATTATTTGTTGAAAAGGCAGTAAGGGGCTAACGGGAACAACCCCTCCCCGCCAGAAGAAAAGTTTTAGTCAAGCAATTTTTTATTTATTGACATTTTTTTATTTAATGGTTTACATGAACCTTTGTTTTTTTTCAACATTTTAAATCTAATTTTTGTTCTATGACCAGGTTAATTTATAATTTTTATAATTAATTATTTCTTTCTAATTTTTATAATGGTACTGATATTCTGATACGTTCTTCGATAATATCACAGCATTTGTTAATCATATCACCAATAATGATTATTATTTAATTATTGCATTAAGTAAATATTGATAATTGACAATAAATAATAATAATAATAATAAAGTTATATTTTTTTTAAAAAAAAACTAGTAGATATTTTTTTCGTTTTGTCAATGGTAGAATCATTGATTGGATTTCTCAATACTTAATAGTTACTTCTAATTGAAATACAAAAATGAAAAGAGATTAAGTACCTGGGCAGTACTGTTACTTACTGCTGCTCTAGGTACTGGAGCCAATCCAAATCCGTAGTACTGCTAAAGCCATGGCCCACAAGTTTGACTTTTCCTGCGACAAATAAGATTATTAAAGAGTGAAGAGCCAAAATTATCACTGGACTATTGAAAAATAATCAATCATATCATGCGATACATTACTGTCGTTACATTTTCACCTAAAAAAAAAAATCCATTATGTATAACTTTCGACTCAAATTGTCATTATTTCTAATGGAACTTATTTATTTTAATATTTAATTTTCAAAAAATATTACAAATTCTCTAAAAATTCCACCTTGCCATTAAAATCCCCCCACCCCAACCTAATTTCCAAACCCACCCACCCCATCCTATTTTTCGTTTTACTTTTTAACACAAGTATTATTTTCTTCTCTAATTATACAAATATTTTCAGAATCTGTACACCATATTCAGCTCATTCTCACGTGGAGAAACAGAAAATATAGGTTTATTCTAAAATTCTATTGAAATAAGTTTCTTGAATAATTTGTGAAAATATAGAACTGCAATAGTAGAAAAGAGAAGAAATAATTTTTAGATATTTTCATATCCGAAGTCGAGCTAAGTTTTTCTCTTCTGATATTTTGACAATTACTAAGGAGTCTGTGTAAAAAAATATTTAAAGTTAAGAATAGAAGGTAAAGTGAGTGATATGAGAGTGGTCCGTGTTAATTAGAGAAGAAGGTAAAAAATAGCCTTTGGTTCTTGCTTTGTCGTCATTTTTTTTTTTTTTAAAAAAAATTATTTTTATTTAATAATTATGTTGATTGCAAGATAAAGAGAAAAATACATTAACAAATACAAGTAGAGGATGAAGAATACTGGGGATCATAAATTAAGTTGAGGCGGGGGATTCAATGCCCATTAGGAACTTTTTTAAACTTTGTGGTGCCTTTCAAAAATTAAAAGTTAGTAAATGATTTCCGTTAGAAATAATGGTTTTTTTTAGTTGAAATTTATATATAATGATATTTTTGAGCTAAAAATTATACATAATTATATTTTTGAGCCGAAAATATAACGGCAGGGGCATATTAGCACCATATTTTTTAAGCGTGACATAATTAAGCCTTATCTAATAGTCCAGTATTAATTTTGACCCTTTTCTCATTATTAAAAGAAATCTAGGGTCATATACTCTATATCTATATTGAGATAGGAAGGAATTTATTCCAGTTTTGTCTTTGATAGTGTTATTTAAAGCAGAGGGTGGTGGTGAGCGAACCTTGGTTTTATGTGTGGGGTCCATCCCATGTATATAGGCATGAGCCTATTGGCAAAAAATTGGTTGGAAAAAGTTCTTGGGAAGCAAGGCAAAATTTGTGGCAAGCAAATTTTGGTTACTTTTTTCTTTTCTTTGTTTTGTGCTTGGAGGCCAAGTTTGATCTCCTATAAAAGGAGAGGCTTTCTTCAATTGTAGACACACCAACAAAAAGAGAGAAAATAGTAAGGTATCACACAAAGCAATAAGCTTTGAGCAGTGTGGGGATTTCATAGACGGTATAGTCTGTGAGGAAAAATCGAGAATGAGTGGTTTTATAGTAAGGTGAAAAATCAAAAGAGGATTATTTCTTTTGTCAGGGTGTAGTGGTATTTACTACACGGTGTAAATTCCTTACTATAGTGAAATATTTGCTCCTCTGGGGTCGTATTTTTTTCCTTATTCAGAAAGGTTTTCCACGTTAAAAACTTGGTGTCCTTATTACTCTTTTTCGCTCCTATTAATTACCGCATTTTAATAATCCGTTAATATTGTTGCAACATAATCGTGAATATTATTTCTGTGTGGGGATTAATTTTCCCAACAAGTGGTATCAGAGCACAGGTGTTGTTTATTTACAGAAATATTGTTCACGGCGGCGGTACTATACCTGGTGAAAAAATATCAGGAGTAAAGTACGAGTTAGCAAGGTTTAACGGAGAGGGCGGTTTCTCAATGTGGCAAAGAAGGATGACGGATCTGCTCATACAACAGGGGTTGCACAAGGCACTTGATGCAACAAAGCCTGAAGCCATGAAGCCCGAGGATTGGGCGGAGATGGATGAAAAGGCGGCTAGTGCAATCAGGTTGCACTTATCAGATGATGTTGTCAATAACATCATTGATGAAGATACTGCGTATGGAATATGGACTAGACTGGAGAGTCTGTACATGTCCAAAACACTTACAAATAAATTATACCTGAAGAAGCAGTTATATGCCCTACAAATGGTGAAGGTATGAACTTTTTGTCACATCTAAATATTTTTAATGGACTGATCACGCAGCTGGCCAACCTTGGAATACGGATCGAGGAAGAAGACAAAGCCATCTTGCTCCTAAATTCGTTGTCATCCTCATATGATAATTTGGCAACGACCATTCTGCACGGTAAAACTACCATTGAGTCGAATGATATCACATCATCTATTCTACTCAATGAGAACATGAGAAAGAAGTCTGAAAGTCAGGGACAAGCTCTCATCATGTATGGCAGAGGCAGGGGTTCAACCAATTATGGTAGATCCAGAGGTTGGGGAAAGTCCATGAATCAGTCCACATCAGTAGGCGGAAATTGCTGCAACTGCGGTCAACCTGGCCACCATAAAAAGAACTGTCCAAATCCTAAAAGAGGTAAATGTGGATGTAGTGGCCAAAGTAATGACTACAACACAACTGCCACGATGCAAAATGATGACACAGATATTCTCATCATAAATGAGGATGAGGAATGTATGCACTTGGCAGGTATGGAGTCAGAATGGGGGGTTGATACAACAACATCTCACCACATCACACCAGTAAGAAATTTATTTTGCAGATATGTAGCAGGTGATTTTGGCGCAGTAAAGATGGGTAACATGAGTTACTCAATGATTGTGGGGATCGGTGATGTGTGCATCAAGACAAATGTAGGATGCACTTTGGTTCTGAAAGATGTGCGACATGTACCTGATTTGCGAAAGAACTTGATCTCGGGGATCGCTTTGGACCTAGATGGGTACGAGAATCACTTTGCAAATCAAAGGTGGAGACTCACCAAGGGATCATTGGTGGTTGCAGAAGGAGCTGGTCATTGCATGTTGTATAAGACAAATGCACAAATATGTCGAGGTAGAAAAAGCTCGATATGTGATGTTGTCAAGCGAGGGGAGCAACCTGATGAGATTGTCAAGCAGGGGGAGAAAGATAATCTTCAGGTGGTACCAAGGGACGAGTTTAAGTTTTGCAAAGAACTTGTCGGCATACGCTCCAATTAAAAGCTTGGTGTTACCTCCTTCAGGTGAATGAGACTGGAGGGGGAGATTGTGGGGTCCATACCATGTATATAGGCATGAGCCTATTGGAAAGAACTTGGTTGGCAAAAGTTCCTGGGGAAAAAGGCAAAATTTGTGGCAAGCAAATTTTGGTTACTTTTTTCTTTTCTTTGTTTTGTGCTTGAAGGCCAAGTTTGATCTCCTATAAAAGGAGAGGCTTTCTTCAATTGTAGACACAGCAACGGAAAGAGAGAAAAGAGTAAGGTATCACACAAAGCAATAAGCTTTAAGCAGTTTAGGGATTTTATAGACGGTATAGTCTGTGAGGAAAAATCGAGAGTGAGTGGTTTTATAGTAAGGTAAAAAATCAAACAAGGGTTATTTCTTTTGTGAGAGTATAATGGTATTTACTACACGGTGTAAATTCCTTACTATAGTGAAATATTTGCTCCTCTGGGGTCGTGGTTTTTTTCCTTGTTCAGAAGGGTTTTCCACGTTAAAAACTTGGTGTCCTTATTACTCTTTTTCGCTCCTGTTAATTACCGCATTTTAATACTCCGTTAATATTGTTGCTATATAATCGTGAATATTATTTCTGTGTGGGAATTAATTTTCCTAACAATACGAAAGGTTTTTATAAGCCTAAGATCATGGAGTCCTGGAATTGGAATAAGCCATGAATTAGTTGATCATTGTGCTTTATGAATTCAAATATGGAATCTTCATTGGTGAGTCTATTGGTGGAACAGTGTATGCAATAGTTCTGGATGTGGAGGCCAAGAAGGGAGATATATTCGTATACATTGTGTGATTAATATCACAAAACCACTTCCTAGAGCTAAAAAAGTGAGTTTGGGGGAAGAAACAAGATGGGTTGAAGCTTCCTTATATGTGCTTTTACTGTGGAAATTTGAGGCATACTAAGAGAACTTGTACCAAAAGAAGTGAAGATATGACAAATGGTGTCGTTAAAGAAAATCAATTTGGGGCATGGCTGCACACAGAGGTTCTCAAATGTCAACCCAACAATCTTAGGTATTAGTGGTCGGAAACAACTAAGAATGGGTGGACTGTGAGAAATTCTGTATTCGAAATATAATCTGAAACGTAAATACAAAATAGAAAAGAACGAGATGAACAAACCTGAGCCCGCCGAATTCACGATGTATCCTTAAAGAACTTAATCCACTCACAGTATCCGAGGTTATGGATTAGATCCTCCCAAGATAGAACGGATTTACCTTACTGCAGTAGTGGTACTCCAAACAGCAGTAACAACCACTACTAGAAATTGAGCCAATTCCGAGTGAGTGTTTGGCGAGCGAGTTCCTAAGCCATAAAATAGAGAAGAAGTTCCCTCGCCAAACACCTACTTTCTCTCGCCAATAGCCAAAAAAAAAAAAAATTGACAATAGCTTGGAAAATCCCTCGCCAGTCCAAAAAAAATAAAATTTCTCTCTCCTACACTGCTTGAAAATTTCCCCGCCAAAATTTTTAACAAAAAAACAGCTTGGGAGTTCCCTCGCCAAGCAAAACAAGAAAATATTCTCTTTCCTGATTGACTTGGGAATTCCCTCGCCAATCAAACACTGCAGATCTGTCAGGTATTTGGCAAGGGACTTCCTTAGCCATTCAATAAATAAAAATTATACTACTCTTTCACTGTAAGCCACAAAACAAATCGCACACATCCACAGTCCACACCAAACAAAACAAAAACAGGCCTTCTCCCTTATCACTGACTCGTCCGTCTCCGGCGACTCCATTTACTCCGGCGACTCTATTTTTATTTTTCCGGCAACCCATGGCAAGGGTCTCCCCATTAAGGTAACTATCTCCATTAAAGAATTTCTCTTAACCGTACAATTGTGTATGGTGTTTGATACATTCAACATGGCTTTGCCCAGGTTTGTGGGAGATGAATATGGTTATCTCTCTGTTTTGAAGTATGAGAGCAAAGAAGGAAGCATGGAACTGCTACTTTATCACATTCCTCCAAATCTTATAGCTGGTAATGAGATTACTTTTAGAAATCTGGTATATAATAGGTTTCATATAGTTAAAATGATCTTGTTTTTACTTGAAATTATTGACTAAATGTTTTTTTTAGTTGCATCATTCTAACCAAATTTGACATGATGTGAAGCTATGTTTCTTTGTACTTCATTTCTTTTTAGTCTTCTATTCTAGGTTTTGTTTTGGAACTTTCAACTAATTTTGACTGTGGGAAATACCTAATGCGAAATCTTTCTCCTATTCTAATGTTTCTTTCACTGTCTTTTTAGTTCTGGATATTCTTTTGAGCCCGTTGTTATTCCTGGATGTATCTCTAGTTTTTGGTTGTACAGCATCTCACATCTGCATTAGTGAGACCCTGGTTATTGCTCTTGTTATAGTTTTTGTGAAAACATAGTGTTGATCAATTTCCAGTCAAGAATATGGAAATTCTCTTCCCTAGTTGACAGCTCTATCTAAGCTCGATTGCATTTCTAAACAAAAATATGTAAATTAAAAATAGATAATTTTTATACTTGGAGAGGGAATTCCCTAGCCAACAGTGTGTAGAAAAATATATTTTTTATACTTGAAGAGAGAATTCCCTAGCTAAAGTGCAGTAAAAATATTTCTCTCTCCTTGTTTTGGCGAGGGACATTCTTAGCAGAGTAAATCTGATACAATATATAAAAATGAGCCTACACAACAACTGGCTAAGCCTTTCCCTCGCCAAAATTGCTCAATGACAAGCCGAATTCTAAGGCGCGTGTTGCTAGGGACTTCCCTCTCCATCGCGCGTTTGGAGAGGGAACTCCCTTGCCGATCTCCCTCGACAAATGCGTGAATTCTAGTAGTGAGCGAACGCAAATGGCCGGTAGGAAATCATACGACACGACACTTTTATTTTATTTGGAAAAATAATGCAAAGAAGAGAAGAAGTAGTTATAATTTTCTCTTCCAAAGTGTATTTAAATCTAAGGGAAGAGCTCATATTTATAGCCAAAGAAGGAGATGAACAAACCCGAGCCCGCCGAATTCAGGACGTGTTCTTAAAGAACTTAATTCCCTCACAGTACCCGAGGTTATGGATTAGATCATTCCAGGATAGAACGGATTTACCTTACTGCAGTAGTGGTACTCCAAATGGCAGTAACAACGAACGCAAATGGCCGACAATGAATCACACGACACGACACTTTTCCTTTATTTGAAAAAATAATGCAAAGAAGAGAAGAAGTAATTCAGAATTTTCTCTTCCAAAGTGTATTAAAATCTAAGAAAAGACCTCATATTTATAGCCAAAGATGGGTGTGAAGAAAAGGTATGACACCTTTTTAATTAAAATGTGTTTATGTGCCTTTTCCTATCATAAACCCCAACAATCCCCCACATAAATGGGGAAAGGCTATATGATGAAAATATGCAGGAATAAACTATGTGATTCGCAAGTAAGGATTAACCGCATCGGAATAAATAGATTTCCCTTTGAACTTTCCGTAGTGAACATATATCAGATATACTCGGTCAATTGATAGATTTGATATCTTTGAACCGTCGAGATTTGGTGTATACCTAGACAACATATGTCACATAATTAATCCTTAACTGTCTTTGGTTCTCATTGTTGTGTTCGTTTCAGCCATGAACACCGCCTGGTTTTATAAGTGCGTAGAGAATTGGCCTTACAGAATTCTCCTTGAAGCGCCTTCCACTTCACACTTACATAGGAAATTTCTAAATATGTAATCCCGTAGATGTACACTGTTTGATAATTCCATATCAAACTTAGATAATCATTAAAAAGCTACGACGTTTTATCCTTGGTACTGAACATTGTCTCATAATTAGAATGGACTTAAATAGATTTTATTTGACATGTTGAACCGTCCGTCACTCACAACTTTGTTTGAGCTCCTTGAACTTAGATCTTGGGATCTCCAGTCTTCTAGGTAGAGTTACCGCTATAAGGCACTTTTCCTTGGCCCATAGTCTCATTCTCTTCGATGACCTCAACTCCTTCTCTAGTTAGACCTTTTGTAATTGGATCCAACACATTATCCTTTGACTGTAGTCAATTGTGATAATTCCTCTAGAGAGTAGTTGTTCAACGGTTTTATGTCACAAACGATTTTTCCGTTATACATAACGTTCCCAGCCCGTCCAATTGCCGCTTGACTATCGCAATGCATGCAAATTGATGTCAACAGTTTGAGCCAAACGAAGCGTCTTCCAAGAATTACGTAGTCATTCACTATTTCACCAGCCTCGTTTGAGGCTATAGCATCACTATATCAGTAGCTTTAAATGGTTGTATCAGTTGTGCGCACAACCTTTTCATATTTAATATATTTCTCAACCATTTCAGTCTATTCCTAGCATTTGTATTCTACTATTTATTATTCCGACATGGAATACAAACCTAAGTGATGCCCAAATTATAGAACCTTCATTCATTATATAAATCTAACTCGATAATCATCATTGGTTGGTTCACTGCTCAAATCCAACTTGATATGAATTTTATCGTTAATACTAATAGTTGATTCAACATTTTATAGACCAATATTTTAATACATCCGTTCATGAACGGTCATGTCTATACAAAACGTTATCTTTCAACCAAGCATCTTTTCATGAAAAATCACAACCGTTTAAGTGACACCATTTCATGAAAAAGAATAACCTTTCTCGAAAAGGTACAAGACTAACCATCACAACGATTATTTCATCAACTAGTCGCTCCAAAATACAACTAGTTATGAATTGTCAAACTACAATGTCAATATCCACTAAGGATTTGTGGGGTTCTAAATCATATAATATAGACATTAAGTCTAACATTGACTTTTGCCATGCATATAACCTAGCACCCCCACATTTCAAGTAATTCATGTGCTATATCGTAAACCTCAAAACGCATGGGTTAATTCCAAGCAGTATTCACGAAAATTCAACTTTGAAAGTATGGCACAACAAAGATACTAGAAAAGTACTCTTTCGTGAGATCAAATAGATCACATAGGAAAAATCTACTTCCCTCTACAAGTAGAGATTATAAATGAATTTATCATATTAGATTTCCATCTCTACTTGCAAGAACAAGCACATTGTCTCACATGATCTTGGCAATCACTTAATGTCTTCATATGAATTCAAGACATAACCAAGTCAGTTTTTGTTTGGAATTTAAAAACAAGACTACGAAGGTCCCTTTAAATTTTAGTACACAAGCAACTAATCTTTCACTTTGCTATACTGACGGTTGATGGATTAACAAGCCATAGGCCCATAGCACTGTACAGTGTACATCCAGGACGACATGAAATATTGGCCATTGCGGATGTGCTGTATTATTCATGGCACTTGTGACTTTAAATATTGATCTTTGTTCAAGGAAAGATCATTATTTTCTCTACATAAACCAGTGAAGTTTTTAATCTTCATAACCGATTTAAAGTAACTGCGAAGTTTTTAGTCTTTAAACCAAATTAAAAGTACAGTGAAGAGTTTAATCTTCAAACCGACTTTTAATACCACGATGAAGAGTTTAATTTTCAAACTGATTTTATATGACGGAGAAGAGTTTAATTTTCAAATCGAATGGTAACGAGGAGTAGAAAATCATGAATATTTTAATCTCCAAAACATAAGAGTAGAAACCACGAAGATTTTAGTCACAAAAATTTTAGTCTTAGAAAATGGGGTAGAAAACCACAAAGGTTTATTAATCCATCTATCGGTGATCACTCCAGCACCAATCAATATTGCCTGCTGAAGGAGCCCATTCCACAGTCATTCTATTGATAGAGTTCAAAGACCATCGATTATAAATACTTAAGTGTCTTTCTGTTGCACCCCTTGACAATCAAGTTAAATGATAACATGCTGGCAACACAGCTTATATGATGAATTTATCACATAATAAACATGTACCATAAAATTATATAATTTGGCTCCACCAAATTCACGAACGGTAAAAATATTGACCCTGATTTTCTGGTCATAGTTCTCTTCCACTCTCTTCACGTATAATCCATGAAAGATACGTATAACGTACTTTTATCTCTAACATCATGTTCATTTCTCAACTTGAAAAAATCTACTACCAAATGACAAGCAAGGGTAGTTTCTGTAGTACTCGTTCATGCCGGAATGTTCCTCGCAAAAGGAAAAGAAGCATAAGACCAATTATAGTGCACATCAATGTCAGAATATTCCTTTTATGATATACAAATTATTTTGTCTCGGAAAAATAGAATCCATTGTGGAAAGAAATGAATACAAACCGTGAAACTTTTCATCCCATTATATGTTGGTATTAGAGAAACCACTTTGTAAGTAAAGGGATCATCACAGTAAGTTTAAAGCAAAAATTTCCAACGCTACACACTTCACAGATCTTTTCCACGCAGGAGAGCATTGAATTTAACGAGAATACGTACCATTATCCCTTAATGAGAGTATACGTTATCATGCCGTTTCGCATTTATCCGACACCATCGACAGCCATACGGAATTCAACAATCACAATAAATAATGCACCAATAAAAATAGTTAGTATAACCATAATAACACTGACACGTTTAACTTATACTCCTACTCGTTGGTGTGCATTTAAGGATGTGTTATGAGGCATCAAATTTCCCATACAAAAATCATGCATATTTCAAGATCAGTATTAAGACAGTGATGATCAACCCTATCACAACAGATGTCTCATACACCATGAATGATAATATATGCTTAACGAATAAAAGTAGAATTGAGGAAATTGAACCCGATAATTAAGACTTCTGCTTGACATCATAGCCATAGATATTCGTATTGTATGCTTCCAAAATTATAGCACTGCTATAACAGATCACTATGATCTGCATGCGTAAAAATAATTTTGTAGTCTGCAAACACCCCCCAAGTGCCGAGTGCCAACTTTCCAATATTTGTCGTGCTAAAAAAATGTTCTCCTAAGAGTACAATCTTTTCCATTGACACAATCAAATTTATTATTCGAGAACAGAAATATAATTAAATTTCTTAAGATTGTCATAAATTGTGTATTCGAAATACAGTCTGAAACGTAAATGCAAAATAGAAAAGAAGGAGATGAACAAACCCGAGCCCGCCAAATTCACGACGTGTCCTTAAGGAACTTAATTTCCTCACAGTATCCGAGGTTATGGATTAGATCCTCTTAAGATAGAACGGATTTACCTTACTGCAGTAGTGGTACTCCAAACGGCAGTAACAGCGAACGCAAATGGCCGACAGCGAATTACACGACACTTTTATTTTATTTGAAAAAATAATGCAAAGAAGAGAAGTAATTCAGAATTTTCTCTTCCAAAGTGTATTTAAATATAAGGGAAGACCTCATATTTATAGTCAAAGATGGGTGTGAAGAAAAGATATGACACCTCTACAATGAAAAGGTGTTTATGTGCTTTTTCCCATTCACAAACCCCAACATGGACATACCAGAGGATGTCCAAGCACACGAACTGCAAATGCGAGGGTAAGGTTTTTTGACAATGTAAGGGATGCTGCTGATGGATATGATGTTTCCAGGGTATGCTCCGACAATGGCAATACTCTTATAGAAGAAGAAGGTTTAGAGATGCAGAGAAGTGATGATATGCATACAGGAGTTGATGTGGGTACAATGAAGGCGAGTGAATTCTCTATGACAATGAGTGGAGAAGGTTGTCCAACGCCTGATGATTATCATTTGTTGATTGAGGTCCCTGTGACTAGAGAAGCGGAACATAAAGGTGACAAAAGGAAAGGAGAAGTCTATGAAGGAACAGTAAGATTGAAAATAGAGCAAGAAAAACGTGGGACGGGAGGTCAACCAAAAATGGTCTCCCTCCTCCCCATGAATTTCATGGGATAGAGCATGGAACGCACTGTCGATTTTCTTTTTTGAGCATTGTGATTTTGAGACGCCATCAAAGCAAAATTTATAGCTGCATAAGGGGCTTGCGGTGCATTGTGAGCTAAGCCATCGGGGAAGGTTGAGTCGTGCCAACAAGGAGTCGGTTGCGGTAAAACGCGTGAGGCCATGGTTGATGTCAGAGCTTAAGAATGATGAATTGTCAGTACAACATGGGAATGTCATTGTAGAGATAACATCAAAGCAGGAATGATGTTCAACATGCTATTTGAGACGGCGGACCCGATAGGGCTGTTTTCCAGAGAGATTCAAATGAGGCATGGTTGGTCAGCAAGGAGCACCAACGTGCTGTGTTGTTGGGATGATTTTACAAAGATGGGACAGACGGTTAGCAGGAGCTCAATTGTCTTGATTGCGGGATATCCATAAGTTGTAAAGAAACTCTGCAAGCAGCGAGGGAAACATTAAGGAGGGAAATTTGCGATGCAAAATATTTTACTTAGAATAGTGGGCTTTCGTTCAGAGAGGGACATTCCGATGAGTCGGGTGGCCAGGAAAAGGGCCATGATTGCCAGGTCGAGCAACCATATTGTGAACAGATGCAAGCCGTGGGCCATTCATATTGAAGCAGATCGTGGAGATCATGCCATAGATGCTAGTGGCACATCGTTTGAGTGTCTTTCCAGTGGGATTGACTTGAACAGCCTGAGGGTATTGGAAATGCGTGGATCATAAAAGGGATGCTAGAAGTGCGTGAATTAAGGGGCCTTCTAGAGGGAAGACTTAAGAGCCGAGGAGCATCGAATGGAGTCCTTCTGAGGAGTTCGATGTTGTGAATGCCTAGCCATCTTAAGGGTTGCAATGAATGGAAGGCGAGTCCCTCAACAACCATGTCGGTTGAGTAGGCTTAGTGCCTACAACATGGGGCAAGCGTTGCTTGCATGAATGAGTGCTACGCTAGGTAGGAGCCGAGCTAGTACGGGGGTGTTGGCATGAATGTCGCACCAACAACCGCTTTGGATGATTAGGTAAGGCACCTACTATCGCGGGGAGAGTGATCTCCAAATATGAGCTCTATGTATTGGGTGATGCCAAAGCTAGAGCGGGGTGTGCCAGGAGGCCGCGACAACCGTGAAGAAGGGCTTGAGAGCAAGCGTCTTTGCGGGGTGTTCGAGTTTCATGATGAGGTGGAGTCCGCCACCATGTTTGTGACGGAAAGGAGCTAACCTACCTAGTAGGGAGGCAAAGCTGGAATGGATGGCCAAGCCACTTCGGGTGGGGAGGTAAATCTGGGAAATGTATTGAACTGGCGGACGAAGGGACACGATAATGGGCCAAACCGGCGGACGGGGAGGAAATAATGAGGATGGTGAGCCAAACCACTTCGTATGGGGAGGCAAATATGGAATTGCGCGGAGCAGATGGACGGAATGGGCCAAACCATTTTGTGGGGAGGCATTGTGTGCTGAATTAAAGTGGGGATAGCGACGCTACTGATTGGATGGGTTTCCAAGTTTAAGAATGGAGTCCTTCCAAAGCTAAGAGTACAGAGGTACACTGAATCGAGAGGCAGATACAGGTTTAACAAGGCATTCTTGCCAGTTGTGCCAAGTACAAGGAGTACAATTCGGGATCTACTAAGGAAGTGATAGTTTGAAAACAAAGAGCTTTGTTCGGGAATGCAGCAAAGCTACCGCTTTGAGAAATGAAGTACTCAGAGGAGTACGTCCCAAGCGCTTGCCAAGTACCAGAGGGTGCGAGGGCATTTGAGGAGCCAAAGTTACCTGGCGTGGAGCGTGGGTTTCTAAGGACGGGGCGAATATTCAATTGGGGGAGAATTGGGCATGAGCAGCCGCTAGTATCTTTGTGTGGGCTATTGTCGATCAGTCGTGATTTTCCTAGAGTATAGGATCAAGCAACAAATTACTCGGAGTTATGGGATCGGGATTTGATATTGTTCACATAGTGGCATAGTGGAATCTTTCCAGAGGGAAACGGAGGAGAAGGACCATGAGAGTATGGTTGGCAAGGAGCCACATCGAGGGATGCCTACCAGAATTGAAGAGAATCTCCTACTTAAGTGGGGGAGAATTTGCCTATGATGAGGCATTGTGCTTAAGGTAAATCTTGAAGGAAGCAAATCGTCTAGAGGTGGAGAATAGAGTCGCAAGGCGTGGTTGGACTGCGTGTGCCACACCAGAGGGTGCCTGAAGTACTCACCAAAAAGCGAAGGGAGCTAAGCTGGATGGATGATGGCCATATGAGCTATGGTGTGGTTGGCCGATATTCCAACACAAAGGAGTTGTCTTCAGAGGAAGCAACAGTTAGTCACCGCGGAGGTGCAAAAATGTGGAGGCATTGTCCAAGTAATCATCGCGGAGATGGAGTGTATAGGCACGCTTGGACGAAACTTGGGAGGAGCAGTGATGGGCACGACTCCTATTTTAAGAGAAGGGACTTGAGGAAATCTAAGGAGCCTATGAAATGGGAACCGTGAAGGAGAATCCCAAGGGGGCAAACTCTGGGTTTTCGCGGGCGTAGGCAGTCAGTCATCGAGGACGATGCCTAGATCGAGTTGGGGAGAATGTTGCACGGTGCCCTTTTGATGCCTTTGTGCGCGCAATGTCTTTGCACCACAGGCGGACCAGACGAGTGTCAGCCGCTCGGCCGAGTGTCGGCCGTGCGCTGAATGAGTGTCAGTTGGCTAGACGAGGGCTAGTCGTGTGCTGACCGAGTATCAGTCGCATGCTTGAGGATTGCCCTGCACGCGCAGGAGCGACGCTTAGTGCTAGGCGAGAGATGGGCAGGTCCTAAGCCAACCCCAGATGTGCGCATACTGAAGTTTCCGCATATGAGATGCGCACAAGGGAGCGACCTTCGGGCGGCACAGTTGAAGCTAGGCCACTGAGGCAAGCTTCCAAGAAACCTCGGATGAGGAGCAGGCTGGCTCGTAGTCAGGTTTGACTACGAGCGCCGCACGGGCCAATTGTGTGCCGCTATCATTGGGAAAGTGCGGCCTGTGACAGAACACATGCTTTTTAGATGTCCTAGATCTGTAAATGTGTGGAACTTAAGTCCAGTTAATGGCCTAATTTAGAAAATGTTACAGATTTTTCTCAATGGTGGTTGGAGTTATTTTCTAATGCTAAAAAATATCATGATATACTTCGCTTCTTGTTGTTGTCTGCCTCCATTATGTAGATGATTTTGAAGTCCCAAAATGAGTGGATATTTAATGGAAAACATTGGACTGATCAGGATATTGTATCTAGAGCATTATTGAATTTTAATGAAATGACTAATGTATTTCCTGTTTGTACAGAGAATAAACTTACTACTCATAGTTCAAGTATGCTCTCTTTATGTACAGGAGTTGTGGTACTTTCTGTTGATGCAGGTTTTGATTCTAAACATAAAAGAGCTAGTATCGGTGTTGTGGCTATGAAGCCCACGGACTTGCTTCTTGCCCTTTGCACTCTAATTCAGTTTGTGGGGAACTCAATGATTGCGGAAGCTATTGCAGTTTGGGAAGCGATTCGGTTAGCCATTAAGCAAAGTTGGAAGAATATTCATATTATTTCGGATGCAAAGTCAGTTGTGCAAATGATTAATCAGAATCTGCCTACTTCTTGGGATATTTACACACTTTGTGTTGACATTTGGCATCTTATGCATTACCTAGATTCAGTTACCGTTATGTATATTTCTAGTTTGTATAACTCTTATAGTCATAGGCTAGAAAAGTTTGCTACGACTCTGGTAATGAGTGTCTCATGGTTGGAAAACTTTCCTCTATGGCTTAGACATGAGCCTGCAAGTGTCATTGTAAAGTTAACTGATCTTTTATATATAACCTCAGACTTTCCCTGGAAAAAAAAAAAAGACCTTATAAATAAGAGTCATGAAGCCGATGCCCTTAATCAGGTAAATATTGCTATTGATAATTGGATTCTACGGATATTTTTGAGTTTTGAGTGAGATGTTGAGCAGTAGCCTTTTTTACTCCCGTCAATGAAGTTCAGTCACTGCTTCAAAATTAATTGATCTGTAGCTACATTGTCAATAGTAGGAAAAATATATCCGCTTCTTCTTTGCTGAAGCTCTATGTTCTTATGGATACTAAGCTTGCTGCAAATTTTCACCACATCCTAAAGCTACATAAAAGAAAGATCGATATTGCCTCTTCAATTCCCCATAGCAAAATTTGCATAACGAAACACAAAAGACTTCAGCAAATGGGAATTACTGAAACAGAGAGAATGATAGACCAACATTAGAAGAAAAGCCCGTTAAAATAATCATATATTTTAATGCGTCCAACAAGTTTAGTTGTTTGATCACTTGCTCAACACAAAAATAAAAGCATGATAGCATTCCCAGATTTGTCTTGAACAAGTTTAAACTCCAGTGTATTTTTCTGAGATTTTCACTTGTGCAACTGAAATTCCAGGAAATTATCCTGGAACTTTTACTTTAAAAAAATGAAATTCCAAGAAATTATACTGGGAATTTAATTCAACAAGCGAAATTCCAAAATAATATACTGTAGTTTAAACTTGTTCAAACGAAAATTACAGGATAATTAATGTTATCAAGTTTGAACTGGAATACCTTTTCAAGTTAATGCAAGCACAAAAATAAAATTGTAAAAACAAAAAGAAAGAAGAAATGCACCCCTGTGAGAATGTCTCTCAAATCTAATGTGGGTATGAGTATTAAAATTCAATAGAAAACATCGGGTCTTGTTATCTGGACTTGAGATAAAAGAAAAAAATGACGCTTATCAGGAGGGAAAGGTAAAACAGGCCACGAAGAGGAAGAGAATTTTGTGATTTATCCTGCGGCTGGGTTTAAGGCTATCCACCGGCCCGGTTCCGGCACGCCTTGGCCAGTCCGGTGTAAATGTCAAAAAAAAAAAAATTTAAATCGGCCCGGTACCGGTCCGGTATAACGGTGCATTTGCACCAATACCGGGTCGGAACCGGTACCGGCAAGGGGAGACCGGTCCGGTTCCGGTTCGATCCAGTCCGGTACCGGTTCGGTTCGTGTATTTTTTTTTAACTTAATTTTTTGATTATTTGAAATAGATTAAAAAAATATGGTAGACTAAATAAACAACACAAAATACACATTTTATTCAATAATACGACAGTACATTAAGTTGGAAAAAGGTATAACAAAGGATAATTGAGAATATAAAAAAGGATGATAACTTAATAGCAAGGCGTAACGCATTTTATTGAATAATTTTTGATTTTTTTTTTGCAAAGTACATAGTACATACTACACAGATATTAAATTGCAAAACTACATATTAATAAAAAAATTTCTCATTTTCTGAATAATTTCTTCTGGCACCTCTGGAGGAACCGGTGGCAAAGATTCATCTTCTTCATAATCATTTTCATTGTCCACACTTTCATCACTTGATAAAATTTTGGTTGCTGCTTCTGCATCTGCTACTTCATCTTCTTCAGCAAATTCAAAATTTCTTCGCTCCGATCTAATCCAATCTCTGAATAATATGGCCGTCTCCATTGCTTCTTCCTTCAATGAATGTCTATGATCTCCAATTTGTAATCTTCCGTGACTAAACGCGCTTTCTGAAGCAACTGATGATGCTTGAATTTTTAGAATATCCCGTGCCATTTTTGCTAAAACTGGAAATTCTGCTTGTTGATCCTTCCAAACTGCAGTAGTTGATCGCTTCCAAAATACTCAATTTCCTTACAACCATGAAGTAAATAAACATCAAGCTCGTTGAACCCTCCGTTACTCGATTGCCTGCTAGAAAGCCTTTGATTAAGCCTAGAAAAACATCCCAATCCGGCTGCAGCTCTTTTAGTCGCATGCGTTGAACTTGATTCAGCTCCACTTGGAACACTTGGAACAACATTATCAGCTGCACTCCTATATCTTTCATAAATCCGTTGGCAATCTACAATTACCTGCGCACAAGCTGTTTCTACACTTGGTGTTTCTTCATCAGTAATTCTCAAACTCCGATAAATTTCTCTAATAAGCATTTCGGTATTAAACCGTTTAAAACAGGGATGTAATACAGAAGCAATGCAATAAAGTGGTGGAATAGGAAAAAAGAATTTTTTAAATTTTTCAATCATTGCTTCTACGACTTGTTCATAACCAGGCACTAATCTATAATCGTTAAGTAATTCTGCTATTCCAGCTATAAAATATAACATGGTAGTAACTGTAGGATAATATTGACCGGAAAATTCTTTAATATCATAAACACACTTTTATAAAAAAAGAAGAAGACGCTCAACAAGTTTCCAATCAGATTCTTCTAGGTGATACTCTACAGCCACTTTGCCATTAAAATAACTAGTTATAGCCGCTCGTAAAGTGTAAGTAACAAACAAAGAGTCATATACAGTGTTCCACCTAGTTGAAACTTCCTTAAGAACTCTTCTAGGCTGCAAATCTGCTTTCATACACTCTACCTGAAAGTCTCTCCATCTATCCAGTTTTTTAGATTTAAAAATATAACTAATTGCGAGTCTAACCTTCACAATAGTAGGATCAAACAACTGAAGGCCATCTTTTACAACTAAATTATATATATGACATGCACACCTAACATGAAACAATTCTTCAAAAGCGGGATGCAATGCGGGTCTTAACTTACCAATAGCAAAATCATTGTTTGCAGCATTATCTAGAGTTATACTTAAAATTTTGTCACTAATAAAATACGTCTTAAAAATATCAGAAACTTCTCTCTTAATAAATTTTCCTGTGTGTTCATCAACAGCGCAATATGCTAAAATTCTTTTTTGCATAATGAAACGACCTTGGTTAGTCGTTTCAGAAAATAGGACTCTGATTGGCGTATCGATAATTTTAAAATATTCGTAAGGTCCATTGAGACTTATCTGTAAAATTTGAGCTAAATCAGACCTCGTTTGGTAGGCATCGGAAGAAGGTTTCAGTTTTTTATTGTCGATAAATATTAAAAAGAGATTTTCGAGCTCGGTTTTGGAGAATGAGCTCCGATTCGAAATCTGAAAGCGCCGTTAGGTTTGTGTGATTATTTGTGACTTTTGTGAACTTTCGAAAGTGAATTTCGATGTTGTTCGGCTAGTTTCCGCTAAAATGCCGAAAGTTAAATAATTTGACCTTTTTCCATTTAATTTGCATATTGAGTTTTGGGAGTCCGATTTGAGATCTGCCTTCGCGAGTATGTTACATATATTTTGTATAACTTGTATGCAAAAGTTTGAATTATTTCGAATATCGTAGGGTACTGTTTTAATTTTTACCGTAGCAGCGAATTTTAAAAGGAAAAAAAGGGGAAAAGACAAAAAAATATAAAAGGATGGCGGTGGCAGAGCTTATATTAAGCTCAAAAGGTATAGGAACAGAGAAGATATACAGAAACATAAGAACAGAACGACACAGCAAAGAAAGTATGAAAAAATGCATGAAAATGAGAAAAGAGCCGGAAAAATAGTAGAATTTTTACCCCGAAACATTCAGGTAATGATCTTAATGCGTTATTTGAGCTTATTATGTGTGTTTAAATATGTTTTAACGGTAAAACTTGAAATATTAGACATCGTTTTAATAAGTTCAATTAATAGTTTAAAGGGTCAAATGGACCCCGATAATGGAATTGATTATATATTCGTACTCAGTGAGTTATGGGCAACATATAAATGTAATTTATTTAGGGTTTGGTTATGTGACCTTAAATCCAGTACATAGGCCTGGCCTGCATATTGCGTATGCAAATAGGGTATCAAGTTCCTACCTGAATTTCCCTAAGATGTGAGGAATGAAGCATTTAGCCTAATTTGACATATTTGTCTGCTTATTGAATAGAGTGGGATCGTTTGGAAATGAAACCAAAGGATAAAGCAGTTGTTGATTAGCAATGCCGACTTTTGGAAGAGGTAAGTGTTTATATCCATTTCTTTGGAGGCACATGGCCTTGTGAATTTTCTACCACGTGTTTCTTACGTGTGTAGCTGCCGATAGGCGTACTCATTATGCCTTAGCTTTGGATTTACATTGTATATTATATGTTATGTCTTATTGTTGGTATCGCATTGAGGATCTGAGCATTGTACCCTGGCTGTAAGTTGGCATCTACTTCCTGGCTGTCGATGAGAGTTCCGCGCCGGTGAAGGGTTATTATTGCATCACATTGCATTCATATGTATTATATATCATTCATATGCATTACATTGCATATCATATTGGGTGCAGGAGTATTCCGCCCCAGGAGCAGGAGGATTCCGTTCTATTGTATCATATTGAGGGTAGGAGGATTTCGCCCCAGGAGCAGGAGTATTCCGCTCTTATATCAGATATTGAGTGCAGGAGTATTCCGACTCAGCTTTACATTATATCGGGTGCAGGAGTATTCCGCCCCAGGAGAGTGCAGGAATATTCCGCCTATGGTTTATATTATATCGGGTGCAGGAGTATTCCGCCCCAGGAGCAAGAGTATTCCGCTCCAGTTGGTTATCGGATTGGATTCCCCTCGAATGCAGGAGTATTCCGCTTCGGGATGGGATTACGGGCACATGTGACCCTTTGCATCATATTTCATTTCATTTCATTTCATCTCATTTCATTTCATTTCATTTCATTCCATACCATTGTGTAGACTTGTGGTACATAACTACTGTTCTGTATCTACGTGCAATGCTTATTTGCCTATATATTTCTGGCTCGTATTCTGGGTTGCAGGGATCGGGTTGCTCGCCGCAACGTTATAAATATATGGATCAGGTTGCACGCCGCAACGGTGTAAATATATAGGTCGGGTTGCACGCCGCAACAGGATGAATTTATGGATCGGGTTGCACGCCGCAACAGGATATATTTCTGATTGTTGATGAATTCGGGATACCTATATGTTTTGGTTATCTTACGTTCCTGGTTGTTGATGAGTTGTCATTCCATACGTGTTTCTAGTTATTATTTGGCTCTGCCTTTTTATAATTTAAATAAGAGGAATTTTGTTTATCTGTTTCTCCAACCTGGCTAGCTATCCTATTCTTTGAGGTGGCTAGTCTGCCCCACTTATTAGTCCTTTTGATTCACCCTTGTTTGTTGTTTGTTCTTTTCTATTTATTTCGTTTCGGCAGGTTCGCTCCAGGATTGAGTTCGCCACGTTGTTTAGGAGCGAAGACGACTTCAGCTGTCAGGGTGAGCCAGCTTTTATTCCGGATGGCCACCAGTTTATTGGTTATTATTTCAGTTGCATTTTGCTCCCTTCAGGAGGTATCTGTCTTCTTTATACTCTTAGATGTCTAGTCTGGATAGCTCTAAACCTAGTATGTGGGTAGTCAGCTGTAATTTCTTTTTTTTTTTTTTTACAGCTTAGAGGTATCATTATATTTGTACTTTTTCTAGTCTTGCTTTTATTTACAAATTTAATTATATTTATTTTCTTAATTTAATTGATAAGGGTTCGCCCGACAGGTATAGGGAAGGATGTTGGGTGCCCGCACGGCCTAATCAGATTCCGGGTCGTGTCAGTTGGTATCAGAGCCCGGTTTAGAGTTTATCCAGACTAAGACAGTGTCTAGTAGAGTCTAGCTGATGGGTACGTACACGTCCGTACTTATCTACGAATGGCTATGATGGCATTTAGGATGTTTCACTTCCTTCATTTCTGCTCATGCATCGGTCTAGGATGCAGAAGTATTTTCGTTAATTCCTTCGTAGTAATTGTGAACCGTTGTGCGATTAATCAGCAAACGGTATGAGTTCAAGACGAAGCAGTCTAAAATGGGGCTAGCACTGACGAAGCCCCAAGAGTTTTTTTATTATGCTGACAACTTAGTTACGGAGGTCCCAGCTGTACGAGCTCGCGATGGGCTAGGGAGCAGTGCTTTGTGGTTCACTTGGCTCTCTACGATGCTTTACGAGAATCTTGGTGACGCAGATATAGCAAAAATCTATTACTCGCTAGGCAGTCTATCAGGTTACCGCAGATGCATATGTTCGGTCTCAGGGAGCTCCTATTCCAGTTCTTAATATTGCCCAGTAAAATATGTTCCAAATGCAGCATGTTTTGCACCACCAATTGTTCTGGCTGGTTACCTAGCCGAGGTAACAGTTCGGTCCGAGTGCCTAAAGAGGGTATATTATTTTACGCGGTTGAATATCCCGATATTCCCAAGCAATGCATTAGATAATCCCTGTGTAAGTTTTTTTAAAAATAAAATGATGTCAGCGTATCCTTCTGGCTCTTGATTATATCGAGCGGTATGGTGTTGATTATTCTGCTTTCCAGTTTCAGGGTCCAGCCTTGGATTTGTGGGCCGCTCTCTTATTAGCTGACTTGGTTCGGTTTTTCTTCTAGATTCGTGGAAAAGTTCCTTTCGAGTAGCGAGCGAGATGAAAAGTGTTGTCAGTTTGAGTGGATTAGACAGGTTAGCTTGTCGGTTAGCCTGTTGGTGTTTCCGAATATGGAATTGAATTCTCTAGGATGGTTAGATATGCGCTAGAACTAGTCCATTAGCCTTTCGAGAGATTCAAAGATTTATTGATGATCATTTTTTTCCTTGAGATCCCAGATGGATCGAGAGATTGAGGTCGAGATTTCATTTGATGTTATTGTTGATATTGCCCGAAGGTACGAGGTATACCATAAGTTAGAGCGGGAAGAGTTAGAGTGGGAGAGCAATAAATGGCCCTGGTGGGCAACCATGGTACCTTATTTTGAGGTAAGAGTTCTGGTAATTTTGGGAGGTCACCTTCTAGGTTATCTCAGCTTGTGTCACGCGACTCTTAGAGTGCGCCAGTAGTTCGTCAATATCAGACCCAGTTTTTCTCCTTGTAGCTATCAACAATCTTTCCAGCTTCCATTTTCACTGAAAATGTGTTATCATTGTCGCGAGCCTGTCATTTTTAGTGGAGTTCTCCCTTAGTCCAGCAAGTAGGCAGTCGTCTTTTCTCTCGTTATCAGGCATCTGCGCAGTCGCAGAGGATTTCATTTAGATCTCAATCAGGAAAAGAAATGTCACCTACTGGTTGAGAGTATGGTTAAAAAGGTTCTACAAAAAGTGATTGTCAGGGTAGTGGCTCAGCTCAGCTGCAGAGGCAGTTCTATGAACTGCTTGTCAGGCGAGATGCTGAGGTATCCGATATAGTAGACCCTGAGATTTCTTCTTCTCTTAAATGTGAGTAAGATTTGATTCTTTCGATCGATCTGAGGATGGTTTGTCATATCATGTTTCCATGGGTTCCTTGGATATTGTTTCTATTAAGAATCGGTTACGATATAGGGGTGAAATTCTAGTATGATTTATTTCTGGAATTTGTGAGACCCTACTAGTTTATCTGATTTAAATGTGAGAGATTTGGGAGTGAGTGTCGGTATTGTTTTCTTGGCATCTTGTTACGCCACTTTCTGTTATTATGTCAATTCAATCTACCTCTCTCCTCGAAATTTAATGTTTGTAGGATAATGGGATCCTAATTCGTCACTATCAAAAAGTGTTATCTTTTCTTCCGGTGCAAAGTGATTAGTAAGTAATATTCGATCTACGTATCTCCTCTTGGTTCAAAAAGCTAGTAAAGTCATGTTATTCTATGAGCTTGGCTTAGTTGTAAAAGGGTTTTCTGGTAGATTGTCAAAGTCTCCGTCTTATCGGCAGGTCAAATTGGCATGGATGTTGTTCCATAAAGCTCATTTAATATCTGTTTCTTCAATTGCGACTTTTGGGCTACTTTGACTCGTAAGTAGTGTAGCTCAAGGAGCCAAGCAAATAAAAAGATGAGCTTCCTGAAGATCTAATTATTTCTATCCTTAGTCCATTGCTATCTCTTCTTTGTTCGGCACTGGTGAGCTTAGGCGGTCAGTAACCTCTTGTGATGTTCCATGTGTTGAGCCAGAGTGCGTGTCAAGGTGGCCGGGTAAGCACATTGTTATTTTTCAAGGCTACTAAGGGTAATGAGAGGCGTCATTTGACCTTTAATTTGATCCATCAGGCGGTGGTGCTTATAGAAAATGTATCGAGTTGTGAACTCGAGAGTTGCAGCTGTTTGGCAACTCGAGAGAGTAATTTGGTAGCTTAGGTCTGAGCCGCGTTCTCTACTTAGCTAAGTCTTTCTTAATCCAGCAGGCTGTGCGAGGATGGTTATTCCTATTCATATAGCTGCATGAGTTTGTGCTTTAAGTGGAGGAGTCTTCCTCCAAATACTGAATGGTAATACTAAATCTCTAAGGCGTTAATACCACTTTTGTCACGACCCAACCTAGGGCCACGACAGAAACCTACAATGAGTGTCGATCATTGCTAAACCTACTAATAATCTATTAATGCTAGAGATAAGCTGGCAACCCGATCATATATACGTACCTATCTGCTGAAAGCATAAAGTCTGGAAAGATGACACGACTTTAACTTGCTGGCAATTAGAACACTGAGCCACAAATTCTGCTATGTCACACTTCATTCCGTCCCACCAGTAAATCTGCTTAAGATCATGGTACGTCTTAGTAGAACCTGGATGAACAGTGAATTTGGAATAATGTGCCTCTATCATAATCTTTTCACGTAAATCTGCAACATCAGAAACACAAAGTCTATATTTATACATGAGAACACCGTCAGTAGCAACCCTGTATGGTGACTCCACTTTTCTTCTGGCTATATGTCTGTGTTCAACTAGAACCAGATCCTCAGATTGACGTTGTTTTACTTCATGAAAATTTAGAGTTAAAGGTCTAGTGCAGCTTGCCGTCCATCCATTATTGGCATATCTCCTTCACAACTAAACTCTTTGAGAAGTTACTTTAGCATTACAAGTGTACATGTAATCAACTCTGTTGCTGGTATTCTGCCTCAGCTCATGTCCAACAACATGTCTCTTTTATTTTTTTCTTTTTCAAGACATAATATTTCCAATTCAAAGACAATACCCTGAAGTAGATGTTCAGTCTGAAGATCATTCCTGGTTTGCATCATACTATCCAGTAGTATTTGCATAATCTTTATCCTTATATGATAGACCCTGTTCAGATGAACCTTTGACATACATTGTAATATAAGTAACTACATTCCCACAAGGAGCTTGCGGAACAACACTAACATCAACTGGGATGTTGCATAATGCGTTCGTAAAAAAATAAAATAATATAGCTTGCATCAAATCTTCTATAGTGAGTAGTGACAAGGTACTTCAAAAGCTTCCCCTATTGCATCAAGCGTGAGCTAATTCTTAGTTCCATCGACCTGTTCTATATGGAAAGGTATATCGATAAGGTGATTATCGGTAGAATCATGTTAATCCATCCAAAGTTCCGTGTATCTTTGTTTCGAAAATGTAGAACTCTCCTCTCGTGATCGAGGAAGGATCATCTTAGTTAAAATAATCTGGGCAATGGTGTTATCATATTATCCAGATATGTTTTATTCCAAGAGTTCGGTATTCGTGTTATAATTTTGATTCTGTAATCAGGAAATAATACCCGTGGAGTAGCTCATGAAGGTTGTGCAAGTTCTTTTGTTATCTGTGCGAATTTTTCTTTAGACTTAGGCGCGTTCGAGGACGAACGAGAGTTTAAGTGGAGAAGAATGAAATGACCTTGGTTAGTCGTTTTGGAAAATAGGACTCCGATTAGTGTGCCGATAATATTAAAATATTTGGAAGGTCCATTGAGACTTATCTGTAAATTTTGAGCTAAATCAGACCTCGTTTGGTAGGCATCGGAAGAAGGTTTCAGTTTTTTATTGTCGATAAATATTAAAAAGAGATTTTCGAGCTTGGTTTTGGCGAATGAGCTCCGATTCGAAATCCAAAAGCGCCGTTAAGTTCGTATGATTATTTGTGACTTTTTTGAACTTTTGAAAGTGAATTTCGATGTTGTTCGGCTAGTTTCTGCTAAAATGCCGAAAGTTAAATAATTTGACCTTTTTCTATTTAATTTGCATATTGAGTTTCGGGAGTCCAATTTGAGATCCGCCTTCGCGAGTATGTTACATATATTTTTTTTAACTTGTATGCAAAAGTTGAAATTATTTCGAATATCGTAGGGTACCGTTTTCATTTTTACCGTAGGAGCAAATTTTAAAAGGAAAAAAAGGGAAAAGACAAAAAAATATAAAAGGATGGCGGTGGCAGAGCTTATACTAAGCTCAAAAGGTATAGGAACAGAGAAGATATACAAAAACATAAGAACAGAACGACACAGCAAAAAAAGTATGAAAAAATGCCAGAAAATGAGAAAAGAGCCGGGAAAATAGTAGAATTTTTACCCCGAAACATTCAGGTAATGATCTGAATGCATTATCTGAGTTTATTACGTGTGTTTAAATATGTTTTAACGGTAAAACTTGGAATATTAGACATCGTTTTAATAAATTCAATTAATAGTTCAAAGGGTCAATTGGACCCCGATAATGGTACTGATTATATATTCGTACTCAGTGAGTTATGGGCAACATATAAATAAAATTTATTTAGGGTTTGGTTATGTGACCTTAAACCGGGTACATAGGCCTGGCCTTCATATTGCGTATGCGAATAGGATATCAGGTTCCTACCTGGATTGCCCTAAGATGTGAGGAATGAAGCCTTTAGCCTAATTTGATATATTTTTCTGCTTATTGAAAAGAGTGGGATCGTTTGGCAATGAAACCAAAGGATAAAGCGGTTGTTGATTAGCAATGCCAACTTTTAGAAGAGGTAAGTGTTTATATCCATTTCTTTGGAGGCACCTGGCCTCGTGGATTTTCTACCACGTGTTCCTTACGTGTGTAGCTGCCGATAGGCGTACTCATTACGCCTTAGCTTTGGATTTACATTGTATATTATATGTTATGTCTTATTGTTGGTATCGCATTGAGGATCTGAGCATTGTACACTGGCTATAAGTTTGCATCTACTTCCCGGCTGTCGATGAGAGTTCCGCGCCGGTGAAGGGTTATTATTGCATCACATTGCATTCATATGCATTATATGTCATTCATATGCATTACATTACATATAAAATTTGGTGCAGGAGTATTCCGCCCCAGGAGCAGGAGGATTACGCTCCATTGTATCATATTTAGGGTAGGAGGATTCCGTCCCAGGAGCAGGAGTATTCCGCTCTTATGTCAGATATTGAGTGCAGGAGTATTCCGCCTCAGCTTTGCATTATATCGGGTGCAGGAGTATTCCGCCCAGAAGAGTGCAGGAGTATTCCGCCTCTGGTTTATATTATATCGGGTGCAGGAGTATTCCGCCCCAGAAGCAGGAGTATTCCGCTTCGGGATGGGATTATGGGCACATGTGACCCTTTGAATCATATTTTATTTCATTTCATCTCATTTTATTTCATTCATACCATTGTGTAGACTTGTGGTACATAACTACTGTTCTGCTTCTACGTGCATTGCTTATTTGCCTATATATTTCTGGCTCGTATTCTGGTTGCGTGGATCGGGTTGCACGCCGCAAAGTTATAAATATATGGATCGGGTTGCATGCCGCAACGGTATAAATATATGGATCGGGTTGCATGCCGCAACAGGATGTATTTCTGATTGTTGATGAATTCAGTATACCTATATGTTTTGGTTATCTTACGTTCCTGGTTGTTGATGAGTTGTCATTCCATACATGTTTTTAGTTATTATTTGGCTCTGCCTTTTTATAATTTAAACAAGAGGAATTTTGTTTATCTGTTTCTCCTCCCTGGCTAGCTATCCTATTCTTTGAGGTGGCTAGTCTACCCCACTTATTGAGTCCTTTTGACTCACCCTTGTTTGTTGTTTGTTCTTTTCTATTTATTTCGTTTTGGCAGGTTCGCTCCAGGATTGAGTTCGCCACGTTGTTCAGGAGCGAAGACGACTTCAGCTGTCAGGGTGAGCCAGCTTTTATTCTGGATGGCCACCAGTTTATTGGTTATTATTTCAGTTGCATTTTGCTCCCTTCAGGAGGTATCTGTTTTTTTTATACTCTTAGATGTCTAGTCTGGATAGCTCTAAACCTAGTCTGTGGGTAGTCGTCTGTAATTTTTTTTTTTTTTACAGCTTAGAGGTATAATTATATTTGTACTTTTTCTAGTCTTGCTTTTATTTACAAATTGAATTATATTTATTTTTCAAATTTAATTGATAAGGGTTCGCCCGACGGGTCTAGGGAAGGATGTCGAGTGCCTGCACAAACCGGATTTCGGGTCGTGTCAGCATTATCCAGTTAGGATCTATCCAATGACAAGTAAGTGTTAAATACTCATGCCCATTAACACCACGACCCAAATCATTAGTAAGACAAACTGTGCAATCAAAGTGATAAAATATATATCGTAAATATTGTCTATATTCATTTTTAAATTTTATAATATCACTTCTAACCGTAGTTTTTGGAAAACCTTGAAAAGATGGATTATATACGGTTTGAATATAACGAACAAAACCTTGACAAAAAGCAAATGTAAAAGGTAAGCACTCTACCGCAATCATTTTTGCCATTTGTTCCCTATCTTTCTTCTTATCATAATGCATAAGCCCCTCGTCATTGGGTTAATTTCATGTTGAACTCCACTACCTTGCGATGAAGCCATTCTATTTCCTGATCGAGTGCCACCCGACCACTTTTCCCATTCATCCTTATGATGGTTTTCTAAGTGTGTTCTCAACTTCCCTGTCCCACCATGATGCCTGCCGGTTTTAAAATCCAAAACTTTTTTACAAAGATTACATTTAGCGGTCTGAGCCGGAACAGTTTTAGTCATAAAATTCCATACATCCGATCTTTCCGGTCGTACAGCTGGTTCTCTACTAGGAGGCATAGGTGGTAATTCAGATTCATTTTCTTCAGGTTCACCATGAAATTGACTGGTAGGTGTTTCATCATCTGAATTAACCCCTTCAGTATTTTCTTGATATCGTGACTCTAACATATCATTATCTAGTGGTACCTCAAAATCTACATCATGATAAAATTGCGTGTCATCTTTCTGAGTAAAATTATCTAGGTGAGAAGGAGCGCTAGAACTACCAATTGGTCTTTTACCTAAAGCACGACTACGTCTATCATCCCTCCCTCGGTTAGTAGCACGTGATCTACGACCGCTACCCGTACGCCCAGTAATTGATCTCCACAGTCCAGACATTATTATAATTTATAAGTAAAGCAAACAAATAAATTACTAAAATATGCTAGAAAATATATTGCACAAAAATTAAAATAGATAATAAGAATTAAGAACGAGTTTACTTAATGTCGTGAACTTAGAATGTAGAACTTAGGAAGTGAAAGTTGAAACTTGACCGAAACCGCACCGAACAATTTTCCACTTCACTCGAAATATTTTTTTGTAATGCAATTTAGCACTTAAATACTTTTTGCGAGAGCAAATTTGAATTATTTAGCAAATAGCCTTTGTAGAAATAAGAGAGATTGAGAGATTTAGAGAGAATATTAGAGAAATTATGAATAAATTGATGAAAAATGGTTGTATTTATAGAAAAAATGCGTTGGGGGGAGGGGGGAGGGGATATGGGGGCGCCTAGGGGGTGGGAGAGCAAAATATGGCCGTTTTTGGCCGTTGGGCCAACGGCTATGGGTGAAAGAGCCGTTGCCCAACGGCTATTTCTGCACCCGAAGCCCACAGGTTTTTCGGTCCGGTCCGGTTCCGGTCCAAATATGTCCAGTCTGGTCGACTCAAATGGGGGGTGACGGGTCGAGGGACGAGCCGTGCCGTTTTCTTTTGTTGTCCGGTTTGCACCGGTCCAAACCGGTCCGCTCCGGTTGCCTGTCCAGCGCCGGTCCGGTCCGGCGCAAACCGGACCGTTGGACAGCCTTAGTTGGGTTATTCATTTGTGGGAAATAAAGAGCAATGGAAAAAAGTAAATGCACCATTATTTTAGCAAAAAACTAGCTATTTATTGACCACTTTTACAATGCTGGCTAAACGCTGTTTAGCGCATCAAAAAGGGGCGTTAAACAGCGTTTAGACAGCGTTGTAAAAGTGGTCAGTAAATAGCCTGTTTTTTGCTAAAATAATAGTGCATTTACTTTTTTCCATTGCTCATTATTTCCCACAAATGAATAACCCAGCCGCAGGATAAATCACAAAATGCTTTTACTCTTCGTGGCCTATTTTACCTTTCCCTCCTAAGAAGCTTCATATTTTGCTTTTATCTCAAGTCCAGATAACAAGACCCAATATTTTCTACTGAATTTTAATACTCATACCCACATTATATTTGAGAGACATTCTCACAGGGGTGCCTTTCTTCTTTCTTTTTATTTTTACAATTTTATTTTGTACTTGTATTAACTTGAAAAGGTATTCTAGTTCAAACTCGATGACATTAATTATCCTGTAATTTTCGCTTGAACAAGTTCAAACTCCAGTATATTATTTTGGAATTTCACTTGTTGAATTAAAATCCCAATATGATTTCCTGGAATTTCATTTTTTTAAAGTAAAAGTTCCAGGATAATTTCTTGGAATTTTAGTTGCACAAGTGAAAATCTCAGAAAAATACACTGGAGTTTAAACTTGTTTAAGGAAAATTTGGGAATGCTATCATGCTTTTATTTTTGTGTTGATCAAGTGATCAAACAACTGAACTTGTTGGACGCATTAAAATATATGATTATTTTAACGGGCTTTTCTTCTAATGTTGATCTATCGTTCTCTCTATTTCAGTAATTCCCATTTGCTGAAGTCTTTTGTGTTTCGTTATGCAAAGTTTGCTATGGGAAATTGAAGAGGCAATATCGATCTTGCTTTTATGTAGCTTTAGGATGTGGTGAAGATTTTGCAGCAAGCTTAGTATCCATAAGAACATAGAAATTCAGCAATGAAGAAGCGGAATAGAAAGTTGAATTATATGTTATGGGCTTTGCCGGCGTAGATCATAAAAATTTCACGTAGAAGCATGTTTGGCACGCGCTAATTAAATCGTAGCCTCCATGCACAAATTCACTGAGAAATAGCTAGATCCAGAAAGGTGCATGTATAAAATACTGGTGTTGACCAATTTTGTCTCTCCGTTTTTCGCAATTTGGCTATATTTAATTAAATGGCGTAATATTATTTACTAAATAAAATTGCATTAGATGGCATGCATTTACGCGTGTAATACTATCATTAATCCTCCATTTATATTATACTTACTTGATTGTGGCTATATTACATCATTTAAGCTACTTTTTTTTAAAATACATATGCTATTTATGCAATTTAATGCATTATGACATCATTTAATGATTATCCGTGGCTATTCATATCTAATTAGTATTATTTGAGCTCATCTATATTTATTTGTTATTAAATATATTTATTTACAATTATTTATAATTTTTCCTATTTTTTTACCAATTATTTGTATTTATAAGTATTTTAATTAAATACTAGCCAATTTATATTTTACAACTCCATTTCTATAACACCAATTCCATGTCATCATCTTTTGTCAACATATACACCACATAAACTCCACATAAGCCTACACCTCACCAAAATACCCTTCTAGCATAGGTACAACTCGGCCTATGATACGGTACCACCCGTCAATGCACAATAAAAGTGTTTCCCCACCTGATATACACATGTATTTGTACGTGTACACGTGGCCTAAATCTGAGAGCTCTCCAACCCCGTATCCAACGACTCAGAATAATTCTTACTTTTTAATATATCCAAACACACCCCTCCGACCTGAAAACCACTCTCTCCTATCCCTAAAATCCAGCCGCCACCCCCATCTTCTCCTCTTCCCTCTTTCTATAATTTTCAGTCCAAATACACCAAAACACCACCCCAAACCTGTCGTCATCTCCACCAATCACGTTGATCAGTTACACCTCCCTCTCTCTCCTATCTTTGAAGTACTGGATCAAATCCCTCACTCTCTCTCATGGTTGCTTGAAAACGAAAAAGGAAATGAAGGATTATGGTAAATCTCAGCAAATACAGTGAAATCTCGGCTAAATTACACAGATTCACTCATGTACATGACAAAAATACAGAAGATTCGAACTTGAATCAAGCAAAGCAGACAGAAACGAACGGGTCAAGTAGACCTGACCCGACTCGATGCCAAAACGGTTAAAATCCGCCTATTTCTATGTCTTTGATTTAGCTGATTTGATTTCCTACCTTCTATGTCTCCATTTTCAAATTGATATGTGAAATATCCTTCTACATGATTTCCTGATTTCTCGACCATGCTTACATTAGCACAACTTTAAATTTTCAGAATCTGAACAATGAAACATGTCTATATTCATCACTTATTTTTATCTCTGTTGTAGTTAATAGTTAACGGTCATAATATATAACTTTTCCTTTCCTTGAGTGTTGATTGACTGATCTTCTATTTAAACTTTCTTGGGAATTAATTGATTCTTCATTTAGATGAATATTAAAAAATCTGGATTCTAGATAGTAATTAAGGGTGATAGATTACCCATTTTGATTTCTTCCTTATTTGTGAATGAACCTTGAATTCCAATCGCCTTCCTAATGCTATAAATACTCGGTTTTTCTTTGCACATACACAGAGATTGAATACAAACTTAAACACACAATATACATACTTTATACTTTCTTTCTTCTCCTTCTCAACTAAGAGCTTTTACATACTTTCTTCTACACGCTAAAATTCATTGTTTTCCTCTCTAAAAATACATTGTGATACCACTTATTCTCCCCTTTTCATTTAAGTTCTTTCTTTGCCGGCTGACAAGCGAAGACAAATTCTGGTTGTTCTTGTTGTTGCTCGATGCCCTAGCATATATATTAGCATCCCTGTTTCTATTATCTTAAACCTCCTAAGATAATCATCATATATTGAATGAATGTGTAGTTTAGCCATCTATAATGTAATCTTGATCTGGCTCTTGTGTATGTGCAAAGGACTTTGCTTGTCTGGCCTTCCTCGACCAATTCCTAACTCTTTTTTGCAGGAGTCACCTAGACTAGGTTTTGGCCTAGCTAACCCTCTGATAGCTTGAAAAAACTATACCATTGTTAACCTTTCATGTAGGGGATGAGCATATAATGAAATTGGCAGTCGTATGTATTTTTGATGGAGTAGACAGTTTGCAAGTGCACACATGGTACATTCTCCCCTCTCTTTCAAAGTATATATGCTTATCCCATAGACCTCATAATGTGTTTGCTAGGACTCTCTTTGGTATGTATTTCTCAATACAGGTGCAGCATTGAAGTATGGGCTAAACAGGGGCTAATCCTTATCCTTTCCGTTTATCTTTATGTTTTATACATTAAAATGGCTAGAAGTGCAGACTTGATTATTTGTGCAAATGCTAAATGTGAAAATATTGCTAGAAATATGTTTATTTGCGTGGAACTGAGAATCTGAATGCTAAATTGAAAAGCATGGTAAGCTTTAAAATTATATTATAGAAGGGGCTACTTTATGCAAATATCAGAAAATGGGCTAAAGATGTCAGACAGTTTGAAAAATGGACTGTTACTGCAAATTTTATATTCTGAACGTAACCGTTTATATTTTATTTTCTCGAAAGTGATTAAAACTGAAAATTAGCCTATTTCTGCAAATCTAAAGTTCTGAAACATAACAAGTTAATTGCAGGCATGAACCTTGGGCTTTTTATCATAATAAGCCTGTTATTTTAATTTGGAGTAAAAATTTCATGTATGGGCCTGTTCGGCGCGCGCTAATTGATTTGTAGCCGTAAAAAATAAATTCGCTGAAAAATAGCCCCTCCGGACAAATTCCAGTATAAATGCTGGGGCTTAGAACTAGTTTTGTTCAAAGTCCCAGTATTTATACTGGGAAGCTTCAGTAAACTAACCCCAGTATAAAATACTAGGGCTTTGAATAAGTTTTGTTCAAGGCCCCAGCATTTTGTTATGGGATTTTGTATAAAGCTTCAGTCCCATAACAAAATGTTGGGGCTGTTAACAAAACTTGTTTAAAGCCCCAGCATTTTGTTATGGGACTGAAGCTTTATATATAAAGTCCCATAACAAAATGCTTGGGCTTTGAACAAGTTTTGTTCACAGCCCTAGCATTTTGTTATGGGACTGAAGCTTTATATATAAAGTCCCGTAACAAAATACTGGGGGCTTTGAACATTTTTGTTCAAATCCCCAGTATTTTGTTATGGGACTAGTCTGGGGTATTTTTCCAACGCTAATGGAGCTTAAGTGTGCGCGCGAATTTTTGGCTATTCTTCAATGAATTTTGAAATGGTGGATAGTCCCTAGTGAGCGCATCCAAAAATTGCTAGTGATCAAAATTTCCCTAATTTGGAGGCCTACTTTCTTTCTTAAAAGTTAAAAATTTGCACTTGTTTATTTTATTTAAACTTATGTGAAATAGCATGACCGTGTTATTACTAGATGCCTACTTGTCTTAGTTGGGGCACTTAATTTATTTAGGGGTCTAGTTATTTTTAAAGTAGCCGTCCCAATGGCCTTTGGAACTTAAGTTGGGGACGCTAGCAAAAACCTTTTAGGACGTTTTAAAGCATTAGAAAGCGCTCTAGTTAAATACTTAAAGAAGGTATGCGGTTAAGGGTAAATTAAGCCATTCGGAAATGATAGAAATTATCCGAGCATTATGTGATAGTGGATTCTGAAACTATCTTCTCCGATAAAAGCTGGGTTCTGATCCGAATAGGATAATAAAACCTAGGGTCATTTATTGATTTGTTAATTTGCTATTGATGGTTGTTCGTGCAATATAATTTCAATATGATACTAATTTTGTAAAATCACATGGTACTGCATCTGTCGAGTTGTTTGAATGTCAGGTTTGCATAAGCGAGTTAGCTTAAGAGAGTTATTGAGAAATTAACGTTATTTGAGGATTAGACTATACGTAGGCTTGAAATTGGATAAGTTGAGCTTATATCAAGACATCTCTTTAGTGGCTGACTGCTTTCATATACTTTAACTTGTTTGTGCACATGTGCTTTTTATTTTTTTCATTGAATTTTTGTCTCTTTAGCTTAAATTGCTTGACTTGAACCAAATATAGAAATCTGTCGGGATCTACACTTAGTGGAACTTAGGAGGTGCCTAATCCCTTCCTTCTAGGCTATTTCGAACACTTACCCGAATCTCTAATTATTAGACCAACCCAGAGTTATCTTTTAAATTAGTTAGAAAATACTTTAGGTGACCTAATACGCCTAGATAAAGTCGGAAACTATTTTTTTTCCGGGCACGCAGTCTGAGGAGGTTTGAAAAAGTGGGGTGCGACAACTGATAAGTCCCAGTAATTTATACATGGACTTTACTGGGACTTTTACATAAAACTCCGATTTTTGCTGAAACTTTGAATAAAACTCCAGATTTTTTTACTAAAGTTTTGTTCAAAGTCTCAGGTATTTGTTCTATGGCTAGCCTGAGTGTTGTTTTAACGCCAAGAGGCTGTAAGTGTGCAGGAAGATAATTTGACTATTTTTCAATGAATTATGAAATGATAGACGAAACTCACTTAGGACGTCCAAAAATGGTTACTCATCAAAATATCGCGGGTAGATCATAGAATCAGTAGTAAGATATTCCTTTGATACTCCAAAAGAAAAGTGCATTAAAATACTCAAAAGTGCTAAGGTTTTTTTTTAAAACCTTTTTTATTCATATATAAGTATTTTGGGTAATTTGAGGGGAAACACTTCATAACATAATTAAGTAAACTATTTTTATGTGTTTTGTTTACCTTTTATTTTTTATTGACTATTCTTAGATGCACTTTTTAAGTAATTGTGAAAAATTCTATTATTATTAACTCTTTTCTAATAGTTTAAATTTGTGTGTTTTGAGTTGGTGAGTTTTCTTGAGCTCTTCTCTTCCCAATCTTTTGCTTTTTGTATTGATCAAAGGTCTGCGGGTTTAAGTTTTATGAATTCAAATGTTGATAGATGAAAATATCCTTGAAAAGTTATGAATTTTTATTGTTTAAAGTACATTATCTCTTCAATCTTATTTTTGGGAATTTAAAGTCTACAATACCACAATAGAAATTTCTCTTGAAGGTGTTAACAAGGTGGTGTTATATTAGTTAAAGTTTTCTCCATTTTTCGTTAATGTTTTCTACATCCTTGATCCTTCACTAAATAATATTCGTTGACCATAAGCTGTTTTGTTCTTAATTTGGGTTTGCTGTCAAAATTGTTACTTAACATTAAGCTGATATACTTTATCCTTATGATGGTTAATGATGCATGGAAGCAGAATTGTAATATGGTGACTTTGAAGTCGAGTATTAGGACGCTGAAATTAAAATATTATGACTTCAAATGATCATATATTAACTTTCGTATATCTTATACTACATTACTCAAATAAATGTTTTATTTTTACATTATACTGACATGGGTACACGTCGGACACGCACACGCCGAGACTAGTAATTTCAAAGGAGCTGGCACGGATAGAACTTACTTGTGCCTTCACGTGTGGCAGTTGTACCTGTTTCCACCCACCAGCCGGCTCTTATGTTATCTTTATACAACCTTATGAAACATTATAAGATTCTGGAATCTAAACCACTGCGCGGCTATTTTAATTTGATATAGTTACATAATAACAACTAAATTCCAGCATTTTATTATCATATAATTGGTTGTTTTCTGAAATCTGAAATTAAATATAAGCTTGAATTCGGTAGTCATACACCCTCACTCCCACGGGCGCTTTCATAGGATAAGTCGACTAACGGGACATAATGTCTCAAGTCGACTTGTCTATCTTTATCATCTACTTCAAATATAATATGCCAATATTGTGAGACAACCGACATCGCGAAACACTCCGAAAGTGGTGCTTCAGCCGACTTGTCTTAGATTATCAATCTACTTTAAATATAAAATTTCAATATTGCATGACAACCGACATCGCAAAAACACTCCGAAAGTGGTGTTTCAGCCGACTTGTCTTAGATTATCAATCTACTTTAAATATAAATGCCAATATTTCAAGACAACCGACATCGCGAAAACACTCCGAAAGTGGTGTTTCAGCCGACTTGTCTTAGACTATCAATAAAAGCTTCAACATAACGTTTATTTTGAAGGAAGAATCATAAAGATAGAAAATGCCGCCTGTTCGGCAACAAACCATGATACGCATAATGCTTTAATTGATGAAGAGGCAGTTTACAACGCAATCTTGTTTTGTGTCTCGATCCCTTGACAAAACAAATGAAACGTCTGGTCTTGAAGCATCCAGTGTCTCAATGCAACTTGAAAGAATCCTGCATATCCTATTTGTGGGTGGAAGGACCCGAGATATCCTATTTGTGGGTGGAAGGACCCGAGATATCCTATTTGTGGGTGGAAGAACCCGAGATGTTCATCTACAAGACAAACTAAACAAACAAAATTAAAGCAAAGCAAAAGACACAAAGCTCATTAAAGCAGGTACTTCTCCAAATTTAGCGATATCTGCAAATCACAACAATGAAATTTTAGTAAGTGCCTTCTTAAAGAGAAATAGAAATGAAACAGATATGTTTAAAATTTATGAGAATTATAAGAGATAGAAATGCCGCCTTTCGGCTATAAATCATGATTGAGCCTATAGTGGGCTCCATAACAATAGCGTCCTTTGATTGTCTATGATAGGCTTCATAATAATGCCTCAAATTGCTTATGGTAGGCTTCAAATGATAATGATGTCTTCGATTGTTTACGATAGACTTCATAATGAGGCCCCCGATTGTTTACGGTAGGCTGCATAACAATAGCGCCTTCGATTGTCTACGATAGGCTTCATAAAAAGGCTTCCAATTATTTATGGAAGGCTTTAAATGATAATGACGTCTGCAATTGTTTACAGTAGACTTCATAATAAGGCTCCCCGATTGTTTACGGTAGGCTCCATAACAATAGCGCCTTCGATTGTCTACGATAGGCTTCATAAAAGACCTCCAATTGTTTATGGTAGGCTTCAATTATAATGTCTTCGATTGTATACGATAGACTTGATAAAGAACCACGCCTCCGATTTTCTACGGTAGACTTGGTAAATGTGATGGCTCCGATTGTTTAAGGTAGACTTCATAGAAAAAATATCTTCGATTGTATACAAGACTTCATAAAGGATGCCTTTGATTGTCTCCGATAGGCGTTAAAATAATGCCTCCAATTGCTTATGGTAGGCTTCAAATGATAATGCTGTCCTCGCTTGCTCACGATAGACTTGATAATAAGACCCTCGATTGCTTATGGTAGGATCAATAACAAAAGAGCCTTCAATTGCTTATGATAGGCTTCAGAATAATGCCTCCAATTGCTTATGGTAGGCTTCAAATGATAATGCTGTCCTTGCTTGCTCACGATAGACTTGATAATAAGTGCTTACGGTAGGATCAATAACAAAAGAGCCTTCAATTACTTATGATAGGCTTCAGAATAAGGCCTCCAATTGCTTATGGTAGGCTTCAATGCTAATGAAGTCCTCACTTGCTCACGATAGACTCATAATAAGGCCCCCGATTGCTTACGGTAGGCATGACGTGATTTGTAAGTGCAAGCTGCAATATCTTTGATAAATTGTCTTCCCATCCACTGGCGAAGCAATAAAGCAAATGCGAAGGCATAGTGCAAAGCATTTTCAACAATCTTGACAAATCAACTGGCAAGCCGGTCGGGCATGAAGCAAGGAGGGTCTTGGGGTTGATTTTCGAACAAATCAGCTGGCGAACCGGTCCGGCATGGAGCAAGAAGGGTCTCGGGACTGACCTGTTAACCTGAAAAGTAAAACAAGACGTAATACAAAGAAAATGTGAAGGCATAATTTAAAGCAAGTGCAAAGAAAAGCAATGCGGGAATGTAGAGCAATGTAAGAGCCATTGGGCGAATCAATAGGCGAGATAGTCCAACAAAGGGAATCCTTGTAACCGATGGTCAACCTGAAACAAAGCGATGCCCTATTTGGCTTAGTTTTGAAAACACAAAACAAGCCTCGGCTTTGTCGCCTATTAGGAATGAAAGTCATAGGGGTAGGAATGCCGCCTGTTCGGCAATAACTCATGATAAAGCATAATGCTTTAAGTCGTGAAAAGGGCAATGCGACGCAATTTGCAAGGCAACTTTGGATGCGATCTTGGAATGTACTCCAACCAAAAGTAAGAATGCGTTCGAAGTATTCACATTATTCTGCATGTCTTAACAAACTTATTAGCAATGTAAGGCTATAAAAATATGTATAGAAAATGTATAAACGCCTCAGGAGGCTACAAAATATGCTCAAGAAAGTGTGCTAATATTAAACGTCTATCAAGACCATAAAAGATTACTCCTTCGAGGAATTTAAATAATTAACACCTTCGAGATGACAGAAATACGCCTTTGAGGCAATAAAATTACGCCTTAGAGGCATTCAAATAACTAACACCTTCGAGGTAACATAAATACGCCTCCGGGGCAACAAAATTAACGCCTTAGAGGCATTCAAATAACTAACACCTTCGAGGTGATATAAATACGCCTCTGGGGCAACAAAATTTCGCCTTAGAGGCATTCAAATAATTAACACCTTCGAGGTGACATAAATACGCATCCGGGGCAACAAAATTACGCCTTAGAGGCATTCAAATAACTAACACCTTTGAGGTGACATAAATACGCCTCCGGGGCAATAAAATTACGCCTTCGAGTCATTCAAATAATTAACACCTTCGAGGTGACACAAATACGCCTCCGGGGCAATAAAATTAACGCCTTAGAGGCATTCAAATAACTAACACCTTCGAGGCGACATAAATACGCCTCCGCGGCAACAAAATTACGCCTTCAAGGCATTCAAATAATTAACACCTTCGAGGTGACACAAATACGCTTATCGAAAGTGTGAACATAAAGACGCTTTTCAAAAGCCTGAAATATAAAGACGCTTCTGGAAAGCGTGAACATGTAAATGCGTTATACTTTATGAACTCTTCCATGGAAGAATGGTCTTAACTAAAACAAAGTGAGCCCCCAGGATTGGCAATATCTGTAAATCATAAAAAAATGGAACCTTAGTAAGCGTTCTCATAAAGTGAAAGTGAAATGAAACAAATATTCTTAATAATTTGCAAGAGTTATGGGAAATAGAAATGCCGCCTTTCGGCAAATTGGAAAAAGCGTCGGGTCATGAAGCACGAGCTTTATCCAAATATCATTTCAATCCTAGCGATGAGAATCTTGGAGATTGACTTTCTAAGATGTATATCTTCAGTTGCGGGTCTTAATGTCCCTGCTCTCAAAGAAAATTTGTTAGTTTTGGGAAGGGAGGGGAAAACGTTTGATTTGTGCAAACTTCATCCTGATCTTGCTGCTTCTGCTGCTTCCTCGTCTTCATTGGACTTGGATTTGCGAATTGCTTTCAGAAACTTGGCTCATGAACTCAAATAGCATAGATTTTGAAAAATAGAGGCAAGATAAATTATTTTAATGCAATATAGTGAGTGAAATAAGCATGCAACTGAAGTCAAAGATGCATTCTAAAAATTTTGCCTTGACTTAAACTTGTAACATATTTTAGAACAAACAGAACGTCCTTTGTCTTAAACTTTGCACTGTTTGCTTAACCAATCACAAAGTTCTTGCCAACTCATATTTAATAACAAATGCCGCTTCTTGAAAAGTTCTGCCCCAGTTATTATCTTCCGCATCTCTAACTCGTTTTGCAAAATTGCCCCAGTTGCCTTTCTTGGGGAAAAATAAAAATTTAAATGCTAAAGGGTCGAGCCCGATGGGGGGAACCTACGTATCCCTCCTTGAGAATCAGACCATGCGTAGTTCTGCAACACTACTTCAACGCCATATACCAACAAATAAAAGCTGCCCCAGTGGAAGTTCTAACAGATAATGCAATATCCAAAGAGCGCAGACAATAATTTCACTGCATCACTTTAAATTGTTCAGTTGTTTTGCCATACGTTACAAGCAAAGCTTTGGCACGTTTATCAATTTTAATTTTGAAATGGAAACAATTGCAAGCGTAAATAATATAATAAGAATGAGATGCATTTTATTTCAACTTTCATAAATTCAAAATGAGTTGATTCAGATTAACATAAGCTTTAAAGTACAATGCAATTCAGGGCCTCAATCTGAATTAAAATTGAAAATAATGCAACTAAGTTCAATTGCCAAGTTCTTTCAAACAATGCCATTAGCTTCTGGTACTGCATCGTTCACGAGCTAGAGCGTCTACCATCAATCAGATCTTGAAACCTTTGCGTGGTGAATGGTCAGCCACTTCACAAATCCAACATTTGCTAGAGAAATAAACAAAACAAAAGAAAACTCTCAAAGGGTAACTAAGATAGTTTGCATGTCATTCATAGTATTGCACACAAGCAAGCAACACCTAGTATTTAACGCATTTTAAGCGAATAAAGCAAGGCTAACAATTAACATGTGACAATCACAAGTAGTTGTGCGTAAATAAATATGCAATTCAGACTTAGAGTAAGCGATAAATAATAACAATAATCGATAACAATCAGCTCTCCGCCTTGACACTGCAATCCCGTTATCCCAACTAACTTCCAAAAGTTGGTATCAACTCGAAATTTTAACACAGCTCATGCTCTCCGCAGCATCTGCACAAAATTCTAAACCCAAATGCCTAAAACCCGAAACAATCCTCCATAGCTTTCGCAAACATCCACACTCCTCCAAGCACAACTCCCAATCGTTTTACAACATCCAGGAAGAAATTTCCAACTGCCTCTACAATACCAGACTGCAAATCACGAAAGGCGCCAATTGGCCTTTCAAAACAAAACCTCACTGGTCCTCGGCTTTAGACAAGCCTCTCAGCTTCCTAGGTTTTGCAAGGCTCACCGACCTTGTTTATAGGGCTCCTCACCGGTCCTCGACTTTAATCAAGCCTCTCAGTTTTCTAGGTAGCCATGACCATACTGGTCTTCATGGAGGGACCCCACTGGTCATTCAAAGACACAGGGGCTTCGCTCTCCTAATATGCGACAAGCATACTTCAATTTTTATAAAGTTGCAACTGGATAATCAACATAGGCCTGCACACACGCAAAGCCATTCACGAGAGGGACCCCACTGATCCTTTTAAAGACACCAGGGGCTTCGCCTCTTAGATCTTACTACACCAGGCCATCTCCAAAACCCAAACTAACCAAATCTGCCTAACTTTCACCGGACTGCAATTCTGTCTATGATCTCAATTCTGCTAAATTCTTCCATTTTCTGACCTAAACGACAACACATGAGACAAAATTCCAATTCTGATTTTGCTCAAAACATGGTTAGGACTGAGGATTCGTTACCACACAGCACATAATATGCATTGTCGTTGGGTTTCAAGAACCCATTGACAAAAGGGCGGTTTCTTAATTTCTGGAAACGGTATCAAGGACCGGGTCCAAACTAAGGTGTATATGCATGCATGACCTAATCTCCTTCTAAGAGTGCGCTAACGGTTGAGGCTGACTCGACCTATACGGGATAGACCTGGCCTCACAACGCAGTATAAGTGGCCATGACAAAACTAGGCAATCTCAATATCCCGAACTAACTTTTGGTGACACGAAAGAAGTTTCAAAGAGTGAGGTAAGGCCAATGCTCTTCCTGCATAAATACCCGTCAAGCGGGTACCTCGTGATGAAATCGAGGAGGTGAAAGAGAATTGACAGGCTCCATGAGGGAGGAAATATGAACGGAATGCAGACTATGCACAAATAAAATGTAATACATGCTTTCCAAAACAAACCACACAAACAAATAAAATAAAGCAAATAAATTAGGCATGCCAGTTGCAAACAATTGGAAATTTTTATGGTCAAAACCTCGACTCCATGCTGTTGAACCCCAAAAATTACCCCAAAAGGGATAAATTTCAGAATATCGACAGGATGGACTAACTCTTTTGGAGTTTTGGAGTCGCCACCCAATTTAAGGAAAATAGGAAACCAAATTAACAAATGCGTGCAAAAAACTCCATTTTTATGAAAAGACGGTCTTTTTTTCATAGATTCTAAAGGTAAGAGGTTTTATTAATTTCGGAATAAGGTTTTTAAGGCACTTCCGAAATTCCGTTAAAAATGGTTAATCCGACAGGTTTCCAAATATTTACAAGTGCGGTTTTCTTTCGAAAGAATTATTTGAATAATAAAACTAATAATAATAATAATAATCAATTAAATAAAAATCTCATTTGCAAAATATATATTTTACTTGCACGCATTTTCTAAGACGACCCCAATTTGCAATAAATTAAATAACGACTTCACAATAAAAGGCGATGAACATAAAGTAAAGCCATATACAGACAATCAAATATTATTGATAAATAATATTTTACACATTTATTTGCATAAATATCTCTAAGGAAAGAAAGGCAAAGTTAAAGATAGAACCCGAGAAAATGATCAACTCGCGGGAGCGTTGGATTTTCTAAAATTTCTAAGTCTTATTTTGAATGTTTGAGTCCGAATTCAATCTCCAAATGCCTTCAATGCAATGGACTCTTCCCATTCGTGAGTTAGCCAAACTCGTCCACAAATTATTCGTACCAAAATGTACCTCGCAAAAACAAACAAGTAAAATTGGATTAGTACAATAATAAAGCGTAATAACCAATGAAAATAAAATACTAATAATAAATTAATAAAGTAATAATAATAATAATAGTAATAATAATAATAATATAATAGTAGTAATAAAATAATAATAATAGTTAAGGGGGGGTTTGTTTTTGCAAAATTTAGGCTCAGGTTTGTATGGCGCGTCGAATAGAGGCTCGGGATTTGGTACGGTTGCAAATACGGAGCCCGGGCCGTGTTGCCATGCCAAGTACCAAACCCACCACTCTATTCGACTTGCTTTGCATTAATTTCATACATTCATTATCGCCTTTTGCTTTAGGGACACGGGGACGGGACTGTTCAAGTGTAGTATCATGTTCGAATCAATCCCGGGGCCTCAATACGTGTATATGTATTTTTCATTGGCTGAAACGGTGTAGTATCCGTTCGAATCAGTCCGTAAGCCTCAAACTAAATATTTTTCATACGCCACTATCTGCTCAATGTCCAATGGGTCCCACATGAATTTTAGCCAGAATGCAGAATGCATTTTCAGATTTGTATAGCAAAACGGGATCATCCAACATCAGTCAAGGCTTTTATTTTTTCACAGCAGCTTAACATCGGTTCGAACTTGCAACAAACAGCACCCTGGAATCATCAATGAATCTCACAGCCAAGATAAATAGAGAAATCAGTCATGAACAGGATTCCTTAGACAACAGACCACCATAACAAATCGAACCCAAGGCAATAAGACTAAACGGAATCAGCAATAAGAAACAATAGGCGAAGCTGCACGCATCAATCAGTAAGAGAACAATTTTGAACACGAAACCAACAGTAATAGCATAATCAAAGCCAAACGATATGCACAAGAGCCAGTCAAATAGAGAAACATCGTTAGTCAAACCCAAAATCGAAGTCAGATTCCAGTGAGTTAAACAAACAACAAGTTATAGGAGAGAGGGAGGAGCGACAACGCGTTAAAAACGGCGTCGCTACCACTCCCTGCTCTGTTCTTCTAGTTCGATTCATCGATAAGAACGGCGACAGAGCAAAGGTCACCGGCGATGAGCTTCTCCGGTTAGAGCTCCGGTGGTGGTGTCATCTCCCAGCTTTGATCTCCTCTTTCCACTGGTTTCCCTGAACTGTACACCCCTATTTGCTAACCCCCCATCTCCGATAACCCCGCTCTCTTCGTTTCAGATCTCTGAATGTATATTTTGATGTGGGTCTCGATGGAAAAAATGAAAGTGTGGGTGTATAATATCAGTGTGTGTGGGTTCCTTTTGTTTTGTGTAATGTGTAAGGAGAGGAGAAGTGGGGTCTGATTTTTGGGTGTTGTATGAAGATAATGATAATGGTGAGGGTTTTTGTGAGTGGAAGAGGGTTTTTTTGTTGTAAGGAAGATGATGAAAATAGTGGATTTTTTGTAGAGGGGAAAAATGATGAATAGTGGTTAATATTTTTTGTAGATCTGATTTTTTTGATTATAATGAAGACGATGAATGAATAATAAAATCCATGGGGGCTAGGGTATAAGGGGGGGAGCGGATTTGGGTGAGGATTTGCACAAATAGGCTAGATTTTAAGGGGGGGAGCGGATTTGGCACAATTTTATAATTAATTAAAAAAATGAATGGGTTGCACGAGCGGGTTAAAATTGGTGGGATTTTGCAAATTTAGCACTTCTCTTTGAAACTTCAAATGATCATCTTTTATTGTCTTTATTTTATTTAATTTTCAAATTAACCTGAATTATAAAATATTACCATAATTTATTAAATTTGAAAAAATTCGGGACAAAATTGGGTGTCAACAACTCTTTCTAATTCTTTCGGTTTGATCGACACAGAACACACACACAGAACAAATTTCTCTCCATTCAACCTACTTTCTCTCTCTAAAATCAAACCGAACAAACTCCGTCGTCCTATTTTCAAAGCCCTAATTACTCTCATCATGTCTCAAGAACATTCCATCTCAACATCACCTACCAAAACTCTGAAGAAATCAACTCCAAAACCCGCTCCTTCCACTCTTGCAGAGAGAATTGCCAGGGCTAGGTCAAAGTTTCTCAAAAAAGGAGAAAAGAAGTTGGTCAAGAAGATGATGGCCAGATCTTTGTCGACTACGCATCTAGAACAAGTTTCCTCTGAAAGACCGGTTGAGATAATACCTGACTCTACTCTATCTACTTTCGTCAATTTAGAAGGTGTAAAAAGTCCTGAAAAAGTTAGTACCGAAACATTAGTAAAAGAACTAGATGAAATCGTAGGAAAAGTAAAGTCCTGTGATAAAACTGATAGGGGGAAGGTAGTTGAGGAGAAACAACAGGATGTTCAGGAGGAACCTAAGGCTAGTATGCATGTGCCTGTAGTAGTTGAGACTGTGTTAGAGGTTGATGTAGTGGGAAAAGTGTTAGAAAAGCTGAGGGAAGAAGATTCTATTGAGTCCCTTAAAGAACATGTTGATGAACCCAGTTCTAGTGCTGTTCTTATTGAGAAAGGTCAAGGGTTGTCTGTACTTGAAGGTCCAGTTGTTGGTGGACCTTGATCTGCTGAGGCCTCACAGGATTTGAGCAAAGAACCTGGTTCTTGCCCAGATCCTACAGAGGCTGATGACGCAGAACTCAAGTGGACAGACTTTGAAGAGGAGAAGGATGAGGAAGTTGCAGAAGAAAAAGGTGAAAGTAAGGAAATTACAAAGAAAGCTGAGGAAACAAAGAGAAAAAGTGTGAAAAGAAGGTTTGGTAAGGAGGATGAAAGGCTGATATGTGAAGGAGAGGAAAAAGAAGTGGTGTTTGTGAGTGAGAACAGAGTGGAGCCTGACAAGAGAAGAAGATTGGTGAGAGAGGGAATGCCAGTATCTAAAAGCTGGTTAGTGGATGGATCAAGTGAGGAGAGTGATGGCAAAGCTGTGGCAGAGCCAGTGGCAAGAAGAGTAGGTACTAGGTCAGCTCTGAAACAACAACTGGCGACTGTTGGAAAGCTTGAAAGAACAGTTAAAAATGTGAGAGACAGAGAAGAGAAGAAAAAGAAGGAGGAAGAGAAGAAGGACGATGAGGCAAAAGAAGAAAGTGATGAAGCCGGTAGCTATGTGGAGCCAAGAGACTCTGAGATTTACAGTGAGGTGGAGAATAGGAAAAGAAGAAGAGGATCTGAGGAAGAGGTTGATCGGGTGGCTTTCTTTGCCAAGCACCAGGTGCTTACTGGTAGCATTCTGCATGACGAGAAGGAGCATCATATTAAACCCTTGCTCAGGATGATTGGTGACCATGGGTGGCTGAGCTTGTTTGGAAATAAAGACAGGATGTTATTCTCTGATGAGATCAGGGAATTTTATACAAATTGCAGGGTTGTAGCCAGGAGAGTGTTCGCAATGGTGAATGGAGTTGAAATTGAATTTGGAAGAACTGAGCTGGGGGTGATCCTTGATGTGCCCGCTGAAGGTTATTGCAGGTACATTAAGCTGAAGTGGCCAAAGAGGACAGACGGGGTAACTCCTCTTAGCGTGGTCAAGAAATTTTCAAGGAAACCAAAGCTTAGGAAAGAAAGGAATGTAGACAAAAAGGAGATGGAACCAGCACATCAATTGCTCTGTGAGTTTGTGCATCGGTTCCTCCTGCCTAGAGGAGAAAGAAACAGTGAAGCCAGTGCTCTGGACTTAACCTATATGGACTTGCTGGATAGGGGGTGAGAATCAACTTGCCTGGTCTAATTATCAGACATATCAAGAGGATTGCAGATACTGACCGAAAGCCACATTCATTAGTGCATTCCTATGTGCTTCAGCAGGTTATAGAGCATTTTGGGGTTCCATTGGAAGCAGGGAAGAAGCCTACAGTTCATCAGATGTTTGGGTATAATGTGCTTAAGAGCTGTGACTTCTTCAAAGAAAGGAGAGCTTCCAAGAAGGCCATGCAGGTTAAGCAAGAGCAGACTGAGAAAAGTGAGGATTATGGACCCGAGGAGGCTATTACAGCTGTGAAGGAACTGGAGAGCCATGTTCTTGAAGTCAACACAGAAAATGCTGAGCTTCACAGAAAGCTGGAGTTGAAGGATCAAGAGATTGATCGTTTGAAGATAGAATTCCACAAGTATGAGGCCGAGCTGGTGATGGAAAGGGCCAAAAATACAAAGAAACTTGAGGCACTTATCAAACACTTCAACTTACAGCCCTAAGTCCTCCTGTCCTACCTTCCTATCCTTTCTCCTAATTGCCTTTATCTCTTCCTACTCTCCCTGCATATGTGATGTTGTTTAAGACAATTTATTTTCAGTTGTGTACTTCTGGATAGGGTTGTGCTGCTGTCACACCCTGGATGATGATTTTAAATTTCTCTTGTTTACGTCTGTTTTTGTTCTATGGTACTTGGTTCTTGTTGGGCCCTTAGCCTTATCTCTGAGTGTTTCTGCTATAGCTGACTTGTTGCCGTGTGCTATAGTCTGGATAGTACGAACTAGTTCATGCAGGTATTTGAATCTTTTCGATGATGCCAAAAGGAGGAAGAAAGAAATGTTGGGGTATTTGTGACCTAACTCATCTGTTTTAAAATTTTCCAAACTGTTATTCTTGTTTTTGTGTTTTTGGCAATTTTTTCTATTCAGATTCTTTGGCAACATTTGTTTGTCATCATCAAAAAGGGGGAATTTATTGAGAATTGGTTTTGAAGAATGACAAACAAGAAGGACTCGGTGGTTTCGGAGAAGAACCTAGTCCTTGAGTAGAAAGGCACGACTGGTCGAAAAGATCTGAGGGTTGCAAATCCCTGTGGAACTGGGAGTAGCGACGCATGAATGAATATACATCCTAGTCAGACTAAAAGAGGCGGTGCCCAGGCTGTGTCTTCGAAGTACGAATAAGAGTTGGACTTCAACAAGGAAAAGAGTTACAAGAAATCTTATCTTACCATAATTACAAAGATTCCTTATGGGACTCAACTAGGGTTGTAAAGCCCATATAAATACAAATAGTTGATACAGCCGAAACCATTTATTCACAAATAGAGTTGAGAGCATACAAAGGCGATCCAGCAACTTTCAAACGTGAGATAACTGAAGAAGACAACTGGTGGAGCTAAATAGATTGAGCATAGATATTTTTTCTAGGTTCTTGAATTGTAAGTTGTCTTGCTTTGTGCGATCATTATTTTTACCTATTAGCTTATCGTAGAAGCATGTCTATTAGGTGAAATTTTGAGAGATTACTTTGTAAAGCTAGAGTTTCGCTTTGTTTAGTGATTAGGGTCTAGAGTGTAGCCCCTTGGTTACAGAGTCTTGTAATCAGAAACTTGCTCGTGTTGTTAGTGGATTGTGTTCTAAAATTCCAGAGTGTGGGTCGTGGTTTTTCTCCCTTGAGCAAGGAGTTTTTCACGTAAAATCCTTGTGATCCTTGAGTCTGTGATTGACGTGTGTTGTGGTGTTCAGGTTGCAAAACTGTAGAGGCAAGAACAGGGTTCCTGACTCAGGAGAATCGAGTTCTTGAATCGAAAATTGGTGGACACTATTCAACCCCTTCTAGTGTCCTTAAGAGGTGCATTGATTATAACAGAAGCCTCAGCAGACACGGTAGCTCCAACTAGTAACTTCACCAGACTTCGGTCATCCTTTGCCAAGAAGGGTCTCGATCTAAAAGACTTAGTCCTACTGTCTGGTATGTCCAAATACATACTCAAATGAGTGTACATAGGTTTCAACATTTTAAAATTAAGTATCACGGTCCATTTTGTTTCAGGTGCTCACACTATTGGAATTTCTCATTGTCCATCATTTTCATCACGTCTATACAATTTCACCGTAGCTTTTGGTCAACAAGACCCATCTCTAGACAGCGAATATGCAGCCAACCTTAAGTCCAAAAAATGCAAATCCGTCAATGATAACACCACTATAGTTGAGATGGATCCCGGTAGTTTTAGGACATTTAATCTTAGTTATTACAAGCTTTCGCTCAAGAGGAGAGGCCTGTTCCAGTCTGATGCATCCTTAACAACAAGTTCCAAAACAAAATTATACATCAACCAACTTGTAAAAGGATCACTCATAGGGCCGGGTTTTATGCTGAATTTGGTAAGGGGATGGAGAAAATGGGGAGGGTTGAAGTTAAGATAGGTTCAGCTGGTGAAATCAGGAAACATTGTGCAGCTGTGAATAAGTAACTGAAAGGAGTCTTTTCTTTCGTACCGACTTTCAATGATTTTGTGTTTTCTATTTTAGTTTGTATGTACTTTTCTTGAATGCTTTTTTACTTTTGAGGTACAATTATCATGTACTTTTGTATCTATTCCCTACTACATATATTTTGTAACTTGATGTTTTCTTTTTTATTTCTTTAACGACATTAATAAAACTGAGATGACAAGGTATTCTTGCTCGTGTTTTCAATTCTTCATACTTGCCGTCAAGTTGATAAAATAAACTGATTCATGGAAGTTGATGATCTTTTGTACTTGAAAGTTTGTCAATAAGTTTTGGGAGTTAGCATGGGATGCTTCGAGCTCATTTTAGACACGGGTTGAGTATGGGAGTTGAAATTGAGTAATTTATCAAAAGTATCAATCCTGAACTAAACAATAACAAAATTTTTTGTGATATTTGACTTTAGACCTTTGTCATGTGTTAGGGATCTCTCTATCCCACTCATGATTGAAGTTTAAACCGTAAAATAATCTTTTAACATATGAGATTCCTAGTATGCCAAACTGAAAATATACCTTTTAATTTGAACATCAATGATGTTATAATCTATGCACCTCCTAAAAACACTAGAAGGGGAGGGGGGGTTGGGGGCGGTTGAATAGTGTATACCGATTTTCGTTTCAAGAACCTGGTTCTTCTGAACGTAGAGCCTAGTTCGTACCTAAGCAATTAAGCTGCTTCAACCACTGCGACTCACCACACTTCACACACAGAAAACACAAGGAATTTTACGTGGAAAACTCCTTGCTCAAGGGAGAAAAACCACGACCCATACTCTGGGATTTTAGAACTGAATCCACTAACACAAGAGCAAAGTTTCTGATTACAAACTCTGTAACCAAGGGGCTACACTCTAGACCCTAATCACCACTCAAAGCTAAACTCTAGCTTTTCCAGTAATTATACAAGAGATCACCTAATACATATGCTTCTGCAATAAGCCAATAGGTAAAAACTATGAATGCTCAAGCTAAGACAACTTACAACTCGATGAACCTAGACAGAATATCTAGACTCAATACACTGCATGCACTTCAGTTGTCTTCTCCAGTTTACTCACGTAGAAAGATGCTAGATTGCCTTTGTATGCTCTCAACTCTCCGTTTGTGAATAACTTATTTACTGCTGTCTCCACTACTTGTATTTATACGGGTCTTGAAATCCTAGTTGAGTCCTACAAGGAATCCTTTTAATTATGGTAAGTCAGGATTCCTAGTAACCCTTTTTCATGTTGAAGTCCAACTCCTTTTCACACTTCGAAGACACAGCCTGGGCACCGTCTCTTTTGGTCTGACTAGGATGCATATTCATTCACGCGCCACTACTCCTAGTTCCGCAGGGATTTGCAACCCGTAATTCTTTTCGATCAAACGTGCCCTTCATATCAAGGACTAGGTTCTTCGTGGGAACTTCTGAGTCCTTTCCGTTTGTTATACTTCAAAACCAGCTCTCAACAAATTCCCCCTTTTTGATGATGACAAACAAATGTTGTCCAAGAACCTGAATAGACATAAACCAAAAGCACATAAACAAAAGTAACAAGTTTGAAAAAAAATCGAAACAGATGAATTAGGTCACAAATACCCCAATATTTCCTTCTTCCCCCTTTTGGCATCATCGAAAAGATTCAAATATCTGCATGAACCTGTCAATACTATCCAGTCTAAAGCACAAGGCAACAAGTAAGTAATAAGAGCAAACACAAGCAGAAATAAGGGCCCAATCAAGAACCAATTACTTAAGCAGGAAACAGTCATAAACATAAGAAAATGAAAACCATCATCCAGGGTGTGATATCAACACAACCCCATCAATAAGTACACAACTGAAAAACAAATTGTTTTAAACAACCATCACATGCAACAGGAGAGAATTGGAAGGAATAGACAACAGGTAGGAAGAGGAATAGGAGGATAGGACAGGAGGACTCAAAGCTGAATGTTGAAGTGTTTGACAAGTGCCTCAAGTTGCTTCGTATTCTTGGCCCTTTTCCATCACTAGCTCGGCCTCATACTTGTGGCAGTCTATCTTCAAACGATTAATTTCTTGATCCTTCAACTTCAGCTGTCTGTGGAGCTCTGCATTTTCTGTATTAACCTGAAGGACATGAGTCTCCAACTCCTTCACAGCATCAATGGCCTCTTCAGGTCCACAGTCCTCACTTTCCTCTGCTAGCTCTTGCTTGGCCTGCATTGGTTTCTTAGAAGCTCTGCTTTCCTTGAAGAAGTCACAATTTTTAAGCACATTGTGCCCAAACATTTGATGAATGGTCGGCTTCTCCCCAGCTTCCAGGGTAACCCCAAAGTGTTCAAGTACCTGCTGGAGGATGTAGGAAAGCACAAGGGAATGTGGCTTTTGATCTGTGTCAGCAATCCTCTTTATATGTCTGATTATCAGCCCGGGCAAATTGATTTTTACCCTCCTGTCCAGCAAGTCCATGTATGTCAGGTCCAAAGCACTAGCTTCATAGTTCCTCTCTCCTCTAGGCAGAAGGAACATGTGCATAAACTCAAACAGCAACTGGTGTGCAGGTTCCATCTCCTTCTTATCTACCTTTCTCTCCTTCTTTAGCTTGGGTTTTCCTGAGAACTTCTTGACTACATCCAGATGAGTCACTCCATCAGTCCTCTTTGGCCATTTCAATTTTATATACTTGCAATAACCTTCAGCAGGTATGTCAAGAATCACTCCAAGCTCAGGTCTCCCAAACTCTATCTCAATTCCCCTCACTGTGGTGAACACTCTCCTGCCATTAACTCTGCAGTTGGTGTAGAATTCTCTGATCTCATCAACAAACAACTTTCTTTCTTTGTTGGCAAATAAACCCAGCCATCCCTGGTTAGCAACCATTCTCAGCAATGGCTTCATATGAAATTCCTTCTCATCATGCAAGATGCTGCCAGGCAACACCTGATGCTTAGAGAAGAAAGCCACCCTGTCAGCTTCTTTCTCAGTACCTCTCCTTCTTTTTCTGTTCTCAGCTTCACTATCTGTATCAGAGTCACTTAGCTCTGCATAACTTCCAGCATCATCACTCTCCTCCTGTACTTCCTCAGCTTTCCTTTCTTCTTCTTCCCTTTTCTTAGCCTCTCTGTCTCTTACAGTTGTCACTGTTCTTTCCAATTTACCAACCTTCTCCAGTTGTTGCTTTAATGCAGACCTGGTGCCAACCCTCCTGGCAACAGGCTCATCAATAGTCTTTTCATCACTATCTCCACTAGCTTCATCAACCAGTTTTGTTTTCAATACTGGCTTTCCCCCTTTCACCAGTCTCCTCCTTTTTTCAGGCTCTACTTTGTTTTCTTTGACAAACACAACCTCCTCTTCTTCTTCCTCACCTGCCAGTCTCTCATCGTCTTCTCCAAACTTTCTCTTTCTTTTTGATTCTTCTGCTTTCTTAGTAACCTCTTCATTTTAAACTTTTTCTAGAACAATTTCCTCATTCTCTTCTTCTTCAGAATCTGTCCAGTTTAAGTCTGCATCATCAGCCTCAGTAGAATTTGGACAAGCAACAGGCTTTTGACCCAAATCCTTTGAGGCTTCAGCAAGACTATGTCCTCCAACTACTGGACTTTTTGGCACAGATTCTTCCTCATTCTTCTCAGTACTCCCAACATTTTTACAGGGTTCCATTTCACTTTCTCTAAGGGATTCAACAAGATCTTGTTCCCTAAGTCCTTCTTTCACTCTTTCTGCTATATCCAACTCTAACCCAGTATTTTCAACCAAAGGCACCTGTAAATCTTCCCTAAGTTCATCCTGTCCACTATCTTGCTCTGTTTCACATGGGTTCCCCCTATCTATTCTGTCATCATGCTCAACTCCTATAATTTTGTCTAGTCCGGTAACTAGGGTTTCAGTCTCTGTAGTACCAGGACTTTTTATATCTACTAAGCTAACAGGAGTAGATGAAATAGGATCAGGGATTACCTCAGACGGTGACTGTGATGAACTTTGTGCAATGAGCGTAGTAGGTGCTGCTCTTGAGCTAATCTTCTTAACCAATTTTTTGTCGCCTTTTTGAAGAAATTTTATGTGGGCCCTCGTGATTCTTTGTGCGAGAGTGGATGGGGGTGGTTTTGCAGACATGGTGAAGAATTTTAATGGATTGTCACTGAGATTTCAAGAAAATTTTCTTTAGGTTTTGGGAGAGAACTTTGGTGTTGAAAGAGAGAAGTAGTTGGATTGAGAGGGATTCTGAGTGTATCGACGAAAAGGGGAGGGTTTTTGGTGATTTTATAACTTCTAGGGAAGACAAAGAAATAATGATGTAAAGTAGAGAAGCAGCTTTTTGAAATTTTTGAGAACCGGGAAGAGTTAAAGATTTGACGGTTATGCACTCATTTAATATACCCTTTTTAAGTAGTGGGGTCCAACAAGTCAAATAGAATTCTACCCGAAAAAGGAATGTGTTCCTATAATTTAGGACAGTTATAAAAACATGGAGGATCTTCCTTGACACACGTATAATTGACAATTTAATTTCAGTTATGACTTCTATCATGCAGGGTAGTGTGAATGTACCTGGACATGATTCCTCATGCTTTAGTTGGTTCCTTCTTAGTACATAGTAGGTTCTTCATAGGATCAAATTATTCTCACTTGGTGCTCAAAGATTGAACCAGTGTACTTAGTCAAGTACAGGGTTAGACTGGACATTAATGACAAAATTCAAACATGAACAATTGAATACTTAACTAACCAATCATAAAGGGATTACCTGCTGGGTCATCCGTGTATTTTGGTCATCCCTAATTCCAACCTGTTCCTCTCAAACTGTACCTTTTCAATGCTTTGGTAAATATGTCAGCAATTTGATCTTCAGTCCTGCACGAATTCATAGTAATCAGACCCTTTTCCACATTATCTCTCAAGAAATGGTGTCTAATATCAATGTGCTTGGTTCTTTAATGTTGGGCTGGGTTCTTAGCAATATTCACTGCACTAGTGTTATCACAGAAAATTGGTACTGCTCCACACTTGATACCAAAGTCCTCCAGTTGTTGTTTGATCCACAGCAATTGTGAACAGCATGATGCAGCTGCCACATACTCAGCATCAGCAGTAGATAAAGCAACTGAGTTTTGCTTCTTTGCAGCCCAAGAGACCAAACAAGGACCTAGAAAGTGTGCCATTCCTGAAGTGCTTTTCCTATCCACCAAATGACCTGCATAATCTGCATCAGCAAAACCAATTAGTTCAAACGTACCTCCTCTTGGGTACCAAAGACAAAGGTCCTGAGTTCCTTTCAAGTATCTCAGGATCCTTTTCACAGCTGTCAAATGTGACTCCTTTGGCTTCGACAGAAATCTAGCACACAGTCCTATACTGTATACGATGTCAGGTCGACTGGCTGTGAGATAAAAAAGTGAGCATGTGATTCCTCTATATTTTGTCTTGTTTGCTGAAGGACCTAGTTCATCCAAATCCAGCTTCGTCCCAGGAGCAATGGGAGTAGTCATTTCTTTTGCTCCTTCCATGTCAAATTTCTTCAGTAGTTCCTTGACATATTTTTGCTGGTGAATCATAGTTTGTTACACCCCGTACATCTAAATTGACGTATATCATTATAATATCATGTTAAGAATGATTTAAGTGAGTTTAAAGTAATAATATGACCATATATGATGTTTATATGTTGAATATAAAGTTTGGGAAAAATCAGATTTAAGTTGCGGAAAAACCGACTAAGGAATTGCCTTGTAACGGAGGTTTTTCAGCAATTAATTTGATGTGTTATATGAGGTCTTTTGGGGACATATCATATATCCAATTGAAGGTCTTGGAGTTTATTTTCCAACACTTTTAACGGTTTGTTCATACAACTTATAGATAAAAAGATATGACCGTCAGAAGTCAGGCCAGAAAAAGAGGCATAAGCGCAAAAGAGGACTAAAACTGAAATTTTTCGATTATAAAAGGGAAAACTCATTTTCTCCTCGTCATTTACAGAAATATCAAGAGATGAACAGTTCATTCATGAGTTTTCAAGCAATTTTTATGATTTTGAAAGAAGGACGCCAATCTTAACTCGAAATTCAAGACAGATTGCGTCAAAATGCTCTACGCGATTAAGGTAACGTTATCCTACCTTCAATTTCGTCTATAGCTTGAGTTTTACAATTACTTCATGGCTAAGTAAAGTACCTAAATGTTGTATTATAGCTTGTTTAAGCTTTAGAAGGTGTTGAATTCAAGGGAAACAAGGTTTAGAAGCAAGAAACATCAAAGGTATGTAAGGCTAAACCTTTCTTTTAGCAAGGCATGTATCTTTTAGCTTTTGAAGCTTTTCTTAGTTCTAAACTTAGTATTTCTTCTGAGACACTTGTATGGTACCAAGGAAACCTTGTATATACTTAATTTGGTACTAAAATCCAAGGTAAAAGATGTCCAAATCAGCAAGACAAAACGTTTCAAAATCTGGAATATTGTTTTGATCTTTGGACAGTTGTTAGTATATTGATCATAACTCCTTGCACAAAATTGATATTTAGATTTGTTATGTCATCCAGTCATCTCAACTTGTTATCCGTTTAATATGTTTATGTTATCAGTTTATCTGGGTATCCATTCCCGTGTATAGTATAGTGTTGGTTCTGTTTTTGCGGATCATCCAGTTTTAGAGGAAACTCTGCCGAAATTTTTATAAAAGTCCAAGAGTTAGACAAATTCTAAGTTTCAGGTTGTGCCTATAATTCCATCCAGAGTTTTCTTATCATTCCTTCGAGTCCATATATATTTTTGCCACATGTGTCATGCCTCATACATGCTTATGCTTATATTGTGATCATGTTATATGTGATTTGGAGTCCCCCAAAGAGGTTGGACATTGGACACACAGTCCGGTCGCATATGATACTACCCATCTGGGGGATACAGCCCTTCTGGTTCAAGCGGGATTTGAAACACCTAGTGTGATCGGGTGTCATTCACACACTCTGACCAGAGAGACTAGATATTACTGGCTGGGGGGGATATAGCCCATAACACCCACCAGGTTTGTTATATACGCGTATATAGCCACAGTATGCGCTGCATGATTATACATGAGGCTAGTTCCGGTTTTCAGTTATCTGATTTGGGGGGATACAGCCCATAACACCAGACAGGTACTAGTTCAGATGTTCAGTTACCTGATTTGGGGGGGATATAGCCCATAACACCAGACAGGTACCAGTTCAGATAACAGTTCAGTTTTACCTCAGTACCAGTTATCAGTTCTCAGTTATCAGCCACCAGTTCTTAGCGTCGGGATCAGTTGACAGTTATCAGTTCCAGTTTCTAGTTACCAGTTATCAGTCATATTATAGTTATTTATCAGTATAGTTCAGCTCAGTCTTCAGGTTCAGATTCAGCTAGACTTCAGCTTATATTCATATCATGTTTAGTACGTTCTTCTGATTTCCAGCTATATTGCTATGCTCCAGCTCATGTTTACATATTTATATTCCAGCATACAGTTTCATTCAGCTATGACATATTATATGCTCATGCCTTACATACTTGGTATATATCGTACTCACGCCTTTTTCTGGGGCGCTGCATTTCATGCCGCGCAGGTGCTGATAGATCAATGCTTGGACCACGTTAGTAGGCCATCTATCATCTACTGGAGTCACTATGCTTACTCCCGGAGTTACTTATCTTTTGGTATGTGTACAGTCAGCCATCTTGGGTATGGCGGGGCCTTATCTCATCCTTTGTGTATTCAGTTCATCACTCTTAGAGGCCTGTAGATATGTCCCTGTGTGGTGCAGTCAGTATGTTATGTATGTCAGCTTATGTTAGCCTTGTCAGCTTTTTGCATTGCATACTCCTTATCAGCTAGGTTTATGCTTATTCTGTTTATCAGTTATAATGGTTAGCAGATTATCAGTAGGATTAGTGATGATCGACACTTAGTGTTGGTCATCCGTCGCGGCCCTAAGTTTGGTCGTGACAAAAGTGGTATCAGAGCAGTTAAGTCCTAGGGTGTCTACAGGCCGTGTCTAGTAGAGTCTTGTTCAGGAGTATGTTGCGTGCCATACTTTTGAACAGGAGGCTACAAGGCGCTTCAGGACAATTGTCTTTCTTTGTTCTCTAGATCGTGCGATAGAGCCATGATTATATAATTCAGCTTTCTAACAATAGTAATTTCAGCAAAGCGATGTCGCCAAAGAAATTAACAGCTGCCTAGAAGGGCAAGGTTATTACCGGCCAGGGTATTAGTAGAGTGCCACCTAAGGTGGATGAGAGTGAGGAGTCCAGACCTGAGGCTCCATCTGAGGCCTCACAGATCCTATCAGTTCAGGGTGATATTAGAGGTACTGCAGCTACTATACCTCCACCTTCTCAGCCTGATAGTCAGGGGCAGGAAATGAGGGATGCCATCAGATTATCGACCAGTGTTGTAGTTGCTCAGACTAGACAACACAGTGCAGATGCCCAGGGAGATGTTGGATCCAGGATCAATGATTTTATCAGGCTAGAGCCTACAGTCTTTACCGGATCCCGTACAGGAGAAGACCCTCAGGATTTTCTAATGAGGATAGCCAGAGTGTTGAGGGTTATGCACGTGTCAGACACAGAGTTAGTAGAGTTGGCTGCATTCAGATTGCATAACCTAGCAGCAGGGTGATATCAGACATGGGAGCTATCTAGACGGCCTGATGCTACTCCCACGACTTGGAAGGAATTCTCAGATGCCTTCCTTTATCAGTATATGCCTATAGAGACATAGGGAGCCCGTGCTAATCAGTTCCTGACCTTGAGACAGGGAAGTTTGAGTGTAGAAGGGTATAATTATTGCTTTAATTCTTTAGCATGGTTTGCCCCTATGGTGGTAGTGAGTATGGAGGATAGAATTCACAGGTATATAGTGGGACTAGCTCCATACCTAGTGAACGAGCGTATGACAGTTGCTATGCAGTCATGTATGAACATCACATTCAGGCATTTGCTTTGTTACTTGAGGAGAGGAAGCAGAAATAGAGAGCCGACAGGGATAAAGTGCTAGACAAGAGGGGCAGATTTTCTGGTTTGTTTGGAGAGACGTCTGGAGCGAGTAGATAGCAGAGTGTTAGACAACCACCAGCTAGTATACCTCCATAGTCTCGTGGCCTGAGATTTGATAGATCTCCTCAGTCTAGATCTAGTCACGCATCACAGACTTCAGGATTTAAGAATTGTGGTACTTCTATACCGGCCAGTCAGACATATCCCAGATGTTTAGATTGTGGTAAATGCCACTTGGGTCCATGCCAGTTAGGAGTTGATACTTGTTATATTTGTCACGAGGCAGGCGATTTCATGAGAGATTGCCCGACTAGGGGTGGTAATGGTGCAGCCCAGCCAGCTAGATCAGCAGTAGCTTCCTCAGCACCAGCACGCCCTCAGGGGCATGTTCTTCGGGGACCAGCAGAACTGAAAGAACTTAAGGAGCAACTGAAGGATTTGTTAGATAAAGGCCTCATCAGACCTAGCATTTCCCCGTGGGGAGCCCCGGTATTGTTTGTGAAAAAGAAAGATGGCTCTCTACGCATGTGCATAGATTAAAGACAGCTTAATAAAGTCACAATCAAGAATAAATACCCTCTGCCCAGGATTGATGTCCTGTTCGACCAGCTCCAGCGTGCCAAGTGCTTCTGGAAGATAGATTTGCGATCAGGCTATTATCAGGTTAGAGTCAGAGAATATGATACACCTAAGACTGCATTCAGGATTAGGTATGGCCATTATGAGTTTTTAGTGATGTCGTTTGGACTCACTAACGCCTCAATAGTATTTATGGATCTGATGAACAGCGTATTCAGGCCTTATCTAGATTTATTTGTGATTATATTTATTGATGATATTCTCATCTATTTAAAGTCTGAACCAGAGCATCCGGAGCACCTATGCACAGTATTGGGTACTCATCGGGACCAACAATTATATGCTAAGTTCTCAAAGTGGAAATTCTAGATAGATTCAGTGGCATTTCTTGGCCACATAGTTTCAGCAGAAAGAATTAAAGTAGATGACCAGAAGATCGAAGCTGTGAAGAATTGGCCCATGCCTACGACGCCAACTGAAGTACGTAGTTTTCTGGGTTTGGCAGGTTATTACAGAAAGTTTATAGAGGGTTTTTCCTCCATTGCAGCTCCACTGACCAAATTGACAAAGAAGTCAGCTAAATTTGAGTGGTCTGATTCTTGTGAGCACAGCTTCCAAGAACTAAAGAACAAGTTGATAACAGCTCCAGTACTTACACTTCCAGAGGTCTGAGGGCTATATCATTTACTGTGATGCTTCTCAAATTGGTCTTCGTTGTGTTTGATGCAGCATGGAAGAGTAATTGCTTATGCTTCTAGGCAGCTGAAAAAGCACGATCAGAACTACCTCACCCATGATCTTGAGCTTTCAGCAGTCATTCATGCATTGAAGATTTGGAGACATTATTTTTACGGTGTTCATGTTGATATTTAACCGGATCACAAGAGCCTCCAGTACATATTTAAGCAAAAGGAGCTAACCCTATGATAGAGGCGGTGGCTAGAGTTGCTGAAGGACTATGACATGGACATTCTTTATCATTCGGGTAAAGCGAATGTTGTTGCTGATTCCCTTAGTCGCAAGCCTATGGGTAGTCTATCTTATTTACAACCAGAGAAAATAAAGTTAGCTCATACACTCCACCAGTTGGCCAGCATGGATGTCAGATTAATAGATTCAGAGGACGCAAGAGTTACAGTTCAGAACGCAACCACTACTTGCCTAGTGACATAAGTAAAGCAGCGCCAGTATGAGGATCCAGTTCTAGTTCAATAAAGGCAGATAGCCAGAAGAAAACCAAAATTATTATATAGGTTACTAGTGACGGGGTTCTCATGTATAAAGATAGACTTTGTGTTCCCGATGTTGCATATTTATGTGGACAGATTATGACAGATGCACATTATTCCAGATACACTGTTCATCCTAATTCTACTAAGATTTACCATGATCTTAAGCAGATTTATTTTTGGGATGAAATGAAGCGTGACATAGCAGAATTTGTGGCTCAGTGTGCTAACTGCCAGCAGGTTAAAGTCGAGCATAAAAAAAAAAACCTAGTGGCTTGTTACAGGAAGTCGAGATTCCATCATAGAAATGAGAAGCAGTGAATATGGACTTCATTACAGGCTTGCCCCGTATGCGGAGCAGATATGACTCTATTTGGGTTATAGTTGACAGGCTTACTAAATGAGCTCATTTCTTTCCTGTTAGAACTACATATACAGCAGAGGATTATGCTAGACTTTATATCAGAGAGATAGTACGCCTACATGGTATTCTAGTATCTATTATTTCAGACAGGGGCGCACCAGTTTACAACTAATTTCTAACGATCATTCCAGATAGGTTTAGGGACACAGGTGTATCTGAGTACAGTATTTCATCCATAGACAGACAGACAGGCTGAGCGGACCATTCAGACATTAGAAAATATGCTTAGAGCTTACGTGTTAGATTTTAGAGGTAGCTGGAGTGATCACCTACTGTTGATAGAGTTTGCATATAATAATATCTATCATTCTAGCTTACAGATGGTGCCATATGAAGCTTTGTATGGGCACAAATGCAGGTTTTCTATAGGATGGTTCGAGGTTGGCGAGTCTCAATTGATAGGTCCAGACTTAATCCAACAAGTAATTGATAAAGTCAAGTTGATCAGGGAAAGATTATTAGCAGTGCAGAGCAGACAGAAGTCCTATGCAGATAATCGACGTTGAGATTTAGAATTTCATATTGGCAATTAGGTATTCCTGAAAGTATCACCTATGAAAGGCGTTATGAGATTTGGAAAGAAGGGAAAGCTTAGCCCTAGATTTATTAGTCCATATCAGATTATCAGGCGAGTTGGGCGTGTAGCCTATGAGTTAGACCTTCAAGCAGACCTTCAGGAGGTACATCCAGTATTCCATGTTTCCATGCTCAGAAAATGTGTCAGAGATCCTTCTAGAGTTGTACCAGTAGAGGATCTACAGATCATAGAGCAGTTGACTAATAAGGAGGTGCCATTTGCAATTTAAAGAGGCAGATTCGTCGACTAAGGACGAAAGGCATTCCTTTAGTTAAGATGCTATATCAAAGCAATAATATAGAAGAAATAACTTGGGAAGCTGAAAATGACATGAGGGCCAAATATACACATCTCTTCATTACTTCGAGTATGTAACAGATCGTTGCTTAATGCTTCTACATACTTCATTTAACATTCGAGGACGAATGTTCCTAACGGGAGAATATTGTTACACCTGGTAAGTCTAAATTGATGTATATCATTATAATATCATGTTAAGAATGATTTAAGTGAGTTTAAAGTAATAATATGACCATATATGATGTTTATATGTTGAATATAAAGTTTGGGAAAAATCAGATTTAAGTTGCGGAAAAACCGACTAAGGAATTGCCTTGTAACGGAGGTTTTTCAGCAATTAATTTGATGTGTTATATGAGGTCTTTTGGGGACATATCATATATCAAATTGAAGATATTGGAATGTATTTTCCAACACTTTTAACGGTTTGTTCATACAACTTATAGATAAAAAGATATGAGCGTCAGAAGTCAGGCCAGAAAAAGGGACATAAGCGCAAAAGAGGACTAAAACTGAAATTTTTCGAGTATAAAAGGGAAAACTCATCTTCTCCTCGTCATTTACAGAAATATCAAGAGATGAACAGTTCATTCATGAGTTTTCAAGAAATTTTTATGATTTTGAAAGAAGGACGCCAATCGTAACTCGAAATTGAAGACAGATTGCGTCAAAATGCTCTACGCGATTAAGGAAACGTTATGCTACCTTCAATTTCGTCTATAGCTTGAGTTTTAGAATTACTTCATGGCTAAGTAAAGTACCTAAATGTTTTATTATAGCTTGTTTAAGCTTTAGAAGGTGTTGAATTCAAGGGAAACAAGGTTTAGAAGCAAGAAACATCAAAGGTATGTAAGGCTAAACCTTTCTTTTAGCAAGGCATGTATCTTTTAGTTTTTGAAGCTTTTCTTAGTTCTAAACTTAGTATTTCTTCTGAGAAACTTGTATGGTACCAAGGAAACCTTGTATATACTTAATTTGGTACTAAAATCCAAGGTAAAAGATGTTCAAATCAGCAAGACAAAACGTTTCAAAATCTGGAAAATTATTTTGATCTTTGGACAGTTGTTAGTATATTGATCATAACTCCTTGCACAAAATTTATATTTAGATTCTTTAAAAATTCCCAGAACCCTAAGACATATATCTACAATTTTCATACAGATCATGAAGTCTATATCTTTGATCTACACTCTGAAAATTAGGTCGAAAGGCAGGACAGTGGTGCTGTCCAGACATTCTATCTGCAGATTTGTTATGTCATCCAGTCATCTCATCTTGTTATCCGTTTAATATGTTTATGTTATCAGTTTATCTGGGTATCCATTCCCGTGTATAGTATAGTGGTGGTTCTGTTTTTGCGGATCATCCAGTTTCAGAGGAAACTCTGCCGAAATTTTTATAAAAGTCCAAGAGTTAGACAAATTCTAAGTTTCAGGTTGTGTCTATAATTCCATCCAGAGTTTTCTTATCATTCCTTCGAGTCCATATATATTGTTGCCACATGTGTTATGCCTCATACATTCTTATGCTTATATTGTGATCATGTTATGTATGATTTGGAGTCCCCCATAGAGGTTCGACATTGGACACACAGTCCGGTCGCGTGTGATACTACCCGTCTGGGGGATACAGCCCTTCTGGTTCAGGCGGGAATTGAAACACCTAGTGTGACCGGGTGTCATTCACACACTCTGACCAGAGAGACTAGATATTACTGGCTGTGGGGATATAGCCCATAACACCCACCAGGTTTGTTATATACGCGTATATAGCCACAGTATGCACTGCATGATTATATATGAGGCTAGTTCTTGTTTTCAGTTACCTGATTTGCGGGGATACAGCCCATAACACCAGACAGGTACTAGTTCAGATGTTCAGTTACCTGATTTGGGGGGGTATAGCCCATAACACCAGACAGGTACCAGTTCAGATAACAGTTCAGTTTTAGCTCAGTACCAGTTATCATTTCTCAGTTATCAGCCACCAGTTCTTAGCGTCAGGATCAGTTGACAGTTATCAGTTCCAGTTTCTAGTTACTAGTTATCAGTCATATTACAGTTATTTATCAGTATAGTTCAGCTCAGTCTTCACGTTCAGATTCAGCTAGACTTCAGCTTATATTCATATCATGTTTAGTACGTTCTTCAGATTTTCAGCTATATTGCTATGCTCCAGCTCATGTTTACATATTTATATTCCAGCCTACAGTTTCATTCAGCTATGACATATTATATGCTCTTGCCTTACATACTTGGTACATATCGTACTCACGCCCTTTTCTGGTGCGCTGCGTTTCATGCCGCGCAGGTGCAGATAGATCAATGCTTGGACCACGTTAGTAGGCCATCTATCAGCTACTGGAGTCACTCCGCTTACTCCCGGAGTTACTTATCTTTTGGTATGTGTACAGTCAGCCAGCTTGGGTATGGCGGGGCTTTATCTCGTCCTTTGTATATTCAGTTCATCACTCTTAAAGGCCTGTAGATATGTCCCTGTGTGGTTTAGTCAGTATGTTATGTATGTCAGCTTATGTTAGCCTTGTCAGCTTTTTGCATTGCATACTCCTTATCTGCTAGGTTTATGCTTATTCTGTTTATCAGTTATAATGGTTAGCAGATTATCAGTAGGATTAGTGATGATCGACACTTAGTGTTGGTCATCCGTCACGGCCCTATGTTGGGTTGTGACATAGTTCCTTCAGGCATTTGCTTTATCTGCAACCCAAGGAAGAAATTTAGTTCACCCATCATGCTCATTTCAAATTCACTTCCCATCTGATCAGCAAATCCTTTGCATAGCCCCTCATCAGTGGCTCCAAAGATGATATCATCGACATACACTTGAACCACCAATAGATCTTTTCCTTTCTTTTTGAGGAATAATGTGTTGTCAATCTTTCCTCTTGAGAAACCATTCTTCAGTAGAAATCCTGAGAATCTTTCATACCAGGCTCTAGGGGCTTGCTTCAATCCATAGAGGGCCTTGTCCAGTTTGTAACCATGATCAGGGAATTCATTGTTCACAAATCCTGGTGGCTGTATCACATAGACTTCTTCATTCAGGTAGCCGTTTAAGAAAGCACTCTTTACATCCATCTGGTATAATGTAAACTCCATATATGTAGCAAAGGCAATTAGCATCTTGATGGCCTCCATCCTTGCAACCAGTGCAAAGGTTTCATCATAGTCTATTCCTTCTTCCTGACTATAACCTTGGACTACTAATCTCGCTTTGTTTCTCGTCACTATACCGTGCTCATCCAGTTTGTTCCTGAAAACCCATTTTGTTCCAATTATTGACCTGTCCTTTGGCTTAGGAACTAGGTGCAACACTATTCTTCTTTCGAATTGATGTAGTTCCTCCTGCATGGCTAGAATCCAGTCTAGGTCTTCTAGAGCTTCTTTTATATTCTTTGGTTCCAGAGATGAGAGAAACGCAAAGAAAGCACAGATGTTCTTCAAAGCTGACCTGGTCATGATTCCTGTATCCAATTTCGATAGGACATTCTCCAAAGGATGAGATCTTTGATGTTTCCATGGCCTGAGTTGAATATGACCAGAAGAACCTGCAGCATTGTCCTGGAGGGGTTCTTCCTGACTTGCTGGATCATCAGCTTCATCAGAGATTTCCCCTGTCAAGTTTACTCCTTGTTCTAGTGTGCTTGGTTTTTCACCTGATGTCTCCTTGTCTTCTGAGTCTTCCAGTTCATTTACACCTTCTTCCCTACTAAGGCCAATCACTTGATCTTCTGTCTCACTCTCCTCCAGTGCCTTATCTGATTCATCAAATACAACATGCATACTTTCTTCTACTGTTTGTGTCCTTTTGTTGAACACCTTGTATGCTTTGGTTTGAGTAGAATAACTAAGAAATATTGCCTCATCACTCCTAGCATCGAACTTTCCCAAGGGTTCCTTGCCATTGTTGTGAACAAAACATTTACAACCAAAGGGTTTTAGGTGAGCAATATTTGGTTTTCTACCTCTGAGTAGCTCATATGGGGTCTTATCAAGAATTGCTCTGATGGAACATCTGTTCAGCAGGTAGCATGCAGTATTTATAGCTTCAGCCCAAAAGTTTCTTGCAAGCCCACTTGACAACAGCATAGTCCTGGCCATATCCTTCAGAGACCTGTTCTTCCTCTCAACCACCCCATTTTGTTGGGGAGTTCTTGGGGCGGAGAAGTTATGATCTATGCTGTTCTTTGCACAATACTCAGAAAATTTTGAGTTCTCAAACTCAGTTCCATGATCAGATCTGATGCTGATGAGTTCAAGGCTTAACCTTTTCTGAACTACACCAGCCAAGTCTTTAAAGCTGTCAAAAGCTTCATCTTTAGTTGCCAAGAACAGGGTCCATGTGTACCTAGAGTAGTCATCAACGATCACGAACACGAATCTCTTTCCTCCTCTACTCCTGACTCTCATAGGTCCACACAGATCCATATGCAACAGTTCCAGTGGTTTTGATGTACTTACTACCTTCTTGGATTTAAAGGATGATTTCACATGCTTTCCCTTTACACACGCATCACACATTTTTATGTTTTCAAATCTCTTACTTGGCAATCCACGAACCAGCTCCTTCGATACAAGCTTATTCAGTTGTGAGAGACTTGCATGACCCATTCTTTTGTGCCACAAATGAGAGTCACTTTCTTCTACATTCAAGCATGTCAGGTTATTTTCAGGTAGTGACTTCAGTGATGCTTTGTATACATTGTTCACCTTCTTTCCTTTTATAATAATTTCTCCACTCTGTAGGTTCTTCACAATGCATCCTAGAGACGTCGTTACCTCTGTCACATAGTTGGGATATGCTCAGCAGATTGTGTCTGAGACCATCAACACAATAAACATTCTCAATTGCATGATCCAGAGTTCTCCCAATCTTTCCAATTCCTGCTATTTGACCACTTTTTCCTCCTCCGAAGGCCACACTGCCTCCTTGAAATGCTGCAAGTGAGAGAAAGTTTCTTCTATCTCCTGTCATGTGCCTTGAACAACCACTATCAAAAATCCAGCTTGGGTTGTTCTCCCCCACTCCAGCCTGCAAAACAAATTAGAGGTTAGCCTTAGGAACCCAGACAAGCTTGGGTCCCTTCTTACTAGATAATGGATAAATCAAATCCTGTCTAGCCCATTTAGGTAAAACACTTCTTTTGTTCTTAGCCTTTGCCTTCCTGATATTTATGCACTTTTGTTTGACATGTCCAGTTTCACCACAAAAGGTACATAACATGTTGCAAGGTAACGCCACATACTTGCTTTTTGGATTATATGGAGGCAGCGGTTTCTTAAAGCCTAATCCTTGTTTCCCTTTATTTTGATTTTCAAAAACCCAGTTCATTGCCTCTGATGATTTTTTCCATTTAGTCAATCTAGTAAGCTCAAATTTTGATTTTTCAACCTTTTGGCTTAAAATCTTATTCTTCTCATTTTCCTGATATAGAATTTCATTTGCTCTTTTCAGTTCATTTTCCAGAAAGGTTTGAACTTCACTTATTACTTGCTTACCATTTGCACTTTCTCTTAACTGATTGCATTCCAATTCTAGTTCAGTGATTTTAGACTTTGACACCAGAGTTTGCCCTTTCAAGATAGCATTGACTTCTTCAAGTTCAATGTTCTGTTCTAGGAGACTCTTGTGCTTGGTTCTAACACTACTTAGTTCTTCAGTTAATTTATCCTTTTCAAGCTTCTCCTTTTCATAACCCTCAATTAAGGTGGCAGTGATTAAGATCAAGTTTTCAGAAGAGTATGTATGTAAAGTTTCCTTAAGTTCAGATAAACATACCTCTACTGAATGAGTATCTTCAGTTCCATCAGTTGCCATGAGAGCAGAGTCCTTCTTTTGATTGTCATCTATATACACCTCCTTTAGTATTTCCCAGATTTCCTTGGCAGACTTGTATTCAAGTATCGTAGCAAGCACTTTGTAGGTGAGTCCTCTCTTCAGATACCATTCGGCTTTGGAGTTTGCCTGTAATCAATTTAGATCTTGAGGATCTAGTTCTTCTAGCTTCTTTGGCACTAAGACTCCATTTGCAGCTCTCTTTACAGGAACATGAGGTCCTCTCTTCACAATCAGCCACAGATTATAGTCTGCTGCTTGCAAGAAAGTCTTCATCTGTTTCTTCTAGTTCTTGTAATGAGTCCCGTTGAACACAGGTGGCCTTGATGGATCTCTTCCTCCTATAAACTCTCGAGGGTCTTCTTCATCAGAACTGATGTCTAACATACCCATTAGTGCCAGTGGCGGATCATCTTCAGAATCCTTTTCATGATCGAATTCACTATCAGTTGGTCCCCATGTAGCATAGAAGGCTTCCTTCTTCTTTCTCCTTTCTGCTCTGAAGTTTGGAGGTCGTCTTGACTTCTTCTTATCTTTGTCAATTTCCTTTGGCGTCTCCTTCTCTTTTTCCTTGGATGCTTTATTTTTCATCCATTCTATTTCCCACATAGGACAGTCCACGATAGCATGATCCTCTTTGAAGCACTTAAAGCATCCTGAATAATCAGGACTATCAACTATGTTCTTACTGCTAGAATTCTCCTTGCCACTTTTTTTGAATCCCTTGAACCTTCCCAGATTAAGCTTCTGTCTTAGGGCACTTACTATTGCTGCTTCAACTGATTGAAGATCAACATATTCATCGGTTTCCTCAGTTGCTTCAAGCGCAAGGGTCTTGTCATTCTTTACAGCTGGTTTAGCTTTTGAGTCCTTCATCATCTCATGAGTTTTCAAACTTCCAACCAGTTCTTCAAGTTTGATGGATCTCAGAGGTTTGGATTCAATGATGGCGGTCATCTTTGGTTCCCATGCTTGACGAAGCACATTCAGGATTTTATCAACCATCTCTATTTCAGGCAATTCCATATCCAGAGATCTCATCTCATTAGTAATGATGGTCAACCTTGTCATCATATCCTGAATTGATTCTTTCTCGCCCATGGTGAAAAGTTCAAATTGTCTCTTCAGCATTCTCCTTTTTGAAACCTTCACTTCAGTGGTTCCTTCATGCGCAACCTGCAAAGCATCCTATATTTCCTTAGCCGTCTTATAAGATGATACTCTATTGAACTCCTCAGGACCAAGACCACATATGACCAGACGTTTGGCTTTGTGATTCTTTTCAATCATCTTATAATCCGTCTCGTTGAACTCCTCTTTCAGTTTAGGTTCTTGCTTAGCAGAGGCTCCTTCACCAGCTATTTTGGTGGGAATCAGGTTTCCTTCAGAAACTATCAGCCAGAGTTGATAGTCTTCAGCACATATGTAATTTTCCATTATGTTCTTCCACCACGCATAGTATTGCCCATTAAACTGTGGAGGCCTCTGAATTGACTCTCCTTCAGTGATGGTAGGTGGTGCACTCATGATTCTGATCCTTCTCAGGGTGTTAACCTCTTACGAGAAGACCCGCTCTGATACCACTTGTTATAATCTATGCACCTCCTAAAGACACTAGAAGAGGGGGGGAGGGTTGAATAGTGTCTACCGATTTTCGTTTCAAGAACCTGGTCCTTCTGAACGTAGAGCCTAGTTCGTACCTAAGCAATTAAGCTGCTTCAACCACTGCGACTCACCACACTTCACACACAGAAAACCCAAGGAATTTTACGTGGAAAACTCATTGCTCAAGGGAGAAAAACCACGCCCCATACTCTGGGATTTTAGAACTGAATCCACTAACACAAGAGCAAAGTTTCTGATGACAAACTCTGTAACCAAGGGGCTACACTCTAGACCCGAATCACCACTCAAAGCTAACCTTCAGCTTTTCCAGTAATTACACAAGAGATCACCTAATACATATGCTTCTGCAATAAGCCAATAGGTAAAAACTATGAATGCTCAAACTAAGACAACTTACAACTCGATGAACCTACACAGAATATCTAGACTCAATACACTGGATGCACTTCAGTTGTCTTCTCCAGTTTACTCACGTAGAAAGATGCTAGATTGCCTTTGTATGCTCTCAACTCTCCGTTTGTGAATAACTGATTTACGGCTGTCTCCACTACTTGTATTTATACGGGTGTTGAAACCCTAGTTGAGTTCTACAAGGAATCCTTTTAATTATGGTAAGTCAGGATTCCTAGTAACCCTTTTCTATGTTGAAGTCCAACTCCTTTTCACACTTCGAAGACACAGCCTGGGCACCGCCTCTTTTAGTCTGACTAGGATGCATATTCATTCACGCGCCACTACTCCTAGTTCCGCAGGGATTTGCAACCTGTAATTCTTTTCGATCAAGCGTGCCCTTCATATCAAGGACTAGGTTCTTCGTGGGAATTTCTGAGTCCTTTCCGTTTGTCATACTTCAAAACCAGCTCTCAACAAATGATCAATGGAAAGAAACCGCCGAGATTCCTAGTCTTCTTCACTACTAGTATTTTTCTATTGGGTGACAGAAACCGCCATGCTTAGAAATCCTTTAATCATATTTTATGCCCAAAAGCAACCCCTTGAAATTTTTCTCTCAGCGACTGCCTAATGGAAGAGTAGGGGTGTTAATTTTGGGCAGATATTTTTTATGGAGTTTATGCCCTTTAAATATGAACTAAGTAAGCAGATTGTGATATATCAATCGTTTGATCTTGTTATGGTAGAAAGCAGCTGCCTGGAATTTGATTCTAATATTTTAAGTTGCGGTTAGCACCTTTTAACATCGAAATTTATTTATGATCAATCTATATATTATTAAAAGGAAGATAGTAGCCAATAAAAATTAGCTAAGTGTCACAGCATGAAAGCACCACAGGTTCTTAGTTAGGACAAACTAAAATAATTGGTTGAAAATTAGTTAGATGGTTAAATCTACAATTTAATTTTTTTTTTTAAATTGAATTAAAATAAATATTAAAAAAATCAACTACAAATATAATTCGTTAACTGCATCCTGACTTCGAAATTTTCGGCAGTAACCTCCAATTAAACTGCACATAGTAATGGGATAAGCATTAACAGCTCAAAAAGAAAAAAAATGACACTTTGCTCCTTGAAAAATGACATAGATGTTAGTTTTTTAAGTAGTGGCCCTTCTGGGATAAAGGTAGTTTTCTTTCTTTTTTATCAATGCATGTTAGTATGATATTTGAAGAAAACATTTTATATTTCACTTCATATTTGATTGCTTACTACGTGTATAAGATTTTTATTTAGACTTGAAAAGTGAATAATTGGCTCTTAATTTGCAGGTTTACTCATTTTGAATGCTGTAAGCAATTCTGTCAAACTTTCAACTAGCCATTTGAATGCTGTAAGCAATTCTGCCAAACTTTCAACTAGCCATCTTCAAATTGTTTTGCTTCATATATGTGTATCTTGGATACCTTTTACTTTGATTAACTATTCTTGGATGTGGTGGCATCTTCCGTAAGTCTGACCATTCTTCTATTTAGATTGTACATTTGGAATTTTTATTATCAAAATTTTCTTACGAAACAAATACTATTATGATGAAGTTTTCATTTTCGTATGTCAAGAAAGGATAACTTCATAACTAAAAATATGATGATTTCGTAATTTAAAGGTTGATATACCTTAATATCATATTTACCTTTTCAAGTTTTAAACTTCACAATTTTTATCTTTTATACAAAATATGTTATTGTTCATTCCTAAAAAGGATTTTCTTTGTTAGAGATACTATTCTTATTTAGTGAGATATAAATTCAGATTGACATTTTGTGTTACTTTACATGATGGAGGAATTTTATCCAACTTGTGCTTTTATTTTTCAGTGACAACTGTTTATACTTTGCACATGAAGGGGTTTATCTATGTTAAAAAGTTCAGATAAGAGTATTTACCAAGGAATTTTAGCAACACAAGGTTACATGTTCTTTTCAGATCACTTTTATTTCATGGTAAATTATTTTTTTCTAAGCATATCGCAAATTAAATCAGAATTTTTTATGGTCATGAAACTTTTTACAATATCATTATCTTTTTTGTTTATCAATACATATATGTTTGTATGAAAGAAATGATGATTACAAAGAAAAGTACAAAATTAATTACTCAAAGACGAAACTGAAGTTGACTCCATGAATTAGCTTTGCTTCCGCGTTATTTTCTCTCTCTTTTGTTTTGTAGTGATTAATTATCTTCTATATATATATATGTTTGTATCAAATTAATTAGTGATTATTAATTCCAGTTTTAAACTTTCAGTTATTTCTACATATGCTTTGCTATTGGATTAATTCTGTGTGAATATCTTTGCCTGTTATTCAATCCAATTATAATGTGCAGGTGGATGATTGCGTTATACAAAAATGGTTGCTCATCATAAAACAACCACGGCAGTTTCGATTCCCGAAGAACAAGATTAATGCATACTCTGAGAAAATATTAGGAGTTGTAAGCGAAGGTACTATCTCCTTGATTTCATGAAGGAGTTAGCTTTGCTTTTGCATTATTTTTTCTCTCTTTTATTATACTAAGCATATTAATATTGAAGTATTAAATCTTAATATTTTATGGACATATACATGAAACTTTGAATATATAATTGTAGTTTGTCAACATATAAACTAGATATGATGGTTTACAACTATAATACCTTGAAAGTACATAACTAAGTTTAGCAACATTCTATGATTTGTACAGGAAATTAGTTTTTATCTGTGAGAGGTGAAAATGTCATGCTCTAAAGAGTACTCTTGATGAAGAAAAACTTGCGTATCAAAAGGTCTTTAAAATGGAGGAAGATGAAGAGGTGTAATTAATCTTTTTTATTTTCTTTTGTTAAGTTTTTTAAAAAGAAAATACTTGCATATGTTATTTCTGTTCTTCAAGAGTTGTAATTTTTTGTTGATTGAGGTAACTGAATACTAATTAAGGAGACTACAAGGTCAAATTATCATTTCGAACCTTTCTTTTTTCTTTTTAGTCATTATTTATTTTCTAAGCTTGCTTTGTAATTGTACTACTGTACTAAATTTTAGTCCAATGCAGCGATGTGATCCCGCGCCATGGGATTTTGTTAAATTGATATGTCCGCTGAGCCTAAAAAAGACAAATCTCATTTTGCATGGGGAAATCTCCATATGCTATTTTTTTAATTAGCAATAACATACTTTTTGAATTGTTAACTATAAGATAATCAAACTCTGTGTTGGTAAAACTTAACAAAATTCTTTTACACAACTATTATTCTAGCCGATCGAAGCTAAAATAGTAAGAATATTCTAATATCGAAGTATGTCAATCTCAAATTACTATATAGTGGATTATGGAACAACAATATATAGGCAATGAACAAAAAGAATTGGTATGAAGTTTCAAGTACTTCTAACCTAGATATAATTCTTTCCACTAACACATAAAGAGATTATGGTGCATATAAAAATTTGTCAATATTGACGTATATGCAGTAAGCAAAGCTCTGATGGTCAAACAAACTACAAGTTCAACCATTTCTAGAAGATGGATTAATGTTGATAGCATTGAGGTGAGACGTAAAAAGTTTAAGTTAGCTCCAAATCAAAATATATCTTTAGTTGTCTTTCTTTTCAGGAATAGGAGCAAGGATTTGAACAGGAGACGTTGTTATTTACTACATTAGTTTCTTACAAAATTGAGACAGAGCTATCTTCTTTAGAGTTTCAATTACTATCGCGCAAAATTTTTTGTAACGACCCTCAAATAGTCGTTACGGGATCCGGGACCTCGATTTACGTGTCGACAGTCCCAAAAGCTCCGTTAGGTCATTTATGACCCGTCTGTGAAATCTGAGTCGAAACGGAGTCCGTTTGATTGGTTTTCGAGAAAAGGATCTGTTTATGAAATTCCGGAAAGGAATTTGGGGTTTCGATAGGTCATTTTGAGTAAACGAACCCCGATGGAAAATCCGAGCGCACCGTTAGGTCCGTCTCGTCATTTATGATATGTAGCAACCTTCAAAATTGAAAACGGACCTCGTTTGATAGGACTTTTGATAAAGTCCCCGTTTCGGAAGTTTAAAAGAGTTAAAAGAGGTTTCCGAGCTCGATTTGAGCAAATGAGCTCCGATGAGAGATCCGAAAGTTCCGTTAGGTTTGTATAGTCATTTGTGACTTGTAGCAACTTTCGGAATTAGATTCCGAGGTCGTTTGGTTAAATTTTGCTATTTTGGCGAAAGTCGAAAATTGAACCTTTGCCGTGGGACCCACTTTTTGAGTTCTGGAGGTCCGAATTGACTTCCGACTTAACGAGCATGTCACCCAAGTATTTTATGGCTTGTGTGCAAAATTTGGGATCATTCCGAGCTTCGTAGTGTCCCGTTTTGCCCCTAAAACAGTAAAAAATCTGGTGCGACTTTTCTGTTCTATTTTGGCACAAACAGCCGGATAAAAGCTGATTTTTCGGCCAATCCGTAAGGAATTAGGAAAAACTCAAAACATGAAAGTTATAGCCCTTTGAGTTGTGGTTCTAATGGCACCCGTTTCAGGTCATTTGGATATTCCTATCAAAAGTTAAGATTTTTTCAAAAGAAGCTGTCACAGAGGCCAAAAAAAAAAAAAAAAACTGCTATAATAAGGCCATTTCGGTTCATAACTTATAAAAATCATTTGGTGAGCTCTTGAGGCGATTTTTGGATATTTCTTGAAGACTCAATCATACTTACACTTAAGGTAAGCCCTTTCAATCCATCTTTATGTTGGTTAACACAAGAATCAAAGGGTTGATTCTTGGAAATGGGTTAGAACCCTAGATTCTTAAGAATTGGGGAAAGACATCGAGCAAGGCTTGCATGTGGAATCTAAGTGTACTTTTGGACTCACGGGAGCGTGGGGAGTCCGGAAAAGTACATTTTGTAAATTTAGAGCTCGGCCCTACCCGGGGGCATTTTGGTAATTTTTACCCTAGGATGGCTATAGGCTTAAATAGCTATAATTGAGCACTCATATGTGCTATATCTTGTCTTAATAGACCTAGTGGAGAGTCCTTCGCGGACAAGGCGAGCGGGAAAGGAGATTCTTCCCGGCATTTGAGCCCGAATTTCGAGGTAAGTGAGACTTGACCTCTATTGTGCTTGTAGACTCTTCCTTCATGCTAGTATGCTTCATGAACGCATATATATACCTAACAATGGTTAGGATTAATGATGTGAATTACTTGCTATTATTGTTTGTTATAAATAGCGAGATTGTGACTCGACCGAGGTATGTGCCGGTCTAAACGCTACGTCGAGGTAGCTTAAATTTATATCGTAGTAACGCTTGCTACGCCATGCTTAGATAGCAAGAACTTGGGACATGGCCGAGGATGTTGCCGGCATGTCGTGATAAATGTCTTGCCGAGGATTTTGCCGGCTTTTGTATGATATTGGTACTTGATTTGTTCACGTGCCGGGTTGGGTAGTGCTGTCTATACGTAACCTTGGGTTGGACGACATGGGAGTAGGGATTGTACCCCCAAACTGTGGTCGGGTTAACCTTCGCCTTACGTTCAGCTAGCATAACCAACCTGGGTTACGGTGACTGTGAAATATTATCGTTATTAATATTTCTGTTATTATTTCTGTTATTGTTATTAATGTCGTGGATATTAATACTGTTAGAGGGACACTTGACAGGGGGTGTGGTGTCGCCTATACTATGAGATGTGTCACACTTGACAGGGGGTGTGGTGTGGACACTTGATCTTTGAGATGTGACACACTTGACAGAGGGTGTGGTGTGGTCACTTGATTTATTGAGATACGACGCACTTGAAAGGGGGTGTGGTGCGATCGTAGACAGATTTGAGATGAGCCAACGACTACGGGTCGTTGGTCTACTTATTCATGATTGTGATAGTGACTTCGGGTCACGGTATATGGTTGATACTTAGTAGTGGTGTTGCTAGTCCATCGTAGGTCTAGGTTAGTCGGCACGGGAGTAGAGATTGGACCTCCAAACCGCCGCTGAGTTGACCTATGCCTTACATTGGATGGGCATAATCCTTGAGACTGCTGGTTACTACTTGTGTGTATGGAATGTGTTACATCTATTTGTTATTTCACTACTTTATTGTATGATTACTATAGTATGTTGTTGCTTATGATGCATGTAGCGACTTGTCCCGCAAGGGTACCTTAGCGGGCCTGTCGGTGATCTTACTGGGCTTCGGCTCATAACTTACTCTGCTACGTGCGCAGGTCCTTCATCCAGTCAGCAGCCCGGACGTTAGCGGTTCCCGAGGCTTCTGAGACTTTTGATTGAGGTGAGCCGACCACACAGACCATGGTGGCATACCGCCGGAGTCACTTAGAGATAGGACTCAGATTTCTTTGATGTATATTCATACTTTATTGAGTCACTCTTAGAATGCTCCAATTCTTTTGTGGATATATTCTTTTGGACTTCACCCTTTTATATTTATATATCCATTTATGATCTTTTCACATTATTGTTCTTTTCCGCATCTTGTTTCATTGGTTCGCCTAGGCAAATGTTGTTTAGGTACCATCACGAGCCCTTGGAAATTGGGTCGTGACAGTTTGGTATCAGAGCCCTAGGTTCTAATTCGAGTCCTAGGAGTCTTGGAGTAGTGTCTGAGTAGAGTCTTGCTTATGGGTATGTTGTCGACCATACTTATGAGCGAGAGGCTACAAGGGCATGTTAGGAAATGTTTTCCCTTCGTTTCATCTCTATTCGTGCTGAGTAGCTTATATAGGTGCTGACCCTTTTTCGTGTATTTTATCAGATGGCGAGGACGCGAGCATCCTCAGCCAGGAGGGCTGCATCTTCTACACCCGCGTCTGCGGGAGAGCCATCAGCACCTACGCAGCCGCCAGCTGCTAAGAAGACTCGGGCAGGTCGCCCGTCAGCCACTAGGCAGGACACAGCTATCCCTGCGGTGTCCGCAGCGACTCTGTCAGCATCTATTCCCCCTGTGCCTGCTGTTGTGCCAGGCACCGTTGTGATCTCTTCAGAGGAGTATATGAAACTGATGGCCTTGTCTAGCCATCAGGTCCCTGTCAGAGATGATGTTGCAGCTCCTGTTTCGGCTCCTCAGCCGACCACACCTGTTATGAGCACGCCTACTTCTGAGGCTGCTCCTGATCATATTGCCCAGCCTTCTGCTTCTGCTCCTCAGGCAGGTCCTGTTATTTCTACTCCTCCTATGGGCACTGAGGAGGCTGCCAAGAGGATAGAGTCATTCATGAAGCTTCAGCCTCCAGAGTTCGACGGTACCTCAGCTACATGTACTGCCCAGAGGTACATTCAGAAGTGTGAGAAGATTTTGACAGTTCTTGGTACTAGAGACACCTTATGGGTGCAGTGTGCTTCTTTCAGATTATCGAGAGATGCGGAGACATGGTGGGTCTCCATGATGCGGCAGAGGTCTAGTGACCTCCCTCCTTTGTCTTGGGCTGAGTTCGTGTCTATGTTCATGAGCAGGTTCGTGCCCCAGAGTCAGCACGATGCTCAGAGGCGCGAGTTTGAGGGGTTGAGGCAGGGAAACCTGTCTGTTTCAGAGTATGACACCAGGTTCTTGTGGTTGTCTCAGTTTGCGCCGGCTATGGTGGCTCAGGAGAGGGACAAGGTCATCCGGTTTGTTGAGGGTCTTCATCCCCGATTGCAGGTAGCTGTTGCCCCTGATATGGGCAACAAGTCATATTTTGAGATAGTTGATGTGGCGCGGCGGATGGAGGATATCTTCGCCAGGGTTGACGCGGAGAGGGCGGCCAAGAGATCGCGTCAGTCTGGTGGGTATAGTGGATCCGCTCAGAGGGGTCAGGGTCATCAGGGCCGTTCTCAGTCTAGGCCCCAGGCTGCTGCTTTGCCTGCCCAGGATTTTTCTTTAGAGACCCCGAGGCCTCAGTCATCCCAGAGGCGGGGTGGCTCTTCGCAGTCTGGTCCGCCGCAGTGCGGGAGGTGCCATCAGAGGCATCATGGGAGGTGTTCGTCTGGAGGTGGTCATGGCAGAGGTGGTAGAGGCGGTAGAGGAGGTAGAGGTGATGGATGTTTTGAGTGTGGGTGTCCAGAGCACTATGTCAGGAGTTGCCCTTATGTTTCATCAGGTCGCCAGGGATCCGCAGATATGGTACCATCTGGTCCTCAGGCCGCCAGGCCCGTTTCTCAGATTCCTCCTAGACAGCAGTCTCAGAGAGCTCCGGGTTCAGGAGGCTCGACGCAGGTCTATGCTATGACTCGTCAGGATGCTGAGGCATCCAATGATGTCATCACAGGTATTATTTCTGTCTGTGGCCGCGATGCTTATGCTCTTATTGATCCGGGGTCTACCTATTCGTATGTGTCGCCGGGATTTGCCCCTTGCTTGGGCAGGGATCTGGTCTTCTTAGATGATCCCTTTATGGTTGCCACCCCTGTCGGGTCTTCTATATGTGTAGATAGGGGTTATCGGCAGTGTATGATCTCCATCTGTGGTGTAGAGTCCTTAGTGGACCTGATGCTGCTCGATATGTCTGATTTCGATGTCATTATGGGCATGGATTGGCTGGCTTCCTGTCATGCGACTTTGGATTGCCATGCCAAGTCCGTGACGATCGGGGCAGAGGGTGAGTCTCGGGTTGTATGGAGAGGTTCCAGGCCTTCTCTGAAGAGTAGGATCATTTCTTTCTTGGAGGCGCAGAGGATGATATCTAGTGGGTGCGAGGGATATATTGCTTCAGTTCGGGATGTCCGGGCAGAGGAGTTATCCCTTGATAGAGTTCCGGTTGTTTGTGAGTATCCGGATGTGTTTCCTGATGATTTGCCGGGTTTGCCGCCTATGCAGGAGATAGAGTTTTGCATTGATCTATTGCCAGGCACTCAGCCTAAATCTATTCCCCCGTATCGTATGGCTCCTGTTGAGTTGAGGGAGCTGAAGGAGCAGATTCAGGATTTGCTCGATAAGGGCTTCATTAGGCCCAGTGTGTCTCCATGGGGTGCCCCGGTATTATTTGTGAAGAAGAAGGATGGCTCTATGCGGATGTGTATTGATTACCGGCAGCTGAATAAGGTTACTATCAAGAATAGGTATCCTTTGCCGCGTATTGATGATTTGTTTGATCAGCCTCAGGGTGCTACCTTCTTCTCGAAGATTGATTTGAGGTCGGGGTATCATCAGTTGAGGATTCGGTCCGAGGACGTTTCCAAGACTGCTTTTCGTACCCGATATGGCCACTGTGAGTTTCTGGTGATGTCTTTCGGGCTTACGAGTGCCCCAGCTGCTTTCATGGATCTGATGAACCGAGTGTTCAAGGCCTACCTTGACTCCTTCCTCATTGTGTTTATCGATGATATCTTGGTTTATTCGAGGAGCAGGGAGGAGCATGAGCAGCATTTGAGAGTTGTTCTTCGGACTCTGAGGGATCAGCAGTTGTATGCCAAATTCTCCAAGTGTGAATTTTGGCTCAGTTCTGTATCTTTCCTAGGTCACGTGGTGACCAAGGATGGGGTGTGTGTTGATCCGAAGAAGATAGAGGCCGTTCAGAGTTGGCCTAGTCCTACTTCTCCTACAGAGATTCGGAGTTTCTTAGGCTTGGCAGGTTATTATCGGCGGTTCGTCGAGGGGTTTTCTTCTATTTCAGCACCTCTGACGAAGTTGACCCAGAAGAATGTTCCTTTCCTGTGGTCCGATACCTGTGAGTCTAGCTTTCAGAAGCTTAAGACTCTGTTGACTTCAGCGCCAGTGTTGGCCTTGCCTAGTGGATCCGGGGGATTCATCGTATATTGTGATGCTTCGGGTGTTGGCCTGGGTAGCGTTCTGATGCAGGAGGGTAAGGTGATAGCTTATGCCTCGAGACAGCTGAAGGTCCATGAGAAGAATTATCATGTCCATGATTTGGAGCTGTTAGCTGTCGTGTTTGCACTGAAGTTGTGGAGGCACTATCTTTATGGCGAGCCATGTGAGATATTCACCGATCATAAGAGTCTCCAGTACTTGTTCACTCAGAAGGACTTGAACGGGAGACAGCGCCGCTGGTTAGAGCTGCTGAAGGATTATGATCTTTCTATCCGGTATCATCCCGGAAAGGCTAATGTTGTAGCCGATGCCTTGAGTAGGAAGTCCATGGGTAGCCTCGCCTATCTTGATGCTGATATGAGGCCGTTGGCCCGTGAGTTGCAGGCTTTCTCCATTAGTGGGGTTCGGTTTGATGATTCTGTTCCAGGCCGGGTGCTTGCATATGTGGGGTCTCAGTCGTCTTTAGCTTCCCAGATTCGGGAAAGGCAGTTCGAGGATCCTTATGTGAGAGATCTCCGGGACAGGGTCCTGAATGGGGGAGTGTCCTCGTTCGTGATTGGTGATGATGGTGCTTTGCGGCTTAACGGCCGGGTATGTGTTCCAGCCATTGTGGAGCTGAGGCAGATGATTTTGGCAGAGGATCACAGTTCGAGATATTCCATTCATCCGGGTACTGCGAAGATGTATCATGATCTTCGAGAGCTGTATTGGTGGAAAGGGATGAAGAGGGATGTTGCTGATTATGTATCTCGGTGTTTGAATTGCCAGCAGGTGAAGTATCAGCACCGGAGGCCAGCCGGGGTGACCCAGTCTATGCCCATTCCCGAGTGGAAGTGGGAGCAGATCACTATGGATTTCGTAGTTGGTTTGCCGCTGACCGTGGGTAAGCATGATTCGGTGTGGGTAGTAGTTGATCGACTGACGAAGTCGGCTCACTTCATTCCAGTGAGGACTACTTATACCTCGGAGCGTCTGGCTCGTATCTTCATTGAGCAGATTGTGAGATTGCATGGTGCTCCTGTTTCTATCATTTCTGACCGAGGTGCTCAGTTCACAGCTCAGTTTTGGAGATCTTTCCAGAGAGAGCTGGGTACTCGGGTCGATCTCAGCACTGCATTTCACCCGCAGACTGATGGCCATTCTGAGCGGACCATTCAGATCCTCGAGGATATGTTGAGGGCGTGTGCTATTGATTTTGGAGGCCATTGGGATAGCCATTTGCCGCTAGCAGAGTTTGCGTATAATAATAGCTATCAGGCTTCTATCCAGATGGCTCCATTTGAGGCATTGTATGGTCGGAGATGTCACTCGCCTATCGGTTGGTTCGAGTCTGGTGAGGTCCAGGTGTTGGGGCCCGATTTGGTGCATCAGACCTTAGATAAGGTCCGGGTTATTCAGGATCGACTCCGCACGGCTCAGAGCCGGCAGATATCGTATGCAGATCGGAGGCGGAGAGATCTTGAGTTCATGGTTGGGGACCGGGTATTCCTCAGAGTGTCGCCCATGAAGGGTGTTATGAGATTTGGGAAGAAAGGCAAGCTCAGTCCTAGGTTCATTAGGCCTTTTGAGATATTGGAGCGCGTTGGCGCCGTTGCTTATAGACTGGCTTTGCCTCCCTCTCTGTCTGTTCATCCGGTGTTCCATGTGTCCATGCTCCGGAAGTATGTTCACGATCTGTCTCATGTGATCGATATGGCTTCCGTGGAGGTAGATGGCGACTTAGCTTATTCGGAGGAGCCTATTGCTATTGTGGCTAGAGAGGTCCGTAAGATGAGATCGAAGGTGATCCCGCTTGTGAGAGTTCAGTGGGGGCATCACTCCATTGCCGAGGCCACTTGGGATCTTGAGTCCGAGATGCGTGAGAGGCATCCGCGCTTGTTCGATGATTCAGGTATGAAATCCTTGTATTTTCTAAGCCTGAATTTGCATTTTTAAGTTTTATTCATTTCGGGTGGTACCGAGGGGTCCTCGAAATCTGTGCCAGCTCCGTGGCTAGTGTGTGGATCCTACCTTAGACTTAGGCTCGTCCGAGGACGACCGAGAGTCTAAGTGGGGGAGAATGTAACGACCCTCAAATAGTCGTTACGGGATCCGGGACCTCGATTTGTGTGTCGACAGTCCCAAAAGCTCCGTTAGGTCATTTATGACCCGTCTGTGAAATCTGAGTCGAAACGGAGTCCGTTTGATAGGTTTTCGAGAAAAGGATCCGTTTATGAAATTCCGGAAAGGAATTTGGGGTTTCGATAGGTCGTTTTGAGTAAACGAACCCCGATGGAAAATCCGAGCAAACCGTTAGGTCCGTCTCGTCATTTATGATATGTAGCAACCTTCAAAATTGAAAACGGACCTCGTTTGATAGGACTTTTGATAAAGTCCCCGTTTCGGAAGTTTAAAAGAGTTAAAAGAGGTTTCCGAGCTCGATTTGAGAAAATGAGCTCCGATGAGAGATCCGAAAGTTCCGTTAGGTTCGTATAGTCATTTGTGACTTGTAGCAACTTTCAGAATTAGATTCCGAGGTCGTTTGGTTAAATTTCACTATTTTGGCGAAAGTCAAAAATTGAACCTTTGCCGTGGGACCCACTTTTTGAGTTTTGGAGGTCCGAATTGAGTTCCGTCTTGACGAGCATGTCACTCAAGTATATTATGGCTTGTGTGCAAAATTTGGGATCATTCCGAGCTTCGTAGGGTCCCATTTTGCCCCTAAAATAGTAGAAAATCTGGTGCGACTTTTCTGTTCTGTTTTGGCGCAAACAGCCGGATAAAAGCTGATTTTCCGGCCAATCCGTAAGGAATTAGGAAAAACTCAAAACATGAAAGTTGTAGCCCTTTGAGTTGTGGTTCTAATGGCTCCAGTTTCAGGTCATTTCGACATTCCTATCAAAAGTTATGATTTTTTCAAAAGAAGCTGTCACAGAGGCAAAAAAAAAAAAAAAACTGCTATAAAAAGGCCATTTCGGGCCATTTCGGTTCATAACTTATAAAAATCATTTGGTGAGCTCTTGAAGCGATTTTTGGGTATTTCTTGAAGACCCAATCATACTTACACTTAAGGTAAGCCCTTTCAATCCATCTTTATGTTGATTAACACAAGAATCAAAGGGTTGATTCTTGGAAATGGGTTAGAACCCTAGATTCTTAAGAATTGGGGAAAGACATCGAGCAAGGCTCGCATGTGGAATCTAAGTGTACTTTTGGACACACGGGAGCGTGGGGAGTCCGGAAAAGTACATTTTGTAAATTTAGGGCTCGGCCCTACCCGGGGGCATTTTGGTAATTTTTACCCTAGGATGCCTATAGGCTTAAATAGCTATAATTGAGCACTCATATGTGCTATAACTTGTCTTAATAGACCTAGTGGAGAGTCCTTCGCGGACAAGGCGAGCGGCAAAGGAGATTCTTCCCGGCATTTGAGCCCGAATTTCGAGGTAAGTGAGACTTGACCTCTATTGTGCTTGTGGACTCTTCCTTCATGCTAGTATGCTTCATGTACGCATATATATACCTAACAATGGTTAGGATTAATGATGTGAATTACTTGCTATTATTGTTTGTTATAAATAGCGAGATTGTGACTCGACCGAGGTATGTGCCGGTCTAAACGCTACGTCGAGGTAGCTTAAATTTATATCGTAGTAACGCTTGCTACGCCATGCTTAGATAGCAAGAACTTGGGACATGGCCGAGGATGTTGCCGGCATGTCGTGATAAATGTCTTGCCGAGGATTTTGCCGGCTTTTGTATGATATTGGTACTTGATTTGTTCACGTGCCGGGTTGGGTAGTGCTGTCTATACGTAACCTTGGGTTGGACGACATGGGAGTAGGGATTGTACCCTCAAACTGTGGTCGGGTTAACCTTCGCCTTACGTTCAGCTAGCATAACCAACCTGGGTTACGGTGACTGTGAAATATTATCGTTATTAATATTTCTGTTATTATTTCTGTTATTGTTATTAATGTCGTGGATATTAATACTGTTAGAGGGACACTTGACAGGGGGTGTGGTGTCGCCTATACTATGAGATGTGTCACACTTGACAGGGGGTGTGGTGTGGACACTTGATCTTTGAGATGTGACACACTTGACAGGGGGTGTGGTGTGGTCACTTGATTTATTGAGATACGACGCACTTGACAGGGGGTGTGGTGCGATCGTAGACAGATTTGAGATGAGCCAACGACTATGGGTCGTTGGTCTACTTATTCATGATTGTGATAGTGACTTCGGGTCACGGTATATGGTTGATACTTAGTAGTGGTGTTGCTAGTCCATCGTAGGTCTAGGTTAGTCGGCACGGGAGTAGAGATTGGACCTCCAAACCGCCGCTGAGTTGACCTATGCCTTACGTTGGATGGGCATAATCCTTGAGACTTCTGGTTACTACTTGTGTGTATGGAATGTGTTACATCTATTTGTGATTTCACTACTTTATTGTATGATTACTATAGTATGTTGTTGCTTATGATGCATGTAGCGACTTGTCACGCAAGGGTATCTTAGCGGGCCTATCGGTGATCTTACTGGGCTTCGGCTCATAACTTACTCTGCTACGTGCGCAGGTCCTTCATCCAGTCAGCAGCCCGGACGTTAGCGGTTCCCGAGGCTTCTGAGACTTTTGATTGAGGTGAGCCGACCACACAGACCGTGGTGGCATACCGCCGGAGTCACTTAGAGATAGGACTCAGATTTCTTTGATGTATATTCATACTTTATTGAGTCACTCTTAGAATGCTCCAATTCTTTTGTGGATATATTCTTTTGGACTTCACCCTTTTATATTTATATATCCATTTATGATCTTTTCACATTATTGTTCTTTTCCGCATCTTGTTTCATTGGTTCGCCTAGGCAAATGTTGTTTAGGTGCCATCACGAGCCCTTGAAAATTGGGTCGTGAAAATGTTGTTTAGGTGCCATCACGAGCCCTTGAAAATTGGGTCGTGACATTTTTATTGTGCTAAAAGAGTAATGCTATGCATTGTAAATCTCTAATCAAATTATGTCGATCATAACCGATAAAGATGTCACTTGATGTTAGCTTCTATCTTTTTAGAATTGATGTTATTGTTTAATTAGAGATAAGAGCTTATTTGTTGTGATATGTAGCTATATTTTGAGACTTGAACTGGAAAAACATGTGCAAGGAAAAAGAAATACTGAGTATGCAAGATGAATCCATATATACAATATTGAATATTGATGTGAGATATTTGTTTGATAACGGGGAAGAGAAAGTCAAAGACAAAGAAACCACCAAAGAAGAGAATGGGCTTACTTTATACAATCTTCATGTGTTCTATATGTAATCATGGAAACATTGTATAATATCACATCTTACGAAGAACTTGATTGGATAGTGTTTGCATGATTTATTTTGACATTGCTATGGAAAGTTCTATGGATGCCACTAATTTGTAATTGCTCATATATGTTAATATCTAAGTTTTTTAATGGAAAAAAATTACGAAGAGGTTGTATGCATGATTTTCCAAGAAAGCTTTACTACCACCGTGGCTGCTTTGACTGAGCCTATAAACATATTTAGCAAATGAATAGATAAAAGTGAACATCTCAATAACGTTGAAGATTATGGATACAAACCACTTTGGGGGGATTATTTCAACAGCAAGCTTATATCAATTTAAATTTGCAAAAAATGATTAATGAACTAAAAGTTTGCGCTGAAAAATATTGAAATGATATGAATGGAATCAAATTCATCTTCTGTACCTTTAGTAGTATTACATAGTGAAATATAGTTTTGCCAGTGAAAAGTTTCTAAAAAGTCAAATTGCAATCTCTGAAAATTGTTATGAGGCAGTGTCACAATTTTAAGCGAGATTTGTATGTCTTAGTTTTCTTTTGATGCAATACAAGAAAAATATAGTAAAAAAGAGAAGGCTGAGGCAACACTACAAATCCAAATGAATGCATCATGTGTATATATGTCGAGGACGTTTCTCAGAAAATGGATCTTAGTCCTCCCAACTTCCCAACTAATCGAAGATAATAGTGAAGAAATTGTTATAAGCTTTAGACTATCTTTGAGTTGTGGTCAGTGTTCAATAATATAATTTTACAAAATTCAGAATCATTGGTTCAAATAGTTTAGGATGAAAGTAGAATTAGGAATTCAAATATAACCAAATATAAAATTAAGAGACTAGTGTTTACATATGAACAACTTAATGTTGCTCTTTCACCGATGACAAGTTGAAAGGGGACGAATATCTGATTTCATGACGATGGTAAACAAATAATAAATGAAGTTAAAAATATAATTTAACTGAGATGACATTGGACCTATTTTTCATCTAAATATTGTGTGTTACTATAATCCATGTATTTTGTACAACAAACTATATATTAAATTATTAATTTGCTTCAAATTTTCTATCTTTTCAACGAATGTATCATTAATTTTTTTTAATTTTTTATTGTGGCACCATTTAGGGGGTGAGTTTCTGTCCAAAGAGCAAAAAAAATAGAGAACTACAATGATAAATACTAAAATGCTAAAATAATTTCAATATTTCATATATGTTGGTTTGAAAAAACAAAAATTACTATGATTAGTTTGTGTTAATACTATCCGCACATCGCGCGGGTACGATACTAGTATATTGTTAAATGGACGCACAGGAAATTAATAAGGAAACAAGACAATAATGGGCGGTTATTATAATAGTTTGTTCTAATGTTGCATGGTCGATTTGTTACCAGTTTAAGAGAAGATTCAGTAGACTATCAGCCACACCAAGAGCCACCCACAACTGCAATAACTATTTCACCCATGCATGAGTTTTCATTTGGTTTATTGTATAAAAATAATGATTCCAATATAAAATCTCAAATGTATAATTAATTAATTGTCCGATCGGTTTCATAACAAAAAAAAAATGTCAATCTATGTTTAACTAATTTAGTATTATTTTGATGACATCTAATAAAATCAACATCATATGAAACTCAGGGGTAATTGGTTGAAATTGATTTTATACATGTATTAGTAATATGGTATTAGTAGTTTATGTATTAGCAATGTGGGTATTAGTAATAACGATATTAGTAATGCAGAAATTAGTAATCCGAGTATTAGCCAGGGGCGTAGGCACCCTATGCCGAGGAGTGTCACGGGACACCGCTTCGCCAAATTTTTTTACTATGTATATGTATATAAATATATTAAAAAATCATAATAGTTAGTACAAATAAAAAAAATGACACTGCTTGAAACACCATGGCTCACCGCCTAGTGGTTAAACACCTTTAGAAAGTCTAGAACTGTAAGAGTTTAAATCCTGCTTGTAGCATAATTTAGCTTTGTTTATAAAAAATTTCAAACGTTTATTATTTAAAATAGGGATTGAACCCTCGACCTACAAATTTTTTTTAGAAGTGACACTGCTGGCAAAAAATCCTGCATTCGCCACTGGTATTAGCTATGCAAGTATTATAATACAATGACTATTTCTTGAATCATTGATATATTACTATTTAATATACAATCTTATAATTTTAAATATCTAGTTACTCCTAACAAATATTCTTATAATTATGAGGGTTAGTTTTGTAATTTTAAATTTTAATAATTGCATTGCTAATGCTCACATTACTAATTCCACCATCCTTCTCGCATGACATAATATATAGATTCCCGCATAACCTATGCGGGTATTAGTTATGAGAAAAATAAAAAGTAACTACCAAACATGGTACTAATTTATGTTGATTTCTATGTAGAAACCATTTATCCACCAAACATTGTACATATTTATGCAGAAATTCTGAGAGAGTATTAGGAGTTGATGGCTCAAATGGCCACTCAACTTTGAGTAATTCGCCACTAAAGTTGTCTTTCTTTTATTTGTCGCTTAAAAGCAATCTAACTTTAGCCAATTAGCTCAAAAGGTCATCTTTAACTAAAAAATGACACCACATATTTTTTTTCTATTTTTTTAACTTTTTAAATATTAAATTAAACATCCTAAACAATATATATTCAACATCCAAATACAACCTTACCCAAATCCTGCCCATTTAAATAGCCACAACTTTTTATTTATAAAAAATAAACTAAACATAGTTTCTTTCACTATTCATATATTCGTGACATATTTAGCAGAATCTTGTAAATTCCACATTCACTGTTGTAGAAAATGTAGTGAATTTTGTTTGTTTGAATACCACAATATCATTTAAAAAATGAGAAGCAACTATTTTACCTGATCCAAACCCAAAAATTCACTTGTTACTAAGGGTAGGCACAAACCGAAGAAAATCAAAACCAACTGAACCATATTTTTTTTTTAAATTAGATTTTCGATTTTTCAATTTTAGTTAAGATAAAAAAAATTCGGTTAAAACCAAAAAAATAAATTATAATTTTCATATTTTATACAACTTATATATCCATGTCTAATATATGCCTTCTTTGTTTAAACTAAAGCCCATAACATCAAGCAGTAAATCAATACCTCAAACTCTACTTTCATATTCTTACAAGTTACAAACAAAGCAAAGTAAGATACAAATTATAAATGCATTTGCTCTTAAATTATAGGGTGCTTTACAAAACTATACATCCTAACATTTTACTTTACACAAAAATGTCAATACTGTTCCATTTTCAAAATATAGCAATATTTTTATTTAAAAATATAGCAAACATATAAAAGAATAGATAAAACCCTAAAATTCACTCCCTACACTCACCTGCCAACCAATCCAGCTGCCCGCGTTTCTGCCCTTCTGACGCCTGCGGCCACGACTACCGTCAGTCGCCAGAATTGTTTTTCATTCTTTTTAAGTATATTTTTGTATGTTCTTTGTATATACTTTGTATTCTTGAGGTATTTTCATTGTATGAATGTTTATACATCGGACATACACCGTATATACACCGAACATACAATGTGTGGGATTTAATACATAAGTATATATACTTTGTATGAATGTTGTATGCCCACTGTATCTACATGACATACAACAAACATATAAAGCCTATACACATGTCATACAAATCCCCACAACCAACAACCACCAAGAAAAAACCCCTAGCTGCCACAAATCCGCCCAGTCACCGAAAAACTAAAAAAAAGAAAAAGAAAGTCGAAGCAGAGCATCGCCGGCGACCTGCTCTGTCAACGTCGTCGCTGATGGAGGAAAGCAGATCCTCCGCCTAAGACTGCATCAGCGAGAGCTTAGAGCAGTAATAAATAGAGCAGCGGCGACGAGCGCAGCGACAAGGAAACAAAGGCGTCACCGGCGGAGATGGTGGTGACGGCGACGGAACTGGTGGTGACGGTGCCAGAAAGTTGGTGAAGTGGAGAGGGAAGAGGGAGAAGAGATAGAGGGAAACAAAATTAGGGATTTTACCTATTATTGCTATGTTTGGTAGCATCCTAAAAATATTGACATATTTGGAAAACTGACAAAATACTGTTATATTTTTTAAAAATGTTCCCTAAAATGACATAGAGGGTAATTTAACCCAAATTATATTCTCATTTTCTCAAAAACCATGTAATTTGAATTTTACCAAATTAGTTTATATGCAGAAACTGAACTACTAAATCAAATTAAACCTAACAGAATTCTTAAAAACCATACCAAGCTGAATTAAATTTTGTTTGGTTTTGGTTCCTAATATTACCAAATCGAAAATCAAAAAATCCAACAAAAATTTTTCAAACCGATAAACGAACAGACCGAACGCCCACCCCTACTTGCTACATTTTATAAAGTAATATTAATTATATGAGAAAACACTAAGATGCAATCATAGAAACCAAGATCATTGATTATCTTCTATAGGACAATACTACATTAAGAGGATTGATTTTGGAGAGTAATTGTTTTGATGGATTTAACGTGAAAACAGAGAGAGAAAACCATTGTTTAGTTCATTTTCAATAATAAAATAAAAGCTGTATTTTATGATATGTAAACAAATTAAAGTGGGTGGAGTTTGGGTAAGGTTGTATTTGAGTGTTGGATATTATATTGTTTAGGATGTTTAATGTAAAATTTAAAAGATTAAAAAATAAGAAAAAAAACATGTCATGTCATTTTCAGTCAAAGATGTCTCTTTCCTAAAGTTAGATGACTTTTGAGCGAGAAATGAAATAAATATAACTTTAATAACAATTTATTCAAAATTTAGTGACCATTTGAGCCATCAACTCCGAATATTAGCTACTCTAAACCCCATACCGGACACCCCTTAATGTACTAGTATTAGTTAAAGCGATTAATTAGATAAGTAATAATAATATATATCAACAACACGTAGATTAAACTTTTTTTTTTTTTTTGGTAATACTGATAATATTATAAATGCTAAGGTGGCATTACATCTTTAGAACGAAGAGCAGCGCTAGTTGCCCTTGGACTAGGGAAGACAGACATATTACAATACTTAAGCAAAGTAGTACAAGTAGCAGTAGATATTTTCCAAGAAATACTGGTACTAGTAACATCGTTATGAACTGCTTCAAGGGTATGCTCCGGTGCATTGGAGTAGATTGTTACAGGCTCATCAGTAAACATGGTAAGTCCCTTCTTAGCCAGCAGATGTGCCACTTGATTGCCTTCTCTAAACGTGTGCCTGATTAGTGAATCCCCTGCGCTTTCAGCGTGCACCTGCAATCAGAGATAATGTTAGCATACAAGGGAGTGTCACTATATAATAGTTGAAGGAGCTCTATAGAATCGGTCTCAATCTCTAATGGATAGAGATTATTTGTACAGGCTAGAGACAAGCCCCTTTGAAGGGCCAATAGCTCCATGAAAGTGTGTGTTGGCCCAGTTTCCTTATGGCAGTAACCTAGGACCCAGTAACCTTGAGAATCTCGAAAGACTCCTCCAACTCCACCCTGTAACGTATTATGTTGAAAAGCACCATCGATATTTAACTTAAATAAGCCGAATGGAGGAGGGAACAATTGAATTGGTATAGTTAAAGTAGATTGTTGTGTAGAAGTTATTTTTGTGGAAGATATAGATTCTAGAACTCTATTACAAACCAATCTTGGTGATAGTGTTGAATTTACACTGTTGAAATTATTGTGATTCCTATTAAGCCAAAGATGCCATATAGCAAAAGGGAGGAAGTCTGGCCAAGTGATATCAGGATGAAGAAAAGGAATAGGGGCTGCTGATTTCAGCTGTTGTATCCACTGCATAGAATTCATATTATTTGATATATTAACACCAGCTTGAAACCAAAAATCCTTAGCTATTGTACAATGCAGGAAAATATGTCTTATATCTTCTACTTCTATAAGACATATTTGGAATAATGGATTAGAAATGATTCCAAGACGACAAAGATATTCTCTAGTTGGTAGACGATTGTGAATGCATTGCCAAAGAAAATATTTAATTTTATTGAGAGTATGTAAATTCCATACCCACTCAAAGTCGGGCAATTTTGAATACTGAGGTAGCATTATTTTATAGACTGAGCTAGAGGAGAAGAGGCCATTAGGGTTAAGCTTCCAATATGGAATATCTTTAGTATCATGTTGTTGGGGAATATAAACTTTGGAAATTGCATCAATGATGTCAGGAGGTAGAACGCAAGATAAGCTATCAAAACTTCAATTCTGATGATTGTAGATGGCTGAAACTGCAAGAGTATCTTCCCCCCTCTGTAGGAGACCCTGAATAAGAGAACGTAAAGGGGGTTGAGATGGGATCCATTTATCATTCCAAAAATTTATGGATGTCCCATCTCCCAAGTGCCAACCTATTCCTTGAAGGCATATATTCCATCCTTTAGAAATGTTTTTCCAAATAAAGGAGGAAGGTGAAGGCCGACGCTTGAATTTATATTTCCTAAGAAGCAGGTATGCCTAAAGGGATAATAAATGTTAAAATAACATCCTCCATGCTAGACTAGCTAGTTGAGTAATATTTTTATGCCTAGCTTGCTTTAAACCTAAACCACCAGCATTTTTTGGTTTAATTACTACTTCCCAACTTAGGTAGTGAAGTTTGCGCTGTTGTTGGGTATATCCCCAAATAAAATCGCGTTGGATTTTATCAATTATGTTAAGGACTTTGGTGGGTAGGATTGTGTAACGCATGACATGATTTGGAGTTGTATTCAAGGTAGATGCTGCTAGAGTGACCCTACCAGCCAAAGTCAAAAATCTTGATTTCCAATTGGAAAGTTTTGTACGCATATTATCAATAACAAACTGGAAGTCCGAAGCTTTTGGATTATAATTCAATATAGGATAACCTAGATATTTTCTAAAAGAAGCAGTAACCCTATAAAGAAGAATATTAGAAATAGCAGCCTTATCATTAGAGTGACAATATTTGGAGAAAATTATTCTAGATTTAGTCGTGTTAACTTTTTCTCCTAAAAGGTCACAGAACACGGACAAGCATTGAGCAATAGAGGTAGTAGATTTTATATTGGCAGTAGCCATTAAAGTAAGGTCATCTGCATAAAATAAATGGGAGAGATATGGACCATTACTACTAACTTGAATTGGATCCCAAAGGCAGTGATCGACATAGTGATTTATTAAAGTGGATAGCATTTCAATAGACAAAATAAATATATATGGTGACATGGGATCTCCTTGCCGTATTCCTCTTGAAGGGCTGAAAAAAGAGGTCAAGGACCCATTCACCATAATAGCAATGCTATTAGTTGAAATCCAATTCATAATAAGTTTGGTGATTCTCGGAGGGAACTTGAAATAGCATAGCGTACGATATACAAAGGACCATTCCAATCTGTCAAAGGCTTTCTCAATATCAATTTTTAGAATCATTTTGCCTTTGACTCCTTTATATTTGTGGAAATAGTTCATGACTTCCTGGATTATAATAGCATTGTCATTGGTACGACGTCCTTTTAGAAAACTAGATTGATAAGGTCCTATTAATTTATCCAAGAAAGGTTTAACGCGGTTGACAATAATTTTTGTAACTATTTTATAAATAGTATTGCACAATCCAATAGGTCTAAAATTTTTAAGATTGTTAGCATTAGAAAATTTGGGAATTAGACACAAATAAGTCCTATTTATATAATCAGGAATATTCTGAGATTCAAAAATATCATGGCACAATTTAAGGACCGATTTACCTACTATGTTCCAATAATTTTGGTAGAAGAAAGGATGAAGGCCATCCGGTCCTGGAGCCTTAAAATGACTGAATGAATGTACTGCAGCTATTACTTCAGAATCTTCCAAAGTTCTATCAAGTGATGCTAGATCTATTGTATGAAAACTAGTGGGGCTGGTAAGAAGATTGTTATAGTTTGTAGAAGACTGTGACGTTTGAAAGATAGATTGAAAATAAGATAGGGTGTAATCTAATAATTTATCATGACTATCAATCCAGTTATCATTATCATCCTTAAAAAAAGATATTTTATTAGTTCTACGTCTGTTAAGAGTAGAAATATGAAAGAATTTTGTATTAGCGTCACCATTAGCTAACCAGTTAATACGTGACCTCATCTTCCAGTAATCCTCCTCTAAACATAGAATATTATTGTAGTCCTCAACTAGCACACTGGACGGGCGTGTTTCGACCGTGTCTCCAAGGAATAGTTGAATGTAGATATCATGAACGCGAAATAAATTAGACTCCAGTTGCCAAAGGAATAAACTAGAAGTATAATTTGGTGAATTTTGAATACCACTGAGACGTGATAAAATCTTTCTTTTATTACGAAGAACATCACCAAATATTTGTTTACTCCATTCTTTAACTTTAGGCTCAAAAATAGAAGTGGTAGTGTAATGATCATTGGATTGCCAACATGCATCAATAAGACCAGTAAAGTCAGGATGGATACACCAGAATCTTTCTAGTCTAAAGGGCTTGGTAGGATAAAAGTAGGGTTTGCAAAGTTTAACTAGAAAAGGGATATGATCTGAGTGTGTTTTGGGTAAATGAGTAATGGAAACATCTGGAAAAAGGCCTAACCAGTCATCATTAGCTAAACAACGATCCAACCTTTCTAAAATTAACGTATTATCTCTCCTACGATGATTTGACCAAGTGTATTTGGCTCCTTTAAATCCTAGATCAATTAGATTACATTAATCCACACAATTAGCAAATCTTGATTGTCTTGAAACATTTACAGCCCTACAACCCCATTTTCATCTTGTGCTAAAATATCATTAAAATCTCCACCAATCAACCAAGGGCCCTTATAACTATCATAAATATTGGCGGGATCATTCCATAACTGTTTTCTATCTAATAAATTATTACTAGCATAAACTGTGGTAAATAACCAAGGAGACGATTTGAGATTTACCTTGATCATTGCATGGATTTGTTGATGATTTTTTTTAACATTGGAGAGGGTTAGAATATCATCCATCCAAAGCACAACCATGCCACCAGATCTACCCCTTGCTGGGACATCCAACATTTTAGTAAACCTGGAGCCTTCTAACAGAGGGAGATGATCATCTACTTTTGTTTCAAGAAGTGCTACCAAATAAGGGTTGTGAGTACTAATTAAGTCATTAAACTACTCTACGACAAAAGCCATTAAAGTGAATCCTTGCATGAAAATGCCTTCGTTCTTGCTATTATTACCGGTGATTATGATTTCAAGAGAAAATATTCTTTTACGCATACATTTTGTGGTTATAATGACTGACAGAAATAATGACAGTTGGAGGTAACAAAAATATCATTCTTTATCTTTCTTGTGAGGAGAAAAATAGAGTACTCCCAACGATTTTTAAAATTTGGTGGTTAGAGTTGGGTGTATTAGATAAAACTGATTTTAGACTACAAATTGAATTTGGGTAGAGAATACAAGTAAATCAAAGTATCAAAGTCGAAATATTAGAAAGCATAGATGAGATTGCGAATAAGTAAGCGAAATTCCAATATATAAGATTGAGTACAGATTTTAGCAGATTTTCTCTATGTAATTTTTATATCATTACATTGTAAAATAAAGAGTTATATATAGACTAATGAATACAAGGAGTTTTGGCTATGATTCCCACGTCCCCCACTGATCTGTCCACATCTCAACCCCCTTGATAGTGGGGTTAGTGGACCGAAATAAGGTGAGAGCACTCCGCTGGGAATAAGCCAATTCACCGAGGCTTGGGTTGTTGACCTCGGAGACACGAGCTCGTCGGATGACCGAGGTGACATTCCACCGAGGTGCACATAAATTCACGAGCTCGTCGGATGACCGAGGTGACATTCCACCGAGGTGTACATAAATTCTGTTCCTCGATCGTTTACTTCAGTGACTTATTGTTTACCTCGGTCCATAACTTGCAAACACCCGTTCGGTCGACTCTGGGCCACACCACCAGGGTGTCACGTTTGCAAGTCAATTTTTACTCAATACAGATAGTCCCCCTCACTCCTCGGGCAAGTGCCGAAGTTACCGAGGAGTGGAATGAAATAGAGTTGGAGAATGACGCGACGAAATATACGCCAAGGGATTTAAAAATAATTCAATCACTTCATCTTCCCATTGCGGCTTACGTGGTGACCGTTGATTAGCTTCAAATAGTCACGCCTTTTTATTTGCTCTTCTAAACGTTTTGGCAATGATGACCCTTTTCCTATAAATACGCTCACTTGAAACCTTTTTCTCCACTTGTAATTTATCCATCTACAGTAAAGAGAGAAAATTCATAGCCATTGAAAGGGTCACAATAATTCCTTTATTTTCCAAAAATTAAACTTTACACCACCACCATGTCTGCTACACATTATATTCTGGGTTCTAGCGGCTCTTCAGAGTTGAGGGTTCCCCCCACCGACACCATGATCTTCAGAGGAAAGTTGGTAGACATGCCTCCACCACTGAATATCATCACTTCAGTGGAGGGTGAAGAGGAGGCTACATCACAAATAGGGGTTTGAGGCGGCGCAAACAGACCGGTGGTCGTGATAAAGTCATCGAAGGAGACGACGACAGTGACTACGACGCTGAGGGCGAGGATGACGTCGAAGCAGAAGAGGATGAGGTCGACACCACTACGTAGACCAGGGCTAAATTGCCCAGCACCGAGTGGGGGCATGCCGCCAAAGCTGGACCCTCGGGCCCTAAGAAAAAACCACCAAAGATTCCCCTCGAACAGGAGCTCGAGCCCCATCATATCATCCCCTCAAAATTCAACATTGATAAAGATCTCAAGCTGCAAAAGCAAATGGCAGACCAACAAGAGTTAAATAGGAATGTGCTGGTACAAACGACACCCTCGATTGTTACTCAGGCTCACGTGGCACTGATCCGAAAGGAGTGCCGGTTTAGGCCTGAGGTGAAAATTGTTATCCCCAATCCAACTAGCAGATGTTATGATTATATCGAAGGGCTGTCCTTCACATACACCTACCCATTCACTATCGGGTTCTCACTCCCTATCCATAGGGTGATTGATGAATTTTTCCGAACATACAACCCGTGCTTGGCTCAGCTGGGCCCCAGTGTTTGGAGGGTTGTGCAGTGCTCAGATTGGCTGAGCCAAAGAGCCAAGGTAGATTTCAGCTTTCAACATCTCATCTCTTTTTATTACCCATATTTTCATAAATCCAGGGTTGTGGCCTTGAACAACCAAGGTAAGTATGCAATACTTACCAAAAGTGAGAATCACGGGGACTGAGGCTGGTGTGATCGTTATATCCTTTTGGAGACTAGCATTTTATCCCCCGAGCCTAACTTTCCGGAGAAGTGGAATAAGACACGTAAGTACTTTATTGTTGATCATCCCCTTCGGTTAATACTCCTGCTTCTTACCATCATCCGACTTTATTCTGATTTATTTTCTTACTTGCAGCCAACAAGGTTGACGTCATCCTTCTTGAGGGTTTGTCCAAATGGGTCAAAGCTGTGACAAAAGCTCGCCAACGTCCTATTAGATCATGGATGGACATGACTTCTAGCAATGATTGGGCATGTATGAGGCATGGTGAGTCACTTACGATTTCATACCGGGGGTATCGCCCGAAGCTTCCTTTTTTGTTGCTAATTTTTCCTCCTTTCGCCAGGTTTTCGCAATCGAGTAGTCAAGAAGAAGAAGAACAAAAAAGCAAAAGGAAAAAGAAAAGGAAAAAAGAAAGATGAAGAGGATGCCGACTCCAAGTCTTTGGAGGGGTCCTCGGGCCAGGGGACCTCAAAAGGTGATGTTGATACCTTCCTTGGTCATTTTACCTGCACTTCTACTTTTCCTCGCTTTAATATTCGTAAACCTTCTATGTCATCCTTTGTAGGTTAAAAAAGAAAGAGGGTAACTTCAAAGAAGTCTTCCTGCTTAATAACTTCCCCCAGGCCCAAAGTTGTTGTTGAGCAGCATCGGGGATTGGTCGATGAGCCCATCAACGAGGGCACCGAGGACTTGGAATCCCGTAGGGAAGTTGAGGTAGTGGATCTAGAAGGTTTGGAGCATGACTCCAATGCAGCTGTTGCCAAGGCCAAAGGAAAAGCTAAAGTTGGAGAGATCGGGGCCTCTACCGCCGAAGGGGGAACAACTGCTAGCGCTACTCGGGCACAACCTAAGCTTGCAAGAGTTTTGACCTCGGAGGGGGCTTTGAGAAAACTCGAGGTATCAACTTCATCAAACCTATTGGAGAGTTCTCGGAGAGACATTTTGAGCCTCATGCTCTTGCTTGGACCGAAGGAGGATGCCGTTGTTCAGAAATTCCCTCCGGGTCAATTGGTTACTCAGGGTTTAGGCGTTTGCTTACTTTGATCCCTTAATAATTTTTACTCAGGGTTTCATTCTATCATTGAGAGCTGTTGAACTCGAGACCATAAGGTATGAAGAGGTTCAATGCATCGCCAGTGCTTGGGACAAGCAGAGGGATAGCTTCAATGCTCAAATCACCAAGCTGAAGCTCAATTGTCTAAGTCCGGCTCCGGTTTACATGAATCAGCGGCTGCTTCCGGGCTAAAATACAAGCTCTTGGTGATAGTTTCCAAGCAGAGAGCTCGAGGGTAAATGCCAAAGTTGCAAGTCTTGGTGACGAGTTTGCCCAAGCTAAGAATGAATTCATGGAGGAAGCCAATAAGCACCACGAGCAGTTGGAGAAACATGTGCTCAAGATCCAGAGGCTGGAGGGCCAGAACTCAAAGATCCCGACCCTTGAGACCGAGGTTAAGCTGTTTCGAGATGAAGCAGCTAACCGAAAGGAGAAGGCCAAGATCAGAGCCAAAAGAGCGGAGCTGGATAAGCGTTGGGCTGTCATCAAATCTCGGTTAAAGCCGCTCAAGAAATGCCGAGCTGGTGAGCTTAATTTGGAGGATGAGATTGCTAAAGCCGAGGACAATGCGGCTAAAGCCCAAGCTATGATTGATAAAATTCCTTCAACTGAAGGCTTGGGTGATGATGAGGCCGAAGATGAAGAAGATGAAGGTGAAGAAGACACCGAGGATGCCGATGATGGGACCTCCGAGGAGGGAGGCGGACCTGAAGCATAACATTCCTGTTTTCATCTTTTTGTTACTGGTGATGGCCATCGAGCCTTTATGTAAATGACTATGATATACTTTGGGCTTATTTTGATGATGTTTCCAGTGCCTTCGGGCTTAATGCATAAGCGTATTTCATTTTCTTTTACCCCAAGTGTTAGCTTTTTATTCTGCCTTGTAAATTTTGGCCGAACACTTACTATGATCTTTGCTTGCAAGTCTTACTTCACAATATCGATGCAAACATGGAACGACGTCTCGTTCCCGAGCCGATGCATGTAAGAAATAACCTCGGTATATAAGATCGCAGAAACAAAATGATATTGAATCAAGTTTATTTCATTGATGATATCAACGAGCCATAATTGGCTTTTACATAGGGCCTAGTTCAAGAAAAAATTAAACGCAAAAATGAGTTAAAAACATGCCACTATCGGACGAAAATACAAAGCGCTAATCTATTCCTCGGGCGTTAGTCCCCGGTTGTCAAATAGATAGACTTCGGTGGGTGAGGTTCAAAGCTGACCTCGACTGCATCCCATTCCTCACTCCCCCCTTCCAGTTCGGGTGTGAATCTTGATGAAGATCCGAGAATTGAAGATCGTCTTATCCGCTTCCTGAAAAGTTCAAGCAAAGTAAAACGAGGAATAAGTTAAAATTATTCGACAAAAGCCTTTGGAGCGCTTTTCGGCTCGAGGCTGTAGGTGAACTTTAAGCGATCAAGGAATATTTACCTTGTTGTTATAAGTAGTACTACTTCAAATTGGAGATATTCCAATTTAAAGGTTTGGGCTTGCCCTCCAAATCTTCAATTTGATAGGATTCCTTTCCAACAGTTGCCTCAATTTTATAGGGTCTGGAATTTGATAGGATTCCTTTCCAACAGTTGCCTCAATTTTATAGGGTCCTTCCCAGTTCGCAATAAGTTTTCCACCATTCTTTTCCTTGATTGATTGGTTCGAAGCTTTTAATACACAGTCACCAAGTTTTAAATCTCTAAGTTTGGCCTTTCTGTTGAGATATGTTTCGATTTGTCTTTTCTGTGCTGCTAGCCAAACCAAAGTTAGTTCCCTTTTTTCCTCAAGCAAATCTAATTCTATGCGCATGGCTTGTTGATTAGCATTTTTCGGTGGTGTGAGCGTACCGAAGGCTTGGTTCACCTACCTCCACGGGGATATGCGGATCCATGCCATATGTGAGGGAGAATAGGGTTTCATCGGTGCTATTCTTCTCTGTAGTTCGCATTGCCCATAATACCCCTGGTAACTCTTCGGGCCAAGGACCCTTTGCTTCATCAAGCCTTTTCTTGAAATTCTCAATTATCAGTCTATTCAAGAACTCAGCTTGACCATTGGAACTTGGGTAATAAGGGGTTTACACTATTCATTTTATTCTCTACTTTTTTAGAAAACCATGATAGCCACCCCATGAATTGTGGGCCATTGTCACAAGTGATTTCTCTCGGGACACCGAACCTGTAGATGATGTTCTTTTAGATGAAGTCAATCACCTCCTTGTGCTTAATTTCGGTGAAAGCCCTTGCTTCTACCCACTTTGTGAAGTAATCGGTTAACACAAAAATAAACCGAGCACTACCTTTGCCCTTCGGCAATGGGCCAATGATGTCCATTCCCCATTTCATAAAGGGCCATGGTGACACGATCGAATTTAGAGGTTCAGCCTGCTGATGAATCATTCAGGCATGACGCTAGCACTTATCACATCTTTTTACAAAGGCTTTTGCATCTGCGCTGATAGTGGGCCAATAATACCCAGCTCGAAGTAACTTGCGCACTAAGGATTTTCTCCTCGAGTGGTTTCCACACTCGCCCTTGTGTACCTCCATCATTACATATCTAGCTTCCGGACCCAAGCATTTGGCCATCGGGCCGCTGTACATTCTTCTATATAGCTTTCCCAAAATCATTGAGTATGAGGCTGCTTGAGTCCTCAATTTCCTTGATTCTCTCTTGCCGGGGGGGGGGGGGGGGGAGAGTCCCTGATTTGAAATAAGAAATGAACTTGTTTCGCCAATCCCATTTGTGATCCACTAAATTGACCTCCAATTTCATCTCCTTCATTTGTGCAAAGAGCAACCGACCAACTGAATCAATCCCCGAGTGCCCTTCAATCACAACCGAACCCAAGTTAGCTAAGGCGTCGGCCTCTGTGTTTTCCTCTCGAGGTACTTCTCAAACTTTCCACTCTTGGAATTGAGCCAAGATGTTTTATGCTCGGGCTAAGAATTGTTGCATCCTCCGTTTACGAGCCGAATATTCCCCGAGCACTTGGTTCACCACTAATTATGAATCACATCTCAACTCGATTCTTTCAACCCCCATTTCTTTGTCTAGTTCCAAGCCCGCTAAAGTGCTTCAATCGAACTGAATGTCTAATTTTCTCCCCAGTTGGCGCTACCAAGACTATTCCTAACCCCGAGCCTTTAGAGTTGGTCGCCCCATTGGTGTAAAGTACCCATACCCCCAAAGTCGATCCCTTCGACCTCAAGTTCTGTCTTTCAGACTTGGGGAGGATTCCAACGCTAAAGTCCGCCAAGACTTGGGATTTGATGTCTGTTCAGGGCTGGTAGGTGATATGATACTCGTTTAATTCTACTGCCTATTTAGATAACCTCCCTGATAACTCTGGTTTGTGCAATATATTTCTTAAGAAGAAGGTGGTAGCTATGGCTATTGGGTGGCATTGAAAGTAAGGCCGTGGTTTCCGAGCAGTAACAATTAAAGCAAGTGCTAACTTTTTCGAATGTGGATACCTGGTTTCGGCGTCGAGGAGCATCTTCTCACATAATAGATGGGCTGTTGATTACCATCCTCCTCTCGAACCAACACAGTGCTCACTGACACCTCGAATACGGCCAGGAAAACCAATAAAATTTCTCCATCATTTAGCTTGGCGAGCAGCGGTGCGTCAGCCAAATAGCATTTCAATTCCCTCAGCGCTTCTCTACTCAAGGCAGCGGCTCGACCAGTTAAGCGCTGAACTTTCTTTACTTCGGAGAGCTCATCAGGGATTTCTTCAATTGCATTGATTTTTTATGGGTTAGCCTCGATCCCTCGCTCGGAGACTATCAATCCCAGAAATTTCCCTTAACCCACGCCGAAGGCACACTTCTCAGGGTTCAACTTCATGTTGTATTGCCTTAAAACAGCCCACATAGTCTCCCTCCCGAACAAACTTAATCAGCATATCATCTATGTACACTTCCATAGACTCTCCAATATAGTCTTTGAACATGTGACACACTAACTGTTGATATGTCGCCCCGGCATTCTTTAGCCTGAAGGGCATCACCTTGTAGCAAAAGGTACCTCAGTCAGTAATGAACGAGGTTTTTTCTTCATTCTTCGGGTCCATGATAATTTGATTATACCTCGAGTAAGCGTCTAAGAAGGTTAATAGTTTATGTCCCGCCATAGAGTCTATTAACTTGTCTATTTGTGGCAAAGGATAAGAATCTTTAGGGCAAGCCTTGTTCAGATCTGTGTAATCCACGCACATTCTCCATTTTCCATTCTTCTTGGGCACAACTACAGCATTGGCCAATCATTCAAGGTATTTAAATTCTCTTATGAAGCTATCCTCCTGTAGCTTCATCGTCTTACTTTGATTGCTTTCTTTTTGACGTCGACGTACGACCTTTTCTTTTGTGTTACTGCGGTAAAACGTGGATCCACATTCAACTTATGAGTCATGATCTCCGGATTGTTGCCGACCATATCTGAATGAGACCAAGCAAAGCAATCATCGTTGGACTTCAAAACTTCGATTATATCTTTTTTCGACTACGGGTCCAACTCCGAGCCAACAAACACTTTCCTTTCTAGGAAGTCTTTCGATAGCGTGAAAGATTCCAACTCTTTGATGGTTGAATCCTCGACTTTTAGTTTCCGAGGTTCTTGGACACCCACCGGGATATTTTCAATTTCTCCTCGGGGATCGTCATGAGAACGCGACTCTCCCTCCTCGTTAGACCCTGGTTGTGTTGATCGTTATTTTTTTTGGTCCTGACGGGACGACTCCACTCTTTAACGCAACCGAATAGCACTCTCTTGCTACCCGTTGTTCCCCCTTAATCGAACGAATTCCACATGGGGTTGGGAATTTAATTACTTGGTGGAGAGTGGGTGGAACAACTTCCATAGAATGAATCCATGGTCTCTCAAGGATTATATTGTATGCCATATCCTCGGACATGACTTAAAACAATGTTTCCTTAACAACTCCCTCAGCATACGAGTTGAGCGTAATTTCGCCCAACATTTTTTCGGTTGAGTTGTTGAAACCAGTCACTATGGTTGCTTTTGGGATAACCTCGCCCTTCAACCACATTTTCTTGACAGTCCCGAGCTGATTATGTTGACAGAGTTACCGGAGTCAATCAAGACCCGTTTGATGTCCGAATCGTTGATCCTCAGAATGATGACCAAAGCATCATGATGGGGAAACATCATCACATCATGGTCATCATCATTGAACACTATCTATTTCCCCGAGCCTCCATCTCGGGTCGTCTTCTCCATTTGTTATTGAAAATTTTGCAAACTTTTAGGCAGCTGCGAAGTTCACGCTATTTACTTCCGACCCCTAGTGATTACATTCATAACTCTTTCAGGAGGTGGCATCCACGGTGGTTGACCAAGAAAATTTTCCTTTCCCTTATCTGTGAGGAATTCTGCCAACAAACCCTTCTTCAACAAATGTGCCACCTCGAGGCACAAAGCTTTACAGTCCTCAGTGCGATGACCGTAGTCCGCATGAAACTCACAACGCAGACTTTCGTCTCTCTTATCTGGGGGAGTCCTTATGTCCTTCGGTGCCCTTACTCCAGCCGTCCCCTTTACGACATTGACTAACTCCGAGGTTGATATGTTAACATTATAATCTGGGATCCGAGGTAACTCCTTATTCTTAGAAACCAGAGTTTGGCCCGAGGTGTTTCTTTGGTTTGTGTTGGAATAGACTTTCCCACCGAGCCGTTGGCTCACGTGTTTATTTCCAAGCCTTTGGCTAACATATTGCCTCGGCAAAGTTTACGGTTCATATCTACCCTTTGAATTTCCTCGTGGCGCCTCGACGCTACTTGATCTCAGCCGTCCAAATATTTGATCCGACGGCCACGACCCCTCTTTCCTTTTTTTAATTATGCACCCAAACCCTAAACCCTATTTTCCCTATCTCATTTCCCTTACCCTCAGCCGCCTCTCTCTCTCTCGACTGAAACCCTAATGGCTCCACTGCCAAGGCCATTTCCGGCCAATTTCACTGGCAAAGTGACAAGAAAAATAAAATTTTCTTGTTCTCCTCGTGGTCCGCTGTAAAACTCCTATAAAGATTCCCTCAAACAACGAGGTAAAAGACTCGACTTTTTGTCGACGTCGTCACTGTCACCGAAACTCTGGCGGACACTTGATAAGAACTGAACCTTACGACCTTGTGGAGGGGAAAACCCTCGTGTTTACGCGGCTAAGAGCGGGCCAAAAGTAACCTGATTCGAATCCCAAACTGGTAACCCTAACCCCTTTTCCTTTTTCCTTTTCTCTTCCTGGTTTGCTTATGGATTTATGTGATCGTTAAAACCTAAAATTTACCTAGTCTTTCTTCGTGTCTTAACATGTTTGTTTGTTACTGATTAATTAATTATAGTGAAAAATTAACACAATTATTACTCCATGCCTAGTTCACTGACTTAGTTAAACACTGCTTACAATTTCCACATATCGAGTATGATGTATATGTGGCTTGTGCTTTGAGAATATCCCAATTATTTTTAAGACAAACTGATCATGACAAACATTGCTTTACAATTGTACCTAGCCTCTTATTCTGTCAAGATACATGACTGTTTATTTTAAATTGGGATGATGATTTAATTAGCATGATTATAGGGATCTTAATTGTTCAATTTGAAGTCGTGTGATTGATATTTGAATGGGAATTGCTTGATTGATCAGTAGGGTATCAATTGGATCTTGATTAAGAGTTTGTTAGAACCACCCAAGATTTCGAGCCTAAAATAGTCTAAGACATGTGTGTACACTGATCTTTTGAAATTGACTGTGCTACTGTCTAAGAGGGTGCGAATTTTACCTATTTAAAATTTGTTTACCTTAAATATGGGACCCTAATTGACCTATACATGGAAAGTCTACCATAATTGAATCTTTTAAATATGAGAAGTAATATTCCCTGGCTTTTATGTCCTGCCGTTTGAACCTATATCTCTCACCCCTCAAAACTATATAAGTCGACTTATTTGACACATTCTCACACAGTTTTCAATACCTAGAAACACACAGACATATGCTCACACACTGAGACATCATACATACACTGAAATTACTAGCAAAGCATCTCTTTGCTCCTCTTAAATTTTACTCTCCTCTCCTGGTATTGATACCACTTCTAGAGGCAAATTCTCACTGTTAGATATTGCTTCTCTGATTGATTTCAATTGTAAACAAGGTATGATTCTCTATATTGAATCCATGCTATTCTTTGCTTAACCTGTTTATTATCTATGATCTTTATCTACTCCCTATTTGGCAATGTGTGTGCATGATTAGGCTTCTCTTTGGCGCTGCTAATCTTGGTATACAGCTCTGATTGGATGATCTAGAAAAGGTCATACCAGTTTTATCTAATGCTGGAAGTCCTAACTAATTATACTATGACTAGGCAGTTTTCTTGATGTGTGATCACTGAGATCATTATCTGTGGTTTAATGCTTAAGAAACAAGGCTCTGATTACATATATATCCCTCTTAGACCCCTTATTTGTATATTGATTGGGATACCCTGCCTATACGTATTTTTAAAATAGGGTATACAGTTTATGACTGTGTACAAGGCTACCCAGGGGCCCTTTCTAAACTCTTGCCTTGATATGTGTCTGCATCATCCATTCTAAGACGGTGATCACTAAAGTTTGAAACTTGCATGACCATTTCTGGACAAAACCATACTTTGATTTGAAGGTTTAGATTCTGAATTTACTTGTTTAAACTGGAACCTAGACGATGTAATTTGACATATAATAGTTCTAAAAACTCAGGATATAATGTTTAAAGTATAACTTTCTTTGTGAAATCTGGAGATTTTCTATAACAGGGGCCATGTGTGCGAAGATTGCCTAATCTGTTACTATTTATGCAAATCAAATCTGCCCCTCTTTTTGCATCACTAATCTGGGCCCAACAACCTTTTTAAATCTGAACCTTTTGTGTGTTTAAACCAATTATACAAGTTCTTAAGCTCTTGTACACTAATCTCACAATGTATAGGGGCATATGAATTATTGTGGTCAGCCATACAAATATATATATATATATATATATATATGTGTGTGTGTGTGTGTGTGTGTGTGTGTGTGTATGTATGTATGTATATTATGTGTGGTAGCCCTTTATGTGTTTTGCAACCCATTTTCTAAAACAACATCTCTTATACACGTATATTTTCGAAATTGACTACAAAAATAAAATAGCCATTAAAGTTAGGGCTCGACAACTAATGTCAAGTCACACCGACCCTAAATGGCTAACATTTTATTTTAAAAACAACCCCAGCCTAATTTGAAATCAAATTTGGACTGTTTCGTCAAAATTAGCTATTTTTGCAAAATTGGTTATTGCTATAAAATTATTATAGACACTGAAAATTGCATGACTGAACTGAATTTAACCACCCTTTTGAAATATTAGCCTTGCTAAGTATATGATTGCCAATATGAGACTAAATGTGTGATTAGGCATAGGGATTAGACTGTTCTTGCAAATTAAAGGTCCAATATCATGTATAGATTTAATTTCGTAATTGATTGTAATTTTAACTCTCAGATTAGCAACATATATACTTTTAATATGATTGATATTTATAACTTGTTTAGACATCCTAAATATTAATTGCTCGGCGGGAACCACTTTTTGTGGGACTTGTGGAAGTGCCTAACACCTTCTTCCTCGAGTCATTTGGACGTCTTATCCTCGAATATCTGGAATTGAACATGTTTAATATAAGATCTGACCTTGGACGTTTAGGTAACCTAATACACCTTAAAAATCCATATTAGGTGGCGACTCCAATCTTTAACTCAAACGAGTTACCCAACCAAACCTGAATCTTGACTCCCTCCGAGTTGGAAAAAATGTGGGTATGACACTCTATTATACAAGTCATCCCACATCAGGGTTTGGTATTGTTGGAGCTCCTTCCTCAATTTGGCGATAGCCTCAGAGTTACGAACATTGATATTCTTTTCGAATGCCATGATACCAAAGTGTCATCCATAGCGGGCAACTCCATCGTTCGGCGTGAAAATGCTCGAGGAAATCTTTGATGGGCTCTCCGGGCCGCTGCTTGACTTCGAAGATGTCCTCATTCCTTTGGAGGATTTTTTGTGCCCCGGTGTGTGCCTTGATGAATGCATCAGCCAATTCACCGAAATTTGAGATAGACCCTATGGGCAAACGCATATACAAACGTAGTGCTCCTTTCTCCAACGATTCACCAAACTTCTTCAAGAACATTGACTCCTTCTATATTTCTGACAAAGTATTCCTCAAGACCATCGACATGAACTCGGTCACATATTCAAAGGGGTCGGTGGTTCAATCGTACATTTTTAAAAACTGAATTTTGAAAGTTTTGGGGATTGGCGCTGGAGCGGCCTCATGCTTATAGGGCAATTGCCTATACTTTTCTATGTCGAGCATTTTTTGGGTCTTCCTTACTCCGGGAACGCTTTTGAGCCATTTCTCCACTCGAGCCTCGACTCGGGCCTCGATTTCTTTGATCAATTTTGTATCCACCGAAGAGCTAGTTTCAGCCACGTTGGGAACCGTTCCGAAGTATGGCATTGTGCCCGAACCCTCAGATGTGGCCCCGTTGGGAGGTCCTCCTGTTGTGTGCCCGTAGGAACGAAAGTTTGGATGCCTCCACTTGGAGCCACGGTTGGAGTTCCATTTGGAGTAGAATTATTCCTTGCCACCAACGAGGCACGAAATTCAGAGTTAATAATTATCTTCTCGGCTTGTTGTGCTTGAAGAGCTTGAAGAGTTTGTATGACAAAAGCCTAAAAAGCATCATTGGATCCCGAAGAGGAAGTATCCACTACTGGTGGTATTATAGGTGCATTGAAGTTCAGATTCACATGAACACCAATCTGTCCGTCTGGAGTTTACTGGGGTTCAACAGAGTTTCCATCACTGTTAACCATTTTTTCAAGTCAAAACAAGAATTCGAACGAAAAGAACGTTCAACTTTGGAACAAAGCATTGATGCTTGTATCCCCACAGACGGTGCCGATTTGTATTGGCCTAAACTGATTTTAGACTATATATAGAATTTGGGTCGAGAATACAAGTAAATGAAAGTATCAAAGTCGAAATAATAGCAAGCATAGACAAGATTGCGAATAAGTAAGCGAAATTCTAATATATAAGATTGAGTACAAATTTTGGCAGAGTTTCTCTATATATTTTCTATATTATTATATTGTAAAATGAAGAGTTATTTATAGACTAATGATGAGTTTTAGTCATGATTCCCACGTCCCCCACTGAGTTGTCCATGTCTCAACCCCCTAGATAATGGGGTTAGTGGGCCGAAATAAGGGAAGAGCACTCTGTTGGGAATAAGCCTATTCACCGAGGCTTGGGTTGTTGACCTCAGAGACGCGAGCTCGTTGGATGACCGATGTGACATTCCACCGAGGTGCACATAAATTCTGTCCCTCGATAGTTTACTTCGGTAATCTTATTGTTTACCTCGATCCATAACTTGCAAACACCCGTTTGGTCGACTCTGGGCCACGCCACCGGGTGCCACGTTTGCAAGTCGATTTTTACCCAATACACTGGGAGCATATTTTTACCCACGTTTTATAAGCTTGAAATTCAGTATATCTGGTATCAGGTAATTTGGTAGTATTGACTTTCCTATAGGTTGCTGCTTTCAAATGCATTAAGAGAATCTACAACCCACCTCGGTCCCTTGCAAACTAGTAAGATGCTAATCATATATTTGCACAAATAATGCACAATAGCGCCATAAGCTCCATGTATTATAATAACATGCATAATACAAAGAAGAAAAAGGACATGAATAGAAAATACTAGTAATAACATGATGAAGAAAAAGATACAATACAATCTCAACCCCATATTCATGAAACACTTATTTGTTAATATGATAAAGCTGTTGATTCATCCACAAAACCAATTTAGTTTATCTTCTCAACGAAGTATTAGAGTTAGACCCACCCGCAATGTTGGACAACTTAATGCTGCACACAAATGTTCTCCAAAATGGCTGCACAACAAGTGCCAAATACGGAGCAACAATACATATACTAAAAGCACCAAAACTAGAGAAGAAAGGAGTAAAATTACCAAAACCACAGCTACTATTCACGAGCTGAAATCTGATGCTACAGAGCTCAAAATTGATCCCTTCTAGTTTCCAATTAAACACTAAGATGCGTGGAATGTGCTGTCCAAAATCAACTTAATCAGAGTAGAAACGATGTGGGAATCGCCTTTCAAAGTAAGCTGCAGTGTGCTGTTTTTGTGCAGAAAAATCTGCACTATACTCTCGCTTTGTCTCTCTCTATGGCTACTGTCTCTCTCTTGTATATCCCTAAAATCAAACATAAGAATGCGTATACATGTCTTGACATTAGTGGGCTTAGGGCATGTAGTGGGCTGGTCCAAAAGTGGGCTTTTATTTATCCACATAGGAAGGAAAATAGGCCCAAAACCCCAACAATTCTCTCCCTCCCGACTATATGGAGGAGACCTCCATTCCGGTGATCAAACAACATTCTTCAAACTTCCCTCTTGGCAAAGGTTTAGTAAGCATGTCTGAACCATTGTCATTAGTGTGGATCTTCTCAAGTGAAAATGAGTTTATCACTGAATCTAATGGTACCTCACCTCAATATGGTTAGACCTACCATGGAATGTAAAATTCTTGCCAAGATGAATAGCACTCTGACTGTCACAATAAAGCACATATTTCTTTTGAGCAAAGCCAATTTTCCTTCAAAAATCGCTTCATCCAAAGCAATTCTTTACAGCCTTCAACAGCAGCGATAAGCTCAGCTTCTGTAGTAGATAGAGCAACATATTTTTGCAACCTAGATTGCCAAGACACAGCTCCCCCTGCATAAGTAATCAAGTAGCCATAAGTAGACTTACGAGTATCAATATCACTAGCCATGCCTGAATTAGTGTAACCATAAAGAACAGGTTTCCTGTACCAAAACACAAGCTCTGACTAGTAGTGCCACAAAGATATCTCATTATCCACTTCACTGCATTCCAATGCTCTCTTCCTGGATTAGAAAGATAATGGCTAACAATACCAACATCATGAGCAATATCAGGTCTTGTGCAAATCATTGCATACATCAAACTGCTAACGGTTGAAGCATAAGGAACTTTCTTCATATCTTCCTTCTCATCAACACTGGAAGGACACTGCTTTCTGCTCAATTTGAAGTGCATAGCTAATGGTGTACTGACAGCCTTTGCTTTATCCATGTTGAATTTGCGAAGTACCTTCTAAATGTACTTCTCCTGTGATAACCACAATTTCTTGGCCTCTCTATGACGAACAATCTGCATGCCAAGAATCTGCTTCGTTGGTCCTAAGTATTTCATGGCAAAAGACTTGTTCACCTCTTGCTTCAACTTCTGAATCCTACAAGCATTATGACCAACAGCAAGCATGTCATAAACATAAAGCAATAAAATAATAAAGTCATTATCAGAGAATTTCTGCATAAAAACACAATGGTCTGAAGAAGTCTTATTGAAACCCTGGTGCTGCATAAAAGACCCAAACTTCCTGTACCACTGCCTGGGAGCTTGTTTCAAGCCATACAAGCTCTTCTTCAATCTGCAAAATCATAATTCTTTTTTCCCTTGACTTCAAAGCCTTCAGCCTGCTCCATATAAATTTCTTCATCTAAATCACCATGGAGAAAAGCAGTTTTCACATCCATTTGCTCAATCTCTAAATCTATACTTGCAGCTAAGCCTAGAACAACACGAATGGAAGACATCTTCACAACAGGAGCAAATATCTCACTAAAATCAACTTCTTTTTTGTGTTTTTCACCCTTGACGACCAGTCTAGCCTTATACCGTGGAACTGGGTTACCATCTTCATGTTTCACCCTGAAAACCCACATGTTTTTCAAAGCTTTTCTGTCTTTAGGAAGCTTAACCAAATCAAAGGTATGATTATTGATGTTTGGCATTTTACGCCAACGTTTCCTTAATATTTCTGCATGTTTGAGCTTGTTATTCGCTTGTTTTATAGTTTATGAATGCGGTTTTGCACTAATTTTATGTCGTGTGTATGTCGGTTGTTATGCAGTGCAATTGGAGCTTTAAAGAGCATGATCGAGCAAGAAAAGATTGGATTTTGATTGAGGATTGGATCGAGCACACGAAGGCACAACACGAAGCGAGCAAAGGAGCAAGGGAATAGAAAATTGGCCTGGCACTTTGGGGCACGTGGGGCGCCACTTATAGCGCCCACTGCCTGGCGCTTTTTCCCACGTGGGGCGCCCCAAAAGCGCCCAACTCTCGATGTATTCTGCTTGTCCCACCACGGTCGGGGGCGCGGGGCGCCCGTTATAGCGCCCCTGGAGCGGATTTTTACTTCCTATTTCGTCTAGGCTTGGGTCTAACTTATTACTAGGTGTTTGTAAATCCTATAAATACTCTTTTACTTAGTTTTTGATAGGAGTTCAGACTTTGAAGCTAATTGGAGAGCTCATAACATCTTGAACAAGGGTTTTTCTTCCTTCCATTAATTTATTACATCATTATTTCATTATTTCATCAAATCCTTGTGTTGTTATTATGAGTATCTGACACGACCCGAAATCCGGTTAGGTCGTGCGGGCACCCGACATCCTCCCCTAGACCCGTCGGGCGAACCCTTACCAATTAAATTAGGAAAATAAATATAACAATTCATAAATAAGGACAAGACTTTAAAAAATTTACAGACATACTGATACCTCTAAGCTGTACAACAGAAATTACAGCTGACTACCCAACATGCTAGGTTTAGGGCTATCCAGACCAGACATCTAAGAGTACAAAAGAAGACAAATACCTCCTGAAGGGAGCAAATTGCAACTGAAATGATAACCAATAAACTGGTGGCCATCCGAAATAAAAGCTGGCTCACCCTGACAGCTGAAGTCGTCTACGCTCCTTCACAACGTGGCGAACTCAATCCTGGAGCGAACCTGCCGAAACGAAATAGATAGACAAGAAACAAACAACAAACAAGGGTGAGTCAGAAGGACTCAATAAGTGGGGCAGACTAGCCACCTCAAAGAATAGGATAGCTAGCCAGGGAGAAAAGAAACAAATAAACTAGATTTCTCTTATTTAAATTATGAAAAGGCAGAGCCAGATAATAATTAGAAACACGTATGGAATCGCAAACTATTCAATAACCAGGAACGTAATACAGCCAGAAGATATAGGTATCCCGAACATATCAACAATCAAAAATACATCCTGTTGCGGCGTGCAACCCGATCCATATATTCATCCTGTTGCGGCGTGCAACCCGATCCATATATTCATACCGCTGCGACGTGCAATCCGATCCATATATTTATACTGTTTCGGCGTGCAACCCGATCCCCGCAACTTAGAATACGAGCCAGAAATATATAGGCAAACTGTAATATGTCCACAACATGGGGTACATACCGCATACATAAAACACAATATAATACACACAATAGTCAGTATGCGGTGCAATGAGATGGGATGAATGCGGCATGATGCAATGCAGTCACATACTCTTGATACCTATCTCCGGCGCGGGACTCTCATCGTCTACCAGGAGATATATGCAATAATGACCCTTCACCGGCTCGGGACTCTCATCGATTACCGGGAAGTATATGCAATAATGACCCTTCACCGGTGCGGGACTCTCATCGCCAACCGGGAAGTATATGCAATAATGACCCTTCGCCGGTGCGGGACTCTGATCGCCAACCGGGAAGTATATGCAATAATGACCCTTCGCCGGTGCGGGACTCTCATCGCCAACCGGGAAGTATATGCAATAATGACCCTTCGCCGGTGCGGGACTCTCATCGCCAACCGGGAAGTATATGCAATAATTACCCTTCGCCGGTGCGGGACTCTCATCGCCAACCGGGAAGTATATGCAATGCTCAAAACCAGAGTGCAATACTCATATGTTCAATGTAATACCAACAACAGGCCATAACATATAATATAAAATGTAAATTCAAAGCTAAGGCGTAATGAGTACGCCTATCGGCAGCTACACACATAAGGAAACACGTGGTAGAAAATCCACGAGGCCAAGGGCCTCCAAAGAAATGGATACAAACACTTACCTCTCTCAAAAGTTAGCATTGCGACCAACAACCGCGTTATTCCTTGAATTTATTGCCAAACGATCCCACTGTGATCAATAAGCAGAAAAATATATCACATTAGGCTAAAGGCTTCATTCCTCACATCTTAGGGCAATCCAGGTAGGAACCTGATACCCTATTCGCATACGCAATACGCAGGCCAGGCCTATATACAGGGTTTAAGGTCACACAACCAAACCCCAAATAAATTACAATTATATGTTGCCCATAGCTCACTGAGTACGAATATATAATCAATTTCATTATCAGGGTTCATTTGACCCTTCAAACTATTAATTGAACTTGTTAAAACGATGTCTAAGATCCCTATTTTTACCGTAGAAATATATTCAAACACACGTAATAAGCTAAGATAATGAGTTAACATCATTACCTGAAGATTTGGGGTAAAAATTCTACTTTTCTCCGACCCCTTTTCCCATTTTCTGGCATTTTTTTTCATTTCTCTGCGTTAACTTTTGCATTTTCTGTTTCATTCTGTTCATATTGCTCATTTCTGCCTCTGTTCTATATGCTACTCAATTTCCTTATCCTTAGCTTAAAAGCTAAGGAAATCACCGCCTACATTTTGTTTGTTTCTTCCTTTTCCTTTTTTTTTTTTGTTTTAAAATTCGCTGATACGATAAAAATTAAAACGGCACCCTATGATAATAGAATTAATTCCAACTTTTGCGTACAAGTTATACAAAATATATGTAACATACTCGCGAAGGCGGATCTCAAATCGGACTCCCGAAACTCAATATGCAAATTAAATGGATAAAGATCAAATTATTTAACTTTCGGCATTTTAGCGGAACTAGCCGAACAACATCGAAATTTACTTTTGAAAGTTTACAAAAATCACAAATAATCATACGAACCTAACGGCACTTTCGGATTTCGAATCGGAGCTCATTCGGCAAAAATCGAGCTCGAAAATCTCTTTTTAAAATTTATCGCCAATAAAAACCGAAACCTTCTTCCGATGCCTACCAAACGAGGTCTGATTTAGCTCAGATTTTACAGACAGGTTCTAATGGATATTACGAGTATTTTAAAATTACCGGCATGCCAATCGGAGTCCTAACTTCCGAAACGACTGACTGAGGTCGTTTCATTCTCCTCCACTTAAACTCTCGTTCGTCCTCGAACGAGCCTAAGTCTAAAGCAAGATTCACGCAGATAGCAAAAGAACTTACACAACTTTCATAAACTATGCCACGGATATTATCTCATGATTACAGAATTAGAATTATGAAACGCACATCAAACCCTTGGATAAAAACATAGCTGGATGATATCATAACGCCATTGCCCAACTTATTCTGACTAAACCGATCCTTCCTCAATCACGAGAGGAGAATTCTATATTTTCGAAGCAAAATATACGAAACTCTGGATGGACTAACATGATTCAGCCGATAATTACCTCTTCGATATACCTTTCAATATAGAACAGGTCGATGGAACTAAGAATTAGCTTACGCTTCAGCAACGCCTTAGAGATTTAATATTATGATTCAGTATCAATTGGAGGAAGACTCCTCCACTTAAAGCGTAAACTCATACAACTAATTTGAATAGAAATAGTCATCCTCGCACAACCTGCTGGATTAAAGAAGACCTAGCTAAAAGCTGAACATAGGCAGACCTAAACTACCAACCTACCCTTTCGAGTTGCCAACTAGCTGCAACTCTCGAGTTCACAACTCCATACCTTTGCCGTAAACACTACCGCTCGATGGATGGTACTTCTATATAAAAATTTCGGCAGAGTTTCCCCTGAAACTGGATGATCCGCAAAAACAGAACCAGCACTATACTATACATGGGAATGGATACCCGGATAAACTGATAACATAAACATGTTGAACAGATAACAAGATGAGACAACTGGATGACATAACAAATCCGCAGATAGAATCTCTGGACAGCACTACTGTCCTGATTTTCAACCTAATTTTCAGAGTGTAGATCAAATCAAAGGTCAAATGATGCCTCTCATTACCCTTAGTAGCCTTGAATAACAACAATATGCTTACCCAACTACCTTGACACGCACTCTGGCTCAACATAGGAAACATCACGAGTGGCTACTAACCGCCCAAGCTCACTAGTATCGGAAGAAGAAGAGATGGCAATAAGCAGAGGATAGAAATAGTTAGATCTTTAGGAAGCTCATCCCCTTATTTATTTGGCTACCAGAGCTAGACTACTTACGAGTCAGGTGAGCCAAAGAATCGCAATTGAAGAGATAGACATTAAATAAGCTTTATGGAAAAACATCCATGCCAATTTAACCTCCCAATAAGAAGGAAACTCTGACAATTTACCAGAAACCCTTTTATAACTAAGACAAGCTCATAGAATAACTTGACTGTACTAGCGTTTTGAACCAAGATGAAATACGTAGATCGAATATTACTTGCTAATCACTTTGCACCGAAGAAACGATAACACTTTCTGATGGTGACGAACTAGAATCCCATCATCCAACCAATACGAAATTCCGAGAAGAGAGATAAACTGATTTGATATAATAAGAGAAGGTAGAACAACAAGATGCCAGGCAGACAATACCGACACTTACTGCCAAATCTCTCACATTTAAACTAGAAAAATTAGTTAGGTCTCACAAATGCCAGGAATAAATCATACCAGAAGCTCGCCCCTCTACCGCAACCGATTCTTGATAGAAACAATTTCCAATGAACCCATGGTAAGATAAATGAAGTCCAAACCGATCGGAATAATCAAATATTACAAACATATAATGGGAAAAGGAATACAAGGGTGTACTACACCGGATACCTCAGCATCCTGCCAGACTGGCAGTTCATAAAACTGCCTCTGCGGCTGAACTAAGCAGCTACACTGATAATTACCTTCTGAAGAACAACTGCCACCACACTCTCAACCTATACCGAATGGTGGCATTTCTTTTACTGATTGAGATCTAAATAAAATCCCCTGTGATTGTGTAGGTGCCTGATGACGAGAGAAAGGACGACTGCCTACTTGCCCGAGTAAAGGAAAACTCCTCAAAGGATAACCAGACTCACAATAATGATAACTCTTTCGACTAAAAATGGAAGCTGGATAGATTGTGAATAGCTGTAAAGACTGAATCTGATCTTGACGGGCTACCGGTGCACTCTAAGAATCATGTGACACAAGCTGAGATAACCTGGAAGGTGACATCCCAGAATAACCAGAACTCTTACCTCCAAATGAGGTACCATGGTTGCCCACTAGGGCCGTGGGATCTCTTACTTTCCCGCTCTAACTTATGGTATGCCTCAAACCTTCGGGCAATATTAACAACAACATCAAATAAAATCCAGACCTCAATTTCTCGAGCCATCTGGGATTTCAGGGAAAAATAAAGGTCATCAATAAATCTCTGAATCTCTTGAAAGGCTCATGGACTAGTTCTAATGCATATTCAGCCATTCTATAGAATTCAATCTCATATTTTGAAACACCAACAGGCTAACCGACAGGCTACCCTGTCCAATCCACTCAAACTGGAAACACTTTCATCTGGCTCGCTACTCGAAAGGAACTTTTCCACGAATCTAAAAGAAAAACCGAACCAAGTTAGCTAATAAAAGAGCGGCCCACCAATTCAAGGCTGGACTCTGAAATCGGAAAGCAGAATAATCGACACCATATCGCTCGATATAATCAAGAGCCTGAAGGATATGCTGACATCATTTCATTTTTAAAAAGAATCACGGGGTTTATCTTATGCATTGCTTAAGAATATCGGAAGGTTCAACCGCGTAAAATAATGGAACCTCTTTGGGCACTCGGACCCAATAATTACCTCCGTTGGCTAACCAGCCAGAACAATTGGTGGCGCAACACATGCTGCTTCTAGAACATAATTTAGCGCGGCAATACTAAGAACTGGAATAGGAGCTCCCTGAGACCGAACATCTGTATCTGCGGCAACCTGATAATCTTCCTAGCGAATAATAGGTACTTGCGTTATCTGCGTCGCCAAGATTCTCGTAAAAGCATCGTAGAGAGCCAAGGGAACCACAAGGTCCGTCTCCCTTGCCCATCGCAAGCTCGTACAGCTGGGACCTCCGTAACTAGATCGTCAGCACGATAAAAAAAAACTCTCGGGGCTTCGTCAGTGCTAACCCCAGGCCAGACTGCTTCGTCTTGAACTCATACCGTTTGCTGATTTATTGCACGAGGGTTCACAATTACCACGAAGGAATTAACAAATTAACAAAAATACTTTTGCATCCTAGACCGACGCACGATCAGAAATGAAGGAAGTGAAACTTCCTAAATGCCATCATAGCCTCTCGTAGATAAGTACGGACGTCTACGTACCCATCAGCGAGACTCTACTAGACACTGTCTTAGTCTGGATAGATTCTAAACTGGGCTCTGATACCAACTGACACGACCCGAAATCCGGTTAGGTCGTGCGGGCACCCGACATCCTCCCCTAGACCCGTCGGGCTAACCCTTACCAATTAAATTAGGAAAATAAATATAACAATTCATAAATAAGGACAAGACTTTAAAAAAATTACAGACATACTGATACCTCTAAGCTGTACAACAGAAATTACAGCTGACTACCCAACATGCTAGGTTTAGGGCTATCCAGACCAGACATCTAAGAGTACAAAAGAAGACAAATACCTCCTGAAGGGAGCAAATTGCAACTGAAATGATAACCAATAAACTGGTGGCCATCCGAAATAAAAGCTGGCTCACCCTGACAGCTGAAGTCGTCTACGCTCCTTCACAACGTGGCGAACTCAATCCTGGAGCGAACCTGCCGAAACGAAATAGATAGACAAGAAACAAACAACAAACAAGGGTGAGTCAGAAGGACTCAATAAGTGGGGCAGACTAGCCACCTCAAAGAATAGGATAGCTAGCCTGGGAGAAAAGAAACAAATAAACTAGATTTCTCTTATTTAAATTATGAAAAGGCAGAGCCAGATAATAATTAGAAACACGTATGGAATCGCAAACTATTCAATAACCAGGAACGTAATACAGCCAGAAGATATAGGTATCCCGAACATATCAACAATCAGAAATACATCCTGTTGCGGCGTGCAACCCGATCCATATATTCATCCTGTTGCGGCGTGCAACCCGATCCATATATTCATACCGCTGCGACGTGCAATCCGATCCATATATTTATACTGTTTCGGCGTGCAACCCGATCCCCGCAACTTAGAATACGAGCCAGAAATATATAGGCAAACTGTAATATGTCCACAACATGGTGTACATACCGCATACATAAAACACAATATAATACACACAATAGTCAGTATGCGGTGCAATGAGATGGGATGAATGCGGCATGACGCAATGCAGTCACATACTCTTGATACCTATCTCCGGCGCGGGACTCTCATCGTCTACCAGGAGATATATGCAATAATGACCCTTCACCGGCTCGGGACTCTCATCGATTACCGGGAAGTATATGCAATAATGACCCTTCACCGGTGTGGGACTCTCATCGCCAACCGGGAAGTATATGCAATAATGACCCTTCACCGGTGCGGGACTCTCATCGCCAACCGGGAAGTATATGCAATAATGACCCTTCGCCGGTGCGGGACTCTCATCGCCAACCGGGAAGTATATGCAATAATGACCCTTCGCCGGTGCGGGACTCTCATCGCCAACCGGGAAGTATATGCAATAATGACCCTTCGCCGGTGCGGGACTCTCATCGCCAACCGGGAAGTATATGCAATGCTCAAAACCAGAGTGCAATACTCATATGTTCAATGTAGTACCAACAACAGGCCATAACATATAATATAAAATGTAAATTCAAAGCTAAGGCGTAATGAGTACGCCTATCGGCAGCTACACACATAAGGAAACACGTGGTAGAAAATCCACGAGGCCAAGGGCCTCCAAAGAAATGGATACAAACACTTACCTCTCTCAAAAGTTAGCATTGCGACCAACAACCGCGTTATTCTTTGAATTTATTGCCAAACGATCCCACTGTGATCAATAAGCAGAAAAATATATCACATTAGGCTAAAGGCTTCATTCCTCACATCTTAGGGCAATCCAGGTAGGAACCTGATACCCTATTCGCATACGCAATACGCAGGCCAGGCCTATATACAGGGTTTAAGGTCACACAACCAAACCCCAAATAAATTACATTTATATGTTGCCCATAGCTCACTGAGTACGAATATATAATCAATTTCATTATTAGGGTTCATTTGACCCTTCAAACTATTAATTGAACTTGTTAAAACGATGTCTAAGATCCCTATTTTTACCGTAGAAATATATTCAAACACACGTAATAAGCTAAGATAATGAGTTAACATCATTACCTGAAAATTTGGGGTAAAAATTCTACTTTTCTCCGACCCCTTTTCCCATTTTCTGGCATTTTTTTTCATTTCTCTGCGTTAACTTTTGCATTTTCTGTTTCATTCTGTTCATATTGCTCATTTCTTCCTCTGTTCTATATGCTACTCAATTTCCTTATCCTTAGCTTAAAAGCTAAGGAAATCACCGCCTACATTTTGTTTGTTTCTTCCTTTTCCTTTTTTTTTTTTTTTGTTTTAAAATTCGCTGATACGATAAAAATTAAAACGGCACCCTACGATAATAGAATTAATTCCAACTTTTGCGTACAAGTTATAAAAAATATATGTAACATACTCGCGAAGGCGGATCTCAAATCGGACTCCCGAAACTCAATATGCAAATTAAATGGAAAAAGATCAAATTATTTAACTTTCGGCATTTTAGCGGAACTAGCCGAACAACATCGAAATTTACTTTTGAAATTTTACAAAAATCACAAATAATCATACGAACCTAACGGCACTTTCGGATTTCGAATCGGAGCTCATTCGGCAAAAACCGAGCTCGAAAATCTCTTTTAAATATTTATCGCCAATAAAAACCGAAACCTTCTTCCGATGCCTACCAAACGAGGTCTGATTTAGCTCAGATTTTACAGACAGGTTCTAATGGATATTACGAGTATTTTAAAATTACCGGCATGCCAATCGGAGTCCTAACTTCCGAAACGACTGACCGAGGTCGTTTCAGTATCGTTCTAGGGTTAGAGTATTTCATGAAAGTTGATGTTTGAAGATTGATTTCCATTAATTGGATCCCATAACGGGTTACTTATTCTTTCTTAATTTCACTTGTGTAATTGTCAGGGCCCGATTATTACGCATTATCTATGGTTTTTAGATTGAACTCGAAAGAGGGAATTTAATTACGTAATAAGAAAGAGTAGGACTAGTTTGTGAACCCGGGCATCGGGGAACCAATTTGTGAGTAGGATAGACATATACTTGCTCGCCTATTTTAACTAATTACAGAATTCGTTAATACGTGCACGTGATTCAACCCATAGACATATAGGGATTGGAGTAGCCCGTATAGACCGTGAAGAATCGAAAGGTTTTCACGGGTACATTTACTCTGTTAGTTAGTAACCCGGGATTTAAGAAGTGGAATCAATTGGAAAACTCAACTGGATTGTTCGTAACTCTGACCCTGGACCGTCTCCTTATTACTGATAACAACCAATTTTTGCTGCATTGTTTGAATCCACTTCTACCATTTTAATGATTGTTCTTTAGTTAATAAAATCCTCACTATTGGAAAAATATCCCTGAATAGTTTATATAAATTGTTTGCTAGAATTCAGTCTGAATAGTCCTCGTGGGAACGATACTGTACTTATCACTTTATTACTTGTCGACCACGTATACTTGCGTGTGCGTTGGGAGCAACAAGTTTTTGGCTCCGTTGCCGGGGACTAAACAATTGACTAATTTTTTTTTGAACAATTTATTACTTTCTATTCAGGTTTAATTTTTGTTTTGAGTTTTGTGTTGTTTCAGGTATTAGGTCCTGCTTGATCTTTACCTACAGGAATGGCATCAAAACTAGCTTTAGCTGTGCGAGATGTTGCTCTCCCCAGCCTGGAGGGGGTAGCGTCTAGCATAGTTAAGCCCGCTATCACCTGGCAGTTTGAGATTAAGTCCGGCATGATTCTGTTGCTGCATGTGACTGGGCAATATGCTGGATTACTTCATGAAGATCCACAGCAACACATTCAGAATTTCCTGGAGATCAGTGATACTTATACACCAGCGGGAGTTCCTACTAATTATGTTCGCTTGACGTTGTTCCCGTTTTCACTGATTGGGGCAGCAAGGAAGTGGTCAAAGGCTGAAAAGTCTGGGTCTATCACTACTTGGGAGGATTTGGCTAAGAAGTTCTTGGCTAAATTTTATCCATCTGCCAAGACAGCCCGGCTGAGGAGTGAAATTATGTCCTTCAGACAATTAGAAGGAGAGTCTTTGTATTCAGCCTGGGAGCGATTTAAAGCTTTATTGAGAGATTGTCCACACCACAACCAATCCAATGAGGTTGTTGCACATACTTTTGTTGAGGGGTTGAATGCGCATAGTAAGATCGTGGTAGATGCTGCTGCTGGAGGCCAAGTATTAGCCTTAAATTTTGACCAGATATATGATTTACTAGATAAGTTTTTGCAGAGCAATCCTGATTGGCAGGGAGATGGTAGAGCTATTACGCAGAAATCTGCGGGGGTACTTCAGTTAGATGCAGTTTCAGAGCTAAGGGCGAGGATGGATGCTATTTCCAATCAAATTAGCAAGTTAGCTCTGCCAAAGACTCAGCAACCAGTGGCTCCAGTGCAACAACTCCAGAGTTTTTGTGAGGTTTGTGGTCAAGACCATGCTACAGAGGTTTGCCCCTCTAATCCAGAGTCAGTTTATTACGTGGGTAATCAAAACAGGCTGCAGGGTCAAAATCAGTTTGGTAATGCTTATTATCAAGGCAATACGAGAGCCCCGAATAATTACCACGCACTTCCAGCTCCACCACAGCAGGTTAGCAATTCAGTTGAAGATATGCTAAAGCAGATAATGGCGGGCCAGCAGAGAATGATAGCTAACACTGCAGCCCATGCACAGGCCATACAAGATATTGCCAATGCTCACAAGAACCTGGAGCACCAGTTGGGGCAGTTGAAGGGAGAAATAAGCACTGTTAAAAAAGAGCCTGAAAAATGTCTTGCAGTGACTTTAATTGAAGATGGAGAGCTGATGGCCAAGTCTGAGGAGCGAGCTGAAATAGAAAAAGTTGAAAAAAGTGGAGAAGGTAAAGAAGAAAGAAGAGAGAAAGGAGGCACCTCTGCCGCTTCCACCATTCCCACAGAGACTTATACCATCGAAGGACCTGGCCCAGTATCAAAGATTTGTGAGTATGTTGAAAGAACTTCAAGTTAATATTCCTTTGACTGATGTGTTCGAATTGATGCCATCCTTTGTGAAGTTCTTAAAAAAGATTTTAGTCAAGAAGAAAAAGCCTCAAGAGATAGATACAGTTGTGTTAGTTGAGGAGTGTAGCAAAATCTTGAGCAAGCTACCTCCAAAGCTTCAAGATCCTGGGAGGCTTACTATTCCTTGTACCATTGGAGGGCATAATATCACTGGTGCACTGTGTGATTTGGGTGCGACCATAAATCTCATGCCTCTATCTGTTTGCAAAAGGTTAGGGCTAGGAGAAATCAAGCCCTCTTCAGTTACTCTTAAGATGGCGGATGGATCACTCACTCACCCTGATGATAAGTTGGAGGATGTGTTGCTAAAAGTTGGTAAGTTTACATTCTCTGCTGATTTTGTAGTCCTAGATTATGAAGAGGACCGGGAAGCTCCAATCATTTTGGGGAGACCATTCTTAGTCACCTCGAAGGCAATTATTGACATGGAGCTGGGTGAGATGACTGTTAGAGCGCATGGAGAAAAGGTTACTTTTAAGGTGTATACTGAGAAGGAGCACATAGCTAAGGTTGAAGAGTGCTCTATGATCGAATGTGTCAGACAAGAATATGGAAGTAAACCACATGTGAAGTTGAAGATGGGTTCTCTCAAAGAAAGGAAGAAAGCAAATGTTCGGCATAAGAAGAGAAGACATAAATGCTGGAAGTGAGCTAAAGGTGTCGTCGTGCCACGACGTTAACTAAGGCGCTTCTCGGGAGGCAACCCGAGTTTGTACTTGTATTATTTTATTTATAGTGTCATGTAGTTTTTATTTTTCCTTGGATTGCAGGTTCATGTAATGTCCGGTTTAAGTGTGGGGTGTCCTCACCCTTACCTAATATTGATGACCTGTTGGGGGAAGTCTGAGTACCTCATACTATATGGAAGCTTGGAGGATGCTAGCACCAAGGACTAGAGTCTTCAGGGAAGTTTTCTTTACCTTGCAGTTTCTTATTTTTAACACTGAGGACAGTGCTTAGTTTAAGTGTGGGGTGGGGAACTACCCTTTGATTTATTTTTGAGGTTAGGGATGCATGTACCGTAGGATTTTCTTTTCTCACTTGACTTTATTTTGATTTGTTTCTTGCTTTAATATATGAAAAAAAAATTAGAAAACCAATAAAAAATTTCAAAATGATTTTCCTTTTAGTTTTATTAGTGGTACATGTCATCCACCCCGTGGTTTTTCTTATGGCCTCGGTTCTTTTCCACGGGGGGGCCTTTGAACCGGGTAGTTTTTATTTTTAGGATTAGAATAGTTAGTATAGGTGACCCTAGACGAAGGAAATAGGTAGAATTCTAGGTGCTTTTGACTTGTTTGATACCGGTGGACTTGAATTGATTGCATGTGCTATTTGTGGTGTCCGTGGGTTTTAAATTGTGATGCATGCCTAGGAAAAAATGGAATGACCCCCTTGAGATGCTTGAGTCCACTTGCTTGACTTTATTGTGAACCTTTGTGCATTAGTGCTTAATTTTCCACAAGTTGCACTCTTGATGCTTGATTGAGAGTTGTTGATGGAACTTTTTTTTTGTGTGGATCATGTGCAATGTGTGTGTGAGGCATATTCTTGTTTGCTCTATGTTTGCATATTAATGTCTAGAACTTGCCCCGTGTGTGTGCAAAGTGAAATCCTAGGGTTGCTCTAGTCGGGAAATGATACAAGGCCTTCTTTTGATTTGCCTACCCTTACATATACACCTTGAAAAAAATATTGTGATTTCTTTGACTCTTTTGTTGGCACCCACACCCTGAGCCTACCCATTTGTTCTAAATTGTCTCTTTTGGCCCTTTACTCCTTAAGCACTTTAGTTGATATTGTGTTATTATTTTGGAGTTGTGGTTGGATATTAGGAGGTTTTTGAGTGGAACTAATGAAGGGAAATACTTGAATGAATTGTGTAGTAAGTTGTTGATGAGCATTGGCAAGGTTGGAAAGCAATGAAATTGAAAACTAAAAAAAAGAGCAAAGTTGAAAAGAAAAGAAAAAAATTTTGGAAAAAGAAATAAAGAGAAAAGAATATCCATTCCTTGCTAGTATGTGCTTAAAAGAAAACTGCTACTTGTTGAGAAGGTGTGTGTGTGTGAAAGTTGTTGATTTGGTGGCTTTGATGAGAATTGTGTTTGAAATAATGGTGATGTATTAAAAGTGCTTAGGGAGGTAGTCACTATTACCCATATGCATCCTACCCGCCCCTTAGCCTACATTACAACCTTTTTAAAGTCCTAGTTAATCCCGATTGGAGTGAGCTTACATTAGTGGAGTCCTACACTACGGGCAAGCCTAGGGTACATTGTGTGTGACATGTGAGACTTTCATGAGAGTGAGTGAATTCATCTGTTATTGCCCCCGTTCTATTCATGATATTTATTGTTGTGTGTGATCTTTGGGGGGGCACTCTTTTGCTTCATATTGCTGAGGGCGCATGGTTTGCATGAAATAGATGAAGTTGATGGTTCTTGGTTGAGTAGATAGGTGTGACTTTGTGGGAGCATGGTTGCAATAAGTTGAGTTTGTGCATTTGAGCTATTTTGGGGTGGTTGCTCTCATATTTTTGAGTTTGTTAAACTGTTGGCATATTGGTGGATCCATCGTAGTCATGTGTGCATTTGTTCAATGATCGGTATCAACCATAGTCATAGGCAGACCTGTTTTACCTAGGTTGGGAAGTTAGTTGTGGCTTGCTCGAGGGCGAGCAAAGGTTCAAGTGTGGGGTGGTGATGTTTGGCATTTTACGCCAACGTTTCCTTAATATTTCCGCATGTTTGAGCTTGTTATTCGCTCGTTTTATAGTTTATGAATGTGGTTTTGCACTAATTTTATGTCGTGTTTATGTAGGTTGTTATGCAGTGCAATTGGAGCTTTAAAGAGCATGATCGAGCAAGAAAAGATTGGATTTTGATTGAGGATTGGATCGAGCACACGAAGGCACAACACGAAGCGAGCACAGGAGCAAGGGAACAGAAAATTGGCCTGGCGCTTTGGGGCACGTGGGGCGCCACTTATAGCGCCCACTGCCTGGCGCTTTTTCCCACGTGGGGCGCCTCAAAAGCGCCCAACTCTCGACGTATTCTGCTTGTCCCAGCGCGGTCGGGGGCGCGGGGCGCCCGTTATAGTGCCCCTGGAGCGGATTTTTACTTCCTATTTCGTCTAGGCTTGGGTCTAACTTATTATTAGGTGTTTGTAAACCCTATAAATACTCTTTTACTTAGTTTTTGATAGGAGTTCAGACTTTGGAGCAAATTGGAGAGCTCATAACATCTTGAACAAGGGTTTTTCTTCCTTCCATTAATTTATTACATCATTATTTCATTATTTCATCAAATCTTTGTGTTGTTATTATGAGTATGCGTAGCTAAATATATCGTTCTAGGGTTAGAGTATTTCATGAAAGTTGATGTTTGAAGATTGATTTCCATTAATTGAATCCCATAACGGGTTACTTATTCTTTCTTGATTTCACTTGTGTAATCGTCAGGGCCCGATTATTACGCATTATATATGGTTTTTAGATTGAACTCGAAAGAGGAAATTTAATTATGTAATAAGAAAGAGTAGGACTAGTTTGTGAACCCGGGCATCGGGGAACCAATTTGTGAGTAGGATCGACATATACTTGCTCGCCTAGTTTAACTAATTACAGAATTCGTTAATGCGTGCACGTGATTCAACCCATAGACATATAGGGATTTGAGTAGCCTGCATAGACCGTGAAGAATCGAAAGGTTTTCATGGGTACATTTACTCTGTTAGTTAGTAACCTGGGATTTAAGAAGTGGAATTAATTGGAAAACTCAACTGGATTATTTGTAACTCTGACCCTGGACCGTCTCCTTATTGCTGATAACAACCAATTTTTGCTCCATTGTTTGAATCCACTTCTACCATTTTAATTACTGTTCTTTAGTTAATAAAATCCTCACTATTGGAAAAAGATCCCTGAATAGTTTATATAAATTGTTTGCTAGAATTCAGTCTGAATAGTCCTCGTGGGAACGATACTCTACTTATCACTTTATTACTTGTCGACCACGTACACTTGCGTGTGTGTTGGGAGCAACAATTATCATGCAAGGAATTCATCTCATCTTGCATAGCATCTAACCACTTTTCTTTTTCTTCACTTTTCATGGCCTCTTCAAAACATTCAGGTTCTCCCCTATCAGTGAAGAGTACCCACTCACTGGGAGGATACCGAGATGAAGGTACACTCACTCTAGAAGATCTTCTGAGTGAACTCTCTAGAGCATCAACAGTGATTGGTTGTTGGCCAACCATATTATCATCAACTGGAGCATCAACAATATCATCAACCTGCTGGTCATTCTGAACATGATTATCAACATGGTCATCAAACTGAATTTCAACATTTTCTTCAGGTGCAACAGTCACAGGAACTGGATCAAAATCAACTAAGCTCTCACTACTCTGAGAATCAACTTTCTCAGCCTTATCAAAATCTTCAATTGTTTGGTCTTCATAGAATACAACATCACGGCTTCTAACAAGTTTCTTCTCAATTGGATCATAGAAACGATAGCCGAATTCATCCTGATCATAACCAATGAAGATACACTGCCTAGTTTTAATATCCAGCTTTGACCTTTAATCTTTAGGAATATGCACAAAAGCTCTACAGCCAAAGACTCTCAAATGATCATAGGAAACATCCTTACCAAACCAAACTCTATCAGAGACATCACCATCCAAAGCAACAGTAGGAGAAAAATTGATAACATAAGTCGCAGTATTAAGTGCTTCTGCCCAAAAGGAATCTGGCAGCTTAGCCTCTGAATGCAAACATCTAACCCTTTCAACAAGTGTTCTGTTCATCCTCTTTGCTAAACTATTTAACTGAGGAGTCTTGGGATGAGTCTTCTGATACCGCATACCCTGCGCTCTACAATAGCTATCAAAAGGAACAATATATTCACCACCATTGTCAGTGTGGATGCATTTCAATTTCATCCCTGTCTGTCTCTCAACCAAGGCCTGAAAATCCTTGAACACATCAAGTACCTGATCCTTGGTCTTCAAAGGAAACATCCAGAGCTTGCGAGAATGATCATTAGTGAAAGTCACAAAATAAAGTGCACCACCTTTAGATCTTTCTTTAAAAGGACCACACAAATCAGAATGTACCAACTCCAGCAAATCAGGTTTTCTCCAAGGCGGATGACCGTGAAAAGGAACCCTTTTCTGTTTACTGGCTAAGCAATGAATACATTTCTTCAATTTTGCTTGTTTCACACCAGAAAGCAAATTCTTCTTAGCTAAACAATGAATCCCCTTCTCACTCATATGACTCAGCCTTCTATGCCGTAACTCTGATGAAGCATCACTCTCAACCATATTTACTGAGTCACTAGAAATGGAGCCCTACATAGAATACAAGTTACTAGACTTGTTGCTTCGAGCCACAATCAAAGAACCTTTAGTCAGCTTCCACTGGCCATTACAAAATGTGCTACAATAGCCATCATCATCAAGCTTTCCTGCGGAGATCAAATTCAGGCGGATATCTAAAACATGTTTGACATTTTTAAGAACTAACCTTGAACCATTGTTAGTTTCCAAGCAAACAGTACCATGCCAATAACCTCAGTTTCACCATCATTGCCCATTTTCAATACCCCAACATTACCAGGAGTATAAGAAAAAAAGAACTCTCTCTTCGGCGTGACGTGATAAGAGGCACCTGTATCCACCACCCAGCTAGTCTCATGGCAAACCAAATTAATAACATCATCATCATAGGCAAAAAGAAGATCAGCTTTAACAACAGTAGCAACGCGATTTTCATCGTCGCCCTCTTTCTTTTGTTGTCTCAATTCTTTCTTATATTTGAAACAAAACTTCTTAATATGCCCTCGAATGCCGCAATGATCACATGTAAGATTTTTATACCTGGACCTCAACTTGCTTCTACTTTTATCTCTGTTGTTCTGACTTCTGAACTAGTTTCTCCCCCTGTCCTCAGTAGCGAAAACATCGGAGTGTGAAGTTGAAGAAGATGAGCCTTGAGATTTTCTTGAGAAGATGAGCCTTGAGATTTTCTTGAGAAGATGAGCCTTGAGATTTTCTTCTCATTTCTTTATTTAAAACACCACTGTTAGCATATTCTATAGTTACAAAATCACTGGGAGCAGAATTATTCAATGAAACCTGAAAAGTTTTCCACGTGTCAGGAAGAGTATTCTAAAGCCAAAGTCCCTGAATTTCTTCGTCAAATCTCATACCCATACCGGATAGCTGGTTAAGGACGCCCTGAAAATTATTAATATGATCAGAAATAGGACTGCCCTCTTTGTATCTGATATCCATCAATTGCTTCAGCAGGAACAAAATTATTATTGCCAGTTTTGGAAGCATAATGTGTCTCGAGCTTCTCCCACAAACTTCTAGCAGGTGTCTCATTCACAATATGATTACGAACATTGTCTTCAACACATTGTCTAATATAACTACAAAACTGTAAGTGTTCAAACTCCTAATCTTCATCTGATATAGCCTCGGGCTTCCTAGAAGCAAACACAGGTAGATGCATTTTCTTGACAAATTGAAGATCTTTCATCTTGCCTTTCCAAATATGGTAACTACTGCTATTTAAACTAACCATCTTGCTCATATTTGCATCCATCATTCAAATAGATAAACCACAATCAAATATAACCAGAAGCTCTGATACCAATATATTGGGAAGAAACCAAGAAAGACACAATATTGCAAGACAAGGTAAATACGGAAGGAATACCCAAGTCAAAACTTCCCACACTATTTGAATACGAGGAGCAAACAAAGTGAAGCACAAATGGTAACGGGGAAGCCACCAAACAACAATAACAATAGCAAGACAAAGTAATTCAACCAAATGCAAGAGACACCAAATTTACGTGGAACACCCCTTCAATGTGAATAGGTAAAAACCACGAGACTCAAGTCCACCAAAGCTCCAATAATAAATCAACAAGAGTAAAAAGTTCTCCAAAATGGCTACGCAACAAGTGCCAAATACGAAAAAATAATACATATACCAAAAGCACCAAAACTAGAGAAGAAATGAGTAAAATTACCAAAAATGCAGCTACAGTTCACGAGCTAAATTCTAATTCTACAGAGCTCCAAATTGATCCCTTCTAGTTCCCAATTAAAGAATAAGATGAGTGGAACGTGCTGTCCAAAATTCAGCTTAATCGGAGTAGAAACGAAGCGGGAATCGCCTTTCAAAATCAGCTGCAGTGTGTTGTTTTTTTGCAGAAAAATCTGCACTATACTCTCACTTTCTCTCTCTCTATGGCTGTTGTCTCTCTCTTGTATATTCCCAAAATAAGACATAAGAATGCTTATATATGTCTTGACATTAGTGGGCTTAGGGCATATAGTGGGTGGTCCAAAAGTGAGCTTTTAGTGATCCACATAGAAAGGGAAATAGGCCCAAAACTCCAACAATTGGTACATGTTCAAACAATGGAGAAAGGGTTACTCCGCTTCAGATTTCATATTACCAGTTAAAACCAGTTCTTTATATTCGAAATTCTCGGTAGGTAGAATCTCACATGGATAGGTGTATTGGTTGAACTTTTGTTAGAAGTACATAGGTTTTAGACAATCTTCTTCTCCTGAGTTATATTCTTTTGTTGAGTTAGATTCAATGTTTATTTTCTCAATTTAATATTAGCGTCATACTCATTTATAAAGTTGGGCTAGATATCAGGCTTTGTACGTTGCTCCACACTGCATCACTTTAGCATGTGAGTTGAGCATATAATTACTAATTACTAATAGTATGAAATCTTAGACGGCAATCCTAATTGCTAGCATTCAAGTTATATAACTTTTAGAGCTGAGCTAGGGAGCATCATACCAAAATTTCCACCAGTGTCCTCTCTTCCACTTAGTCCAATATGAGTTCACCCGATACTAGTGGCTTAGTATTAGGAGTTTGCCAAAGAAGCACCTTCGTAGTAACATTTGTTAAACACTCAAAAACGCCGGTATTTAAGCAACAACCACCACAAAATACCTCTGATTAACTCTAGGTGTCATTCCAGCAGTAAAATAGCCGTAGAATAACCTCGCGATGGTGATGATTACAGCAGTTTTGTAAACAGTTGTGGGTTGCATGCTAATTTTCTTTAAAACTGCCGTTAATAGCATGTTTTGTTGTGCTGATAAGAAACAGTTGTGGGTTGCATGTTTTGTAAAACTGCCGTCTTCTCCAATTGGATAGTAACTGAGAGATACTACCAAGGTGTTGCTTTTGGGCTTGAAAAATTGATGAAAATGATTGCTGAGGTTGGCGGTTTCTGTCCCACAAAAGAAAAAACAATGTAGACGACTAGGAATCTCTTATGTTAAATTAAAAATTATTGCTTCTAACACATGTTCATCTATAGCTTTTCCATCTTCTCTCATAAATATTTAAATATTTTATGAAGTCGTTAATTTTAGAGGAAGAGAGATTGAGAGTGTGAGAGTGAGAGAGAGAACGAGATACTTAAAATGACAAAGGTCTAAAGTCAACTTTCTATAGTTTAGTTTAACCATAAGATTGTCTAACCAATAGAGGTTTTACATTATTTTTTTATGAATAAGTACTATACTCCTGACATCTAACAAATTAAAATAGATTAAATCTTCAATTAACAAGAAATGTGCTTTTCGTCTCTCCATCAACAAATTCTCACAAGTTTAATGAATTTTAACTTAGATAGAGAGAGCACTATAAAGTATTTCAATTTTGTAGTTAAACAACTTGAGAGCAAAAAATTAAGAAGACAGTCTCAATCTTAAACTTTTACAAGCTGCGGTGGGCACCTCCGTTTTATTGCCAAAAGAAAACCATCAAGCTACCAAAATAGGGAATAGATACAAAAGAACACGAAACATGTACCTCAAAACATTCACACAATAGACATAATTACAAAACACAAAATGATTGAAAAAAGAAATTTAAGAGTCCTTTCAACTATTAATTCACAGCTGCACAGTGTTTCCTGATTTCACCAGTAGAACCAGTCTTAACTTCAACTCTGCCCATTTTCTCCATGGCCTTGGCAAATTCAGCATAAAACTCTTTGAGTGATCCTTTTGCAAGTTGGTTGATGTATGATTTTGTTGTTGAACTTGTTGTTAAGGCTGCATCAGATTGGAACAGGCCTCTCCTCTTCAACAGAAGCTTGTAGTAACTAAGATCAAATGTCCTGAAACTACCAGGATCCATCTCAACTATAGTGGTGTTGTCATTGACGGATTTGCATTTTTTGCCCTTAAGATTGGCTGCATATTCGCTGTCTAGAGATGGATCTTGTGTACCAAAAGCTCCGGTGAAATTGTATAGACGTGATGAAAATGATGGACAGTGAGAAATTCCAATGGTGTGAGCACCTGAAAGAAAATATAATGGAGCATGGTAGTTATTGTCAAGATGTTAAAGCTCTGCATACAGGGCAAAAAATGTGCCTGTATTTTGACTTACCAGACAATAGAACTAAGTCTTTAAGATCAAGACCCTTCTTGGCAAAAGATGTCTGGAGTCTAGTGAAGTTACTAGTAGGAGCTGGGATGTCTGCTAAGGCTTCTGAGGCATTAGACATTCTTCCATCTCTTCTACCAGTTGGCACATTCCAGAAAGGACCTCCCTGTCCTCCCAATAAGAAGAAACAATGAGAAATAGGAAGTATTTAAGAAGTTTAGTCTTTATTTATTCAAAAATTTTATCACCGTGACTACGACAGAGTCTCTAGCAGTCAAGGCAACAATATCAGCACAAGAGACAACACCAGGGCATTCAGCTTCAACTACTTTCTTCACTGCATCAATGAATGAAAATCCTCTGAGTGTCTGATTTGGGATTGCCGTCTTTTCGGTCCGGTTTCCTGTACTCTTAGTGGAATTCAGGAGCACAGAAGCATCACAGCCCTGCCAAGATAAAGAATGAGCATAATAAAATAGTACACTTGTGAAGTGCAATGTAGCAAAATGAGGAACTACACGTTAAAATTGGCAATACATATATAGTTACCCTGACAAAACAATCATGGAAATGCATTCTGAGTAAGGCAGCCGCAAGAGATGGGGCATTAGGAATGTGCTTGTGGACATAGTCTTGAATGATCTTTTCTGCTTTTGGGCAACTCTTGCCATAGAAGTTGAGCTGTAACTGAGCATGGCTGGACCCCAGGATTATTCCTAGAAAAACCAATACTAGAGAACCTGAATAGTTGAATGTAGCCATTATATTACAATGCTACTTAACTTTCGAAGAGATCTCTCTGTTTGTGTTCTTGCTTTTCTCTGTACACATCTACTCGCTATTTATAGGCACTTTGCTGTTTCAATCAACTAACAATGCATTTATCTTAATGAGTACTATTTGTCTTCTTTTAAAAAAAAAAAAATTGTCTTTTTATAGCGTAAAATAAGTTGATTAGTTATTAGTCTGTCACTTATTGAACTTAATTGCCAGTCAGATAATTTATTTAATTAAGTTGACCCATCGACCTTCTCGATTTGTGACACATAAACAACTCCCCATTTGATTTACTTTAACAACCGGACCAAGGGATAGAAATCTTCAAACATGAAATACAAAAGTTCTGGCCAGAATTCTCTGGTAATTACTGAGGAACAAACATAGAAAATGCAATTGGGCTTATATACACATTTTGTCTTTCCTCTGTCATGTTTTATCATTATCTGAAAAAAAACTACACTTATCTATGTGACGTTTATTATGTGTTGCCACCAGAGATGAATAATAAGTGTATGACAGTACCTGCTCATGGAGAATATCTAAGTTTAAAATGGTGCATGTTGTGAGGTCCAGTTCTTTTAACAACACAAACTAATTGTACCTGCTACCATAGCAGACAGAACATCTCATATTATATAGGTGCTTCTGGCACATAACCTTGTTAAATCAAGTTTCCCACCTGTTTTGCTACTTGTTTTATTTCAAATATTTCAGTGAGATGCGGTATTCGATAAATTAATTGCCTACAACTAAAGAAAATGACATTCCAACTCATCATCAACTCTATCCATATGCACTACCTAAACAGCGTGTTTCCAGAGCTGCTCCATGGTATTCAACAAATGAAGTACTAACATTTTTCTTTAGGACTTGAAGTTTTAGTTTCCATCATATTGTGCTTGGCACTTTGGTGATTCTGGATTCTTTTCTTTTCAAGCAAGAGCGATATGAATCCCAATACCCTCTGAAATTAGATGGTTAATACAAACATTTTCATTTGAATACATTGTTAATTTTATTTAAACATATATAAACAAAAAGGTACTAAAGAGTCCCAAGGTTGTAAATATTTGGACAGTTTTGTGTTGTTTGGGTATATCCATGTCCTTTATCCACTAAATTAGATCTTGCGATATTGATCAAGCCATGTGCCGTTGGATGATTAGAGTTGTGTATTGGGCAAAAATTGACGCGCTCGGTTAGCACCTCGGTATGACAAATCGAAGAGAAAACGAGTTGACGCTCCGAAGGGGAATGATCGAAGCAGACGATCAAATTATCGAAGGCGAGCTTCAATGTCACTACCGAAGGCGAGCCGCTAGTTGAGCTTCGGTGACATCCTTTTCAACCGAACAACAAGGTCATGCCACCGGGTCATACACTTGAACTTCGGTGGAACACCTCGGTTCAAGCGGCTCAGCAGCACACTACGTCAACCCACTAACTCTCCTATTAAATGTTCAGAACGTGGGTTGAAGCATGATTAGTCATGGAGAACGTGGGCAAAGGCCCTTAGCCTATAAATAGCACTTCATTTTACATTGTACTCATTCAGAAATATATACAGAAACTCTGCCAAATTTTGTACTCGTTACGATATATTGAAATCAAGTTACTTTCTCATGTTTTACGCTTATTTCTTGCATTTTCTTGACTTTGATATGAAGATTTGCTTATATTCTAACCCAAATTCGATTTGTGATCCTAAAACCGATTTAGGCCCATACAAATTGGCGCCATCTGTGGGGATATAAGCAGAAACGCTTTGTTCTAAAGTTCAACGTTCTTTTTCGTTAACGCCCGTAATTTTTCAACGACAACATGGCCGACAGCAGTAGAAATCTTAATGATCAGACTGACGTTCCGTCGAACCAACAGACCTCATCTCCAATGACAACTGAAGCCTTCCAAGCTTTTGTTGTTGCTTCGCTCAAAGCTCTTCAAGAATGGCAGGATGAGCAAGCGCACATCAACGCTGAATTATGCGCCTCGTTAGAGGCGATGAACAGTTCAACACCGAACGGCACCCAGCCTTCGGCTCCAAATGGAGGCATCCCGACCTTCGTTCCTACGGGCGCGATAATAAGGGGACCTCCCAATGGGGCCACGTCTGGGGGTTCGGGAAACATACCAAGCACAACGCCACACTTCGGGACAATTCCCACCGTGACAGAAACTACATCCTTGGTCGACGTTGAGAGGTTGACCAGGGAAATTGAGGCACGCGTCGAGGTGCTTGTTGAAGCTCGCGTCAAGGCACACGTAGAAAAGCGCGTCGAGAGCGTACCGGAGATAACAAAGACCGAAGACGAGCGTGATATAAATCAATACAGGGAGTTGCCATTTAAGCCCGAAGCGGCTCCAGATCTAACTCCTAAAAACTTCAAGCTCATGTTCTTAAAAAAGTATGATGGGACCACCGATCCCAAAGAGCATGTAAGGGAGTACATGGCGATGATAAAGAGCAATGACTTAACGGAAATAGAGCTCGAGTCAATGTTCTTAAAAAAGTTTGGCGAATCCTTGGAGAAAGGAGCGCTGCGCTTGTACATGTGTCTACCAGCAGGGTCAATTTTCACCTTCAAGGAAATGACCAATGCCTTCGTTAAGGCCCATACTGGGGCTCAAAAAATTCTTCAGACGAAGGAGGATATCCGAGGTCAAGCAACGGCCCGGTGAGCCACTTAAGGAGTTCCTTGAGCGCTTTCATGTTGAGCGCATGGAGCTACCTCAGATGGATGATACTCTGGCCATCATGGCATTTGAAAAGGGTATCAATGTTCGCAATTCTGACTCCGCTGCTGAATTGCGAAAAGAGCTTCAACAATACCAAGTTTTAACATGGGAAGATCTGCACAAACAGGCTTACTCCAAGATCAGGCTGGAGGAGGCTGAGTTTAAAAGCCGAGGTAATGATTACAAAAATCGAGGCGAATCCTCATATCGCACCGAGGCGTCGCGAGGAAATCCGAAGGGGAGGTATGAACCATGTACCTCCACAAGGCAGCCTATCAGCCAAAGGTTGGGAAATTCCTTCGGAAACTCATTCACTAGCCCACATATAAGCTAACGGCTCGGAGGAAAGGTTCACTACAACATGAACAAAAGAAATTCCTCAGGCCCAGCTTCGGCTTCAAAGAAAGAACTACCTCGGATCCCTGACTACAATTTTAATATATCGACCTCGGAGCTGGTCAATGTAATCAAGGGGACTGCTGGGGTAAGAGTACCCAAAGACATGAGAACTCCAACGGACAAAAGAGACCAAAACTTGCACTATGAGTTCCATACGGATTATGGCCATCGAACCGAGGATTGCAAAGGATTGCGCCTCGAGGTGGCTCATTTGTTGAAGAAAGGTGTATTGGCCGAATGCCTTATTGACAAGGAAAAGGACAACTACTCCAAGAACCGAAGTGATGGACAGTCACCTCGGGCTCCACCCCCTAAGAGAGTTGTAAATGTTATCACCGGGGGGGGGGGGGTCAGAGGTGAACGGGTGAATTTCGCGGCTGCGAAGAAATTCGCCAAGCTGTCAATCACGATGGAAAAGAGAACCAGAGTAGGAGGCTCGGGTAAAGAAATCGTATTTGATGATGACGATTGTGATGGGATGATGTTCCCTCATCACGATGCCTTGGTCATCATGTTAAGAATCAATGACTCAGATATCAAGCGAGTCTTGATTGACCCTGGTAGCTCGGTCAACATAATCAGTTACGGGGCCGTTAAAAAGATGTGGCTCAAAGGGGAAGTCGTCCCCAAAGCAACAGTGTTGACTGGTTTTAACAACTCCATGGAGAAAACTCTGGGTGAAATTACACTCAAAACATTTGCTGAAGGAGTAAGCAAAGAAACATTGTTTCAAGTGCTACCCGAGGACAGTGCCTACAATGTGATCCTCGGCAGACCATGGATCCATTCTATGGAGGCTGTTCCCTCCACGCTGCATCAAGTGATAAAATTCCCTACGCCTTGGGGGGTTTGATCAATAAAAGGAGAGCAACGAGCAGCAAGAGAGTGCTATTCGGTTGCATTGAAAAGTGGAGTCGCCCCGACCGGGCCAAAATAATAGCAACTAGCGCAACCGGGGTCAAGCGAGGAGGACCTCCGAAGAGAAGTTGAAAGATCCCGGTATGCATTAAAGAGCCTCGGAAATAAAAAGCCGAGGACTCGACTATCGAGGAACTGGAGTCTTTCATCTTATTGAAGGACTTTCCTGAAAGAAAGGTATTTGTCGGCTCGGAGTTGGACCCGGAGTCGAAGAAAGCAATCATTGATGTTTTAAAGTCCAACAACGATTGCTTCGCTTGGTCTCATTCAGACATGATTGGCATCGATACAGAGATCATGACCCACAAGCTGAATGTAAACCTAAAGTTCACCCCAGTGAAGCAGAAGAAAAGACATCACGCCGGGGTTAAAAAGAAAGCGATCGAAGATGAAATCACAAAGTTGCAATAAAATGGTTTCATAAGGGAGGTAAAGTACCCCGAATGGCTGGCTAATGTGGTCGTTGTACCAAAGAAAAATGGCAAGTGGAGGATGTGCGCAGATTACACTGATTTGAACAAGGCTTGCCCCAAAGATTCCTACTCATTGCCACAAATAGATAGGTTGATAGACTCCACGGCTGGACACAAAGTATTAACCTTCGTGGATGCTTATTCGGGCTACAACCAGATCCTCATGGATCTGAAGGACGAAGAAAAAACCTCGTTCATCACTGACCGAGGTACCTTCTGCTATAAGGCGATTCCCTTCGGTTTGAAAAACGTGGGAGCGACGTACCAGAGGCTGGTGTGTCGCATGTTCAAGGAGTATATTGGAAAATCCATGGAAGTTTACATAGATGATATGCTCATCAAGTCAATTCGAATGGAGGATCATCTTAATCACTTGAGGGAAGATTTTGCCATTCTAAGGCAATATGGCATGAAATTAAACTCTGAGAAGTATGCCTTTGACGTAGGGTCGAGCAAATTCTTGGGACTCATTGTCTCAGAACGAGGGATCGAATCAAACCCAGATAAGATCAAAGCCATCGAGGAAATCCCCGAAGAGTTGACCGGGGTGAAAGAATTCAGCGCTTAATTGGCCGAATCGCTGCCTTGAGTCGATTCATCTTAATGTCCTCGGAGCGATGCCACAAATTCTTCTATGTTTTGAGGAAAAACAACCACTTTGAATGGACACCGGAGTGTAAAGAAGTGCTGAAAGATTTGAAACACTACCTGGCTAACGCGTCGTTGCTCGCCAAGCCGAAGGATGGTGAAACATTGCTAGTTTACTTGGCTGTGTCCGAGGTGTCAATAAGCGCGGTGCTGGTTCGGGAGGAAGATGGTAAGCAACAGCCCATCTATTATGTGAGCAAGACGCTCCTCGATACTGAGACCAGGTACCCACACTTAAAAAAACTAGCACTTGCTTTAATTGTTACTGCCCGAAAACTACGACCTTACTTCCAATGTCACCCAATAGCTGTAGTTTCAACCTTCCCTTTGAGAAGTATATTGCATAAGCCCGAGTTAACGGGGAAGTTATCAAAATGGGCGATAGAATTAAGCGAATATGACATCACTTATCAACCCCGAACAACCATCAAGTCCCAGGTCTTGGCTGACTTCGTAGCTGATTTTAGTGTTGCAATTCTGCCCGAAGCCAAAATGAGAACTCAATATCGAAAAGAACAACTTCGGGACTGTAGATACTTCACACCGATGAGGCAACTAATTCTAGGGGTTCGGGATTAGGCATAGTGCTGAAAGCACCCACCGGGGAGAAAATCAGGCACTCGGTCCGGTTAAAAAAAGTGACCAAGAATGAGGCCGAATACGAGGCTGCTTTGGCAGGCTTGGAGTTAGCCAAAGAAATGGGGGTGGAAAGAATTGAGTTGAGATGCGACTCAAAACTGGTAGTAAATCAAGTGCTCGGTGAATGCACGACTTGAGAGCCCAGAATGCAATTATTCTTGGACCGAGCACAGAGGATTTTAGCCCAATTCCAAGAATGGCGAATTAAACAAGTACCTCAGGAGGAAAATACCGAGGCTGATGCCCTGGCAAACTTGGGTTCGGCGGTCGATGAAGCCCACTCGGGGACTAATTCAGTGGTTCGGTTGCTATCTGCACAAATGAGAGAGACGAAATTGTAGGTCAACTCGGTGGACCATAAATGGGATTGGCGGAGTAAGTTTATCTCTTACTTCGACTTGGGGACTGCCCCCCAAGATAAAAAGGAGGCCAAAAAGTTAAGGACTCAAGCAGCTTCATACCATATGATCGAGGGTAATTTGTACAAGAGGTTGTATTGCGGCCCGATGGCCAAGTGTTTGGGTCCAGATGAGGCTAGATATGTGATGGCCGAGGTACACGAAGGCGAGTGTGGCAATCACTCAGGGGGAAAGTCCTTGCTGCTCAAATTACTAAGGGCTAGGTATTATTGGCCCACCATCAGCACAGATGCAAAGGCCTCCGTGCAAAAATGTGATAAGTGCCAACGCCACGCACGGATGATCCATCAATAGACCGAACATTTGCATTCGATCGTATCACCATGTCCTTTCATGAAGTGGGGGATGGATATTGTTGGACCCTACCGAAGGGAAAGGGTGGTGTTTGGTTCATCCTCGTATTAACTTATTACTTTACTAAATGGGTGGAAACAGGAGCTCTCACCGAAGTTAAACAGAAGCAAGTAATCGAGTTCATCAAGAAGAACATCATCTGCAGGTTCGGTGTCCCGAGGGAAATTGCTTGCGATAATGGTAAACAGCTCATGGGAGCAGCCATCACCGATTTCTTCAAACAGTGGGGGATCAAAAGAATTGCTTCGACCCCCTATCATCCAAGTGCCAATGGCCAAGCTGTGTCTTCGAATAGGATTATAATCGAATATCTCAAGAAAAGGCTCGATGAGAAAAAAGGTCCTTGGCCCAAGGAGTTGCCAAGCGTGCTGTGGGCCATGCGGACAGCAGAAAAGAACAGCACCGGCGAGACTTCTTTTACACTTGCTTATGGTATGGATTCCCTTATCCCCGTGGAGGTGCGCGAACCAAGTATTTGCTACGCTCACACCACCGAAGATACGAATCAGCAAGCCATGCGCATAGAATTGGACTTGCTCGAAGAGAAACGAGAGTTGGCTTTGGTCCGGCTAGTTGCTCAAAAAAGACAAATTGAAGCATATCTCAATAATAAGGCCAAACTTAGAGATTTTAAAGTTGGCGATTATGTGCTAAAGGCTACAAACCAGGCAACGAAGGAAGAAAATGGGGGAAAGCTTGTCGCAAATTGGGAAGGAGCTTACAGAGTCAAAGCAATTGTCGAGAAAGGATCTTATCAAATTGAAGATCTGCAAGGCGTGCCCGAACCCTTAAATTGAAACATTTCCAATTTAAAGCGGTACTACTTCTAATTGAGGTGAATACTCCTTAATCTTTTTAAATTTACCCACAGCCTCGAGCCGAACAATGTTCCTAGGGCTTTGATCGAAATGTACTAACTCGCTCCTCGTTTCATTTTGCTTCACCTTTTCAGGAAGCGAATAAAACAACTTCCACTGCTTGGATCTTCATCAAGATTCACACCCGAACACTGGGGAGGGGGGGGGGGAAGTGAGAGGCGGTTTGCGACCGAGGTCGACACTTAGCTTCCCAACCAAAGCCTGTCTATTCGATAACCCGGGACTGATACCCGAAGAATAGACACCCGATAGTGGCATGTTTTTAATGTGTTTTTACGCCCAAGGTCTACTTGTACTTGGCTTTATGTAAATAGCCAATTTTGGCTCGGTGATCTTATCAATGAAATGAATTTGATTCTGTATCTCTTTGTTTCCACGATCTTGCACTTTGAAGCTGCACGTTAAATGTATCGGCTCGAGAACGAGACGTCGTTCTAAGTTCGCATCGGTTTTACTTAATTAAGCTTTGCAAGTGAAACTGCTCCTAAGTGTTCAGTTCGTGCAAGAATTAATACTTAAAAATAAAATGCAAAATCATATCATCAAAAGGCCCGAAGGCTGGTTATATTCATTGAAAGCAAATTGACCCGAAGGTCAAGATCATATATAAATTCAAAAGCCCGAAGGCTTTCATCAATCCAAATCATCTAGAACTAACTAAGAAAAACTTAATTTTGAGGTAAAACTTTGGCTTTGACTAGGCTTAGTTTAAAGGCATGAACTTAAAATCTTATCAAACAAAAGATCCAGCCTAATCTAGAAACCAAGAGAACTCCCTCTCACCTATTCACACAAGCAGGCAAATACCAGAATTACCTCACCACCTCCAGACCTTGTAGACACCAAGAAATAACCCTGCAAACTCCTCAAACTTCACAGAACATGCAGAAAACTATCACTATGAAACTCTGGCCGCGCACACTCACACACAACAGCTTCAGGATCTCCACATATACCCACACACCACCTGCACACCTTCAACTCCCTCATTACCTGAAGTAACCCATAGCTATGCTCTCACATACCAGGGACACAAGGAACAACCTATACCATACTTGAACCCATAGGACACCCTCAACTTAGGACTCCTACATGCCCTGATCCTATGCACTTACTAAACTTTTCCCCAAAACAACTACATACCTACAGGTAATCCTGCAACTCCTCTGACCAAACTACACCACCTAAATCAGCTCCTGGGCCAACCTTGATTACCTGCAACACCTATACCATACCAAAACCAACCACAAAACTCCTAAACTGCCTGCATTTTCTCCTACTAAGCAACACCACTTGCAAACTTGTACACCCACTGCAACATTTGAACAACTGATCTACAAACTCTTCTAACTTAACAAAACAAACATGGACCCTCTGCTATCACCTTTCAACATCTAGGAACTCCAACAACATCAGAACTTCTGGAACAATAACTGGACCAGACACTTTATGTAGAAACTGAACAAAATTTGGGTGAAAGAAAAAAATATAAACAGCCTCCCTATAAAATGAAGACTTGAGGATTAATTTAGACTAAGCAACTCAAACGATTTTCTTTAACTAAGCTTCACTTTCTTTTAAAAGAACAGTAAATAAAACCAGATCTTTATTACACAAAATTACTAATTTTAGCTCAAATCAACTTAGTCATAATTGACTAATAACTTACAATTTCAAAGTATCTTCAGATTCATACAAATGATAAAATTGACTAATCATACATTTCATTTCTATATGCTCAAATGAAATAGGATAAGCTTGAATATGAAATCGACTTAATCTACCAGCACAAATGTCATCCAGAAATAAGAAACTAATATTCAAAAATAGAAGAAAAGGATTATTACCTTTTGCGATGCAGCGATCCGGGGCGAGGATCCGAAGTAAAGCGACTCGAACAAGAGCGATGATTCGAACAAAGTCGACGACGACTTGAAAGGCAAAGCGACGATACCAAAACTAGAATGGAACAGAGACACTATGTTTTGTATAATCTTAAAGCTAAGACTAAAAAATATGATGTGAGCTCTGCTCCTTGTTCCTATTTTCCTTCACTGCCGCTGCTCCCGGACCCCTATTTCCCCTTAATGGCTGCTCAGCCCCCTCTAACTTCTTATAAGCTGCTATTCATAGCAGTCAATTAGGGTTCTCGGGCGAATGAGTTTCTGGAATAAAATCCCCAAAATAACCTCAAACAGTCTCAATTGGATAAGGTTGTACGACGAGGTGAGCTGGAGAGGGAGTGGGGTGAAGAATTTCGAATGAATCCGGGGGGAAATCCGGGTATTCGGGTTAGGGGATGGGTTGGGTTTAGGAATGAAAACTGAAACAAATGGGAGAATTTTTGGATTTAGGGATTTTTTGTTTATATCATATTTTGCATGTGTAGGACGAATTTTATCTCATTCTTGCGGTTCTGGCCTTTTTATCAAAATAATTGATTATTTTCATAATTTTAAAATTTACTCAATTTCAAATTTTTTATAACAAATAATTATTTTTTAAAAATAAATCGGGACAAAATTGGGTGTCAATAACTGCCCCTCTTTACCCGAAAGATGAAAGCGTTTTTTAGGGTAAAGAAGTTGATGGGAACCAATTTTGTCACGTTGAAGCCAAGGACTTTGATTCCAATGACCAAAGTGCGAAGCTTATGGTCATGGCCGAACTCCGGTCTCCGAGTTGCCTACATATCTCGGGCTAAAAGAGAATCAGGCCATCTGTAGTTCGACGACACTTAGACACGAAAACTCGCACGATTGACAGAAACAGACATATAAACAGGAAAGAATCTGACTGACCCCTAATCTGGAATGAAAGATTAGGTAAGACTTGCTTGTTCGAGTGCGATTCTTCAGATCCTCGTTGACGAGTCTAGCTCATATCAACAATTGCCCCAGTTCACTGCTAAGAAAGAGTTCCACGTTATGCTCCAAATGCTGCTGCGGTGCTGCTAATATGCTGTAATAAACTCGACAAACGGTAAGCATGTAACTGCAAATAAGGCTTAATAAATGGAGTAAGAAATAGATAATGAATAAAATTTGTAGATGCTGGTTTCAATGTCAATGACAAGCTCGTCTCCAATCAACTAGAAGAAATCCGGCTTTGTGAGGCAAGATGACTTCAGGGCCGTTGGTAGACTGAAAATAAAACAATAAAGGACTTCAATCCATAGAAACATAAAGTAGACTTAAATAAAATATAAGGATAAAAATGACGCCTTTCGGCAGTGACTCATGATCGAGTCTCCAGTTGTCTATGGTAGGATTCATAACAATAGCGCATTCAATTGTCTATGATAGGCTTCATATAAAGGCCTCCAATTGTTTATGGTAGGCTTCAAATGATAGTGGCATCTTCGATTGTTTACAATAGACTTCATAATGAGGCCCCAATTGTTTACGGTAGGCTCCATAACAATAGCGCCTTCGATTGTCTACGATAGGCTTCATAAAAGGCCTCCAATTGTTTATAGAAGGCTTTAAATGATAATGACGTCTTCGCTTGTTTACGATAGACTCCATAATGAGGCTCTCGATTGTTTACGGTAGGCTTCAATGATAAAGCCTTCGATTGTCTACGATAGGCTTCAATAATAATATCTTCGATTGTATTCGATAGACTTGATAATAAAGCCATCATAATAAAACTGTTGAGATAATGTAATCGATTGTATACGATAAATCCGATATAAAAGGTCATTGGAATAAAACCACCAATTGTATATGATTGATCCAATATAAGAAAACCATTGGAATAATAATATAAGAAGGTCATTGGAATAATACCACCGATTGTGTACGACAATTCCAAGAAACTGAAGCCATTTGAATAATACCATCGATTTGTGTACGATAGATGTAATATAAGAAACTGTTGGAGAAATACCACTGATTGTTTACAATGATCCCAATTCATAAAGCTATTGGAATAATATCACCGATTGTATACGATGATTCACATATAGTAAGCCATCAGAATACTACTACCGATTGTGTACGATAGATCAAAAGTAGAAAACCCCTAAAATAATACCATCGATTGTGTATGATGGATCCGATATAAAGGCTATTTTCTTCAATAATAACATCCTTGATTGTCTGCGGTACCAATGATACCTCAATCAAGTGTCTATGACAAGTTTTGGTAACAATTTTGTCAAAATAATATCACGGGTTGTCTACGGTAAATAATGACAATAAAGTGATGTCTTCAGTTGTCACCAATAGACTTGATGTTGATACTTGTAAAATAAATGGCCTGCAAAATAAAGTTTTCATTAAATTCGTATAGACAGGAAAAGGTCAAAGATAAAGGAGATGTAAAGCAAGAGTTTAAGCCGTCCTGCTTATATTTGGTGACGCCATAAAGGGTTGAGTGTTGTTCTTGAGTAAAACTGAAGTTAATGCTTAATTCCTGCAAAGAGTAAAGTAAGTTGTTAATAAAGAAATAAGGTTTTGATTAAGCAAGGGCAAAATAGAGGGAAAAATAAAATCATTTCGCGTATGCGATAAATCAAATAACGCTTCCAATCTCGGTTGATTATCTTGGCAACATTGTCCAATGTGTATGACGTTGCAAATTTTCCTCATTTTGCTGCTTTTGAGAATTTCTGCACTCAAAGAAAAATTGTTAGTTTTAGGAGGGAGGGTGAAGCGTTTGATTCATGCTGACTCGAGCCTTCATCCTGCAACTGCTTCTTTTTTCTCACTCTGCCTAGATTTGTGATCCGTCTTTTGAGACTTGGCCAACGAACTCTATCGTATTTCAGATTGTGAATTATATTTGCAACTCTGCAATATCCCTCAAAATAACTCTCGACACTTAGCCAACTTATCTTTGTCAAGCAATACGGCTTTTGCAAAATCTGCCCCAGTTATGATCTTTACGCCTTCAACTCATTTTTCAAAATCTGCCCCAGTTGCTATCTTTCAAATCTTCAACTTGCTTTGCGAAATTTGCCCCAGTTGACTTTTAGGGGGGGAACTAAAATTTTAATATTATAGAGTCGAGCCCGTTGAGAGCGCCTACGTATCCCTCCTTGGGAATCAGACCGTGCGTAGTTCTGCTTACATAAAGCTTTTGGGTAATATGACAATCTAAGTGCGAAGCCGAATCCGAATTGGAATGCCTACACATCTGCCTAGATGCATAGTTCGAAATTACATCATCAAAAATAAACAAGCCTAAAGCATTACAAAGTCTGATCGAGTCCGATGTGGATTGCTTACTTATCCTGTTGCCATTCCAGGAATCAGACCAAAAGTAGTTCCAAATTACATAAAAGAGGAAATAGGGGATTCATATGCTAGTGTAACCGAGCTCTATGTGAGTTGCTTACGTATCCTAGCCGTGGGAATCAGGTTACGCGTAGTTCGTATTACATAGAAAATACATTGAAATGAAAAGACTGATTTTGCCGCTTGTCGGGTGTAGTATCTCTTGATTGTTCTTGATTTGATATTGGCTAGGCATTTACTTTACCTTCTTTGGCAACCAAAATTTCTTCAATAAAATCTGCCCCAGTTTGGGTTTGTCTTGATTTGTCCTCTGCGTTGAAAGCTTTTGGTCCTCCCGACTTTGTAAGTTCGAGAGCTCTTCTTTGTTGTTTGGCTCTTTGGGATCACGATGGTCCCTTTTTCAGCCTCATCAACTGATATCAAGTGTATCCCATACTCATCATCTACCAAAGGGTTATTATCAGCAGGTGTATTCCCAATGAGTTGAATCGAACCTTCTCGGATTAGAGTTTCAACTACATTTTTTAGGCTATGGCAATTTTCAGTGTCATGCCCTAGAGCCCCTGAATGATAGGTACAATGTTTGGTTCCATCGAACCATTTTGGAAGAGGATTAGGAGTTGCATCAGCAATGGGGTGAATCAGTCCAGCTGCCCTTAGCCTTTCATAAAGCTGACTGTAAGGTTCCGCTAAAGGTATGTAGGCTTTATATGTCTTCTTGACAGGATTAGTGCGTGGCTTTGGTACGGCTAGGCGATTTTGAAAAGTGCGGACTTGGGGATTGGTAATTTCTGATTGGTGGCCAAATGATTGCTGGTAGTAAACGGGTTGAGCATTGTAGCCTGGATATGGATTGCTTTGGTGAGTAGGCTGGGAAAATGAGTTCTTGGTAATAATAATGCCAACTTCCTTCTCTTTTTCCTCTAAATTTCCCAAACCAGTCTGGATGGCTTGCGCAGTTGCTTTCACTGTAGCAAAACTTACAATTCTCCCCGTCTTAATCCCTTCTTCAACCATTCCTCCCATCATAAGAAGTTCAGAATATGGTTTACCCATCATAGGGAGTAAGTGCATGTAATAAGAATTATTTTGGGCTCGGATGAAGTACTTCACCATGTCTTTCTCAGTCATTGGTGGTTGCACCCTTCCAGCCTGTTCTCGCCATCTCAGTGCGTATTCCCTAAAGGTTTCTGTTGGTTTCTTCTTCAGATTGGACAAGGTTATAAGGTCAGGAGCCACCTCGACATTGTACTCAAACTGCTTTGTAAAATCATTGGCTATGTCATCAAACTCACGCCACTTGCTTATATCCTGTCTTACAAACCATTCAGCAGCAATACCTTCCAGACTATGACTGAAGAAATCCATCAAAAGTTCCTCTTTACCTCTCACAACCCTCATTCGGTTGAGATATTTGGTCAAATGAACAAATGGGTCACTATGACCATCATACATATCAAATTTTGGCACTTTAAACCCGGGAGGAAGAGTAATGTCAGGGTATAGATAAAGATTGCGATAGGAGATACTTTGACGCCCTCTAGACACTTGCAAATCCTTGATGGATTGCTGCATGATTTTCATCGTTTGGATTATCTCCCCTTGCTCAACTGTCCTTCCCCGCTTTTTCACGGTTACAGGCACTTCACTTTGTGGCACATAGTTAGTGAAATCCACGTTCTTACCATTGGGGTCATGCTCATAGTATTGGGCTTGGGGATATCCTTATCTTGGGTCATTGGCATTTTGAGGAGCAACAGCCACAAAAATGAGTGCTTTGGATTGTGGAGGACGAGGAGTATCCTTGGCAGGTAAATATTGATTGTGAGGCAAGTTGTTCTGGTTAATGAATGCATTTGGGATGTTGTTAACTGGTGCAAGCATATGAATGACACTGGAATTTAAAGGAATGCTTGGATTAGCAGTTTCAAAATTGGGATTCAGAGTTGATAGCATGGCTAGCGCATTTTTGTGGCTCGACCCTTTTATTCTCTCTAGTTCAGCTTGCATACATTCAATCTGCTTAGCCATTCTAGCAATTTGTTCATCAGGAACAACAACTGCTTGCTCATTAGAAGATGCAAGGATACCAGTCTGATTATCAATCAAATTAGTCATTGCTTGCTTCACTTTGGATTAGACGCTTAACCAACTCGGGAGTCAACACGAATCAAACTCTCTCTTTTGGGAGATAATCAAAGCAAAAAAAAAATTCAAAAGGTAAACTGTGTTAATTTGTGTGTCATTAACCACATTGCATACAATCACGTAGCGCGCGTCACGTAGCGCTTTGCATTTTAAACAAGTTTGATATGTGGCAATCACAGTTAGTTGAGCGTAAATGAAAATGCGGGCGCGTCCTACCCTGTAAGGTGCCTCTTTGTGCTAGAGGTAAGCCTAATCACGCAAACAAGTGGTAACGAAAAATAGTTCATGCCAGTTCTGAGCAATTCAGATTTAGAGTAAGCAATAATAATAATAATTGATAACGATCATTTATCCGCCTTGACACTGCTATTTCGTTATCCCAACTATCTTCCAAAGGTTGGTGTCAACCCGAAATTCTAACACAGCTCATGCTCTTCACAACATCTGCACAAAATTCTAAATCCAAATGCCTAAAACCTGAAACAATCCTCCATACCTTTTGCAAACATCCACACTCCTCCAAGCACAACTCCCAAATAGTTTACAACATCCAGAGGTGAAATTTTCAACCGCCTTCATAATGTCAGACTGCAAATCATAAAAGGTTCCAATTGACCTTTTACAAATAAAACCTAATTGGTCCTTGGCTTTGGACAAGCCTCTCAGCTTCCTAGATTTTGCAAGGCTCACAGACCTTGTTCATAGGGCTCCTCACTGGTCCTCGGCTTTGATCAAGCCTCTTTGTTTCCTAGGTAGCCAAGACCGCACTGGTCTTCAAGGCGGGACCCCATTGGTCGTTTATAGACATAGGAGCTTCACTCTCCTAGTATGCGACAAGCATACTTCAATTTTCATGAATGCAGCTGGACAGTCAATATAGGCCTGCACACACGCAAACCATTCATGAGAGGGACCCCACTGATCCGTTTAAAGACACCAGGGGCTTCACCTCTTAGATCTCACCATACCATACCATCTCCAAAACACAAACCAACCAAATCTGCCTAACTTACCCCGACTGCAATTCTGTCTTGTCCACAAAATTCTGCACTATGATGTCAAATTTTTCGTGGACTGCTATGACCACACTGATTCTGCTAAATTCTTCCATCTTCTAACCTAAAAGACAATATAGGAGACAAATTCTAAATTTGATTTTGCTCAAAACATGGTTAGGACTGAGGTTTCGTTATCACAGAACACATAATATGCATTGTCGTTGCGTTTCAAGAACCCGCTGACGTAAGGGCGGTTTCCTAACTATGGAGGCGGTACCAAGGACCGGGTCCAGACTAAGGTGTATATGCATGCATGTCCTAAAATCTCCTTCTAAGAGTGGGCTAACGGTTGAGGCTGATTCGACCTATGCGGGATAAACCTGGCCCCATAAACCAGTAAAACGGCCATGACAAAACCAGGCAAACCATACCCCAACTAACTTTGGTGACACGAAAGAAATTCAAAGAGTTAGATAGGACAATGCCCTTCATGTATTATTGCCCGTCACGCGGGCCCCCCGTGATGAAATCGAAGAGATGAAAGAGAATTGACAGGCTCCATGAGGGAGTAAATATGAACCGAAAGCAGACTATGCACAAATAAATATAATACATACTTTATAAGGCAAACCAAACAAACAGATATAATAAAGAAAATAATTAGACATGCTAGTTGCGAATAATTGGAAACCTTTATGGTCAAAACCTTTATTGTATCCCCCAGCAGAGTCGCCATGCTGTTGAACCCCCAAAAAAATTAACCCCGAAAGGCTAAATTTCAGGAATATTAACAGGATGGACTAACTTTTTTGGAGTTTTTGGAGTCGCCACCCAATTTAAGGAAAAACAGGGAACCAAATAAGCAAATGCGTGCAAAACTCCATTTTTGGAAAAAGGCGGTCTTTCAGAGATTCTAAAGGTAAGAGGTTTTGCTAATTTCGAAATAAGGTTTTTAAGGCACTTCCGAAATTCCATTAAAAACGGTTAATCCGAAAGTTTTCCAAAATATTTGCAAGTGCTATTTATGCGCTTTTCTAAAAATAGTTAATTGAACCATTAATTAGGTCAACTAATTAAATTTAGTAAGTTTTCAAAAGATTTTACAATTTATTTAAAAGCTTTAATTATTTTCAAAATAAAATAAAAAAAGCGCATTTTCCTTTGAAAATGAACGATTTGATCGTCCTAATTTCTTTGCCAACTCGTATGTGATAGTGTAGAAATGGCACTTGCTTAATTTCAACTTTAAAACCCGAGTTTCTCATTATAAGATGGAATTTAGATTTCAAGTCGCTTTTTGCAAAGTTGTTTCGGGACATTTAGAAGTTAATTAAAACTTCTTTATAAATTTTGACTTTCTAAAGAAACTACTTCGTATCAATAAGATAGAAGTCTTTTCCTATAGTCACTTATTAATCGTGGTTTTGAAAATTTACGAAATTTTACACGCATTTGCTTAAATGGCCTAATTTGCAATAAATTAAATAACAACTCAAAAAATAAAAGGTAATAACCATAAAGTAGGCAAATAACTCAATCAATAAATATTATTCATAAATATATATACATAATTATTCTACAAGTAATTTATATAAATATCCTAAAGCAAAGGGAAGACAAGAGTTAAAAGATAGAACCCGGAAAGCAAACTCGCGAAACGAGCCTTGGATTTCTAAATTTCTAAAGTCTTGAAAACTTTAGCCCGAGCTTAACCCCAATGCAACTCCAAGCCAATCCAATTTGTGAGTTTTAGCCAACTCGCTCCCAAGAGTTCATGCAAAGAAAATAACGGAATAAAGATTAGCATGTATTAATGGAAAGAGTTCCAATAAGTAAATTCGCGGACAGCAAAGAGGAAATCTTTAAAACAACGAGTCAAGCTAAACAAGCATGAAACGACCTCGGTTAGTCGTTTCGGAAGTTAGGACTCCGATTAGCGTGCTGATAATTGTAATGTCTATTAGGACCTGTCTGTAAAATTTGAGCTAAATCAGACCTCGTTTGGTAGGAATAGGAAGAAGATTTCAGTTTTTATTGTCCATAAATATTAAAAAGAGATTTTTTAGCTCGGTTTTGGGCGAATGAGCTCCAATTCGAATTCCGAAAGCGCCGTTAGGTTCGTATGATTATTTGTGACTTTTATGAACTTACAAAAGTGAATTTCGATGTTGTTCGGCTAGTTTCCGTTAAAATGCCGAAAGTTAAATAATTTGACTTTTTCATTTAAATTCGCATCTTGCGTTTCGGGAGTCCGATTTGAGATCCGCCTCCGCGAGTATGTTACATATATTTTGTATAACTTGTATGCAAAAGTTGGAGTTATTTTGAATATCGTAGGGTACCGTTTTAATTTTTACCGTAACAGCGAATTTTAAAAGAAAAATAAAAAAAAAGAGAAAAAGACAAAATCGAAATGGAATGGCGGTGACATAAATGACTATATCTACTTAGCATATGCTAAGTATGAAAGAGTACAAAAACGAAACAGTAACAGAAGAAACGAGATGACATAGTAGAAATTTGAAAAAATGCCAGAAATGAGAAAAGGGGCCGGAGAAAAGTAGAATTTTCACCCTGAAACATTCAGGTAATGATCCTAACATATTATTTGAGTTTATTACGTGTGTTTGAATATGTTTTAACGGTAAAACTTGGAATATTATACATCGTTTTAATAAGTTCAATTAATAGTTTAAAGGGTCAAATGGACCCCGATAACGAAATTGATTATATATTCGTACTCAGTGAGTTATGGGCAACATATAAATGTAAATTATTTGGGGTTTAGTTATGTGACCTTAAACCCTGTACATAGGCCTGGCCTGCGTATTGCGTATGCAAAGAGGGTATCAGGTTCCTATCCGGATTACCCTAAGACATAAAGAATGAAGCCTTTAGCCGAATTTGATATATTTTTCTGCTTATTGAATAGAGTGGGATCGTTTGGCAATGAATTCAAAGGACAAAGCGGTTGTTGAGTAATTGTGCTAACTTTGTAACAAGGTAAGTGTTTATATCCATTTCTTTGGAGGCACGAGGCCTCGTGGATTTTCTACCACGTGTTCGTTACTTGTGAAGCTGCCAATAGGCGTACTCATTACGCCTTAGCTTTGGATTTACATTGTATTATATGTTATGTCCTATTGTTGGTATTGTAATGAGGATCTGAGCATTGTACCCTGGCTGTAAGTTGGCATCTACTTCCCGACTGTCTATGAGAGTCCCGCGCCGGTGAAGGGTTATTATTGCATCACATTGCATCCATATGCCTTATATGTCATTCATATGCATTACATTGCATATCATATTGGGTGCAGGAGTATTCCGCCCCAGAGCAGGAGGATTCCGCTCCATTGTATCATATTGAGGGTAGGAGGATTCCGCCCCAAGAGCAGGAGTATTCTGCTCTTATGTCAGATATTGAGTGCAGGAGTATTCCGCCTCAGCTTTACATTATATCGGGTGCAGGAGTATTCCGCCCAGGAGAGTGGAGGAGTATTCCGCCTCTAGTTTATATTATATCGGGTGCAGGAGTATTCCGCCCCAGGAGCAGGAGTATTCCGCCCCAGTTAGTTATCAGATTGGATTCCCCTCGAATGAAGGAGTATTCCGCTTCGGGATGGGACTACGGGCACATGTGATCCTTCACATCATATTTCATTTCATCTCACTTCATTTTATTCCATCTCAATTCATACCATTGTGTAGACTTACGGTACATGATTACTGTTCTGCTTATATGTGCATTGCATATTTGTTGATATGTTTTTGGCACGCATCCTTGGTTGAGTTTATAAGTTTCTTACGTCTTTCCGGTTGTTATCTGGCTCTGCCTTTTTATAATTTAAATAAAAAAAATTTGGTCTATCTATTTCTTTTCTCCCTGGCTAGCTATCCTATTCTTTGAGGTGGCTAGTCTGCCCCACTTATTGAGTCCTTTTGACTCACCCTTGTTTATTGTTTATTTCTTTTCTATCTATTTCGTTTCGGCAGGTTCGCTCCAGGATAGAGTTCACCACGTTGTGAAGGAGAGAAGACGACTTCAGCTGAATTTTGAGGTAAAACTTTGGCTTTGACTAGTCTTAGTTTAAAGGCATGATCTTAAAATCTTATCAAACAAAAGATCCAGCCTAATCTAGAAACTAAGAGAACTCTCTCTCACCTATTCACACAAGCAGGCAAATACCAGAATTACCTAACCACCTCCAGACCTTGTAGACACCAAGAAATACCCCTGCAAACTCCTCGAACTTCACAGAAAATGCAGCAAACTATCACTATGAAACTCTGGCTGCGCACACTCACACACAACAGCTTCAGGATCTCCACATATACCCACACACCACCTGCACACCTTCAACTCCCTCATTACTTGAAGTAACCCAGAGCTATGCTCTCACATACCAGGGACACCAGGAACAACCTATACCATCCTTGAACCCACAGGACACCCTCAACTTGGGACTCCTACATGCCCTGATCCTATGCACTTACTGAACTTTCCCCCAAAATAATTACATACCTACAGGCAATCCTGCAACTCCTCTGACCAAACTACACCAGCTAAATCAGCTCCTGGGCCAACCTTGATTACCTGCAACACCTATACCATACCAAAACCAACAACAAAACTCCTAAACTGCCTGCATTTTCTCCTACTAAGCAACACCACTTGCAAACTTGTACGCCTACTGCAACATTTGAACAACTGAGCTACAAACTCTTCTAACTTAACAAAACAAACATGGACCCTCTGCTATCACCTTTCAACATCCAGGAACTCCAACAACATCAGAACTTCTGGAACAATAACTGGACCAGACACTTTATGTAGAAACTGAACAAAATTTGGGTGAAAGAAAAAAATATAAACAGCCTCCCTTTAAAATGAAGACTTGACGATTAATTTAGACTAAGTAACTCAAATGATTTTCTTTAACTAAGCTTCACTTTCTTTTAAAAGAACAGTAAATAAAACCAGATCTTTATTACACAAAATTACTAATTTTAGCTCAAATCAACTTGGTCATAATTGACTAATAACTTACAATTTCAAAGTAACTTCAGATTCATACAAATGATAAAATTGACTAATCATACATTTCATTTCTATATGCTCAAATGAAACAGAATAAGCTTGAATATGAAATCGACTTAATCTACCAGCACAAATGTCATCCAGAAATAAGAAACTAATATTCAAAAATAGAAGAAAAGGATTATTACATTTTGCGATGCAGTGATCCGGGGCGAGGATCCGAAGTAAAGCGACTCGAACAAGAGCGATGATTCGAACAAAGTCGACGACGACTTGAAAGGAAAAGCGACGATACCAAAACTAGAATGGAACAGAGACACTATGTTTTGTATAATCTTAAAGCTAAGACTCAAAAATATGATGTGATCTCTGCTCCTTGTTCCTATTTTCCTTCACTGCGGCTGCTCCCAGACCCCTATTTCCCCTTAACGGCTGCTCAGCCCCCTCTAACTTCTTATAAGCTGCTATTTATAGCAGTCAATTAGGGTTCTCGGGCGAATGAGTTTCTGGAATAAAATCCCCAAAACAACCTCAAACGGTCTCAATTGGATAAGGTTGTACGACGAGGTGAACTGGAGAGGGAGTGGGGTCAAGAATTTCGAATGAATTCGGGGGGATATCCGGGTATTCGGGTTAGGAGATTGGTTGCGTTTAGGAATGAAAACTGAAACAAATGGGAGAACTTTTGGATTTAGAGATTTTTTGTTTATATCATATTTTGCATGTGTAGGACGAATTTTATCTCATTCTTGCGGTTCTGGCCTTTTTATCAAAACAATTGATTATTTTCATAATTTTAAAATTGACTCAATTTCAAATTTTTTATAACAAATAATTATTTTTTAAAAATAAATCGGGACAAAATTGGGTGTCAACAGTAATTCAAAGAAAGTTTAAGGAATTGCAAGCGTAGATATATAGCTAACTATGTCTCTTGCATATCCATCGATTCCCCTCCAGGGCGGCTAAAATCATCCATTGCCGGCGCGGGTGCGTCTCCGACTTCATGACCTCGGTAACCCACTCAAGCAAATTCCTCGGTGGGTTAGCTAGAACTTTTTCAGCTGCAAATCATAAATAATGAAATAAGCACTAGCTACGATAGTCGAGAGCCTAAGGGGAAACAAAAGCACTTACGCTGAGCATTCCACACTTCGGGGAAGCCGAGTTCGGTTGACAGCAGCCTTGTAGGGATGAGCATATACCGGTCATTCCAGCCTCGGTCTCCGTGGTCTTCGATTTTACTCAAGATAGCGTACGACCCCACAGGTAAGAGGGCTACCACCAGGCTTTATGAAAATAGGGGTAGTAGAGGGAGATCAAGTGTTGGAAGGTGAAGGGCAATCCAGCTATATCGCTTAAATATTCAAGGGCTTAAACAACTCTCCAAACCCCGAGCCCCAATTGAGCCAAGCACAAGTTGTAAAATCTACAAAATGTGTCGATTATAGGATGGACTGGCAATTTAAACCCTATGGTGAAAGGATATGTGAAAACCGTAGAATACCGTTCAACTTGAGTGGAGGCAGCTAAGCCCGGGGCTGGAACTCTAATATCTACCATGGGGCCCCATCGACAATCAGCCCGAATGGTTTCAATCACGTCATCGGTTATCACACTTGGGCTGACATGCACCGATATGTTCCTTTTCTTTCTCTTCTAGGCGTCGGATTGGGCGTGTACCTTTAAGTCTTTGTCATTATTGAAACTCGAAGGGATGACCAATTGAGGATCTATTTCCACTTCGAGGGGAATCTTTTTCCTTGATTTCTTTGAGGTGCCAGCTTCGGTCTGAGGCCCCTCCTTGCTGGCTTTGGTTTCGCCTCTTTGGTTACTAGCCTCTCTGCTCACTTCAGTTCCGCCCGTTGGGCCACCTACCTCTCTGGAACTGGTGACGTCGTCCAATCCAATGTCATCTCTATCATCGCCATGGTCGTCACCACCAACATCAATATCAACATCATAACTGACTTCCATCGTGTCGCGACTGGCCCTCACCTTGCGCCGTTTAGGAGCAGTGGCTATCGAAGTGGCCTCGCCACCACCCTCCGCTTCAGTCATCTGCAGCGGTGTTACAGTGGGAAAAACATCCCCGCTCATCACCGCGGCGGCATAACGGTCGGCCCTCTCGCCGGAATCACTAGAACCATGCCCAGACATCGTCATTGGTGTAGTGTTAAGTTGGGAAGGAAACCGTTCTCAAGAAAGCTGGTTAAGAAATGGGAGCTTTTTGACTTTCGCGATCTCACTGTGTATGTGTCAAGAATTTTCAAGTGGAGAAGAAGACTGTTGAGTGAGGTATTTATAGGGGGTTGTACACGTGCAAGTTGCGGAAGCAATGATGACTGTAATGGTTGAGAAAGCGAAAAGTCAGCGCGACCGTTCGGTGGTCAACCAACGGTCGCCACGTAATGTGGAACAGTAATCCGAAAGTCGTGCGACTTTTTTGAAATTCTTGGATAGGGCTGAGCCACGTCGGCTTCCCCCTTTAATTCATTCCACTCCTCGATGACCTCGACGTTCATCCGAGGAGTGGGGGGACTATCTATATTGGGCAAAAATTGACGTGCTCGGTTAGCACCTCGGCATGACAAACCGAAGAGAAAACGAGCTGACGCTCCGAAGGGGAATGATCGAAGCAGACGATCAAATTACCGAAGGCGAGCTTCAATGTCACTACCAAAGGCGAGCCGCGAGCTGAGCTTCGATGACATCCTTTTCAACCGAACAACAAGGTCATGCCACCGATGTCACACACTTGAACTTCGGTGGAACACCTCGGTTCAAGCGGCTCAGCAGCCCACTAACTCTCCTATTAAATGTTCAGAACGTGGGTTGAAGCATGATCAGTCATAGAGAACGTTGTCAAAGGCCCTAGCCTATAAATAGCACTTCATGTTACATTGTACTCTTTCAGAAATATATACAGAAACTCTGCCAAATTTTGTACTCGTTACGATATATTGAAATCAAGTTACTTTCTCATGTTTTACGCTTATTTCTTGCATTTGCTTGACTTTGATACGAAGACTTACTTATATTCTAACCCAAATTCGATTTGTGATCCTAAAACCGATTTAGGCCCATACAAGTTGTTCTTACTAGTTCATATTCTGAAGCTGCAGCAGGTTTCTCCATGTCCTTACCAGCCATGCGTGCTAATTATCATTGAAGAGACGTGGGGAATGTCTGAAAGCAATAATAGTTGTTTTTGCAACAGTTACATGTATATGATTAGCATTTTATGTAATACTCTGTATTGTTTCTTCTGGTCGTTTTATCATAGTGATATTTTCTCTGTATATTCTTGCTCGAGGACGTAGACAAATTAAAACCTCATGGAAATCTTATGTTCATCTTTCTTGTTCTTTATATTGTCTTTTCGTTCTTGTAAGTAGCTTATCACAATTTGTCTGAAATATAATTTAGGCATAGTAATTGTTGTTTCGTTTGTGCAGCCTATATTGTGCATTTGTCGTAGCAAGATTGTCCAGTAGACTTATATGAACAGCATCTTACCGGTTTGCAAGGGACCGAGGGGGTGGGTAGTATGTTCTCCTAATGCATTTGGAAGCAATAACTTATAAAAAGGTCAACACTAACAAACTTACTGAATACAAAGCCTAAACATGTCACACATCAACCAATCTTTCAAATTATTTTCTCCACAGGAGAGATAAAGTACTGAAAATAAAAGAATTTCATCTTCCTCCTACCCTTTAAAAGATGATTAAAACAACAGAAAAGGGCCAATTTTTCACCTGAACTATCGCGAATAGAGCGATTTTACCCTCCATTTAAAATCACTCAAAAATATCCTTGTCAGATGATTTTTGAATCAAACTTCGGAAAAGGGTCATATCTACCCTTCTACTATCAGAAATTAGTTATAACTCACCTCCGTTATACTATTTGTTACTATCTACCCCTACCGTTAACAAAATCCATATATTTATTCCTCATTTTAACGGCCCTCTCAAAACCCCCACGTGGCAGCCATCCAGCCAACCAACCCATTTAATCCTTACCCAAATCAAATAACCCGTTTCCAACTAAATATGACCCAAACGACCTATCCTAATTAGATACTCAAAAAATACATAACCCCCCATATTTCCCTCTTAGAAAAATAAAAAATTTAAAATACATATTTTGAGGGCTAACTCGTAATCCGAACCCCGTAGTCATTTACCTTCTCAAGCTTTCTTAAGAAATTACACCCACCAGTCTGTGGCTACTATGAAAAAACTGAAGACGATAGAATATAAACAAACTTAACTAAAATTCAAGAGATGAAGATAGATTAATGCAACTTCTACTTCTACAATATCCTAACATGCTTGAAAATTTCTTTAATTTCACCTTCTCTAGCAGTAGGAAAAATTCAAAAAAGAAAAAGAACTTTTTCTTCATGACCATGATATTACTTCTCTGCTACTTGAAGTTGCAATGAGGATTAAAAAAAATAATTTCTAAAATCCAAAAATCAAGTTAACGAAGTGAGACTTTGGTCAATTTTGATAAATTTCAATCGAGACAAAAATAAGAAAATAGAAAAATAAAAAACCGGGTGAAAGATGAAAAAGATATAATCAAAAGTGTGTATAAATAAAAGTTGGCTTGTCTTGTTCATGTTATAATAGAAGACATAGTAACTGTTGGTTGGTCAAAAAACAATGAAGAAAAAATGATGGACTTCGAAACTTATAGTACTTGCAGCCTTGCATGTATGACATAGAAAAATTGAGAAGTTTGTTGGTGTTAATGGTTATTTTTCGTTTAGCTACCCGAAGTATGTTGTTTATCTTTGTCAATAAATTTCATAATTTCCCTTTTTTCACCAAATTTATGCCAAAGAATCATCTTCGACCAAATCCGAAAAGCCATAGCGTGGCGGGAAACATTCTTTGCCTGTGCATAAAGTAAATATCTGAGCTTCAAAATTTTTTTAGAGGAGATATGAGCCTCAATCTCATTTTTTTTCACTTAGCTTATCTTCCATCGTTGCTTCTGTTTATGTTTTGATCTTCTGTTCTTTAAAAGGCGGGCGCATGCAAACGCTCTGAGGCTCATGGGTGGGGCTTAGATTCGTGAGACTTATGCCTTAAGCGCCCGGCTGTGCGCCCACAGCACGCCTTGTACCCCACGTTCAGAGCTCGCCCAATAGAACTTATGCAAATCATCCATCTAATTCCCTAATTAAGAATATTCACCTATAACTTTCTATAAAAATTGAATTATGCAAGTTATATTCATCTATAGATATTAAAAAATTGAGTGGAAGATACAAAAATAGAACACAAGGGTGATTGAAATTGAGAATTTCATGAGGGTGAATATCAATTGTATATTTAATCTGAAAGTGCATAGTCGAGTTTTATATCATCACTTGTTATTAGTCTTTATGTCTTATTTTTATCTCTCAAAGTTACTATACTTTAATATTTTTGCAATGTGGGAGAAATTTTATATTTATCTATGAAAAATTATTTTTATAAATTATAGTAGTAATAAAATTCATTTAATATTCACTCTTAATTTTCACAAATTGTGATTTTTGAATTATTTAAAAGTTAATTAAGGCCATAGTTTATTTGTATTTCATAAAAATTATAAAATTATTCAAATTCATATACTTGTAAAATATGCTAGATTTTTATTTTGTAAATTCGTGGAAGTCGAATTTTTGTTTCTTTTGGAAGTTGGATGGAGGAGGAAAGAATAAAAATTGAATATGAATTTGGTCGGATGTATCCGAGTTGGGAATTGGGTGGGCGTGAGTTAAATGGATAGCCCTCTTAGATGAGCGCCACGTAGCAACTGGGAAGCTAAGTCTAGAGTTCCGTTACATTCAGGGGTATAAATATTAAAAAGGGTAACAGCAGGGGTAGATAGTAACAAATAGTATAACGGAGGTGAGTTATAACTAATTTCTGATAGTAGAGGGGTAGATATGACCCTTTTCCGATCAAACTTACCCTTATTATCTACGGAAAAGGGTCAAATATACCCCTCTACTTTCGACTATTGTTTAGCTCACACCTTCATTATACTAACCGATTAAATATGCCCTTGCCGTCAAACTTTGGAGCACATATGCCCCTCTGGCTAACGGACTAGCCACGTGGTGGCCTCTTAAGGTCAAAACACATAACCCCACCCCTTAATTAAACTACCTGACTGCTAATCAAAAGACCCGACCCACCCCTCTTTCTCTAAATAAAACACGACCTTTCTTAGCTGCTCATCCAAGTTGTAGTATTTCTTCTTCTTTTCTCTTCTAAGTTGTCCCCAATCTTGATAACTCGTTGAAAATTGAGCAAAAATGTCCGAAATTAGCTGCTCATCCAAGAGAAAGTGTTATTATGGAAGAATTGCCAAACAATTTACTTCAAATACGGATACTAATCCCGGAAGGATATTTTACAAGTGTGCTCTACCCAAAGTAAGTGACATAATTTGGTAAATCATAATTTTTCATGTATAATTTCTTGATTTAATAATTAGTGGTATGTTTGTTTGTCGTGTTTAGAAACTTTCTTGTGGTTTTTTGGGAGTGGGAAGATGATATATTGCCGGATAAAATAATGATCGAGATTGACAATTTGAAGTCGCTATTGGAAGTTGCAAGGGGTAAAATCAATAGCTTGGTTACATCCTTGGATGCACTTAAAGATGATCGGGATAAGTTGAATGCTAAAGTTGACAACAAAGTAATGGAATTGGAAGACAAAGTGTTGAAGTTGAAGATGTTTGTGATGGTGTTTTGTGCTTTAGTTGTTGGTTTTGTTGCTGCATTTGTATGGAAGATGTAATAGAAGTGTATGTAATGGAAGTGTTTTATTGTTATGAACTATTATGATGAAGTTTCCTATTAGATGTAATGGTTATCATTTGTAATGTGTTCTATATTATGTTTACATAAATAATGGCATAAAATGACTCATAACTAAGCATACCAAAAACACAAGTGCATTCCAATAACATTGAAATAAAAAACTGAACATAAGCTGCACATAAGCTGAATTGAGTAACGAAAACAGAAAGGACTTAGAGTACTAAAAGACCATAAAAAACTGAACATAAGCTGCAATACTAGTTCTTACAAACAGTCATACTAGTACTTAGAGTACCAAAAGCTTATAGTCAATAACATTGAAATAGATAGATGGATGCCATTGTATCACCCCAAAAACTTGCACAACCTAGTGATAACATGGCATCCATTGCTAATGAGCACCAAACTACCAGTCAAGCATAATCAAAGGCATAGTGTACTTGTATTGTTTTGCCTTAATTACATCACCAAATCAGACATCCAAAACTAACAGAAACTAATCAAACAGTGCACTTGTTCTTTCCTTTCCTTGGCTTCAGCTTGTCCCTCATTTGCTGGCTTTGTTGTTGTAGCTTCATGCTACTTATAGCAGCTGCACCATTTCATGTCAGATTGGGTGGTGAGAATGGGAGATTTGTGGGTTGGCTAACACCACTTTTGTCACCCTTGAACCCTATCTGCCTTCTCAAACCCCTAGCAGCAGCAATTTCTTGCTCCTTCCTCTTTTCAAATAAACTTTCCTCTCCTGAAATCATATTTGGCCTCAAGTCTGGATCTGCTTCTTCTTCAAAAATTGGGTTTTCAAAGTCAGCATCTTGGCAGTCATGCACTTGGCTTGTTGAAGATTGGCTTTGGAAAGTAGGAGTGGGCATGAACAAAAAATTATTGTGTTGACTGTCCTGAGGGGCTGAGGAATTGATGTCCATGTCTTCCACTTCATCTTCATCTAAAGCCCTCTGTTTCTCTCAATTTCTTGAGGCTGCTGCTGCTGCTTGCCCTTTCCCTTTCTACTCTGCCTGCCCTTAATTGGTTGCTTTGATTTTGCTTGCTGTTGAAAATAAAATGCATCAATAATGAGTATTAAGTAATCAAAATTAATAAAAGTAGAGGGGATACCTTTGAACATCCTCTTGCATTATGGCCTGGCTCTCCACAGTTGTGACAAGTCATTACTCTTCCCTTTCTAGAGACTGAGTATTCTCCTGCCCTTTTAATAGCTTCATCTTTCTCCCTAACCCTCTTCACTCTTGGTCTACCTGCTTAATTCACATAATCTGGAGGGGCCATGGCTTGAGAGGGGTCAATCTTCCAGAATCTCTCACCTCTAACAGGTTGCAATTTATGCTTGTAAGTGAGTAAAAATGCTTATCTTGTGTAGAACCAGTGTATTTCAGACTTGGGATCCACATTTTTATACAACAGTGCCCTGATAGCATGTGGACATGGTATTCCGGTGAGATCTCATGTCCTACATGTGCACCTCTTTTCAGCTAAGTTAACAATGTGTTTGTCTGAGGTATTTGTCACCTCAAAGCCATTGTCCCCATTGTAGTCAACCCTACAAGCTTGAGCAATTTCATGTACTCATTATACAACTGAATTGCATAAGGATTGTAGTCACCATTCCATTTCATGACTGACCCTTCAAGTTCACCCAACCTAGTCATTACCTTCACCCTAATATCCTCTAACATGCCTATGATAGGCTTGTATCTTTCATCAAGGATCTAAGCATTAAAAGATTCTGTAAAATTGTTATCAACTCCCTGGTTCTTACACACCGTGTCTAGGTATGCTCTACACCAGTTTTGGGGAGGGTAATTAATTAAACTAGAAGCAGCAGCAGAACTCAACTCACCAATCTTTTGCAATTGATCTTGAAAGTCCTCCTCAAAGCTAGACCAGGCAGACCACCACAACAGTTTCTCGAACTCAAATGATCTCCATCTTTTACACCAGTTTGCCTCAACATGTCTGACACAAAATCTATGTTGTGCATCAGGTAGTACCTCCCTGATGGCTTCTCTTAATCCGTGGCCATGAAATTAAAATACAAAAATTAAACAGTTAGTTGTTTCAATAAGACATAATTGAAAATTTTTAAAAACAAGTCATTTTAGTTACCTTTTGCATGTCTGATATGAAAGTCATTCCTTGTCCAGATTGCAACCCCAATGACTGTTGTAGCAACCCCATGAACCAGGTCCAGGTCCTCTTTGTCTCTTTGTCCACAACTTCCCAGGCTATGGGGTTGTTTCATGTTGTCTTGACCCACAATAACTAAAACCTGCCCTTTGGCCCTCCCTTTCAGAAAGGTCCCATCTAACCCAATGAAGGGTCTCAAACCTAGCTTGAACCCCATCTTAAGAGCATTGAAACAGATATACATTCTGAGAAATTTTCTCTTCCCTTCAGCTAGTGCATCTTTGGACGGATTAACAACAACATCACTACCTGGATTAGACTCTTTCAATTCATCGGCATATGCTATGATTTTATTGTATCAATCATTATAACTGCCCTCTAAGGTTTCAAGAACCAATCTTTATGCTCTCTTACACTTTTCTTTACTAGCATTCAACTCAAAAACCCTCTTCAAGTCATCCCTCATTTCTTTAACCCTATACTTTGGACACCCTTGTAACTTCTTCTTGAAATAGTGCCCTATAGTATTGTAGTCAACCCTAACATTATCAAATGCAATATTGCAGTCATGCTTTGGGTTTAGTGTCTTAATTCTCACACCAGGTAAGTCCCCATCCCCAGATATATGACAAACAAAGGGGCAGCCCTCTTGACACTCATATCTTATTCTAGTCTTGTCACTTTTAACTACTTTTAACTCTTTCTTATTGGCCATAGCATAGAACTTAAGATATTTCCTAGCCTCAGGGATGCCCTTAAAGGACATGTCTTTATACAGTAGCCTGTAATTTTGGAGGCTGTCATCAATGTCCCTATTCTTTTGAGCAGCAAATGCTTCTAATTCTTCAGAGTTATCTTTTGGAGAATCAGGCTCCACCTCACATTTAGACTCCACCTCACCCTCACTACAATCTGTTCCAACATCATTAGCTAGTGAAAAGAAGGACTCATTATGTTGACATATATTAGGAACAGGTACAGGCAGCTCATATTCATTAACTACAAACAAGTTCAGAACCCTAAACTCTTCACATACCAAAGACTACAATACTCTTATACCCTCATCACCCTCTACTTCATAAAATTTACTAGATGGCCCACTAACAATTAACTGTTGAACACAAAGATACATAAATTTATAAGTAAACTCATTGGCTATGTCTATAAATGAAAGGTGGTCAGGGTCATAACCTGTCCAACTATGCAGCAGGTTCTTGCTATACAAGACATGTGGAGATCTGATCTACTCACCTCCATAATTAAAGAGTAAATCTACAGTAACCATCTGTCGAAAAAGGCCCCACACAAGAAAATATTAAAACTTTATTTTAATAAAGGGACCACAAGAAATATTAAAGCTTCCACTAAGGTGACATACACCAGGCAACATAGGCATTAAACAATACTAGGGACCACAAGATAAAATTTCATGCAGAAACCTTAATCCTCAAAATAATAAAGTAATCATCTCCCTAACCCCCAAACTGATAAAGTAATCAGCTAACCCTACCCCCAAACTGATAAAGTAATCACATAACTCTAAACCCCAAACTAATAAAGTAATCACCTAACCCTAATCTTAACAATCTAATCCCCATAGCTCTTATTGGGACCACAAATATTAAACATTACTACACAATCAGGACCCACACATATAGACAAATTAATTACACACTACACATGCAAACAACAAAAAAACATCTATGTAATACCAGGTACAGGCAGTGAATCATGTATACGTTCACATATTTATAAACCCTAGATTGATTACACAATCGATTACAAACTACACATGCAAATCAAAAAAATATCTATATAATACTCTATATTAATAGTGAATCATGTATACCTTCATATAGTTATAAACCCTAAATTGATTACACAAGATAAAAGGGGAATAAAACCCTAAAACAGTATTTAGTAGCAAACACATTAGGAATACTAGAACTAAGATTAACAAAAGTTAAAGATCGTACCTTTAGTAGATTAACATGTGACACTTCACTCTCTTCAGCAGATTTTTGTATAGGTTAGGTGAATTTTCGGTAGGTTAAGTGATTTTTGAGTTTAATCGTTTAGCAAGTGGAAAGGTCGTGTTTTATTTGGAGAAAGAGGGGTGGGTCGGGTTTTTTTGAGTCGGGTCTTTTGATTAGCAGTCGGGTAGTTTAATTAAGGGGTGGGGTTATGTGTTTTGGCCTTAAGAGGCCACCACGTGGCTAGTCCGTTAGCCAGAGGGGCATATGTGCTCCAAAATTTGACGGCAAGGACATATTTAATCGGATAGTATAACGAAGGTGTGAGCCAAACAATAGTCGAAAGTAGAGGGGTATATTTGACCCTTTTCCGTATTATCTAACGGAACTCCACATCACATTTTAAATTAATAAAATTGGTGACATGGCTAACCACTAGGTTTTAATAACTTACCCCATTCTAAATGCTTATCATCTTCTTCTTCTAACTTCTTCACATTTATACCAAATTTGCAATCTCAACTTCAAGAAATTCTTCAACAAATATATTTGACCCACAGTTCCCCAACAACATTATCAATAAAATTCAAACTTCAACTTCAGCAAATAATGATCAAATCAAAGTAACCCAGCTCAACTTCTTCAAGTTTTCAAAGCTCCTGTTAAGGTATCCTATGAAACAAATCATAGAGAGTAACATAATGTTGTGAGAATAATGCGTTTCAAATAACTAATAATCATGAGACATAAAGACCTTGTTCTTTTCTTTGACTAGCCAACTTTCTGCAAATGGTGTTACAATTAAAATACTAATTACGAAACATACGTGTACTAGTTCTCGATATTCAATTCTTTCTCAATATTAATTTTGTGAATACATGATTATTTTTTAGTTTACACATACTAAATTTAACTGGATTAATCAACCGAGAACCTCAACATTAATGACAACAATGGTGCAAAATGCACACTGTTAACTTTAACTTTTGAGTTAAGAAGGAAATGAGAAAGGAAGGTGCTGATTGGAGTGAAGATTTTGCTGTGCAGAAAAATGATCCAACTCAATTAAAAAAATCGTTTTTAAAATGGGTTTAAAATCTGACGTGGATTTCGTTAGGTGGGAGGGGTATAAATAAGCCAATTGACTAACGGTAAGGGTATTTTTTATACCGTTTTCAAACAGAGGATAAAATTGTCCTATTTGCGATAGTTCAAGGGCAAAATTGACTCTTTTTCGTTAAAATAAAGATATAGTGAAAAATAAAAGGCTTAAATTAAAGGGATGGAAAATAGTTGCTCGGATATAACTCCAAAATATAAAAGAATTGTACCCGAAAGGGTTGATTGCAAATAGGAGTACAACGTTTTAAGAGGGCTGCCTTCAATTCTTTTAATGCTATCCTCATTTCAATTTATATTAATCTACTATAATTAAAAAAGGTTTTTATGTTACCCCCTCAATATCATGCATAACCTGCGGCGTTAATGGGCAAGAAGATAGTTTATTTCATCAAATTTTATTTTGCCTGTATGATTACACGAACTATGGGCAGTGTTCTGGTGATTTTTGTTAAGGAGAAAACCTCAAACCTATTAAAACTATCTCTATCCCAGCCTCACATCTGATAGAAAGTAATGGTTGATAGACTGAATCTTCATTAAAAAGAATAAGAAATCGAACACGCAACATTAGCATTAACAATTATTAATGCTCTTCGTTGTCTTTTTTCTTTTTTGTTTTCTGGTGAGTCCAATTGGAATATCTTAGCAGCAAGATCATAGTAAATTGCTTCGTTCAGAAGGTGCTAACTAACTACAACATTTTATTACTAATATTTGTAGCAGCTCTACCATAACACATTAAAATCAAAGGATTGATATCACCATCTGCTTACTGCTTAGCTCCTATTTAAAGGGCATGCATTTGTGTTTCTAAATCATCACCTCAAGCAAGCAAATACAGAAAGATCTTTTAGCTATATCAATTGTCCTAAAAAAAGAAATATGGCAACATCAAAGTTTCTTTGCTTATTCATTCTTCAACTTTTTTTCGTCTTGGAGGTTGTTAATTGTCAAGGGGTGGAGGTAGGGTTCTACAAGGAAACATGTCCAAATGTGGAAGCAATTGTCAAACAGACAACAGCTCACTACATTTCTCGTGCACCTACCCTGGCTGCCCCTTTATTGAGAATGCATTTTCATGATTGTTTTGTTAGGGTACGTAAGAGAGCCTTTTTAGTGCCTTAATTTCATTCCACTGTTCTTTGATTTTATTTTTTTCACGTTAATGTATAGTCTACTGAGCTTTATTCAAATTTACACTGTGTGTTTCAGGGATGTGATGGTTCAGTGCTACTTAATTCTACAAAAGGTAATCAAGCTGAGAAAGATGCAATTCCAAACCAAAGCCTGAGAGGGTTCCAAGTGATTGATGCTGCTAAATCTGCTTTAGAGCAAGAGTGTCCCGGCATTGTCTCTTGCTCTGATATTTTAGCATTAGCAGCCCGTGATGCTGTTTCCCTGGTAACTAATTTATAAGAGCAGTTAATTCGATCATTTTATTACATGTCAAAAATAATCTTTATTTTAAATAAGTTATGGATTATTTCAGATTAATGGGCCAACCTGGCAAGTTCCCTTGGGAAGAAGAGATGGGAGAGTGTCAATTCTCTCAGAGGCCCCAAAAAACCTGCCGACTCCTTTTGATAACTTCACTACCCTTAAAACAACATTTGGGGCTTTAGGCCTAAATGTAAAAGACCTTGTTGTTCTATCAGGTAAATTGTGGTTACGTTTGGATCAAAATAATTAAGGTGAAACCACTATATATGGAGTAGTTATTTACAAGTAATCAAAAATTCTTTACACTTATTATGTTCTTTCCTTTTCTCCTTGTTTATTCCATAGGAGGACACACAATTGGGATGTCACATTGTTTTTCCTTCTCAAGCCGTATGTACAATTTCACTGGTAAAGGTGACATGGATCCAAACATGAATGAGAACTACATAGGTCGTTTGAAGAACAAATGTAAGCCAGGAGATGTGACCACCATCGTCGAGATGGACCCTGGAAGTTTCAAGAGTTTTGACACTGACTATTACACAATGGTTAGCAAGAGAAGAGGGCTGTTTGGATCTGATGCAGCTCTTCTCACCAATAGTCAAACAAAAGCGTATGTATTATCACAAGCAAATTCCCATGGATCGACTTTTTTCAAGGATTTTGGAGAATCAATGGTGAAGATGGGAAAAATTGGAGTCCTTACTGGCAAAGCAGGAGAGATCAGAAAACATTGTGCCCTCAGAAACTAAGAGAAACATTTTAAAGCTATTTCCCTTGCATAATTTTGTACTCAGTAACTCATTTTCTTATTGGTCTGTATACTGGGTTCTCTGCGTGCGGTGAATAATTTGTTTCTATTCGAATAATTAGTTCGTGAACATGTATCTTTTGGTTGTAAACCTTTATTTCACATATTGTAAATTTGAAATTCAGTTTGTTAAGCATGATGAAAATATAATCGGTTTTGTTTTTTCTAGCATGCATGATTAGAAGAGCCATTTTGTAGTTTTATAAACTATGAGGGGTCAACCACTTAAGATTAATTATGTCAATTTTATCAATTGAGCTAAGACGAAGTTCTGTGCAATGGAAACTAGAGAGAATCATTGTAGAGAGGAAAAGTAGATTGGGAGTGGAATGAAACTTCAATTAAAATGTGAGCTACTGCTTGATCATCAAGCTACATCACCTTTATATACTAACTAGTTTCTCGATACGTGTGCTGCACGTGGATATCGAATCTTGTAATATACAATGTTTTAAATATTATCAATGCCACTAAAACAATTGATAGATAATTATCATATCAAATAATAGTACATAAATTTTTGTGAATGATCAATGTGAGGGATCATATTCCTGAAAATTTGATTTGGCAATTGTATTTATGTATTCGTTGTACGTGTATTATACGTATATGCCTAATATGTTGAGTTATGTATACGTGATTTTGTAAAATAATATCAATATTGTGAACATATGAGTTTGAGAAATAATATTATACATGAAAGAATAAAATATAAAACTACATTACAAGAGAAACAGTCTTTAATGACGGTAAATCTGGTCCTACAAAATCGATTTCTGGTCGTTATTGATATATAGCGACCAGATAAATCTGGTTGCCACTCGTCGTTATTGCCTCCGTCATTAAAGGTTTATAACGACAGGGTTTATAACTGGTCCTTAAAAAGCTTTTGCGACTGACAATATTCTAGTCCTTAAAAATGTTTTAAGGGCCAGTTTTCAGGTCCCCAAAAAGATGATCTAAAAATCAACATCTCGTCCTTAAAATTGATTAGCGACCAAGTATTCCGGTCATGAAATCATTTGATGTTTTTTTCAATTACACGATCCTAAAGCTTTTCGTATAGAAATTAGAATTTTTTTCAAATTATTTTTGCAATTAAAAGAAATCAAATTATGTCCATAAGGAATTATATTCATTCCAACTGAAAACCGGCACAAAAGGATATATATAAATAGCCATAATGTATGTGTATACACAAAAAAAAAAAACAAATATGAGTAACATCTCCTTCATGGCACCATCGCCAGAGTGAAAGTAACCATCGAATATTGGTTTACTTTGCTTAGCAAAAAGACCTAACTAATTGATTAACATTGCTAGACAATAATACGAAATGTCCAATATTTCTAGCAAAAACATAAGTTGATTATGTTCTCAAAATCCGCCTATCGTATGTAGTATTGAATTCCATTCTACAAACCTGTAAAAGAGTAACAAATATAGTTTAATTAATCTAATATATCTGTGGACTGCTCTAAACTTCAAAGGTCATTGAACTACTCAAAATAAATAAGCATGGTGTATTGCAATAAGATATTTACTGTAAGTTTTTCATGCTAGGAAATAAATATTGCGAATGCGGAAAACAAGATCACCTAATTCCTAGTTATCAGTTCAACTAGGTACTGTGATATATTTGCAACCCAGCCAAGAGCACAGCTGGTATATAAGTCTCTAATGGATCAAGGGTTTTCCTAGTTATCAATTCAAAAAATTTAAAATAATAAAATGAGCACAACAATTCAATTCAAGCCTTAACGAAATAAAAAACTAGAACAGGATCACAAAACTAACTGAAAGCACATAGGGGAATAACTCGAGCAGAAAGTAATCACACCAATCACAGAAGCTAAATAAAGCAGGTTTATAGATGCAGAAGCTAGTTACACAGGTCATAGAAGTTGATGAAGATCGTGGATCTGTCTTGAATCAAGTCTCCTAACACCACCGAGTTATACAAGCTACTAAACCTTAATTTTTAACATAACCATCAATAGTTGTGAAAACAAATTAGTTGGCAACATGCGAAGTAAAAGGACAAAATCAATAGTGAAACTGTTTCAGATGTTCAATATTAGTGAAACTGTTACAGTGCTTTTTTCCTTCGGGCTTTGTCTCATGTGCAGTGGCCAAAATCAATAGAGAAAGGATAAGAGATGAAAAAGTTAAAAAACAAGAATGTGCAAATTATAGCGTTGGCGGATTCTTGTCAAATTAGTTCATTTATCATCATTCAAGGTCAATCAGTAGGCTTGTTTAATGTTTATTGTCTGTTGACTTCACTAGAAGTTTACTTGAAATTGTTAACAAGTAATAGCTAGTTTAATATTATGAAGTGCTGTATAGAAAAAGAGACCTGAGAAATTGAGTGGAAACTTGTCTCGAAGTTTTCTAAAAACCCCCAAAAGTTATGGTTCAAGGAGAAACTATAACTACTTTTTTTAAGAAAATTAGTTCAAGTTATCTTCTCTTTCATTCACCAAATTTCTTCTTTAATCTTCATATCACGATCATAACTTTTTTAGGATATAGGGCCGCGTCGGACTTTGTCACTCATGTTATGCCATATATAGTTAGTAAGAGGTATTAGGAGTTGTTAGTAACGAAGAAATATATTTTAACTATCATTAGTAATGTAGAAATGTTCAACCGTAAAGATGTTAAACAGGAGGATTTTTAACTTCCCCATTATCCCATTTCTGCAACTCTGATGCACATTAAGACAAGATTCACAAAGAAGTCCATACTGCTCTTAACCATCTCACATAGTTACAGCACTCTGTAAGCTATAGTTTGGAATAACTAAAATATTTATAACAATCATTTATCTACTTGTACACAAAGACAACCACTTCCATCTACTACAATTGGAAATATCTTCAGTAAAATGAACCAGCAAGAAGTTCCACTAGCCAGAACATAGGTTCAGCGAACAAATTAGAGAAACAGGTTCAGCAGCCACAATAGAGGTTCAATAAACAAAACAGAGAAACAGGTTCAGCCACACTATGCATCATGCACACCTAACATAAGAGAATATTTTTACATCTTCAGTAAGAATATTTACCTGGTCATTGTTCTGTCGAAGGTTGGATTGTTGAGCTAAGAAAACTTCCTTTTAAGTTCTTTCATATCATTTTCTATAGTTGACAATTGTTCCCTCAGTACTTGATTTTCCTCTCGAGATGAGCGCAACTCAGACAACAATTCAGACTTTGAGGGCGCGCCACCTTTCAAGTCTTTCGTCTTTACTCCACCCCAAAGCCAAATACGAGTTTGAGGTCCAAAGCATTTTTCTATAATTTCTATGTTTGAAAGAGACTGTTCGGACTGCATCAATTTTTAGAGTTGAGCCTAAAGAATATATAGAGATTTTAGTTAGAACCAATAAAAACTAAATATAAATTATATATTTAATTAATCAATTACACATATGTTTTTCAATTGTTTCAGATTCGACAAGCGTTTCATTCTTCTTGTGAGTCTCAAAAAAAAATAGTAGCTAAATCTGGTGGATTTTCATCTTTTCCGCCCTTCACATCAATCAAAGTAAACATGTCAAACAACGCCTCAGCAATATTTAATTGAAAAATATTATGAGATTATATGGTAATACCTTTTCATAAATAATCTCCCTGATTGGCTTGCTACCAATATGATGAGGCAACTTCTGACTTTGCTCTATTCTCTATGCTTCTGTTGCTTCTCGCCTATATTTATTTAATATTAATTTACATGACATAAATAAATTGTTATTTAAATACCATTGTATGGCGATGAAATTGCACAAATAATTGTCAAACCTTGAAACTTTATGTAAAAAAATAGTTCTTTACCAACCACTCCCATTGTTTGTTGTCCACTCCTTCTGGCACATTCCTAAGAGCCTCTTGGATCAGATTACCTCTCACATATTTTTTATGTAAATGTCCTCTCCATCTATTCCATAAATCTCTTATCCATACAAAGATATGCTCGCGATGAAACTCCAGGTCATCATTCTCAAATTTGTCCTACAATAAACCAGACGTTGGTGGAACCAATATAAGAAATAAAATTCTTGTTATTAACACTTCATGAAGGATCAGTTCGTGGCTTAGAGTGAAATGATATACCAACCAATAATTCATAAATGCAGCACTCACTAGTGTAGCAATATTTCAAGTTATACATGCTAAAAAAGAGACATTGCTTCAGAGTTTGCGAGTAGTTGAACAGTTAGTGCCACAACGCTTTAATAGAAGTACTCCCACCTACGTTTTATCCTTCAATATGTAAAGCCTCATCCATAGCAAGCATAAATAGTGCTGTAATGTAGCAGTATAGTACACTCGTCAATAGCAATCTACAATAAATTATGTAATGCCTACACAAGCTGCTCCCAGAAACTTTTTGCATAATGTATAAAAGCCACGGTAAACTTAAGTTCACACATTTTGCAGATGAGTGTTACTGGGAAACCAACTAAACATCTCAAATACAGGAATACTAACTAGGATGTACTTGTCCGGAAACAACATCAATAATTGTGACCATAAAAGAAAAATACTCAAATGATAACAATGATCGATGATAAGTCGGCATTTTACCGACTTTGAGCCTTCCTTTATAGGAAATTTATGTGTTTTTAAGCTAATTTCACGACCAATTCTTATGTAATGTTGCGTGATTCCAGGTGCTACTTAGTTTAAACGCTCGAGGCCAGAAACTGAGCGGAAAGAACAGAAAAGAAGGTCGAGTCGAGTCAAAGTTGGAGTCGTGCGAAATGGAACAAGTTTTCAAGGATTTGTGCGGCTCAGCACAATATTGTGCGATAGCACAATGCTTAGCACAATGCTGAAAAAGACCCAATTGTGTGGTCAGCACAACATTGTGTGGCCAGCACAATTGGTCAGCACAATATTGTGCGGTCCGCACAATATTGTGTGGTCAGCACAATCGGTCAGCACAATATTGTGCGGTCAGCATAATGCTTAGCACAAGAATGCAAAAACAAGCAGCAACTACTTCAAGTTTTCAAGGAATTGTGCGGCCAGCACAATATTGTGCGGTCAGTACAATCAGTCAGCAAAATATTGTGCGGTCAGCACAATTGGGACGGAAGAATATTTTTTATGTAATTTTCTTAGGAGTATAATAGGAAAGTGAGGTTTTATTACACGAACACTTATATTACATTTTACTCTATATTTTGGGCGATTTTGGGAGCAAAGTTGGAGACTTAACATCATTTTGTAAGCTTCTAATCTTGTAACTTTGAATCTTGATTCCATATATCAATTCAATCTTATGTCCAACATCATTTCATCTTTTCATTACATCTTTATTACTATGATTCAAACCCTAGTTATGAGTAGCTAAACTCATAACTAGGGGTGCAATTATGCTATTGTGATAGAAAATTAATGGGTGTTGTTCTATTTCACTAACTATAACACAAGTAACAATTATCCAACTCCCCATTACAATAACATCAAAATTCTAAAATCCATGATATTTGGGATTTCTTGTCTACATTACTAGTTAAAGACTCGGAAGAGATTAACTAGTGTAGAATAGTGGAGTTGGCGAGGATTTGAGTTGATAGGCTATTCATATAGACTAACTCATCTAAAAGGAGTTACGCTCGGAAGATGTCTTCTTTCCTCGGGTCATTGAGTAGTGCTTCAAGCATTCAACTAAGGCTTTGACGAGCGGGTTATGGAAGATCTCTCTTAGGCCGGAAGGATTCTAGAGATCACGATCGGAATGCTCGACCATAATTATACTTGTGTTGGGAAAGTGAAGTAAAGACACCCGTTGGTTGGAAATCACTATTAGTTGGTTGGAAATCACTATAAGTTGGTTGCACCCCTAGTCTAGTAATATCGAACAACTTACTCGTTTAATTGCTTACACTTTAGAATTAATCATAGTTTTCATCAAACAAATCATACTTCTAGGACTCAATACTAAACCTCAATTGAATATCTATTTGCAACTCTCTCACTTGACGTGCTAGTTCCCTTGGAAAATCAACCCCGACTCACATCGGGTATTATACTTTGACGACCGCCCTTCACTATTAATGGTGTAAGATTGAGCGTGGATCAAATTTAGAAAATTAATGGGTGTTGTTCTATTTCACTAACTATAACACAAGTAACAGTTATCCAACTCCCCATTACAATAACATCAAAATTCCAAAATCCATGATATTTGGGATTTCTTATCTACATTGCTAGTTAAAGACTCGGAAGAGATTAACTAGTGTAGAATAGTGGAGTTGGCAAGGATTTGAGTTGATAGGCTATTCATATAGACTAACTCATCTAAAAGGAGTTACGCTCGGAAGAGGTCTCCTTTCCTCGGGTCATTGAGTAGTGCTTCAAGCATTCAACTAAGGCTTTGACGAGCGGGTTGTGAAAGATCTCTCTTAGGCCGGAAGGATTCTAGAGATCACGATCGGAATGCTTGACCATCATTATACTTGTGTTGGGAAAGTGAAGTAAAGACACCCTTTGGTTGGAAATCACTATTAGTTGGTTGCACCCTTAGTCTAGTAATATCGAACTCGTTTAATTGCTTACACTTTAGAATTAATCATAGTTTTCATCAAATAAATCATACTTCTAGGACTCAATACTAAACCTCAATTGAATATCTATTTGCAACTCTCTCACTTGACATGCTAGTTTCCTTGGGAAATCGACCCCGACTCACATCGGGTATTATACTTTGACGACCGCCCTTCACTATTAATGGTGTAACATTGACCGTGGATCAAATTTTGGCGCCGTTGCCGGGGAACAACGGTTTCAATATTGAGTTGCATTAGTTAATCAAAGTTGTTTAGTTCTCTAGTCCTAGCATTTTACTTTTGGTTTTGGTTTTACCTTGTGTAGGTGAAACATGGCTTATAGAAGAAATCCTAATCGGAACTTGCGGAACCCCAATTACAACCAACAATTGGCGTATTAGAGTAGTTTGAGGAGTTGAGCTATTTGGCTTAGTTTCAAACTTTGTGAACCGTTCTTGTTAAAATTGTGAATAGTAGTAATGTTCTTGTAAATTGTAAATATTTTTTTGTGTGTTGTGTTTACTTGCGTTAGTTAGTTAGTTTAGATTAGTGGTAGTAATCTTGAAATGGAATCATGGAACCAAAAACTGGTCCCATATTAAAAATCCATACATGAGTGACTCCTGTCCTTATTGTGGCGGACCTCACCATTGGTAAGATTGTTAAATTTTTTCCGGGGGCGAGTTGTGTGCATCTTCTCAACCCTTTGAGTGGGACATATGTCATGAGTGTGGGGATCAAAATGGCCATCGGGATGGTTGTCCTAATATTCCTTATTCTTCTTCCAATGATTTTTATAATGATGCTAATGATTCTTATGAGTTTTATTGGGCAAATGCAAACATGAACATGGAGCTTGAACCCGAGTGGAAAGGCATCCAAGAGAGGTTTCAAGAAGAGATTGACCTATCGACTTCACAAGATGAATGCAATGAAAATGAAAGATTGGAACATTTGATGGAGCAAATACTTAAAAACAATTGTGAAAATGCCGAAGCCTTCAATAAGATAAAAGAAACGATCCATCAAAATGGCTTAGCAATTCACAACTTGGAAACTCAATTGAGCCAATTGTTTGATACCTTCAATGATCAACAAGCTAAGGATGTTGCCAAATTTCAACAAAGACGTTATATGGAAGATGAGGTTGAGTTCCAAGAAGAATCCTCCATTGAAGATGTGCTTGAATATCAAGAAAGAATTATTGAAGGAAAGAACAATTGGGATGAAGAAGAAATTGTGACCCGAGCTTGGCTCCGAGATCAAGCTCGAAAAATGAAAGTCCATGAAGCATGCCTTTACGACTTAAATATCGAAGGTTGGAATCTCAAACATGAAAAGGAAGAACTGGGACAAAGAGTGAACCAATTTGATCTTGAAGCTCGTGTCTTGAACATTCTAGTGCATGAAGTGGTTGAAGCCTCCAAGGCTCAACATGAAGAAGTAGTGAATGATATGCTAGAATTGAGCGAATTTGTGGAAGACAGCACAAGTCAAATCATGGGAACTCATGAAAGTGATCACATCTTCAAGATATTTGGTGATGATGCCGTGAACGAGAAATGTGTGTTGGAGTCTAGAGCGGAAATGAAAATCTCTTGTGATGAAGACTCTAGCACATGTGAAGAAGAGGATTTCATGCTTGGTGCTCCATTGATGTTAAAACAATTGGAACCTCATTCACTTCACTTTTCAACTCTATGTGTGGATGAAGCAATAGAAGTGGAAGAACAAGCACCTTCGAAAAATTTTGGCGTTGATGAGCAAAATGAGTACATTGTTGAATTTGCCACGCCAAGAAGGCAAAATGGCATTCCCCACTTGAAAGCGAAGAAGTGCAAAATGAAGAATCCGGCTTCGCAATCTTGGAAATATGTGCCCCCGCCTAAAGAGCATAACAAAAAGCATGAACCGATGTTGGGGAGAAAATTCACCTTCACCAAGTGGAGAGAAAAGCACCATGGGTACCGTCTAGCCAAGACGTTAAATAAAGCACTTTTCGGGAGGCAACCCGAATCCCTTTAAAATTTTAGTTGTTATTTGATTGCATGTTAGGATTAGATTAGTTTTTGTAGTTGTTTTTTATCATCTCACATGAATCCCACATGTAGTAGTTGTTAGGATGCATGATTTAAGGCATAAACATTGGAAAAAATGGATTGCACAGGGTGTGGGGCGGACCATTCAATAAGAGAAGGCGGACCGCTCACTATCTATCTTGTGCTGCTGCCACTACCACTCCACTCCAGACAGAGCCTGCTGATACTCAGCCGACCCTTGAGGGTCCCACTTCTGCTGAGGCATCTATCTCTCCACCGACCCTTGAGGGTCCCTTGTCCACCGCTTCTGCTACATCCAGTTCTCCACCAGCCACTAAGGGCTAGCTATGACAGGGAACATTCTTTTACTCATTCTCTTAGATGCTTTCATAACTTTTAGTTGCATTGGGGATAATGCATACTTTTAGTTTGGGGGGTGGGTACTTAAAGAATGTCATGTCACCATGACATGGGTTATGTTTGATGTATGCAAATGTGTTTATATTAAGTTTTTAGTACATATATGTTTAGCATCCAAAAAAAAACATGGTACTCCCATGAACTACGCTTGCGATGCTACCTTTTCTTTATCTGATTCACTCCCGGGTGATACGTAGGCATCCCATGTGGGTGCGAAAGCCTCATTTGGGTCCGAACAACCATTTTCATTGTAAATACCATGTTGCACAAAATTTATTTGAAATAACCTCCTTGGTTTTTCATTGCCATGGTTCTTTTCCAAGGAAGTAATTGTGTTGAACCGGGCATCTCTAGTACTAGTTTAGTATTTAGTTGTGAATAATGATGATTAGTTGTGGATTCTTGCTCCTTAGCTACTTTTGGCATGTTTGGTTCCACCATTATTTAATCCTTATCATGTGAGCTTGTTATGAAAAATGAATAGAAAAACTTAGTTTGTAAATTGTGCAATGATCTTTAAGTTCAACTTTTGGCTCTTATGTCACTAATTAGCTCTCATTAGGCTATGAGTAAACTTCGGATACTTAATTGCCTTTGATTGGGACTTGAATATACTCGTCTTCCTTACTTTACATGTGCCATGTGTGGTGAGGTTTTGGTGTGTTCATGTGTGTGCTTCTTGATCTAGAACTTGCCCTAAGTGTGCTTCGAGGCGAAATCCTAGGTGATGCTTGACTTAAAAAATGATTTTAGGCTTTCTTTGGCCCGCTCAGTAATCTAAAAAGCCTACCCTTGCATTATATCCTTAGTCAACCCCTTTGAGCTTAATATCCTTTCCTTTGGCAACCACATTATTAACCCGAACCAATTCTAAGTGCCTAAGGCACTAACCCTCTCTTTTGGCCCTACCTCCTTGAGTGCATTGAAAGACGTGCGACTTAGGCAAAAGCCTAAGTTTGGGGGTAGCACAAGTTATGGTGAAAGTGTGGAAATTAATGAAAATTAAAAGAAAATAAATGAAAAGGAAGAGCAACAAAAGTGAGTTGAATTAAAAAAAAAAGTGAAAAAGTGAAAAGAAACAAAAAGAAGCAAGTGAAAGATAAGAAAGAAAAAGAAGAAAAAGAGAATTGATGAATAAAGAGGAGAAAGATTAGTGTATAATCCTCGATTTAGCAAAGTGTAAGTGCAAGAAAAATGAAGTGTCCCTTAATTTTTGTACGGTGTAGTGCTCAAGGAGGTGTGTAGTCACTATTTGCCCATAGTTTACCCCACCTTTGACCAAAAGCCTACATTACAACCCTAATAAGTCCTAATTGATTTCGGGTCAAGCATTCCAACATTAGTGGAGAGGTACACGAAGAGCAACCCTATGGATCTTTAGTGTGCATGATGAACTTCTTTTGAGAGAGTGAGTGAATTCTTCCTATCATTAATCCCACTTGTGTTATCATTGCATTTTTGTGGTTGGGATATTCTTTTGAGTGGTGAGGGCACTTGTGAAGTTGAGTTGAGGACTTGTGTTTCACTTTTCAATTGAGGTGAGCAAGTAAAGAAGTGAAGTCTTGTGATGAAGAGGCAAACTTTGAAAATCTTGTGTCATGGCATGTTTACTTTCTTTAATGTTTTGTATATGGGAATTATGTTCACATGGCTTGGCTTAATTGTTGGCACCAACCAATGTCATTAGTTGTTGAACTTGAATAGAGTTTTGGCTTGTTGTTGCTTTAATGAAAAAAATGCATGAATTGCAACTTGGGGACCATTGAAGTGTGTTTTGCTGGTGGACAAGCAAAAGTTCTAGTTTGGGGGTGTTGATAAGTCGGTATTTTACCGACTTTGAGCCTTCCTTTATAGGAACTTTATGTGTTTTTAAGCTAATTTCACGACCAATTCTTATGTAATATTGCGTGATTCCAGGTGCTACTTAGTTTAAACGCTCGAGGCCAGAAACTGAGCGGAAAGAACAGAAAAGAAGGCCGAGTCGAGTCAAAGTTGGAGTCGTGCAAAATGGAATAAGTTTTCAAGGATTTGTGCGGCTCAACACAATATTGTGCGATAGCACAATGCTTAGCACAATGCTGAAAAAGACCCAATTGTGTGGTCAGCACAATATTGTGTGGCCAGCACAGTTGGTCAGCACAATATTGTGCGGTCCGCACAATATTGTGTGGTCAGCACAATCGGTCAGCACAATATTGTGCGGTCAGCATAATGCTTAGCACAAGAATGCAAAAACAAGCAGCAACTACTTCAAGTTTTCAAGGAATTATGCGGCCAGCACAATATTGTGCGGTCAGTACAATCAGTCAGCAAAATAATGTGCGGTCAGCACAATTGGGACGGAAGAATATTTTTTATGTAATTTTCTTAGGAGTATAATAGGAAAGTGAGGTTTTATTACACGAACACTTATATTACATTTTACTCTATATTTTAGGCGATTTTGGGAGCAAAGTTGGAGACTTAACATCATTTTGTAAGCTTCTAATCTTGTAACTTTGAATCTTGATTCCATATATCAATTCAATCTTATGTCCAACATCATTTCATCTTTTCATTACATCTTTATTACTATGATTCAAACCCTAGTTATGAGTAGCTAAACTCATAACTAGGGGTGCAATTATGCTATTGTGATAGAAAATTAATGGGTATTGTTCTATTTCACTAACGATAACACAAGTAACAATTATCCAACTCCCCATTACAATAACATCAAAATTCCAAAATCCATGATATTTGGGATTTCTTGTTTACATTGCTAGTTAAAGACTCGGAAGAGATTAACTAGTGTAGAATAGTGGAGTTGGCGAGGATTGGAGTTGATAGACTATTCATATAGACTAACTCATCTAAAAGGAGCTACGCTCGGAAGAGGTCTCCTTTCCTCGGGTCATTGAGTAGTGCTTCAAGCATTCAACTAAGGTTTTGACGAGCGGGTTGTGAAAGATCTGTCTTAGGCCGGAAGGATTCTAGAGATCACGATCGGAATGCTCGACCATAATTATACTTGTGTTGGAAAAGTGAAGTAAAGACACTCGTTGGTTGGAAATCACTATTAGTTGGTTGCACCCCTAGTCTAGTAATATCAAACAACTTACGCGTTTAATTGCTTACACTTTAGAATTAATCATAGTTTTCATCAAACAAATCATACTTCTAGGACTCAATACTAAACCTCAATTGAATATCTATTTGCAACTCTCTCACTTGCTAGTTCCCTTGGGAAATCGACCCCGACTCACATCGGGTAGTTTACTTTGACGACCGCCCTTCACCATTAATGGTGTAAGATGGAGCGTGGATCAATCGATCGTATGAATAGCATGTAACCGGAGTTAAGAAAGGATATATGACAACAAGAGATAGAGGGAGAAGGAAATCTACAAAGCCTTATGTTTACCAAGAAGAATCTCGATTCATCTTAAGTTAGATTAAAACAAGGGAATACAATCCTTATTCCACAAACCAGTAGAGGTTATTATATAGTACTATGTGGTAAGGAGGGAGCTCTGCATAATAAGTTTATGGGACTAAGTCAAGATTAAAAATATAGGGATCAACAACCCAAAAAGTCCACTTTTCCTGGTAAAAAAGATACAAAATTGAGGATAAGGTAGTTCTTTGTGAACCAGCTCACTTTTGCCATTTGTTTGCTGAAAGAATCAATTTTTCACAATATAAAAACTCTTGCAAACTGTGTGTTCAAGTTTATGAAGCGTCACTTGCACATTGCTCAACACTTCAAGTTGTTTGTTAGATAAACTCTGATTTCTAGAATTTTTTTCTCTCCTCATTATGTGCAGCATTGTATGCGTAGGTCCAACAACGCTTAAGTAGCAATGTGAAAACAATAATCATAACAAATAATATCTAGTTCTACAAATTAATAACACAATATAGTTAAAATACCATACTTGTTTCAACTGTTTGGGTGTGTTGCATAACTTAATCGGCCGACGGAGGGAATGTAGTATCAGTTTTCATATGCTCTTTCTCAAGAACTACGGAATTCTTTTTTCTTTGTTCCCGTTCCTTGAACAACAAATGTAGTGGAATCTGATTTTGTATGATTAGAAGGTGTTGTCATACCTTGACTAGCACAAAGAGGTCCCACCTCATCTTTAGACACGCCTAAAGAGCACAAAGATCTAAGTCCTCGGCTTCGTCCCTTCCGTGTAGCACCTGATGCAAGGATTATTAGTAATTTTAGAATTAAACTTCAATTCTGCAAATTCACAATGCAATAGATTTGAGAAACCATATTTGCTTCAAATGTTTGGGAGAATTTCATAACTTTCTCTGTAGAAGGAGGCACGAAAAAATCAGTTTGCATATAATCTGGGGGAATTTTTAAAAATAGGCAGCCACTACCCAAAATTACAAATATGGGACCATATTTTTTTTCATGCATAGCACCCATCCCTAAAATTACAAATTTTAGCACTCCTTCATAAAAAACACCCTAGCTACCAAATTTCTCCCTCCCCAGCCACTAAGCCACCGGCAAACACCTTCCCCCGCATTGGAGTCTAATATACACTGAATTTACTGAATTTATGTATTTTACATGAATATGCATATATAAATATGTAACAATGAGAGAAATGCAAAAATATACACAAAAAAGCAAAAAATCATATAAACATCCTTAATATACAGATTTATTCACTCGCATATACACACTTATATAAATTTATACAATTTTATACACGTGTATAAATTTGTATAAAATTGTATAAACTTACGGTAGACTGCTATTTTGGGAAAAGGGTGACAACTCGGGTAAGATTCGAAAATATGGACCATTTTTTGTAATTTTCATCTTTTGCTTCTCTTTTAGTGTAATCACCCCCTATAATCTTTCTCACGAGCCAAGGGATTTGTACTCGTTGTTCTCATTCCTTGGCAAGTATAAAGAGAACTCATTTTGGAAGATACCATCTCATCTCATCTTCAAATACACCAGACTAGCAGCTAGATCACCAATTCCTCGACCGAGTCCTTTCCCCGTAGCATATGGAGCAAGGATTGTTAGTAATTTCAGAATAAAAGTTGAATTTTGCAAAGTAATATAATAATGCAATAGATTTGGGAAACCATACTTGTTTCAAATTTTTGGGTGCATTTCTTAACTTTCTCTGCAGATGGAGGTTCCAAAAGATCAGTTTGCATATCATCTTCCTCATTAGCCAAGGGATTTGTACTCATTCGCATTCCTTGGCCAGTACAAAGAAAACTCTTATTGAAAGATACCACCTCATCTACAAATAGACCTGACGAGTAGCTAGATTTAAGACCAATTCCTCGGCCTCGTCCTTTCCTCGTACCATCTGGAGTAAGGATTGTCAGTAATTTCAGAATATAAATTGAATTCTGCAAATTAATAATGCAATAGATTTGAGAAACCATACTTGTTTAAAATTTTTGGGTGCATTTCTTAACATTCTCTGGAGATGGAGGCTCCGAAAGATCAGTTTGCATATCATCTTCCTCAAGAGCCAAGGGATTTGTACTCGTTCGCATTCCTTGGCCAGTACAGGGAGAACTCTCATTGAAAGATACCATCTCATCTTCAAATACACCTGAGGAGCAACTAGATTTAAGACAAATTCCTCGGCCTCGTCCCTTCCCTATAGCATCTGGAGCAAGGATTATAATATCAGTAAACACTTAAATATTAAAATTAATTATATGTAATAGCATAATATGATTTTAGAAATCATACTTACTTCTAATGTTTAGATGTATTTCATAACTATGTCACTAGATGGTGGCATTCCTCGAATAGCTAGAGAACTCTGACAGAAAGATCCAACCTCATCTCTGGACAATCCTACATAGCACATAGATTTAAGGCAAGGAATGCATATTTGGCATTAGACTTCACAGTGGATTCCACCTCATTTCTAGTCATTGGTGGTTTCATATTAAATCTGTAAAAAATAAAATAAATAAAAAAATGACACAGACATTATAAAGACAATGTATTAATAGAGGAATCATGCAAGTAGAGTGTATAACATTGAATATATATGTTAATGCATAAGGAGATATTTTACCTTGTCTGTTCTTTTTCTTTTATTGTGTCTCATTGTTCATTTGTTGCACAATTTCATAGGTATCGCGAGGTTGCATCTTCTTCGCTACATATCAATCTTTATTGAAATTATCATTGGCATAAAACACTTGAGTTGCTTGGTCAGCTAGTACAAAAGGCTCATTTGTTTTCAAAAATTTCCCTCGATTAGCACTTACAATGTTATACTCATCTTTTTTCACTCCTCTTATTTTATCATACACATCAAACCAATTACATCGAAACGAAATAACTCTTCTCCCCCTGACGAATTGCGGTCAAATGATATCGGTTAAAACTCCATAGTAATCAAGGTTCTCCCTATCTTTATCAGTCTCACCAACAACAACCACACCACAACTTTGAGTCTTTAACTGTTGATCATGATCTTCTACATGAAATCTATATCCATTAACAATGTACCCATTAAAATTTGTCTGATAAGGGGTGGGACCACGTTAAAGTGAGAGTAGATCTTCGATGATGTGGCTGTTATCTTCTTTACATCCACAAGATAAAGTTGATTACTTCAAAATGAGTAATACAACATCAGAATACTTACTTCCAAAAACTTGTCGCTCAAAACGCACACGCAAGTATACGCGGTCGATCAAGTAATAAATTGATAAGAAAAGTATCGTTCCCACGAGGACTATTGATTAACTATCAACTAGACAAACTTAAATTCAAGTATTGTTCAAGAGACTTTAACCAGATTTCAAGCTGTGTTTAATTGACTAAAAGTAATTGAAGTAAATGGAATGCAAGACAATTCAAGAGTTCTAGATATCAGTGAGAGGAAATATTCCAGGATTATGGGACGATCACCAATCCAGTTGCACTCATCTGCTAATTGAATTAACTTTATTTATCTGAGTTGCTAATCACAGGGTTAATTATACTCACAGAGCTCTTTCGATACCTTCATCGCCTATTCAAGCCAACCTAACGCCTATATGTCTATGGAATTAGAATTAACAAGAATGCATGTGCTTCTCCTGTAAACGAATTAAGCGTGACTGTTGGGTATATTTCTATCCTAACCACGAAACCATTCCCCGATGCCGGGGTTCAGGAACACGCTTTACTTAATTCTATTGCAACCTGTGGTTCCCACTTTCGAGTTCAACCTTAGGTTCATGGATAATACTTAACAACTGGCCAGGAAATCAAGTAATTCAGAGCAGAATTAAATAAACAACTCAATCTGATAAATTTAATAGAATTCAACCAACTTCAGAGTACAACTTTCATGGTTAACCCATAACCCTAGAATAATAGAGTTTAGCTACTCATAGACAAGTTAGCTTTCTCACAAAATAATCTAGAATTCATGAAATAATAAAGAGGAAAGAAGAATTACAACTCAATTGATGAATCTTGGCTCTCTAGCCTCTACTATGGTTCTTGCCTCCAAAAATACGTAATAGAATAAGAATAAGCCTTACAAGGGTTTTAATCATAGGAAATATGCCTATTCCCACGTTTTTAGCTTGTCCTGGTAGCTCTGGGACCAGTTTACGGCGCATACACCGGAGCATGCCAAGCATCCGTGGTTGTATGTGCTCCTATTCTCAATTTCTTCAATATTTGCACTCTTCCCGGTCCATACAGCCTAGCATGCCAAGCATCCAACGCTGTACCCATTGCTTCTTCCTTGTTCTTGTATAAATCATGCTCCATTTTCCTTTAATGCGTTCCTAAAATATCCAAACACCTAAAGTTAGCATTTTACTTTAAATCTCGCATTGTTGGTTACGTAATACACTGAAAATAACTCAAAAGCTATAGAGAATCGACGCCGAGACGTAAGATATACGCCCAACATCAACACCCCACACTTAAACTTTGTTCGTCCCCGAACAAACAAACCCAACTCAAGAACTTCAAGGAAGTGCACCTATGAAATAGGTTGATACCAACAATTAGCCACTAGACATACAAGCACACAACTCCCCATACTTGCACACCACACATTCAGAAAACAAGGATTATCAAAGCAGTCAAGTAGCAACAACGAAACCTCAAGAAACGACTCTTCGCACCAACTTACTCACGACATATCAACTCACTCAAGATTAGGACCTAATAAAAGCTCCAACCCCTCATAATCCATGTGCCCTCACCAATCAAAGTCTAGTCCCAATCACACAAAAATATATCAACTGAATTATAAGGGACTTTCAAGATAGGAAGAATTCTCACACACTCAAAAAGGAATCTCAAGTGCCACACAATGGTACCATTGGCTTACCCGTAGTGTAGGACTCCACTAATATAAGCTCGCTCCTATTCGGGATTAACTAGGACTTTAAGGGTTGTAATGTAGGCCAAAGGACAGGTAATGGTTAAATGACTACCTCCCTAAGTACTTTAATACATCACTTCCACTTTTTATAGCTCAACTCTTCGCAAAAACAACCGAGCTACCATCCGAACATCAACTCAAACACTTCCCTCCCTTTAAGTATTTTTTTTATCAATGTGCACAAAACTAGCAAGGATTGGGAATTTTTTTTCTTTTGCTTTCTTTTTATCTTTAACTTTTCTTTTTTTTTCTGTTTTCAACATTTATCAATTTTTCCTTAACCTTGCCAATGAACTTTTCCTCAAAAATACCATCACAATTTTATTCTTATTGACTCCACACAAAAGCCATCAATTTCCACCAACCATAACTCCACTAACAACAATATTTTCAATTAAAATGCTCTAAGGAGTACGAGTTCAAAATGAGGATAATTAAGAACAAACGGAATAGGCTTGTAATGTGGGTATCAAAAAAAAGGCTAATAAGCTCAAACGGGGTTATAACGGATATATATGAACAGCTAGGCTAATCAAGACTGCAAAAAAAAGGTTTATCAAAGAAAGCCTGTATCATCTCCCGACTAGAGCAAACCTAGGATTTCGCTTTGAACACACGCGGGCCAAGTTCTAGACCAATAATGCAAGCACGAGAAGAAAGAAAAACACCTCACTACTCATGGCACATGAACTACTCAAGGCGGAAATATTCCAACACCTAACAAAAACAAGCGAGACAAGTCATACTATTCAGTTAGCACTCAGAGTCAGAAACCTGAGCCGAAGAGTCACTAACAAGATTGACTATCAATCAAATAAATAACTCACACAAAAAAATCTATAGGGAAGTTCAACTCGCATGTAAAGGATTAAATATGACAGTATCAAACAATTCACAGAGAAGACACCGGTCCTTACCACTTAGCTACTCCTATTTCCTTTTTTTTTTTTTTTAAATATCTAAATTTTTTTGTCATTTTTATCTAAAAACACCCGGTTCAAAACAAAAGGCATCCATAAACACTTCGACAAACTTTTCCACCATATCACTGAAAATAGCCATTATACACCTTTGAAAGGTCACAGGTGCATTACATAGCCCGAACGGCATCCTCCTATAGGCATAGGTACCGTAAGGGCATGTAAAAGTAGTTTTCTCCTGCTCTTCGGGAGCAATCCATATTTGGTTGTAGCCAGAGTAACCGTCAAGGAAACAGTAATACTCTTGGCTAGCTAGCCTATCTAACATCTGATCAATAAAGGGGAGGGGAAAGTGATCCTTTCGGGTGGATTTATTCAATTTTCGATAATCAACGCACACCTTCCAACCTGTAACAGTTCTTGTGGGGATAAGTTCATTATTCTCATTTTGCACCACTGTCATCCCTCTCTTTTTAGGGACACATTGCACTGGACTTACCCACTTGCTGTCAGAGATAGGAAAAATTATACCTGCATCTAACCATTTAATCACCTCGTTCTTTACCACGTCTTTCATGATTTCATTGAGGCGACGCTGATGCTCCACACTTGGCTTATATCCGTCCTCCATAAAGATCTTGTGCATGCAGAAATCCGGGTTTATTCCCTTTATATCAGCTATGGTCCAGCCAATAGCACTCTTATGCTCTCGTAACACTCTCAACAGCTTTTCTACCTGCAAGTCAGACAACATAGAAGAAATAATCATACGTAAAGTGTCAGATTGTCCCAAATAAGCATACCGAAGATGCATAAGTAAAGGTTTGAGCTCAAGCTTGGGCGCCTCTTCAATAGATGGCTTGGGTGGAGGCCCGAGTGGTCTATCTAGAGGCTCAAACTTGGGAAACCCTGTAATAAATTCACAAGAACAGTCTAAGAGCTGCAATATCTCCTCTATGACAGCATCTTCACTAGTTTCTTCTCCCAACATCAGTGCTCGCTGCAAGTCATCATTGACATAATTAGCTGGATCAGTCGACTTCTCCTCCGGGTCATTCGCTGTGATCATAGACAACTCTTCATGATGGTTAGGCATCTTTAGAGTCTTGTACATATTAAAAGCTGCTTCCTGATCATCCACCTTCATTGTCATCTTTCCCTCTCGGACACAGATCACAGCATTACCCGTGGCTAAGAAAGGTCGTCCCAAGATGATAGGAACTTCCTTATCTGCCTCATAGTCCAGGATAACAAAATCAGCTGGCAAAATAATTTGACCAATCTGAACCAGTACATCTTTAATCACCCCCTCAGGATAAGTATTAGACCGATCAGCTAACTGAAGTGAGACTGCTGTTGGCTTTGGAGAGCCGAGACCCAGTTGGTTGCATACAGACAATGGCATAAGATTTATACTAGCCCCTAGATCACATAGGGCTCTACCAACTGCTACGTTACCAAAATGGATAGGAATGGTGAAACTACCTGGATCCTTCAACTTCTGAGGGAGTTTGTTCTGAACTCTGGATGTGCACTCTTCAGTAAGTGCCACAGTTTCAAATTCATTGAGCTTCCTCTTTGATGACACTATGTCTTTGATATACTTAGCATACTTTGGAATTCCCCAGAGCACATCTACCAATAGAATATTGATACTAGTTTGACTGAGTATGCCCAAGATCTTCGTAACTACAGGATCTTGCAGATTCTTTTGCAACCTTCGAGGAAAGGGAGGTGGTGGTTTAGCAGCAATCACTGCCTCTTGCTTTTCTGCCTCCTTCTTGACTTCGACTACTGGCTCTGGCTCTTTTCCTTTGTCAGAGTAAGACTGTTTTGGTTTTTTTGGCAATTCTTATAGTTCTCTCCCATTTCTTAATGACACTGCTTGCACTTGTTCCTTGGGATTGGGATCAGTATTGCTAGGCAATGTACCAGGTAGTCTTGTATTTTGATTACTAGCAAGCTGCCCCACTTGTTTTTCTAGAGAACGAATGGCACTGTCTAGGTTCTGCTGGAGAGTTGAAATTTTTCGATTAAGATCAGCAGCCAATTTTTAAATCATTGCCTCTATTTTTGACGTTTCAGGCTGTTGCTGCTGCGGTGGATTCTGCACTTGCTGAGTATTACCTTGAGATACCTTGTCCGCCTTGATTACCGCACCATGAGAAGTTAGGGTGGTTGCGAAAATTAGGCGGGTAAGTGTTGCCATACTGAGCATTTTGGTTAAAACCCCTGCCCTGCTGACCCACATAAAACGCAGACTCTGGGTTTTCCGTGCAAATATTACTCAGATGATCAGATCCACCATACACCTCACAGTATGGAGTTGCTTGCACTTGTTGAACCTGGGGTGGGGCCGGTGGTTGAGGCTGTGGTTGTGGCTTGCTTACCTGGACTAGTACTGCATCAAGTTGCTGCTTAACAGAGTATTGCATTGCTGCCATTTCAGCTTTCATAGTTGTCAGTATATCCACTTCCACATTTCCACCTACCTTGAGATTTTTACCTCTGCCTAGTCACCATGATAATGCTGACTGCCTTCTGAAATTTTGTTAGGAATGATCTCAAGCACATCATACTGCTTCTCTAGACTTGGTTCACCATAATAAGCATCTAACAAGATTTTACTATGCGACTGCAGTACCTCAACAAAAATATGTCCCAACACCTCCTTTGATTGACCATGGTGTGGGCAGCTTCTCAACAATGCCTTGAACCTTTCCCATGCTTCACCTATCTTCTCTGATGAATTTTGACTGAATGACACTATCTCACCTCTGATCTTTGTAGTTTTGCCCGATGGAAAGAATTTGATCAGAAACTCCTTTTCCAATTCGTCCCAAGAATTAATGGAGTTCGGTGGTTGGACCAAGAGCCATTTCTTTGCGTCACCCAGCAAGGTGAATGGGAAATTGTCAGCCGTATATATTCATCCGACACATCAGCATATTTGTAAGTGTCGCTGATCTCCAGAAATTCTGCATGTGCTGCTGAGGATCTTCATGTGACAATCTCGCGAACTGACCATTAGACTGGAATAGTCAGATCATACTCTTCTTCAGCTCAAATTTACCAGTAATGGTGGGCCTCACAATGGCCTTGGCCATGTTATCAAGAGTAGATCTGGCCAAATCCAGTATAGCGCGGTTTTGATTTTCAGCCATCTCTGCAGGTTCAGAAATAGGAGCTTTCTCTAGCGTTTCTTTGAGTATTCCTTCCTTAGCCTGTGAAAAAGTCTTTCAGGTTCCGGGTCAAAAGTGTAGAGTTTATCACCACTCTTGCTCCTTCGCATTCAAGCCAATACCTGAAACAACCAAAGACAACTAAATCAAAAAAATAATCTTGAACAAATAATAAATAAAAGCTAATCTAGAAACTAATTAAATCTTAGTCCCCGGCAACGGCGCCAAAAGCTTGTCGCTCCAAACGCACACGCAAGTATACGCGGTCGATCAAGTAATAAAGTGTTAAGAAAAGTATCGTTCGCACGAGGACTATTGATTAACTATCAACTAGACAAACTTCAATTCAAGTATTGTTCAAGAGAGTTTAACCCGATTTCAAGTTGTGTTTAATTAACTAATTAACTAAAAGTAATTGAAGTAAATGGAATGCAAGACAATTCAAGAGTTCTAGATATCAGTGAGAGGAAATGTTCCAGGATTATGGGACGATCACCAATCCAGTTGCACTCATCTGCTAATTGAATTAACTTTATTTATCTGAGTTGTTAATAATAAGGTTAATTATATTCACACGGCTCTTTCGATACCCTGCTCACCTATTCAAGCCAACCTAACGCCTATATCTCTATGGAATTAGAATTAACAAGAATGCATGTGCTTCTCCTGTAAACGGATTAAGTGTAACTGTTAGGTATATTTCTATCCTAACCGCGAAAGCATTCCCCGATGCCGGGGTTCAGGAACACGCTTTACTTAATTCTATTGCAACCTACGGTTCCCACTTTCGAGTTCAACCTTAGGTTCATGGATAATACTTAACAACTGGCCAGGAAATCAAGTAATTCAGAGCAAAAATAAATAAACAACTCAATCTGATAAATTTAATAGAATTCAACCAACTTCAGAGTACAAATTTCATGGTTAACCCATAACCCTAGAATAATAGAGTTTAGCTACTCATAGACAAGTTAGCTTTCGCACAAAATAATCTAGAATTCATGAAACAATAAAGAGGAAAAGAAGAATTACAACTCAATTGATGAATCTTGGTTCTCTAGCCTCTACTATGGTTCTTGCCTCAAACAATACGTAATGGAATAAGAATAATCCTTACAAGGGTTTTAATCATAGGAAATATGCCTATTCCCACATTTTTAGCTAGTCCTGGTAGCTCTGGGACTAGTTTATGATGCATACACCGGAGCATGCCAAGCATCTGTGGCTGTATGCGCTCCTTTTCTCAATTTCTTCAATATTTGCACTCTTCCCAGTCCATACAGCTTAGCATGCCAAGCATCCAACGATGTACCCATCATCCTTGTTCTTGTATGAATCAAGCTCCAATTTCGTTCAATGCGCTCCTAAAACTTCCAAACACCTCAAGTTAGTATTTTACTTTAAATCTCGCATTGTTGGGCACGTAATATACTGAAATTAACTCAAAAGCTATAGAGAATTGACGCCGAGACGTAAGATATGCGCCCAACATCAATAGGTATATATTACTCACCCTAAGTTTAAACTATTCAATGAATTGACTATTCCATTCTGCATCAGACAAGTGTTGAGTTGTATTTCCATGAATTTGTGCAAACTCACTACAAATTTAAGGTGAAATACAAATGTCAAGGAAAAAAATCCTAAAGGAAACAAGGATAATAAAATTATAGGAAAGAAATTTTCCATACTCTAGAAATGGGATAACTTCATCACAATTCTTCAGTATGTGGATATGTGCATGTTCCAACTCGTTGGCATCAAGATTACAATGTTTTCTAGCTCCCAAAGCCTTCCCAAGTTTGCAAAATAAGGATAAACCTCCATCAAATTGCTTTAAACCACCATCATAATTTTACTCAGGCCGATAAAATTAGTGTCAATTATATGCAGATGTCTTGGACATAAAGTCATACACATACCCTATTACCAATGAGAGATTTCAAAAAATATAACCATCGCTCCACCGGATACTTCCACCTATAATGAGTACGTCCAGCAATAATAGTTTCACTAGCTAATTGAATAGAAAAGTGCAACATGACATCAAAAAATGAAGGATGAAAAACTTTTTCTAACTTACAGAGAGTTATAGGAATTTGGGTTTCAATTTATTTCAAGTAATCCATCCTTAAAACCTTTGCTCCAAGAACATTAAAAAATAAAGACAACTCAATAAGCGGTTCACACATTTATTTAGACAATATACCACGTAGTGCAAGAGGGAGTAGAAGAACATGGCAATCGTGATTCTTTAAGTCGAAAACTTTGTGATATTTTAGGTTCATACATTGAGAAATATTAGATGAAAATCCACCAAGAACCTTTAGATTCTTCAAGAAAAGGCGCAACTTGTGCTTTTCTTGGGGAGATAATGTGTAACATGCTTGTGGAATATCATATTTTCCCCTTTTTTTGATGGGTGCAATTCCGGCCTAATGTTAATATCTTGCAAATCTAGCCGACTTTTAATGGTGTCCTTGGTCTTTCCCTTAGCATTCATGATTGTCTCCAATATATTATCACATATATTTTTCTCAATATGCATCACATCTAAATTATGTCGCAGCAAAAGAGATTTCCAATATGGAAGCTCAAAGAAGATACTCTTCTTGTTCCAAATATCCTTTTGATTTTCATCTGATAACTTTATCCTTTTCTTTCGATCCTTTGTTAACCGTAGCCCTTCAAGGTCCTGCACTTTTTCAAGTATGTCAATGCCATATCGCATTTTTGGTGGAAGCCTCCACTCTTTTCTGCCATCAAAAGACTCATTATCGTTCCTCCATTTGTGACTAAGAGGAAGGTAACGCTGATAACACTGCTTCTTACTATAGGCCAATCTGATTGATGAAGCATCTTTGTTGCAACACGGACATGCCAATTTCCTTTTTGTGTACTATCTAGATAAATTTCCATATGCCAGAAAGTCATTAATGGTCCATAGTAAAGAAGCATGCAACTTAAAGTTCTGTCTTGTTGATGCATCAAAGGTATCAACACCAATTTCTCATAACTTCTTCAGTTATTCTATCAACAGTTAAAGATATGTGTCAATCGCATCTCCTGGACAATCTGGATCTGGAATACGCATTGACATGATGAAATTTTATTTTTTCATACATAACCAAGGCAGTAAGTTGTAAGGAATAAGTACCATCGACCAAATGCTATAAGAGGTTTTTGAATTTCAAAATGGCTGAAATCCATCACTAGCAAGTCCAAGCCGAACATTACGAGGCTCAGCAACAATGAGGAATGAAGTTCATCAAATGACTTTCATGCCATTGAATCAGCTTGGTGCCTCATTATACCATCATCAACTCTTTTATCATGATGCCATAACATTAGAGCCAATGTCTTTGAAGACATAAACAACCTCTGGAGCCTTGGCTTTAATGGAAAATAGTACAAAATTTTGGATGCTATCTTTTTACCATTTTTATTCCTTGTCTCCCCGCTATGTTTATCTATTTTTCATCTTGAAGAACCACAAACTTTGCAAGAGTCAAGCGATTTATCCTCCTTCCAATATAATATGCAATTATTTTTACAAGCATCAATCTTCTCGTAAGAAAGCCCAAGGTCCCGAATAACCTTCTTTGCCTCATAATATGAACCCGACAAATTTGCTCCATCAGGCAACAACTAATCCTTTAACATTTTCAGTAACATTGTAAATGACTCATTACTTCAATGACCAATACTTTTTATATAAAGCAACTTAATCAAAGTGGATTGCTTTGAAGCTTTCCAACTCTCATATAGTGGTTGCTCAAAATTCTTTAGTAGTCCATAAAATTTTTTTGCTTCGGTATTCGGTCCTCTTCAAGGAAATCATCACCACCAATGTTTGTAGTGTCTGTTGACACCTAATTTTGCTCCTCCTTTTTCTATAATTGGCTATATTTAACTTAAAGGTGTAATATAACGGGTTGAACAAAATATGCATTAGAAAGCATGTATTTATGTGTGTTATCTCCTATTCACGCATTATATATTTTTAATTGTGATTATATGAAGTAATTTGCATCATTTGGGCTATTTGTGAAACTGTGCCTATTTGCGTAATTTAATGCGTAAATAATGTTTATAATGACTATTAATGTGTATTTAACTTAAGTTGACTCAAATTGTTTCATGTGTGCATTTTTCTCTTCTTCTATATATAATTTGTGTATAATTTAATTTTAATTTTTCACCTGCACCTTTAAATTAAATATAGTTTAATTAAACCGTCCGGCCAAAATTTCATACCGCCCATTTTCATTTCATAACATTGACATATTAATTTAAATTCAAAATTTTAAATTTTTTTTGCACCTGAATAAAAGTTCAACTAGATACATTCAATTGTATTATAAGTTTTTCTTTCTTCCCATACATTTTAAATGATTTTATTTTCCAATCTTTACTAAAATTTGCTATATCATTTATCCATTTTTTTTATTTACCCTCTTTTTATTTAATTAGCTTTACTCTGAACCTAGACTCAATACATAACCAAACCATGTATATTTCATACTAGTATTAGGGACCGCGCTTCGCGCGGTTGTATAGTGCATTTAAAGAGAAAGACGTAAATATTCATATGTATGCATACAAAAATAATCTTTTATCTTAGTGATATTATAAATAAATATATTTTTATTAAAATTAGAGCTTAGATATTTTTAGATTTCATTTTACAATGAGACATAAGAAAATGAACTTTCAAGGAAAATTTCCACCCATATAAGTAGGTAAATATACATGACTTCAGTAAATATACATGACTTCCGTAAATATATATTCATTTCCTTATATTAGATGGTAAAAGTGAAACAATACTAATCCTCTTTAATGCATATAGTATCTAAAAGCAAGAACACAGACATATTTTCGGAGATTCAAAGTCTATGTTCATATTAAACGAAAAATAAAATCACATCATTTTAGAATTGTTATAATACAAATCATGGATGACATATTAAAAGTCGCATGATTAAATCTATCTGACGTCTTTCTCAATCGTGATCCAATCAATCTTGACATCTTCAAGAAGCTCAATATACTTGTTGTAGTATCTGCATCTCCTTGAAGATTAGCACTCATGGCTTGATCGTTCCTCTCTTACTTGCTCGGGCTCTCACTTATCCTCAATATTTCATCTTCAATCATGATCTTCAAGTTGTCATACCTAATTTATTGCTCGTGTCCTCGAACATATATCTACAAACTCTAAATTAGCCAAATTGTTAGTACAATTTGCATATATTATTAAAGACAAACTATAGTTAAACACATTTAAAAGTAAATCAACTATTAAGATAAAGCTATATCACCCGTTTAGACAAATTAAATATTATATTTGACCATAAGGAACACACGCACATACATAAACTTCATAAGAATACCTATAGATAATGGGCAAATATAAAAGGTTAACTTGAAATCTCATTAAAGACATGTAAATTTAAATATGGAATAGGAGAAAAGAAAAATGAGGTAAAACACCAAAAATTGACAAAAAAGATAAATATGAATGATGGCCTAAGACATGTGCCACCTCACTTTCTCTAAGCCTAGCATTATATAATATATATTGATTGTTAAAATTTTGACCGATATCTTTTCATTTTTTCACTTGGCCAAAATTAATCTTTAACAGACCACTACAAGTCTCTAAATTAATAAAAAATGAAATCAGCACTATCATCCCTCTCTCTCCCATTTTTTGTGATCAGGTACATCACTATCAGTTAAGGAAAGGAATCCCCATGATCTTCTCCCCAACTTTTCATCAGACCATATAGCTCTGCTCTTTGCTTGGAAATTATCGGGAATCTTGGCTTAAATTTTTTATGACAGTTGGTTTGCTTCTTTTCTTATATAACATACACCATACACCATGATCAATCATAGACAGTGATACACATCAACACCCTCTCCTCTCTCATCGTTACACATGACCCCACACACGAAACACTGGTAAGAACAGATACATACACATCCACACCAACTCTTGATCATCTTCTCTACTACTACACACACACTACAGACACTCCAACCATACATTACATACCCACCAATGAGAGAACACCCATACCCCATAAATGGCAGTTACAAAACCAGTGCCACAAATGGGGGAATAAGAGAGAGTGGGAACGTAAGGCAAAACAGGGGAGGGGCAGTGGCGAAAATACATGCCACCACCGCCACCGGCAGTAGCGATGAGGACCACCATCGCCAGATCTTCTAAACCTGGGAAAAGCCACCACCAACTGCTCCTCTGCTCCTCATTTTTTTGACATCCACTGCTGAAACGGGGCCATTATACTGAAAGCCTATGAAAATATTATATTGAGGCTTTGCACTGATTTGAATAAAGGAACTTACAAAAATACACATACATCTTTTTTTATTTACATGGCTCTACCTATTACATTTATATCCATAACTTATTTACACTCTATACCCATTAGCTAATTACCTTCTTAGTTTGAGGCATAAAATAAGTAACTCAAGTTCCTCTCTCTCCTCATATCTTGTATTGTTATTTTTTTTTATTTGTCATTCTTTCATTATTCTTTTTTATTCTTCTCCGTCACTATTCTTCTTCTTTTTTTTCTTTTTACTATTTTTTATTCTTTTTTCTTTCTCTTGTTTCTAGCACTATTCATGTCTCCCCATTTTTTTATTTTTTATTTATTTTCTTTCACCATAATCTTATTATACTCATTTTTTTTATTTTTTTCTTTCTCCAAAAAGGCATACTTCATTCACAAACACAAAAACTGAAAAATTTTATTTGCTCGATAGCACTCACACTTTTTATGCAAACATAAAATGGTATACCAAAAGAGTATATGATATACCAAAAAGTATACTTCTTTAAAAATAATAAAATTAAAATATATATGTGCTTTGAAACATCTTGCACTTCGATACGAACATAACAAGGTATGCTGAAAGAGTATACAGTATACCAAAAAGGTATATTTTGTTCAAAATAACAATAATTGAAATACTCATTTGCTCGATAGCATCGCACACTTTAATCCAAACACAAAAGGGTATACCAAAAGAGGATACAATATACCAATAAGGTTACTTCTTTAAAAATAATAATAATTAAAATATATATATATCTTCTGAAATAGTTTGCACTTGGATTCGAACACAAAAGGGTATACCGAAAGAGTATAAAGTATACCAAAAGGGTATACTTTGTTCAAAGCAACAAAAACTGAAATATTTATTCGCTCGGTAGCATTTCATACTTTGATCCAAATACAAAAGGGTATACCGGGAGAGTATACAGTATACCAAAAGGGTATACTTTGTTCAAAGCAACAAAAACTTAAATATTTATTTGCTCGGTAGCATCGCGCACTTTGATCGAAACACAAAAGGGTATACCGGAAGAGTATACAGTATACCAAAAGGGTATACTTTATTCAAAACAACAAAAATTGAAATATTTATTTGCTCAGTAGCATCGTACACTTTGATCCAAACACAAAATGGTATATCGGAAGAGTATAATACCAAAAGAGTATACTTTGTTCAAAGCAACAAAAAACTGAAATATTTATTCGCTCGGTAGCATCACGCACTTTGATCCAAACACAAAAGGGTATACCAGGAGAGTATACAGTATACCAAAAGGGTATGCTTAGTTCAAAACAACAAAATTGAAATATTTATTTTCTCGGTAGCATCGCACACTTTGATCCAAACACAAAAGGGTATACTGGAAGAGTATACAGTATACCAAAAGGGTATACATTGTTCAAAACAAAAAAAAACTTAAATATTTATTCGCGCGATAGCATCTCACACTTTGATCCAAACACAAAAGGGTATACCAGAAGAGTATACAGTATACCAAAAGGGTATACTTTGTTCAAAATATACCATATATATTACAAAGCTATACAATATAAAAACACACATTAAACATAATTTCATTCATGCATTACATTATTTATATCAATTAATTAACATTACATACTACTTTTGATATTTTCCCACCATTTATTTTCAAGTAAAACTATCAAAAATCAAAGGGCACATTTGCATTGTATACCCATATGGTATATTAATCTTAGTAGTATACTGTTATGGTATCATTTTCTGTTGATAGTAGTTTCATGTTTTATTGATCCAATTCAATGAAAACAATCCTCAACCAGCGTCACAAGGTCCATCATAGCGGATGGACATAGTAAACCTTTATTACGGAAAAAAGCAAGAAAAAGAAATGCCCCATATGTACATAGTAAATATGCATTAAAAGGTATCTTTTCCCAAATTACTCTTCTTCCACCGCTGCTTATACTAGCAGTAGTCCAAATCCAACTACTTTAATTAGTTTCACACGGATAGAATCACAACTAAAGTAGGGTCAACTACAATCTAAAACACCAGGCTTAAGCCACTTCAGATAGATGACTTCATGCTTGGACATAGACAACAACAGACTCACAATTGACAAACCAACAGAAGAGAGTTCAGATGACCTCAAGTGGAGACAGATTTATACTTTAAACCAACACACACAATTCTTCTCTTGGGAGATTTTCTTCATCAAACTACCACTGCCCTAACGTCGCTGCACCAATAGCCTTTGCTAAGTTGTGTATTGCCTCGTTTCACCACTGTCAAGACTGCCCTGCTGCTGCTGTAACCAAACGACAACACCACAACCTCTAAACACTAGCGGAAACATTGTCACAGTCGGTACCTTAACGGACATCAAGACACTGCCTAGTCTCACCATGGCTGCCAAATCAACGCTACGATACTGCGTCATCAAACCAATACCACCATAGCAACACCCATCACCTCCATATCAACACCACTGCTTTTCATTGAACCTAAAATCATAGTCTTGTCACCACTACAAGAAAAGAGCCCTTTAGCGAGTGGAAATCCAGTCGTTAAAAGCCCAATTGCGGTCGTTATTTGTTAATTACGACCGGTTAAAATCCAGAGTTCTCTCCATAGGATTAGATTTTACTTATCAGCTCATAAATTATCTCTATATTTGACTTGCTACGTGTACGGGAAGTTAATAAAAAGAAGTGAAGCCATACCTTAAAATTTTTATTTCGTCACATCCTGTAGAATACCTTGTCAATCAGTCCCAACATGTAGAAGACATCACGCGAATGAGCAGTAGGGGACAGGGATCAACAACTAGTTTCAAAAGGATTTAAGTTAGCCCAAAATACCAAAGCAAGAGGGAGAAAAATCCTTACTATAAGATACTGTTAATTTAAAGCCACAAGGGTTAGGCTCTTAAATATAAAAGGTAAAGAGATTAAAGGTATAGTAATGGATCATCTAAACTGTACAACAAATTGCAAGTTACAAATGCAGACACATGTCTCCTCTCCGACATGACAGGTGGATACTCAATGCAAAGCATGAAAAAGTATCTTATCTTAAAAAAATAGAAAATACTAGAAAAGAAGGTTGCAGGTCATTCTTAAATACACGGGTCATCACTTAACACTCACATGCTTGTGTTCAAGTAAATTTGTCTAAATACACACAATAACCATTACTGATTCAATGAACAGAGACCAGTATGTCAAAATTACTATTCATTTTATTTGACTAAAAAAATGTAATTGAAGCGGTTACATATTTCAAAGATGGCACCATAGCAGATTAAATTCTATAAATCCTCAGGTGTTACTACAAAATGCAGTATGCAGAACCCAAACTAACAGGAACTGGGTAATTACAAAAATTTCCAGTCATGTGTGACTTGAAGCTATTACAACTATGTAGTATGATGTTTATAATGATATATTTGTAAATTCATTTTATTATTCCACTATAGAGATAGAGCTTGTGTATATCTCTTCACACCTATAGATAACTAAACAAGTTTTAGTCAACGAAGTCAACTTGGTCACAAGATTATTCTCTATAGAAAATTTAACAGGTTGTCCGATGTCTATTGCATGTATAAGGTAATATGGTCTTATCTAAATGTTAGTAAAGATGCCAATGATAAAGACATTTCATCCACCTACATGATCCCTATATATAAAACAAATGTACAATCTAATTTACATATATATGTACCTATTCGTAATATATTTATAATTTCAATGTTTAACTGCATCTGGTACAGAATAAAAAATTCTCACAAGGTTTCAAAGAGCATAAAGCCAAGTCAGCTTAAGATGAAGAAGAAGAATAATATAAGTGCAAGGGCTCTTTAGAAAGTTCATAAAACATAATCCAATTTTTTAGCATCATTGGTGTAGCAATAACTTCCGAAACTTGCTTACACTGAAGAAAGAGTATTGGACACTAAACTAAATCAAGCTATATATGTTTGTTGACAACAATCTCATTCAATAATATTATCAAACAGTTTCCGGACATATATGATTATATCATTTGAAAACAAAAGATCTATTGTCCTGCACAAACAAAGAACTTAATAGAATGGATCAAATACAGCCACAACAATTAAGAAATTAAAATCGAACTCCATCAGAAAAGTCAGTCCAGTTAAAAAATTTAAAACACCCATACGAAACCAGAAACAACAAGAAAAGCCTAAAAGCGTAAGATGAATACAATGGATACTTAGCAGTTATTTCCTTCACAGATGATGAGCAATTGCAGATGACGAGCAGTTGTTTTTTCTTCAACTGAATAAGCTTCTATATGCAGGAGCTTTAGTGATTAATGCTAAGAGATTTTCCCTAGAAGGAGGGGGAGGTAAGGAGACGTGAGTTTGGGCAAAAAAGAAGAGAGAAAAATTAGCGCATCTTCTTTATCGAGTGAATTGGGAGTAACGTCCGGATATTATCCCTTTTAACAACTGTATTTTATACACTCCTTAATATTGCACTATAAATTAGAATAAATAGTTATAACGACCAGATTCATGCCCCTTCGCTAGGAAATAGTCGTTAAAAGTCAAAATTCTCGTAGTTCACCCTGTCACAACACCCCCAACTCCCCCATGAAACTGGCTCGTCTCAGCCACAACATCACCATTATAACATCGCTGCCCAGCTTCCAAACCGATAGCCAATCGATGTCACTGTTTCATTCCAACGGATCACCATCGCTTCCCCTCATAATCAGCCTGCAACACCAAAACTCGCCCCCTCACTCTCTCTTCATCATCATCATCATTATTACAGTATCAAGACCACGCAAACAAACACTGTGTCACCCGTCACGACCCTCCATCGCTACTATGGAACCTCCAAAATAATGGAAACAAAGAGCGATTTTCAAGGAAGACAAGTTCAAATATGAGTAGGGAAAAAGGCGAACCTGAGGTCGTATAAATTCCGGCCGGAGAGAGGCGGGTATGCCGTGCGTTTTCGACCTAATCTGTGACGATTCAACGATTTTCTTACGAAATTGAGTCCAAATCGGGAACGACGAGGTGACAGGGAGTCTGAAGATGTACTTTTCTCGATGGCTGTGCGATACCTCTTGGTGGTCCACGGCGGTGTATGCTTGTTACCGGTGAAGGCCAAAATTTGGGGAGAGTTCTGTTTTGTTAAGAGGGCTGTGGGTGTGAAGTGAATAAGGAAAAAGATGGGTACACAATGTAAATAAAACAGGTAGAATGAGCAATAGGTGAAAACAAACTTTTAATGGGCATAAAAAGGTAAATATTTTACTTTTGTGGCAGTGCATGTAAAAATCCCTTGAACTAATACTACACTGTTAGGCCGATGATATTTTAGAGGCCACTGCAAGTCCCGTCTCGTATTTACTGTTCCTTAGTGTCCGTAAAACAAAGAAAGGCGATGAGGATACGTATTACTTTGCAAAGTAAGAGATGGAGTAATGGGATTGGTGGTACTTGGCATGGCAACCGACCGGCCATCGTGTTTGCAGCCGTACCGACATCCCTAACCTCTACTTGATGCACTGCGACAATCTGAGGCTAAACTTTTACAAAATTCATTTTTCCTTTATTATTATTGTTGTTGTTGTTGTTGTTATTATTATTACTTTATTTTATTTTTATTTTTGCTTTATTTCATTAATTATAATACTAATTTATTTTTATATTTTTTGCGATGTGCATTTGGATGAATATCTTCAAAGACGACTCTCCAGAAAAATTCTTCTAATACAATTTACTATTGCGTTCTTTTAATTTTCATTTTATTGCTATTTTATACTAAGGTCCTATCATAATACTTCTACTACTATTCTCTATTAGTTTTTCGTTACTATTTATGTGGGTTCATCGAGTCCTTACCGATACTCTAATTAGTGATTATGTGTGAAATTGATTCAAGCAAGAAATTAGGAGCATCTTCTTGAGACATATAGAATATCACTTAATTTCGAGAAACTCTCATCAATAATGTTGCTATTTATGTACCATGAAACTTTCCATTTTATCATATAACGACAAATTTTTGTAATCGCATATGTTACTGTATGTTTAAGGTACAAGCTTAAAAAAGTTATATCCACATAGATGTTACGCCATATTTAAAGCCATTAAGTTTACAAGTCTTTTTTTTAATGCACAATCAAATAGTTAACGTAAGATATGAAATGAAGGGAGTATTACTTTAATGAAACTTAATTTTTCACAAATAATTTATATACCAATTACTAATAATCTTTATAAACGATGATACAATATTTGTGAATCCAAATCAAGTACTAGGCCTTTAATTTGTACTACTGCAATTTTTTGAAAAGTCAATATTCATTCTTAATTATTGTGTAACTAATTAACTACTCATATCTTTTCTGTTTAAAACTATAGTCTATACATGATCATACTTGAGATTACCAAATCGAAATGTTTTTCTTCAACTTCAGCTGGTTAGCTGAAAATCTATGGGTGTCAAACGGGTATATAGGTCCGGGTTTGGGTTGTAAAATTGTAACTCCGCGGATTAGGGGTACGGGTTTGGGTATGAGTTTAAATTACGGGTTCTTAACAGGTCCGGATTTCGGATAGAAAAAAATTATCGTGTGGGTCCGGGTCTTAGCGGGTACGAGTTTGGGTCTTAAGAAATCGGATCTGAATTCGGGTTTTAATTTTTTTTAATAATATTAATTTAAATACTTAAAACAAATAAAAAAGAAAAGACGAATGATAGGAAAAACTCAAAGACTAACTTTATTTAAGATACTTGAGCTATTAAAGTTTTGAACATTAAACTTTCAAATTTAAAAAGTGCAACATCAAAACTAGATAATGAAAATTCAAATTAAAAATTTTAATATGCCTAATTCTTTGTGTAATTTCTTCCATGTCATTTCCCTCATGCTCCAGTGTAGGTGTCATTAATGGTGCTTGACTGTAGTCACTTAACAAAATTTCTTCAAGGTTATCATCTTGTTCTAGTGAATCTTCAATTTCTTGGTTTCTTCGCTCCGATCTAATCCAGTCTCATAAACAAACTAGAACCTCCAAAGCATTATTACCCAAGGAGTGGTGGGTATCACCTATCATTTGTCTTCCTTGGATAAATGCACTTTATGATGCAACTGTTGAAACTAGTACAACTAAAACGTCTCGAGCCATCGCTGCAAGAATCGAATATGCCCTTTATCACTAATTGAATCATTTTCTTCTCTTTTTCCCTCTCATCCTCACGTGTATACCTTTCTCTTCTGTCACGTTTTCACACCTTTCCTTTGTCTGCCACGTACAAGTTTTACTACTCATTTTATTTTAACGGGTACGGGTATATCCATTAATACCCGATAACTTTGACGAGTCTTAACGGATACGGGTATTCGTTAAGAAAAAATACCCGTTCGAGTAGGGGTATTTTGGGGGGTTTACAGGTCCGGATCCGAATTTTGTGGGTCCGAATAGGGTCGGGTTTTAATGGGTCCAGATCCGGGTTTTGACGGGTAGACCCTACCCGTTTGATACCCATAGCTGAAACTAATTAATAATCCATAGTAGCAGTAGCAGTAGCAGTTCATTGTGTCCTTTGAAGATCAGGTTAGCTGCATCTTCTTATATTTGACTAAGCTATATATAAATAAAGGATTTTTTACATAAAAGTACAAGTTTTAGAGCTTAATTACCAAACATAGCAACATTTTAGTAAAATTACCTTATATAAAGGAAAACACAAGATAATTACAAACATAGCAAAAACATACCAATATTTTTCCATAACATACCAAACCGTTACATTATTTCTTATATTTCCCCCACTATCACTTTTGCTCCTCCTATTTCTCCCTATTTGACTTTTTCTCCCACCATTTCCCCTCAATTTCACTTTAACTCCTCTCATTTCCCCAATTTCACTTTTCCTCATCCATCCTCAATGTATCTCGTTGAATCTCACTATTTCTGCACCGTATCAACTATTTCAGCACAGTATCTCAACTGTTTCTGCACCGTTTCAACTGTTTCTGCAGCACCATATCTCAACTGTTTCTGCACCGTTTCAACTGTTTCTGCAGCACCGTATCTTAACTGTTTCTGCAGCACCGTATATAACTATTTCTGCAGCACCGTATCTAACTGTTTCTGCACCGTTTCAACTGTTTCTACAGTACCGTATCTAACTGTTTCTGCACCGTTTCAACTGTTTCTGCAGTACCGTATCTAACTGTTTCTGCACTGTTTCTGCATCACCGTATCTAACTGTTTCAACACCGTTTCAGACCGTTTCTGCACCACCATATCTAACTGTTTCAACACCGTTTCAGACTGTTTCTACGCCGTTTCAAACAATTTCGAAGCCGTTTCAATACAAAAAAATAATCTTCAAACCATATCGAACTGATCCACCGCTATTAAAAACCATACTAGCAAATTGAATCTACTGATCAAACTGAGCAAATGCATGAAACAGTGAGCAATTAATTATGTACTAGAATACAAAAATACAATTTTTATCAAACGGGTGCAGTAAACTGACAACATACACCATTTCCAAATTTTGCCATTAACAACACAACATAATTTCCTCATTAATGTTACATCACTCTTCCTACTAAATCTTCTTCACAAAACCCAGACACTATAATTATTCCTTTTTCCCTTTTCTCCAAGTGTCAAATTCAAAAGCCAAATGTGGGAGACACCAGGTTGTGCTAAAGTTTCACATGCACTTCCTCTCCATTTATACTTAACTAACGAAATTTTCTTCAATGTGTTTTTCTCCGTTACTTAGCGTGATCAGATCCGTAATTCTAAGGAGCTGCATCAGTAATCACGACACTCCAACAATGGAAAAGCAAAATCATCTCTCCACCAAAAGGAAAAGAATCTCTCCCCATCTCGACTTTCCTCAAGAAAACACCACCACCACTCCTCCTCCCTCCTCCACTATCACTGTTGTCACCGTCGCCGAATACACCTCTAACCTGCCGGAATCTCCGTCGGACTAACAAAAATTTACACTTTTGAAAATTGAAAGTGAATGGGTTGGAATAATATAAAGCTTTTGTGTGTTACGCTCGTGGCCTCGATATCTCCTCTGTGTCCCCGATCTGTCTTCGTCCCTCTGTTTCCGTTCGATCAATATATGCGTGCGTGTTTTCGGATCTGTTTTTTATGGATGTGTGCGTCACTGTGGCGGTGTTGTAATGGAGCGGGAAGGTTGATGGGAGTATCTAGAGTGTGTTTTTTGTTTTGGCTAGGGGAAATGAAATGTTTTTTGAAGAGGGGCAATAAAAAATGAAATGTGATAGGAAAAATATTGCTATGCCTAGTAATTAGAGAAATATTGCTATATTTTTGTAATTTGAGGTATTAATTTGTATATTTGTGTAAAAATTCCATAAATAAATAACTGACAACTAAAGGCATAACATACCAACTCAACTATATCCTTATGCACTACCTAAACAGCTTATTTTTTATTTTCGAATATTTAGTTAATTTATGCTTAAACCAAGAACTAATTTGCTGTAGGACTCTACGTATACTTCAATGTGTTATTGACTACAAGTGTATTATTGACTATAAGTCGTAATCGTATCATTCCAGCTTTTAACTCAATAGAGTTACTTACATTTCTGTAGAACTATCTGGAATTAATATTCCATTCTTTCCTCGATTAACTCTTCAGATATTCCACTTTTCTTTTCCTCTATGTATTTCCAGGTTTAGAAACCAATATTGAAAAATAAATTATATTAATAGGAAAAAGAATGGAAAAGAGCATTTAGACTGAGTACAAAATTATTATGGTCCAACAAACCCTCTTTCTTATCCATGCTTTTTGGACTTGAAGGATTTCAAATATTGGACAATAGTAGTTCCATATATTCCCATTTCACCACCGTTGTCTCAGATGTGTAAACGTATTAAAGATATGAACATTATAACCTCCAAAGAATAATAAATCAACGCCAACAATTACGACTCTGTGGGCAGAGAATTATCTAAGATTTCATATTAGTAGACGAACAAGTACAACTCATCCGAAAAACCAATGCAGGATTATCCAACACCCCCTTACATGATTAAAACTGGACATTTGGCTGTAGAGCAACATAAATGCAAAACATTAGGTAGTCCAACGTCAGGGATGGGTCTGGCTCTACCTTATTGAATAAATAGACCTTAGACTTAATTCAAAAAGTTAGTTCGAGTGGAAAGTAATGTGAATTTGTTAAAGATCGAGTGTAATGGTTGGATTCGTGATTAGGGTTTGTGGAGAGCACTTTAGAGAGAGAAGATAAAGAGTCAATGGAAAAATATCTGGAATAAGAGAAAATGAATCTTCTAACTTAAACAAGGTTGGGTCCAGCTTATTTATATCTGACCTATACCCAATACAACTAATGATCCCGTATCAGAAATAGCCTATTCTAGGACTAAACTTTACAAATAAACCAACTATGAACTAACTACCCTATATCACTAGATACATCATATATACTGTATAAATAAAACAATACATGATAGTCCTATACTACTCAACCATGGTCTACTAGGTCCTTAATACCCCCCACCCCTAAAGTTGGAGGGTGAGAAGACCTTCAACTTGGGAAGCATGGACCTGTGGAGAGATCCACCAAGGGTCTTGGTCAAGACATCAGCAACTTGGTCACTGCTGGAGACATGAAATAGATCAATAACACCTTCCTGCAATTTGGCACGTCTGAAATGGCAATCAAGTTCAATATGCTTGGTCTTCTCGTGGAAAACAGGGTTCCTGGCTATACGAAATACAGCCTGGCTATCAGAAAAAATATGAATTGGAGTTAGATCATGAAAACAAAAATTAGAAAGCAGTCAAAGCAACCAAGTGATCTCAACAACAACTTTGCTCAATGCTCTGTATTCTACCTCAGTATAAGATAAGGAAACAACTGGCTGCTTCTTTGATTTCCAAGCAATGGAGCTGCCACCAAGGAAGAGATAAAAACCAGTAATAGATATGCGGGAATCTGGACAAGCAGCCGAATCACTGTCAGAGTAAGCTGAGAGAGAAAAGTCCAGCTTGCTGTTTAGAAATATGCCATAGTCAAAAGTACCCTTCAAGTATTGAAGCACATGAGGGGCAGCTTGCATATGAGGAACCCCTGGGCACTTCAAAAATTGACTAAGTGTTGCACAGTGAAGCCCAGATCAGGGCTAGTGTGGACAAAAAAACTCAGCTTGTCAATTAAACTTCTGTAAAGTTCAGGCTTGTCCAGAATAGGACCTGAATCATAGTGCAGCTTAATAGAGGGATCCAAATGAGGCAAGACAGAAGGAACAATATCACACTTGAACTCCTTTAACAGATCTGAAGTAAATTTCTCCTGGGAGAGATGAAGACCATCAAGCATATGAGTGATCTCAATACCCAAAAAATAATGCAGAAGGCCTAGGTCTTTTATCTTGAATTGATCATTCAGAAAAGTGTTCAAGCTACTGATTTCAACAATATCATCCCCAATAAAAAATATATCATCCACATACACAGCCACCAGGACAATGGAAGATCCAGTATTTTTGATGAATATAGAATAATCGTTCGGTGAAGCAACATAACCTCTGGACTGCAGGGCTTGAGAAAGCTTGGCAAACCACTGTCTGGATGCCTGCATCAAGCCATAAAGAGATTTTTGCAGTTTGCAAACAAGGGTGGGAGCAGAATGAGAAGAGGGGGAAGGAGGCAAGGAGACAGAATACCCATGAGGAAGTCTCATGTACACCTCTTCAGTTAAGTCCCCATGCAAAAATGCATTATTTACATCAAGTTGAAACAATGACCAATTTTTCTTAACAACCACAACAATGAGAACCTTAACAGCATTCTTTTTTATCACAAGGGAGAAAGTCTCATTGTTGACACCCAATTTTGTCCCTACGCATTTTAACCAACGTCAAATTATTTTATTTAAAGCTAATTTATAAAAAATTAAAAGTAAAATAATTGATGTTAAAAGAAAATGGCCAGTATAGCAATCCATAGCCTTAAATTCGTCCCACCCGCGCAACCCCTCCTCTTATTAATTTTATCCAAGGGACAAATGTGCAACCCCAGCCTAAAATTATAGCCTACCCGTGCAAGCCCCGTTTTAAACCAAAATCCTTAACATCTACTTTCCCCATTTCAGTGGAAAATCCGAAAATGAAAAACCAATTACCCGATCCCCTTTAATCCCTAATTCCCCTAATCCTAAATCCTAACCAGCGATTAACCAATTTCCCCTCAAATCTGAATCACAAAAACGCCAAAAAAAACTCGTACCAGTGGTCCCTCACCCCTCCACCTCATCTATTCTGTACCAAAATCGCTGGAATACATCTCGTTCATTCATTGTGAGTTAAAGCGATCCAAGCCGTCGATTCCAATCCCAACGGGCAAATCCTTCGAGATAAGGACGAAATGTGTACAAATTTCAGGAATTTGGACAAGTTTCTCCCTTATCTCACAAGGTAAATGTCCAATTTGGGTTTAGGAAAGTTTAAAAAAGATCAAAGGGAGAAAACCCTAGCGGGGGAGTATAAAGTTCATTATTGTTCGTAGTTTCTGGGGTTCAGTTCATTATTTTAGGGAAAAGGAGGCAGAGCATATATTTTTTTAGTCTTTGAAAATATAGATATATCGTTACTGTTTCTGTTTCTGTTTCTGTTTGGGATTAAATACATTATGTTCGAGTTTTATCGTCGCGTCGCTATTCAAATTGTCGCCCTCTCTTGAATCGTCGCATTTAGTTGAGTCGCTTATTTGAGTCGAGCTTTTCTTTGGATCCCTCATCCTAGCTCACTGCTCCAAAACAGGTAACACCTTCAAGCCTCTGCATTTTTCCTTGTATTCTATGTCATGTTTAGTCAATTCTTTCTAAGTTAGATATAAACATTATTTATGTAAAAATCATGCCCTTCTAGTTTAGATGCTGCTGGTTGTGTGAAAGTTTAACTTCAGTTTTAGTTGTTAAGAGGGATTCTGGGAATTCTTTCTGGGAGGTTGCAGGAAGTTTCAGAGTTGTATAATGGTGTTTGTGAGTAGATGTAGCTGTTAGCTCATTAGTATGCTAGGTTAGTTTGCAAATGAAGGTGATTGGTTTGAAGGCAGGTTCTGGGAGCTTTCAGAGCTATATAGGCAGTGAGAGAGTAGATCAGTCAAGGATTTGCAAGTGTCTAGAGGACGTCAAAGCATCTCCTACCGCAATCTTTATCTATACCCTGACGTTACTCTTCCTCCCGGGTTTAAAGTGCCAAAATTTGATATGTATGATGGTCGTAGTGACCAATTTGTTCATTTGACCAAATATATCAACCGAATGAGGGTTGCGGGAGGTAAAGATGAACTTCTGATGGCCTTCTTCAGTCATAGTCTGGAAGGTATTGCTGCTGAATGGTTTGCAAGACAGGATATAAGCAAGTGGCGTGAGTTTGATGACATAGCCAAAGATTTTATAAAGCAATTTGAGTACAATGTTAAGATGGCTCCTGACCTTATAACCTTGTCCAATCTGAAGAAGAAACCAATAGAAACCTTTAGGAAATACGCATTGAGATGGCGTGAACAGGCTGCAAGGGTGCAACCGCCAATGACTGAGGAATATATGGTAAAATACTTCATCCGAGCCCAAGATGATTCTTATTACATGCACTTGCTCCCTATGATGGGTAAACCCTATTCTGAACTTCTTATGATGGGAGAGATGGTTGAAGAAGGGGTTAAGACAGGGCGAATTGTAAGTTTTGTTGCAATGAAGGCAACTACGCAAGCCATCCAGATTGGTATGGGCAATTTTGAGAAGAAAAAGAGGGAAGATGAAGTTGGTATTGATATGGCTAATATCGACCAAAGGCCAAGCAAGAAGCCAACCTCAGAAACTCACCAAACCAACCTATTTATCAAAGCACACTATACCCAACTTATCCAAGTCAGCATCAAATTCCACCCGCGCCATGTCCAGTCTATAATATTCAGCGCGATTACCATCAATCTGGAATACCCGCTTATCAGCCTTATTCACAACCACTAGCATACAATTACCCTCAACAACACCAGTTACCTGCAGCCCGTCAGTCTATGCCAGCAGGGTCTCGTCCCAAATATGAAAAGAGACAGCGCCGAAAATTCACTTCTTTAGGTGAACCACACGCTCAACTGTATGAAAGATTAAAGGATATGTGAGTGTTAAACCCTTTAGCAGGAGATGGTACGTTTGACCCTCCCCCAGAATGTGTTGTTGGGACCAAGTATTGTGCTTACCATGCAGAATTTGCCAAGCACGACACTGAGGAATGTGTCCTTCTTAAACATAAAGTCCAAGATTTGATTGAAGACAATACAATCCAGCTGAGTGAACCAACGCAGGAGACTTGGCTGTGAACTAAAAGCACTTTGCAAAATTTCTATTCAGATTGAGGCCCTGAATCATGCTGGTTAAAACTTTATCATTTTGCCTCAAGAAAATATTTTTTCTCATTTCCATGTAATTTTGATTGTAGTGCGAACTACGCGAAACCTGATTCCCAAGGCGGAATACATAAGAAACTCACATAGAGCTCGGTTACACTAGCATAGGAATCCCCAATTTTCTCTTTTATGTAATTTTGAACTACTTTTGGTCTGATTCCTGGAATGGCAACAGGATAAGTAAGCAATCCACATCGGATTCGATCAAATTTTGTAATGCTTTAAGGCTTGTTTATCTTTGATGATGTAACTCCGAACTATGCATCTGGGCAGATGTGTAGGTATTCCAATTCGGATTCGGCTTCGCACTTAGATTGCCATATTCCCCAAACTTTATGTAAGCATAACTACGCACAGTTTGATTCCTGTGGAGGGATACATAGGCGCTCTTAACGGGTTCAACTCTATAATATTAAAATTTCCAATCTCCCCTAAGGTAAGCAACTAGGGCAAATTTTGCAAGGTGAATTGAAGATTTGAAAGATCATAACTGGGGCAGATTTTGCAAAAAGCCGTATTGCTTGACAAAGATAAGTTGGCCATGTATCAAAAGATGGATCGCAAATCTAGACAAAGGGAGAAGAAGTAAGCGGTTGAAGGATGAAGGCTCGAGTCAGCATGAATCAAACGCTCCCCCCTCCCTCCCAAAACTAACGATTTTTCTTTTAGTGCAGGAATTTCAAAGCAACAAGATGAGGAAACTAGCAACTATCAATTCCTCATAGAGTATTTATCATACACATTGAAAATGTTGCCAAGATAACTGATCGAGATTGGAGGCGTTATCTGACTCATTGCATACGCAAAAACGATCTTATTTCTCTCTCTAATTCTGCCCTTGCAAAATCAAAACTTTATTACTTTATTGAGAACTTTACTTTACACATTGCAGGAATTAAGCATTAACTCAGTTTTTCTCAAGGATAACACTCAACTCTTTATGGCTTCACCAAATATAAGCCAGGCGGCTTAAGCTCTCACTTTATATCTCCTTTATCTTTGATATTTTCCTGTCTATATGAATTTAATGAAAACTTTATTTTGCAGGCTATTCTACCATTTATTTTACAAGTATCAACATCAAGTCTATCGTAAACAATCGAATGCACTATTATTAAGAAGCCTACCGTAGAAAATGGGAGACTCGATCATGAGTCATTGCCGAAAGTCGGAATTTCTATTTCCTATAATTGCAAATTGTTAAACATATCCGTTTCATTTCTCATTCGCTTTATGAGATCGCTTACTAAAGTTCTATTTTTTATGATTTACAGATATTGCCAATCCTTTTGGCTCACTTTGTTTTGTAGTCAAGACCATTCCTCCGCGGAAGAGTTCAAAGAGTATAACGTATTCATGTGTTCACGCTTTCAATAAGCATCTTTGTATTTCACGTTTCCGGTAAGCGTCTTTATGTGTTTACGAAGCGTCTTTCTATTTCACGCTTCCGGTAAGCGTCTTTATGTGTTCACGCTCTCGATAAGCGTCTTTATGTGTTCACGCTCTCGATAGGCGTCTTTATGTTCACGCTCTCGATAAGCATCTTTATATTTCACGCTTCCGGTAAGCGGCTTTATGCGTTTACGCTTTCGATAAGTGTCTTTATATTTCACGCTTCCGGTAAGAGTCATTATGTGTTTACGCTTTTGATAAGCGTCTTTATATTTCACGCTTTCAGTAAGCGTCTTTATGTGTTTACGCTTTCGATAAGCGTCTTTTATATTTCACGCTTCCGGTAAGCGTCTTTATGTGTTTACGCTTTCGATAAGCGTCTTTATATTTCACGCTTCCCGTAAGCGTCTTTATGGGTTTACGCTTTCGATAAGCGTCTTCATATTTCACGCTTCCGGTAAGCGTCTTTATGTGTTTACGCTTTCGATAAGCGTCTTTATATTTCACGCTTTCGGTAAGCGTGTTTAGGTGTTCACGCTTTCGATAAGCGTATTTGTCTCACCGCGGAGGTGTTAATCATTTGAATGCCTCTATGGGGTAATTTTGTCGCCTCGATAGGCGCTTTAATATTTGTCACTCTCTTAATTATATTTTTGTAAGCCTCCTGAGGCATTTACATTTGCTTATACCTACTTTAATGACCTTATGTTGCTAATAAGTTTGTTATGACATGCAGGATAATGTGAATACTTCGGACGTATTCCTATTTTTAGTTGGAGTGCAATCCAATATTATTTTCAAAGTGCCTCTTCATGATTTAAAGTTGTAGGCTTTATCATGGTTATTGCCGAAAAGGCGGCATTGTCATCTTCATTATTTAGAGTTTAAAGTTCACTTTACGTTCTTATGAATTGAAGCTTTTATTACTTTATCTTCAGTCTACCAACGGTCCCGAAGTCATCTTGCCTCACAAAGCCAGATTTCTCCATTAGTCGATTGGAGACAAGCTTATCATTGATATTGCAACCAGCATCTACAAGTTTTATTGTCGTTATTCCTTTATTACTTCATTTATTAAGCTTTATTTGCAGTTACTCGCTTACCGTTTGTCAAGTTTATTACAGGATATTAGCAGCATCGCAGCAGCATTTGGAGCATAACGTGGAACTCTTTCTTAGCAATGGACTGGGCAATCGTTGATATGAGCTAGACTCGTTAACGAGGATCTGAAGAATCGCACTCGAACAAGCAAGTCTATCCTAATCTTTCATTTCGGATTAGGGTGTCAATTTGGTTTCTTTTCTATTCGTGCGTCTTTTCTGCCAATCATGCGAGTCTTCGTATCTAAGTGTCGTCGAACTACATATGGCCCGATTCTCTTTCAGCCCGAGATATGTAGGCAACTCGGAAACTGGAGTTCGGCCATGTCCATAAGCCTCGCACTTTGGTCCTTGGAATCAAAGTACTTGGTTTTATCGTGACAAAATTGGTTTCTCGTCAACTTCTTTACCCTGAAAACTCTTTCATCCTTTTTCGGGTAAAGAGGGGCAGCTGTTGACACCTAATTTTGTCCCTACGCATTTTAACCAACATCAAATTATTTTATTTAAAGCTAATTTATAAAAAATTAAAAGTAAATAATTGATGTTTAAAGAAAATGGCCAGTATAGCAATCCATAGCCTTAAATTCGTCCCACCCGCGCAACCCCTCCACTTATTAATTTTATCCAAAGGGCCAAATATGCAACTCCAGCCTAAAATTATAGTCTACCCGTGCAAGCCCCGTTTTAAACCAAAATCCTTAACATATACTTTCCCCATTTCAGTGGAAAATCCGAAAATAAAAAACCAATTACCTGATCCCCTTTAATCCCTAATTCCCCCAATCCTAAATCCCAACCAGCGATTAACCAATTTCCCCTCAAATCTGAATCACAAAAACGCCAAAAAAAAAACTCGTACCAGTGGTCCCTCACCCCTCCACCTTATCTATTCAGTACCAAAATCGCTGGAATACATCTCGTTCATTCATTGTGAGTTAAAGCAATCCAAGCCGTCGATTCCAATCCCAACGGGCAAATCCTTCGAGATAAGGACGAAATGTGTACAAATTTCAGGAATTTAGACAAGTTTCTCCCTTATCTCATAAGGTAAATGTCCAATTTGGGTTTAGGAAAGTTTGAAAAAGATCAAAGGGGGAAAACCCTAGCGGGGGAGTATAAAGTTTATTATTGTTCATAGTTTCTGGGGTTCAGTTCATTATTTTAGGGAAAAGGAGGCACAACATATATTTTTTTAGTCTTTGAAAATATAGATATATCGTTACTGTTTCTGTTTCTATTTGGGATTAAATACATTGTGTTCGAGTTATGTCGCGTCGCTATTCAAATTTTTGCCTTCTCTCGAGTCGTCGCACTTAGTCGAGTCGCTTATTTGAGTCGAGCTTTTCTTCGGATCCCTCGTCCTAGCTCACTGCTCCAAAACAGGTAACACCTTCAAGCCTCTGCATTTTTCCTTGTATTCTATGTCATGTTTAGTCAATTCTTGCTAAGTTAGATATAAACATTATTTATGTAAAAATCATGCCCTTCTAGTTTAGATGCTGCTGGTTCTGTGAAAGTTTAGCTTCAGTTTTAGTTTTAATCTTCCTCTGTTTGTTCCTGTTTTCAAAATGAGGGTATGGTTTCCTAGTTGGATTCTCTAGAGTTTGAGGAGTTCAGGTGGCTTATGGTTGCTTAGTGGGTGTTTGAAATGATCTGCAGATAGTGAGGAAAGTCAGCAGGTGTTAGAGAGGCTGTAGATGTGGGTGGTTGGAGTGGTTCTTGTAGTTTCAGGATGCTAGGGAGTTTAGGAATTGTCTCCACGTGTTTGTTAGTTGCATTAGGTAAGGTAAAAGGGGTTTGTTGAAGTGCAGCGCTATTCCAGATGTTGTGTAGGTAGGCAGCTAGTCAAAGAAGGGTTCAGGGCATGTTAGAGGATTGGTATAGATCCTGCAGTAGTTTAAAGGATTAGAGGAGAGAATAGGGAGTAGCAGGATGGTGTTTAAAGGAATTTCAGGTGCTGTTTGCATAGCTGGGGAAGCTGCATTGAGGTCTAGATGTTCTGCAGGTTAGTTGGCAGTGTTATGTAGAGCTTTGGAGAGGGTTCAGGAGATGTGTAGTTGTTAAGATGGATTCTGGGAATTCTTTCTGGGAGGTTGCAGGAAGTTTCAGAGTTGTATGATTGTATTTGTGAGTAGATGTAGCTGTCAGCTCATTAGTATGCTATGTTAGTTTGCAAATGAAGGTGATTGGTTGGAAGCCAGGTTCTGGTAGCTTTCAGAGCTATATAGGCAGTGAGAGAGTAGATCAGTCAAGGAAATAGGTTCAGATGTTCTGGGGTTGTAATCTAGTTTGTATTTGTTCAGGAGGAGTGTGGAGGTCTGGTTTTGCCTTTTCTTTGAAACTCATAATCATGTAGTTGTTTAGAATCTAATCGTTGGTTTGTGTACTCCTTTGAACTTCATATTTTGCTTGAATTGAATCCTGATTGTCTTGTTAAAGTACACATTCATCTTTATTGAATTTTGGGTCTGCATCATGTTTTAATTTGAATAAAGAAGCATAATTTAGCTTAGTTGTAGAATCTATTTGGTTATGTCCTAGTCTGCTTGTGAGGGATTTCAGGTGAGGTGCAGCTGTTTGAGGGAGTATTGCATGTTGCTATTTTAGGTAGATGTCTGAAGTTTAGTAGGAGTTTGTCAGGGTGGTGCGCAAGCTGTTTCTGTTTCAGTTGGGGTTCAGGAAGTTAGTTTCCTGCTTGTTCAAAGGCTTGCAGGTGTTCCAAGTTGAGCCTAGGCAATTGATCAGTTGTTCTTGGGTTTGTAGATTTTCCCTCACAGTTTGGAGTTGTTTCAGGGGTATTTGGAGTTGTCTAAAGGTTCTGATGGTTTAAAGGTGATCTGGAGTTCAGGCAGCAGGTGGTTAGGAGAAGTGATGTCGGTTCAAGGGTGTTCATAGGCAGTTAGTGTTGTTCGGAGGTGTTAGAACCTGTTCATTTTGCTAGTAGGTGATAGTAAAGTGCAGGTGTGTGATCTGTTGAGTTAGTTCAGGCAGGGGAATAGATTCAGTGATATAGTTATGTTGTCAGGTGTAGTCTAGGGCAGTGAGGGAGTAGTAGAGGCAGGGAGAGTTGTTTGTAGGGTGTGCAGGTGGTTTTAAAGTCTTGTGTAGGTAGATAGGAGTAGTCTTGGTTAAGAAAGAGTTGTTTCCAGTTTCTTGCGGCTTGAAGGGATGTCAATCTTATTCTTTGGGTCATTATTTGTTACCCTTTAGTTCTCAGAATATGAATTTGTTCCGAAGTTTCTATGACTGGTCTGTGCAAGGTCCAAGTTTACCTTGTTTCTTTTACGAATCAACGTATTATGGGGAAGTATTAAGAAGAAATTTCACTTAATTTCACACATCTTTTGGTATTAAAGTTTGAAACTTTCCTAAAAATTTGCATATGGTGTCTATCATGACATGTTGTTCAGTTTGCGAAACTTGAAGGTTGGAATCTTGCCTTAGACTCAAAAATCATATTCTGCAGATCTTAGAACTTTAATAAAATCATGCATTTCACTGGTATTTTCTAGGATGTCTTAAAGCAGATATCATATAAATTGAAGTAATTTAATTGATCGTTGTCAGCGGGAATATTTTAAAAACTGTCCAAGTTTAAGGTTAAAACTGATTGCTTTTATATTCGAAAGAAGTTTTTCTTTGTTGGAGGTTGGATCTGTTTACTTTGACACAATAAAGTGGGGACATGCATACGATTTTTCCCGATTCTCCAAGTTTTCCCTCCCAAAATGCCTTCTTAGTTATGTGATTTAAGTTTGCTTGCATGTATAATGAAAAAATGAGCAAAACCTTGTTAATGAGGGCCTGGTTGTTAATCTCCTATATTTTCTTAAGCGAAAGTGCCGTAATTCTTGTTATCTGCATTTTATTAATGTTTCTTATATGAAAATTTACTAATCCTTATTACTCTTTTTCTCCGCATAAACAACTTGGGATGAGTTCGAAAAACTCACAAAATGGGGATGGCTTATTGGCATTGGAATTGCATTGGGGTCAAGTTCGGGCTCAAGTTTTCAAGATCTTTAGAAATTTTAGACAACTAGTTTTAGCATACATGCGTTGTACGTGTCGTCTTGCGTAAATAATTAAATTTATTACAGTAAATATTATGACCATGAATATAACATTTATAAAAGAGATAATATTTCTTGTTAGGAAATAGAAAGCTGTAATATAGGAGCACAAAAAAAAAAGTTTTGAATAACATGTACGCTAAACATATGTTAAGTTTATTATGAAAAGAATACGTGTACTTACTTGTATGCAGCTTTAATGTCACTTTGTAATGTACCAGATTCATATAGACACTATATAATGAGTAGACAGAGGTGAGTCAATATTTTACTAAACTAATACGAGCTCAGTAACATATCTTACTAAACGAAGAGAGTCAATATTTTACTAAATATTATTTTTTATTTACTCAAAGGTGAGTCAATATTTTACTAAATATTATTTTTTATTTACTCAAGTGTTCATTCAAAGGTTCGTCATAATTGTTATATCCAGTGTCCAATAAGAGATTATATGAATTGTTTATATTTTGTCAATTGAAAAAAAGAGATAATAGAAGGAATTGATTGTAAAAATTTATTACCATCATTTCAAAAAGTTATTATAAAATAATGATCTTTAAATAAAATGGATGTCAGTTTTTGCTTGAGGTATCTATTCAATTAAGTCGTCCCAAATAAACATACAACATTGACTAAAGTATAATCATATAAAACCAATAATAGGTGAAAAATAAAAAAAGGACAAGAAACAAGGAGGTATTAGAAACAATATCAAGTCAAAATGTTACATAAGAAAAAAAACATAACTAATTAATCAGTTCATGAAAACTAACTTATATTGTTGTCCAGACAAATTCAACCCCTATCAAACTTTTGCTCTCTAAAGATACTCTTTTATATACGGTGTAGCCTTTTCTCTATATTGATCTTTTGAGCTTCATCATTCACTTTGTACTTGGTAGTCACTTAGCAATATAGATTAATTAACATCATAGAATGCATCAATGAAGAATGAAAATTAAATATAAACATGTAACTATTTCAAAAGAATATAAACTCGTACCAAAGGGAAGCAAATAAAGGTTCAAGCATGAAACCATTGTTGCGAGTTTATCTTGTTGTAGGTTCCTTCAAATTGGCCTTATCAAAGTAATGCAATTCAAACGTTTAATATTAATTCTGTTGATTTTCAAGCAGCAGCAACAACAATAATAAAAATATTCTTTTCAAAATAGAAAAATCAACAAATATGAAATTGAGTTGGTTACTATTTTCTTCCACGTTGCAAGTATAAATCTGTTACCGTTCTTATATAAGGGTTGATATTCATTGAATATAACAATATTAAAAACTTATATAAACACTAATTAAACTATTTCCTTGAGCAACCAAATAACAATAATCAACAGAGAGAGTTTAATTTTCTAAAATATCTCCATCACACGAGTCGTCCACGATATGTGATGGTTGAATTTAGTTTTTCAACATACATAACTCATTAATTCACAATAAGCTTGTCATCTAATTAATTGAGGAATCTAAACAAGACATATGAAAGTCGATCATACCTAAGCATGCAGTAAGCTCAAATTTATGAAATATGAATTGATCCATTTACCGCAGACATTGCATTTAGTTCTTCGTAATCGAAATCTACGACCTGAATACAAATGAAACCAAAAAAAAAAAAAAAAAAAACACGTTCTTTAGCAAAAAGGTTAACAATTAGAAAATTAAACAACACGATTTTATCAGTAATGTTTCGAATTTTTGACTTAGATAGTCATGCCTACTTAGAATTCATTCACGGTACAATGAGTTCTTATAAACCTCTACCACCAACACCTATGAATAATTAATCCATCAAGAACAAAACTGGATAATATTTTACATCATTTATAACATCATTTATATTATAGTTTACAAGCAATATGAAATTAAAGGTATTAACTACGGAAATATCGAATGCAAAAAGAAGAATTACCGTAATATATCACGTCTAAAAGTAATAGAAGAGGGTGAAAAAAAATCAAACCGGATAGAGAACTATTAAACTCCTTTTGAGAAGCTAAATTCATCGTGTCAATGATCCTCCTAACAGGAATTTCATCTGCGAAAATGAAATAGTATGTGAAAATTAAACTTTCACTATTTTACAAAGGCCAAACCGCAAATAATTTCTTACTTTAAGAGGAGAAGTTCAATTATTTATACTATCTATTTGAGTTTTTCGAGCAAAACAAATAAAAAACTATAGAGAGAAGAAACGAAATTAAGAAGATTAATACTGAAAAGGTATCTTAAATAGTAGTACAATTTTAATATTGATAAACTTATATGTGTGTCTATGTAGATGTAGAGTACTTACAGAGATCAAACTTCAAAATATTAGTAAAAGTTATAAGAATTATACCCAAAATAGAATTTCTATTAAATCTAAACATTGAAAATCAATCATTAAGCAACAGCATTAGTAGGACTTTGGTTGTGTGTTGGAGTTCGCATAAAGTTTTGCGTGTTTAGGTTTTTGAGATCAACCAACTGACTTTGCTTATTAGTTTGATTATAATTTATAATACATTTCGGTGAATAATCTTACTGATTTTTTAAATAATAATTGGAATTAGAATTGCACCTTTATATGGAGTAATATTCAGTTGGCCATGCAGTGATATTGCTCAAGTCGATTTGGACTTTGAAAACCTAGTGAACTTCAAACCCTAAGTATTAGACAAAGAGTTAGACATTACAATACCAAACGAAGATTTATCTTTTAGAAGAAATAATTTAGTTTTTAAGGAAAAAATAGTCCCTAAATATGAGGTAAATAGGTAAATGACAATTTTATCCAACATAAAATTAATTTTTAAAGGGTAAAAAAGTCGGATGACATTTCACTAAGTCCTTCGTGCTTTTATAATAGTATAGATTCAAGGCTCCCGAGAGTTTGTCCAATTCCCGGGTTCTATTTTTTAACTCTTATCTTCCATTTCCTCTTTAGGATATTTATGTAGACTTTGTAGAATAATTTATTACCAATTTATTTATGAATGAATATTTCATTGATTGAGTTATTTGTCTACTTTATGTTCATTTCCTTTATTTTGAAGTCGTTATTTGATTTATTACAAATCAGGCCATTTAAGCAAATGCGTGCAAAATTTCATAAATTTTCAAAAAAAAAAAAAAAGAATAACCACGTTAATAAATAGACTATAAGAAAAGACTTCTATCTTATTGATATGAAGTAGTTTCTTTAAAAAGTCAAAATCTATAAAGAAGTTTAAATTAACTTCTAAATGTCCCGAAATGACTTTGCAAAAAGCGACTTGAAATCTAAGTTCCATCTTATGGTGAGATACTCGGATTTTAAAGTTGAAATTAAGCAAGTCCCATTTATGCGCTATCACATACGAGTTGGCAAAGAAATTAGGACGATCAAATCGTTCTTTTTCAAAAGAAAAGTGCGCTTTTAATTTATTTTAATTTTTCTATTTTATTTTTAAAAAAACAAGACAAGTAAAGCCTTTTGAATAAATTGTTAAATATTTTGAAAAGTTAATAAATTTAATTAGTTGAATTAATTAATGGTTCAATTAATTATTTTTAGAAAAGCGCATAAATAGCACTTGCAAATATTTTGAAAACCTGTCGGATTAACCGTTTTTAGCGGAATTTTAAAAGTGCCTTAAAAACCTTCTTTCGAAATTAGCAAAACCTCTTACCTTTAGAATCTCTGAAAGAAAGACCGTCTTTTTATAAAAATGGAGTTTTGCACGCATTTGCTTGTTTGGTTCCTTGTTTTTCCTTAAATTGGGTGGCGACTCTAAAAAATTCCAAAAGAGTTAGTCCATCCTGTCGATATTCCTAAAATTTAGGCTTTCGGGGTTATTTTTTTTGGGGGTTCAACACTCATTATAATCCACACCCTCTACCTGAGTATCACCCCTTACTACAAGTCTAGCTTTGTATCTTTCAACAGAGCCGTCTGCCCTATACTTGATCTTATAAACCCACTTACAACTAATGGGCTTCTTACCCTTAGGGAGTTCTACAACATACCAAGTTTTATTAGCCTCTAAGGGATCAAACTCAAGCTTCATAGTTTCCTGCCAAGCAGGAATGGGTGCTGCCTGAGCATAAGATTGTGGTTCAAATGCAGCAATCAAACAAGCATGTGAAGTAGAGTTATTCATTGACTTGGAACAAGTGGAAGAAAGTTTGGGAAGTGAATGAACATATTCATTCAGATAGGCAGGTAGTTGAGTAGTTCTGCTATGTTTTCTAATAGCAATAGGGGTGGGAACATGAGCAGGTAAGGTAGGAGAGGATGCAGGATTAAAGGAAGGAGAAACATGCTGAGAGAGAGGAACAACAATAGTGGGAATAGAGGTGTCAAGTGTAGTGGAGTCAAATGGGATAGGAGGTACTGGGTATACCAAGGAAGAAGAAGACTGGGAAGCATAGAGAAATATAGACTCCTTAAAAATGAAATCTCTAGATGTGAACACTTGCTTGGAATCCAAGTTGAGTAACTGGGAGCCTTTCTTCCCATAAGGGTACCCAAGGAAGACTGATGGAATGGCTCTAGGCCTAAGTTTGTCTCTTTGAATAGGAGGGATGATTGCACAACAAAGGAAACCAAAAACCTTTAAATGAAGATAAGAAGGAGGGACACCATATAACTTCTCATAGGGGGAAATATTTTGTAAAACTGAGTTGGGAAACCCGTTTATTAGGTAAGTCGCAGTTAACAATCACTCTCCCCAATACTTAATAGGGAGCTACTACAACAATTTCTATCTATAGCTACAGATTCTTAGCTACTAATATGAATATCGTGGCTAATACCTAGCAAAAGCTACAAAACTTAAGGTTTCGTGGCTATTTACAATTTCATAAAATTTTTTAACCATAAAAGTAAAATTGGCAAAGCTAATTCCGCATTTTTATTATAATTGCTATTTTTTGTGGCAATAATCACCTAAATAACTACAAATTATTTGCTACAATGTAGCTAAATATACATCTTTGCCATAGATTCTAAGTTAATATAGCAATATCAACCATTTAGCCACAATAAATTGCTTGTAACGAAATATTAGAGCTACACAAATATTTTGCTTCAAGTTATAAAAATTTATGGTAGCTACAATATAGCTGTGAATTTATTGCAACGATAAATTTTATAGCTAAGCATAAACTTTAGCTCTGAATATGAAGTTATTGTAGCAATAATAATAGTTTAGCCACAATAAACTTATAGCTTCATGAATATTTTTATTCAACTTACATAATACTCATGGCAACAGTTGGGGTACTAGCCACGAAATTATTGTTATAATAATTTTTCGTAGACAATCATAGACTTCTGCCATGTGTTTAAGTTACAGTTGCAATGCTCTTAAATTGTTTGAAACAAATATTATAACTAATATTTTCTTTTTCAAATTGTAGAAATTATGTAGCTAACAATTCGCTTAGTATTTAAAATTATTTGTTATTAGAAAGTGATCTGATGTTCGGCATTTTATGCCTACTTTTCCTTAATATTTCCGCACATTTGAGCTTGTTTTGCACTTGTTTGGTGGCTTGTGAGTATGGTTTTACGCTGATGTTGTGTTGTTCGTGTGTAGGTCGTTACGCGATACATTTGGAGCGTTTCGAAGCTTGATTGAGCATGAATTGATTGGATGATGATTGAAGATTGGATCGAGCACACAGAGGCACAACACGGAACGAGAAAAAGAGCAAACGAACAGGAAAATGGCTTGGCGCCATGGCCCACGCGCCGCGCAGCCTGTAGCGCGCGCTGGCTGGCGCGTTTGGGCCTGCGACGCATGGCCAAAGCACGAAGGCTGGGGCGTGTTCTAGTTGGTAGCACGCTTTTCGGGGCGCGGGGCGCCCGTTGTAGCGCCCCTTATGCGCGATTTGACTTCCTATTCCTTCTAGTTTTGGGATTAACTTATGTACAAGGGTTTGGAAACAATATAAATAGTTTATTACTTAGTTTTTGTAGGGAGTTCTTGACTTTGGGCAATATTGAGAGCTACACACTTCATTGAACAAGGGTTATTCCCAATTCTTTCATCTATTAAATCATTTATTTCATTATTACACCAAATCTTTGCCTTGTGATTATGAATATGTGTGGCTAATTTCCTAACGTTCTGGGGTTAGAGTTTACATGAAAGTTGATTGTTGAAGATTGGTTTCCATTGATTGAATCCCATAACGGGTTACTTATTCTTCCTTGATTTAACTTGTATAATTGTTAGAGCTCGATAGTTATACATCATCTATGGTTTTTGGGTTGAACTCGAAAGAGAGAATCTAATTACGTAATAAGGAAGAATAGAACTAGTTGGTGAACCCGGGCATCGGGGAATCAATTCGCGGGTAGGATAGACATATACTTGCTTGCCTAGTTTAACTAATTACAGGATCGTTAATGCGTGCATGTGATTTAACCCGTAGACATACAGGGATTAGAGTAGCTTGCATAGATTGTGAAGAACTGAAAGGTTTTCATAATTACAATTAACCTGTCAGTTAGTAACCCGGGATTTAAGAAGTGAAATCAATTGAATACATCAACTGGATTGTTCGTAATTCTAACCCTGGATCGCTCTCTTGATATTGTTAACAACCAAAGTTTTCCCCATTGCTTGATTACATTTCAGCACTTTAATTACTGCACTTTAGTATAAAAACTCTTACACCCATTGGAAAAAGACCCCTGGATAGTTTGTTCAGGAATTGTTTATTAAGCACTAGTCCGCATAGTCCTCGTGGGAACGATACTCGACTTTGTCACTTTATTACTTGGCGACCGCGTATACTTGCGTGTGCGTTTGGGAGCAACAAGTTTTTGGCGCCGTTGCCGGGGACTAATTACGGACTAATTACTTTTGAACAATTACTTAATTGCTATTCAGGTTTAATTTTTTTGTTGAGTTTCTTGTGCTGTTTCAGGCAATAGGTTTTGAATGCAAAGGAACAAAAAGGACGAATCACTCGCACCTTTTGATCCCGAGCCTGAAAGAACCTTGAGAAAGACAAGGAAAGAAGCGAGAGATCGAGAAGCATTAGCAATCGTACTTGCATCTCTTCCTGTTGAAATGGCTGAAGAACAAACAGTAGCAGTGCGAGATGTGGCTCTTCCTAGTCTGAAAGGAGTAGAGTCAAGTATTGTGAAGCCTGCTATTACTGGGAACTTTGAGATCAAGCAATATAGTGGACTCCTGCATGAAGATCCGCAGCAACACTTGCAGAACTTTCTGGAGATCAGTGATACTTATACACCGACAGGTGTGCCTACTGATTATGTGCGAATGACTTTGTTCCCATTTTCATTGATTGGGACAGCAAGGAAGTGGTTAAAGGCTGAAAAGCCTGGGTCTATCACTACTTGGGAGGATTTAGCTAAGAAATTCTTGGCTAAGTTTTATCCGTCGGCTAAGACGGCCAGGTTGAGGAGTGCAATTTTATCCTTCAGGCAGTTTGAAGGCGAATCATTATATGCAGCCTGGGAGAGATTTAAGGCATTATTGAGAGATTGTCCTCACCACAATCAAACTAATGAAGTTATTGCTCACACTTTTGTTGAGGGATTGAACCAACAGACTAAGATTGTGGTTGATGCTGCTGCTGGAGGCCAAGTGTTGGCCTTAAATTTTGAACAGATCTATGACTTACTTGATAAGTTTTCACAGAGCAATCCTGATTGGCAGGGTGATGGCAGAGCTAATATATTTAGTGAGGGGGCTAGCAGAGCGGCTACACAGAAAGCTGCTGGGGTACTTCAACTAGATGGAATCACAGAGTTGCGAGCAAAGATGGATGCACTTTCCAATCAAATCAGCAAGCTGGCTCTCCAAGCAAAGCCACAACCAGCTCCAGTGCAGCAAGTTCAGGCCTTTTGTGAGGTATGTGGTGAGGATCATAGCACTGAGGTTTGTCCCTCTAATCCAGAATCAGTGTATTATGTGGGTAATCAGAACAGATCACAGGGCCAAAACCGAAATCAGTATGGTAATAATTATAACACGGGTTGGCGTAATCACCCAAATTTTTCTTGGAGAGATACCCGTGAGCAGTTTCAGGGTAATGAGAGAGCCCAATTTAATCAAAACAATGCACCACAGCAAGGATCACAGTCTCAGGCTCAGCCACAGCAGTCTAATACTATGGAGGATATGCTCAAGAAAATTCTTGCAGGGCAGCAAAAGCTCATTGATGAGTCAGCATCTCAGGCACAAACAATAAAAGATTTGAGCAATGCACAGAAAGATCTTGAAAGACAATTGGGGCAGCTTGCTGGAGCACAAAATAATAGACCTCGGGGTGCTTTACCGAGTGATACAGAGAAGAATCCGAGAGAATTTGTGCAAGCAGTGACTTTGAGGAATGGAAGAGCACTGGAGGAAGTTCCCCCAAAGCCAAAGAAGCCTGTTGGTGAGTTAGAGCCAAATGTTGATAGGGAGGTGGAAAAAGAAGCAGAAAAGGTAATTGAAAAGCAGCCTGAGTCAGCTATTGTGAGACCACCACCACCTTTCCCGCAGAGACTTCAGAAGCAGAAAGTTGATGCAGCATGCAAGAAATTTTTGGAGATATTGAGTCAAATTCAGGTAAATATTCCTTTGGTGGAGCTTTTGCGGGATGTTCCCAAATATGCTAAATACATCAAGGATATTGTTGCTAACAAGAGAAGATTGACTGAGTTTGAGACAGTTGCACTTACTGAGGAGTGCAGTTCCAGAGTTAGAAGCAAGCTTCCGCAGAAATTGAAGGACCCGGGCAGTTTTACCATCCCTTTGAAAATTGGGGAACATGAGGTTGGTCGTGCTTTATGTGATTTGGGTGCTAGTGTGAATTTGATGCCTTCTTCAGTTTTTAGGAAGCTAGGCCTGGGTGAGCCACGACCCACTACTGTGACCTTGCAGCTTGCTGATAGATCTTTGACATGCCCTGAGGGGATTATTGAGGATGTGCTTGTACAAGTGGGTCAGTTCATACTACCCGTTGATTTTATTATTCTTGATTATGAAGCTGATCCTGAGGTTCCTCTCATCTTGGGAAGAGGATTTTTGGCTACTGCTGATGCTGTTATTAGAGTCAGAGCTGGCAAGATGATCATGAAGGTAAATGGGGAAGAAGCTGTGTTTAATGTGTTCAGAGCTACCCAGCTTCCTTCTCATTATGAAGAGTTGTCCATGGTAAAGGTAATAGATGATGAGTTGACTGCTGATGAGAGGTCATTCTTGGCTTCTAATGTTGATTCTTTGGAAAGGGCACTCTTATGTGATGATGATGATATCCTGAAGGATGAAGATACTGAAGAATTTGTGGAGGTTCTTAATATGCAGAGTAGATTCATCCCAGGGTGGAAGAAATTTGAGGAGCTTGATAGACCGTTGACCTTAGCTCCTGCTAAACCGTCTATTGAGAAAGCTCCTAATCTTGAGCTCAAACCTTTACCAGCACATTTACGTTATGCTTATTTGGGTGAAGGTAATACTTTGCCCGTGATCCTTTCTTCTTTGTTGTCTGATGTGCAGGTTGAGAAGGTGTTGCGGGTATTGCGAGAGCGCAAGAGAGCTATCGGCTGGACTATTGCTGATATTAGAGGGATTAGTCCTTCTTTCTGCATGCATAAAATTCTCTTGGAAGAAGATCATAAGCCATCCATAGAGCAGCAGAGGAGGCTAAATCCAATCATGAAGGAGGTGGTGAAGAAAGAAGTTATCAAGTGGCTGGATGCTGGTATAATTTTTCCTATCTCTGACAGCAAGTGGGTGAGTCCAGTGCAATGTGTTCCTAAGAAGGGGGGCATGACAGTGGTGAAGAATGAGAACAATGAGTTGATTCCTACAAGAACTGTTACAGGGTGGCGAATTTGCATTGATTATAGGAAGCTGAACAAGGCCACCAGGAAAGATCACTTCCCACTCCCGTTTATTGATCAGATGTTGGATAGACTAGCAGGCCATGAGTATTATTGTTTCTTGGATGGTTATTCGGGCTACAATCAAATTGTGATAGCCCCTGAAGACCAAGAGAAGACCACTTTTACGTGTCCATATGGCACCTATGTATTTAGGAGGATGCCATTTGGGTTGTGTAATGCCCCAGGAACTTTTCAGCGGTGCATGATGGCTATTTTCACTGACATGGTGGAAAAATTTGTGGAAGTGTTTATGGATGATTTCTCAGTGGTTGGTGACTCTTTTGATGAATGCTTGAAGAATCTTGATGCTGTGCTGAGCCGTTGTGAAGAAACAAATCTGGTGCTGAATTGGGAAAAATGTCACTTTATGGTTCAAGAAGGCATAGTACTTGGGCACAAGGTGTCAAAGCAAGGGATTGAGGTTGACAAGGCGAAGATAGAGGCTATTGAGAAATTACCACCACCTATCTCTGTTAAGGGGGTGCGTAGTTTCTTGGGACATGCAGGGTTCTATAGACGGTTCATACAGGACTTCTCCAAAATTTCCACTCCCTTGTGCAAATTGTTGGAGAAGGATGTGAAATTTGTGTTTGATGGTGCTTGTATTAAGGCGTTTGAAGAGTTGAAGAAAAGGTTGGTGACCGCACCAATCATCATTGCTCCTGACTGGTCTTTACCGTTTGAATTGATGTGTGATGCGAGTGATAATGCTATTGGGGCTGTTCTAGGCCAAAGAATTGGAAGAATTTTTCACTCCATCTATTATGCAAGCAAGACGCTTGATGCAGCCCAGTCCAATTATACTACCACTGAGAAGGAGTTGCTAGCCGTGGTTTATGCTTTTGATAAATTCAGATCTTATTTGGTTGGCACTCATGTTGTTGTCTACACTGATCATGCCGCAATCCGGTATTTGTTTGAAAAGAAGGACTCCAAGCCGAGACTTATTCGATGGGTTCTCCTATTGCAAGAGTTTGATGTTGAAATTCGAGATCGCAAGGGGACTGAGAATCAAGTAGCTGATCATTTGTCAAGGCTGGAGAATAGAGATCATGTAGATGAGGGGCCTGAGATTAAAGAGGTATTTCCTGATGAGCAACTTTTTGCTCTTGATGCAGCTGAGGTGCCATGGTATGCTGACATGGTAAATTTTCTTGTGAGTAATGTGTATCCCCCTGGGGCAACTGCCGAGCAGAAGCGTAAACTCCTTCATGAGAGCAGATTTTATGTGTGGGATGAGCCCTATTTGTACAAGATAGGTGTTGATCAACTAGCTAGGAGATGTGTTCCAAGGGAAGAAGTAGAGGCGATTCTACAGAGCTGCCATTCCTCTCCTTATGGTGGCCACCTTGGTGGAGATCGAACAGCTGCAAAGGTACTGCAATCTGGTTTCTTTTGGCCTACTTTATTTAAAGATGCTCATGCATTAGTGAAGCAATGTGATCGTTGCCGAAGAACGGGTACCATTACTAGGCGTCACGAGATGCCTTTGAACAATATTTTGGAGATTGAGCTGTTTGATTGTTGGGGTATTGATTTCATGGGTCCATTCCCACCGTCTATGGGCAATAAATACATCCTTGTAGCAGTTGATTATGTATCTAAATGGGTGGAGGCCATTGCACTTCCTACAAATGATGCGAGTGTGGTGGTGAAGTTCGTGAAGAAGAATATTTTCACTCGTTTTGGGACACCGCGGGCTATTATTAGTGATGAAGGTACGCATTTTTGTAACCGGTTGTTCAATAAATTATTGGCTAAGTATGGGGTTCGCCACAAGGTGGCTACTGCTTATCATCCCCAAACTAGTGGCCAAGTGGAAGTGTCTAACAGAGAGATCAAGCAAATCCTTGAGAAGACCGTGAATGCCTCGAGGAAGGATTGGGCTATGAAGTTAGATGATGCTCTCTGGGCCTACCGAACTGCTTTCAAAACGCCTATTGGAACCTCTCCATATAGGCTTGTTTATGGGAAGGCTTGTCACTTGCCGGTTGAATTAGAGCATAAGGCGTATTGGGCTATTCAAAAGCTCAACTTTGATATGGCCTTAGCGGGTGAGAAGAGGATGCTCCAGTTGCATGAACTTGAAGAGTTCCGTTTCCATGCGTATGAGAATGCGAAATTATATAAGGAACGGACAAAGAATTGGCATGATAAGCACATTGAGCATCGCTCTTTTGAGCCCGGACAGCGTGTATTGTTGTTCAACTCGAGGTTGAAATTGTTTCCGGGCAAGTTGAAGTCGAGATGGTCGGGGCCTTTTGAAGTTGTTCGTGTTACCGCACATGGAGCGGTTGCATTGAGAGCCCCGGGTTCTGAAAACACATTTTTGGTTAATGGTCAAAGGGTGAAACACTATTGGGGAGGTACGGTGAATCACCGCACTTCAATCACTTTGAGGGACCCTTGATTTATACCCGTCGTGCCACGACGTTAAATAAGGCGCTTCTCGGGAGGCAACCCGAGTTTGTACTTGTAATAGTTTAGTTTTCTTTTGTTTTTATAGTGTCACGTTTTTGTTGTTTTTGTGTGTCGTTTTTGCAGGAATCGGGTGAGCTAAATACGGTGAAATGAATGCATTGAGGGGGATGGGACATCTCGAGACATGTCCCACGCTTGGTTGGTACTTGGAATCGAGAGTCGGTGCGAAAAAAACGTTCGTGGGCGCGTTCGGGAGTGCCCCGCGCCTCCCAAAGCGCGAGAAAGAGTGGAAAAAAGAAGCTAGGCACGGTTGGGAGCGCCCCGCGCCTCCCACCGCGCCAAGCTAGGCAGATTACCCACAATGTTGCGCGCAATAGCCCTGCGTCGCGGGTCTCATCGCGCGAGGCTTGGCAGTAGCTCCAAATTTTTGCCCGCGATGGGCTTGCGGCGCGGAGCTTATAGCGGAGGCCAATTTTTTTTGGTTGAAAAATGGGTCAACGGGTTTGACCCGAAATTCTTTAATCCCCCATGCCCTATAACCCCAATTCCTAACATCTTTTCTCCCTTATTCTCACTACAAACACTCTCTAATCACACACTAATTCACTAGCAACAATAGAAATCGTCCCAAATCTTGTGCAATCACTTCTAACACCATCAAGTAAGTACATTACTACTCTTCCTTCTCAATAACATGTAAGTTGTTTTCATAATTGCTCATGGGTGATTCTCTTAGCTAGTTACAAGTTTTTCCATAAAAATTCAATCTTGATGTGCTTAATTGTTGATGATGCTTAGTATAGAACTTGTGACTTGTAAAAAGAGATCTCCCAACACATTGGGAGGGTTGGCACATTACAAAATCAATTGAAATAGCTAGTTCAAAGTTGTGCACACTAGGTGTTTGTGAAAAAGCCTCAAAGATGAAATATCAATGACATTGTGAATTCTTGAGTAGCAATGCATTCCTTAGGCTTACAATGAACATTAGGTGTTGCATACACACTAGATTTGATCATGAGACACCCACACTAGCTTGATTTTAAAAATTCAAAACGTGGCATATTTTGCCAAGGCTAGTTTTGTTCAAGTGTGGGGTGTTCGTGCCATTGAAACAAGTGATTGCCACATAGAGTGTGTGCTAAGTGTGGGGTGGTACCCTTGAGCTTGAATTGTTTTTGGTGCATAACTATACATCTAACATTGATGTTTGTGTTTGTGTAGGTACCATGGTAGCCACATCTCAAAAGGCAAGTTCTTCATCTACTGCGGGCCCGAGGAGAGAACCTCAAACCGAGCCTTCAAGTTCAAAGCAAAAGGGTAAGGCACCGGCCAAGCCCAAGGCAAAAGCAAAGGCCAAGATTCCAAAGGACGCGGTGCCGATACCACGTCCCGGAGGCAAGACTCGGTATGGCCTCCCTTTCGTGAAGAAGGGAGATTGCCAAACATGGTATAAAAATGTGAGGCTTGCGGGGTACATCCCCGAGCAAGCCATTGATAAACGGGCGGTGCTACAAAAGTTTCGAGATGTGGCCGAGAAGATCATTGCCCTCAAGTGGGACTCAGTGTTTGAGAGTCCGGGGCCTGCCAACTTGGACATGGTCCAAGAACTTTATGCCAACTGGGAGCCCGATGAGGCGTGGAGAGATGATGACATGGTGACGGTTAGGGGAGTGAAGGTGAAGTTAGATCCCCCGGCATTGAATGCCTTCTTGGGGGTAGATGACCCCGATCATGAGGAGTTGAGAAATTACATCAAAACACCGGATTACACGGCCTTGCGGGAGACTTTGTGTGGTGAGGGGTCCACACATAAGTGGGGACGAGGAGCAGCTGGGCGACATAAGTTTATGCATTTCTCCCACTTTATCAAGCCGGCACGTGTATGGATGCGGTTTATAAATGCACGGATTCTTCCATGTTCTCATTATTCCGAGGTCACTAAGACTCGGGCGTGCATGGTGTATTTCTTCATGACCGGGAGGCCGGTGAACATTGGGTACTACATGTTGAAAATGATGAAACAAGAGAGGTATGAAAAATCATGTAGTCGGTTATATTTTGGGAACCTCTTGACCCGATATTTAGAGAAGGCGGGCGTCCCCGCAGATGAGGTCGGGGATCGCATTGTCCTTGATTTTGGGAGGCCTTTTGACATTGCCTCGGTCAAGGGGGTTATCACCACAGCACCGGTGAAGCTGACGGCGGATGATTTGTGAGAGACTAGTGCCAACTTGGCCGCGCGTCAGTATTTGATGATAGAGGCCATGGCCCGTCAGTCGGGCGTTGATATGACTAGTATTGACCGAAAGGTCCCGTTGACGGAGACCTCGAAGGTCTTGCTAGGCGAGGTTGAGGCTGGACGGGTGGACCCGCGGGAGGATGAGAACACTGATTCCGAGATTGTGGCCGATGATCCAGATAGTGAGTATGAGACGGATCATGAGGCGGGGGCCTAGGTCCACTCTCCCGTGCACCATCCAGTTTTCAGGGCAGTTTTCTTGTACTCTTACTTTTGCACTTACTTCTTTGTCGCACTGGGACATTGCTTAGTTTAAGTGTGGGGTGGGGTACTGCCCTTTATCTAGTTTTTATTTTGAGGTTTAGGATGCATGTACCTTAGGACTTTTTATTTTGTCACTTGACTTTATTTTTATTTGTTTCTTGCTTTACTATATGAAAAATGAAAAAAAAATTAGAAAACCAATGAAAAATTCCAAAAAGATTTTCCTTTTAGTTTTATTAGTGGTACATGTTATCCGCCCCGTGGTTTTTCTTATGGCCGCGGTTCTTTTCCACGGGGTGACCTTTGAACCGGGTAGTTTTTCATTTTTAGGATTAGGATAGTTAGTTTTAGATGACCCTAGGCTAAGGAAATAGGTAGAATGCTAGGTGCCTTTGATTTGTTTGATACCGGTGGACTTGGACTTGATTGCATGTGCTATTTGTGGTGTCCTTGAGTTTTAATTTGATGCATGCCTAGAAAAAGAAAAAAATTGGAACAACCCCCTTGAGATGCTTGAGTCCGCTTGTTTGACTTGATTGCTAACTTTTGTGCATGAGTGCTTAAATTTCCACAAGTTGCATTCTAAAAGCTTGGTTGAGAGTTGTTGATTGAGCCTTTTTGTGTGGATTGCGTGCAATGTGTGTTGTGAGGCATGTTCTTAATTACTCCATGTTGCATATTAATGTCTAGAACTTGCCCCGTGTGTGTGCAAAGCGAAATCCTAGGTTAGTTCTAGTCGGGAGATGATACAAGGCCTTCTTTTACTTGCCTACCCTTACATATATACCTTGAAAAATTGTGTTGTGATTTGAATTGACCCTTTTTGATTGGCACCCACACCCCGAGCCTACCCATTTGTTCTTAATTGACTCTTTTGGCCCTTACTCCTTAAGCACTTTATTGACATTGTGTAGATGATTGGAGTGGTGGTTAGATGTTGGGAGACTTTTGAGTGGAGCTAATAAAAGGGAAATACTTATGAAAATTGTGAAGTAGTGGAAAACATTGGCAAGGATGGAAGTTAATGAAATTGAAAAAAAATGAAATGAAAAGAAAAAAAAAAATAGCAAACTTGAAAGAAAAAAATTGTGAAAAAAAAAGGAAGAGAGAAAGATATCCCGTCCTTGCTAGTGTGTGATTGAAAAGAAAATATGCTACTTGTTGAGAAGGTGTATGTGTGGTACTTGTGATTGGGTGGTTTGTTGAGACTAGTGTTTGGAATAAATGTGATGCATTAAAGTGCTTAGGGAGGTAGTCACTATTACCATATGTATCCTACCCACCCCATAGCCTACATTACGACCTTTCTAAAGTCCTTGTTAATCCCGATTGGAGTGAGCCTACATTAGTGGAGTCCTACACTACGGGCAAGCCTATGGTACGTTGTGTGTGACGTGTGAGCCTTTCATGAGAGTGAGAGAATTCAATTGTTATTGCCCCGTTCTATTCATGATATTTGTTTTTGTGTGTGATCTATGGGGGGCACTCTCTTTCATATTGGTGAGGGCACGTGGTTTGCATGAATTCGGTGAGGTTGATGGCTTTTGATTGAGTAGATAGGTGTAATTTTGTGGGAGCATGGTTGCATTGAGTTGAGTTTGTGCATTTGAGCTATTTTGGGGTGGTTGTTCTCATATTTTTGGGTTTTGATAAATTGTTGGCATGTTGTGGATCCATGGTAGTCATGTGCGCATTGGTTCAATGGTCGGTATCAACCATAGTCATAGGCAGACCTGTTCTATCTAGGTTGGGAAGTGAGATGTGACTTGCTCGAGGGCGAGCAAGGGTTCAAGTGTGGGGTGGTGATGTTCGGCATTTTATGCCTACTTTTCCTTAATATTTCCGCACATTTGAGCTTGTTTTGCACTTGTTTGGTGGCTTGTGAGTATGGTTTTACGCTGATGTTGTGTTGTTCGTGTGTAGGTCGTTACGCGATACATTTGGAGCGTTTCGAAGCTTGATTGAGCATGAATTGATTGGATGATGATTGAAGATTGGATCGAGCACACAGAGGCACAACACGGAACGAGAAAAAGAGCAAACGAACAGGAAAATGGCTTGGCGCCATGGCCCACGCGCCGCGCAGCCTATAGCGCGCGCTGGCTGGCGCGTTTGGGCCTTCGACGCATGGCCAAAGCACGAAGGCTGGGGCGTGTTCTGGTTGGTAGCACGCTTTTCGGGGCGCGGGGCGCCCGTTGTAGCGCCCCTTATGCGCGATTTGACTTCCTATTCCTTCTAGTTTTGGGATTAACTTATGTACAAGGGTTTGGAAACAATATAAATAGTTTATTACTTAGTTTTTGTAGGGAGTTCTTGACTTTGGGCAATATTGAGAGCTACACACTTCATTGAACAAGGGTTATTCCCAATTCTTTCATCTATTAAATCATTTATTTCATTATTACACCAAATCTTTGCCTTGTGATTATGAATATGTGTGGCTAATTTCCTAACGTTCTGGGGTTAGAGTTTACATGAAAGTTGATTGTTGAAGATTGGTTTCCATTGATTGAATCCCATAACGGGTTACTTATTCTTCCTTGATTTAACTTGTATAATTGTTAGAGCTCGATAGTTATACATCATCTATGGTTTTTGGGTTGAACTCGAAAGAGAGAATCTAATTACGTAATAAGGAAGAATAGAACTAGTTGGTGAACCCGGGCATCGGGGAATCAATTCGCGGGTAGGATAGACATATACTTGCTTGCCTAGTTTAACTAATTACAGGATCGTTAATGCGTGCATGTGATTTAACCCGTAGACATACAGGGATTAGAGTAGCTTGCATAGATTGTGAAGAACTGAAAGGTTTTCATAATTACAATTAACCTGTCAGTTAGTAACCCGGGATTTAAGAAGTGAAATCAATTGAATACATCAACTGGATTGTTCGTAATTCTAACCCTGGATCGCTCTCTTGATATTGTTAACAACCAAAGTTTTCCCCATTGCTTGATTACATTCCAGCACTTTAATTACTGCACTTTAGTATAAAAACTCTTACACCCATTGGAAAAAGACCCCTGGATAGTTTGTTCAGGAATTGTTTATTAAGCACTAGTCCGCATAGTCCTCGTGGGAACGATACTCGACTTTGTCACTTTATTACTAGGCGACCGCGTATACTTGCGTGTGCGTTTGGGAGCAACATGATCGCGTAATTATATATAAGTTATTGATTTATTAAGTTTCAAATAACAACAATAACAACATATCTAGTGTTATTCCATAAGTGAGAATTGGGGAGGATGAGATATACACAGACTTTATCTTTACCGAGATGAATGTCACGATCCAAAAATCCGAATAGGTCACGAGGGCACCCAACTAACCAAGTTGGGCGAACCCACTTGATTTGTGAATAATTAGAATACACTCTACTACGAAATGTATAATTATCTCAATAATATCCCATAAAAGTAATAAAGAAGTTGAAATATCCCTACAATAAAGGTTTAAGTACTCCCCGAACCATGAACATCTAAGAGTGTCGAATAAGTTATACAACTCCAAAAATTTAGGGAATACATCATAGTAAAATATAAACTATATAGGCGGCCACCACGGACGAAGGGTTGACTCACCGCTAATAAAGGAATGCTCCACCTCGGTCAACCACGCTGCTCACTAGTAGATGGTGTCGAATCTGTAAGACATAAATAAACAAACAAAGAAAAGGAAAGGGGGTGAGTCGAGTGACTCAATAAGCGGGGACGGGGCTCCAAGTAAAGTAGAAAGTTACTCATATATGGAAAGCAAAAAAAAAAAAAAAAATCCATTTAAGTACAATCAAGTAATATTCAAACTCCGTCATCAAAGTACCATGAACACTTTCATTTTAACTCGGGGGTAAATACGTAACCACACCATACTACGATAATATGCACGGAACTACATCGTGCTGTAATAATATGTACGGAACTACATCGTACCTCAATAATATGTACATAAATACATCGTACCACAATAATATGTACAGAACTACATCGTACCACAATTACTTGTATAAAAGGATATATTATACATAGGGTGTGGAGCAAGTCCACCAAGAAAGCAAAATACGCTTACCTCGGTCCGAAGCTCACTAGCTACTCAATAATAGTTTTTCATTTTCGAATCTCCTCCAAACGTCCTTTCTCTATTAAAGGAACGTAATACAATCAATACCAAGGCCAATGGTTAAACAATACAAACCTTAAGCTAAAGGGGTTAAGAAATCAACTTAAAAGTCAATCCCGGACCCACATGATCAAACCCCAAAATTGAGCTTACTATCACGTTACCCATAACCACACGAAAGAAGATATATAACCAAGTCTCGATCTTGATAGGAATTGGAATGTTGAACCTCAATTATACTAAATGGATAATTTAGAGCCAAATATCACTTCATACCACTCAAATACTAGTGAATTAATATGTTCATTATTCCATTACATAAACCCAATATATTACTATTATATTTGGGAAAATCATACACATAAGGAAATAGTAATTACTTCCTAATAGAATTGAATAGGACCTGCAGATGGCACACCAGAACAACCGAAAAACAGAAAAGCTTCACTAGTTTAAATCACATTTATACATTTAAAGATATTAGTTGTCATCCCATCATTATGTCTCCCATTAATACAATTGAACTTAATAAAATATCATAAAAAAATGAAAGAAATAAAAGTAGATACAGTAATATACTTTCCAATCTATTGAAATGCCTACAGCAGAACTAGAATTCACCTTTAGACCACCAATCCAAGTCATCATGAACTTAATCATTACTATTTACTCAATTTGTTTCCATTTGATTTTCTATCATAACTAATAAGGTAAAGCTTAGTTCTTACATTAAAGACTACTACTATATGAACTAACAGAGTAGGAACCAAGACAAGAAAAATGGATTAGTTCAGTTCATAATACCTGATGATTGAACAAAATATTTTGAGAGCTCTCTTGATTAGATGCTACAGCCGCCGATTCTTTTTTTTTTTTTTTTATCCAAAGCTCTTCTTCTTATTTTTTTTTTCTTTTCTCTTACCCTAATGCCAAGACAAGGTCTTTTATATTCCTAATAATATGGGCTAGTAAAAGATAATGCGCCTACTTTATTACTTTACCATTAATGAATTGTCCAATTATTATAAAACCTAATTAACATAAAAAGTATTAAATTGATCTAATAGTCATCTAATAAATTTTTTTCCATCTTATAAATTACATTTCTACCCTTAATAACTTATTAGATGGCTAAACCATAAGTAGAAATTCTGGGGTCGTTATAATGAAAGACTGTTTTCGATAGACCTCGGTTAAAGAGAAATATTTTTGATAACATATGTGAAAAGAAAAAACATGATGAAAATAACATGGTACACACAAATTAAAGATATCGAAGTAAACAACAAATACCAATGGCAAGATCTCAAATAACAAAGGCTAAAATGCAAAGTAACCTCTACTAATAAGATCGAACCAACTTTTTACACTTATAAAAGTCATATTTCGTTTTAATTATTTTTGAATATTCATTATGTGATTTTGTACATAAAATTCAAACAAATATGTAATGACATCTAATTAATGTGTGAATAACTATTTCTATAAATTTAAATTACTATAAGCATGTCTATTATATTATATAACTAATTATATATGTGTACATATATAATTTTATATTTATTATTGATGTGCAGAAACTGTCTACTTCATTAGATATGTATATACTAAATGAATAAATTAATTTATAAATTATTGGTACAGGACTTAATTGTTAGTCCCTCTATTTTACTTTATTTGGCACAATTTAGATTTATAAAGGATTTAATTGTTACACTCATTTACACTTTGTATGTCTGAATTCTTGGTTAAAAATTGTATCTCTGTAAGAAGTTTGACTTTTGAAATACAAATTGTGACAAAGAAAAATAAAATGGAAATGTATTTGAAATGCTATAACTCTATTATGTAGTATATGTTGCTAAAAGATATTTATTTCAATTATGTAAATGTCATATTAATTATCCAAAAGTACATTGTCAAAATGAAGGCAACTTACTTTTAACTGTCCCACACCGGAGAAAATCGGCAGGTGTTTGCTCCATTTAAACGGTTGGCCTGAGCCAAGGTGCCAAGTGGCTCGCACGAGTTTAAATTGATAGGTGGAGAATGGAATTTTATATAATATGTACGTTGCGTTGCTCTTGCACGAGTGCTGCTCTAAATTGGTTATTGGTAACCGGATGGTTTTGTGTTACGTGGGTATGGTAGATAGCCCTACCTATTAGTCTAAATAAAAGCACTAATTTTATAATAATTATATTTAATATCTTGTAGCTATTCGTAGAGGTTTAATTTTTCGTACCAAAACAATAAATTCATTTGCTATAAGTAATTATTTCTTGGTAAAATAATAAAAATATTTTCTATAAGTATATATTTCGTGGCAAAATGTTGTACTATATAAGCTACAATATATAAAAGTTTCGTGGCAATACGTACTAGTTCTTAGCCACAGTACATGTAAAGTTTGTGGCTAAGCTTTAGCCACCCCGCCTTTTGCTACGTTATGCTACAGAGAAAATAATTGTGGCTAAAGGCTTTAGCCTTGAAATTTTTTAGGGCAATTCACAAAACTATACAAACTAACATTCTTTCTTACACTAAAATGTCAACACTTTCCCATTTTCAAAACATAGCAACATTTTTTTTTCAAAACATAGCAAAACACAAATAAAAGGGTGATAAAACCCTAGATCCACCTCCTACCACCCCCAGCCCCCATCACTGCCACCACCGCCGCCCATCAACCACCGGCCTTAATGTATGGACAGTGTATATTTCTATATTTTCACTGTATGAACAGTGTATGGACAGTGTATACATTGTATATATAGTGAAAATACGGTGGATACACACACATACACTTATTGTATGTGTGTATATTCTCTGTATAGGCACTGTATGGTCATTGTATGCACGTTCATTCACCGTACATACACACAAACTACAAAATCGAATCTGATTGTATATTTATTGTATAACAAGTATATATTCATTGTATGTGCAGTGTATATTCTGTGTATATACAATGCATACACCGCACAAATAATGAAAATACACATTTCATACAATCCATACAGTCCACAAACACCAAACATACACCACACCTACCGTAGTTCCGCCATATCCCACCGAAAAATTCAAAAACAAAAAAAAAGGAAAAAATGAGAGCTAAACAGCCCCGTCACCGATCCACCATGTTTAGCACAGCCGTTGCTCTGTGTACCAGCTTTGTCACAGCTTTTCCTAAACAAAGCAGTGGCGGAAATCAGAGAAGATCAATCGTTGCTGACGTTGCTCTGTACAGTGACACATCGGAACAACACCATGACGACGGGGGATGGGGGTAGTTGTAACTAAAAAAGCAACACAACATCGGGTCAAAACAGAAACAACATCGCCGCAGCGCCGCTGCTCTAGTCACAGTTATGGTGGACGACGACGGGGAAGGGGGAAGAAAAACACGGCGGGGTTGAGAACGATAGGAAAATCCGGCGACGTGGAATAGGAGGTGGGGCAGCGGTGCCGCCAACCAGTGAGAGAGGGGGAGGGAGAGGGAAGAGAGAGGAAGGGAGTGTAAAATTAGGGTTAGGGTTTTTTAGTTATGACATGTTTGGTAGCATTTTTGAAAATGTTGCTACGTTTGGTAAAGTGACAAAATGTTGTTATGTTTTTAAAAAAAGGTCCCTAAAATGACATACAGTGTAATTTGCCCAATTTTTTATCTTTAGCTACGATGAATGGCATAGCTATAGATACATAATGTTGCAGTGAGCTTAGATTGAAAGAGTAAGGCTCTAGAGGTCTCAAGTAGGTGTTTGTGTTTCCTTTCCACTATACCATTCTGTTGAGGGGTGTGGGGGTAGCATGTTTGGTGAAGAATCCCCATATCATTAAAATAGGATATAGCAACCTGAGATCCCCCCAAACTCTAGGGCATTATCACTCCTAATTATTTGGACTTGTAGCTTATGCTGGGTGTTAACCATGGAATGAAGGACTTCAAAAGGGTAAATACATTACTTTTGAAACCCATCAGATATGTCCAGGTTGTCCTAGTGTGATCATCTACAATGGTTAGGAAATACTTATAACCATCGTAGGTAGAAGTGTGATAGGGTCCCCAGGTGTCTACGTGAATTAGTTGAAAAGGAGTTGTAGTGTGAGAGGTACTTTCATGAAATGGTAGTCTTTGCTGTCTAGCAAAAGGGCATATTGTACAATCAAAATGCTGCCTAGATGACAAAGAATCAGTAATAGATTTCACATATTTCATTTTGCTAAAAGGTAAATGACCTAATCTATGATGTCTAATCAAATCCAGTTTACTTATATCATAATGAGTGGTCTCTACATTATTTATCTCACAAGATGAGGAAGAAACATTAACAAAATTAAAGGAAACAGAAACAGCATTGCGCTGAGAAGTGTTGGCTTCAATGGAAAGCCTGTAGATCGCATTGCCTTCCTTACCAAGAACCAGTGGCTTCTTCATTGAAGGGCCCTGGAGAATACATGAATCAAGAGTGAATATGATTGAACAGTGGAGTTGTTTAATGAGTTAGTGCACTGAAATGAGATTGTAATGGAAACTAGGAAGGTACAGAACATTATGCAAAACTAAACAAGGAAGTAGTCTAGCAGACCCTACTTTAGTTACTTTGACTTTGTACCCATTGGGTAGACTGACTAGGAAATGTACTGACAATGACTGAATGTTAAAGAGGATGTCAAGATTTGAGGTCATGTGGTCTGTGGCCCTAGAGTAAATGATCCAATAACTTCTACCTAGCTTACTTGTCATGCAAATAGTAGAGCCACAAAATTCATTAATGCACTTACCAACAAAATTTGCAGAACTCATGATCTCAGATTTGTATTGGATAAAAACCGACGCCACCTAAAAAGTGACACATGTCTGCCACGTGGCACGGGCAGAGGTTTTCCCAGACAGACATCTAACGGACAGATGACTGGCCAGGCGGTTACCACGAGCAGGCCCGGAGCAGTAACGTAACGCTTCCCAAATCAGCGCTATTTGAATGAGCAGTTACCTGATCGTACGCGATTGCTTAATAAATGGTCATGAAGGCAACGATTACACATCCAGCGGCTACACATCCAGCGGTTACGTATCCAACGGATACATACCCAGCGGTTACAAACCCAACGGATGCCTATAAAATCTATAAATAGCACTCGCTCCGAATCTTTGTAACATGATCATTTTTTCTGTCATCTATCTACAATATCAATAAGAATACTCTCTTTTACTCTTGCTCAATACTGTTCATCATTTATTCGCTGGATACTTTGCTCTCAAGCCTTCAAGGATAATCAGTAACAAGGAATCCTGACCAGGATCAAGTGACCCGACACGGTTCCTTCTATCTATTTCATTCACGCTTTAATCTTATTTATTTTCGATTATCTCTTCTTATTTTCATATCGTCAATTATCGTCATTGGAAATCGTGCATATATATATATATATATATATATATATATATATATATATATATATATATATATATATATATATATATATATATATATATATATATAGTCTAGTAATTAGGCAATTCCGTATTTAATTTCGCTAAACTTTTAATCTAAACTATTGATCGTGACTCCGCAAATACAAATTTAATTGTTAATTGGCCTAAAATCGGATCTAGGTTAAACAATTTGGCGACCACAGTGGGAGCCGGTCAATAGCCTCTATAGGTTAATAGTTTGTCTTTTTCCTGCATTGTATTCTTTTCTGTTGATCCTTTGTTTGCAACTAACATGGCAGAAAATTCACAACAGACTGTGGCGGACAATGGTCAAGAACGTGCCCCTCAGGCCAGTCCTAATTACTCCGCAGACTATTCATCCGACGGGCAAGAGCATTCTTCCCGAGCGTATCCCCGCCTAGGAGACGACGCCACAAGAGCCTCTCCCCTGACCAAAGTAATCTCCAAGAAACAATCTTTGAATTTATGCAGCAACAGACGGAGGTTAACAGAGGAATCAATGAGGCGATCAACTCTCTTCAAGAAAAAATCCCTCCAGTTACGAGGACTGATCCTGCAGCCCAAGGTCGAGATGGAGAACGGAATGCGGCCAACAACGGAGGAACCATGGATCCGACGACCCAAGCAAACAAAAATCAGAACGGAGGATCTGCGGTATCCACTGAGATGGGCATCGTCATGGAGGCACTCGCCAAGCAATTCAAAGAGAGTCTAGAAGTGCTTCAAAGTCTCTCCACGAGAGGATTGACCAGATACCAGGCGCTCCACCCTCATTAAAGAAGATCGACGTTCAAAGCTATTCGCAGAGGCCTTGGAAGAAGGAAGCAGCACCAAAAGCAATACCAAAAACATTTAAGATGCCAAACATTCCGAGATATCCTGGGACTTCTGACCCCAATGATCATCTCATAATGTTTAGCAATTTTATAAAGGCAAGTGATCTCACCGACGAGGAGATCGAATCAGTCCAATTGAAAAAATTTGTAGAGACCCTAGCAGATGGAGCTCTACGATGGTACTCAATGTTGCCACTAAACTCCATTGGATCCTTCGCGGAGATGGCCGAACTGTTCGTGAAAGCCCACACAGGCGCCCAGAAGACAGAAACTCGCGTGGAGGATATCTTCGAGATCAAGCAAAAGCCCGGCGAGTCTCTCCGAAGCTATGTGGACCGTTTTCAGCGGGAGCGCATGTTGTTACGCAAGGTACCGGACAGATGGGCAGCCATTGCATTCACGAACAGTTTGGATGTCAAAAGCTCAGAGGCTACGTGCAGGCTATACGAGTCTCTTCGTGAATTCGCAGGAGCCGATTGTTCGGATGTCTACAATCGCTACAATTCTAAGGTACGCATTGATGAAGACAAGCTGATAGGAACCAGTGCCCGCGGAAGGAACCAATCTCGAAGCAGTGGCTCTGGCGGGAAGACGGAGTCGGAAAGGTCAGATGTGCATTATGAGCCGTATCCTGACCAGTCACACAACAACTCCAAAGGGCGCAGCCGCAACAACAAAGGGCTATCACGGGGAGACGATTCAGAATCAAGCGCTCGTGGAGCCCCAAGTCTACCAAACTTCAACGTAAAAATGACTGAAGTGGTTGCAGCCCTCAAAGATATGGGCGACAAGGTCAAGTGGCCGAAGGACATGAAAACCGACCCAGACAAGAGAAACCAGGACCTATGGTGCGAATTTCATCGCGACCACGGTCACACCACTGAAGATCGCAATGCCTTGAGGTACGAGGTTGCACATCTATTGAAACAGGGGTTCTTGAAGGAGCTTCTAACCGAGAAGGGAAAGCAAACTCATGTGAGGGCTCAACAGAAAAAATCTGGCCCTCCAGGGGCATCTTTCCCGAAGATGACAGTCAACGTTATCTCGGGCGGGATCGAAGTTGACTCCGTTGTTTTCACAGCAAAGAAGTACGCAAAGGTCTCTATCATAAAGACCAAGCGTCCATGGCTAGAAGAAACAATAACATTTGATGATTCAGACACGGAAGGCTTGCAGTTCCCGCATGTTGACGCACTAGTCATAACATTGCGCGTAGCCGAGTATGATATCTAAAGAGTGCTCGTTGATGCGGGCAGTTCTGCGAACATCATTCAGTCACGCGTCGTCAAGGAGATGCAGCTAATGGAGAAGATCATGCTAGTATCACGAGTTCTCTCCGGCTTCAACAACTCAAGCGAGAAGACCCTTGGCGAGATCACTCTCACGACTCTTGTCGATGGAGTGGCAAAGGAAATGGTGTTCCATGTTATCAACGGAGACATGGCCTACAATATTATCCTTGGAAGACCATGGATCCATGATATACAGGTCGTTCCCTCCACATGTCATCAGGTATTGAAATTCCCATCAGAATGGGGAGTACGTGAGGTACGAGGAGAGCAACGCTCTGCTCGAGATTGCTATTCGGTGGCCCTCAAGCTGCCTGAAGAAAGCAAATAGCAATTACAGCAACTGGGATCTGGCGCGGCAAATGAAGAAGCAGAGTATGAGGTCCCGGAGTTCATCACAAAGCTAGAGGCACGGGAACGTTACACACCGACCGTGGAAGCTTTGGAACCAGAGGAACTATTCGAAGACATATCGGAACGGAAGGTCTACTTGGGGACAGAGTTAAATGAACGTCTACAAGGAGACATCCTTCAATTCCTCAAGGAGCGGCACACGACGTTCGCTTGGCCACATGAAGACATGATATGTATTTCTCCAGAAATTATCTCTCACAAGCTGAATGTCGACCCGTACCACCGCCTTGTGAAGCAGAAGAAGCGCCAATAGGGAGCTTTTCGGAATCAAATCATAAATGATGAGGTTGATCGATTGCTAAAGATCGGATCTGTACACGAAGTGAAGTATCCAGACTAGTTGGCCAACGTAGTCGCTGTAGCCAAGAAAAATAGGAAGTGGCAAGTTTGCGTTGACTTCACTGATTTAAACAAAGCCTGTCCAAAGGATTCATATCTTCTTCCCCGGATAGATCAGCTGATTGACGCAACCGCCAGGCACGAGGTGCTCACTTTCCTTGATGCATATTCAGGGTACAATAAGATATTGATAGATCCCAGCGATCAGGAGAACTCATCATTCATAACGTGCAGAGGTACGTATTGCTATAAAGTCATGCCATTTGGATTAAAAAATGCAGGTGCAACGTATCAGCGATTGGTCAATCGCATGTTCCGCGATCAAATCGGGAAGAACATTTGTATACATCGATGACATGCTGATCAAGTCAAAACGAGCAGAAGATCACGTGGCACACTTGAAGGAAGCTTTCTGAATACTCGACCAATACAACATGAAGCTTAATCCAGAGAAGTGCGCGTTCGGGGTTGGTTCAGTAAAGTTCATGGGGTTCATCGTCTCCCAACGTGTAATTGAAGTCAATCCCGCTCAAATCAAGGCGATTGAGTCAATCCCAGACGTGCTCCACAATCGGAAGGACGTCATGAAACTAACTGGAAGGGTGGCAGCCATGTGCAGGTTTATATCCCGCTCATCTGACCGGTGCAAAAGTTTCTTTGATGTCCTGAAGCAGAACAAGGAATTCGACTGGACCCCCGAATGTCAACAAGCTCTGAAGGATCTGAAGATATATCTGTCCAATCCACCACAGCTCTCTACACCTCAACACGGGGAGCAGTTGCTGATCTACCTGGCAGTCTCAGAGTCTTCGGTAAGCGCAGTCTTGGTTCGAGAAGAAAAAGGTAAGCAGCTTCCCATTTATTACATTAGCAAAGCGCTAATTGATGCGGAAACACGTTACCAACCCTTAGAAAAGTTGGCTTTAGCACTAGTAACTGCTGCCTGTAAGTTACGTCCTTATTTTCAAGGTCACTCAATAGCTGTAGTGACGACCTTTCACTTGCGCAATGTTTTGCATAAACCCGAATTTTCGGGAAGGTTAGTTAAATGGGCTATAGAATTAAGTGAATTCGATATTACCTACCATCCTAGGGTAGCAATAAAATCACAAGCCCTAGCAGACTTCGTAGCAGATTTTAGCGCTAATATATATCCAGAGGCAGAAAAGGATGCCATTCTATATGCTGGGCAGGCCCCTGGTGCATGGACCCTATTCACTGATGGCTCCTCGAGCGTCAAAGGGTCCGGTCTTGGACTGGTTCTTATCAACCCATCCGGAGAGACCGTCATACAGGCCACCAAGTGCCCGTTTGTTACTAACAATGAGGCCGAATATGAGGCCGTGATTGCAGGATTGGAGTTAGCCCGAAGCTATAGAGCAAACATTATCAAACTCAAGAGTGACTCTCAACTAGTAGTCGACCAAGTGACCGGAAGTTTCATTGCACGAGAATCTAGAATGCAAGTGTACCTTGCCCGTGTGAAAGAACTTCTAGCCCAGTTTGACGAATAGGAAGCACTCCAAATTCCACGAGAAGAAAACTGTGAAGCAGATGCCCTGGCGAACTTGGGGTCGATAGCAGAGATTGGGGCGGCCAGCTCCTCGGCTATCGTTCAACTCCTTTGCAGGACCATAGATCGAGACAAGTTCGAAGTTAATGCTATAAACGCAACCTGGGACTGGCGGAACGAAATCACGAACTATATCCTTCACGGAACTCTGCCCGGTGACGCAAAAGCCGCTCGCAAACTCATAATAAAAGCTGCTCGGTATACGATCATCAACAGCAATCTTTACCGCAAGATGTTCGCTGGACCCCTTGCGAAGTGCCTAGGACCAAACCAGATCAACTATGTGATGCGAGAGGTCCACGAAGGCTATTGTGGTAATCATTCTGGGGGCAAAGCATTGGCGCGTAAGTTGAATCGCGCAGGGTATTATTGGGATAAGATGGAGAAGGACACAAATGATTTCGTCAAGAAATGTGATAAATGTCAGAGGTTTGCGCACCTTCTCCATCAACCAGCAGAACCGCTTCAATCAATAATCTCCCCGTGGCCATTCTTGAAATGAGGAATGGACATAGTTGGTCCTCTCCCTGCTGCGCCAAGAGGAGTACGTTTTTTGTTAATCATCACCGATTACTTCACCAAATGGGTCGAAGCGGCAGTATATGCAAAGATACGACAAACAGAGGCAATTGACTTCCTTTGGCGATATGTCGCGTGTCGCTTTGGAGCACCTAAGGAAATAGTCATGGATAATGGCCCACAATTCATCGGCCAGAAAGTGACTAGATTCCTCGACGACTTGCACATCAAAAGGATTACTTCTTCTCCATACCACCCGGTTGCCAATGGGCAAGTGGAATCAATAATCATTGAATCTCTCAAGAAGCACCTTGAGCAAGCTAAAAGGTGTTAGGTAGAAGAGCTGCCCGGCGTACTATGGGCTTATCACACGACAATAAAGATGAGTATGGGGGAGATGCCCTACTCATTGGTATACGGTGCAGACGCTTTAATCCCAGTCAAAATTGGAGAGCCAAGCCTACGGTATGCACATGCCACCGAAGAATCCAACTCGATCAATCTCTCCGGAGAGTTAGATCTCCTCAAGGAACAAAGGGAACTAGCGCTCATACGAGTAGCCGCCCAAAAGGAGCGAATCGAACAATATTACAATTGGGGACTGCACGTACGGAGCTTCTAACTTGGAGATTTTGTATTAAGAAAAGTGTCTCAGACTACATAAGAGGCAAATTCGGGAAAACTAGGCCCCAATTGGAAAGGCCCCTACAAGGTAGTCGCATCAGTCGGTAAGGGATCTTACCGCTTAGAACGACCAGATGGCTCCATTGTCCCAAACAATTGGAACAAGATTCAACTAAAAAGGTATCACTTCTGAAATGGTAAAACGGTCAGTTATTCTCTTCCTACCTTTTACTTTTGTGACAATTCCTACTTTTATTATACTTCTTCTTAATGGTACTAACGGCCTGTACAAGGCCAGATCCGTTTAGCTCAACTGGTAGAGCTCGACGTTCTTTAACTTCGCGCTGTGGGTTCGAGTCCCACAACGGACACACTCCTGGTTTGGTTATATGTGTTCTTTTATCTACGACCAGCCTTAACTCTTTTTATGTTACAACTTCCCGTGTTTCAACATAAAAACAAGGAGGGTGGTAAGAGGCCCCTGTAGGCCAGATAAGACCTTCTTAAAGGTAAAAGACCTTGTGAAAATGCGAGTTTTCAAAACTTTTTATGTGACAAGCTTCCACGAAAATAAGAGAAGCCGTTCACGAGGCTAGCAACTCGGCCAGAATTAAACTACAAATTTCCTACGTCAACTTTCGACTATCAAGGCAATAAGCAAAGTTGTTCGCAAGGCAAACGATTCGGCCAGAACCTATCGACCACAACTCGGTCATAATGAAATATCTGTGCAGATCATTCACAACTTTTGACCTCTTCCTTAGGAAAGGCTAAGTCAAAACATTCGGACATACTTTTGAAGACCAGAACTTAGCAAAGTTCAAACTTCTAAAAAGTTCTTAGACAAAAGGAATGAAGGCCACAACACATCCAAACGAAAGATCAAAGATTCGGGCTATATACAGTTATTTAATTAAAAAAGGTCTGAAAATATATACATCATACTGAGAAAACAATAAAATGCCGAAACGGCTGACAGAAGTTTTGTTGAGTGATCAAGGCCAATGAAACCGACCAAACAGGGGTCAGAGAGTCCCTAAGAGACCTTTATGCACAACCAATCATCCGGCTGTCGCCGGATACACAAACCTACAGCCTAATCAATTTGGAGGGCATTAATTTAGGGACTACGACCAGAACCCGATGCACTAGCTCCATCGGCTCTGTCCTCGTCACCCGAGCTCTCATCATCATCTTCATCTTCATCTTCTTCAGACTCTTCGGGAGAAAGGTTTAGCACTTGCCTCACTTCGCGAACAACGCACTTTGTTTTCAGCATTGTGTCCTCGACGTTGATCTGACCGGCGTGGACCTGCTAGAGCAATGTTCGCTTGGCTTCGAGTACATCAAGCTTCGGCTTGATTTCAAACTGATCACGCAAGTTGGCCAAGTCCTTGGATAATGCGCCCTGAGCGCTCATCGATTGAGCAACTTGATCTTTGGCGGCCTGCAGTTCAGCTCGAGCTTTAGCAGATTCTTCCTTAGCCCTCAGCAGGTCCATCTCTAAAGATCTACGCCCGTCGAGTGCCTTGTTCTTCAAGCAGAGCCTCCAGTCCCCGAGCAGATCGTACGAACCCTTCTTTCTCTTCAGAAAGAAGGTCCTTCTCCTTGGTGAGTTTGTTAATATGTTCCACTAGTTTGTTGTTGGTCTCAGTCAATCGGTTAACTTCACCCCCAAGGAAACCACACTTTTCTGCCAAAGCCTTATTCTCAGAGTCTCCAGCAGCTCTTTCTTCAGTTCGAGTACCTGATCGAGGTTATTGATCCTGGAACGGAACATCAACTCGGCGGCCATCAGAATTGACTGAAAAAGCAAAAGAAATAAGGTTAGAAATGTGAACTCAAAACTACCTTCGACCCGAGAAAGTATTAAAACACTTACCCGGGCAGAATCGGCAGCGATAGCAAAAGCCAACTCCTCGTCAGTCATCTCCCTCATTGTCCACTCCTCTCGGGGACCAATGAGCGATGAAACTGCTTTCGCTAAACTGGCCGGCCTGGTCACGAAGTCGACATCGGAGGCTAGCTTCATAGTGCACTTCCTCTCACAGTACTTAGGCTCCCTAGCCTGCTCAGAGGGGTAGTACGGACCAAATTTATAGCGCACGCCCCGAATGTCCTTTAGCCCGGTCTGACCGCTGATAGTGGTCCACCGAGTGAGCCTTGTCTTTGACGCATCAGAATCACCCTCCACTCCAGGATCTCTTGTGTTGCATTCGTGTAGACCGATAGGCACCGCCCCCTTAGCGGCCACGTTCTCCAAGTCCTCAAAATGAAAAACACGAGGACCCTGGCCACCCTCTTGGGGAATCTCTTCTCCTCCTTCTTCTTCTTCTTCGCCAACCTTCCTTTTCCCCTTATCTGCACGAGAAGGAGCCGCATTCACCCCGTCATCAAGTCGGGGACTCCCCTCCGGAATATGGGCGGACTCCTCTTCAACCTTCCTCTTGTCACTTCGAAGAAAGGGCTTTCTCACAAGAGGTTCAGAAGCTTCAGTCTCAGTATCTGAAACGTCGATTACCTCCTTGTCAAAACCCTCTCCCCGTGCAGACTCGGGGATTTCAGCAGGAGTCTTGGCCTCTTCTTTCTCAAGCTCAGGCACACTGGCATCAGGTGGGGTTGCACCTCCAACGGCTGAGGTTTGCCCGGCAGCAACGGAAGCCTTACGAGCATATTTCTTCCGTGCTCCGCCCTCACCTTGACCTTTCTTCTTCATTTTCAAGGAACTAATGCCACTAGACAGAAGCTCCTCGCCACCTTCCCTCATGCGCAGTGCTTCCGCTGAAGCCCTTATAGCTGCAACCTCAGCCTCAGGGTCAACAGCAGGTCCTAGTGGCGCAGCCCGAGGGGAAGGGGCAGGGAAGAAGTCTCCTTGTGTGCCCAGACCTACAAAAGGTGGAACGGTCAGATACAGCAAAACCATGAAGAGAAGAAATAGCTATAGCAGCGAAAATTCCTCACCGTGAGTCTTCGCAGTCAGATTCTTTTACGTAGCAAAGTACGCCCATTCCTTCTGCTCAGCAGGGAACCTCTTCAAAATAGCCTCAACCCATGCCGTCAGCTCATCAATCGATATGAGCTCGTCGTAAGGCAACTTGGTAGCTGTAAGGATGAATCAAAGGAATGAGTGAACAAAGAGGAAGAAACATGAAAATATCAAAAGAAAACTCAAGGACTTACGCCTCTTGTTCCAGATCTCGGAGAGAGGAGTCTTGGAGTTGAAGGACAATGCCTGGGTGCGTACGAATATGTACCAGTGCAACCAACCCCGGTCATTTGTATCCTCAGAACTGCGCACCAAGCCCTTGCTCCCACACATTCTAGTGTTGACAAAACCGTCCTTAAAAATTTGTATGCTGTACAAAGAAATAAGTTTTACTATCCTATACATATTGGGGCTCAATTGCCTCGGGCAGCGAAAGTACTCCCTACAGAGCCTCTCGAGCACAGGATGTAGGGGTAACGTGCAACCAACTGTAAATGGGTAGGTGCACATGGCCATCCACCCAGCCCTATGCGAAGTAATGTTCTCCGCTTCAGATACCGGCAAGAGTGGAACACTCGCGTCCCAATTGCAGTCCACTCTAACTCTTGAGATTATCTCTGATGTGATCCCGGACTTGAATCTGTGCGCTGACCATGTGCGTATATCTCCATAATTGTTGAAAGCCTTGACATTGCAGTCTTTTTCCAACTCACCCCACTTCTTGGGGATAATCTCTGCAGCAGTGGCCTGAGCGGCCCTAGGTCTGGGAGTAGCCGCGGAAGAACTACCGGTGGCAGCATCAATGTTTAAATTTTTCTTAGCGTTTGGAGACATGGTTCAACAAGAATTGAGAAAATTGGAAGAAAGATTGAAGGATATTCAAGAGTTTTTTCTTCAAGATTTGGAAATTGTAGAGTGAAAGCAAGTAAAAGGGTTAAAATTCAGTGAACCCCTATTTATAGGAGTAAGAAGTCCGTCCCATCAAATTCCCATGAGACACGTGGAGGTTATCGAAGAGACCACGATCAAATCCAACCATCAAAAGAGGAAGTAGGTTTCACCGAGTTTCGAAGCAGCATCATTGCCCTAAAGTGCAGCGGTCACCTCGCAACTGATAAACGGACGTGTGCACGTGACTGAGGCGGTTAAAATCATTACTTTTACACTTGGGACGCGCTGTAATCACTTCGCAGCTGACGTCTGACGTGCAGACGTGCCAGTTGCAGTTACTTTTTTACATCGCGCATTTAATGCGCACGTCATGGAAACTTGTCATGTAGTTGATGAAGTGCGCACGTCACCAGGTTCGTCATGTGACAGATAAAGATTGGATTTTGCAAGATAAAACTTCCCGCCAAAATTCACATCCACTCCTCGAGCAGAAACTCCGCTCAAGAAGTGTGGGGACTATTTGTATTGGATAAAAACCGACGACGCTTAAAAAGTGACACGTGTCTCCCACGTGGCACGGGCAGAGGTTTCTCCGGACAGATATCTAACGGACAGATGACTGGCCAGGCGGTTAAGCAGGCCCGGAGCAGTAACGTAATGCTTCCCAAATCAGCGCGATTTGAATGAGCAGTTACCTGATCGTACGCGATTGCTTAATAAATGGTCATGAAGGCAACGATTACACATCCAGCGGCTACACATCCAGCAGTTACGTATCCAACGGATACATACCCAGCGGTTACAAACCCAATGGATGCCTATCAAATCTATAAATAGCACTCGCTCTGAATCTTTGTAACATGATATTTTTTCTGTCATCTATCGACAATATCAATAAGAATACTCTCTTTTACTCTTGCTCAATACTGTTCATCATTTATTCGCTGGATACTTTGCTCTCAAGCCTTCAAGGATAATCAGTAACAAGGAATCCTCATCGGGATCAAGTGACCCGACACGGTTCCTTCTATCTATTTCATTCACGCTTTAATCTTATTTATTTTCGATTATCTCTTATTATTTCCATATGATCAATTATCATCATTGGAAATTATGAATATATTCATAGTCTAGTGCAATTCTGTATTTAATTTGGCTAAACTCTTAATCTAAACAATTGATCGTGACTCCACAAATATAAAGTTAATTGTTAATTGGCCTAAAATCAGATCTAGGTTAAACAAGATTGATGAGGATTATCATTGACTTGTACATGCTGAAGAATAAACAGCAGCTGACTGTATTGATCCTTTGTTAGACTAGGAAGAGAATAGGAAGGACTTAAGCTTTCTTGAGAATGGTGATAAGAAAACTCTGATGGAGTAGGATTAGAAGACCCATAGGCACCAACTTGTGGTGAATAGCCAGAAGGAGTGGAACTTCTAGGTGTACCAGGAAAATCAGTGTGCTGGGTAGCAGAGTTGGCATTACCAGCAATTCTTTTATTCCTGGGAGGGTTGGTAGGGCTCTTGTAGCATTGATCAATAGTATGCCCAGTAATCTTACAGCAGTGGCAAACAACTTGTCTCCTCTGGTCAGAATTAATCCTCTGATAACTGCTGTTTCCCCTATTATTTTTATATCGGTCATTCCTCTGATAATTGTTGTTTCCCCTATTGTTGTTATATCTCTGAGACTAATTGTTAGGTTGATTATTGATTGATAAGACCTAGAAGTTCCTTGGCCCTGGGATCTGTAGTTGTTTGATTGGGGCTTGTAATTGTTGGAGGCACTAAAAGATGCAGAATATGGACTGAAGTTGGATCCAGGCTGCATCTGTCTTTACTTCATCAGATAACAGAATGTTATATGCATTCCACAGAAAGAAGTGGAGACATCATCAATATATTGCTCCTAACCCCTACATAGATCTCATTTAGCCCCATAAGGAATTGGTATAGTCTTTGTTCTTCCTCAAACTTGTGAAATTGTTTCTTTGCCCCACAAGTATAATTTATGGAATGATTTTTATTGATCAAGCCTAACTCATCCCACAAGGTTTTGATCTTATTAAAATAAGCTGCTATGTCTAAGGAACCCTGAGAGATAGGGGCCAGTTCCTTCTTAAGCTCAAAAGTTCTAACCTCATTTACCATTCCAAATCTTTCCTTTAACTCACACCAGACCTCTTCAGCAGTGTCTGCATATACTACACTATCAGATATCTCCTTGGACATTGAATTCAAGATCCAGGAGTTAACAATGTCATTAACTCTCTCCCATTGACGAAGATTGGGAGAGTCATCATCAGGTCTGGGGAAAGAGCTATCCAGGAAACCTATCTTGTTTCTACCAAAAATAACCCTTAACATATTCCTCCTCAATCCATTATACCCCACTCCAGTGAATAGGGCTGAAACCAGTGGAATTTATGGAATTTCAGAGGACTGTACATGTAGTGGACTATTGATATCAATAGTCGAAGGGTACGATCTAGAGAGGTTGTACCAATATCATCATTACCAGTACCATTTTGATTAGGATTCACCATCTTTATCAACTAATTAGGCAGATACACAGATACAAAAAAACCTTAATTTTGCAAGTTGATCGAGAAGCCCTAACTTCACAGGTTCAAGTAAATACAGATGGAATATAGAATATTACGGTGATATGCAAGCCGAATAGAAGGAAAAGGAACAAAATTACCGGATCTATGAACCTAAAATTAGTGTGAAGAAACCCTAGTCTCCTCCGAGTTAAACTCTACCGTGAAAACATTCAGAAACTGCTCCAATGGGATTATCCGATGAGAACATACTAATCCTCAACAAAAATCACTAAAAACTCCGGCGAAATACAAAAAAATGAAATCGACTTTTGCGATTCTGGACAAAAACTTCAAAATTTGATATAAGCATGAAGGATTTGAGCCGATCTATTTGAATTCAGGCTCTAATACCATGTTAATTTGTTAAAGATCGAGTGAAATAGTTGGATTCGTGATTAGGGTTTGTGGAGAGCACTTTAGAGAGAGAATATAAAGAGTCAGGTGGAAAAAATATCTGGAATGAGGGAAAATGAATCTTCTAACTTAAACAAGGTTGGGTCCAGCTTATTTATATCTGGCCCATACCCAATACAACTAATGAGTCCGTATCAGAAATAGCCTATTCTAGGACTGAACTTTACAAATAAACCAACTATGAACTAACTACCCTATATCACTAGATACATCATATATACTGTATAAATAAAACAATACATGATAGTCCTATACTAATCAACCATGGTCTACCATGTCCTTAACAAGTAATGTTAAGAACCACATATAAAACAGAAGCACAACCCTTACACTAAACTGATCGAAATATAAAGAACTGTTCTAACTGGTTCATATAAAATCTGAAGCTTTGTCACCCTTTGTGCATGTTCTAACCATGTGCCAATTGTATATTGAAGAGTAGATCTTTGTATCTGAAAACAAGCTGGTTTTGTGAATCATTAAACTGAGACACACATATGATAGAATTTCACGTTTGCAGGGGACCAAGGGTTGCAGATTCCCCTAATGCTTTTGACGAATTAAAATCAAAGAGTATATACTATTAGCAATAAGAACATTAAAAATTGCTTCATTTAGAAGGTGCTAACTTTAAAACATTTAAATTCTGTGCCAAGCCTGGCATGACAAGATTAAAGAATTGATCACCATGAGCTTAAGTCCTATTTAAAGGGCATGTATTCGTGTGCTCCAATCATCTCTTCAAGTGAGGAACTACAGACATATATTCCATTTATCGTCTGTTAAGAAAAGAAATGGCAAAAATAAAGTTTCTTTCTTTGCTAATTCTTCAAATAATTTTCATCTTGGAGGTTGCTAATTGTCAAGGGGTGGAAGTAGCGTTCTACAAGAAAACATGTCCAAATGCGGAAGCAATTGTCAAACAAACTACATCTCACTGCATCTCTCGTGATCCAATCCTAGCTGCCCCTTTGTTGAGAATAAATTTTCATGACTGTTTTGTTAGGGTAAGCACCACGATTTAATGCCATATTTTTTATTCCTTTGTTTTTTTTATTTTGCATTTTCATGTCGAATGGACTAAAACATAGGAGTAGTATGTTTACTTGTAATCATGCAAGAGTTATTTTTCTCCTTTTGTTGCAGGGATATGATGGTTCAATGCTACTCAATTCGACAAAAGGTAATCAAGCAGAGAAAGATGCAATTCCAATCCAAAGCCTTAGAGGATTCCAAGTGATTGATGCTCCTAGATCAGCTTTAGAGAAAGAGTGTCCCGGCACACTGTCTTGCTCTGATATTTTAGCCTTAGCAGCCCCCGATGTTGTTACTCTTGTAACTAATTTATTATATTAAATTCGATCCATTTAGTAGCATTTCAAAAATAATCTTTGTTTCAAATGAATTATGGATTCTTTCAGATTAATGGGTCAACTTGGCAAGTTCCCTTGGGAAGAAGAGATAGGAGAGTCTCAATTCTCTCTGAGGCCTAAAAAAACCTGCCAACTCCTTTTGATAACTTCACTACTCTTAAAACAACATTTGGCGCTTTAGGCCTAAATGTGCAAGACCTTGTTGTTCTATCAGGAAAATTTTGGTTATGTTTTGGATCATAATTAAGGTGAAACCACTACATATGGAAGAGTTACTTTTAAGAACCACAAAATTGTTTCACACTTATTTTCTTTCCTTTTCTCCGTATTTATACATAGGAGGACACACTATTGAGATGTGACATTGCTTTTCCTTCTCAAGTCGTATGTACAATTTCACTAGTAAAGGTGACATGGATCCAAACATGGATGAGAACTACATAGGTCGTTTGAAGAAAAAATGCAAGCCACGAGATGTAACCACCATCGTCGAGATGTTGGAAAATTAAGGAAAAAACTTAAAAATTGTTATAGTTTGAGGCGCGTCAAAGACACCGTCCTCAAGAATATTTTACCGGTATTGGTGTATCCTCAGGATTCAACAAGTTCTTCTAGTATAAATATAGGAGCAGGAACAACAAAGAATCATAATAGAATAATCCCAATAAATAGAAAGAAGAAGGAATATGATTTGATCTTTCTTTTCTGTGTTATCTCAAGAGAATGCAAAGCTTTCATATATAAAGAAAAAGTATCCAACGTTACTTTTATGAGTAACAGCTATTTGGTTTAATATATTAATCCCAATTAATAAAGGAAAAAGTAATGACTCAATAAAAGAAAATATCCATGGCCAACTACTATGGAAAGTTTTGATATTGGTTTAATGACCGAGGGTTAGTAACATTGACCAATCATTAATGGAATGAATGTAGACAATACACTAGTTTTCCTTTTGAGATATTATTATTATTATTTCACAACAATCCCCCACATATCTCAAAAGAAATAGAAACGGAGAGAAGAATAAAATAGAGTTTTACTGGATTTCAAGAATGAGCATAATTTATCGTATCTGGTGTCCGTAGACTATGAACCAGAACTAGATAAAATAAGATTAAACTTACAGAATAATTAGTGATGTTTAAAACTTATATGAACCAAAAATTCTTTTGTAAGAACAGTGTCTTATCTATCACATTATACTCCTACTTTGTTGTTCGTCGCGGTTTTGTGCTAATAGGCCATGTGCGACGCCCGGTATTCATGGGTGCTCTAGAAATTTTGTCAGAATTTTGATAGGAGCGGCCCCACTCCACACTCATATAGATCCAATCATCAAGTGTATTCTGCAGAAAAATACATAACCTATAAAGGATATGAAATGGATTAAGAGCTGATACTCAGCCTCACTTTGCCTTGCAGAAATTGCACTATATTCACACACCATAGGAAGAGACATAACATAATAGTGCATAGTGAGTCAATTAGTGACTTGTTATTATTCATATGAACCTAGCTCATGGGATCTCCAATAACATAGGTTGGGTTACCATCATTGTTGACATTTCTCTAGGTGACATTTATAAGTCTTCTTCCCCTCGATATTTTTAATTAGTCGGTGAATCGGCCAAATTCACCTCTGGCATCACATAATTCATGGAAATAACTCCATCTCAAAACAACTGTTTTATCACATTATATTTCAAATAAATATATCTACTTTTGCCAAAAAAATATTTATTTTTCACTACAGCTATTGCTGTTTGGCAACCACAAAGTATAGACACAAAAAATAATTGATTTATTCCACTAGGAATATTTGCTAAGAAATTTTTTAACCAGTTAGCCTCATTTTCAACCAACTCCAAAGTCAAAAATTCATATTGGCTTATTTTAGCTGAACCCATAATATTGCATCCCCATAATGGGTGAGCATGTACCAATTAGTGAATTTTATCTCATCCAAATCAAAGTTTCAGTTATCATCATTGTATCTTTCTAATACAATGTAAATCCACTATATTCAATACCATAGTTCATGGTACTTCTAATATATTTTATATTACTCATGTCAATGCATTTCAATGACCATTATTAGGATTGTGATTTTTTTTGCTCAATCTTCACATATAATCAGATCTAGTAAAAGTCATCAAATGTATTATACACAAATTATTTGAACACATATATGATTTTGAGAAATAATATCTTCACAATTCTTCCTTAACCTCCAAGTTAGCATCAAAAGAAGTGCTCACACATAACGCATCCAAATAATTAAAATTCATAAGAATTCTATAGAACCTCTTTAGTTAAAATCATGCCAAAATACCTCTTATGACTTTTATGCATAAGATGATGCTAGTTCCTCTCAAGTCTTCTATATCGAATTTAGTTAGTTCAGGAACAATATTAAGAAAATAACCAAATATAATTATGCCATCCACAAAGATGTATACAATCACTCAATCACCATTAACAAGTTTTGTGTAAACTCATTTATCATGTTTTGTGTAAGCTCATTTATTTATTTCATTAGATATAAAATCATTACTAAACAAAACTTGATCAAACTTCTCATGCCATGTCTTAAGCGCATGTTTTAACTCATATAGTGATTATCGATTTAAAATCTTTATTTTCCCACGCTGCACTATACAACCCTCAATTTCCTCCTAAAAATCACCATTAAAAATATAATTTTAATATTCATATGGTGTGTAAACACTGAAATTTTGTAGAAATTAGGATTTCTACAAGATGAGCCCATTAGAGTAACTTGGAGGCTACTCTACCAAACTCTAACTCACTCCTATAAAAAGGGGTCCTTATGCTCTAGCAAAGCCATCTCAAAAAAGTTCCATGAGATCATCTTATATCACATAAATTCGGGATACTCCACAAATATTCAAGACACCAAATATGTCTATCAAACCTACATCAAGGAGATATATATCATCCTAAGTTCGAGAAATACGCCGCTAAGGCCCTCAAATTATGGATACCAAATTAGAGGAAAAAATCAAGGTGTTACCAAAATTGTACTTACAATTTTGATAAATATAATTACTTGTTTCTTTATGATTTTGTGATTGCAGTTGATTTTCTATATATCGAAAATTTATTGCAAACACGGTGAATAAGTAATTTATAAAGATATACCAAAGCAAATAGAATACAAATAGAGAAATCTCAATAACAAAATAATCAATCTTATGTATTGAATAAAATCTGTAGTAAGAAGCCTTGCCTTTTTACTTATCATAAAGCCATTAAGAATAAAACTCAATTTAAACTAATAGTTTAGCTCCCGGTATAAATAAAAAAACTCTCAAATACTATTTTATATAAAAGCATGAGAAATATTATTGCTTTTAGAGGAAAAACAATCTCAAAATTCAATAACTTTTTTTTCTTTTATCAATAATAGTGTTTGCTCAATACCACTATTAATCACAAGAAATCCATATAAAATAATATTATCATGATATTCAATGAACATATCATCAATTATTTTATATATATATACATATATATATATATATATATATATATATATATATATATATATATATATATATATATATATATATATATATATATATATATATATATATATATAAAACATTTAACTTTAACATATAACTTTAGTAAGGTACTCCCACACTTTTAATATTTCACAATAGGAAGATAACTTTAAAAGTTATTCATTCCTCTTCATAATAATCATTAAGCAAAATATATTTTCCACCTCCGTAAGATATAACTCATGTGATCATTCTTATTCTAACTAATTTTCTACTTTGGGCTTATAATATAAACGTTCTCAAAGCTTCAACTTTATTTCTCGATGAATATATTTTTATATATTTAGAAGAAGTCATCCACAAACATGACATAATATTTATAGGCATAATTTATTTTTAAGTCTCCCTTATCAGTCTTAAGTAAATCTAAAAACTCAGTTCCTTAACAAATATGCATATATATGATTTCCTAGAGTTTATCTTCACAACATAAATCTCACACTAGTCAATTCATATATATATATAAAATAAATCAAGCATGTCACATAAGTCAGATGAATCAACCAAGTAATTAGCAAAAGTACTAGTATTTTGGCTCATAAAATATTAAGTAAAAATAATCGAAGGTTATAGTATCCATCCTACAATTGGTTAACACCATCTCATAAGACTCAAATCAAACCTTCACTTCAACATTTCTTAATAATTCCTCAGAACCAAAATTGGTTTGGATTTTAGGATTATGCAACCTTAATTTATGTCAATTTTTTTCAAATATGAGATTGAGAAGAATTTTTCCTTTACAAGAACTTGAGTAGTTCTTAAACCATTAAAATAAAACTATTTTTCTCCTTCAACTTGGATGTACAATAAAAAATTATTTTTGTTCTCACAAATATTCTTAGTAGCACCACACCCAATCTCTCATATTATCCACAAGATTCACTTGCTAAATGACCATAAAAATAATATCACCACTTAAACCAAATTTAATATTGGCTTAGTGAAATTGTCATTTCCTCCTACTCTTTTCTACATTAAAGTTGCATGATGGCCTAATTTGCCATCCCAAAACAAATGTACTAGAAGGTTTGATTATTAGATTTGGTCTTGTAATCATATTTGTCATAAACTTAATATCCGCAACAGTACCAAACTAACCAAGAATCTATGCACGATACCACTACATAAGATATAGTAACACTTACACATGCTATATTTTTATCAAGGAAATAAAGTAAAGATACTAACCTGGTCACTTTGCAAGAGAAAGACACTAACCACGGTAATAGATAATTGTCCATCACACATCCAATGCTATTGGAAAAGATCATCAAACTTTGTCCATATTAAAACTGAATTTGCTGTCAGATTCCACTTTTTTTTCCTTGGAGTGGCTTTCCCCGTAGCTAATTTCTACCCACAAGTGGGACACTACCAGTATCACATCAGACGACACAATGAACTTGATTACGATGCCATTAGACCATTCCAAACACTCCAAGCAATGATTGACTTATCCAATTTAATATTCTTGCTAAGCAATGTTGGTTGATATATCTCCTTTTTACTCCAGAGACTTGTTGCGGTCTGCTACTATAGTCGACACATAATTTTGTTAATTTTTTTTTTCCTTTGCTAATTCTCTGTAAATCCTCTCTTTGTCATCATCCCAATAAGAAAGCACATCATCTTCGTCATTTATATAATTGAGAGACATAGAATAGGACAGCGAAATTTTTTTGCCATATTTTGCCTAATTCAATTTTAATAACCAAATTGTTTAACCTAGATTCGATTTTAGGCCAATTAACAATTAAATTTTTATTTGCGGGGTCACGGTCAACAGCTGAAATCAAAAGTCTATATGATAAACTGGGATGAGAAGATTATGCTCGTATGAGTTAAAGAATAATATCCAAAATGTAAATAAAAGAGAAGAAACCCTATCGTGTCACTCGTCCTCGGAGAGAGTTCTTCTTTATCGATTTCCCGTTTGATGAGTAAAGTACTGAATTAAACAAGAGCGAAGAGAATAACTGAGCAAGACAGAGAGAGAGAGTGTAGTTTATTGATATTTCAGATAGGAAGTTTCAGTGTACATAATCGATTAAGGTAAGTGCTATTTATAAGTCTGGTGAGCACCCATTGAGACTTCTGTAACCGCTGGGTGTGGATCCGTTGGGATAAGTAACTGCCGGTCACTTATCCGTTGGAGTTAAAGCCGCTGGGTTAATTGTCATTAATAGGTTGATCATGGATGATTATGCTAATTACTGCTCATTGAAGCCGTGTTGACCGTTTGAGATATTTCGTAATTTCTTTAGGTCTGTTCGTGATGCTTGTCTGCCCGTTGAGTGCCTGCCCGTTTGAAAAGTCAGTTCGTGCCACGTGGAAGACACGTGTCACCTTCTCAAGCCTAGTCAGCTTTTATCCAATACAGATAGTTCCCGCACTGCTCGAACAGAGTATCTGTTCGAGAAGTGGATACAATTTTTGGCGGGAATCCCTGAAGAATTTTTGTCTGTGTGTGACGTATTCTGATGACGTACGATCCATATCCGCTAAATGACAAGTCTTCGTGACCTGCGCATTTAATGCGCGGTAACAAAAATTAATTGTAGCTGGCATGTCTGCGAGACTGCAGGTTACTCTGAAGTGACTATTGCGTGCCCCAAGAGTAAAATGTAATGATTTTAACTGCTCTAGTCACGTGCACACATCGCCTGCTGATCGCGAAGTGACTGTCCCTTTTCCATGATAATGATGACTTTATAAAGCTGGGGATGAACCCTATTTAACGGCCAGAACTGATCTAGGTCTCTTTGATAGCCTCCACGTGTCTTGACGGAAGTTAGTGGGGCTAAATTTTTTATTCCTATAAATAGGGGTTTGCTTGACGATAAGTCCTTTACTTGCCTTTATTTCTTCTGCTGTTCTCCAGAAATACTCTTGAACTAGCTTTGAATTCCTTCTGATAATTTCATACTTTTCATGCGACCATGTCTTCACGATCCAGAAGAAACCAGGGTACTGATGCTGTTGGTAGTTCTTCGGTGGCTGCTTCTAGGCCCCGGGCTACATAAGCTACGGCTGCGGAAATAATCCCCAAAAAGTGGGGTGAACTTGAAGCAGACTGTAATATCAAGTCCTTCCATAATAAGGAAGGGGACACGCGGAACTGGCCGACGTACAGATATAAATCTGGGATCACGAAGGAAGTGATCCCACGAGTAAGAGTGGACTGCAACTGGGGCGATGAGATTCCCCTCTTACCGGTCTCCTAGGAGGAGAATATTACTTCCCACAGAGCCGGGTGGACAGCCATGTGCACCTGTCCTTTCACCGAGGGGAGCAGTTTACCCCTGCACCCTGTGTTGGAGAGGCTCTGTCGAGAGTATCTCCTCTGTCCGGGGCAGTTGAGCCCCAGTATGTATAGAATAGTTACTCTTTTAGATTGGTTCGCGGCTAAAACCGACCAATCTTTTAGTTATGAGCATTTTATTTCTTTGTACAGTATACAAATTTTTAAGGACGGCTATGTAAATGCCAGAATGCGTGGAAGCAAAGGCTCGGTACGCAGTTCTGAGGATACCGGTGACCGAGGTTGGGCTCATCGGTTTGTGTTTGTGCGTTCATCGTCCCTGACTTTTGATGACAAGGCCTATCTTCCAGAAGTCTGGAATAAGAAGCGTAAGTCCCCGAGTATTTTCGTTTAACGCTTTTCGTGTTTTCCCTTCTTATTGGTTTCCAACTCCGTTCAATTTTGCAGCGGCCAAGCAACCCTATGACAAGCTTATTTCTATTGAAGATTTGACTGCATGGGTTGGGCCAATTTTGAAGGAGTTTTCCCCAGAAAAGAGAGAGTGGATGTACTTTGTTACTCAGCATAGTTTGACTGGGAAAAACCATGGTAAGCATGTTTCTGTTTTTTATGATCATTCTTCTCCTTTGGATTTTCCTTATAACTGACCGTTTTACCTTTTAACAAGTTTGGGTACTTCGGGAAGTTTCTTTCCTGCTCCTCCTCAAGACGGGCCTTCTGAGCCCATGCCTGACCCAGAGGCTGAAGCTGAGGCTATACTAGCTTCAGTAGGGGCTTTGCGCAGCCGGGAAGGCGGCGAAGAACTCCTGTCCGGTGGACTTGCTCCCTTGAAGAGGAAGAAAAGGAGCCAAGGCGAGGGCGGAGCGCGGAAGAAGTCTGATCGTAAGACTTCCGTGGCTGCCGGGCAAACCTCGTCGGTTGGTGGCGATTCTTCTTCCAAGGCCAGTGTACCGGAGCCCATGGAAGCTGATGCTAGTGCTGCTGGAGTCCCCGAGTCCAGACGGGAAGAGGATATAGCCAAGGAGGTTATTACTCTATCGGACACAGAGGTCGGAGAGGAAGTTCCCCTTAGACGAAGGCCTCATCTCCGTAGTGAGGGGGCGACCCCCGTCGTCCTTCGTGATTGTGAGACCATGGATCCTGGAGTGGAGAATGATTCTAACCTCTCCTTGTCGCGGTTCGTTTGGCGGTCAGCTATTAATGGTCGGACAGAGCTAAGTGACATCTAGGGAACCCAAGTTCTGTGAGAGGAAGCATACTTTGAAACTTGCTCCTGATGTCAACTTTGTGTCCAGACCACACAGCTTGTCCAAGGCGGTCTCTTCACTCATCGGCCCTCGTGAGGAGTGGGTGCTGAGGGAGTTGACCGATGAGGAACTAGCTTTCCAGATTGCTTCTGATTCTGCCCGGGTAAGTTTTTCCCGCTTCGTTTTGGGAATAACTTTTAACTTTAGATTTTTAACCGTGATTTGCTTTCTTTTTAGTCGAGTATGCTGGCTGCCGAAATCATGTTCCGTTCCAGGATCAACAATGCTAATCAGGTGGTTGAGGTGAAAAAAGAATTGTTGGAGGCTCTGGAGGACAACAAGACTCTGATCGAGCAGTGTGGTTTCCTTGGTAGAGAGGTTGACCGTTTGACTAGCGTCAACAATGGTCGTGTTGAGCAAATCAACGCTCTTACCAGGGAAAAGAACCTTCCTCTCGAAGAAAAAGAAGGGTTCGCACGCTCTATCCAGGGTTTGGAGAGACTGCTTGAAGAATGCCGGAATTCTGTGAACAATGCTAATGAAGAACGCGCATCTTTCGAGATGGGTCTGCAGAGAGCAAATGAGGAATCAATTAAGGCCCGTTCTGATCTTCAGGCTGCCAAGGATCAGGTCGTTCAGTTAATGAGTGCTCAGACCGCATTAACCAAGGACTTGGCGAACCTGCGTGATCAGTCGAAAATCAAGACTAAGCTCGCGGCTCTTGAAGCTAGGCGTGCATTGCTCGTTCAGATCTAGGCTGGACAGATCAACGTAGAGGAGATGCTGCAGACAACAAAGAACGCTGTTCGAAGAATTTACCAGGCATTGGGTCTCTCTCCTGAAGAGTCTGTAGGTGATGATGATGACGATGATGACGAAGATGACGGTGGGGATGACGACAGGACTGACGGAGCTGGTGCGTTGAGTCCTGGTCATGGCCCTTCATGCTGATGCCTTTTTAAATCAATGATTGATGTACTTTTATTTTGTCTGGCGAAAGCCGGACTTGTTTGTTGGTGGACAGGAGTCTAGTATAGATTCTCTGGTCCTTTGTATGGCTGGTAAGTTTGGCCTTTGAGCACTCTGTAAACTTCTATCAGCCGTATTTGGCATTTTATCCATTTACAAAGATAGTGTATATATGCTTTTTAGACCTGTCCAGTGACTATATTTAGTTTGAACTTTTCGATCTTGTGTTTGCATGTATTGTGGCTTTCGAGCCTTGTGGCTGGGAGTTTTCTGAGGTCAGGACTTTATTAAGTCTGTACTCTCAAGAATCTGCCCGAGTGAATTTAGCTTAGCCTTTCGTTGAGAAGAGGCCGTAAATTGTAAGCGACCGAATGTTTGTAACTTAATCTTTCTTTAGGAAGAGGTGAGTTGTCATTGGTCTGACCGGATGATGGTCGTTTATTATGGTGTTAGCCGAATTGTTGCCCTATGCGTACGTCTTTGCTTATCGTTTTGATGATTGAAAGTTATTGTAGGGCTTTGTGAATTGGCTTTGGCCGGGTCGTTGGCCTGGTGATTGACTTCTCTTATTTTCGTGGAAGCCTTTTATCACACAGAAAGTTTTGACTTGTGAACGACTCCTCTTATTTGTTGTGGGAGTTTTGTCACGTGATAGTTTTTGATTTGTGAACTAACTCCTCTTATTTGCTGTGGAAGTTGTGTCACATAAAAGTTTTTTTTTTTGATTCGTGAACTGACTCCTCTTATTGGCTGTGGAAGTCGTGTCACGTAAAAACTTCGAGTAGAGTGTTTGCCTTTTGGTAAGGTCTTTTGCCTCCTTTGTGAAGGTCTTACCTGGCCTACGGGGGCCTCTCACCACCCTCCTAGTTTTTATGTTAGAACACGTAAAGTGATAACATGAAAAGAGTTGTTAGTGAGTCGCATATAGAACACATATAACCAAACGAGGAGTGTGTCCGTTGTGGGATTCGAACCCACAGTCGCGAAGTTGAAAAACTTCGAGCTCTGCCAGTTGAGCTAAACGGATCTGACCTTGTTCAGGCCGTTAGTACCATTTAGAAAAAAGAATACATAACTAAAAGTAAGAACTTTTCATAGAAATAAAAGTTAAGTGTTAGAGGACTAACCGTTCTATCACTTAAAAGTGATACCTTTTGAGGTGGATCACATTCCAGCTGTTCGGGACAGTAGAGCCGTCTGGTCGTGCCAGACGGTAAGATCCTTTTCCTACCGAAGCGATTACTTTGTAGGGGCCTTCCCAGTTAGGACCCAGCTTACCTGAATTTGTTTCTTGCGTGCTTTGGGAAACTTTTCTGAGTACAAAGCCTCCGACTTGAAAGCTTCGTATGCGCAGTCCCCGATTGTAGTATTGTTCGACTCATTCTTTCTGGGTGATTACCCGTATAAGAGCAAGCTCCCTGCGTTCTTCGAGAAGATCCAGCTCTTCGGATAAATTGACTGAGTTTGACTCCTCAGTTGCATGTGCGTATCGCAAGCTGGGCTCTCCGATTTCAACCGGGATTAGAGCGTCAGCACCATATACCAATGAGTAAGGAGTTTCTCCGGTAATCATTTTTATTGTTGTGCGGTAAGCCCATAGTACTCCGGGTAACTCCTCTACCCAACATCCTTTTGCCTGCTCGAGGCGCTTCTTAAGGGATTCCACAATGATTTTGTTGGTAGATTCTTCCTGTCCATTTGCAACAGGATGATATGGTGAGGAGGTGATCCTTTTGATATGAAGATCTTCGAGGAACCTAGTCACTTTCTGGCCGACGAATTGCGGGCCGTTGTCCATGACTATTTCCTTAGGCACTCCAAGACGACATACGACAAAACGTCAGAGGAAATCGACGACTTCCGTTTGGCGTATCTTTGAGTACGCTGCTGCCTCGATCCACTTTGTATAGTAGTCAGTGATGATCAATAAGAAATGCATCCCCCTTGGCGCTGTGGGAAGAGGGCCAACGATATCTATCCCCCATTTCATGAAAGGCCATGGAGAGATTATTGAGTGGAGTGGCTCTGCTGGTTGATGTAGAAGATAAGCGAATCTTTGGCATTTGTCACACTTCTTGACAAATTCATTCGTATCTTTCTCCATCTTGTCCCAATAATAGCCTGCACGAATCAGCTTTCGAGTTAGGGCCTTACCTCCGGAATGATTTCCACAACAGCCTTCGTGGACTTCTCTCATTACATAATTGATCTGATTAGGTCCGAGGCATTTTGCAAGAGGTCCTGCAAACATTCTCCGGTAAAGCTCGCCGTTGAGAATTGTATACCGAGCAGCTTTCACTCGAAGTTTGCGTGCAGCTTTCGCATCTTCGGGTAAAGTTCCATGAATAAGATAATTTGTTATCTCATTCCGCCAATCCCAAGTAGCATTGATAATGTTGACCTCAAACTTTTCTCTATCCATGGTTGTGTAGAGAAGTTGAACAATAGCTGAGGAACTAGCTGCCCCTATCTCTGCCACTGATCCCATGTTCGCAAGAGCATCAGCTTCATTATTCTCTTCTCGTGGAATCTGGACTGCTTCCCGTTCGCCAAACTGTGCTAGAAGCTCTTTTACTCGGGCGAGGTACGCTTGCATCCTGGATTCTCGTGCAACAAAGCCTCCATAGATCTGATTCACCACGAGTTGAGAATCGCTCTTCAGCTTGACAGATGTTGCCCCATAACTCCGGGCTAGTTCCAATCCTGCAATAACGGCCTCATATTCGGCCTCATTATTAGTGATGAATGGGCACTTGATAGCTTGCCTTACCGTTTCGCCGGATGGAGTAATAAGAACTAGTCCAAGGCCGGACCCTTTGACGCTCGAGGAGCCATCTGTGTAAAGGGTCCATGTGCCGGTTGCCTGTCCTGCATAAAGAATATATTCCCTTTCCGCCTCAGGGTACATGTTAACGCTGAAGTCTGCTACGAAGTCAGCCAAGACTTGCGATTTTATTGCTACTCTAGGCTGATAGGTGATATCAAATTCGGATAATTCTATGGCCCATTTTACCAATCTTCCTGAGAATTCAGGTTTGTGTAAAACGTTTCGCAAAGGGAAAGTCGTAACCACGTCTATCGAATGGCTCTGAAAATAAGGGCGTAACTTACGAGCAGCAGTTACTAATGCCAGTGCTACCTTTTCTAAAGGTTGATAACGTGTTTCTGCATCAATTAAAGCTTTGCTAACGTAATAGATAGGAAGTTGCTTACCTTGGTCTTCCCGAACTAGTACAGCGCTTACCGACGATTCCGAGACTGCCAAGTAAATCAACAAATGTTCGCCTTCTTGAGGTGTGGAGAGTAGCGGAGGATTGGATAGATACCTCTTCAAGTCCCTCAATGCTTGTTGGCATTCCGGAGTCCATTCGAACTCCTTATTCTGTTTTAAGACATCGAAGAAACTTTTCCACCGGTTAGATGACCGAGAAATGAACCTTCGTAAGGCAGCCACTCTCCCCGTTAGCCTCATGACTTCTCTTCGGTTTTTAAGCATATCTGGAATTGATTCGATAGCTTTTATCTGAGCGGGATTGACTTCAATGCCACGCTGAGCAACAATGAATCCTAGAAACTTCCCTGATCCAACTCCGAAAGCGCATTTCTCCGGATTCAGCTTCATATTATACTGATCCAGGATCCGAAAAGCTTCTTTCAGATGTGCTAAATGGTCTTCATCTCACTTAGATTTTATCAGCATGTCATCGATGTATACTTCCATAGTCTTACTAATATGGTCGTGAAACATTCGATTGACTAGACGCTGATAAGTTGCACCTGCATTTTTTAGTCCAAAAGGCATAACTTTGTAACAGTACGTACCTCGACAGGTGATGAATGCTGTCTTCTCCTGGTCTTCGGGATCCATCAATATCTGGTTATACCCGGAGTATGCGTCGAGGAAAGTTAGCACTTCGTGCCCGGCTGTAGCGTCGATCAGTTGATCTATCCTGGGAAGACGATATGAATCCTTCGGGCAGGCTTTGTTTAGATCTGTGAAGTCGATGCAGACTCGCCATTTGCCATTCTTTTTAGGTACGACAACTACGTTGGCTAGCCAGTCTGGGTACTTGACTTCACATACTGAACCAATCTTCAGCAGCCGGTCAACCTCGTCGTTGATGACCTGGTTCAGGAAGGCTCCTTGCTGGCGCGTCTTTTATTTCACCGGGCGGTGATACGGATCTACGTTTAACCTGTGGGTAATGATGTCAGGAGAAATACCAGTCATGTCTTTGTGAGACCAGGCGAATGTTGTGTGCCGCTCCTTGATAAACTGGAGAATATCTCTTCGCAGGCGTTTGTTTAGCTCGGTCCCCAGATACACTTTCCGTTCTGGCATATCGGTGAACAGCTCCTTAGGATCCAAAGCTTCAACGGTTGGCATATGGTTTTCTTTCTCGTCCATCTTCGTGATGAATTCCGGGACTTCGTACTCAGCCATCTCAGGTGGTATGTCAGGTCCCGGTCGCTGTAATTGCTATTTGTTTTCTTCAGAGAGTTTGAGAGCCACAGAATAGCAATCTCGGGCAGAGCGTTGCTCTCCTCGAACTTCACATACTCCCCATTCGGATGGGAATTTTAACACCTGATGATAAGTGGAAGGAACAGCTTGCATGTCGTGGATCCAAGGTCTGCCCAATATGATATTGTAGGCCAAATCCGCGTCGACAACATGGAAGGTTGTTTCCTTTGCTACTCCTTCGGCAAGAGTTGTGAGGGTGATCTCTCCGAGTGTCTTCTCGCTGGAATTGGTGAAACTAGATAAAACTCGAGATATCGGCACAATCTTGTCTGACACCTGCATTTCTCTAACAACCCGTGATTGGATGATATTTGCAGAGCTGCCTGCGTCAATGAGTACCCTCTTGACGTCGAATTCCGCCACGCGTAGCGTTATGACTAACACATCAGCATGTGGGAATTGCCACCCATTTGCGTCAAAATCTTCAAATGTGATTACTTCTTCTGATCGTGGGCGTTTTCTGTTTGTGATGGAAACCTTTGCATACTTCTTTGCCGTGAAAGTAACAAAGTCCACCTCGATCCCGCCTGAAATAACATTAAGTGTCCTCTTCGGAGAGGCTGCTCGCGGTGGACCAGTTTTGTTTTTTCTGTGCTTTTGCATGAGTCTGCTTTCCCTTCTCGGTCAGGAACTCCTTCAAGAATCCCTGCTTCAACAAATGAGCAATTTCATACCTGAGGGCTTTGCAGTCTTCGGTGGTGTGGCCGTGGTCGCGATGGAATTCACACCACACGTCCTGGTTTCGTTTGCTCGGGTCGGATTTCATGTCTTTTGGCCATTTGACCTTCTCTCCCATGTCTTTGAGTGCCGCTATTACCTCAGATGTTTCTACGTTGAAGCTTGGCAGGCTTGGCGCTCCGCGGAGACTTAATTCTGAATTATCTCGCCGAGATAGTCCTTTGTTTCTGCGGTTGCATCCTTTGGAATGGCTGCGTGTCTGATCCGGGTACGGCTCGTAGCGTACTTCCGTCTTTTCTGACTCGGCCTTTCCACCAGGTCCACCGCTGCGCATCTGAGTTCTTCCTCGAATACCTGTTCCAATTAATTTATCTTCATCGATACGTACCTTAGAATTGTAGCGATTGTAGACGTCTGACCAACTGGTTGCTGGGAACTCGCGAAGAGACTCATAAAGTCTGCGTGTGGCCTCCGAACTTCTGATGTCCAGGCTGTTAGTAAATGCAATTGCTGCCCATCTGTCAGGTACTTTGGGGAGCAGCATTCGTTCCCTCTGGAAGCGATTCACATACTTGCGGAGAGATTCGTCGGGTCTTTGCTTGATCTCAAATATGTCCTCAACGCGGGTCTCCATTTTTTGTGCACCTGTGTGCACCTTCACGAACAACTCAGCGATCTCTGCGAAGGATCCAATGGAGTTGGGTGGCAACATTGAATACCATCGCAGAGCTCCGTCTGCTAGAGTTTCCACGAACTTCTTCAACTGACAGACTCAATCTCCTCGTCGGTGAGGTCGCTGGCTTTGATAAAGTTACTGAACATCATGAGATGGTCATTGGGATAAGATGTTCCTCGATACCTAGGGATGTTTGGCATTTTAAACGTTTTAGGTATCGTTTTTGGGGCTGCCTCCTTCTTCCAGGGCCGCTGCGAATAGCGCTGGACATCAACTTTCTTCAATGTGGGTGGAGCATCAGGTATCTGATCGATTCTTTCGTGGAGGGACTTCTGAAGTGCTTCCTGACTTTCTTTGAACTGTTTGGTGAGAGCTTCCACAACAAGGCTCACATCCGTTGGCGCCATGGATCCTCCATTCTGATTTTGGTTGACTTGGGCCGTAGGATCTATGGTTCCACCGTTGTTTCACTCCCCGCCTTGCCTTGAGGTATGTGAAGATGGTGCATCACGACCAGGCACTGTAGCATCGACTCTTGCAGCTGAAGGGTTGCTTTTACGGAGAGAGGTGAGTGCCTCGTTTATTCCACGGTTCACTTCAGCATGTTCCTGTATAAAAGCAAAAAGTGTTTCTTTGAGATTCCCTCGGCTAGGGGAGAGACTCCTATGGCGCCGTCTCCTGGGTGGAGTAGTACTCTGAGAGCGCATACGCCTGTATCGTGGCCTGACCGGTACTTGGGAAGATTGCTGTTGCCCGTCGGACGAATAGTCGGGAGAATAATCGGTGGAATAATCAGGGGAATAATCGAGATGAAGCGAAGGGGTGCTTACCTGTTCCCCACCTACGACAGTTCGTTGGGAGTTGCTTTCTGTCATGTTAGTTATAAAGCAAAAAGGATAGACAAAAACGGAGATAATAGCGAAGATAAACTATTAACCTACGAAGGCTTATTGACCGGCTCCCACTGTGGTCGCCAAATTGTTTAACCTAGATTCGATTTTAGGCCAATTAACAATTAAATTTGTATTTGCGGGGTCACGGTCAACAGCTGAGATCAAAAGTCTATATGATAAACTGGGATGAGAAGATTATGCTCGTATGAGTTAAAGAATAATATGCAAATTGTAAATAAAAGAGAAGAAACCGTATCGTGTCACTCGTCCTCGGAGAGAGTTCTTCGATATCGATTGCCCGTTTGATGAGTAAAGTACTGAATTAAACAAGAGCGAAGAGAATAACTGAGCAAGACTGAGAGAGCGAGTGTAGTTTATTGATATTTCAGATAGGAAGTTTCAGTGTACATAATTTATTAAGGTAAGTGCTATTTATAAGTCTGGTGAGCACCCGTTGAGACTTCTGTAACCGCTGGGCGTGGATCCGTTGGGATAAGTAACTGCCGGTCACTTATCCGTTGGAGTTAAAGCTGCTGGGTTAATTGTCATTAATAGGTTGATCGTGGATGATCATGCTAATTACTGCCATTGAAGCCGTGTTGACCGTTTGAGATATTTCGTAACTTCTTTAGGTCTGTTCGTGATGCTTGTCTGCCCGTTGAGTGCCTGCCCGTTTGAAAAGTCTGTTCGTGCCATGTGAAAGACACGTGTCACCTTCTCAAGCCTAGTCAGCTTTTATCCAATACACAAGTCATGTCCGCCATGATGAGTTCTAACGACTATAACAAGAGCTGGTTGTGCAACATCCTTTAGAGCAGTAGTATTTTCCATAAGTATAGAGTATGTGAAATATCCTTAAGATTGTTGAAGAATTATGGAAAAAACTTAAAAATTGTTATAGCTTGAGGTGTGTCAAAGACACCGTCCTTAAGGATATTCACCGGTATTGGTGTATCCACCAGGATTCAACAAGCTCTTCTAGTACAAAACTAGGAGCAGGAACGATAAAGAAAAAACAATAGAAGAAACCGAGTAAATAGAAAGAAGAAGAAATATGATTTGATGTTTCTTTTCTGTGTTATCTCAAGAGAAGGCAAAGCTTTCATATATAAAGAAAAAGAATCCAAGTTACTTTTATGAGTAACAAGTATTTGGTTTAGTATATTAATTCCAATTAATAAAGAAAAAAGTAATGACTCAATAAAAGAAAATATTCATGGCCAACAGTTATGGAAAGTTTTGATATTGTTTTAATGACCAAGGGTTAATAACATTGACCAATCATTAATGGGATGAATATAGACAATAAACTAATATTTCTTTTGAGATATTATTATTATTATTATTATTTTCACAACACGAGATGGACCCTGGAAGTTTCAAGAGTTTTGACACTGACTATTACACTATGGTTAGCAAAAGAAGAGGGTTATTCGCATCTGAGGCAGCTCTTCTATCAAATAATCAAACAAAAGCTTATGTCTTGTCCCAACTAAATTCACATGGATCAACTTTCTTTAACGATTTTGGCGAATCAATGGTGAAGATGGGCAAAATTGGAGTCCTTACTGGGAGAGGAGAAATCAGAAAACACTGTGCCCTTAGAAACTGAGAGCAACGTTTTTAAGCTAATTTCCCTTGCAAAATTTTATAAGTCATTTTCGTATTGTCCTGTTTAATGTGTTCGCACAGTGAATAATTTGTTTTCTATTATAGTTCGTGAACGTGTATTTTTGGTGTGGTAAATCTTTATTGCATCAACTGTAAATTTGTAATTGTGTTTTCTAAGCATGAAGCCAGTAAAATATGTTGTTTTGATTTTACTACCATGCATGATTAGAAAAGTTCTTTTCTTTTACCTTTTTAAACTATGAGTTGGTAAACCACTTAAGCTGAATTACAATTTTGATTCAAAATATCCCCCAAAAGAAGTGGTGAGTATATAATATTTGATGATGATAAATAAAATGTACTTGTTATAATTAAATAAATTGAGGCATTATTTGTAGAACTAGTTTTTTTGAAAAAATAGCAAATGATGAATAATGATATTTTCAAATAAAAGTAGTGAAATAAATCAATGAACTTTGGTTGTCTAAATAGAATGGAACTCTTGATATTGGCAAGGTGTGATAATTAAGTTAAGCTGATTTGATAAGATTCTTTTATTATTTGATTCTCTACTGGATTTGGAAAATGAAGTAGTTGGAGTTAGAGGTGTCAATGGTTCGGTTCGGTCGGTTATTTCAAGAAATTCATACCATACCATTTTTTTGGTTATTCTATTGTGCATAACCAAAATAAGACTTTTCATAACGGTCACAATCATGTCGATTTTCCTTCGGTTTCGGTTTCGGTACGGTCGGTTAATTTTCGGTTATTAGAATGTGCCATTTTTATATAAATACTTAGAAAATTTAATGTACCATATAAATTACTTGTGATTTAAGATAATATTTGAATAAGTACTAAGTCTTAAATGATGCGGGGCAAATCGAGCAACCATCTAAAAACACCATCCAAGGCCAAGGAAGAGCTTATGCATTGGAACGCCATGGAACGAGGAGCCTTAGAGACACATTTCGAGGCGTTTCAAGCACTCAGGGAAGCAGGCGGACCGCCCATTGGACTAAGCGGACCGCCCACTTGGTGGCTAGCCTCTGGATTCTTGGCCGCCTACAACAGAGGCGGACTACCTCCTTGGGGCGCCTACTGGAGACCAGGCGGGGCGCCTAGTGCTGAGAAGCTTGCGGGATTTTCTAGTTTTTAGCCTATGTAATTCCTATTATGCCCCTATGTGGCTTATGGCTTTAGAATCTACTTAAGGGTACTTTAGGCCTTTCCTTATGTCTTGAATGAGGCCTATAAATACTCCATAGCTTAGTATTTTTACTTAGTTAGCTTTGATGATGAATGAATGAATGAACAATGTTCAAGAGTGGATTCTCTTTGAATGAAAACCCTTTGAGATGGTTTGAGTTTACTAGTGGATTCTAGTTGAACCCCAAACCCCCCGATCATTCTACTTGCGAGTCCTTTGTCGTCTCGAGGGTAGTTGCATAGTGTAGATCCTCCTTGACATCGATACGAGGGTATTATGGAACGAGTTCTCCATAGTTACTTCGTAGGGAGTTCGAGTAGTGTCTCGCTCTTTTATCTTTATTTCCGCATTTGGTTTTGATCCTTATCATCTTGGTATCAGAGCAAGGCTCGGGTTTTATTTCTACAAACCCCCGACCCTTGATTCTTCGTGCCTAGGTCGATTCTATCTTTAGTTTTCTTGTTCTTGTTATTGGAAAGGAGAAAATCACAAAAAAAATGGAAAATTGAAAAATACCAAAAATTTGTTCTATCTTGTGTTTTGGATTGATTCGTGTTGTGATTGTTATTGGGGTTCGTTCCTTATTGGAAATTCGTTATTTTGGTACCCAACACACACGATTTGGAGTTGTATTCCATTATTTGAGATTTGAAACCCTTGAGAAATTTGAAAATTTTGAAACCCTAGCTATGAACATGATGAACATGGTAGATTGTTGAATTTTGATTGGGGTTTGATAAAAGTGATTGGGGTTTGATCTCTGTGATTGAAACAACGTTTGGGTACCTTCGGATCGATAAAACAACGTGTGAATTGTTGGATTTTTGGGTGCCAAAGACAAGGAAAACGAGTTGGAACTGTGCTGGAAGTTGCAGTAGGCAGGGCGCCTAGTTGAAGGGGCGGACCGCCTGATTTTTGTTCACTCTCTGGATTTTGCAGAGGCGGGGCGCCTACGTGGAGTAGGCTGACCGCCTACTCTCCTCTGCAGAGAACCAGGCGGACCACCTACTCAAAACAGGTGGGGCGCCTACTTTTCTGAAAGTTGGGAATTGGGTAGTTTCTTCTAGGTTCTCTTGTTTATTGTTTGCATTGCTTCTAGTTAGTACTATTAGAGTATAATCCTACTTGATTAGTGCTAATTACTTCGAGCTATCAGGATCATCGTGCCTTAGAAAGGAGACTAGAATTCAAAGAAGACCCGTAGTATTTTTTTGATTCATGTCCTCACTTAAAGTGCTTATCGTTCCAATCGAGTCTCATTAACTCCACTCACCCCGGAGAGCATTGGACTTGAGAAGTTGAGTGATTGAGTTGTGGTTCGTTGGTCAACTACTTGAAGCTTTTAGACACAAACTTGAGTGAAATATCCACCACCACTAAACGAGTGACCCGAGTGATATACACGTGAGGGTGTGTGTGAGGTGTTTTGCTAACGTTTGTTGCTTTTTGTAGGTACTATGGCAACCGATGGAGATGATCATATGAAAATTTTCATGGCTACCGTTATAGCCAAGTTGGAGGACATCACTCTGAGACTTGAGTCCGTCGAGAGGAATCAAGTTGAGACCGGTGAGAGGAGGACCCCGAGTGTCCAAATTGAATCCGGAGAGGGCACAAGTCATAGCACTCCTATGACTCCCGGACACTTTGTTGAGCTAAACAAGAGGTATGAACAAAGCAAAGTTGAAGCTCCGCGAGAGCGTGGGTTTGGCAATCCCCGACAAGAGGGCAATCCCCTCAATTTGGGCAATCCCCAAGGAAATGCTCCACTTCGAAGACCCGTGCGGAATGTCCCACCTCTTGAACAAATTGATGAAGTTCAAGAAGAGGAGGAGGCCGGGTATGGTGATGAAGCCTATGGGTATGATGTTCCTTATCAACCTAGGAGGCAAATTCATTGGGGTCGAAATGTGGATAGGGGTAGAGGCCGAGGTCGAGGGCCACCCATGGGCTATGCTAGAGGGAATGTGAGGAGGGAGTATGTTGCACATGATGACCACTATGGAGGCCAACCGGAGCCTAACTATGGGGTACGTGACAACAACAACAACCTCAATAGTGTCAAGCTCAATCTTCCACCCTTCAAGGGAACTTGTAATCCGGAGGCATACATGGAATGGGTACTACTTATGGAGAGGGTGTTTGACACCAATGAGATGACCGAGGAGAGAAAAGGTACCTATGCTATTTCTACCTTTGAGGCCTATGCTTCTACTTGGTGGGAGTCTATGAAGAGGTCTAGGAGAAGGATGAATTTGCATTTGAATGTGACTTGGGATGAGTTGAAGGGTCTTATGAATACCAAGTACATAACTCCAAGGTATCGACAAGAGCAACTCAAAAAGCTCTATGATCTAAAACAAGGTGTCAAAACGGTGCATGAGTACCATGATGAATTTGAAAAGACCCGGATGGCATTGGATATGGATACCGAAGGTGAAGAAGAAGCCATGATCCGATTCAAGAATGGCTTGAGCTATGGTATAGCTTCTCAATTGAGGTTGCATCATTATCTCACACTTCAAGATATGTTTGAAGCCGCAATTGATGCCGAGGCTTGGCTTAAAGGAGAGAAGTTCAAAAACAACACTCCTACTACCACAAGCAAGCCAAAAGAGTGGAAGACTCCAAGTACAAACTTTCCAAGTGCAAGTGCTAGCAAAGAAGTGAAAAAGCCTTATGAGAAGACTACACCAAACTTGGAAGGTAATTCTAAAACTCGCTTGAGTAATCCTATTTCTACTTCAACTCAATGTTATAAGTGCAAGGGCTTTGGGCATATTGCTAAAGATTGCTCCACAAAACGAACCATGGTTGTGGTTGGCAATTTAGTGTATGAACAAGAAAGTGATTCTGAAAATGAGGAAGTAGAGGAGGATGAGGAAGTTGAATGTGAGGTAGCCGAAGAGGAAGATGTTGGTCCTCACATGTTCTTGGTGGTTAGGAGGAGCTTGAGTACCATTCTCATGGAAGAGGAGGTGGAAAATGATCAAAGAGAAAGCCTCTTTCATGCTAGGTGTCGTGTGATGGGGCAATTGTGCTCAATGGTTGTTGATTCGGGGAGTTGTGCCAACATAATAAGCCAATCGTTGATTTCCCAATTGAAGTTACCCACTCGCAAGCATCCAAGCCCATATCGCTTACAATGGCTTAGTGAGTGTGGTGAGTTAAAAGTGGTGAAGCAAGTGTTGCTTGAGTTTAACATTAGGAACTATAAAGATAAGGTCTTGTTTGATGCTGTCCCGATGCAAGCTTGCCATCTATTGTTTGGGAGACCATGGCAATATGATAGGTGTGTTGTGCATGATGGTAGGACCAACTCCTACACGGTTAAGCAAGATGGGAAGAAATATGTGCTTAGACCTTTGACTCCAAGGCAAGTAAGGGAAGACTACAAGCGGATGAAGGAGTTGAGGGAGGCGGCTAAAGCAAAGTCACCCATTGTACTTGAACCCGAGGCAAACAATCTCATTGTTTTGCCATTGCATGATGAAAATGAGAGTCACTCCACTTCAATTGAGAGAGAAAAGATAGAGAGAAGTGAGGGAGTGACCGGTGACAATCCAAGAGAGGAAAAAGGAGAGGATTTAAGGAGTGATGTGAGTGGATTGTCACCACAAACTACACTTGACCATGAGGTAAAATTGAGAGAGATGAGAGGTGAGGAAGGAAAAATTGAGAGTGAGAGCACCCATTATTCTAACCCTTCTTTATCTTCTATCTCTTCTTGTGAAAGTTCTTGTGTAGGCACATTGGAAGACAAGTCATTGGAGCCTCAATGTGAGCTTCATGAAGGATGAGTTGCATATGACACTTCAAACCTTGTGAGTGATCAAGGAAGTACTATCAATATAAGTGTTACTTCACCTTTTCATGATCCTACTAGCTACTTGTCTTGTGATGACTCAACACTAGTTGGTGGTTTTGATGCATCTAGTGAGTATACCACTAGTGTAAAGTCTAGTTGTCAACTTGTATGTGCTTGTGAAACACTAGTTGGAAGGGATGCTATGCCACATCATGATGTGAGCTCATTGTTCATTGAACCCCTCCCTAGTGTAGATTTGGTAGTTGACTATGATTGTGACCTTTGCTATGACACACCACCAACCTTTGACAAATTGGAAGATGAGATGGTTGATCACTCCCTTATTGATGTTCTTCTATTTGGTGGACCAATGTGTTGTGGTAAAGATGGTCTTGCCCTTGAGGAGTCCAAATTGCATGAATTGGACAAGGTTGTCTATGATGACTCCTCAAGTGAACTTAGTCTTGAAAACTTGTTTATGCTTGGTCATGATAGTGAGATGCATGTTTTTACCAATCCTTTATTTGAAGGCATTCTCATTAGTGGTAATGACTTGTATCGGACTAGGGTGGGTGGCCAAATAGAACCCCCATGGTGTGAAGGGTTTGACCCCTTAGGCAACCCATTGCTTGAGAATTTGGGTGAGGTAGATTGTTCTTTGAGTGACCCTACTATTGCTTGTTGGGGTTATGATGAAGAAGAGTCCATCATCAATGCCTTCCTTGAGAACTTGACTTTTGGGAAGGGTTGCCTAGTAGATAAAATTGGAGGTGAAGAGGAATCCCTTGGCGTGAGTAGGTATGCTCTAAAGAAGGGGAGTGGAGTGCTTGATACTACTTGTAGGTCGGGCTATTTGATTCACTCCACTCCACATGTTGATCACACCTCGAGGATAGATTGGTGTGTTGATCTTGAGCTTAAGGTTCAAGGGGATTTTGGTAGCTTGATCTTGCATTTCCCATCTTCCCATGACCTATTTGCTCATTATCTTGTTGAGTGCATGATGACCTTTAACCAAGTGCTTATGGTTCTCTTTGGAGACTTGATATTCATGATTGTTATTGATGCTTGGTTATATCACAAGAGTGTGTTTTCCACGCTTCTTGCACTAACCTACTTTCAAAGTAGGACGTTTGCTTGTTTTTGCTTGTCGTTGCTTGTAGGTTCTAAGCTCCATGCCCAGGCGAGGAAGCTCTTGGAAGAAGCCTATGACAAAGTGATGATCAAGAGGAACAAAGGAGGAGATTCTTGGCTACCCCGAGGAGTTGCTAGAGCCATGAGAGACCAAGCCTTGATTTCGAGGACGAAATCTTCTCAAGAAGGGGAGGATGATGCAGGGCAAATCGAGCAACCATCTAAAAACACCATCCAAGGCCAAGGAAGAGCTTATGCATTGGAACGCCATGGAACGAGGAGCCTTAGAGACACATTTCGAGGCGTTTCAAGCACTCAGGGAAGCAGGCGGACCGCCCATTGGACTAGGCGAACCGCCCACTTGGTGGCTAGCCTCTGGATTCTTGGCCGCCTACTACAGAGGCGGACCACCTCCTTGGTGCACTTACTGGAGACCAGGCGGGGCGCCTAGTGCTGAGAAGCTTGGGGGATTTTCTAGTTTTTAGCCTATGTAATTCCTATTATGCCCCTATGTGGCTTATGACTTTAGAATCTACTTAAGGGTACTTTAGGCCTTTCCTTATGTCTTGAATGAGGCCTATAAATACTCCATAGCTTAGCATTTTTACTTAGTTAGCTTTGATGATGAATGAATGAATGAACAATATTCAAGAGTGGATTCTCTTTGAATGAAAACCCTTTGAGACGGTTTGAGTTTACTAGTGGATTCTAGTTGAACCCCAAACCCCCCGATCATTCTACTTGCGAGTCCTTTGTCGTCTCGAGGGTAGTTGCATAGTGTAGGTCCCCCTTGACACCGATACGAGGGTATTATGGAACGAGTTCTCCATAGTTACTTCGTAGGGAGTTCGAGTAGTGTCTCGCTCTTTTATCTTTATTTCCGCGTTTGGTTTTGATCCTCATCATTAAATGATCATAACTAATATTTAAGTACTTGACATATTTTCGTTCTTCAATATTGGTCTACAAGTGATTGTCACTATATATTAAATAGATATTAGAATACGATGCTATATACATGACTTTGATAAAATTATCTAAACATTATTACTATTTAAAAGGTGATGAATCAAAGAGCATTATTCTATAGTGTTACTATAAATTCAATTAAGCAAAGACAAAAAAAAATCTAAATTACATAATTTGAAAAATATTGATCAAATATAATTTAAGAACTAGGCTAATATAAGATCAAGTATCCACAAAGAAATTTAAATGAGTGAAAAAATATCTGATACCTTAGTCACTTGGTAGTTTAATGATGAAGTTTGTTGGTTTGCTTTCTACTAGTTTTATTTTAATAGAATTATACAAGTGCGGAATAAATATGGGAGTTGAGACTTTCGGTGCTACTAATTCATGCAAACTTCTAGTTGTTTTCATCCCCCCAATGGCTCAAGACCTAGGCCAAAAATATTTTTATTTTTACTTTAAAACTTAATTCATAAAATTATAAATATGCATGTATCTATGTATGTATGTATGTATATATATATACAGACACACACATCATAAATTATATATTCGGTTCGGTTTAGTTCGGTTCGGTATTTTTTCGGTTTTTTTATCAAATAAAAAAACACCCTAATTATGCGGTTCGGTAATCGATTTATTTCGGCTTCACTAAAAATAACCTAAGAATCGGTTCGGTTCGGTCGCTTATGTCGATTTTTCAATAACCATTGACACCCCTAGTTGGAGTAAGCATCAAAATCTCACGCGGGTAAAAATTTCGTGTAGTGGCCTATTTGGCGCGCGCTAATTGATCTGTAGCCATCAAAAACTAATTCGTTGAGAAATAGCCAACTCCGGACAAGTAAAATACTGGGACCTTGAACATGTTAGTTCAACGTCCCAGTATAAAATACTGGGATCACTTAAAAACTAGTCCCAGTATAAAATACTTGAACTTTGAGCATGTTAGTTCAAAGTCCCAGTATAAAATACTGGAACTAGTTCGGTCTCAGTATATAATATTGGGACTTTGAGCATGTTAGTTCAAAGTCCCAATATAAAATACTGGGACTTATAAAGCTCCAGGTACATGAACCCAAGTATAAAATAATGGAATTTTGAACATATTAGTTTAAAGTCTCTGTATAAAATACTGAGGTTAGTCTGGGATGTTTGCCAACGCTAATGGATGTAAGTGCGCGCGCGGATCTTTGGCTATTCTTCAATTAATTTGAAAACAGTGGATAAAAGGTATTGAGCGCGTCCAAAAATGGCTACACATCAAAATTTTACGTAGGACTTTAGGATATCACTATTTGATTAGGAGAAGTGATAGACTATAAACTGTATGAGTATCCTTGATATACTTGGATTATGATTTTACTTATATGTTTTTTGTTTATACATTGTCCAAAATTTATTGAAAAAATCGAGGCGCCCAAAACATCTTAGCAAAAGAGAGTTTTAGCATATAAGATAGAAAATATTTGAAGCAGTTGGAATGAGCAGTGAAACAATTCTGGATGAGTGTTTCATCAAAGCTATATTGAGCCATTTAAGTTCAATTCTTACTTCTTGTATGTGGCATTCAACTGTAATCTCGTTAAGCTTTCGAGAAGTACTTTTGGAGGTTATAATTTGGAGTTAAAAATCCATTGGTGAAGAGCTTAGAGTTATTTTTGTTCCAAGCTAGGGTAGCTTAGAAAGATAGCAACAAATTAGGATTGTTATAAAAGAGCTTAAGGGTAGGTCTTTGGGGTTACTTAGTAATCCGATTTTATGTGTGTATTTTAATGGATTGGTTGAAAATCCTATAGGTATGTGGCTTGTGGTTTTTACACCTTTGAACCAAAGTATTTTTCACGTTAAATTGTGTAGGCCTTGTCTTATTTCTGATCTTTTATTATTTTGTCAAGCTGCACTTGAAACACCCTTTGGAACATATTTAACGAAATTGTTCTAACTATTCAGTAACTTAGTTTTAAATTTTAAAAAAATGTGAAAATGTTGTCGACCCACACCCACCCTCCCCTCCTTGTGCCAACTGTACTCTAAACTAATAATTGGTATTAGAGTAGATTTCTCGTATTTAGGCTAACACCTTCATGAGATCATTGAAAAATGAGTGCACTAACAGAGGATCAATTCATCACTAGGAATGGTTCGCACTATAGCTTGTTAAAAAATCGTATTAAAATCTACCTGAAAGTTGAAGATAATTAGCTTTAAAAAAAACCGTGACAGGTCCATTGCTTCCCATTAAAGTGAAAAGTTCTATTGGATGTGAGGCACCAAGTATGATATATTTTATTATCAAATATACAGTGGGTCCCACAATCTTCAATATTACTCCCTCCGTTTCAAAAAGGATGAACATATTTTCTTTTTAGTCTGTTTAAAAAAGAATGACCTCTTTCTAAATTTGAAAAGAAATATTCACTTTTACTCATCCCTAGATGATTTGTAGCCACACAAATATCTATAATTTATTTTAGACCACAAGTTTCAAAAGTCTTCTCTCTTTATTAAATTCCGTGCAAAGTCAAATGGGTTTATCTAAAGTGGAACGGAGGGAGTACTTTCTTCTATACTCTTCCTCCAACTGACATTGTCCCTTTCACTTTTACATTTTAATAAGTAACATAACTTTCTTCTTCCATACAACCCCTTGCATAACTTACACCATCATCCCTCTGCTTAGCTAAATTTAACAAGAAAACATATCTTCTCATTTTTAGGGGTGGGCACTATTCGGATTAAACCGAAAAACCAAACCGAACCAAATTATTTTTTTAATTTGGTTCGGATTTTTAAATAATTGGTTTGGATTGGATTGAGAATATGAAAACTTTGGTGTTATGGTTTGGTTTCGGATTTCAAATCATAGAAACCGAAAAACCGAAAAAACCGAAATATATATATACACACACAAACTAAGACTCTCATACTTTTATGATTATCTCTTAACCTAAATTTGTTTAAGGATTTTCGATTTTGAATATTTCAATACTTTATGCCTTCAATACTTTAACCTCTTTGTATTATGGTATAATACATGTGAAGCTTTCATCAAAACTTTCAATCAATTTTTACCTCTTGAATGGTAAGATATCCTTTTACCTAGGATTCATGTTCTCTCTTTATCTAGAATTATGATTTAGATTTAATGTTTAATATTTTGACTTGTATTTATATTCTTTCAATTATTTTATTTTAAAGTTTGTCTTATATGACAAAACCGAAAAAACCGAAAACCAAACCGGAAAAAACCGAACCGAAAAGAGGAAAACCGAACCAAACCAAATTTATTTTGGTTTGGATTGGATTGAAGTTTTTCAAAACCGAAAATCGAAAAACCGAAATCGAATAGTTAAAAACCGAACCAAAAAATCGAATGCCCACCCCTACTCATTTTTACTCTTTACACAGTCCAGTTGATTCTACCAATCTGAACAGTACAAAGCACAATGAAAATTAGTGTTGTCCGCGAAATTGGTATCCTCAAGCAATTAGTTGAAGTCATCAAAAATGGAGGACAATGATACAAGTAAATTGGGTTACATCTGCGTAACAAGCATTCTCCATTTGTGCATCTAAATACAAAGCATCAAATAAATATAAATGTTAGAATATACAAAAGCATCGGGTGAAAAAGAACGAAACAATAAAAAAAAATGGGAAAAACCATCATGGTTGTTGTTGGTGTATAATTTAACTTCAGTACTCTTTCCATGAAAATCCAAATTGTGAACCTACTGTATATTTCATGATAAACAATAACATCACACAACTAATTGGAGGAGAAAAAAGCTTTCAGTTTTTATTTGAGTTTTAATCTTTGGAGTTCGACCATTGTGTGTGTAACAGAAAATATCGGGGCACTTCTTTTGCTTCGGATATCTGTTGTCCCATTTTGGAATTCTTAATGTTGTAAATTGCTTGATAGTGGGTATAACATTAATGAAAAGGAGAGACTTTGTTTGCTTATTCTACCAGATGGAAAGGATCAAGGTAGCAGATGGAATTGGGTTGGGAGTGGTGGCGGAGATGGAAGAAAGAGTTCAAGAGTGTGGTCTTTTGGGTTTGGGGGGGGGGGGGGAGGGCTGGAAGAAGAAGATTACGAATTGAGTTTGGGGGGAGGTGACAATGGATTCAAAAATGTAAAGTAATTAAAGAGTGGTGGGACCCATTTATTTTTTCATAGTTAAAAATTACCTCACATAGATATGACATGGCATATGAGTTACATCATAGAATTTTTCCATTAAAGTAGGTACGTAACGGTGCAAAGTTTGCGAAAATAGAAGATGAATTCACTGTCGAGGACTTAAAGATGATGGAGAAAAATGCTAAGGCGATCAAAATACTTTATTTTGATATCAAGTATAATGAATACTACAATATCTCCGGTTGTACCTCCGCCAAAGAAATCAAAACTCTGTGCAACTAGCTCATAAAGGTACAAACCAGGTTAAAGAATCCAGAATATATGAATTATTTATGGATGAACAAGAATCAATAAAGGACATGTTAACTAGGTCTACTCATATTACTAATGACCTTAAATCTCATGGAAAGAATTTTCTTCTGAAGATTGTGTCAGGAAAATATTGAGGATATTACCATCCTCGTAGGAGCCCAAAGTTACGGCTATTCATGTGGCCAAACAGGTGGACAAGTGATGTGTTGGTATTTTATGCTAATATTAGACTCTTTTGAGCTAGTTTTTATGTCATTTAGCCTTTTCATACGCGCAAATTTTATGTAACTCTTCATGATTCATGTATTGATTGATATTCAAAGTTACAAAGCCAAATGGAATGGAAAGATTGACAAAATGCAAGAAATTGGCTACAAGTGAAAATATGGAGAAACAGCTACCACCGAAGTAGATCGGCCCCCACCCAGTGAGAGGCTAAATTGAAGAAGGCGCCGGGCGGAGGGATGAAAAGTTCAAGGCTGAAGGCAACAAAAGATTCAAGCCACCGATCAAAATGGTGATCCCCAAATCATGGGCTTAATGCAAAGGTCGAGCAGCAGATTGATCGACTATCCCGCTGGTACTCACAATGAGCTCAAAAGATAGGCTATAGAGCCTGCAAATTCTGTCGCTTGATGGGCACCTGCCGAACATGAAAGGTGGATGACAAAAAGAAAGTTAGAAACTCAGCATCAGGCGACCGTCGAGTGTAACCAGCGGGAGCCGAATGATCGGCTGAATGATAAAACTGTCTGAAATGGAAATTTTATAATTAGATTTTTGGCTTTCAAACTCATGCCTATAAATAGACTATTAGGTCTCGACCAGTCGTTTCAAGAGTTACGACTATGATTTGCGTGCTGAAAATCTTAAAAGCTCTGTAAGGTTTATTAGAACCAGTCTGTAATATTTTAGCTGATTCGAAACTCGTTTGGTAGGTTTTCCGGATAGATTTTCGTTTTGTTTATCGGTAACGCTTAAAAGAGGTTTTGGAGCACGATTTGAGTAAATGAGCAATGATTTGAAATCTGAGAGTTACGTTAGGTTTGTATGGCCAGTTTTGATCTGTGGGAACTTTCAAAAGTAAAATTCGAGGTCGTACGGATAGATTTTTAGTAAAGGTCCGAAAGTCAAAAAATTGACCTCTTCCCATAGGACCCACATCTTGAGTTTCATAGATCTGATTCGAGTTTCATTTGCAAAATCATGTCGCACAACTGTTGTATGACTTGTGTATCAAATTTAGGTCATTCCGACCCTCGTAGGGTCACGTTCGGACCCGAATCGCAACACCAGCAGGTACTGATGCAGAATTCTGTACTTTCAGGACAGCCCTGCGCGGTCGCACGCGTGAGAAATGGTTGTTGCTGCTCTGAAGTGAGACCGTACCCTTGGGAGCGTGACCGCGAAGAAGGGTGGTTCGTGGGCGCCCTGGATTGCTTGAAGGCACCAGTTTTAGGGTATAAAGACCCATGTCGGATTATTTTGTTCCCTTTTCATTTCTAGTTAATTCCAATTAGTTCCAAAGTGACTTCTTGGCACCCATTTATTCCAATTGTTCATGTATCAATTCTAGTTCAATTCTTAATGTTATTAAAGTGTGAATTTCATGAGTTGGATTGAAGGGAATTGGGGTTAGAACCCTAGACTTATGAAATTGGAAAAAATGGTCTAATTGAACTCGAAAATTTAATCTAATAGTATATTTGGACTCGTGGGAGTACGAGGAGTCCAGAGATATAAAATTTGTGGGTGCTTGGCTAAGACCATCCTAGGGAATTTTCATAATTTTCTCCCACCTTCGGATAATAGTTAAATATTCAATTTGTGAGAGCTCATATGTGCAATTTCTCTTTTTTGGCTTAGAGGAAAGTGATTCCAAGAGGCATCGGGAAGGAAAGATGTCTATTTATAGTTGATTTGGCCCGAGACTAAAAGGTAGATGGTTTCATTCTCTCTTTAACAACCTATGGCCTTTATGGATGTTATGTGCACATATTCTTTACGTGCGTAGCTGCCGAGAAGGCGTACTTACTACGCCAAAATCTTGGGAAAGATGTATATTATATTATTAAGTCTTGAATTGGTGTTATTGCGTATATGGGAATTGTACTCCGATTTGTGAATTGCTATGTGTGATTGTTGTTTGATTATTTGCTGATGATGTATAGTGTGCTAGGATCGAGATAGGGCCAGGGTTAAGAGTGTTCCATTGTGATATGAATTGCCGACTAAAATGAAAAGTGTGAGGATTCTATAGTCATGATAACAACTTTCTGGGATTAGAACTACTTTAATAAGTTGAGGGTATTAACTGTTGAGCTTTGAGTATGAGATAAGTTCTGTTTGAGGGGGTCCTAAAGAATTAGTAAATGTCTACTAAGGGATTACATGTTGAAATGTGTATGTGCTCATCCTGGACAATGGTTAGTGATCTTGGCTATGACATTGATACCTTGAGCTATTTATTATATATGTTTATGTGTTGTCTTACGTTATGGTTACTGAATCGATTGTTATGATATAACGGGCGGGTCGCATTCCGCGACACTATGACTTGAGGGATCGGGCTATGCGCCACAGTAGTCATAGTTAATTTTGTTAGACTGCACGATGCAGCACTGTGATTATACGGACTGGACTGTACGCCACAGTATCATAGTTAATAGGGAACGAGCAACACGTTGCAGTACTATGAGTATTTGGGATCGGGTTGTTCTCCTCAACCTCATAGTTAATTGTATTGGTTTGTCAACTGAGAAAGTATGTGTATATGTTTGTGTTGGACACTATCCCGTGTTGTTTTAGTAAAGGTGGGCATGTATTGGTGGATGTATTAGTACTCAGCTATATATGATTCTAAGTAGGCTTGTTAGGAAACACAAGATCACCATGTGGTTATTATTATATACTTATTTGTTGTTCTTGTTTCTCCCCTAGTGAGGCATAAGTTGTTACGTGTTGAGTGCTCGTTTGATCTATGTTCTGGTGCATGATACATTCTGGTTGTTTTGTGTTCCCGGTTGTTTATAAGATTTTGGGTGCTTATATGTTCTGGTTATTATCTGGCTCTACTATTTTTGATAGTTATAATAAGATGAGTTCGGCTTATCTGTTTCTCTTCTCCCTGGCTAGCTTATCTGTTTCTTCGAGGTGGCTAGCCAGCCCCCACTTACGGAGTCCTTTCGACTCACCCTCTTTTTGTTTCTTGTCTATTTATTTTATTTCGGTAGGTTCACTCCAAGATTAAGTTCGCCGCGTGGTTGAGGAGCAAAGACAACTTCAGCTGTCAGGGTAAGCCAACTCTTGTTCAGGATGGCCACCAGATTTATGCCTATTTTCTCAATTATACATAGCTCTATTCAGAAGATGCATATACTTCATTTGTAATCTTAGATGTCTGTTTGGATAGCCCTAAACCTAAGTGTATCGGGTAGGCAGCAGTATCTCCTTTATATATATATATATATATATATATATATATATATATATATATATATATATGGTTTTGTTTCATACTTTATGTTAGTTTTATGTTTGTTTAGTAAGTTATTTGAAAAGGGTTCGCTCGACAGGTCTAGGGGAGGATGTCGATTCCCGCATGGTCTAATGAGAAATCTGGATCGTGGAAATCTTTATTCCACCTTACTTTTGAATATTCTTGTAAACTTGGAAGGCAAGCCAGGGTTATAACAACGATTTTTATAAGGATTTCACCCTTTCATCTATACCTGTACATGATTCTTGCTATTTCGTTCCTTATTATGATTGTGTTGAACCTTCGTATGAGTAGCTAAACTCATACTAGGGGTTTATCAATAATGTTACTCTTAGTGAAGAGGGCCAAGAATATAACGTTGAGGAAAATGTTGAAGATGAACTTTAGGAAAATATTGAACCTCAAGTTGAGAATGTGGCTCCAAATAGTGAAGACCCTATTGGTAATGCTCAAGCAAATGAGGGGGTTCAAGCAAATGTTGAGGCTGATGTGGGAGCTAATGTTGGCAAAAATATTGGTGTTGCGGGCAATACAAATCGGGGTGGCAATAATGCAAACCATGGTGGCCGAGGTATAAACTGGGGTGGCCATGGTATTCATGTCAACCGAGGTAGTAATGCTAATCGAGTGAATGTTCGCAATGTCAATTGGAACCAAAGAAATGTGAGAGATAGTAGTAATTTCAATCAACTGGTGCAAGACTTAGATGAGTCCAATGAAGAGTTAGACATGGAAAGTTTTGCTAGTGTTATTGTTGCTCTACCCATTCGTGGTAATGTTACTTTTAATACTCCACAAGTGATCTTACATGGACTTAAACAAAATGGATTCTTTGGTGGAGGGAAACATAAGGATGCTAATGAGCATTTGAGGAACTTTATCCAAACATGCCATCTCTACAAGTTGGCACATTGCACGGAGGAATCTTTGCACCTAAGGGTCTTTCCCTATTCTCTACAAAGGGAAGGCCAAGGCTTCATTGAAAAAGTTTCCCAAGAACTCAATTTATACATAGGGTGAGCTTGTGAAACAATTCTTGGCGAAGTTCTTGCCAAAAGGAAAACAAGCTCCAATGAGGTACAAATTTTATATGTTCAAGCAAGATCCTTCCTATTCATTGTCTGAAGCTTGGGAAGCGTTTCAAGAAGTATTGCTTTATTGTCCTACTCATGGTTTTGGAAAGGATATGTTACAATGTTTCTATCAAGGTCTAAACAAGATTAACCAATCGGCCGTGAATAATTTGTGTGGTGGTGCTATCATGGATAAATCCTATCAAGAAGTCAAGGACATCATCAACAAAGTTTCCCAAGCAATCTCAAGATTGGAAATCAAGGGCCAAAAATCTGAGTGGAGATGGTGAAATGAGTCCAATAATGATGAAGGGATTTGAAGATCAAGAAGAGAAAATGGCTAGGATCCTCACCAACATAGAGGTCATTAGTCATAATTCAAAAAGTAATAAAGAATCCCCAACCACCGAGAAGTCATCCATGAAAACTTTCAAGAATATTTTCCAGCATGTCGTGGAAGAGTGCAAGTATATATCCTTGAAAAGTAGTCGGGGCATTACAAAGACCAAAAGGCATTTTGCGGAATGCAAAAGTACCATAATGGCATGTGAAATTTATCTTGTCTTGATTATTTGCCTCGATGGATAGTTGATTATACCCCGAGTATCCATCAAGGAAACAATAGTAAGCACGACCGCCAAACGATCAAACATTTGATCAATGAAAGGTAGGGGAAAATTATCTTTTCTAGTTGCATTATTGATTTTATGGTAGTCCATGCATACTCACCAACCCTTCACGGTTCAAGTAGATATAGCTTCTCCCCTTCATTATGAACTACCAACATCCCCCTTTTTTGGGTACACATTGGACCGGTGAGACCCACTCTCTATCGAAAAGTGGTATAATCAATCCCACGTCCAACTACTTAATAATCTCATTCTTCACCACTTCTTGCATGGGAGGATTCAACCTCCTTTGATTCTCCACCGATGGTATGCAACCTTCTTCAAGTAGGATTTTATGAGTACACACTCCCGGATCAATTCTCCTTATATCTGCAAGAGTCTAACCTCTCACCTTAATCCTGCGCTTCACCACTTCAACAAGTTGGTCTTCCTGATCTTTGGTTAAATGGAAAGATATGATTATAGGTAGAGTGAAGTTTGGGCCTATGAAGGTATATCTTAGGTGTAATGGAAGTACTTTGAGTTCAAGAGTCGGTGGTTTTTCAATGGATGGCTTTGTAGCTGGAGTAGTTCGATCTTCAAGGTCTAGGGAAAACTTTTTAGGTAGATATGGTCTAGAACCCAATCCCTCCAATACTTTGACACACTCCGACACACTATCATCATTATCTACATCCATGTTCCAAATCACCGTGGTCAACTTATCCGCTTGACTCACAAGAACACTCTCATTCTCAATTAATGCATCAACCAGCATGTCAACATAAGAACTAGTAGCTTCTTCCTCTGTGGATTGCCTTAAGGATTTGCATGCATGGAAAACCACTTTTTCTCCATTGAATTAGAAAGTAAGCTCACATCTTTCTACATCATACAATGCTCTCCTGGTTGCTAAGAATGGACATCCAAGAATGATGGGGATGTCAAAGTCCACTAGTCAATCAAGTATAATGAAATCTGCCTGGAAAACAAAATTGTCAACCTTCACTAGAACATCATTAATAATCCCAATAGGTTGCTTCATGGAATTGTCAGCCATTTGCAAGTTCATGGTTGTTGCTTTTGGGACTTTATTTGTAGTAAAGAAGAGGTTGACTACCGCACCGGTAGATCAAAGACTTCTCTAAGATTGTGAATCCATTGTGCAAGCTCTTGGAAAAAAATGCTGAGTTTGAATTCAATGAGGCTTGTTTGAAAGCTTTTGAAAAAGTAAAGAAGAAGTTGACTACCGCACTGGTGATAGTAAGCCAAATATGGGATCTCCCATTTGAGCTAATGTGTGATGCTAGCAATGTAGCTATGGAGTCCATTCTTGGCCAAAAAGTAAAAAAGATGTTTCACCCTATCTATTACACTACCAAAACGATGAATATGGCCCAATTGAACTACACGGTGACGAAGAATAAGTTATTGGCCATTGTTTTTGATTTTGGAAAATTTTGATCTTACTTGGTGGGGTCCAAAGTCATTGTGCATACTGACCACTCTGCCATCCGGTATTTGATGGCCAAGAAAGATTCAAAATCAAGATTAATCTAGTGGGTACTTATATTGCAAGAAATTTTTAGGTGCTTGATAGAAAGAGAATCGAGAATCAATTGGCGGACCACTTATCCCATTTGAATGAGGAGGGTTGACAAAAAGAAACCCTCGACATCAATGACTCTTTTCCAGATAAGAGGATATTAGCGGTATCTTGGGAAGCAATCCCTTGGTATGCGAACTTGGTCAATTTTGTTGCATGTGGAGAGGTACTGGGGGACTTCTCATACAATCAAAAGAAGAAGTTGATGAATGATGTTCGACGCAAGTTTTGGGATGAGCCCTTTCTTTTTAAAGTGCGTGTCGATGGAGTGATAAGGATATGTATTGTCGAATCCGAACAAGAGGCTATTCTTGAAGGATGCCACTCCACTCCTTATGGAGGGCATCATGGTGGTGTGAGAATGCGGCTAAAGTACTTGAATGTGGTTTTTTTTGGCCTTTGTTATATAAGGATACCCATTACTACACAAAGAATTGTGATCAATTCCAATTAACGGGGGTATCTTGAGGAAGCATGAAATGAGTCAAAACCCCATAATAGAAGTTGAGCTCTTTGATGTTTGGGGGATTGACTTTACAAGGAAAGGATGAAGATGACTCATGACTCAAAGATATGGAACCAGAACTTCAAGCAGGGGGAGTGGGTGCTATTGTTCAACTCAAGATTGCACTTGTTTTCCCGGAAGCTAAAATTCAAATAGAGCGGGCCTTACAAGGTAGTGGACACATCACCATAGGTAGGGTTGAGTTACAATTGAAGGATGGTTCCAAAACCTTTCGGGTGAATTTTCAAAGAGTCAAGCATTACTTGAGATGTGCAGCCAAGCCTAGAGAGGTTTCTTGCATCTATCTCATAGACCCTTAATGAATTGAGGAAACGTCGTCGTGTCGCGACATTAAATCAAGCGCTTCTTGGGAGGTAACCCAAGTTTTACCTTTTCAAATTTTAGTTTAGTATAAAAATCTCACATGAAGTTCTTTGATTGTTATATTTGATCTTGGTTGAGTGGTAACTGCAAAAATAATGTATGGAAATGTACAAGAAGTGGGAGACTTAATCCCAAGAGATTGAAAAGGGAAGGCAACCAAATGAAAGCGTCAGCCATAAAATTAAGGATAGAAAGTCTTCACCAAATCGCCGAATCATAGGTGGGATCGCCAATGCTCACAGTAAGCAAAAATTTTCAGTGGAAGATAGAAGGCTTTTAGCCGATCAATCAGCGACCACCTATTTTCTCGGTTCTCACATATTTGGTAAGAATTCTGACCCCTAGTTTTTTATTTTTGTTATTTAAAGTATCGGTAGGTTAAATCATCATGATGGGAGTGGGGATTAGCATGATTCATGCTTTTTCACATGTAAGTTTAGGGAAATATGTGAACCTTAGTTTTTAGGATTTGTTCTTGTTAAAAGATTCATGCTTGTTACCCTATTATGTGATGTTTTCATGGTGATTTGTTGTTAAGTGGAGAAAGGGGTAGAAGAAGAGAGAGCTTGAAAACTTGAAAAACTTAAATTGAAAAAAAAGCCCATGAACATACCTTGTTATGTTCGAATCTTGAAAAAGTTTTGAAATGGGTATGATTTGTGGTTTAAATCCCTTTGAATTTGGTTGAAAAAATGGTCTCGTTCTAGAGAAAAAGTTTGAGCGTAGTGAGAAGTTGAAAAGACCACTTAGGAGTGTGTTCGGGGGTGTTAAGGGAAGTGAATTTAGAATTTTAAGGAATTTTTAAGTTTGGCTTGAAATTAGCCGATGAGGTTCAACTTTTGTTTTTGGCCGCCTAAAGCAACCGGTATATCACAGAACCATCTCCAGACTCGTCGGTGCTAACAGTTGGCTCGAAAAATGGGTGAAAGAAAAATTCCTTTTGACCTTTCAATCGGCGCCCGCTGATTCAATTCGGCGAGGCCATCGGCACTCGCCCATTAGTTTTCTACTTCTACCGAATGAGATCGGCGGACCGTCGAATCTATTGCCAGACTGAATTTTTCTTGTGCTGTTTTAATGCTTTGCAACCTCTCTTAGACTTCATGTATGGTAGTTTTAGGATAATTTAGGAGCAGGATTTAAGGTAGCTCTTGAATCCATGCATTTTAGGCTTGAACTAGCAAATTACTTGAGTTGTTTTGCAATGAAAATGTCACCTAAAAGAAGTAGTGGATCAAAAAGAAAATTCAGAGATGAATCATCGCCACACAGTTTTTCCTCTGAGACCGAATCTATCAACATAGATCAAAGTGTAGATGAGTCAAATGAGATCCTTATTTGTGAAAGAATGATTGTCATGGACAGAGTAAAGCAGTTCAACTCGAAATTCTATAACGAATTCATGAACACCGGTTGGACCAAGATACTTACAAGAGTATTGAGTGCAACTGTGATCGATATGGTGATCGAATTCTACATTGAATTGGGTAGAAAAAGCATAACAAGAATGCAAGGTAAATTGTAGGAATCAGTTAGCGGATGTGTCTGCAAAAGCATTAAACAAGTACCTCGGATTCCCCAACTTTATTCAAAAAGAACACATGGCAAAGTTGGCACTAAGTGAAGAAGCACAAAGAGAGTGGCTAGTGCCATAATTGGAAGGGAACAAAATCCCGAATGGAGGAAAATAGGGGTTCAAATCACAAGACCAGCCCTCAACTTTGAAGCAAAAGTTTGGCATTCAATTGTAATTTCTAGAATCTTGCAAACAAGAGAGGAGCACACAATAACCATGAGGAGAGTAGTAATGTTTGGGTGCTTAATGTCTATAACAAAAATAGATTTTGGAGCTGAGATAATAAAGGAAATGATGGAAGGTGCTATATTTGATAGAGGGAATCTTCCATATGCAAACACCATGACAGAATACTTAATTGGTAAAGGTTGTGAATCCGTGGGTGATGATGACTATGCATTTACCATGAAAAGGTTTGATTTGTATGCCATTGAGAATGTGTTCAACCCAGTCTGTCCTACACCTGTTCCAGCACCAACTACCCCTACTCACACTTCTCCAGGTACTTCTGCACATGCCGATAGGCCATCTACTCTAAGAGAACCCCCTTCCATAACTTGTAGAGGTACATGCACTGTTTTGTATAATTGACTCTATTGGTGGATTTGGATTGACAAGCTGGAGAAATTTAAAGTTCTCATATCCAGCCTGCCTCAAGTCCAGCCACCACCACCTGATACAATCAATACTTAGAAATTCACCAAGTTCTAGAAGCCATAGAGTCAAACACCATAGACATTGAAAGCAACAAAAAAGCAATAAAGAATATGAATAAAGCAATGCAACTCTTTGCAAAAACACAACTGGAAATGGCCAAGAAGTTAAATATGGTGTGGCAAGAAAGGGGAACACGGAAGAAGAAGAAAACAAAAAGCAATGATGACATTGATGAGATGAAGAGTGATTTGGGTACCATGTTGACTATAGGGTTTGATAATGATGACCCTACCCCGGCCTCCACTGTTGGTCAACAACTTATCCCTAAAGAAATCCAAATACAAATGACTGAGCAGACGTCACGTGATGAAGCTGTGAGAGCGAGAGCCGAGAAGAAAAAGGCAAAGGAAAACCTTTACTAGAACATGTGGAAAGCAAAGGCAAGAATATTGTCTGAGATGACCAGGGAGAACCTTCACCCCTTTCTTATTTACTTTTTGTACTTCATTGCATTGATTTATTTCTTTGGGATATAGCAACTTTTCGTGTTGGGGGTGGGGTATACTTTGCTTCATTGTCCCATGTTATTATTGTACATATTAGGTAGTTGATTTTAATTCTTGTCTTTTAATTGCTTAGTTAGTTTGAATTTTAAATTCCTAATATAGTATATCTTTAAATTTGGTAGTTAGTTAGTTGTTAAAAGAAAATCCAACCAAAAAATTTGAAAAATCCCAAAAAAATTCAATGGGTACCCCTCTCCTATGAACTATGCTTGGGATGTTTCCTTTTTTCCTATGATTCACACTTCTTACGATACGTAGGCAACCCTGGTGAATATCACTCGGGCCCGAACACCCTTCTATTGTAAATACCACCTTTGTAAATAGCTTTTAATATAGTATTTAACCTTCTTGGTTTTTTTACAAATCGATTCTTTTCCAAGAATGCAATACTTTTGAATCGAGCACTATTTAGGACTTAATCATAGAAGTATCATTCTGTTCCAGTTTTGTGACTTGTTTGATACCAACATGTTAGGGGCACATATGAGAAAGTTAAGTCGATTGTTTGGCGAGAGTTGCTTCTACAACCTTTAGGTTCTTTTGGCAACTCTATGCACTTGTAGTATAGGCTTAAATCCTTGCTTTAGTGCTTGTGTAAGTTGATGTTCATGTCTCTTGTCCCTTGCGCTATGTGTGATGAGTTCTTGACTTGACCTTGTAAGTGTATATGCATGCTAGAACTTGACTTCTGTGTCCTCGTAAGTGAATGGAGTGTGACTTTGGCGTTGGATAGAATAATAGGCGTTTTTTTGACCAGTTTGAGTCTTTCAAGCCTACCAAATAAAGTTAATCCATAGTTAGCCAACTTTGAACCTTGATACCTTTCTTTTGTTAACCACATTACTAGTCCGGACTAATTCTAAGTGCTTAAGGGCACTAACCCTCTCTTGGCTCTATCTTCTTGAGGCATTGAAAGACGTGCAACTTAGACTAAAGTCTAAGTTTGGGAAAAGGGAGTAAGGGAGTGAATGCTGTGTGGCTCTATGAAAGAAATCATTGAAAGAAAAGAAGAAAATCAAAGAAAAGAAAGAAAAATAAGAAAAAGAGGGAGATTAGTCACTTTTTATCCAAAAGATACCCTACCTAAGCCTAAAAGCCTACATTACAAGTGATGCAAAAAGAGCAACAAGTGACACTATAGCCAAGCATATGGAATTGTATGTGCATTATTTGCATTTCCTTACTAGTGTGAGAGGTTACACTTGAGATCCCTTGTTTGACTTTTATTGAGAGATAGAGACTTATTCTTTGCAGTGAGGATGTTGACACCCAATTTTATCCTTCATTTTCCATAAACCGGCTATATTTAACCTAAAGGTGTAATATCAAATATTTGATGGAATTTGCATTAGGAGGTATGCATTTTATGTGTATTACCACATATTTATACACTATGTATTTAATTATGGCTACATCATTCAATTTTGTCATTTTAGGCTATTTGCCAAATCATGATTGTTTGGGTAAATTATTGCATTTTTAACATATAGTAACTATTTGTGGCTATTTATACATGACTAATCTAATTTGTGTTTTTATGTCTGCATTTTTTTCATTTATATACTATATAAATATTTTTTTTTTATTATTATGCACCTTTAGTTAAATTTCAGTCCACCAAAATGTTCAGTCCAAATTTTATACCACCCATTTCGTTTCATTTTAATTTTTCTTATATATTGGAATTTGAATTCTTTTTGAATTTAAGTCATTCTAATATATACAAATTTCCCTTTTAAAAACATTCATTTCAGAATTCTTTCGAACCTGGACCAAATATATAGGTAAGTACATTTTCTATGCTTAAGTTTTGGAATAAAATACTTTTCAAAGTTTCTCCCATATTCATTTTGACCAAGAAATCATCTTTTACCTTAAAAATCCCATTTTCCAACATCTCTATATCTCCCTTCTCCTTATCTTTAAGAAATCACTAATTGATTTTCATCCCAAAAAAAAGTTCACAATCTCAATCCAAAATTACTCCTCCCACTCCAATGTCTTCACCCCAATCGCTTCCCTATCCCGCTAATCTCGCAACGTCTCGCAGAAACTTGGTTATATATATTGGCTTTGCTTTTGGAAAAAGACAGTAAGGAAGAGATCCCCTTTTATCTTCCTCAAAGATCATTGCACATACACCATACACAGACCCCAACCCCCTGATCTTCTCAAAAAACCCTCCACACACATGCAAATAGATTAGAAATAGAAGAGTCTTGATTGATCTGAAACGGCGATGTCGGGGAAAGGACAGTACACAAATGATGGTGGGAAATAGAAGGACATCGGGGTGAGGGGACCAAGCAGCACACATCTGATCTCTTTTAGCCGGAGAAACCATCATTGTCGACGGTCGTCTATGTTCTTGTCGCTGAAAGATCGAAAAAGGAGCTAGGAGTGGCAGCGACGCCACCAATAAACTGGTTGGCTGTCGGTCCTCCTTCGCCTCGTGTTGACTGTTGCTCTATATTAATGGCTCTCACCAGGGGTCCTCCTCATTGTTTGAATATCGCCCTGTTTAGTTTGACTCGTTTATTGTGTTTGGGCTATTTTTATTGGTAGCTTTGACCCATTGCTTTGATATGCTATTTGACCCGTTTATATTCTTAAACGGTGGAGTTTGACTTCGCTGTTATGTTGCAGTGACCCGTTGAAATTATTGGTTGCTCTTTTGTCTGGATCTGCTATGTTGATGGAATATTGATGTTTTCTTTTGAGAAGCTTTGCGCAGTTCCCTTTTTGGTGTTGGTTCGATTATTAATCTGGACACTACCCTAAAAACTTTGCAATAGATCATTTACTGATGTTGGACAATTACTACACTGAAACGGCCAATGAAAAATATATATATACATGTATTGAGGCCTAGGGACTGATTTGAACATGATACTACACAGGCCAATGACGTTTGGAGGCCAATACAAGTCCCGACCCGTACTTACCGTCCCTTACGTGTCCCGAAAACAAATAAAACAGGCGATGACGATGCATATCACTTTGCAAAGTAAGAGATAGCGGAGTAGTGGGATTGAAGGCGCTTGGCACCGCAATATGACCGGCTCCGTAATTGCAGCCGCACCGACATCCCTAACCTCAGCTTGACGCAATACATATTCTGAGCCTAAACTTTCAAAAATTCCCTTTTTTTCCTTTTCATCTTCCTTATTATTATTATTATTATTATTATTATTATTATTATTATTATTATTATTATTATTATTATTACTATTATTTTTTATCACTACTTTCATTACTACTAACATTTTTATTTTTTCATTATTCTCGCTACTCTTATTTGTTACAATTACTATTACTATTATTATTACTTTCTTATTATTATTATTATTACTTTATTCTACTTATATTTTTTGCTTTATTTCATGTTATAATACTAACTTCATTTTTATGCTTTTTGCGAGGTACATTAATACAAAGAACGAGGTCCATGGCGAAGATTGAATATTTATTTATTTATGCAATTATTATGTATTTAAATTGTATATTGTAGTAGAAATTGTTTTATTTACTCTTAGTTTATTACTGAATCCCAATTATTAGTCCGGCCGAAAACCACACTTAGTGGAATCTGAGAGGTGCCTAACACCTTCCTCTTGGGTTAATTTGAACCCTTACTCAGGCTTTCCGGTTCGTAGATCAAGTTATCGGAGTTAACATTAAAATTGGCTAGAAACAAAGTAGGTGCCCTAATACGCCTAGTTAAAAAATATGTTAGGTGGCGACTCCAAGTCTTTACCCGCGAGTCCCAATAAGTCGAGCCATGTTTCGAACTTTAACCGGGGTTCGGGGAAAAATGGGTGTCGACAGAATGGCGACTCCGCTGGGATATCAAGGTTCAAACCATAACGGACTTTAAATTGGGATTCTTTAATTGCTTTATTTTCTTACCATTTATTTTAATACTAATTTTTTCTTCTTTTTCTTTTTGCAGGTTTAAGGTCTAGAATTTTGGCGCCATATTATTTCTTAGTTGTATCCTCTTTTGTAATTGTTTATGTTGCTAACACTTCCTCCACTCCTGGAAAGTTTTTACACTTGCACACACCATAAACGGTTACATGGATCCCACGACCGTTTCACTCTCAAATACCCTTTAGGAGGGACGTTTGGTGTATAGTTGGCCCGTGGTACAACCAACCCCTTCAAACTATCCCACCCTTTGGTTGTCCGCCAGAGGAACCATATCCTTGTCTAGACTAACCCCCTCTTAGAAGGTTCTTTTAGGATAACACAACATGTCCTATACTTCAGTTATTTTTGAATTTTCTATTTTTCTTTAAAACAATTTCACTTCATAATTCTTTTGCCTTTTTTCGAAAACTTCAACCTATTTTCCAGAATTAACTTGTTTGTTTCTCCCTTTTAAAATTTATTCTTAAAAATATTTAGATATGTGCACCATTTCCACAAATTTGCTAAATCTTTTCTTAAAACAAGTTCCACTTCATAATTTTTTTCACATTTTTGAAAATATATCGCCTAACTCTATTAGCCTACTTTTCAAAATTAACTTGTTTTATTTGTCTTTCCCTCTTTTAAAAGTTGGTAAAATATTTGCATCTTTTTTTTCGTGATTTTTAATACTGTCTAGTTTAATTCTATCTTTCGAAACTAACGCGTTTGTTTTGTTCTTATCCTTCTAAAATCATTTTACGAAATACTTCAATATGTGTGCATCAAAACATATGCATTTCTTTCAAAACTTGTGCATTTTTTTAAACTTGTGCATATCATGCATACCTTCCGCCGCTCCTGGCAAGTTTTTAAATCGTGCTGTGGTTACGACCACCTCTTCCCTCACAAAAATCTCCTTTTAGGGAGAACAACTTGGAACCTATTTGGCTGGAAACGTTCCCGCTCCTGAGTTGTCCGCTTGGGAGGATAATAAAACTCGGTCTAGCCAACTTCATTCTGTAGTAGCAATGCTAGGAATCATGCATCATGCATCATGACATATCATTAGTCGACTTGTTCTCAAGTCCAATCGGCCAACTTGTTCAAACAATCTGAACGGATTTTTGGCCTTAAAAAGTGTTAAACATGATTTATTAGCATATACTTAAAGGATTGAACGTGCAAATGTACACCGTTTATGGTAATTATTCTGCATTCAATGCTATTCAAAGGCATAAATGTTAACCGAAAAGGCATTAAAAGCCCAATATGAAGCAGAAATGATCGTCTGATAGACAGGATGACACATAATGCGCATTTATCCTTTAGGCATTATATAAAGACTTGTCATCCGTGGTTTGTTAAAAGTCCATTAGCATTTTTCCTCTATCGTCATATTCTCAACCCACAGCGACACATCTCTTCATATTCTCTGATTGCATTATTTTCAAAAATCTTATGCCACACGTTGATCATTTGTTTGCAATGAACTGAATTTTAGGCATTTTCTTCTCCATTTTTGTACTGTCTGTCACTTTTTCCAAAGATCATGGCCACTAGAATATTTTACATGGTTGTTGAAGTCCCTCAGTTGTTAAAAGATTGGTGGGAAAACCTAAGCATAGATCAAAAAAATCAAGTCAAAATGGTGTTGGGGAATCTAGTTTCACTAATGGAGCACACTGCAGTAAAAGGGATAGTAGAAGCGGCAGTACACTATTGAAATGCGGACCGAGTGTTTTTCCACTTTAGAAGTGTAGAGTTGACACCGTTGCTGGAAGAAATAGGCAGATTAACTCAATTGCCATTTAAAAATTATGAGGTATTGATGACTGAGAACATTGTATCCGAGGAGTTCTTCGAAATAGTAGGGTTTAAGCCCGAGTTATGCACAGACAGTATAAGGCAATCAGAAATTTTTCTAATTTCCCTCTACATAAAATTTGGGTATGGAGAATCATTTCAAGAATCTGAAGACTTTTTCAGCATTAACAAGGCAGATTGGCAAGAGCGGAGAGTACTTGCTTTTATCTCCAGTTTTTTAGGGACTGTCGTATTTCCAGAACACAAAGGATGAGTTGATGTTTGCATGGTATCAATTGCTGATACCTTACTCAAGGACTCCAACAAGAAATACACTTTGGTACCGATGATTGTTGCAGAAATGTACCGAGCTGTAGAAAGATGCAAGAAAGGTGCTAGCTTTTTTGAAGGTTGCAATTTGCTTCTATAAATTTGGTTGATGGAGCATTTGCACAAGAAAAACAACACAGACCAAGGCTTCCACTCCATACCAAGAGAAAACCACATCTTAACACATACCGCCCGCTTGGACAGTGCTCTTGTAAAGTGGGACCGACCAACAACCACCGAAGGCTGGCGCCACAAGCTTTCTCAGTTGACATCCGAAAATATACAATGGATGTTTGACTACTTTCCTAGCATCACAGTGATCACACGGTCGAAAAGAGACTCATTTCTTATCTTAGTGAGCTTTAGAGGAGTTTACTCATATACTCCTTTAAGGGCACTTAGACAAGTGGGGAGAAAGCAGATTGTACCCCAAATCGTAGACATCAGAAGTTTCAAAGATGATATTTCTAAAGGAGTGATACCATTCAAAGACAAGATATTAGAACTATGGAAAGCAAGGCATCGAATGGAGTTCGAGAATATTGGACGGGACAGGTTTGATTCAGGCTATGATGAAGATTACCCAGACTGGCTCAGGAAAGACATAGCAAAGGCAGTTCAACCAAGAGCAGCAAGGAAAAGGAAAAGAAATGTTGATGAATTAGAATCTGAGTGCAAGAGGCTACACAAACAACTGGCAAAGGCACGAGAGAAAATAGTTAAAAACCAAGGTTTGGTCGAAGCAAAGAACAAAGAAAAAGACAAATGGTGCGATAAGGCAGAACTCCTGACAAAACGCATAGAGTCTATCGGTGTATGGGCTAGCGAAGGAATGAACTCTGTGGCTGACAAAGGAATAGAGGACAAAGGAAGGAAGGCGTGGGGAATGTTGAAAAACTTCACATTCGACATATCCCGGCTCTTGACTGATGCAGACAATATCATCTTCCAAGGATACTCGTCAGGGGCAAGTTCATCCAATGAAGATTCGTCCGACGAGGAAGAAGATGAATCTTCTGAGGATGGATCAACATGAAGAATGCTCGCTCAGGCCATGATCTGATTTCCTAGCAATGTTTAGTCTTTTTCTTCTCTTACATTGTTTCAATATCAACCACTGTAATAAAGACCAATGTTTGATAAATGCAAATTCTCTTTTAGACTCCGCATTTTATAGCAAATGAAATGATACATGTGGCACAAAGCACTTTTCAAATCATCATGCGTAAAACGGTCCTTTATATTACAGAATGCATTTCTTATTTGCTACGTGTGCATTGCGTGAAATTGCTTGATTTCTCTAGGTCTTTTTCTACATATGTCAATCCCTTCCCAAATCCAACCTCCTGCCAAGGCATCTCATCTCTCTACTCTATGATCAGATCCTGATATCATAAATCTTTCATATGTCTTGATTATCCAAAAGGTTGGCTTAAGTTGAATACCAAGGCAGAAGATTTGGCTAAGCAAAGCGCACTTATCAGGGATCTTTCAAAACAAGAAGAGTTTGTAATAGCAGGCACTATACACACAAAGCGGAAATTGACAGGACAAGAGATTTGTTGGTCAAACTCAAAGGCACACATGACTTAGCGAAATACTTAGTTTTGACACAATGTCTGAGGATTATTTTGTCGGTTTAGTTCATATTGTAATACATTTAAGGCAATCCAAAATATTTCAAAACTTCCACCTCTTCATGGCCAAAAAGACGTTCAAAGTGTTATCACAAGGTAATAAAGAAGTGAGAAATGATCGGAACACGCTTGATGATACAAAGGATTATGCATAACAACCAAATTAGGAGGTTGATTCAATTTGGAAAAGAATGAAAAGGCGCCATAACAAAGATTCCACTATATGATGGAGCTAGAAGCTCTTGCCAAGTATTGGAAGCATATCCCTACCAACTAGCAAGTGTGGGACGAGACGATGATCTCAAGATGAAGCTATTTGAGACACTTACAAAACCATGAATTAATTTGATAACAGTCTTGACTGAGGCAGTGATCTAAGAATATACATGATACACCGAGATTGATCTGTTGGCAACAAAATCTGCCTGACAAGCAAAAGCTAAGGCAAAGATTGAATTGCAGCAGTCGGTTGACAAGTATGAGAGACATTGAGTATCTCTCTCAAAGACACATGGGCATCATGACAAACAAATTTGCAAGAAAGGATGACAAATGCACTAAGGTTTTGGTGTTCGACAAAAGCCAACTTCCTTTCAGTCATATATATACCCCTTACCTGAAATTCTTGTCAACTTTTGATTGAGATCTAACCAGACCCATCTTCTACTCAAGCGAGTATCAGTCATTTAACAAAAGAATCCTTGTCTTGACTGCTACATAAAGCACCCAAGCAATCTTTCAACCTCTATACAATGTGCCAGTCTCTAAAATTCAAGTGCTAATTTATCATCCGCGGTCTAGGCATTCTCTTAAGCTATGTGTTGTTTTTGCATCAAATTTTTGCTAAATGTCCTAACACAGTTTTGCGCATTTTATCACTCTATTACGGTCGCTTTGCATCTGAACACTGAAATCGGTCAAGAATCTGCATTCAGAAAAGCCGATATGGCAAGCCAAGCTGATAACATTTACTTCTAAAATAAAGTCTTTCGAACCATCAACATAGGACACCAAGAAAACTCAGATAAGCCCAATTCCACTTCCGTACAACTTGTAGTATGAACGAACCAGAATCAGCTGGCACTATACCCACACAAGAGTCGCAAGAAATAAATCCAATCACTATACTACCGAAACTGGTAAAACTCACAACCTCATACTACACCCGACTTACACAATAAACAACCTCCCTCTGTCAAGACTTTCAACAACAACCTTATCAGGCCCGACACAATTGAGGACAGACGAAAAAACAAAACCTCACACCCTTACTCCTTTAGCTCAAACAAAAGATATTGCGACCAACAAACGAACTACTCCCTAGAGACCTATTCGGGATTTTGATCCAATAAAGATTTTCACCTATTACTCAAACATTCAGTACCGTGATACCGCAAAATACCCAGCACAACCCAAGACAAATATAATTTTGGAGACAACCTCTACATCCGACAAAATCCAACCTTAGTCTAAGAATGCAAGTACCCACACAATCAAAGTCATCAATCATCACACTAAAGGACGAATGTAGATTCAAGCCAATACACTGGTGTTCAGTGCAATGCAACCACTTTGTTTCGACTAACGAATCTTTCTTTGAGAGCAGATTTTTCAATACAAACACAAAATTCACAGACAATCACAACAGACATGATAGCACTTTAGCCACGTTAGGCTTATAATATGACGACTAGCCCTGTCAGGCTTATAATATGACAATTAGCCAGTTTATAATATGACAACTAGCCCCGTCAGGCTTATAATATGACTACTAGCCACGTCAGGCTTAAAATATGATGACCAGCCACGTCAGGCGTAAAATATGACGATCAGCCACGTCAGGCTTATAATATGATGGCGAGCCCAGTCGGGCTTAGAATATGACAATTAGGCTCGTCCGCCTTAGAATTGGACATACTCATTCTTTCTGTTTTGCAGGCACTACTATAATCAGCCCTGTCTGGCTTTAAAATAGGACAAACTCACATATCTTGTTTTGCAGGCACCACTACAACAGGCTCGTCCGCCTTAGAATTGGACATACACACGTATTTTTATTTATTTTGCAGGCACTACCATGATATGATGATCTATCAAAGGCAATAAACTGGGGCAGAATTTTTGAGGATCCCCTCAAAAATTCCAAAAAACACAAGCTGACACTGGGGCAGAAATTTTTGAGGTCTCCTAAAAAATTTCAAGAGAGACGAAGTACAGAAACTAGGAGTTCACTGAAGAAAACTTGACCAAGTCCCAACATTCATGAAAGCATTATAAAAGCATAAAAAACGACGACTTTCCTAGCAGCGTTGCAGACATGATAATGACATTTTATTTTTTATTACTTCACTTTACTTTTGTTCGCAGGGTACACAGCCCGGCGACAGGCACTTTACTTTTTGTTCGCAGGGTACACAGCCCGGCGCGATAGACAAATAGCTCTTGACGAGAAGGAAAATAGCTCTTGACAAGGAGGTAAAATAGCTCTTGACAAGGAGGTAAAATAGCTCTTGACGAGCAGGCAAATAGCTCCTGACAAGAAGGCAAAATAGCTCCTGACAAGAAGATAAAATAGCTCCTGACGAGAAGACAAAATAGCTCTTGACGAGCAGGCAAACTAGCTCTTGACGAGGAGGCAAAATAGCTCCTGACGAGTAGGCAAATAGCTCTGGCAAGAAGGCAAATAGCTCATGACGAGCAAGAAAAGCAGGAAAAATGCTCATGGTGAGCAGGCAAAATAGCTCTTGACGAGAAGGCACTTATGATACACAAATATCTCATAACGAGAGACCACGACACATTGACAGTTGACAATCCAACGACAGGAAAGTCCACTTTACATTTACAAATATTATCTGCAAAAGCTCACACTTTATTGCAGGAAACTGCGGGACAGTGTTCCAAGGTATACAACTCGACACGACAAACAATTATCTCTTGATAAGATGCACATAAATGAATATCCCCAGAGGAGAAGCATATATTTTCTAAATACTCAAAGCACCTGGGAACACACTAGAAAACTACACAACGAAGGAGAGCTCAGCTCAACAGGGAAGTTACTTTATCTTTACCTTTATCTCTATTTGCATTTATCTTGGTTTTGCTGCAGGTTACTCTCCGATCTCTCGACAAACCCTTGAGCTAATTCCTATACTTCCATACTTGCCCCGAAAGTCACTACCACACGCGAAATTGTGCAATAGAAAAACCTCAAATATATACTATGCACTATTCTGGAACACCATTCGAGAAGCTGTCCTTTCAAAAATGTCTTTGCTATACCCGCAAACTATCTATTTTTTCAAATTCCAAAGCGCTCAGAGTTAAAGTTTCCTACTCATACCAGTGATCTACCTAATCTTTCCCTGATTGGATGCCAGTCTATGCTCCTTCCTATTCAAGTCTATCTGTGTCAATCATGCGTACTTTCGTGCTTAATCGTGCCCATCTATTTGAATCATGCATACTTGTTGTACTTTACTCCTCAGTATTCCCCAGTTCATTCAAGACAATATTGAAGGCAAGATGACCCATTTATCGAGATGAAGTAGAAACTATGTACATGTAAACTCCTCTTTATGGGTGTATCGTGCAAATTTCATTCTCCATGTTTCAAGTATTGATTGATATTCGATGTTACAAAGCCAAATGGAATGGAAAGATTGAAAAAATGCAAGAAATTAGCTAAAAGTGAAAAAATAGAGAAACAGCTACCACCAAAGTAGATCGAGCCCCGCCGACTGAGAGGCTGAATTGAAGATGGCACCAGCCAGAGGGATGAAGAGTTCAAGGCTGAAGGCAACTGAAGATGCAAGCCACCGATCCAAAATGGCGGTCGCCGAATAGGCTGAATTTGAAGGGCGAGCCACAGAATGATCAGCTATTCCGCCGATACTCATAGTGAGCTCAAAAGATAGGAGATTGAGGCTGAAAATTCCGCCGCTTGATTGGGGCCCACCAAACATGAAAGGCAGAAGACAAAAAGAAAGTTAGAAACTCAGTATTAGGCGACCGCCGGGTGTAATTGGGGGAGGCGAATGATTGGTTGAATGATGAAAACAGGCTAAAATGGCAATTTTGTAATTAAATTTTTGGGTGCTATTGTTCAACTCAAGATTGCACTTATTCCCCCCGAAAGCTAAAATTCAAATAGAGTGGGCCTTACAAGGTAGTGGACACGTCACCATAGGTTGGGTCGAGTTCCAATTGAAGGATGGTTCCAAAACCTACCGGGTGAATGGTCATAGAGTGAAGCATTACTTGAGATGTGCAGCCAAGCCTAGAGAGGTTTCTTGCATCTATCTCATAGACCCTTGATGAATTGAGGAAACACCATCGTGCCGCGACATTAAGTCAAGCGCTTCTTGGGAGGTAACCCAAGTTTTACTTTTTCAAATTTTAGTTTAGCGTAAAAATCTCACATGAAGTTCTTTGATTGTTATAATTGATCTTGGTTGAGTGGTAAGTGCAGAAATAATGCATGGAAGTGTACAAGAAGTGGGAGACTTAATCCCAAGAGATTGAAAAAGGAAGGCAACCAAATTAAAACGTCACCCGCAAAATTAAGGATAGAAAGTCTTCAGTAAATCGCCGAATAATGGGTGGGATCGCCGATGCTCACAGTAAGCAAAATTTTTCAGTGGAAGATGGAAGGCTTTCAGCCGATCAATCAGCGACCACCTATTTTCTCGGTTCTCACAAATTTGGTAAGAATTCTGAACCCTAGTTTTTTATTTTTGTTATTTAAAGTATGGGTAGGTTAAATCATCATGTTAGGAGTGGGAATTTAGCGTGATGCATGCTTTTTCACATGTAAGTTTAGGGAAATATGTGTACCTTAGTTTTTAAGATTTGTTCTTGTTAAAAGATTCATGCTTGTTACCCTATTATGTGACGCTTTCATGGTGATTTGTTGTTAAGTGAAGAAAGGGGTAGAAGAAGAGAGAGCTTGAAAACCTAAAAAACTTAAATTGAAAAAAAAAGCCCATGAACATACCTTGTTATGTTCGAATATTGAAAAAGTTTTGAAGTGGGTATGATTTGTTGTTGAAATCCCCTTGAATTTGGTTGAAAAAATGGTCTCGTTCTAGACCACTTAGGAGTGTGTTTGGGGGTGTTAAGGGAAGTGAGTTTAGAATTTTGAGGAATTTTTAAGTTTGGCTTGAAATTAGCCGATGAGGTTCAGCTGTTGTTTTTGGCCGCCTAAAGCAACCGGTATATCACAGAACCATCTCCAGACTCGTCGGTGCTAACAGTTGGCTCGAAAAATGGGCGAAGGAAAAATTCCTTTTGACCTTTCAATCGGCACCCGCCGATTCAATTCGGCGAGGCCATCGGCACTCGCCTATTGGTTTTCTACTTCCACCGAATGAGATCGGCGGACCGCCGAATCTATTGCCAGACTGAATTTTCCTTGTGCTGTTTTAATGCTTTGCAACCTCTCTTAGACTTCATGTATGGTAGTTTTAGGATAATTTAGGAGCAGGATTTAAGGTAGCTCTTGAATCCATGCATTTTAGGCTTGAACTAGCAAATGACTTGAGTTGTTTTGCAATGAAAATGTCACCTAAAAGAATTAGTGGATCAAAAAGAAAATTCAGAGATGAATCACTGCCACACACTTTTTCCTCTGAGAACGAATCTATCAACATAGATCAAATTGTAGATGAGTCAAATGAGATCCTTATTTGTGAAAGAATCATTGTCATGGACTGAGTAAAGCAGTTCAACTCGAAATTCTATAACGAATTCATGAACTTTGGTTGGGCCAAGATACTTACAAGAATATTGAGTGCAACTGTGATCGATATGGTGATCAAATTTTGAATTGGGTAGAAAAAGCAGAACAAGAATGCAAGGTAAATTGTAGGAATCAGTTAGTGGATGTGTCTGCAAAAGCATTAAATAAGTACCTCGGACTCCCCAACTTTATTCAAAAAGAACACATGGCAAAGTTGGCACTAAGCGAAGAAGCACAAAGAGAGTGGTTAGTGCCATATTGGAAGGGAACAAAATCCTGAATGGAGGAAAATAGGGGTTCAAATCACAAGACCAGCCCTCAACTTTAAAGAAAAAGTTTGGCATTCAATTGTTATTTCTAGAATCTTGCAAACAAAAGAGGAGCAGACAATAACCCTGAGGAGAGCAGTAGTGATTGGGTGCTTAATTTCTAGAATAAAAATAAATTTGGGAGCTGAGATAATAAAGGAAATGATGGAAGGTGCTATATTTGATAGTGGGAATCTTCCATATGCAAACACCATGACAGAATACTTGATTGGTTAAGGTTATGAATCTGTGGGTGATGATGACTATGCATTTGCCATGAAAAGGTTTGATTTGTATGCCATTGAGAATGTGTTCAACCCAGTCCGTCCTACGGCTATTCCAGCACCAACTGCCCCTACTCACACTTCACCAGGTACTTTTGCACATGCCGATAGGCCATCTACTTTAAGAGAACCCCCTTCCATAACTGGTAGATGTACATGCACTGTTTTTGCATAATTGACTCTACTGGTGGATTTGGATGACAAGCTGGAAAAATTTGAAGTTCTCATATCCAGTCTGCCTCAAGTCCAGCCACCACCACCTGATACAATCAATACTAAGAAATTCACCAAGTTGGTGGAAGCCATAGAGTCAAACACCAGAGACATTGAAAGCAACAAACAAGCCATAAAGGAATATTAACAAAACAATGCAACTCTTGGCAAAAACACAACTGGAAACGACCAAGAAGTTAAATATGGTGTGGCAAGAATGGGAAACATGGAAGAAGAAGAAAACACAAAGCCATGATGACATTGATGAGATGAAGAGTGATTTGAGTACCATGCTGACTATAGGGTTTGATAATGATGACCCCACCCCGGCCTCCACTGTTGGTCCACAATTTATCCCTAAAGAAATCCAAATACAAATGACTGAGTAGGCGTCACGTGATGAAGCTGTGAGAGCGTGACGCTGGGAGAGCGAGAGCCGAGAAGAACAAGGCAAAGGAAAAGCCTTTACTAGAACATGTGGAAAGCAAAGGCAAGAATATTGTCTGAGATGACCAGGAAGAACCTTCACCCGTTTTCTTATTTATTTTTTGTACTTCATTGCTTTGATTTGTTTCTTTGGGACATAGAAACTTTTCATGTTGGGGATGCGGTATACTTTGCTTGATTGTCCCATGTTATCATTGTACATATTAGGTAGTTGATTTTAATTCTTATCTTTTAATTCCTTAGTTAGTTTGAATTTTAAATTCCTAGTATAGTATATCTTTAAATTTGGTAGTTAGTTAGTTGTTAAAAGAAAATCCAACAAAAAAAATTTGAAAAATCCCAAAAAGATTCAATGGGTACCCCCTTCCCATAAACTATGCTTGGGATGTTTCCTTTTCTCCTATGATTCACACTTCTTACGATACGTAGGCAACCCTGGTGAATATCACTCGGGCCCGAACACCCTTCTATTGTAAATACCACCTTTGTAAATAGCTTTTAAGATACTCCATCCGTCCCAATTTATGTGGCACCATTTCTTTTTTTGTTTGTCCCAAAATAACTGGCACCTTTCCTTATTTGACAACTATTTAATACATCATCTCTATTTTACCCTTGTTGGGCCCTACATACTTTTAAACCTACCAACAACTTTTTTATTACTCAAATCTTCTCTCTCTTACTCTTTCAAGGGTAAAATTGATACTTAAAAAGGTCAACCTCTATTTTCTTAAACTTTGTGTCCGGTCAAATGGTGCCACATAAATTGGGACGGAGGGAGTAGTATTTAACCTACTTGGTTTTTCTTCGACTCGATTTTTTTTTCAAGAATGCAATACTTTTGAATCGAGCACTATTTAGGACTTAATCATAGAAGTATCATTCTGTTCCAGTTTTGTGATTTGTTTGATACCACCATGTTAGGGGCACATATGAGAAAGTTAAGTCGATTGTTTGGCGAGAGTTGCTTCTACAACCTTTAGGTTCTTTTGGCAACTCTATGCATTTGTAGTATAAGCTTAAATCCTTGCTTTAGTGCTTGTGTAAGTTGATGTTCATGTCTCTTGTCCCTTGTGCTATGTGTGATGAGTTCTTGACTTGACCTTGTAATTGTATATGCAAGCTAGAACTTGACTTGTGTGTCATTGTAAGTGAATGGAGTGTGACTTTGGCATTGAATAGGATAATAGGCGTTTCTTTGACCTGTTTGAGTCTTTCAAGCCTTCCAAATGAAGTTAATCCATATTTAGCCAATTTTGAACCTTAATACCTTTCTTTTGTTAACCACATTACTAGTCCGGACCAATTTTAAGTGCTTAAGGGCACTAACACTCTCTTGGCTCTATCTTCTTGAGGCATTGAAAAATGTGCAACTTAGAGTAAAGTCTAAGTTTGGGGAAAGGGAGTAAGGGAGTGAATGATGTGTGGCTCTATGAAAGAAATCATTGAAAGAAAAGAAGAAAATCAATGAAAAGAAAGAAAAATAGAAAAAAGAAACAGAAAAAGAACAAAAATAGAAAAGAAAAAAGAAAAATAAGAGCCACATAGGGAATAAAAGCTAAAAAAAAAAGAATTGAATCACAAAGTTAGTGTAGTCCCTGAGCAGGGAGATTAGTCACTTCTTATCCAAAAGATACCCTACCTAAGCCTAAAAGCCTACATTACAAGTGATGCAAAAAGAGCAACAAGTAACACTAAAGCCAAGCTTATGGAATTGTATGTGCATTATTTGCATTTCCTTACGAGTGTGAGAGGTTAGACTTGAGATCCCTTGTTTAAATTTTATTGAGAGATATAGACTCATTCTTTGCGGTGAGGACACTAAGGGACTTGAGACTGAAGATGCAATACCATGAACCTAAAGTGAGTTGAGAGAGTATTTTATGTTATGCACACTTTAATTACGAATAGAAGCTCTAATTGATGTAGTTAAAACTTTGATTCTTGTGGTTATTTTGTTGGATTCTCATGTGTGAAACTAAATATTGGTACCAACTGAAGTCATATACTTTCTCTTATCTAAACCCCATTATTTGAACTCAAATATGGTTTTAAAAGTAAGCATAAATTTAATTGTGCTTGAGGACAAGAACAAGCTTAAGTTTAGAGGATTTGATGTGTTAATATTTATGCTAATATTAGACTCTTTTGAAAGTTTTTATGTCTTTTAGCCTTGTTATAGGTGCAAATCTGATTTAATTCTCCATGTTTCAGGTATTGATTGATATTCGAAGTTACAAAGCCAAATGGAATGGAAAGATTGAAAAAATGCAAGAAATTAACTACAGATGAAATAGATCGAGCCCCGCCAACTGAGAGGCTGAATTGAAGAAGGCACCAGCCAGAGGGATGAAGAGTTCAAGGCTGAAGGCAACTGAAGATGCAAGCCACCGATCCAAAAGGGCGGTCGCCGAATAGGCTGTATCTGAAGGGCGAGCCACAGAACGATCGGCGATTCCGCCGATACTCATAGTGAGCTCAAAAGATAGGCGATTGAGGCTGAAAATTCCGCCGCTTGATTGGGGCCCACCAAACATGAAAGGCAGAAGACAAAAAGAAAGTTAGAAACTCAGCATTAGGCGACCACCGAGTCTAACCGGCGGGAGCCGAATGATTGGTTGAATGATGAAAACAGTCTGAAATGGCAATTTTGTAATTAAATTTTTGGCTTTCAAACCCATGCCTATAAATAGACTATTAGGCCTCCAAGGCAAAGTATCTTTTAGAATATCTTTGTTCAACCTTACTTTGATATTCTTGTAAATTTGGAAGGCAAGCAAGGATTTTAACAACAATTTTTGTAAGAATTTCACCCGTACATGATTCTTGCTATTTCATTCCTTATCATGATTGTGTTGAACCTTAGTATGAGTAGCTAAACTTATACTAGGGGTTTATCTATGATGACTTGATTATTTTAACTTAAATACTTGTTTGATCTTACAAAATCTATGGTTAATTTTATTCTAGTTTCCATTATTCTTAAAATGAAAAAGGGTTTAAGGTGAGGCCTCACTTGACCAAAACTCCACTTTACTCTTATCACCCTTATAGGGTTTAAGGTGTGGGTTTACATAAACTAGCAAGTTTGGGTTATATTGGCTTACAAGCCTACCCCATCTAAAGGGAACGACCACAAAGGGTTGTTCCCACTAGGGTCTTTGGACTAGGATTTTAAGTATCTCGTTATTTACCCCAATGGGCTTAACTTGGTAGACCCTCTCTATACCTAACGATTTTAGAGGGTTGAATATGAGGTCCGACTATTAATCATTACACATGAAATTTTGTGTGGTTAAAAAGGGTGTTTAGGTTATTAGAGTCTTGTTTGAATGGATAAACCCCTAGCTTTCTCTACTTGTTTATAATCTATACATTAGTGTTATTGTTACATGTTAGTTTAATCATTAGTTTTTTTTTTTTTGGTCGTACACAACACTCGCTTTTTACTTAGGAATACTCGAACAGAACTTAGAACTCAACTTTATTCTTTCTATAATAGAACACATGCTAGCTCTTCGTGGAATTCGACCCCGACTCTCTCGGGTACTATATCTTTGATGATCACCCCTCACCTATTGAGGTGTAGGTTAAGTGTGGATATGGTCATGAAATGATTTGTAACCACATAATTATATCTATTACTTGTTTCAGACCACAAATATAAAAAAATCATTTCTTTTATTTCTTGAAATTCGTGTCAATTCAAACATTGCCACATAAAGAAATTGCTCTCCACCTACATTCAAGAGGTTGTGAGTTCAAGCCACTATAGAAGTAAAAAGTGAGAGGACCACTATTTGCTCCGAGAGAGGGGGAGGGTGGGGTTAAAAAAAATTAAGAAAAGAAAAGGAAGGAGTATAAGAGAAAATCTATGGTCTTCGGTATGTGACAAGTTCTTTGATCCCTAGCAATATTTTTACGAAATTCTCGGATGTACATACTTAGGATGTGAATACTTCTGTTACTACAGCAACATTTGTAGCAACCGAAGGTGTCGCCATAAAGTCAGTCACTGAAAAGCCAATTTCCTGTAGTGTTGATGGTACGGATGTAAGATCTGCTTACATCTCTCTCTACAGACTCTATTTGTGAGATATCACTGAGTATGTTGTTGTTGTGGTAATCTTTATAAATGATGATATAATATTTGTTAATAAAAAAAGTAGGACTTTAAATTGTATTTTTACATTTTTGAAAGGTCTCTCCGTCTTGGTGGAGGTAAGATCTGGGTACATCTCAACCTCCCCAGAACCCATCTTAGTGAGATATCACTGAGTATGTTGGTTTGGTTTGGTTTAATTTTGTTTACATTTTTGAAAGGTTAAAATTCATTCTTAATTATTCCGAAAACTGCTAATTCTTTTTACAACTATAACATATACAGATACACACACACACACACATATATAAAATCATATTTTAGCTTATTTAATCGAAATGTTTTTCTTCACCTTCAGCTGGTTAGCTGAAACTTAATAATCCTAGTAGCAGTAGCAGTTCATTTTGTCCTTTGAAGATCTGGTTAGCTGCATTCTACTTTTGATATTTGACTAAGCTATAGATAATTAGCTGACAACTAAAGGAATAACATACCAACTCAACTATATCCCTATTTACTACCTAAACGGCTTGTTAATATTATCAAGTAGTTAGCTAATATATGCTTAAACACAGAACTTTGCTGTAGGTCTGTATATACACATAGTACAATGTGTTATTGACTTAACTCTATGATAACTTATAGTCGTAATCTTATATTCTAGCTTTTAAATCAAACGAAATAAATTTCCTTTCCTATTAATTACCGGTTTTAGGAAGCAATGTTGCGAAATAAATGAAATCAAAAGCAAAAAAATGGAAAAAAAAAAACATTTAAATTGAGTTCACAATTATTATGTTTAAAATAATAGACAATGGTGGTTATATTCTCATTCCACCACAGTTATTTCAGATGTGCCAACGTATTGAAGATATGGAGAACATTATAAATCAACTCCACAATTATAACTCTAAGTGCATATAATTATCTGAGACTGGAATATACATTAGTAGACGTACAACTCATATGCTAAATTGATACAAGACTAACAACACCTTGCATGTATAACTGCACATTTGGACTGTAGAGCAGCATAAATGCCCAACATCATCAACCCAATAGATGCATGTCTCATGTGCTTTTGCATATATTCTTTTTTATCAACTATGGTTAATTAATATATGTTTTCACTCATTAAATCACTTAACCATGATAAGTTATGAATAGATTGGTGTATACAATCATATGGCTATACAGTGGAAAAATGTACTGCAGACATTAAAAAGCTAGTTCGAGTGCAGAGTAATGTTTAAAACCATATAAAAAAGTATAACCCTTAAAATTTAAATGATTGGAATACAATGAACTGTTCTTACTGGTTCATATAAAATCTGAAGCTTTATCACCCTTTCTTGATGTTCTGACATGTGCCAATTGTCTATTGAAGAGTAGATCTTTGTATCTGAAAGTAAGTTGGTTTTGTGAATCATTAAACTGAGATACACATATGATAGAATTTTACGTTTGCAGGGGACCAAGGGAGTGGTTTGCAGATTCCCCTAATGCTTTTGACGAATTAAAATCAAAGAGTTTATGCTACTAGCAACAAGAAAATAAAAAAATTGCTTCATTTAGTAGGTGCCAACTGCAAAATTTTAAAATCAACTTCGCAGTGCCAGGCTCTACCATGGCAAAATTAACGAAATGATCACCATCAGCTTAAGTCCTATTTAAAGGGCATGCATTCATGTTCTACAATCATCACTTCAAGCAAAAGAAGTACATTGGGATTCACTTCATTGTCTTACAAGAAAAAATAAATGGCAACATTGAAGTTCCTTTCTTTCCTCATTCTTCAACTTTTTTTTGCCTACGAGGTTGCTAAATCTCAAGGAGTGGAAGTAGGGTTCTACAAGAAAACATGTCCAAATGTTGAGGCAATAGTCAAACAGACAACTGCACACTACATTTCTCTTGCTCCTACCCTGGCTGCCCCTTTATTGAGAATGCATTTCCATGATTGTTTTGTTAGGGTAATTAAGCAAGCCATTTAGTTCCTTATTTTTCACTCCTTTCTTTGTTTGATCTTTACTTTTCACGTCGAATGACCTAAAACATATTTACTTGTAACAAAGCAAGAGTTTTTACGCTTTTTGTTGCAGGGATGTGATGGTTCAGTTCTTCTTAATTCGACTAGGGGTAATCAAGCCGAGAAAGATGCAATTCCAAACCAAAGCCTGAGAGGGTTCCAAGTGATTGATGCTGCTAAGTCTGATTTAGAGAAAGAGTGTCCTGGCATTGTGTCTTGCACTGATATACTAGCATTAGCAGCCCGTGATGCTGTTTCACTGGTATAACTAATTGATACATACAATTCAGTAATTCATTTCAGTACATACAATTTTTCTTAAACATTTTATGGCTTCTTTCAGATTAATGGACCAACATGGGCAGTCCCCTTGGGAAGAAGAGATGGGAGAGTCTCAATTCTCTCAGAGGCATCAAAAAACCTGCCAACTCCTTTTGATAACTTCACTACTCTTAAAACAACATTTGGTTCCTTGGGCCTAAATGAGAAAGATCTTGTTGTTCTATCAGGTAACTAAATTTATCGTTTGCATCAGAATTAACGCGAAACCACTACATATGGGTTATTTATTTCGTGTTATTTCCTTATTTGTTCATACAGGAGGACACACAATTGGGATGTCACATTGCTTTTCCTTCTCAAGCCGTTTGTACAATTTCACTGGAAAAGGTGACATGGATCCAATCATGGATCAAAACTACATAGGTCGTTTGAAGAACAAATGTAAGCCAGGAGATGTGACCACCATCGTTGAGATGGACCCTGGAAGTTTCAAGAGTTTTGACACTGACTATTACACAATGGTTAGCAAAAGAAGAGGATTGTTTGCATCTGATGCAGCTCTTCTCACAAATAGTCAAACAAAAGCTTATGTCTTATCCCAAGCAAATTCACATGGATCAACATTCTTCAATGATTTTGGAGAATCAATGGTAAAGATGGGTAAAATTGGAGTCCTTACTGGGCAAGCTGGCGAAATCAGAAAACATTGTGCCCTCAGAAACTAAGAGAAACTTTGATATGCTTTTTCCCTTACAAAATTATTAACTAGTTTTCGTATTTCTTTTTTAATGGGCTCTTGGCTGTGAATATTCTTTTCCTATTCTGATTTGTTCGTGGAACGTGTATCTTATGGTTGTAAACCTTTATTGTAATGCAAGATTGTAATTCAGTTCGTTAAGCATGAAGCTAATAAAAATCTTGTTTTGCTTTTCCTAGCCTGCATGATTAGAATTTTCTTTTTGTGTACTTTTTAATATGAAGCGGCCGGATAAGCTGACAGAGATCTTTATTCACTACAAAATCTATACAGCAATAGAGAATGTATACTGAGTCCAAACCGTGAGAGACCTACAAGGTATAAAGCTATAATTTCTGTGTCTATTGATAGGAAGTAGCCACGATATTCAAATTCGTAACTACATGTACCTAATGTTGTAATAAGTCTCCTTACATAAATATAGTAGGAACTATAATTTACAGAGATATTGGAACTGTTTTATTGTATATTGCTGAAAGATGTATCGGGTACATATACATCTACTCTAGGTTCTAAGTAAGGAAAGAATAAAGAGACAACCTCATACATATTTGCTACTTTGTACATAAACTGAATTATGTCAACATTTATTTTACAATACTCCCCTCAAGCTGGAGCATATATATTAATCATTCCCAGCTTGTTACATAGATAATCGACTCGGACTCCGATCAACACCTTCATGAACAAATCAGCCACCTGCTCTCCTGTCTTCACATACCTGGTGGAAATCAAGTTTTCCTCAATCTTCTCACAAATAAAAGGACAATCAATCTCAACATGTTTTGTTCTTTCATGATACACCGGATTTTAAGCAATGTGCAGAGCAGCCTGATTATCACACCAAAGTTTTGCTTGTGACCAAGTCCTCAAACCGACTTCAGCTAAAAGGTGACGTATCCACATTATCTCACATGTGGACTGAGCCATTGCTCTATATTCAGATTCTGCCCTAGATAGAGATACTACACTTTGCTTCTTACTCCTCCATAATACCAGGTTCCTCAAACAAAGACACAATAGCCTGTAATAGATCTTCTATCAATTTTGGATCCAGCCCAATCAGCATCCGCAAAACACTCAATGCGGCTATGGTCGTGATTGTTGTATAATATACCAAGTCCTGGAGCTCCTTTCAAGTAACACAGAATTTGTTCCAACGCTGCCGAATGTTTGACTGCAGGTGCCGACATAAACTGGTTAACCACACTTACTACAAAAGCGATATATGGACGAGTTACAGTTAGATAGTTTAATTTTCCAACGAATCTCTTGTATCTCCCTGGATCATCAAAAGAATCACCATCATCTTTCGTAAGTTGCACATTTGGGACCATTGGAGTACTGCAAGGCTTAGCTGCAAAAACGGTATCTAAGTTGTACGAATCGACATAACTCACATCCCAAAGAAACTGGGACGTTGGCGGCTAAGCCTTACAGTACCGCAAGGCTTAGCTGCTAACAGTTGGGACTTCGCAGCTAAACCAAACATATAGAGATGGGCTATCATTTTAGAGAACAAGTAGTTAGGGGACAATTTGTAATACAGTTTGTTCGATCAAAGGATCAGCTAGCTGACATTCATACCACGGCATGACAAACCAATCAGGATTTCTAAAAAAGTTAGGACTTGGATTTTCCATTTCTCACTAGTTTGAGGGGAAGTATTTAAGATTGTGATTACAAGGAAGAGAAGGGATAACCAGCTATGAAGCAAACAGGAGACACAACCTAATCTCAGTTAAGTGTAGAGTAATTAGTTAGGTCGAATTTGAAATTAATATTTTCTCCTATCACTTGAGAAGTGTTACATCTGGGACTCTCAATCGAGCTTTCTATCTATATGTATTATAATTGATTACAATATATACCATTGTAAAAACACATTATACAATCAATCCTCATCATTCTTCTATTTAGGGCATGCCTAAATAAAGCTGTAATTTATGAGAGATTTGTGGTATCTCACCTCCAACTATCATATGTAGAAATTGGAAAATAACAACTTAGTGTTCCTTTACCTTGTAGCCTTAAAAAAGTACAGACTTTATTTCTACAAATTTGTAATTTGAATTTATACCATCAAAATCAGAATTGAAGTAGTAGTAGCGGTAGTAGTAGTAGCAGCAGCAGCAGTAGCAGCAGTAGCAGTAGTAGTAGCAGCAGCAGCAGCAGCGGCAGCAGTAGTAGTATATCGTTAGGTTGAAACTTTTTTTATGTAGTAATTTACAATTAATATAGGTATTAGTAATGTGGTAATATGGGTATTGGCAATATGGATTTATGATATCTGGCTAAAAAGATATATATTTTTGTAATTTTTACCTCATATCATAGTGATCTTTATGCGCTTAAATTGATTATGATAGTGGATTTAGCTTAATAATGGTGTTTGAATGTGTAGGTATTGATTTTGATGAAAGCAGCAAGAGAATTAATGATTTGGAGCATTTCATGAATGAATTTTGAAGTTGGAGTTAAGTTGTGCAAATGTCATGCCGGCAAAACTTGAGCAAACGAAATTAACTCTTAGGACTTTGTGCGAAAGTCGTGCCAGCACAACTCCAGTCTCCAGAGAATACATTCAGCACCTTGTGCCAACTTTGCACCGGCATCAACCAAGCACACGAAGCAGAGCTTGAACCCAGCTTGTGCCAGCTCGCAGCCAGCATGCAACCAAGAGTTAACGCTTAATTTATGATGTCCTACCTTGAGCGGGGAAATGCTATTTTACTTAGGTTTTCATAACACTATAAATACACCTTGAAATACTCTATAACAGAACTTTTGACTTTTTCTACATCAAAAGGAGTCAAAGAAGAGAGAAGATCAAGATTCAAGGCTCTACTTCATCCATCTTTTCACCTTATTGTGATTTTTACATATTTATAATTATCTCTTGTCTTAGAATATTACTATGAATGGCTAAATCACCCATTTTTGAGTTGATTGAACCACTCCACATGCTTGAGTGATGATAATTATTGTTTTATGAATGAACCTTGTTAACTTTTCCTATCTATGTTTACGAGTTTCATGCTAATTAATTGGTATGATCCCCAATTAATTGTCCCCTTTATTCTTGTGATTACTAAGAATGAATTGATGAGTTAGGGTTAAACACATAGCGGTATTTCAGCCTAAAACAAAGGCATTACTTAGGTAGTCAAAACGGTAAATTAGGAATATTGATCCTTATTGTGAACCATAAGTGTAGTCCTCCATATCTTCACTAGTTAATTGGAATAGTTAAATAATGAAAGTTATGATTACATAACGGAAGTGGGAAGTTGTAAACTTGGAGCACTGTTCAACAGGAAGAGTTAGGGGAAATTGATAGCATAATACTTTAGTACAAGTTTGGATTTGGGAAAATCAATCCTAGGTGTTCCATCTCTTGAATCAAATCTATCTTTCTATACTTGTTATTTAATTTCTTATTATGTAGTATTAGATTTAAAACAACATTAAAGATACGCTCTCGAAGTTGATAGGGTAAATAATTTGGCTAGATTAATTGCTAGGAGTCGTGTTCTCTATGGGATTCGACCTCGGAACTTTAAGTACCGACCTATATTTGTCGCGACCGCTTAGTCCTTTTTATAGGACGTAGTTGGGAGTGATCAGTTTACCTATGCATACATTATAGCGTAGAGATTATTTCTTGAATCACTAATATATTACAAATTAATATATAATTCTATAATGTAAATATTTAGTTACTCCTTAAATAAAATTTAAAACTATCCTTATTATTATGAAGGTTAATTTTGTCATTTCAAATTTTAATAGATGCATTGCTAATACAGTCAAACCTCGTTATAACAGCCCCTCGTCATAACATCATTTCAGTATAACGGCCTAATTTTCTCCAGAACCAATTTTTTATATTATATATTACCTCTCTATAACAGCATTCTACCTATAACTCAATAGCGGAACGTTCTTTGTAAAATTACCTCTCTATAACAGTCACACTCGAATATTACTTAATTATATTTCGTAAGAAATATATTATATATAAAATAAAATATAAAATATTTATTATAATCATTTGTAATATCAATATATTTCCTTTCTCACATTTTTTTTTTTTGGTTTCCCACTCGGTGTCCGGTACCCTCATTGGAGCCCCGACTAATCCGGACTCGCGCCGCGTAGGGTCCCATTCGGGGGGAAGCGCTCCTTACCAGTGATTTTTCCATACCCAGGGCTCGGGTTCCATTCGGGGGGAAGCGCTCCTTACCAGTGATTTTTCCATACCCAGGGCTCGAACCCGAGACCTCTGATTAAGGGAGGAGTAGTCTCATCCACTACACCACATCACTTGGTGGTATATTACCTTTCTCACATGCTAATCGGTTCCTAAGTTTCATCTGATGTATAATCTAGTTTATTTTATCTTATTTTTCAAGATTTATTTACAGTCTTCATTTCTGAAACTTGAAGCGATTGAAGCAGCATCTTTTAATTTAATCGTAACCAACAAATTCATGAACAATCACATTGTAGATTTTTACGCAAACTCCGACAGAAGATGTGCATGTGACTTTCTTTTTATCACCATATTTTATCTTTTGTAATGATCCAATTATTATGACTCTCTCGTCAATAATTTTCTGTTAGCTGCTCTCACCTAATCAAAGAGGCAGAATTCCCTTTTCCTTACAAGCCAAGGCTGTTTTATGACTTTTTTTCTCTGTCAAATGTACACATACACTTATGTTCATACATAAGATACAAGTATATCTACATACCTACGAAGGAGAAAATTGAGAAAATGAAAAGTAGGATTTAAGTTACATGTATAAGTATATACATATCTAGGACGCGTGACCTAACATGTTCTTGGCTGAAATTGAGGAAAAATGATAGAATTTTCTGACCAGGGGGAAGGCGTAGGAGCCTTTGCTTGTTTTACTCGAAGTTGAAACAGCTTCATGAGATAAACTTAAACTTTAAAACAACATAGAAATATAAGGACATTGCTTCAAACATGTAGAAATGAAGATCATACTTCCCCATTCGTTTTATCTCAAATAAAAACATATAAAGTAACTAACTTATAAAATCAAGGCAGAATTACCATTCTTTTTTTTTTCAACTTTACTCTTGCTACTTAGATGTCAAAAGTAATATATAGTACTTACTTTCAAATTGTAAGTTAATAGTCAACCAAATAAGTATAATTTATTAAATTACACCTTGTGTTTTTTATTTTCTTGATGGACTTAAAAAATAAGACCGATGAACTATGTATTTAATAGCTAGAGCATAAAGATAACAACTATTCTTCTGGAAAAACTAGAAAATTCAATGCAAGTACAATTGTAACTAAATGTGTTGAAGTTAATTCAGATTTCTGGTGAAGATAATTAATTTGATTAAGTATTGGCATAGTCCAAATAATAGTGACCGGCTTTTGATCCAAGTTACTCCTTACATCTAAAAGATGACAATGTTTCCTTATTAGTCAATTCTGAAAATGACATAATTTTAAATTTGGAAATAATTTAACTTATAACTTACTATTTTATCCTTAATAAAAGCCACATATTTTATCTATGACTTATTCTAGACCATAAGTTTCAAAAATTTTATTCCATTTTTAAACTCCGATCTAAGTCAAACTATTTTCCCATTACCTTTTTCAACTGGTTTTCAAAAATATTGTTTCTTAATCCAAAGGTCGTTCGAAAACAGCCTCCCTACCTCGAAGAGTATGCATACATCTCACATTTCTCGGACCCCACGGGTGGAATTATACTAGATATTTTGTTTTAGGTCCTAGTTATATTGTTTTATCTATTTTTAAGACCCAATCTCACTGTATACATTTGACATAAACAGTCCAAACATTTGATTTAACAAGGATATTCGATAGCATCAATATATGAGCTGTCCTGGCTGCTATAGTAATATGTATAATTAGTTCCTGTTGTTAAGAGAACCTCATACTTCACATGCACCACTATAAACAAATAAGATATACCTCCAGGAGCAGGTGATGTATATATCTAAGCAAAACAGAAAGAATAACAACAATCAAACAAAAGAATACATAGATCACAAGAAGTTTAACTGCATATACATAATGGTGACTTTTTCACAAAGGAGGACAATAAAAAGGTGAATATAAGCCCAATGACTGAGTTGCTTCATTATTCCATCAATTACCATGTTAGAAATCTGGCCAAACTGTTGAACTTTCTTTTGAATTATTTTCCTTTTAATTAGTGTTGGGTTCCTTAAGCTAATACAACGTGGTGTTGTTTATGTGTCAAAAATTGGGAGCGTCGGTCAACGTGAATATGACATATGATCTGACTGACCTAGTACAATTAACAATAAGTGACAGACTATAACTAAACAATTTTCTAATGTAGTACTATTAAAATAAACACATGTTAGTTAGATCGAACAAGCAAAGAGCCTATAAATTTGCTCAATGCTGTTCGAGTAGATGTAACAAGTAAGGAAACGCAACAAAACAAACACAAGAGATCCATTTGAGAAGTAGAGTAACACAATGGCTACATTAAGCTATTACGGTTTTCTAGTATTGATTTTTCTAGGAATAATCCTGGGGTCTAGCCATGCTCAGTTACAGCTCAACTTCTATGCCAAGAGCTGCCCAAAAGCAGAGAAGATTATTCAAGACTATGTCCACAAGCACATTCCTAGCGCTCCATCTCTTGCGGCTGCCTTACTCAGAATGCATTTCCATGATTGTTTTGTCAGGGTAACTACTACATGCTTTACGTGCGGTTACTTATGATTTTGCTACATTGCACTATATAAGTATAATATTTTTTTATATGCACATTCTTTATCTTGGCAGGGTTGTGATGCTTCTGTGCTCCTGAATTCCACAAAGAGTACAGGAAATCAGACTGAGAAAACAGCAATCCCTAATCAAACACTGAGAGGATTCTCATTCATTGATGCAGTGAAGAAAGTAGTTGAAGCTGAATGCCCTGGTGTTGTCTCTTGTTCTGATATTGTTGCCTTAACTGCTAGAGACTCTGTCGTAGTCACTGTAAGCATAATATTAAACAAATAAATTCTCAACTTCTTAAACCATTTTCAATTCTCATTATTCTTTTACTTGGCATATATAATAGGGAGGTCCTTTCTGGAATGTGCCAACTGGTAGAAGAGATGGAAGAATATCTAATGCCTCAGAAGCCTTAGCAGACATCCCAGCTCCTACTAGTAACTTCACTAGACTCCAGACATCTTTTGCTAAGAAGGGTCTGGATCTAAAAGACTTAGTCCTATTGTCTGGTAATAAATCAAATATTTTATATAGTACATGCACATTATTACCCCTGTATGTATAGTTTTAAAGTTTTAATAAGTATGTGATGGTCCATTTTGTTTCAGGTGCTCACACCATTGGAATTTCTCATTGTCCATCATTTTCATCACGTCTATACAATTTCACTGGAGCTTTTGGTACCCAAGATCCATCTCTAGACAGCGAATATGCAGCAAATCTTAAGGGCAAAAAATGCAAATCCGTCAATGACAACACCACTATAGTTGAGATGGATCCTGGTAGTTTCAGGACATTTGATCTTAGTTACTACAAGCTTCTGTTGAAGAGGAGAGGCCTGTTCCAATCTGATGCAGCCTTAACAACAAGTTCAACAACAAAATCATACATCAACCAACTTGCAAAAGGATCACTCAAAGAGTTTTATGCTGAATTTTCCAAGGCCATGGAGAAAATGGGCAGAGTTGAAGTTAAGACTGGTTCTACTGGTGAAATCAGGAAACACTGTGCAGCTGTAAATTAATAGTTGAGAGCACTCTAATTTCTTTTGGTGCCAAGTTAGTTTCAATCAATTTGTGTTTTGTAATTATGTCTATCGTGTGATTTATTTGGGGTACATGTATCATGTTCTGTTGTATCTATTCCCTACTGTTATTGTAACTTGAGTGTTCTTTTGGAATAAAATTGAGGTGTTAAAAGACAGTCTTGTACAAACAGAAATAGGTGGGAAGTTCATCGTTCTTTTCATTTTTTTTGGGAGCATTACCAAAATTCCATGCATAGATAGAGTCATGTTTCCTAGTATAAATAGTATATATGTTCCAGAATATATATATTCTGGAACATCATACTATTTATACTAGGAAACATGACTCTATCTATGCATGGAATTTTGGTAATGCTCCCAAAAAAAATGAAAAGAACGATGAACTTCCCACCTATTTCTGTTTGTACAAGACTGTCTTTATATATATATATATATATATATATATATATAGAGAGAGAGAGAGAGAGAGAGAGAGAGAGAGAGAGAGAGAGAGAGAGAGAGAGAGAGAGAGAGAGAGAGAGAGAGAGAGAGAGAATGCTCGTTTCCTCTATTACAGCATTTAAACTGAATGAACTGAGTGGAAGAAATTAGAACTGAGCAAGATCGTTATTTTGGTCTCTGGTTATCACTACTAACAAATCGATTTACAGCAAAGTACTCTTAAATTTGGTTCTTCCATGAAGAAATTTACATATTATTAATTGTTACGTAATTCATATAACTACTCATCTTTTGCGTTAAGAAAAGGTTTATTTGTAAAATTATAAACTGTGTTGGCCTAAATCGAGATAGGACAACAAATTGAATTCGTTTTGGGGTTGATTGATAATTTGCTTGTATCAAAATTATGATTGAATTGAGTTTGAACTTAAACGAAGCAAATGCTTAATGAAATAAACAAAGCAGACAACAAACGAGCAGTAAAATGTATAAAACGAGACAAAGCTTCAGAAAAAGAATATAAGTCTATTGTTGTATTTCTGGATGATCTCCTTGGTTACAAATGAATCTTATTTATAGTTGACAAGAAGAATGATGTTATAGCCACAACAACTATGCTTTTATGGCCAATACTCTGCATTTGTTCGTGGTCAGTCCATGATGTTCTTCTTAAATGCCTGAGCAACAGTTGACGGTTACAAAGACCAGGCCTCGTTTTGACGAGGTGTCATGCTTGCTCGGAGACCGCTTGGTGATCATCCCGAGCTCTGTACTTTGGGCTCAGTTTTGTTTCTTCCCCCGGGAGGTTTTTCGAGGCAGAGGGTCATGTCATCTTTCCTCGTGGACTCGCCTTTTAAGATCGACTTGAGTCAAGCCTAGCACCCTCGCTCAAGGTCTCGGTGATTTTTCACCCAATACAAATAGTCACCCCACTCCTCCAGTAGTTGTCAAATTTGTCGAGAAGTGGAATAAGTTTAGGCGGGAGAAAACCGTGGCCGTTTGTGCACCGTGAAATTCGAAAGTGGCGGTTGTCACTCCTTATTCCCATGAATCACACATGGCAATCATTGATTGGGCGTGATTTCTTGTTTTGCCTTCCCCATATAAATGTAATCATGGCGCCTTAATCTATACATATAGTCGCGCCCTTTCTCCTTCTTCTTGATGTATTTCCTTGTACTTAACAGCAAATCTTTCCTGAAATTTTCTTCTTTTGCCGCACAAAAATTCTTTTCTGAAAAATGTCTAAGCCAAATTCACCAAATTCTCCACTCTCTCTTGTTGACACCATGATCATTGGTGGTGAATTAGTGAATGTTCCAGAACCATTGAGTGTTATTACTCCCCCTGATTTTAACATGGAGGATTTACCTCAATCAAGAGGTTTTAGCCAAGAACAATGCCCAACCACGGCTAACACTACCGATGCAGTTATAGTTGAGGTCGATGATGTTACGATGAAGGACGTTGGTAACGACGAACCTCTTTCCGATGACCTCGAGCTCGAACCTCACCATGTTATTCCTTCCAAAATAGACCTCTCGAAGGATTTCGTCATGCAGCTTCTGACCGAGTCAGATGTCGTGAGGAGGAGAAATATTCCTGTTCAAAATACGCCAAGCTTGATTACTCAGGTGAACATACATCTGGTTCGGTCCGATTGCAACTGGGGTCCCGAGATTGAGGTTGGTATTCCTGCCCCTGATAGCCGAGTGTGTGATAAAGTTGTGGGGCGCTCTTTTGTTTTTACCTACCCCTTTCTAATTAGGTTTTCTCTTCTTGTCCCCAAGGTGTTGGACACCTTTTGCCACACCTATCAATTATGCATAGCTCAAATCGGCCCCCGGACGTGGAGGCATGTTTATTGCCTTGAATTTTTTAGCAAGCCAGCTGGGGTTACTTTTACTCTTGATCATCTTTTGTACCTCTTCTACCCCTCTGATCCCTTCATAAGGACGAAATTGTCCAGCTCAACAAACAAGGTTCGTACTCGTTGATTACGAAGAGTGAAGATACCGAGGACCGTGAATAGAATGAGCGCTTCGTTCTTCTGCCTACTGACCTTTTGTCCTCGAGGCCTGATTTTCCAGAGCAATGGAATCAAGCACGTAACTATTTTCTTCGGTCATTTTTTATTTTGCTTCGGCACTTCTTTTCTTAACTCCCCTTCTTTGCATTATGTTAGCCGAGGCAATTCCGATTGTTCACCCGAAGGATTTGGCCCAATGGGTCCAAGCTATTATCGATGCCAAATCAAGATCGGAAAGATCATGGATGGTTTTAGCTGCTTTGGATGAGAATCGATCAACATGCAAACGGCACGGTGAGTTGTCTTCAAATTTTGGTCTTTTTATCTCTTCCTCGAGCATCTTCTCTCGGCAAATCTTAGTCTTTCTTTGTTGTAGGTCTCCCAAAGAGGGCAGTCACCTCAGCGAAGGAGAAGAAACGAAAGAAATAAAAGAAAGACAAGAAAGAAGAAGTCCCCGAGGTGGGGGATGCTTTAAGTGCCATTCAAGGTTTGATTGGAAACCTTTCGAAGGGGAAAGAAAAAGAAGAAAAGGAAGAGGAAATGAGAGAAACAGTCCCCGAGGGGTCATCTGAGCTTGGGGTTAAGACAGGTTGAGTGTTTAATTGGCTTTAGTTTTTCCTTTTGCTTTGTTTTTCCGCTAATTGTACTTTTACCTTTCCTTTTAGCTTTGAAAAGGAAGAAATCATCTTTGAAGAAAATCTTGGAAGGGAAACGGGCCAGAATAGAGCCTGTCCCTTTCCCCGAGCTCACTCATGTCGAGGAGATGGAGAGGTATCAAGAAAAGGTTGTAGTTTCCCCTTCTTGCGAGCTAAAGCCAGTTTAAGTTGGTGGTAAAGCTAAAGGGGTAGTTCAGCCTTCAGCTGCAGTGGAAATGGAAGACGTTCAACGATCTCGAGTGGAAAATAAGATTCCTTGGGCTTCTTCCGAGCCTACTCCTGACTCAGCTTATTGGAAGCAATTCGGTTACATTGAGATCTTCTCCAATCTTTGCCTCTTAGATCGTGATATTCAAGTCCCGATCAGTCTTCGTGGGCTCCTTGGTCCGTTAGAACGTGACCGCCTCGGGAAGAGTACTATCGCTGACATGATGGGTGATGTTGCTTAGAATGCTATTCATGTATGCTTTTTTCTCCCTCAACTTTTCCTTTCGGCCTTGTTTTTGCTTCCTTTTGGATTTTTCTGAGTTTTTCTTTGTAGTGTTACATCAACTCTATCAGGGCTACCGAGACCGAATGCCGTCGAGATGAAAATCTTAGGCAAATAAGGGCATGATGGAGGCGAGAGCGGGCAGGTCTCGAGTCTCACATGAGGAGTCTTGATAAAGAATTGTTGAGCACAAGGCTTGAGCTTGACCAAGCCAAGAAAGCTGCTGACAAATATGATCTCGAGGCGCTCAAAGCTCTCAAGGCTAAGTCTTATGTTGAGGAGAAGATGTCTCGTTTGAAAGAGCTCTGCGATGCAGAGTTGAAGAGGGTGAGAATCGAGGCCCAGTCTGTTATTAACGAGCGCGCTAAGAAGTTTCATGTTGATTTGAGACAGAAGTTGCTCAAAATAAATGAGCTGGCCGAAGAGAAATAGCAGTTGGCTGGGGAGAAAGAGCGGCTCCAGAGCGAGGTCAAGGCTTTGCGGAGCAAAGTTTATTCCCTCTCCTCGAGGCGTGGAATAAGGAGGACCCGAGCCAAGGTTGACAAGATTTGGGCCGTTATTCAAACGAGGCTAAAAACTTTGAATGAGTGTCGTAGCGGGCCTAACCTTGACTCGAAGATCACTAAGGCTGAAAGCGATGCTACCACGGCTCAAAAGTTAATGCAAAGTCTTCCTTCGAGCAGTGGGAGCTCAGATGACGATGAAGATGATTCCGAGGCAGAAGCTTACCGTAGCATTTTTATTTCTTTTTTGTCGTCGTTTTCTGTTAAGGCCTTCCGGCCACTTTTTTTGTAAATACTTTGGCCTCTGAGCCATTTTATGAATGGAACTTCTTTTTTGAGAATATTGGTTGTGTTCAATATGAGTTTGCTTGCAAGGCTTTTCAGATTTTTTCTTTGTTCGAGCTAGCTTAGGACGATGTCTTGCCCTTGGGATGGAGGCTTAAATAATAATTGGCTATGCATATCAAATGACAATAAAAAATGTTGAATCAAAGTTTATTTCATTGATAAGATGCATTTGCGAGCCTTTATTACAAAAGACGCCTGGTCGCAGCAGGACTTGGGCAGGAAAATTAAAAGATCAAAGCATGAACTAATGAGCGAGTCTCCAAAGGTAGCCCTTGGCGAGATGATCGCTTGTTCTCCGAGGGTCTTGTCTGTTGAAGTCCCCGGTTGTTGAGTCTTCGCTTATTTGAAGAAAAAAATTATTATAAATGGTCGATCAGTTTTACTAGTCGCCATTCATCCTTTCTCCTCCCCCCCCCCCCCCCTCCAGTGATCAAGTGCATGGTGCATGGCTTGATTACTAGGTTTCATTTTCTTCAGAAAAAACAGACGAGGGGTCTTGGTAAATTGATTATTTCATTTGCTTGGCCCAATCGGGGCGAGTGTACTCTTCATTGCAATCGAATAACACTCTCGCGCTATTCGTTGCTCTCCTCGAATGGCTCTTATTCCCCATTGATGTGTTGGTATTTTGTGCATATTCACAACTCATTTCAACTAGTTTTTGTGTCTTAAAGCATGATTATTTGAGTGAATCTTATGTTATTCCCTGTGTTTCAGGTTATTAAGAGAAATTTATATACAAAGCCAAAGGAAATGTGAAAAAGAGCAAAAACAAGTGCACTTTTGCTACAAATTGAAGAACACGAAGATAAGGCAGCAGCTGGATCGACACCTCACCGAATATGTGGCTCAAGATAGCAGCCATCTGCCAAAGGAGGAAAGAGTTCAAGCCTTCCAACCACTTAAAGGGCTGACCCCAGAATGGGATGCTGAAAGCAAGCGGTGACCCCGCAGAAGAAGAGGCGCACCCGCCGCTGTTCACAGAACACCTGAAATATCTTTGAAGCTCAAGAGTTGTCCGCAAGTCCAAGAGCGCCTCGCCAAACCTGCATCGCAATTCAAAGGGCGTGATTAGTACATGAGATCATCGGCGAGCTAGCAGATCATAAGGCTACTCACCGAATATGCGGCGGCCTGGTGCAAAACAAGAAAGATAGAAAACTTGTAAATATTAGACTAGTTTTAAAACACATGCATATAAATAGGTTGTTATGCCTCCGAGAAAAAAAGAATCCTTTTGAGCTTAGAATATCACTTTACATATTTTTGAATATTCTTGGAAGCTAAGGAAGGGTTTCAACTTGGATTTTATTGTAAGGATTTCCTTTTCTTTAGTATATTCTTACATGATTCTTGACGTTTCATCTTCTACTATGTGTGTGTTAGACCCTAGTATGAGTAGCTAAACTCATACTAGGGGTTTATTCATGAAAACTTGATTATCTTAGCTTAAATCTTGTACTTAATCTTATAAAATCAATGGGTTAACATAAATCTAGATCTCGATCGTACTTTCTTAACTACAGTTTAAGGCACGGCCGTACTTGAACCTAACCCTACTTTGCTTTCATCACCCGAAAGGGATTAAAGGCAAAGGTTAATGGAGACTAGCGAAAATTTGGGTTACATTGGTTGTGACCTACCCCATATAGGGTTTCTCGCACTTCATTATTCACCCTAACGGGCTTACTGAAGAAAATCCTTCCGATCCCAAGAGGGTTTTGAGGAATGCATTAGCGGTCCGACCATTGACGTTGCCCATGAGATTTGTGAGGTTAATACAAGGATTTAGTTATGAGAATCTAGTTGGATTGGGTAAACCCCTAGCTCATCCTCATCGTTTACATCAATTATAATTATTTAGTTGTTTTATGTTAGTTATAATTTTACTTAAACAAATCTACTCTTATTAGTTAGGAATGCACGGACAATTCTTAGAACTCGTTACTATTCACCCTAAGACTAATAGATTGCTTTGCTAGCTCCCTGTGGAAATCGACCCCGACTCTTGTTGGGTACTATTATCTTTGACGACCGCCCCACACCCTTCGTGGTGAGTGGATTGAGCGTGGATCACCCATAGGGTTGGAAACTTAATCACCTGGTGCAGAGTCGATGGTACGGCTTCCATTTCATGGATCCAAGGCCTTCCAAGAATGACATTATAGGCCATGTCCTCGGCCATCACTTGAAATGTGGTTTTCTTGTCTACCCCCTCTACAGTTGTTGTGAGAGTTATTTCTCCCAAAGTCTTCTCGGTGGAATTTTTGAACCCTATTAATATGGTTGCCTTTGGGACGACGAGGTCCTTCAACCACATATTCTTGATGGCTCCAGAGTTAATGATGTTCACCGAGCTGCCAGGATCGATTAGGGCTCGTTCGACATCGCAGTCATTGATCCTGAGTGTGATCACTAGTGCGTCGTGGTGAGAGAAATATCATCCCATCACAATCCTCATTTCTAAGCGCTATTTCTTTACCCGATCTACCAGTTCTTACTCTCTTCTCCGCTGTACTTGATTACTTTGCAAATTTCTTCATAGCAGCAAAGATAATCCCATTTACCTCGGACCCTCCAGTAATGACATTCACCACTCTTTTTGGTGATTGTGTTCGAGGTGGTTGTTCCTCTCTCCTATTTTTTGAGTAATTATGTTTCCCTTTATCAGCCAGGTTCTCAGCTAACACTTCCTTCTTAAGTAGATGGGCCACCTCGAGGCGCAGTGCTTTACAGTCCTCGGTTTGTGTACCCATAATTCATGTGAAATTCGCTGTGTTGAGTTTGATCTCTCTTGCTCGGGAGCGTTCTCATGTCCTTAGACAACCTCACACCTTGATCAGTCATTCCTTTGATCGCATTCACCAATTTCGTGGTCGATATGCTGAAATTGTACTCAAAGAGGCAAGTATTTTTCTTTGGATACTAAAGACGGGCCTGAGGATTTTTTATTGGAGGACGAGCCAGAGTTTCCTCCAAACCGTTGGCTCACATGCTGATGTCCCCCGAGGCGCTGATTTACGTGTTGCTTTTGACCTCTATTGTATGTCTCGTAGCGATTATTTGAGTTCCCTCGTGGCGCGTCGGTGCATCGAGAGGACTCAGATCAACCTCGGTAGGAATTGTTCCGACCTACCCTTCTCCACTCTGCTTCCTCGAGCCTGATCTTCACCGTGGCCCGATCATGCAACTCGTCCCAGGTTCGGGCTTGCCATTGTTGAAGCTCTTTCTTTAATTTGGCTGCAGCTTCAGAATTACTCACATTAAGATTCTTTTTGAAAGCAATGACCGCCAAGCTGTTATCAATTTTCGACAGATCTATTCTTTCATCCTGAAAGTGTTCGAGGAAGTCCTTGATTGACTCGAGGTATCCTTCTTTGACGTCAACGATGTCCTCCCTTCTTTTAAGGATCTTCTAGGCTCTAGTGTGAGCCTTGATTAACATGTCTTCCAATTCCTTGAAGTTGGAGATAGAATCGGATGGGAGAAGCATGTACCAATGCAGTGCCCTTTTTTCCAAGGTATCGGTGAAGTTTTTTCAAGAACATGGACTCCCTCTCGATTGGAGTCAAGTCATTGCTTTTGACTATGGCCATATATTCGGTTATATGGTCGACTGGGTCAGTTGTCCCATCGTACTTCTTTAAAATCTGTAGCTTGAAATGTTTTGGGATGGGTGTTGGAGCAGCCTCGGGTTTGAAAGGTAGCTGACGATATTTTCCAATATTCAGCATGTGTTGAGGTTTCCGAACCCCTGGCATATTTTCGAGCCATTTTTTCATGTTGTCCTCGAAATCTTTCTTCCACTTCTCAAAGTCGGACGCGAAGCTTATTTGAGACAACGTAGGAGCTGCAGTCCCCGAGCACCCAGATGTGACTCCATTTGGAAATCCTCCCGCGGTGGTTCCCATGGTGACAGCGTTAAAATAACCTCTGCTCCTAGAGAGGGCTTGTAAGGAGCTTCAAAATTGTTCCTTAAATTGAGCTTGCGCCGCAACTTGAGCAGCTGCTTGCTCTCGCATCTGCTGCAATGAGTTCATCATGAATTGCTGGAATGGATCACTAGAGCTGGAGGAAGTTAGATCGGCTGAAATTACTCCTACGGAAGGAATTAGACCGATCGGGGGAGTTGATCCATTTGGTGATGTTAACCCTGCTAATGGAGTGGAGTTAACTGGTGGAATATAGCTAACGGGTGGTGTTAGGCAAATCGGAGAAGTTGGGCTAGTTGGAGGGGTTGGAGTCCCTCCACTTGTTTGGGTGGCTCCCGTTGTTTGATTAGGTGTTTAGATGGAAACATTATCATCAACAATGTCAGCCATTTTTTAGTGAGAATCGAAGCCGCAAACTTTAGAACAAGCGTTACTACCAAATCCCCATAGAGAGCGCCAATTTGTATGGCCTAGATCAAAATAGGACAACAAATCGAATTTGTTTTGGGGTTGATTGATAATTTGCTTGTATCAAAGTTATGATTGAACTGAGTTTGAACTTAAACTAGGCAAATGCGTAATAAAATAAACGAAGCAGACAACAAACGAGCAGTAAAATGTATAAAACGAGACAAAGCTTAAGAAAAAGAATATAAGTCTATTGTTGTATTTTTGGATGATTTCCTCGGTTACAAATGAATCCTATTTATAGTTGACAAGAACAATGACGTTATAGCCATAATAACTATGCTTTTATGGCCATTACTATGCATTTGATCGTGGTCAGGCCATGATTTTCTTCTTAAATGCCTGGGCAACGGTCGATGGTTGCAAAGACCAGGCCTTGTTTTGACAAGGTGTCATCCTTGCTCGGGGACCGCGTGGTGATCATCCCGAGCTCTATACTTTGGGCTCGACTTTGCTTCTTCCCCGGGAAGGTTTTTCAAGGCAGAGGGTCATGTCATCTTTCCTCGTGGAATCGCCTTTTAAGATCGACTTGGGTCAAGTCTCGCGCCCTCACTCTACGTCTCGGTGATTTTTCATCCAATACATAAACTTTCATTGTTGACTTGTTCAAAATCCATGAAATTTAGGAGAAATTAGTAATTGATTGAACAATAGCTAACATCTTTTTATTGATTGAAAAAACTTAATTAAGCGGGTTTAGTTGGACGTCACAAGTATAAAATTTTGAAGTTTGAAGTGATACATACTAACGTAATTATTCCTCAGACGCCACTGATATAATTTTGTTGAACAATTAATTACATACATAAAGTTGACTTTAGACTTTGGTCTAATTCTTTATGTCTCTCGAGATCTCCCGCCCTCCCCTGTCTATGTACACGTTGATAACTTAAAACTTAAAATACTTTAGAAGAAGGGAAAATCTTGCAAGCATGTGCATAACTGCATAGAAGTAATAATCTTTAAGATATGAAATTAATTCTGGTCTTCCTCATTATTGTTCTTTTGAGTAACAGAAACTGCCAAACCCTAGCAATCTTTCAACATAAGTTCATCCCAAAAGCAATCATTTAGGCTGGTTTGGACTTTGATCCGAGGACAAGTTAACATTATAACGTTGGAATTGTAATACGAAATTAAAGAATAACAGAGTATCAAATTTAATTACATTTTTTAATCATATATGTTACTCATAGGATATAGTAATTGTATGGGCTTAAACCAGTTTTAGGATTACAAATCGAATTTGGGTTTGAATATAAGCAAAACTTCGTATCAAAGCTAAATAAATGCACGAAATAGACGTAAATGCGAAAGAATAACTTGATTTCAATATATTGTAGTGAGTACAAATTTGGGCAGAGTTTCAGTATGTATTTCTGGATGCCCGTTATACAAAATGAACTACTATTTATAGGCCTAAGAGCCTTGCCCACACTCTCCACTATCAGTTGTGCTTTGACCCACGATCTTGGCATTAAAAGAAGGAGTTAGTGGGCTGCAGTAGTGGACTGCAAAGCCACTGGAACTGAGGCTATTTACCGAGGCGCGTATGTATGACCTCGGTAGGGGCCTTGCTGTTCGATCGAGGCGGACACCACCGAAGCTCAGCTTACAGCTCGCCTTCGGTGGCGACCTCGGATGTGTGACTTCGGCGACCCACTTACTTGCTTCGGTCTTCAGCTTGTTGTTATGTGCTCGGTCGTTATCGACTTGTATGACCAGGGCGAATCATCACGAGCAAATTTTTACCCATTACAGATAGTCCCCCCACTCTTCGGTTGCTTACCGAAGTTACCGAGGAGTGGAGTGAAGTCCAGTGGAAAAACGACGTGGCTTGATCTTATCCAAGCGTTTCAAATTTTGTCAACGGTTCGCGTCTCATCAGGTCACTTCTTATTGACACGTGTCACCCATCCATTGGCTTCTCGAACCGTCACGCCGTAATTTTTGTCTTCCCCCAACGTTACAATGATGATGATACCTCATCACCTGGATCTTCCAAACCTATAAATAACTCCTTACCAAAATATTCTCCTCACTTTCACCTTCTGCAATCAACAGTGCTAAGAGAGAAAAAACACGAGCTTCCATACTTTTTAGGTTTCCATTTTCACGAGAATTCTCAGTTTCAAGCTTCAACCATGTCTGCCACTCACTCACGACAAGATTCAAGCGACTCCGGCGAAAGGGTAAAGATTGCCCAGTACGCCGCCATTATTTCTAGTGGTGAGTTTATCACCACCGTGCCAGCGCTACAAGTAATAGAGGCGGAGGGAGGCGGAGAGGTGACCTCTAGTGCTGGTGGCCCTAAACGTCGATAGGCGAGGGCCAGGCGTGACGTTGCTGCCGTGAGCGAGGACGTCAGCCTAGAAGAAGATGATGACGTCGTGGATGATGACCTCATGGAGATTGCTGGTGCTGATGACACCTCAAATAGAGACGAGGATGCCAAGGGCGATGATGTCGGGGGCGAAGTTGAAGGTTGAAATACCGCCGAGGTAGGGTCCTCGGTCCCAATAATTCCTCTCGAGCAAGAGCTCGAACCTCACCAAATCATTCCCTCCCATTTCGACAACGGCAAGGATCTTAAGCTGCAAGTCCAATCCGTCGATCAAGAAGAAAAGAATAGGAATATACCGGTGAACATGACACCGACCCGTATAACCCAAGCCCACATTGAACGGGTCCGGGGGGAGTGCAAATTTGGGCCCGAGGTGAAAGTGGTTATCCCCGACCCGACGAGCAGAGTTTGTAACCATGTCGAGGGGCTCTCTTTCGTTTATACCTATCCTTTCACCCTCGGCTTCTCCCTTCCAGTGCACAAAGTAATTGACGACTTCTGCCGGGCCTGCAACTTGTGTTTGGCCCAACTAGGCCCCGGCGTTTGGAGGGTCGTTCAATGCATGGATTGGTTGAGTAAGAAGGCCGGGGTGAACTTCACCTTTCAGCATCTTATTTCACTTTACTACCCTTACTTTCATAAGGCTGGGGTTGTGGCTTTAAACAACCGAGGGAAGTTTGCGCTCCTTCATAAGAGCAAGGATCATGGGGACCGAGGCTGGAGCGACCGTTACGTCTTGCTGGAGACCAATGTTTTGTCCGCCGAGCCTGATTTTCCCGAGCAGTGGAACAACACACGTAAGTATCCCTTCATTCTTACACCATCCCCCGGTGATCGTTCATGTTTGCTAACCTAGTTTCTCCATTATTTCTTTAGCCAACAAGGTCGATATCATACCCCCCGAGGGATTGACTAAGTGGGTGAGAGCAATGACCGTGGCTTGTATACGCCCCGAAAGAACGTGGATGAAGATGGCTGCCGATTTCGGTTGGCAATGCAAACGACTTGGTAGGTTCTTTTGCGATGTTTTATTTGGTATGTTGTTTTGGGTTTTTGACTTCGTTTTGCTGACTTCTCTCCCTTCGAAATCAGGTTTTTCAAACAGTGCCGTTAATACAAAGAAGGGCAAGAAAAAGAAAGAGGAAAAGAAGAAAAAGGATGGAGAGGAGACCGAGTCAGATGACAACCTGGCTTCGGTGGCAGGAGATTTGAAGGGATTGAAGGAGGTGAAGGCTGCGAAGTCTTCAAAAGCTTCAAAGGGGGCCCCTGGCAAAGGATCCTCCAAAGGTAATCAATATCCTTGATCAACTCATCGATTATCATTCCTCTTTGCTTTCTTGCTTCAATTCCTCTATGTTACTTTTCGTCTGCGTGAAGAGGAAGAGGGCAGTTTCGAAGAAGCCCTCTCGTTCAGTGGCTTCTCGCACCGAGGTGGAAACTCTTCCTCAGCCCGAGGCAACGGTGGAAGGGCGCCGAAGATTAATTGATGAGCTCGATGATGCAACTACTGAAGGTTTGGCTCACAGAGAGGTCGAGTTTGTTGACCTCGAGGATCAAGAACATGGCTCCGAGGCGGCAATTGCAAAGATTAAAGGCAAGGCCAAGGTTGTGGAGGCTGGAGCTACTGTGATTGAAGAGGGGGCTGGCACCGGCGCGGTTAGGTCACAATCCGAACCCGCGAGGATTTCATCCTCGGTGGGGTCTTACCGGAAGCTCGAGGTGCCGACCTCTTCAAATCTATTGGCATGCAGCCGAGCCGACATCTTGAGGCTTACGCCTTTGTTAGGCCCGGAGGAAAATAAAGTCGTGCAGGAATTTTCCCGAGGTCAACTATATAACACCATTGCTGCCAATGCTATCAGAGTAAGTTTCATCGCTCTTGAGTTTTACCTTAGATTTTCCCTTCATCTTTGTCTTCGGTTCACAGCTGACTTCGATTTCTTGATTGATCTTCTGTTCTGAGATTCGTTCTGTCACTGAGGGCCATCGAGGTTGAGACCTCGAGGGATGAAGAGGTCCGACGTGTTGCTTGTGCGTGGGACAGGCAAAGAGATAGCTTCAATGCGCAAATAGCTACACTAAAAGCTGATTTGTCCAAGTCCTAATCTGATCTGCATGAGGCCGAGGCAACTTCCGAGGCGAAAATCAAAGCCCTTGGTGATGGCTTCCAAATTGAATGCTCGAGGCTGGAGGCCGAAGTTGTGAGATTGAGTGCCGAGCTGAGCCAAGCAAAGGCTGAAGTTGTGGAGAAGGCCAAAAAGCATAACAATCAGCTGAAGAAGCATGTGCTTCATATCCAAAAGTTGGAGGGTGAAAACTCTAAACTTTCAGCTAAAGAAGCCGAGGTCGAAGCTCTTCGAGACGAGATCGCCGATCGTAAGATTAGGGCTGCGATCAAGGTTAAGAAGGCCGAGTTGGACAATCGATGGGCCATTATCAAATCTCGGTTGAGGCTACTCACACGGTGCCGCGCCGGCGAGCTTAACTTAGATGAGGAGATCGCAAAAGCTGAGGTGAAATCAGCAGAGGCCCAAGCCATCATTGATGAACTCCCATCGAGTGAGGCCTCGAGCGGCGTGATGATGAGGAGGATGATGAAGATGCCTAGGGGGGCTCCGAGGATGGAGGTGACTCTACCGAGGCATAGACTTCTAATAGCACTTTTGTAAGCCTTCGGGCTTTTATGCATAAGTTTTTGGACCTTCGGGTCCCTTTGATGTAAATACTTTTGGCCTTCGGGCTCTTTTAATGAAATGACTTTGGTGCTTTCATCTTAAATGTTGGCTTTTGTATGTACCGAACACCTTATAATACATAACTTGCTTGCAAGATTTGATTGAATTTAATCGATGCGAATTTAGAACGACGTCTCGTCCTCGAGTCAATGCATTTAAAGTGCAACTTCGGAGCGCAAGATTATAGAGACAAATAGATATGGGATCAAGATTATTTCATTGATGACATCATCGAGCCAGAAATCGGCTATTTATATGGAACCAAGTCGAAGCGGACCTTGGGTAAAAAAAACAAATTAACAATCAAATTAAAAATATGCCACTGCCGGGCAGGATTACAATGTACTAAATCTATTCCTCGAGCGTTCAGTCCCCAGTTGTTGGATAGATAAGCTTCGGTTTGGGAGGCTCGATGTCGACGTCGGTATCAACTCTCGCCTCTCACTCCCCCCCAGTGTTCGATTGTGAATCTTGATGAAGATCCGAGCACTGGAAATCATTCGGTTCGCTTCCTGAAAAGGCCAAGCAAAAATGGAACGAGGAGCAAGTTAGAACATTTCGACCAAGGCCGTAGGAGCGTTGTTCGGCTCGGGGCTGCGGGTGAATTTAAAGAAGTTAAGAAAACATTTACCTCGATTAGGAGTAGTACCGCTTTAAATTGGAAATGTTCCAATTTAGAGGTTCGGGCTCGCCTTGCAGATTCTCAATTTGATAGGATCCTTTCCAAACGACTGCTTTGACTCTGTAAGGTCCTTTCCAATTTGCAACAAGCTTTCCCCCGTTGTCTTCCTTCGTTGACTGATTCATGGCCTTTAGCACATAGTCGCCAACTTTGAAATCTCTGAGTTTGGTTTTCCTATTGAGGTACGCTTCGATCTGCCTTTTTTGGGCAACCAGCCGAACCAAAGCTAGTTCTTTTTTCTCCTCGAGCAGATCCAATTCTATGCGCATAGCGTGTTGATTTGCGTTCTCGGTGGTGTGGGTGTACCGAAGACTTGGTTCGCCCACCTCCACGGGGATGAGGGAATCCATACCATAAGCAAGTGAGAAAGGAGTCTCACCGGTGTTGTTCTTCTCCGTTGTTCACATGGCCCACAGCACCCCTGGCAGCTCCTCGGGCCAAGGACCTTTCTTCTTATCGAGCCTTTTCTTGAGATTTTTTATTATGATTCTATTTGAAGACTCAGCTTGGCTATTGGCACTTGGGTGATAAGGAGTCGAAGCAATTCTTTTGATCCCCCATTGTTTGAAGAAATCAGTGATGGCTGCCCCCATGAATTGTTTACCATTGGCGCAAGCAATCTCCCTCGGGACACCGAACTTGTAGATGATGTTCTTCTTGATGAAATCGATTACTTGTTTTTGCTTTACCTAGGTGAGAGCCTCTGCTTCCACCCATTTTGTGAAGTAATCAGTTAGCACTAGAATAAAGCGAACACCACCTTTTCCCTTCGGCAATGGTCCAACAATGTCCTTCCCCCACTTCATGAAGGGCCATGGTGATACCACTGAATGTAGAGGCTCGGCCTGCTGGTGGATCATCCGTCCATGGCGTTGGCACTTATCATATTTCTACACGAAGGCCTTTGGTTCGGCACTGATAGTGGGCCAATAATACCCAGCTCTTAATAACTTACGCACCAAGGATTTTCCCCCCGAGTGGTTGCCACACTCGCCTTCGTGCACTTCGGCCATCACATACCTGGCCTCATCGGGACCCAAAAACTTAGCCATCGGGCTGCAATATAACCTCCTGTACAGATTACCCTCGATCAAGTAATATGAGGCTGCTCGGGTCCTTAACTTTTTGGCTTCCTTTTTATCTTGGGGAACAGTCCCCGAGTCGAAGTAAGAGATGAACTTACTCCGCCAATCCCATCTGTTGTCCACCGAATTGACCTGCAACTTCATCTCTCTCATTTGTGCGGACAACAACCGAACCACTGAATCAGTCCCCAAGTGGGCCTCGTCAATCGCCGAACCCAGATTTGCCAGGGTGTCAGCCTCGGTATTTTGCTCCCGAGGCACTTGTTTGACTTGCCAGTCTTAGAATTGGGCCAAGATTCTTTGTGCTCGGTCCAAGTATAGTTACATTCTGGGCTCCCGAGCCGTATAATCACCAAGGGCATGGTTCACTACCAACTGTGAATCACATCTTAGTTCTATTCTTTCCACCCCCGTCTCTTTGGCCAACTCCAAGCCCGCTACAGCCACCTTATACTCGGCCTCGTTGTTGGTCACTTTTTTTAACCGAACCGAGTGCCTGATTTTCTCCCCGGTGGGTGCTTTCAACACTATGCCTAATCCTGAACCCTTGGAATTAGTCGCCCCATCGGTGTGTAGTACCCATAGCCCCGAAGCCGCCCCCTTCGACATTGAGTTTTCCTTTTCCGCTTCGAGCAGAATACCAACACTAAAATCAGCTACGAAGTCAGCCAGGACCTGAGACTTGATGGCTGTTCGGGGCTGATAGGTGATGTTGTACTCGCTCAACTCTACCGCTTATTTTGATAACCTCCCCGATAACTCAGGTTTATGCAATATACTCCTTAAGGGGAAGGTTGAAACTACCGCTATTGGGTGATATTGGAAGTAGGTTCGTAGTTTCCGAGAAGTAACGAGTAAAGCAAGTGCTAATTTTTCCAAATGTGGGTACCTGGTTTCGGTGTCGAGGAGTGTCTTGCTCACATAGTAGATGGGCTGTTGCTTGCCATCTTCTTTCCAAACCAGCACAGCGCTGACTGACACCTCGAACACAGCCAAGTAGACCAGCAATGTTTCATCTTCTTTTGGCTTGGCGAGCAACGTCGGGTTAGCCAGGTATTGCTTTAAATCTTTCAATGCTTGTTTACACTCCGGTGTCCATTTGAAGTGATTGTTTTTACTCAAAACGGAGAAGAATTTGTGGCATCGCTCCGAAGACCTTGAGATAAATCGACTCAAGGCGGCGACTCGGCCAGTCAAGCGTTGAACTTCTTTCACCCCGGTCAGCTCTTCGGGGATCTCTTCTCCATGGTGATCGATAACTTGGCGAATTTCTTGGCTGCTGCGAAATTCACACCGTTCACATCTGATCCCCCGCTGATGACATTCCGAACTCTCTCCGGGGGTGGAGCCCGAGGTGGTTGCCCATCACCTTGGTTCTTGGAGAAATTTTCCTTTACCTAGTCAGTAAGGAAGTCAGCCAATGCTCCTTTTTTCAACAAGTGAGCCACCTCGAGGCGGAAGGCTTTTTAATCCTCGATCTTGTGGCCATAATCCGCATGGAACTCCCTGTACAAATTATGGTCTCTCTTATCTACTGGAGTCCTCATGTCTTTGGGCACCCTCACTCCGGCAGTCCCTTTGACTACATTGACCAGCTCCGAGGTCGATATGTTGAAATTGTAGTCAGGGATCGGAGGCAGATCCTTCTTCGGGCCCGAAGCTGGGCCTGAGGGATTTCTTTGGTTCGTGTTTGGTTGAACCTTCCCTCCGAGCCGTTGGCTTATGTGTGGGCTTGTGTATGAATTTCAGAAGGAATTTCCCAGTCTTTGGCTAACAGGCTGCCTTGCTGAGGTATATGGTTTGTACCTCCCCTTCGGGTTGCCTCGTGACGCCTCAGCGCGGTGCGAGGATTCGCCTCGGTGTTTATAATTGTAACCTCGGCTTTTAAACTCAGCTTCCTCCAATCTGATTTTGGAGTAAGTTCGCTTGTGTAGATCCTCCCATGTCAAAACTTGATATTGCTGGAGCTCCTTCCGCAATTCGGCAGCAGCGTCAGAATTGCAAATATTGATACCCTTCTCAAATGCCATGATTGCCAGGGTATCATCCATCTGAGGTAGTTCCATGCGCTCGGCGTGAAAGCGCTCAAGGAACAACTTAAGCGGCTCACCGGGCCTTTGTTTAACCTCACATATGTCCTCCTTCCTTTGGAGGATCTTTTGGGCACCGGTGTGTGCCTTGACGAAGGCGCTGGACATTTCCTTGAAGGTGGAAATCTACCCCGCTGGTAAGCACATGTACCCACACAGAGCTCCTTTCTCCAAGGACTCGCCAAACTTCTTTAATAACATCGACTCGAGCTCTATCACTGTTAAGTCGTTGCTCTTTACCATTGCCATGTATTCTCTTACATGCTCTCTGGGATCGGTGGTCCCATCATACTTCTTCAGAAACATGAGTTTGATGTTCTTGGGGGTTGGGCTGGAGCCGCTTCGGGCTTGAAGGGTAGCTCCCTGTATTGATCTATATCAAGATCATCTTCAACCTTTGTTAACCCCGGCACGCTCTCAAAGCGTTTTTCCACACGAGCCTCGATGCGAGCCTCAACGCGTGTTTCAATCTCCCTGGTCAATCTTTCGACATCGACCGAGGATGTTGTTTTAGCCACGGTGGGAACCATCCCGAAGTGTGGCGTTGCAGCTGGTGCGCTTCCCGAACCCCCAGACGTGGCTCTGTTAAGGGGTCCGCCTATTATCGCGCTCGTATGAACGAAAGTCGGGCTGCCCCCATTTGGAACCGAAGACTGGTTGCCGTTCGGTGCTGCATTGTTCCTCGCTTCCAGCGAGACGCGAAATTCAGCATTGATGTTGACTTGCTCATCCTGTCGATTTTGGAGAGCTCTTAATGCGTTGACAACGTAAGCTTGGAACTCTTCGGTTGTCATCGGTGATGTGGGCTGTTGGTTCGACGGAACGCCAGCCCGTTCATCAAGATTATCACTGTTGTCAGCCATAACGTCGTTGAACTGTAAGCTTTGACGAAAAAGGACGTGAAACTTTGAAACAATGAATTTCTGCTTATATCCCCACAGACGGCGCCAATTTGTATCGGCCTAAACCAGTTTTAGGATTACAAATCGAATTTGGGTTTGAATATAAGCAAAACTTCGTATCAAAGCTAAATAAATGCACGAAATAGACGTAAATGCGAAAGAATAACTTGATTTCAATATATTGTAGTGAGTACAAATTTGGGCAGAGTTTCGGTATGTATTTCTGGATGCCCGTTATACAAAATGAACTACTATTTATAGGCCTAAGAGCCTTGCCCACGTTCTCAACTATTAGTTGTGCTTTGACCCAAGATCTTGGCATTAAAGGAAGGAGTTAGTGGGCTGAAGTAGTGGGTTACAAAGCCGCTGGAACCGAGGCTATTCACCGAGGCGCGTATGTATGACCTCGGTAGGGGGCCTTGCTGTTCGATCGAGGCGGACACCACCAAAGCTCAGTTTACGGCTCGCCTTCGGTGGCGACCTCGGATGTGTGACTTCGGCGACCCACTTACTTGCTTCGGTCTTCAGTTTGTTGTTATGTGCTCGGTCATTATCGACTTGCATGACCGGGGCGAATCATCGCGAGCCGATTTTCACCCAATACAGTAAATAATAAAGTAGATAAAACATGTGTCTAGATTACACTAGATAAAGTTGAATAAACTTTTATTTTGAATTTTAATATCGGTCTTCTTAAAGGACTTGTGGATAAGACTTTTATCTTCCTAACAAAATATCTAAATTTAATAGGGAAACTGACACTACACAATCATCTAACTCTCTTTAAATATCTTTTTGATTTTTTTTAATATACGTAAATAGACATCCAACCACCCTGCCTAATTTTTTCTAGCCATTACCTTTCTATGGTTTGTAACTTTTCCTTCTTCTCCTTCCCTTCTCTTCACTGCCGCCTGTTCCCTTCGGCTTTCCCCTGCCGCTTCGCATTTTCCTCCGGTCACTGCTGCTTTGCTACTCCAGCCACCGCTACTCCGACATCTGCTATGACTGCAGCTGCTGCTGCTCCGCCACTACTGCTCCGGCGAACTACTCCTACCACTGCTTCCTCTTCTTCTTCTTCATTTTCTTCTCTCTCTTTTTTTTTTTTTTTTGGGAAGATGGTGTTATTTGTAGATGTATACTCAATCTATTATTATATTAAAATAATACAAAGTGAAAAAAATGTTCATATATTGAATATAATTGAAAAAATGAGTATATACATTGTGTATAACTAAGAAAAATGATTGTATACACAGTAAAATTAAATGTAGACTGTATGGGCCTAAATCAGTTTAGGAGTACAAATCGAATTCGGATTCGAATATAAGCAATTCTTCGTATCAAAGTTGAACAAACACACGAAAAAGATATAAATGCGGATAAATAGCTTTATTTTTATATATGATTGTGAGTACAAATTTGGGCAGAGTTTCAGTGTAAATTTCTGGATGCCTATGATACAAAATGATCTACTATTTATAGGCCTAAAGGCCTTGCCCACGTTCTCCACCATCAGCTAGTGCATCTTCCCACGATCTGGTCATTAAATGGAGGAGTTAGTGGGGGCAAAGTAGTGGGCTGCAAAGCCGCTGGAACCGAGGTGGTTACCGAAGCCTTGTCATAAGGCTTCGGCAATTTGACCTTGCTGTTCAGATAAGAGGACGTGTCACCGAAGCTCGGCGTTCAATCCGCCTTCGGTAGCGGCGTTAGAACTTGACTTCGGTGACTTAGTCGCGGGTTTAACCATTTCTGTTCGGAGCGTCGGCTCGCTTTCTCTTTGGTTCACCATTCCGAGGTGCTAACCAAGCACGTCAATTTTCACCCAATACAAATAGTCCCCCCACTCCTCGGATGAACGCCGAGGTTGCCGAGGAGTGGAATGAATTTGAGCGGGAAGTCGACGTGGCGAAACCCTATCCAAGGATTTCAAAAGTTGCACGTCTGTCGGGTTGCCGTTCCGCGTTACGTGGCGGCTGTTGATAAGTCACTGAACGGTCGCGCCGTCTTTTCATTTTCTCCAATGTTACAGTCATCATTGCTTCTCCCACTTGCACGTGTAAGTCTCCTATAAATACCTCACTTCACTCCCTTCCACTTCACTTGAAATCTTGACCTTTAACCAGAATCTTCGAAGAAAAAGTTCCTTCACTCTCCAAACTTGCTTCTCTAATTTTGATTCCTTCTTCCATTTGATTACCACCATGTCTGCTACAAACTCAGGTCGTGGCTCAAGTGATTCTGGCGAGAGGGCGGAGAGGTTTGCCGCCATGGCCATGAATGACGAGATGATTGCCTCTGTGCCGCCATTGCAGGTGGTTGAAGACGAAGCTGGTGGCGAGGCCACGTCCGCGGCCCCTGCTCCTAAGAAGCGTAAAGCGCAGGCTAGGCGCGATACGACGGAGGTTAGTTATGATATAGAGCTTGACGTAGGCGATGAAGATCGCGACAAGGACAGTGGTGACGCCGAAGGAGACGACGTCACCAGCGCCAAAGAGGCGGGCGGTTCGGTTGGTGCAGCCGAGGTGAGTGGAGCCAGTGGTCAGAAAGGGGGGACCGAAGCTGGCCCATCCAAGAAATCGAAGAGGAAGATTCCTCTTGAGGCTGAGATTGATCCTCAGATGGTCATCCCTTCGAGTTACAATAATGAAAAGGACTTGAAGGTTCATGCTCAGTCTGATGCCCAAAAGGGGAAGAAGAGAAATATTCCAGTACATGTCACCCCGAGCATCATAACCGAGGACAAGCTTGAGGCTGTTCGGGCTGACGGCCGGTGGGGACCCGAAGTGGAGATTAGGATCCCGGTGCCAGACTCGGCTGTCTCTACGCACGTCGAGGGGTACTCTTCGGTTTTCACCTACCCCTTCACCATAGGATTTAACTTGCGTGTGCACCCCATCATTGATATATTTTGCCGATCATACAACCTTTGTCTAGCTCAACTTGGGCCCGGGGTTTGGAAGGTCGTCCAAGCCCTTGAGTACTTGAGTGACATAGCTGGGCTGCCTTTCACCTTCCAACATTTGGTCTCTTTCTATTATCCTTACTTCCATAAAGCCGGGGTGGTGGCCCTCCTGCCTCGGGGTTCTTACGCAATTCTGAGTAAGAGTGAGAATCATGGAGACCGAGGTTGGAATGATCGGTATGTTCTCATCCCTACGAGGTTGCTGTCAGCCGAACCTGGCTTTCCCGAAGTATGGAATGCTCGATATAAGTGTTTACTTCTGTTCTCCTTTCTGCTTTGGATTGTCATAATTACTATCTAACCTTTTATCCACAACTTGCAGCTGAGAAGGTCCTAATTAACCCACCAAGGAACTTGCTTAGGTAGGTTACCGAAGTTATGCAGGCGAAGACGCGCCCAGAGCGACAGTGGATGATATTAGCTGGCTTGGAGGGGAACCGATGAGCGTGTAAGAGGCATGGTGAGTTGTGCATTCGTATTGGTGATGTGGCTTTTATTGGTTTTGAACCGACATGGTCTAATGTTTTTCATTTATGTAGGTCTCCCTAACAGGGCTGTGAGAGAAACCGAAGAAGAGGAAGGAGCCGAGGTGGATGTTAAGGGGGGAGGAGAAGAGAAGAAAGATAGGAAAGAAAAGAAGAAAAAAAAGAGGACGGTGCTTGACATCGCCGAGGGCGTTGCCCAAATGGCGACCTTGGCGAAGCGGCTCATTGATGAGAAGAAAGTCAAGGGTTCATCAAGCGCGGGGACCTCACAAGGTGATGAAATTTTCTTGGGTCGGTTTTCTTGCATTTCCACCTCTACCCTTTCTCATGTTAAACGAATTGCTTCCTTTCCTTCCCCAGGTTCCAAAAGAAAGAGGGTTGTGCCGAAGTGAGCGGCCAAGGCGAAGGGACCTCGAGTCGAGGAAGCTGTTGCTCCTGCTGTCAAAGCATCGATCATAAAACACCGGGGCCTTATTGATGAGCCCAGCGATGAAGAGCCTCCCCCCTTGGCTCCCGAGGTAAGGCCAGAACCGGCCTCTGAGGCAGTTCAAGAGTCGAGGCCCGAGGTTGGTGGGACAACCGAGGTGATAAACGTGAAGGAGTTTGATCAAGAGGCTGCAAAGCGAAAGGGCAAGGCTAGAATGGGTGAAGGTCTGATTAAGAGTACGGTCAAAGCTTCTCGAGCCTCACCGAAGCCTACCAGCTCTGTACCCCGGGCTTTGGAAATATATCCCGATGCGAATTTGCTGGATGCCACAAAAGAGGATATCGTAGCCCTTGATGGCATACTTGGCCCTGCCGAAGCTCATGCCCTTCGGAATCTTAGCCCAATGAGTTTGATGGGTGTCTCCGCCGCTTCAGCCCTTCAGGTAAGTCTTAGTGTGCATTCTACATAGTTGATCTCGCGATTTTTCGGGTACTGACACTATGTTTCAAACGCAAAGTTTGGTTCTTGCATTACAAGCTGTTCATCTCGAGCGTGACCGAGCCAAAGAGATCCAAGCAGCTGCCACCGCTTGGGATGAACAGAAGAAAGTTCTTAGGAGGCAAGTTACCGAGCTAGAGTCTCGATTTGCAATTCTGAATGAGGAGCTGGAACGTGCCAATGAAGCCTCAGCCAAGGCCGAGGCTGATCTTAGTGGGGCTGTGGAATCTGCCGAAGCTCGAGTCCAAGCCGCGACGAACGAGTTTACTGCAGAGCGCTCGAGGTTGAGCCTTGAAAATGCTCTTCTTGAGGCTGAGCTTTTTAGGGCCAAAACCGAAGTGCTTGAAGCAGGCGAAAAATATCGCAGTAAACTTGGGGAATACAATGCCAAGCTCGTCGAGTTGCAGAGCCAAGTGGACCAAGTGCCATCCCTTCGGGGCAAGATATCCAGGCTCGAGGGCAGGATTGCGTACCTTAATGAGCGGGCCGAAGTCAGGGCAACGAGGGCAAAGTTTGAGGAGACATGGGCCGTTGTTAAGACCAGGCTTAGCGCACTTGAACAAGTCCAGGCTGGGCAAATTGTACTTGAAGAGGAGATTGCCAAGGCAAGGGAGTCTACTGTCGAGGCTCAAAGGATTGTGGACGAACTCCCTTCGAGCGAGGGCTCAGATGATGGCGGGCCCGAAGGCGAAGACGAAGGCGATAGTGCCGAAGAGGGCAGTGAACATGCCGATGGGGCGCAGCCTTAGTGTTTGATGAACATTTTGATGTTCTTATTTTGTTTTTAGGCCTTCGTGCCTTTTTGGACATCAGCCTTCGGGCTTTTATGTATGCATAGCTTTGGACCTTCGGGTCCTTTTTGATGTAACTTTCAGCCTTCGGGCTTTTTAATGGAAATTGATCATTCGTATTTTTGTCTTTAGTGTTGGCCCTTGTAAATATCGAACACTTTGCTAAGAATAAATAAATTGCTTGCAATACTTAATTGGATTTAATCGATGCAAACTTAGAACGACGTCTCGTCCTCGAGTTGATGCATTGTGCAACTTCGGAGTGCAAGTTTTAAACAGATAACAATGGATATAATGTCTCTGTCATTTCATTGATATCAGCGAGCCAGAAATCGGCTATTTACATAAAAGCAAGTCGAAGCGGATCTTGGGTGAAAAATGAATTTTCAATAAAAACGAATTGACAATATGCCGCTACTGGGCCAATTTACAATGTACTTAATCTATTCCCCGGGCGTGAGTCACCGATTGTCAGAAATATAAGCTTCGGTTGGGAAGCTTGATGTCGACCTCGGTATCAACCCTTCTCACTCCCCCCCTCCCAGTGTTCGGTTGTAAATCTTGATGAAGACCCGAGCACTGGAAATCGTTCGCTTCGCTTCCTGAAAAGGTCAAGCAAAAAATGGAACGGGGAGCAAGTTAGTACATTTCGATCGAGGCCATAAGAGCGTTGTTCGGCTCGGGGCCGTGGATGAATTTAACAAGATTGAAAAGTTTTTACTTCAGTTAGAAGTAGTATCGCTTCAGATTGGAGATATTCCAATTCAGAGGCTCGGGTTCGCCTTGCAAACTTTCAATTTGATATGAACCCTTTCCTACGATTGTCTTGACTCTGTAGGGTCCTTCCCAATTCGCAATAAGCTTCCCTCCGTTGTCTTCCTTTGTTGATTGATTTACAGTTTTTAACACATAGTCTCCAACTTTGAAGTCTCTGAATTTGGCTTTCCTGTTGAGGTATGACTCGATCTGCCTTTTTTGGGCGACTAGCCGAACCAAAGCTAGCTCTCTTTTCTCCTCGAGCAGATCTAATTCAATGCGCATTGCCTCTTGGTTTGCATCCTCGGCAGTGTGTGCGTACCGAAGGCTTGGTTCGCCCACTTCCACGGGGATGAGGGAATCCATGCCATAAGCTAGTGAGAAAGGAGTCTCACCGGTGCTGTTCTTCTCCGTTGTTCGCATGGCCCATAACACCCCAGGCAACTCCTCGGGCCAAGGTCCTTTTTTCTCATCGAGTCTTTTCTTGAGGTTCTCAATTATGATTTTATTCGAAGATTCAGCTTTGCCATTGGCGCTTGGGTGATAAGGAGTTGAGGCAATTCTTTTGATCCCCCACTGCATGAAGAAATCAGTGATAGCTGCCCCCATGAATTGTTTACCGTTGTCACAAGCAATTTCTCTTGGGACACCGAACCTGTAGATGATGTTCTTTTTGATGAAGTCGATTACTTGCTTTTGCATTACCTCGGTGAGAGCCGCCACTTCCACCCATTTTGTGAAGTAATCGGTCAACACTAAGATGAAACGAACACCACCCTTTCCCTTGGGCAATGGTCCGACGATGTCCATTCCCCATTTCATGAAGGGCCATGGTGATACCACTGAATGTAGAGGCTCGGACTGTAGGTGGATCATCCCCCCATGGCGTTGGCACTTATCACATTTATGCACGAAAGCTTTCACATCGGCATTGATTGTAGGCTAATAATACCCAGCTCTTAGTAATTTACGCACCAAGGACTTTCCCCCCGAGTGGTTGCCGCACTCGCCTTCGTGCACTTCAGCCATCACGTATCTTGCCTCATCGGGATCCAAACACTTGGCCATCGGGCCGCAATATAACCTTTTGTATAAGTTACCCTCGATCAGGTGATACGAAGCTGCTTGGGTCCTTAATTTCTTTGCTTCTTTTTTGTCTTGGGGGACAGTCCCCGAGTCGAAGTAGAAGATGAACTTACTTCGCCAATCCCATCGGTTGTCCACTGAGTTAACTTGCAACTTCATCTCTCTCATTTGTGCGGACAGCAGCCGAACCACTGAGTCAGTCCCCGAGTGAGCTTCGTCGATCGCCGAACCAAGATTTGCCAACGTATCAGCCTCGGTATTTTCCTCCCGAGGCACTTGTTTAACTTGCCATTCTTGGAATTGTGCCAAGATCCTTTGTGCTCGATCCAAGTATGATTGCATTCTGGGCTCCCGAGCCGTATAATCACCGAGGACCTGGTTCACTACCAACTGTGAATCACACCTCAGTTCGATTCTTTCAACCCCCATTTCCTTAGCCAGCTCCAAACTTGCTAAAGCTGCCTCATATTCTGCCTCATTGTTGGTTACTTTCTTGAACCGAACCGAGTGCCTAACTTTCTCCCCGGTGGGTGCTCTCAAGACTATGCCTAACCCTGAACCTTTGGAATTTGTCACTCCATCGGTGTAAAGTATCCATAGTCCCGAAGAGGTTCCTTTTGCCATGGAGTTTTTCTTTTCCGCCTCGGGTAAAATTCCAATACTAAAATCAGCCACGAAGTCTGCCAAGACTTGAGACTTAATGGCAGTCCGAGGTTAATAGGTAATGTCATACTCGCTTAACTCTACCGCCCATTTGGATAACATCCCTGATAACTCCGGTTTATGCAATATACTCCTTAAAGGGAAGGTTGAAACTACTGCTATTGGGTGGCATTGAAAATAGGGTCGTAGTTTCCGAGCAGTAACAAGTAAAGCAAGTGCTAATTTCTCCAAATGTGGATACCTGGTTTCAGCGTCGAGGAGTCTTGCTCACATAATAGATGGGTTGTTGTTTATTATCTTCTTCCCAAATCAGCACAACGCTGACTGACACCTCGGACACCGCCAAGTAGACTAGCAATGTTTCACCTTCTTTTGGCTTGGCAAGCAATGGTGCGTTAGCCAAATATTGTTTCAAATCTTTCAACGCTTGTTTGCACTCCGGTGTCCATTCGAAGTAATTGTTTTTTCTCAAAATGGAGAAGAACTTGTGGCATCGCTCTGAGGACCTTGAGATGAATCGACACAAGGCAGCGGCGACTCGGCCAGTCAAGCGTTTAACTTCTTTCACCCCGGTTAGCTCCTCGTGGATTTCTTCAATAGCTTTGATTTTATCTGGGTTGGCCTCGATTCCTCATTCAGAGACAATGAATCCCAAGAATTTGCCTGATCCAACGCCGAAGGCGCACTTCTCAGGGTTCAACTTCATGCCGTATTGCCTCAACACAGCAAAGGCTTCCCTCAGATGGTTCAAATGATCCTCCATTTGGATCGATTTGATGAGCATATCGTCTATGTAGACCTCCATAGACTTTCCAATATATTCTTTGAACATGTAACATACCAACCTTTGGTAGGTCGCCATGGCGTTCTTCAAACCGAAGGGCATCACCTTGTAACAGAAGGTACCTCGGTCAGTGATGAACGAGGTCTTCTCTTCGTCATTCGGGTCCATGAGGATCTGATTATAGCCCGAATATGCATCCAAGAAGGTCAATAGTTTGTGTCCAGCCGTGGAGTCTATTAACCTGTCAATTAGTGGCAATGGATATGAATCCTTGGGGCAAGCTTTATTTAAGTCAGTGCAGTCTACACACATTCTCCACTTGCCATTCTTCTTCGGTACAACCACAACATTGGCCAGCCATTCGGGGTATTTCACCTCTCTTATGAAACCATTTTCTTGTAGCTAGGCGGTTTCATCCTCGATCGCCTTCTTTTTGACCCCGGCATGAGGTCTTTTCTTCTGCTTCACCGGGGTGAATTTTGTGTCCACATTCAGTTTGTGAGTCATGATCTCCGGAGCGATACCTGTCATGTCTGAATGGGACCAAGAAAAACAATCATTGTTGGACTTCAAAACATCTATAATCGCCTTTTTCGACTCCGGGTCCAACTCCGAGCCGACAAACACTTTCCTATCGGGGAAATCTTTCAATAGGGCGAAAGATTCCAGTTCTTCAACAGTTGAGTCCTCGGCCTTTTGCTTCCGAGGCTCTTGAATACAGGCTAGAATATTTTCGACTTCTCCTCGGGTGTCCTCCCCGCTTGACCCCGGTTCCTGTCGTTGCTATTGCTTTGGCCCGATCGGGGCGAGTCCACTCTTTAATGCAACCGAATAGCACTCCATTGCTACTCGTTGCTCCCCTTTGATTGATCGAACTCCCCAAGGTGTAAAGAATTTAATCACTTGATGCAAGGTGGAGGGGACAGCTTCCATGGAGTGGATCCATGGCCTTCCGAGGATCACATTGTAGGCTAGATCCTCGGGCATGACTTGGAACAGTGTTTCTTCGGTAACCCCCTCGGCGAATGTCTTGAGTGTGATCTCACCCAACGTTTTCTCCGTGGAGTTGTTGAAGCCAGCTAACACTGTTGATTTGGGGACAACTTCCCCTTTCAGCCACATTTTCTTAATAGCCCCGTAGCTGATTATATTAACTGAGCTACCGGGGTCTTAAGGCTCTTTTGATGTCAGAGTCGTTGATTCTCAGCATGATAACTAAAGCGTCGTGATGGGGGAACATCATCCCATCACAGTCATCATCGTCAAACACAATGTCTTTGCCCGAGCCTCCAACTCGGGTTCTTTTCTCCATGGTGATGGAGAGCTTGGCAAATTTCTTGGCCGCGGCAAAATTTACGCCGTTCACCTCTGATCCCCCGATAATGACATTCACTACTCTTTCCGGGGGTGGAGCCCGAGGTGGTTGTCCATCGCTTCGGTTCTTGGAAAAATTATCTTTCCCTTTGTCAGTGAGGAAGTCGGCAAAACTCCCTTCTTCAGCAAGTGAGCTACCTCGAGGCGCAAGGCCTTGCAATCCTCGGTCCTATGGCCATAATCTGCGTGGAATTCGCAATGCAGATTGTGGTCTCTTTTGTCTGCCGGGGTCCTCATATCCTTAGGAACCCTTACTGTTATTTCCCACGATTACACCACGTTACCGTTTTAAGGACCAGTTCCTTAAAATGTGTTCCTTTACTCTACGATGTGCGGAATAAAAACTGTAAGTAATTGAACACCAGATTTTAGCGTGGAAAAACCCCTAGACACGGGATCAAAAAACCACGACCTACTTCTCAAGTAGGATTTCAACTTCACTATGTAAAAAGACCCACTTGGTTACAAGACTCACTCTTACTAACCTAGGACTAACTCTAATCCTTTAGTGATCTTTCTCACGATCAGTGAAGTTGTGTCAAGTCCACGACTTGAACTACACAGTTTACAACTCGATTTTTGCTTACTACAATTGAACTAAGACTTGAACTGTTACAAGACTCAATCTAAGGAACAGGTTCTTACTTAGTTCTACTGTAGCTAATGATTACACAAATAAGCTAATAATTCTTCTCAGCTTTTGCTCGATGCTCTCTGTATTTGTGTATCACTTCTATGGCTGATAAGCTCCACGTTTTATAGCCAAGAAGTCTTGATGAATAAGAATTCCAAAGCTCCCTTGACTTTGAAACCTAATTTGATTCTACCTTCTAAGATCCGAATCCTTTATCCCTTATCCTTGTGTTTATGCAATCTTTTCATATCCGTTTAGACCTGCATAATTATCAAGATAAACATTAGTATTAGGATAAATAATAATATCTCAATTAAATGATTTTGCATGAATTATCTATTCTGCTTCAGTGATTCAAAGGAACAGGTCCTTTGAATCCGTTCCTCAGTCATCAGTCAAAACTCCAAGCTTTCCAAGCTAACAATTTCCCCCCTTTTTGATGATGACAAATTCATACTTATAGCTTCATCTCCTTAATATCCTGAAGTACAATTTAAGCTCAAAAAGACAATCAATCAGTGGAGAATTAATTCATCATTAAGGAACAGATTTTTATTAGGTATAAAATCATGCAAAATCAGACTTACTCTTCCCCCTTTTGGCATCATTGAAAAGGTTGCAGATAAAATATAACTCAAGTGTTAAAATTAATCAGCACATAGCCATTGAGGCAACTCAAAATGCAAACATACTTCAAATAAAGCAACCGCAAAACAATGATATTAGCCATCCAAGACAATTCATTTAACCAAAATATCAAAATCAGGGGATACAAGCAAGTACTACAGAGTTATCCAACTACTAAAGAAGAAAAAGGCTAAGGCACTAGGCTAGGCTAGATCCCACTAGACAAAAGATGGCTAAAGGCTAGGGCTAAGGTGGTCAGGATGTGGAAGGACCAGGTCCCTGAGACTTGTTAAGCAGATCAAACATCTGCTTGAGCATTCCCTCATTGGTCTCCTTTGCTTTTGAGGCCTCTGCCTTCCAGTAATTCCTCTCCTCTTCCAACCTTGCTATCTCAGCAGCCTGCATAGCAACCTGTTGCCTAAGTGCCCTCACTTTGTTGTTCAGAGGCTGCCTCCCAACACCAGCCTGTGGAGGATCAGCCTGAACTGACAAATCACAGCTTATCAAAGTAGCACACCCAAACTTCTCCTTCTTTGTAGCCTTCACAACCCCTTCCAAGGGAATCTTAAACTTTGCAAATATATCAGTCAGAATAAAACCAAACGGCAGGGAGTGCTTTCTCTTCCCAGCAATCACCCTTTTGATCAGGTGGATCATAAAGCTGGGCCAATTGATCTGCTTTTCAGTGTCCAACAGTTCCATAAGGACCAGGTCCATGAAACTGGCAACTCCTCTTTTCTCCTGCCTTGGCATCACAACTTTGTTCACAAACTCAAATAAGACTTGATGCTGTGGGTGCATCTCACTCTTTTGCACAGCCCTGGGTTTTTCTTCACCATCATTCTCAGCAAACTTCCTAGTGATCTCCAGATCAGTAGGCAAGTTTGTCAAGTCAGGCCAAACAGTCTTGACATAGCTAGCATACCCAGTAGCAGGAATCCCCAACAGCTCACTAAGTTCTCGTGTGTCAAACATAATGACATTGTCATTCACAGAGGTAGTCAGTCTATCTTCTTTGATGGAGCAGTTCTTGTAGAACTCTTGCACCATTCCCTTAGCACATCTCCTAGAGATCTTAAGGACCATGTCCCTCCAACCCTGAGCATGCAGTTTTTGCAATAGCCACAACATACCTTCTTCTTGCACATCAGTCATGACCCGACCTTTCAACACCTTCCTGGTCAACATATCTTCATGAACACAGTGCACAGACTCACCACCTTCAGCATCACTATCACTCTCATCTTCAGCAACAAACTCATCACTGTCACTAGCAGAGTCTTCAGAAACAACCACTCTCTTGGAGGACCTGGTCCTCTTAGCAACTTTCTCAGCAGCTTTAACTGAACTTCTTGTTACTCTTCTCTCAGGAACTTTTCTTTTCTTTGACTGAGGCACTACCTCCTCAGCCTCTACCATCTCATCATCCTCAGAAAAATCATCAAGATCAATATCATCCACTTCTTCCTCCTCAACTACCTGTTTTCCTTTCCCTTTTCTGCTCCTTTCCAAGGCAGCAGCTAGCTGTGCATCAGTAGCTTTGACAGCACTTCTTGTCCTCCTACCCCCAGAAGCAGGGGTTGAGGCAGAAGGAACAGGTCCTTTTGCCTTAGAGGAACTTTCAGCTTTCTTTTTATTTCCAGGTTTGTAACTATCACCTATTTTCTTAAATTTTGCAGCAATTTCAGCAATCACATTGTCATCAATGGGTCCCTTTCTAGCCAATTTTCTTCTCAGACTCCTAATATTGATCAAATCCACTAGGGGCCTGTCACTATCGCTTATGGCCTCCTCAACATCTATCACATTCTCCATGGGTGCTCTAAAAGCAACCTCTGGAGACCCTGATGACCCATGCATGGGTGCTTCCAACCTCTTGATAGGTTCCCCCTCAAGAACAGCCTCAGACCCCTCTCCCTTTTCTTCCTCGTCTATAACAACATTCAAAGGGTAGGTAAAGTTTACCTGATACTAATACAACACCATAGCACGAGACAAATCCTCAACTTGCTCAGCAATTGACTCAGCCGTGGGAACTGATCCTTCCCCCTGAATGTCAGGTTCAGGTATTTCTGGAATTTGTTCAGGAACTTCAGGGTTTAGGTCAGTGGTTTCCATGGGTGAGGGAGGATTAAGATTTTGTGGTTGGTCATCAATAGGTGCAGTTGAAGAAGAAGCAAGAGACATATTTGCAATTCGAATTAGCAGATAATTAACAATTCTTTCTGAAATTTTGAGAGTTTTAATTGATGAACAAGGTAAAAGATTAATGGGGGAGAAGAAGTGTATTTATAGAGTGAATTAAGTAGTGCAATTAGAGTAGGAGACGATCAGCTTACCTCAGCACAACATGCAACGGCTAAGAACTCTTGAGAGTCTCCCGGAGAAAAAGAGCCGTTAGGCTTCAGGACACCTTTTCAGAACAGGAACTGTTCCTCCGATGGGACTCTTTTGCAATTTGGATATGGGTAGGAAACTTAGTGGGATTTTATCCTAAACACAAGTTACCTATAGCCTTTATACTCCTAAATTAATTGAATAATTACGAGTACATACCTGTTTTTAACACCATAATTCAGTGTCCTTCCATCATCTGAAATTCTAAGAGCATAAGGGTAACATCATTCAATTTTAGCAACTCTAAATAAGATATGTAGCATGAGAGTATACATTTAAGTATGAAAACTGGACTGAATGATTCATAATGACTTGAATAAAATTCATTTTAAGAGCAATTTTCTTAGCCAATTATGAAGTAAAGCATTGAAGATTTTATGTGAAATTAATCATCCCTAATTCCAATCTATTTCTTTCAAAATCATCTCTACCTAGAGCTTTAGTAAAAATGTCAGCTATTTGCTTTTCAGTAGGACAAAATGCTATGGTAATCAAACCTTTTTCATAATTGTCTCTTAGGAAATGATGTCTTATGTCAATGTGTTTAGTCCTTTTGTGATGCACTGGATTCTTTGTCATATTTATAGCACTAGTGTTATCACAATAAATAGGAACAGTTCCTACATCAACACCAAAATCCTGTAATTGTTGTTTGATCCATAACAATTGTGAACAACATGAAGCGGCTGCCACATATTCAGCCTCAGCAGTAGAAAGTGCCACTGAATTTTGTTTCTTAGTTCCCCAAGAAACCAAACACTCACCAAGAAAATGTGCCATACCTGAGGTGCTTTTTCTATCAACAAGGAAACCTGCATAGTCAGCATCAGTATATCCAACAAGATTAAAATTACCACCTTTTGGATACCAAAGTCCCAAGGGACCTGTTCCTTTCAGATACCTCAATATTCTTTTAACAGCTTTCAAATGAGATTCCTTAGGATCTGATTGGAACCTAGCACACAAACCAACACTGAACACTATATCAGGTCTACTAGCAGTTAGATAAAGTAGAGAACCTATCATGCCCCTATACAATTTTTGATCAACTGATATTCCATGTTCATCAAGATCCAATTTTGTGGCAGTGGCAATAGGTGTGTCAATTCCCTTAGCGTTATCCATATCAAATCTTTTAAGTAATTCCTTAACATACTTTTGTTGATGGATCATAGTTCCATTTGAGGTTTGCTTAATTTGTAAACCCAAAAAGAAGTTGAGTTCACCCATCATGCTCATCTCAAATTCACTCCCCATCAAGTTTGCAAATTCTTTACTTAAATTTTCACAAGTGGCACCAAAAATTATGTCATCTACATAGATTTGAACAATCAAGAGATCCTTACCTTTTTCTTTTAAGAACAAGGTACTATCAATTTTACCTCTCTTGTATCCATGCTGGAGTAGAAATTTTGATAGCCTTTCATACCATGCTCTTGGTGCCTGCTTGAGCCCATACAAGGCCTTGTCCAGCTTGTACACATGTTCAGGGAACTGTTCACTTTCAAAGCCTGGAGGTTGCTTGACATATACTTCTTCTTTCAAGTAACCATTCAGAAATGCACTCTTGACATCCATTTGATGTAGAGTGAAATCCATGTATGAAGCAAAGGCTATAAGAAGTCTTATTGCTTCCAATCTTGCAACTGGAGCAAAAGTCTCATCATAGTCGATGCCCTCCTCTTGTCTGTATCCCTGAACAACTAGTCTGGCCTTATTCCTTGTTACCATGCCATCCTCATCAAGTTTGTTTCTGAAAACCCATTTTGTTCCAATTATGGACCTGTTCCTTGGCTTGGGTTCCAGATGCCAAACTTGACTCCTTTGGAATTGATTCAGCTCTTCCTGCATAGCATTTATCCAATCTGCATCCTTCAGTGCTTCTTTCACATTTTTGGGTTCAACTAGAGATAAGAAAGCACTAAAGGCACATAGATTTTGATTTTTGACTGCGGATCTAGTTTGAATCCCAGCAGTCTTATCTGAGATTATTTGATCCACAGGATGTGACCCTTGATACTTGTAAGGCTTGGGTGTCAATCCATTGTCAGAGGTCCTCTGCTGAGGAACAGTTCCTTCTAGAATAGCATTCCCAGTTTGAAAGGTGGAATCAACACTTGTTCCCCCTGTTTCAGTGCTATTCTTCTCAGTTCTGTCCTGAGGAACAGTTCCTTGCAGTTCACCCCTCATATCCAGAATCTGCATTTGTGGATTAAGTTCAAACTTCAGCATTCCAATTTCTTCATCCTCCTGTACCTGTTCTTGAGTGAGACAGTCAGTTTCATCAAATTTAACATGCATGCTTTCTTCAATTTTCAATGTTTTCTTGTTAAACACCCTATAAGATTTACTATTCAAAGAATAACCAACAAATATTCCCTCATCACTTCTAGGATCAAATTTTCCTAAGGCATCCTTCCCATTGTTATGTATGAAACATTTGCAACCAAAAGTCCTAAGATGGGAAATATTTGGTTTTCTTCCTTTAAGCAACTCATATGGTGTCTTTTCTATTAAAGGTCTTGTCATACATCTATTTATTATGTAGCATGCAGTATTAATGGCCTCAGCCCAGAAGTTCTGTGGAAGATTTCCAGATATCAACATGGTCCTTGCCATTTCTTCCAGAGTCCTATTTTTCCTTTCTACTACACCATTTTGTTGTGGAGTTCTAGGTGAGGAAAAATTATGATTAATGCCATTTTCATTACAAAAATTGGAAAATATATGATTTTCAAATTCTGTTCCATGATCTGACCTAATGGCAACAATATGGTTATCTAGAGTTCTTTGAGCTTTCTTGGCAAAAATTGAAAATGCATTAAATGCTTCTTCTTTAGATGCAAGAAATATAGTCCATGTAAACCTGGAGTAATCATCCACCAATACCATAACATACTTCTTACCTCCACGACTCATTGTTCTCATTGGACCACACAAATCCATATGGACCAGTTCCAAAGGTTTAGTGGTACTTACCTATTTCTTTGATTTGAAGGAGGATTTTACCTGCTTCCCCCTGGCACAAGCTTCACATACCTTTTCATCATTAAATCTGATGTTAGGAAGACCTATCACCAAGTCCTTTGACACAAGTTTGTTCAATTGTGAAAGACTAGCATGTCCTAGTCTTTTGTGCCATAGGAGGGGATCATTTTGCACCACACTTAAGCAGCTCAAGCTTCCATCAGATAATGTCAGCAAGTCTACTTTGTAGATGTTTCCATGTCTGTTTCCCTGCAAAATAACCTCTCCAGAAGCTTGATTAGTCACAGTGCATCCAGTAGATGAGAAATTAACATTATTACCTTTGTCACACAATTGAGATATGCTCAATAAGCAATGCTTCAGTCCATCTACTCGAAATACATTATCTATGCAGTGTGAGTCAGACTTACCTACCTTTCAAATTCCAATAATTTCCCCTTTCTTACCATTACCGAAGGAAACACTTCCTCCTTGGAAGGCTGAGAGTGAAAGGAACAGTTCCTTATGCCCTGTCATATGTCTTGAGCAACCACTGTCCATGTACCATTTGTGGTTTGTCTCCTTCACTCTAGCCTGCAAAAGAAAACTAGGGGTTAATTTTAAGAACCCAAACTAGTTTGGGTTCCTTTCCTTTTGAAAAAGGATGAATCAGATCTCTCTTAGCCCAAAATGGTAAAGGTTTCTTCGTGTGAACATCTCTCCTTTTTACAGAATGTTGAACAGGTTTGTAGGACCTATTCTTTTGTTTCACAGGATTTTGAACAGGTTTTGAAGGACCTGTTCCTCTGGACAGCCATTTTTAAAGATTGACAATTTTCTTTCCGGTGACCAGTGTTCCCACAGTGAGTGCATAGCCAGTTTTCAGGAAATGACAAGTACTTACTCTTTGGATCCCATTTGGATGAACTTTGTGCCTTCATGAATCCAATACCTTTCCTGTTACTGCTATGATTTCTTGCAACCATTCTAGTACTTCAGAAGACTTGTTCCATTCTACAGTTTTTCTTAATTCCATTTTTGTTTTAACCAAGTCTTCTTCTAAAGATCTTATCTTTTCATCTTTTTTACACAATTCATCAACTGTGTTTTTCAGCTTCTCTTCAGCAATGATCTGATGAGAATTAGCAATACCTTTACCTTTTACAACTGTTTTAACATTTTCTAATTCCTGAGCAGTTGTTTCAAGTGTGAGGACCTGTTCCTCAAGCATGCTAATCTTCCTTTCCAGAAAATTATTTTTAATTATTTCCTCTTTGCATTCTGTTTCTAAGCAGTCAACTTTATCATGCAGTTGGTGATTACCATCCCTCAGAGTTTTAAATTCATTTAGCACAATATGAAATACTTTAACCAACTTTTCTCTAGACATGCTTTTTACATCTTCTTTAAGTTTAGAAACAAATACCTCAGGATCCTCTTCATTTTTTGAATCTCCAAGTGCCATTAGAGCAAGATCCTCATCCAGATCATCATCAGTTATTTCGTCTTCACTGTCTTGCCATCCTGCAACCAGCGCTTTGGGATTTCCACTTTTCTTATGGACCTGTTCCCTAGCCTTCTTTCTTTCATCAATGAATTTCTTCCTCCATTCTCCTTCCATGATTGGACATTTGCTGATGTAGTGCTCCGAGCTTCCACATTTGTGGCATTCTCCAGCCTGTTTCATGTTAGTAGACCTACCCTGTCCACTAATTTCCCTTTTCTTATTCAAATATTTCTGAACACTTTTAGCGATAAGGACCAGTTCCTTATCATCAATAATTTTATCACCAACTGTCAAGGCTAGGTTAGGTTCAGTTTTAACTGGTGCTCCTATGTTTTTAACCTTCTTCCTTAGTTCATAAGTCTTTAGATTACCTATAAGCTCATCTAAGGATAAAGTGGTTAAATCTTTACTTTCAATGATAGCACAAGCTTTGATCTCCCAAGAGTCTGGAAGAACCCTAGTTAAAATCTTTTCTACCCTATCTTCCACAGTTAAAACCCTTCCCAAAGAGATAAGTTCAGAGGCAATGGCATTAAATCTAGTATACATTTCAGAGATTGATTCTTCTTCTTTCATTTTAAAGCTTTCATATTCAGCATAAAGAAGTGTACCTCTGGACCTTTTTACCTGACTTGTTCCTTCGTGTGCAACTTGTAGAGCATCCCAAATCTCCTTCGCAGTGGCATACCCTCTTATCCTTGTGCATTCGTCAGGACTAAGTCCACCAACCAGCCACTTCCTTGCCTTAGCATTCTTTTCCCATTGCTTTATGTCTTCAGCATTGCATTCCTTCCTGGTTTTTGGAACATCCTTTCCATCAGCATCTTTCTTCATTGGGATCATGGGACCTTCAGTTACTATGTCCCATAATTCGTAATCTTCTGCTTGAAGGTGATCACGCATCCTCTCTTTCCACCATGAATAGTATTTCCCATTGAAGTAAGGTGCTCTCACCATTGACTGGCCCTCACTGTTCTCTCGTAATGTACTCATCTAATCCTAGGTGTTAGCCTTTTCAAGGATAACCTGCTCTGATACCAATTGTTATTTCCCACGATTACACCACGTTACAGTTTTAAGGACCAGTTCCTTAAAATGTGTTCCTTTACTCTACGATGTGCGGAATAAAAACTGTAAGTAATTGAACACCAGATTTTAGCGTGGAAAAACCCCTAGACACGGGATTAAAAAACCACGACCTACTTCTCAAGTAGGATTTCAACTTCACTATGTAAAAAGACCCACTTGGTTACAAGACTCACTCTTACTAACCTAGGACTAACTCTAATCCTTTAGTGATCTTTCTCACGATCAGTGAAGTTGTGTCAAGTCCACGACTTGAACTACACAGTTTACAACTCGATTTTTGCTTACTACAATTGAACTAAGACTTGAACTGTTACAAAACTCAATCTAAGGAACAGGTTCTTACTTAGTTCTACTGTAGCTAATGATTACACAAATAAGCTAATAATTCTTCTCAGCTTTTGCTCGATGCTCTCTGTATTTGTGTATCACTTCTATGGCTGATAAGCTCCACGTTTTATAGCCAAGAAGTCTTGATGAATAAGAATTCCAAAGCTCCCTTGACTTTGAAACCTAATTTGATTCTACCTTCTAAGATCCGAATCCTTTATCCCTTATCCTTGTGTTTATGCAATCTTTTCATATCCGTTTAGACCTGCATAATTATCAAGATAAACATTAGTATTAGGATAAATAATAATATCTCAATTAAATGATTTTGCATGAATTATCTATTCTGCTTCAGTGATTCAAAGGAACAGGTCCTTTGAATCCGTTCCTCAGTCATCAGTCAAAACTCCAAGCTTTCCAAGCTAACACTTACCCCGGCAGTCCTCTTGACTACATTGACCAGCTCCGAGGTCGATATGTTGAAGTTGTAGTCTTGGATCTAAGGTAGATCCTTTTTTGGGGCCGAAGCGGAGCTTGAGGGATTTCTTTGGTTCATATTGGGTTGAACCTTCCCTCCGAGCCTTTGGCTGACATGCTGCCTTGTCGAGGTATATGGCTCATACCTCCCCTTCGGGTTACTTCGTGGCGCCTCGGCGCGATTTGAAGATTCGCCTCGGTTTCGATGATGATAACCTCGGCTCTTGATTTCAGCCTCCTCCAATCTGATTTTGGAGTAAGTGCACCTATGCAGATCCTCCCACGTTAGGACCTGGTATTGTTGGAGTTCTTTTCACAATTTAGCGGTAGCGTCAGAGTTGCGAATATTGATACCTTTTTCAAATGCCATGATGGCCAAGGTATCGTCCATCCGAGGCAATTCCATGCGTTCGGCGTGGAATCGCTCAAGAAATTCTTTGAGAGGCTCACCGGGCTTTTGTTTTACTTCACATATATCCTCCTTCCTTTGGAGGATCTTTTGTGCCCCGGTGTGCGCCTTGACGAAGGCGCTAAACATTTCCTTAAATGAGGAAATCGACCCCGCCGGTAGACACATATACCAACGTAGAGCCCCCTTCTCTAATGACTCACCGAATTTCTTCAAGAACATCGACTCGAGCTGTATAGCCTTTAAGTCGTTGCTCTTCACCATTGCCATATACTCTCTTATGTGTTCTTTGGGATCGGTGATCCCATCGTATTTCTTCAAGAATATGAGTTTGAAGCCCTTGGGTGTTGGGGCTGGAGCCGCTTCGGGCTTGAAGGGAAGCTCCCTGTATTGATCGATATCGAGGTCGTCTTCCTCCTTTGTTATCCCCGGCACGCCCTCGAGGTGCTTTTCCACGCGTGCCTCGATGCGAGCCTCGATCTCCCTGCTCATTTTTTCAACGTCAACCGAGGACGTTGTCTCAGCCACGGTGGGAACCGTCCCGAAGTATGGCGTGGTAGTTGGATTGTTCCCCGAGCCCCCAGACGTGGCCCCATTGTGAGGTCCCCCTGTTATCGCGCCCGGAGAAACGAAGAGCGGGATGCCTCCACCAAGAGCCGAAGGCTGGGTGCTGTGTGGGGCAGCACTGTTCCTCGCTTCTAACGAAGCGCGAAACTCAGCATTAATGTTCGCTTGCTCATCCTGTCTATTTTGGAGAGCTCTCAGCGTAGTGACAACATAAATCTAAAACTCTTCAGTTGTCATTGGTGAGATGGGCTGCTGGTTCAACGGAACGTCAGCCCGTTCACTATTGTTACCGCCATTGTCAGCCATAACGCTGTTGAATCGTAAGCTTTGATGAAAAACGGACACTACAAGAAATAAGGCCTTTAGCGAAGGGAAATTTGGTCGTTAAAGGCGTAAACCCGGTCGTTATAGACCAATAACGACCGAATAAAATCCGGTCGTCACCGGTCCTTATAGGCTTTCACGTTAAAAGTTTAACGACCGGATCGAGGACCGGTCGTTAAAAAACCTTTAGCGACCGTAAAAATCCAGACGTTGAAACGTTTATTAGCGACCGGTTTCCCTTCGTTAATTCTCTACTAAGATGACTGGGACCCCTCATTTACAACAACAAATCCGGCCGTTATAAGTTTCTTTAGCTGCTAGCTTTCGTTCACCCATTAACTGTTGATGATATCTAAGATCAATAATATAATATTATAATAAATACATACAAGGCGAGAACATACAATATATTCATTTTATTTATACTAAATTTCACAGTTAATTACATAGAATGGAAGCATAACATTACAAAAGTATACCTATCCAAATTACGTATTTTTCAAACTCCTACCATAAAGAAAAAGAAATAGTAGCATGTACAGCTGGAAACATCATTAAACACTTAACAAGATGAAAAATACGTTTCTCTTATGCTTCAAGCCTTCAACTTGTTCTTTAACAATCTTAGTTGCTCCGCACTTTCTTCAATGGACAAGTTCTTCGGACTTCAGATTCCTGATATGTTAACGGAAAAAATTTATGGCAGTTTGATACTTTAGTAACAAAACTCCTAATGTCTTTTCCAGAAATCAAGATTAGCCATAACCAAGCAAACAAAAACTTCTTGGAGCTGGCCATAATTTATTCGCCAAGAGAACTAAACTACACAATTTACTTGACAAAAGTACTCCAAGATCAATGGACATAAAACCAGCAGGTGGAGATTAAGACTAACAAAATAAAAAGAGCAAACCCATCTCCTTCAACATCACAACTTGAAAAATCGTCTTACTGTTATCATCTTCACATTTCAGGCTGCAACATTTTCAGACAACATATTTATGCAAACATTATTGGGTATGTTTATAATGAAGAAAGTAATAATCGATTGAATACCCCTATTCAAGCACAAATCCGAAGAAGATATAACTTTTTTTTCTCCAACCATATTCTTCTAATTGACAACTAAATTTAAGCATCTTCAAATTCTTGTACTATGACGGTAAAAAAATAAAAATTAAAATTAAAAAAATAAAAAATAAAAAATTCGTGTACTATATATATAGGTGGTAGATATGTTGAAACAAATAGATCTCAGAGATTGAGGATTATCAGAATAGCATCAAGATCTCTAGAGGTTTTACAAAGTCATAGATCTCTTGATTAATATTATAAACATAAGAGTAATGAATACACTATGAACTGAAAAACATATCATTCCCTCAAGTGATAGAATCTTGAATATCTCCAAACGAATCTAAAAAACTTTGATTACCTTAAGGAAGACAAAGTAAGTTCCTCTTGAATGTCAATTTGCTTTTTAATATTTTCAATTGCTCCAACTCGATGTACACTATCTTCAAGAAGATTCTTTTTGACTAAAACTTCTTGATCTTTTAACAGGATGAGTTTACGTTTTTAGTAAAACAACTAAACAGATAAATACCAAAATCAACCAGGCACAAAAGATACCATCAAAGAATACACATATCAATATTTATTCGACAGAACTATAGAACTTGAGATTCTTGAAAATGAGCCTTTGATTGAAGTCTATCAAGGTCTCTAATAACTAATGATAAAGGGTACTGATTCACTCAAACATTAAATTATAACATCATCACTGCCCAGTTCATCTTAAAAATATTTCACAAATTTCATTAAACATGAAACTCAAATTTTTAAAATTAAACCAACAAGATAGAGGAAACATAAGTAGTACATGAATAGGCAGGAGTGTCGTTCCTTTCTGCAGAAGCAATGACAACTCAAAAGAAGAGGACAACAAAGAAGAGAGTGCCTACATATTTCAAAAGCTTATGAGGGATATGTAGAATTACATAGCAACACATACCTAGTATGGTCCCAAGATTCCCAACAAGTGGGGTCTGGGGGGTTGGGTGTATGCAGATCTTACCCCTACCTCAAGTGAGATAGAGAGGCTGTTTTTGGAAGATCCTCGGCACGCATGTGATAACCAAAGAAAAATTATTTTCCAATCTGATATCATAGCACACTGTAACAAATAAGCAGAAACCATTAAGAGACCAAAACAAGTATCATGCTACACATCATAATCTTCCAAGGCCAACACCAAGTGAAAAACAAAATGATGATGGGTAGACCTATATCAACAAGAAAAACAAAATGGAACTACTTGTGGTACCTGAAAATGAGGAAGACGTTGTTGCAAACTTGTAGGAAAGATTTTGACCTTGTAGTTAACCTAATGTCACAATTTCAATAATGTAAAAAAGTTGGTGATCTAGTGAGATGGCCTTCATTCAAAATAAATCATAAATGTATTTGCACCGCTACTTTCCAACCATGTTCACTTGTGCTGCTGCTCATAGTAAAGCAGGAAAATAATCAAAGCAATGTTAAATGAATTTTAGTATATACAAGCAACAAAGATATCTTTGAGGTGCACGAAGGCTTATGCCATTATTGTACTAGACTGAGTAGAAGTAGAAGAACAAAAAGAGGCTTCCAGGAGTCCCTTCAGTTATTATCTAAGAACTTCCTCACCAGCTGTTGTAGGGAATGTCACCAAGTAAAAGATAAATAACATGAAAGCCTATATGAATTTCTGAAGACAGCATATTATAGTACTCTATTCTACGTTTTATCTTTAATAGTAGAACCCTCTCTCCAATATTTATTCTTAGCCTTTCCAATTAATAACAGAACTACATTGTTTTCCTTTTTACTGTTATATATTCACAATCATATCTATAAATGAAGATTAAAATTATGATAGAAATTTAAACTCAATATGATCATGTTAGCAAGAGATTTTGGCCGAAGGCACTTCAACTATCTTATACAGGTTTAAAGGAACAAAGTTTAACATAAAGCAAAGTGTATACCATGAGATACTACTCAAAATAGTTAGCTTGAATCATTAACTTTAAGCATGTGTTGTTATTCGCAACACGTAAACAATGGTCTTTAGAATGATTAGAACTCTTACTTCCACAATATCGACCTTGCCAAAACAGAATTTAGCAAGTACATTCTAATGAATTCATCAGCTCTCTTTGATATACAAGATAATGAAAAATACTTTTCAAGTTTCAATACTAGGGGTCCTTGCACATTCAGGTTGTGTTCTTTAATTTAACTTGCACAAAAAACTAGTTCAATCCATTTTAGAAAATTTTTGAAATGACTTATTATCTGATAATCCATTGAATGAACAAAAGATGGTGTGCTTAACCAACTCCAGTAGAACCATTTCTTCAAATAATGATAAATGTCTTATTGAAACAACTGTAAATAGCGATCAAAATTTTTAATTTTTTCAAATCTTTCTCTCAGTATGATAGCCTCAATAATGGAGCCTAGATACATTTTAAGTAATTTCTGCATTACTGCACAAAAATACTCAAGACGTCTTACACAAGATGACATATGACCTCATCTTCTTTGACACTCTTGTTGTTTTGTGTATAAGAATGTTCAAGTCCTCATATTCAACCTTATTCTTTTAGTTCTACATATACTAGTGCTTTGTGTAGTTCCTTAATCATCTTCTTTTTTGTTTTGCTCTTAATCTGATGCATTAAGCGCAGCCAAAACATACTACTTATACATTATTTTTAATTTGCAACGGCATCATTAAAGTAAATAGCGTTGGTAATAATCAAAATACACTTCTTCTATTAAGTGAGCTTCCAAATTACTTTACCAAAAGCTAAGTAGTTTCGAAGAAAACACCCAATTAAAGATAGATCACTAGAACAATAAAAGAATACCCAATTCCACACTAACAACTCAAATTTTAAAAACTAATTGGAAGAAATTTACCTTGACGAGAAAGAGAACGAAACCCTTAGACGAAAGTGGAAGAACGAAACCCTAGCCAGTGACATTGAGAAACAAGACCTAAATCCTATGATCTGTGGCAATTAGAGGTCAAGTCCTTGATTCTTCACACTCTGCCCTATAGTTGCATAGTGTTATTGTAGGTTGTTTTCTTATCAACAGAAGACGTGAGGGTGTTCTTTTTCTACGGAGCAGAGGGTGCGTGGGTAGTGGGCTGCAAAATGAAATAAAAAGAGGGAAAAGTAGCGCCTTTTTGAGGAGTAATTATTTGTAAATCTAACCACCGGATAAAAAACTTTTAGTGTCCGGATATTTACCCCCTCGCTAATACAGCGGTAAAAATCAACTTCAACGACCGGAAAACACTGTGGCCACTAAAAGTACACATATAACAACCGGTTTCCCGTCCCTTCGTTAATAAGTGGTCGTAAAAGGTCTATTTTCTTGTAGTGGGACGTGAAACTTTGGAACAAAGCGTTACTACTTATATCCCCACGGTGGGCGCCAATTTGTATGGGCCTAAATCAGTTTAGGAGTACAAATCGAATTTGGATTCGAATATAAGCAATTCTTCGTATCAAAGTTGAACAAACACACGAAAAAGATATAAATGCGGAAAAATAGCTGTATTTTTATATATGATTGTGAGTACAAATTTGGGAAGAGTTTCAGTACAAATTTCTGAATGCCTATGATAGAAAATGATCTACTATTTATAGGCCTAAAGGCCTTGCCCACGTTCTCCACCATCAGCTAGTGCATCTTCCCACGATCTGGTCATTAAATGGAGGAGTTAGTGGGGGCAAAGTAGTGGGCTGCAAAGCCGCTGGAACCGAGGTGGTTACCGAAGCCTGGTCACAAGGCTTCGGCAATTTGACCTTGCTGTTCGGATAAGAGGACGTGTCACCGAAGCTCGGTGTTCAATCCGCCTTCGGTAGCAGCGTTAGAACATGACTTCGGTGACTTAGTCGCGGGTTTAACCATTTCTCTTCTGAGCGTCGGCTCCCTTTCTCTTCGATTCACCATTTCGAGGTTCTGACCGAGCACGTCAATTTTCACCCAATACATAGACGATATATATATATATATATATATATATATATATATATATATATATATATATATATATATATATATATATATATATATATATATATATATATATATATATATATATGTGAGGAGAGTGGTGACCATTTATATATACTATGACATCGTTTGTTTACAAATGTATTAATTTGGTGTATATTGATCCATGACAGTAAAAAGTAAAAGCTATTGAAGAGTAAAAGGAGAGAATTGACATCCTCTTTTTGTTATTATCCCAATTTAATAAACTAATTTCATTATTTATTTCTCTTTATTACCGGTGATAGTGACTAGTTGATTTGTTGTAGTAGTTCTTCCTGTAACCACGCGTATATCGCTTTTGCTCTTCTAGCAAATACCAAGAAAATTGTTGGGTATACAAGCGGCATTAGGGATTCTTCTAGTTGAGGAAAAGATAACTTCATGCAAGTATATTAATTGAGCAGTTGAAGTTGGTGGTTTCTGGTGAATCTTTTTTATTAGGTTGTGGCCGTAGAGCCATGTTCCTATTTCTAAAACAAAGAAATGTTTTTTTTTCCCTCTAAACTATGATTTGGCTTCAAATTTATTGTAATTACCTATATTTAATTTGGAGGCCTACCTTCTGCTATTCATATCAGATATCTTATCTCACAAAAAAAGCGTCAACTGTGTATATTGAACACGCATTTAATCATATGCCATGTAGCAGGTATTACTACCAATTATTGAAAGGCTTTGGACCTGCACCGTTATGAACGATTAGACGTAAAGTAGGAAACAAAATATACTTACACTTGTATAATCCTTTACCTAATGAAATAAAATAAAATAAACTAAAAGAACTCTTAAGAGATATAGAAAGAGAATCTCAATAAACACAAAAATATGATTAAGTGCTTATTTATAAATTTTCGTATGTTTTTAGACACTACCATCCATTTTATTTTTCTTTAATAAATCAAGAGTTCTCTTCTTTTTTTCGGAATTAAGAAGTTCAAAGTTAAGCAACTGCTCAAAAGATGGGAAACAGGTAAAAGAATATAAGAATTATAGCTAGTAATTAGTGGACTTTAGGCCTTCAACTTTGGTTTTGTAAAACAGCTGATTGCATGATCTGAATTGGCTTACTAGCTAATTGATTGTGGCTTAATAAGTTTTAAGTTTAGGTTTAGTTGGTAGGCCTTATGTAGGAATATTATAGTAAATATAGCCAATTAAGCTAAAAAAATGAAATTAAAAATGTTGCTTCTAGGGTTTGATCTCCGAAACCCAGAATCAAATTAGAAGGGGTTCACCAGCTCGCCTGCTTACTCTTTTATTATGTTGGCTTCATCCTTTTACATATAACCAAATTTTCTGTTTTTGCTTATTACAATTATATACCTACTTAGCAAATATGTTCGATTCAGTGGTGTCGGACAACACCAGTATGTTAGGTGTAAATCCACCCCTGAATATATTAGTGTTAGTGCGTGCAGAACTGTGTAATAGTACTAGTGATGAAGATTGAAGAGAAATAATATCTTAATTCTATATATGTATGAAAACTAAACCAAGAAGCAGCATACTTACAGAAAAAGATAAGAACATATACGGTTGATGATGCGTTTACGCAATAATCTCCTACACTGTAAACTACAAGGTAAGTCATTTGACTCTATCATAAATCTGTGAAAAGAGAATAATAAATTAATAATTCTAAACAACAAACTGGTTCACTTTCCTCTCACCTTCCGTGACCAAACCCAAAAACAAGGAGGAAAATTTACTTCGACAAGCAACTCGTCAGGACATATGGAAATGGTGCCACTAGAGTAAAGGAAATTCCTAACTTCAGCTTCAAAAACAGAGAGCATGCATGTGGTGTTTTTTTTAAGAGCGTGCATGTGGTTGGTCGTGTTGTTCGCTACCAAACATAATTAAAGTTATGATTTCTAAATAAAGGTGACCCAAAATTTGAAGACGTCGGGCACCACTAAATTTAACATAAATATATCAATATATAAAAGTGTCGATTACTATATATATCTAATTTTTGAGGTATTTATACTTAAAGTCAATTTTTGTTAATTTTGGGTGAGATGTAACACGCACATGAGACGATGATAAATCCAATAGTGACTTACAACTTCAATTATAGATTTATAGTATATATTCCCACTATCCCATTTAGGTGTCTATCTTTCTTTTTTAGTTCGTTCCAAAAAGAGTGCCTCTTTTTATATTTAGTAACTCTTCAATTCCAAAATTTGTTTTGGACCACAAGATTTAAAGGTCTGACCCGCATTACACGCACATTTAATTTTAAACCACATAATTTAAAATTATTTCTTATTTTCATAAACTTCGTACACTGTTAAATTGAGACACTTAAAATGAGTCAGAGAGAGTAGTTAAAATAAATTAAGTAGCACGAGTAAACACTATAATATTCTACGTATATCAACTAATAAATCTTTGAATCTCTGGAGAGTATTTACAAATGAAAACAATAATACTGTGGCAAGAAGGAGAAATAGAAGCAGAAGTGAAAGATAATATTTATCTATTTTCGGCACTTCATGGGTAGGCATTACTACTAAACATTTGAAGATATGACCAACTTCGGTTGATACATTTAACCAGATTCAGAAAAATAAAATTTCATCTTCTCTGAATCTCATCTCTACTCAAGTCTTGAATACACATCAAACAACAGTGTTAGACCATACTTGCGAGTACGTTTAACTTTTTCAGCTGATCTTGTATTGAAGGTTCAGGTTCATATCCTCTCCTCACTCTTAGAAAACTTGGGTCATGCAATGAGATAATTTCACAGATGGTTACTTAGCTTTTTTTACTTGTCATTGAACCATTATTGTCGTACGCAGTATTTTTATGACGGTGGGCGTGAGGCGAGGCGTTTTATCTGATACGGACGAAGCAAAAGCCCCAAGGCGCTGGAACAAAAACCTCATGGATCTTTATTTTTTAATAATTTATAAATTAATATAAAAAAAATAAATAAATAAACAAAGCATAAATCACCAAAAAGGGTTAAATTATAGAGAAATAATAGGAAATATACATATAAAACTTCTTCATCTTAGAAATTTTGTTTAAAAATATCAATCATAATACATTAATTTCTAATTGGAAACAAAATGGATAGTATAATCTATAAGCAATCAGTTAAATTATTTTCATTCTTTTTGGCCTGTAATTAGAGATTTAAAAGCGCCGAACCAATTCAAAAATAGATTCGTGGAGAAAGACATCAAGTATCAACTGTAGAAGGAAAGAGATTCATCCTTTTCGAAACATTATAGCAGTTAGAGCATAAAAACAGATAATAAAATAAAATTTTGACGCTAAATTTGAATAGATGGGCTTTGAAAGATAGTAAATAAGATTCTTCTTAATTAATTTTGTGGAGTACTAGATTAACTTTTGAGAATTAAAGATTTTATTTAGCATTTTTAATTTTAATTTGAAAAGTTATATGGACTTACGCCCCATACGCTAAGGCTCGCCTCACGTCTTGGCTTACGCCTCAACCTATGGGGCTTACGCCTTTGAGTACTTTCGCCTAGCCGGATAGGGATGCTTTTGCTACGCCCTGCCCCCAGGCTCGCCCCACGAAAGCCTTTTAAAACACTGGTCATACGAAATGTCCACTACTAAAAAAACAGGCGTTTCCCACCGCAAATTTCAAACCGACTTTCTTCGAAGAAGCTATCCGGCCGACGCGGTCGAATAAATAAAAATATTTTTTAATAATAAATTAAAACTGTAAAGTGTTCAACCGCCGCGGTCGAACAGTATTAAAATAAAATTTTCTTTTTTGTTATCCCACCGCCGCGTCGAAAAATATTAAATTAATTTTTTTTCCTTTATCCGACCGCGTCGGTCGAACAAAAAGAAAGAGAAACGGGAACAGGCCCCATTCTTTCCCATTCTCTTTCTTCTTCTTTCTTTCACTTTCCCTAAACCCATCTTCCCCAACCCGTCCCCTACACCCAAATCTCACCAAATCACTTATTTTTTTCCAATTAACCACTAAATCTTCGGCCACTAATCCTTTTAGGTTAAATATTTGTTAAAATTTTTATATTTTCCATTTCTTTCATCCCAAAATATACAAACCCTAACCCTTTTTTTTTACAGATCCGGCGAGATAATACCGGACCCGCACTGAGCAGTTACCACTTCGCAGGTTTTTCTTTTAATTTTTGTATTTATGTTTTTATGAAAGTTTTAAGTTTTAAATTTTAAGTTGGTATATAAAATGAACATTGATATATGAGTAATGAAAGTTGTAAGTTGGTATATAATAGTTGTAAATTTTCATGACAACTTGTTGGATTAGTTGTAAATTGTTGTTTTGGATTTTGACAGAAAATGGAGAAAATGGAGTTGTTAGAGCGTTTGAATTAGTTGTAAATTGTTGTTTTGGGTTTTGGTTAGCCTTTGGAGTTGTTATGGAAAGTTGAATTGTTAACTTTGTAGGCGAAAATTGATAACGAGAAAGAGAAGAAATGATGGGGATATTGTTGGGGTTAATATTATTGTTTAATTGAAATAAAAAATTAGATACATTGAAAAGTATAGCATATAGTCTTGGTGTTGGGGTTGATATTGTTAGATAATTTGAACTTTGTTGTTGTATCAAAGAGAAGTATAATGTAGATATTAAAATAGGATTAATAGTTGTTATGATGTGCTTTGTTGAACTAGCTTATAGTTAGAGAGTTAAGTACATAAGGAGAAAGTTAGGTTCTTATTTTCTACTAAATTGCTTAAGTTTGAATCTTTTAATCATTAGCTATAAGTAATATAGTAGTTACACAACTTCAAATATCTTAATTATTTTCGTAAATTGATTTGAATGAAATAAAGTTTAAATGATAATCTTAGAGAACAAATTAGTTAGTTATATAAAAATAATTATCTTAGATATAATACTACTAATACTAGTAAGCTGTACACTAGTGAACGAGAAGTGCTATTAATTCCTAAACGATAATCCTAGAGAATAAATTAGTGAATAATATAAAAGTAATTGACTTAGATATAAAAGTAATATAAATGTACTTAATATTTTTCAAATTGGTAGTGTTTTAGAATAAATTATTTTTTAGTAATTAGTAAAGAAGAAGAGAATAGCAAAAAATTGATGAAGTATTTTTAACTATTTGTTTAGAATGAAATATTTATTTTACAAAGGGACAAATATAGAACTTTCTCGTAGCATAAATTGTAAGTAAATGAACTACTATCACACTTAACAATAACTTAAGAGATATTAGCTTTAAGTAATATAGTAGTTAGACAATTTAAAATGTCTTAATTATTTTCGTAAATTCATTTAAATGAAATAAGTTATTTTTACATATTCATTGTTTAATCTTTTATTCTAGTTCATTTGATTCTTGAGAAGTGTTACTAATTACTAAATGATAATCTTAGAGAATATATTAGATAGTAATATAAAAGTAATTGACTTAGAAAATTATACAATTATTTAATATTATGAAAATTGGTAGAGTATCAAAGTAATTTTCTTTTAATCTTTTCAATTGAATATGTTTCTCAAACTTGCAATATTTGTGTAGATATGGATTATGGAAGCCGTAGTTGGATGTATAATAGAAATAATCCCGGGCGGCGGGGGATGAGGGAAGAATTTGCTATAGATGTTGCAGAATTTATTGCTAAGGCAAAAACACATGATGATTTTATAAGGAATGGCCAGATTAAGTGTCCTTGTGTGAAATGTAAGTGCACAAAAGGAAAGAATTTGGATGAAGTAGAAATGCATCTTTATGAGAAGGGTTTTATGCCAAAGTATTTTGTTTGAGTTTATCATAGAGAGTCTCGTGAGATGCGCAGTAATGTTAATTTTCAAAATGTTTGTGGTGGTGGGAGTGGTCAATTTGTGGATACTGATCTTGATAATTATCGAATGAACGATATGGTTTATGATGCCTTTGGGATGTACCCGGATGAGCCATCGTAACCGGGTACATCGCAGCCAATTGTTGAGCACGTTCCCAATGATGAGGCAAAGCTCTTCTATAAACGGTTGGAGGAAGCTAGTCGTCCATTGTATGAAGGCTCGGTGCATTCCAAGTTGTCAGCTGCTGTTAGATTGTTAAGTATTAAATCTGATTTTAGTATATCTCAAGCAGCCATGGATTCCATCATTGGCCTTATGAATGAACTCAATCCGACCAGCATGGCATTACCAACTGATTATTACCACACTAAGAAGTTGGTTTCCATGTTAGGCCTTTCTGCACATAGAATTCATTGTTGTGTCAACAGTTGCATGTTGTTTTATAAGGATTATGCAGAACGAGAGACTTGTAAATTCTGTGAGGCGCCTCGTTACAAGCCGGTTCTAAATGCTAAAAAGAAGCCAATCCATGTTAAGTCGATGCATTACTTACCCCTTATACCTAGGTTAAAGAGGTTATATGCGTTGATGAGCTCTGCACCTCATATGAGATGGCACCATGATCGTACAAAGCAGCCGGGCATTCTAAGCCATCCGTCAGATGGTGAGGCATGGAAACACTTTGATCAGGTGTATCCGGCATTTGCTAGTGAACCAAGAAACATAAGGTTGGGTCTATGTTCAGATGGATTCACTTCTTTGGATGTCTCGTCTATACCCTATTCTTGTTGGCCCGTATTTGTCACTCCGTACAATCTTCCGCCCGAAATGTGCATGACTAGTACTTATCTGTATTTGAATTGCATAATCCCGGGTCCACATAACCCGAAAGCCTCGATTGATGTATTTTTGCAGCCTTTGATTGATGAGTTAAAGTTACTGTGGTATGAAGGTGTGGAAACATATGATATATCAACGAAACAGAACTTTCAACTGTGTGTTTCTTTGATGTGGACTATAAATGACTTTCCAGCTTATGGAATGTTGTCTGGGTGGTCCACTGCAGGTAAGCTCTCTTGCCCTTATTGTATGGAAGATACAAAAGCCTTCACTTTGAAAAATGGCGGTAAGAACACATGGTTCGACTGTTGTCATCGATTCTTGCGAATGGACCATCCTTTTAGGAATAACACTAGTACATTTATGAAGAATCAGGTTGATTTTGAGGAGCCTCAGCGAAGGCTGTCAGGAGTAGAAATATGCGATAGGGTTAAGTGTACTCTAAGGTAACTGACCAGCGGCCATTTAAAGCACCTGGTTATGGTATTGATCATAATTGGACTAAACAAAGTATCTTGTTGGAGTTGCCTTATTGGAAGGATAATCTTCTTCGACATAATCTGGATCCCATGCATATTAAGAAGAATTTTTTTGAGGCTGTCTTTAATACTGTGATGGATGTCAGGAACAAGACAAAGGATAACGTGAAGGCCAGGTTGGACCTTCAGGAACTTTGTAGGCGACCTGAGTTACACGTATCTCAAGTAGGCAACACGATTTGGCTGCCCACGGCTAGTTACACATTCGGATTAGATGAGAGAAGAATAATTTGTGAATGGGTAAATAATTTGAGGATGCCTGATGGATATGCGTCAAACCTAGAAAGGTGTGTTGATATGACAGATGGTAAGTTGGCTCACATAAAAAGCCACGACTGTCACATCTTCATGGAAAACTTGCTCCCAATTGCATTCAATGGCTTACCTGATAAAGTTTTGAAACCCCTCACAGAGACGAGCCTATTTTTTAAGGAGCTGTGTTTTAAGACATTGAAGGAAGAGAATCTTAAGTCTTTGGAAAGTAACTTTCCTGTTGTCGCGACTAAGTTGACAAAAATCTTTCCCCCTGGGTTCTTTAATGTAATGGAGCATCTTCCAATTCACCTCGCGGAAGAGGCACAACTGGGAGGCCCGGTGCACTGTAGATAGATGTACCCTTTCGAGAGGTAAGGTTCATTCTATTACTCAGTAGCTTTGTTTTTTAATTCATCTTAAGTAAATTAATTATCACAATGATTTTGCAGAATTATTGGCAAGTGTAAGCGGGACGTGAAAAACAGGAACCAAATTGAGGGGTCAATATGTGAGGCATATCTGACTAGAGAAACTTCTCATTTCTGTTCATATTATTTCGATCAGAATGTGCCATGTTTGCGGAACAGGCTGGATCGGCATGATGTCGGAGACAACAATGATCCGAATTACCCACCATTTTATATATTCAATCAACTTGGGAGAGGAAAGTTAACGACTGAAGTATGCAAGTTCACTGACCGGGACAGAAAAGCAGCTACAGCACATGTGTTGTTGAATTGTCCCGAGGTCACGCCTTTTTACAAATATGATTTATTTTGCATTTACGTTATTCAAGTTTCATCATTATTCTAACTAATGAGAATTTCTTTGGCGCATCATCCAGTCACTTTGTTGGTGTATTTGGTGCTGATGTTGTTTATGAAAAGTTTTCAGATTGGTTTAGAGAATTTGTAAGTCTTATATAAACAAATACTTAAGTTTTTTCCAACTATATATGTATATATGTGTATATATATTAATGTGTACAACTACATTGAATTTGTATATAGGTACTCAATCCAGATAATGGCATAAACTTCTCATTGTTGCGTGATATATCTCACGGGCCGTATTATAAAAACAAGAGGATGTCTAAGTACTTCGTTAATGGGTACAAGTTTCATATTAAAACATGGGCTGAGGGGAAGAAAACTAACAACAGTGGTGTCTGTGTGAAAGGTGGTACTGGTGAGCAGGATGTAGACTTTGATTACTATGGTATGATTGAGGATATTTTAGAGGTAGATTTTACAGTATGTTGGCCTCGTAAAAGATTTATCTGTCATAAACTTCTCAGTGTTGTGTGATATATCTCACGGGTCGTATTATAAATACAAGAGGATGTCTAAGTACTTTGTTAATGGGTACAAGTTTCATATTAAAACATGGGTTGAGGGGAAGAAAACTAACAACAGCGCGGTGTGTGTGTGTGTGAAAGGTGGTACTGGTGAGCAGGATGTAAACTTTGATGACTATGGTGTGATTGAGGATATTTTAGATGTAGAGATTACAATAGGTTGGCCTCGTAAAAGATTGGTGCTTTTTCGGTGCAAGTGGTTTGATCCGAGTCCCAGAGGTATGAGGGTAGACCCATGTTCTAAAGTAGTTGAGGTTAATCACAGAAGGTCATATGGACATTATGATCCTTTCATCATTGCCCAGAATGTGAAGCAAGTGTGGTACATTCCTTATCCACCTACAAAGAACAAAGCCAAATCCAAAGCCAAGGCCAGTTGGTGGGCTGTTCTAAAAGACAAGCCGGTGGGAAGAGTTGAAGTAGATGATGTATTAGATGTTGCATATCAAAATGAGGTTTCAATCGTTCCCTTGATTGCGGATATTGAATTAGCCGACCTGTTGCAACATAGTGAAGGCATCTATGAACAGTTTGATGAATTGGTGGTTAGACGTAGACAAAACACGACTAATTTTGGAGAAGGAACATCTAGGGCAAATGAGGAAGATGAATATATGGATGATGTTGAAACAACCGAGGAAAAATTTGTCGATGACGATGAGGAAAGCGAGGAAGAAGAAATAGCCGATGATCTTGACACGAATGATGATGACTGACATGTTCGTAGTAAGCCGGTTGCCATGTTACCACAGTTAGTAGCACTACTTTATAAATGTACTCCGTTCTAAATTTATATTTTGTTTTCATTGTGCTAATTTATTGTGCTTATTTTACAGATATGGCATCTACGGGGAAGGGTAAGCGGAAAAAAAGGGGTCAAAGTACCTCTTCTGCTTCTGGTCATGTTACTCCTCCCGCTTCTGTACCTCATATGCTTCCTACATCTCCTCCGTCGACATATGATCCTGAATTTTTCACTCCACCCGGATTTTTTCCCTCGGGCATGCCATATCCTACATCGTCCGGTTATGTTGTTCGTCCGCATGGCTGCCCAAGTTCTTCCATGCCTTCTGGATCTTCCAGTCCATCTCCGTCCCCTTCATCATATACTCCTTCGGGATCTACTGTACCACCTTCTGAGAAATTTAGTTGTACTGTACCACCCAGACTATACCATATTGGCATGCGAGCTCGCCCTATTACATTGGTGAAGCAGGATCACATGACGGAGGCTTGGTGATTATTTATCCTGAGGGTAATGAAGGGTAAGTATTATTTTTGTAAGTTTTTAACTATTTAATTTTGTTTTGAAGTTTAATTTTTAGTATATTTATTCACTCTGAAAAAAAAATTTATCTACTTTTACTCCATCACACGTGGCTACGCTCATAGTCACAACATGCATAAGATCTAGCTGGACTGATGCGTGGCCATCTTGGGGTATGGTACCTTTCCCGGTAAAGCTGAACATGTTTGAAGATTTTAAGGTAATAAATATGCATGAGATTTATTAATAATTTAGTTAAGTTTTACTTATGTTTAAATCTAATATTTTTAATTATTTCAGACAAAGTGTAAGTGGCATGTTGCCTTTGATAGCGTTATCCGAAGCAATTTCCTCAAAAAAAGCGGTGATCTAGTCAAGAGCTCCATATATACTTGTCGGGATAGAGGACAGAAGCCCGAGTCGATATTTGAGCCTCAGTAGCTACAATTTGATGAAATACTGGGAGAGTGATGAATTCAAGAAGAGGAGCGCCCAAGGAAAGGCAGCGCGAGCCTCCGAAAAGGGTGGATCGCTGCACACTGGGGGCTCAGTTAGTTGCGTGACTCAGCGGATGCTATTAGTAAAGATCTTTAATTTATATATATTGTTTTTAATGTAAGTCTCGTTAATTTTCTATCTAACTTGTCCTCTTCTAATATTTGTAGGAAAAGAAAGAAGGGCGGACAATACCTCAGCCCGAAATATTTAAGACTAGACATATCTACACGAACAAAAAAGGGGAAGAAGTCTGGGTCGAGCCGCGCGCTAAAGAGTTATGGGTAAGTTATTAAATTCAAACTTCTTTGTATAATCCTTCAATATTTATACATCTAATTTTTATTATTAAGTTTTTTTCAGGAAAAGACTTCAGCGGCTTATGAAGCAAGGTTGGCAAGTCAAGCATCCGAGTGTGGAAGCAGTACCCTAGCTCCAATGACCCTTGAGGAGGAAACCACACTATGGTTGGAGGTGAATGGAGGGGTAAAGAAGGGATGTGCTTATGGTCTTGGTTCGCAGTATGCCTCGGATCGTCTAAATCCAGGTTTGTTTGGCTCTTACATTCCTACTAGCTCAGTTAATCCATCCGTGGAAGCTCGACTGTTCAATGAAATTGAAGAGCTTAAGAGAAAGAGCGAAGAAGAACGTTTGCGCAATGAGGCAAATATGAATGCCATGCGGGAAATGATGCAAAACTGGATGGCTAGTCATTCTGAGAAGGGAAAGAAAAAATATCAAGGGCAAGAGCAAGAGGAGTAGGAGGAGTGGGGGGAAAGGTAAGACCAAACGTCGATACAGATCGTCGTCTGAGTCTGGATCCGAGTCTAGCTCTGAGGCAACCGAGTAGTATAATGGATTGTTCATGATGTTAGACATGTGTTAGACTTGTGGATAGGTTTTGTTAAGCTTCTTTGATAATTGTAAGACTTGTAGTTGATTTGTTTGACTTGTTTAATCGTTGTGAAGTCTTGAAATTATGTATTTTGTTAGACTTTTAGTTTAAAGTCAAGTTTAGACTAATATTAAGGCTTGGTGAAGCCGATTGTTTATATGGTGCTGGTATTTTCTGCGTTTACAGGTGGTGTAGCTCTAATTACAGCTTTTATGCAGGTTTTACACAGAATTTCGACCGAAATTTCGACCGACTCGGTCGAAAATTTGAAATTTTTTTTTCCAGAAATTCATCTGTTTGACCGAACAGTTGAATATTTATTTTTCCATAAATTCATGTTCCACCGATCTCCCACCGAATGTCGGTCGAACGTTCAACCGAAGCGGTCAAACAGACTTCTCCGACCACCAAATCTTCGACCACCTGTTTTGGTCGATCATCGGTCGGACAACCGACCTATATCCGATCATTTTTGGCGGTCGAAAAACCCCTGATTTTTAGTATTAGTCACTCCACTTTGCTTCAGCATCGAAAAAAAATAAACACCACCAAAATTTGTAGTGTGACAATTAAGATGTCTCCACTCTTAATCAGAAGTTTTTGGTTCGAGCCCTGAAAAAAAACATGGAAGAAAGCCTTTCCCCAGAAATAGGCCTTACACGCCTTGAATCCGGATTAGTCGGGGCTCCTTGAGCCCTGCACGCTTGAGGGGCTCCAAGGCAATTAACAGACACCAGGTGAGAAATATATATATATATATATATATATATATATATATATATATATATATATTTCCTTCTAGCTTACTTTCAATAGTACTTCAGCAAAAGTTGACCGGTTTTTTTATTACTATAATAAATTGAGTTACCTTTGTAATATTACGTTAAAATTAATCATCATCTTCGCCGTCTTCAATCTTGTTAGCTTGAATAAGCTTGGAGTTTTGACTGATGACTGAGGAACGGATTCAAAGGACCTGTTCCTTTGAATCACTGTAGCAGAATAGATAATTCATGCAAAATCGTTTAATTGAGATATTATTATTTATCCTAGAACTGACGTATATCTTGATAATTATGCAGGTCTAAACGGATACGAAAAGATAGCACAAACTAAAGGATAAGGATAGGAGATCCGGTTTCTCAAGTGTAGAATCCAATTAGGACTCAAACTCAAGGGAGCTGCGGAGTTCTAATTGCTCAAGACTTCTTGGCTGCTGGAGCTATAAAACGTGGAGCATATCAGCCATAGAAGTGTACACAAATACAGAGAGCATCGAGCAAAAGCTGAGAAGAATTATTAGCTTATTTGTGTAATCAGTTAGCTACAGTAAAACTAAGTGAGAACCTGTTCCTTAGATTGAATCTTGTAAAAGTTCGAGTCTTAGTTCAAGTGTAGTAAGCAAAATCGAGTTGTAAACTTTCTGGTTCAAGTCGTGGACTTGACACAACTTCACTGATCGTGAGAAAGATCACTAAAGGATTAGAGTTAGTCCTAGGTTAGTAAGAGTGAGTCTTGTAACCAAGTGGGTCTTTTTACATAGTGAAGTTGAAATCCTATTTGAGAAGTAGGTCGTGGTTTTTTGATCCCATCTCTAGGGATTTTTCCACGCTAATATCTGGTGTTCAATTACTTACAGTTTTAATTCCGCACATCGTAGAGTAAAGGAACACATTTTAAGGAACTGGTCCTTAAAACAGTAAAGTGGTGTAATCGTGGGAAATAACAGTTGGTATCAGAGCGGGTTATCCTTGAAAAGGCTAACACCTAGGATTAGATGAGTACATCACGAGAGAACAGTGAGGGCCAGTCAATGGTTAGAGCACCTTATTTCAATGGGAAATACTATTCATGGTGGAAAGAGAGGATGCGCGATCACCTTCAAGCAGAATACTATGAATTGTGGGACATAGTAACTGAAGATCTCATGATCCCAATGAAGAAGGATGCTGATGGGAAGGATGTTCCCAAAACCAGGAAGGAATGCAATGCTGAAGACATAAAGCAATGGGAAAAGAATGCAAAGGCAAGGAAGTGGTTGGTTGGTGGACTTAGTCCTGACGAATGCACTAGGATCAGAGGGTATGCCACTGCAAAGGAGATTTGGGATGCTCTACAAGTTGCACACGAAGGAACAAGTCAGGTAAAAAGGTCCAGAGGTACACTTCTTTATGCTGAATATGAAAGCTTTAAAATGAAAGAAGAAGAATCAATCTCTGAAATGTATACTAGATTTAATGCCATTGCTTCTGAACTTATCTCTTTGGGAAGGGTTTTAACTGTGGAAGATAGGGTAGAAAAGATTTTAACTAGGGTTCTTCCAGATTCTTGGGAGATCAAAGCTTGTGCTATCATTGAAAGTAAAGATTTAACCACTTTATCCTTAGATGAGCTTATAGGCAATCTAAAGACTTATGAACTGAGGAAAAAGGTTAAAAACATAGGAGTACCAGTTAAAACTGAACCTAACCTAGCCTTGACTGCTGGTGATAAAATCATTGATGATAAGGAACTGGTCCTTATCGCTAAAAGTGTTCAGAAATATTTGAATAAGAAATAGGAAATTAGTGGACAGGGTAGGTCTACTAACATGAAACAGGCTGGAGAATGCCACAAATGTGGAAGCTCGGAGCACTACATCAGCAAATGTCCAATTATGGAAGGAGAATGGAGGAAGAAATTCATTGATGAAAGGAAGAAGGCTAGGGAACAGGTCCATAAGAGAAGTGGAAATCCCAAAGCGCTGGTCGCAGCATGGCAAGACAGTGAAGATGAAATAACTGATGACGATCTGGATGAGGATCTTGCTCTAATGGCACTTGGAGATTCAGAAAATGAAGAGGATCCTGAGGTATTTGTTTCTAAACTTAAAGAAGATGTAAAAAGCATGTCTAGAGAAAAGTTGGTTAAAGTATTCCATATTGTGCTAAATGAATTTAAAACTCTAAGGGATGATAATCACTAACTGCATGATAAAGTTGACTGTTTAGAAACAGAATGCAAAGAGGAAATAGTTAAAAATGATTTTCTGGAAAGGAAGATTAGCATGCTTGAGGAACAGGTCCTCACACTTGAAACAACTGCTCAGGAATTAGAAAATGATAAAACAATTGTAAAAGGTAAAGGCATTGCTAATTCTCATCAGATCATTGCTAAAGAGAAACTGAAAGACACAGTTGATGAACTGTGTAAGAAAGATGAAAAGATAAGATCTTTAGAAGAAGACTTGGTTAAAACAAAAATAGAATTAAGAAATACTGTAGAATGGAACAAGTCTTCTGAAGCACTAGAATGGTTACAGGAAAATCATAGTAGTAACAGGAAAGGTATTGGATTCATGAAAACACAGAGTTCATCCAAATGGAATCCAAAGAGTAAGTACTTATTATTTCCTGAAAACTGGCTATGCACTCACTGTGGGAACACTGGTCACCGAAAAGAAAATTGTCAATCTTTAAAAAGGGCTGCCCAGAGAAACAGGTCCTATAAACATGTTCAAAATCCTGTGAAACAGAAGAATAGGTCCTACAAACTTGTTCAACATTCTGTAAAAAAGGAAAATGTTCACACAAAGAAACCATTACCATTCTGGGCTAGGAGAGATCTGATTCATCCTTTTTCAAAAGGAAAGGAACCCAAACTAATTTGGGTTCTTAAAATTAACCCCTAGTTTTCTTTTGCAGGCTAGAGTGAAGGAGATAAACCACAAATGGTACATGGACAGTGGTTGCTCAAGACATATGACAGGGCATAAGGAACTGTTCCTTTCACTCTCAGCCTTCCAAGGAGGAAATGTTTCCTTCGGTAATGGTAAGAAAGGGGAAATTATTGGAATTGGAAAGGTAGGTAGGTCTGATTCACACTGTATAGATAATGTATTTCTAGTAGATGGGCTGAAGCATTGCTTATTGAGCATATCTCAATTATGTGACAAAGGTAATAATGTTAATTTCTCATCTACTGGATGCACTGTGACTAATCAAGCTTCTGGAGAGGTTATTTTGCAGGGAAACAGACATGGAAACATCTACAAAGTAGACTTGCTGACATTATCTGATGGAAGCTTGAGCTGCTTAAGTGTGGTGCAAAATGATCCCCTCCTATGGCACAAAAGACTAGGACATGCTAGTCTTTCACAATTGAACAAACTTGTGTCAAAGGACTTGGTGATAGGTCTTCCTAACATCAGGTTTAATGAAGAAAAAGTATGTGAAGCATGTGCCACGGGGAAGCAGGTAAAATCCTCCTTCAAATCGAAGAAACAGGTAAGTACCACTAAACCTTTAGAACTGGTCCATATGGATTTATGTGGCCCTATGAGAACAATAAGTCGTGGAGGTAAGAAGTATGTTATGGTATTGGTGGATGATTACTCCAGATTTACATGGACTATATTTCTTGCATCTAAAGAAGAAGCATTTAATGCATTTTCAATTTTTGCTAAGAAAGCTCAAAGAACTCTAGATAACCATATTGTTGCCATTAGGTCAGATCATGGAACTGAATTTGAAAATCATATGTTTTCCAATTTTTGTAATGAAAATGGCATTAATCATAATTTTTCCTCACCTAGAACTCCACAACAAAATGGTGTAGTGGAAAGGAAAAATAGGACTCTAGAAGAAATGGCAAGGACTATGTTGATATCTCGAAATCTTCTACAGAACTTTTGGGCTGAGGCTATTAATACTGCATGCTACATAATAAATAGATGTATGACAAGACCTTTAATAGAAAAGACCCCATATGAATTGCTTAAAGGAAGAAAACCAAATATTTCTCATCTTAAGGCTTTTGGTTGCAAATGCTTCATACACAACAATGGGAAGGATGCCTTAGGAAAATTTGATCCTAGAAGTGATGAGGGAATATTTGTTGGTTATTCTTTAAATAGTAAATTTTATAGGGTGTTTAACAAGAAAACATTGAAAATTGAAGAAAGCATGCATGTTAAATTTGATGAAACTGACAGTCTCACTCAAGAACAGGTATAGGAGGATGAAGAAATTGGAATGCTGAAAGAGTTTGAACTTAATCCACAAATGCAGACTCTGGATATGAGAAGTGAACTGCAAGGAACTGTTCCTCAGGACAGAACTGAGAAGAGTAGCACTGAAACAGGGGGAACAAGTGTTGGTTCCACCTCACTAACTGGAAACACTACTTTATCAGGAACTGTTCCTCAGCAGAGGACTTCTGACAATGGATTGACACCCAAGCCTTTCAAGTATCAAATGTCACATCCTATGGATCAAATAATCTCAGATAAGGCTGCCGGAGTTCAAACTAGATCATAAGTCAAGAATCATAATCTGTGTGCCTTTAGTGCCTTCTTATCTCTTGTTGAACCTAAAAATGTGAAAGAAGCACTGAAGGATGCAGATTGGATTAATGCTATGTAGGAAGAACTGAATCAATTCCAAAGGAGTCAAGTTTGGCATCTGGAACCCAAGCCAAGGAACAGGTCCATAATTGGAACAAAATGGGTTTTCAGAAACAAACTTGATGAGGATGACATGGTGACAAGAAACAAGGCCAGGCTAATCGTTCAGGGATATAGTCAAGAGAAGGGCATCGACTATGATGAGACTTTTGCTCCAGTTGCAAGACTGGAAGCAATAAGACTTCTTGTAGCCTTTGCTACATACATGGAATTTACTCTACATCAAATGGATGTTAAGAGTGCGTTTCTGAATGGTTACTTGAAAGAAGAAGTGTATGTCAAGCAACCTCCAGGTTTTGAAAGTGAACGGTTCCCTGAACATGTGTACAAGTTAGACAAGGCCTTGTATGGGCTCAAGCAGGCACCAAGAGCATGGTATGAGAGGCTATCAAAATTTCTACTCCAGCATGGATACAAAAGAGGTAAAATTGATAGTACTTTGTTCTTAAAAGAAAAAGGTAAGGATCTCTTAATTGTTAAAATCTATGTAGATGATATAATTTTTGGTGCCACTTGTGAAAATTTAAGTAAGGAATTTGCAAACTTGATGGGGAGTGAATTTGAGATGAGCATGATGGGTGAACTCAATTTCTTTTTGGGTTTACAAATTAAGAAAACCTCAAATAGAACTATGATCCATCAACAAAAGTATGTTAAGGAATTACTTAAAAGGTTTGATATGGATAATGCTAAGGAAATTGACACACCTATTGCCACTGCCACAAAATTGGATCTTGATGAACATGGAATATCAGTTGATCAAAAATTGTATAGGGGCATGATAGGTTCTCTACTTTATCTAACTGCTAGTAGACCTGATATTGTGTTCAGTGTTGGTTTGTGTGCTAGGTTCCAATCAGATCCTAAGGAATCTCATTTGATAGCTGTTAAAAGAATATTGAGGTATCTGAAAGGAACAGGTCCCTTGGGACTTTGGTATCCAAAAGGTGGTAGTTTTAATCTTGTTGGATATACTGATGCTGACTATGCAGGTTTCCTTGTTGATAGAAAAAGTACCTCAGGTATGGCACATTTTCTTGGTGAGTGTTTGGTTTCTTGGGGAACTAAGAAACAAAATTCAGTGGCACTTTCCACTGCTGAGGCTGAATATGTTGCAGCTGCTTCATGTTGTTCACAGTTGTTATGGATCAAACAACAATTACAGGATTTTGGTGTTGATGTAGAAAATGTTCCTATATATTGTGATAATACTAGTGCTATTAATATGACAAAAAATCCAGTGCATCACAAAAGGACTAAACACATTGATATAAGACATCATTTCCTAAGAGACAATTATGAAAAAGGTTTGATCACCATAGCATTTTGTCCTACTGAAAAGCAAATAGCTGACATTTTTACTAAAGCTCTAGGTAGAGATGATTTTGAAAGAAATAGATTGGAGTTAGGGATGATTAAATTCACATAAAATCATCAATGCTTTACTTCATAATTGGCTAGAAAATTGCTCTTAAAATGAATTTATTCAAGTCATTATGAATAATTCAGTCCAGTTTAATACTTAAATGTATACTCTTATGCCATATACCTTATTTAGAGTTGCTAAAATTTAATGATGTTACCCTTATGCTCTTAGAATTTCAGATGATCAAAAATTGCAAATTAGAAGGACACTGAATTTTTGTGTTAAAAACAGGTATGTACTCGTTATTATTCAATTAATTCAGAAGTATAGAGGCTATAGGTAACTTGTGATTAGGATAAATCCCACTAATTTTCCTACCCATATCCAAATTGTAAAAGAGTCCCATCGGAGGAACAGTTCCTATTCTGAAAAGGTAACCTACAGCCTAACGGCTCTTTTTCTCCGGGAGATTCCCAAGAGTCCTTAGCCGTTGCATGTTGTGCTGAGGTAAGTTGATCGTTTTTCACTCTAACTCCACTACCTATTTCATTCTATAAATACACTTCTTCTTCCTCATTATTCTTTTACATTGTTCATCAATTATTACTTTCACAATTTCAGAAAGAGTAGTAAATTATTTGTTAATTTGAATTGCAAAGATGTCTCTTGCTTCTGATAATTCTTCAACTGCACCTATTGATGACCAACCACAAAATCTTAATCCTCCCTCACCCATGGAAACCACTGACCTAAACCCTGAAGTTCCTGAACCAACTCCAGAAATACCTGAATCTGAAATTCAGGGGGAAGGACCAGTTCCCACGGCTGAATCAATTGCTGAGCAGGCTGAGGATTTATCACGTGCTATGGTGTTGTATCAGTATGAGGTAAACTTCACCTATCCTTTGAATGTGGTTATAGACGAGGAAGAAAAGGGAGAGGGGTCTGGGGCTACTCTTGAGGGGGAACCTATTAGGAGTTTGGAAGCACCCATGCATGGATCATCGGGGTCTCCAGAGGCTGCTCCTAGAGTACCCATGGAGGATGTGATCGATGTTGATGAGGCTATCAGTGATAGTGATAGGCCCTTGGTAGACTTGATCAAAATTAGGAGTATGCAAAGAAAGTTGGCTAGAAAGGGACCTATTGATGCTCATGTAACTGCTGAAATTGCTGCTAAGTTGAAGAAAATAGGTGATAGTTATAAGCCCGGAAATAGGAAGAAAGTTGAGAGTTCCTCTAAGGCAAAAGGACCTGTTCCTTCTGCCTCAACCCTTGCTTCTGGGGGTAGGAGGACAAGAAGTGCTGCCAAAGCTGCTGATGAACAACTAGCTGCTGCCTTGGAAAGGAGCAGAAAAGGGAAAGGAAAACAGGTGGTTGAGGAGGAAGAAGTGGATGATATTGATCTTGCTGATTTTTCTGAAGATGATGAGATGGTAGATGCTGAGGAAGTGGTGCCTCAGACCAAGAAAAGAAAAGTTCCTGAGAGAAGGGTAACAAGAAGCTCAGTTAAAGCTGCTGAGAAAGTTGCTAAGAGGACCAGGTCCTCCAAAAGAGTGGTTGTTTCTGAAAGTTCTGCTAGTGACAGTAATGAGTTTGTTGCTGAAGATGAGAGTGATAGTGATGCTGAAGGTGGTGAGTCTGTGCACTGTGTTCATGAAGACATATTGACCAGGAAGGTTTTGAAAGGTCGGGTTATGTCTGATGTGCGAGAAGAAGGAATGTTGTGGCTGCTGCAAAAATTGCATGCTCAGGGTTGGAGGGACATGGTCCTTAAGATCTCTGGGAGGTGTGCAAAGGGGATGGTGCAAGAGTTCTACAAGAACTGCTCCATCAGAGAGGATAGACTTACTACCTCTGTCAATGACAATGTAATTATGTTTGACACATGGGAACTTGGTGAGCTGCTGGGGATTCCTGCTACTGGGTATGCTAGCTATGTCAAGAAGGTTTGGCCTGACTTGAAAAACTTGCCTACTGATCTGGAGATCACTAGGAAGTTTGCTGAGAATGATCGTGAAGAGAAATCCAGGGCTGTGCAGAAGAGTGATATGCACCCTCAGCACCAAGTGTTATTTGAGTTTGTGAACAAAATAGTGATGCCAAGGCAGGAGAAAAGAGGAGCTGCCAGTTTCATGGACCTGGTCCTTATGGAACTGTTGGACACTGAAAAGCATATCAATTGGCCCAGCTTTATGATCCACCTGATCAAAAGGGTGATTGCTGGGAAGAGAAAGCACTCCCTGCCGTTTGGTTTCATCCTTACTGATATATTTGCAAAGTTGAAGATTCCTTTGGAAGGGGTTGTGAAGGCTACAAAGAAGGAAAAGTTTGGTTGTGCCACTTTGATAAGCTGTGACTTGCCAGTTCAGGCTGATCCTCCACAGGCTGGTGTTAGGAGGCAGCCACTGAACAACAAAGTGAGGGCACTTAGGCAACATGTTGCTATTCAGGCTGCTGAGATAGCAAGGTTGGAAGAGGAGAAGAATTTCTGGAAGGCAGAGGCCTCAAAGGCAAAGGAGACCAATGAGGGAATGCTTAAGAAGATGTTTGAGTTGCTTAACAAGTCTTAGGGACCTGGTCCTTCCACATCCTGACCACCTTAGCCTTAGCCTTTAGCCATCTTATGTCTAGTGGGATCTAGCCTAGCTTAGTGCCTTAGCCTTTTTCTTCTTTAATTTTTGGATAATTCTGTAGTATGTGCGTGTATCCCCTGGTTTCAATGATTGATTTAATGAATTGTCTTAGATGGCTAATATCATTGTTTTGCAGTTACTTTAATTTAAGTTATATTTGCATTCTGAGTTGCCTCAATAGCCATGTACTGATTAATTCTAACACTTGAGAGTTATATTTTGTATGCAACCTTTTCAATGATGCCAAAAAGGGGAAGAGTAAGTCTGATTTTGCATTTTGCATGGTTTTATCCCTAACGAAAAATCTGTTCCTTAATGATGAATTAATTCTCCACTGATTGAGTGTCTTTTTGAGCTGAAATTGTACTTCAAGACATTAAGGAGATGAAGCTATGAGTATGAATTTGTCATCATCAAAAAGGGGGAAATTGTTAGCTTGAATAAGCTTGGAGTTTTGACTGATGACTGAGGAACGGATTCAAAGGACCTGTTCCTTTGAATCACTGTAGCAGAATAGATAATTCATGCAAAATCGTTTAATTGAGATATTATTATTTATCCTAGAACTGACGTATATCTTGATAATTATGCAGGTCTAAACGGATACGAAAAGATAGCACAAACTAAAGGATAAGGATAGGAGATCCGGTTTCTCAAGTGTAGAATCCAATTAGGACTCAAACTCAAGGGAGCTGCGGAGTTCTAATTGCTCAAGACTTCTTGGCTGCTGGAGCTATAAAACGTGGAGCATATCAGCCATAGAAGTGTACACAAATACAGAGAGCATCGAGCAAAAGCTGAGAAGAATTATTAGCTTATTTGTGCAATCAGTTAGCTACAGTAAAACTAAGTGAGAACCTGTTCCTTAGATTGAATCTTGTAAAAGTTCGAGTCTTAGTTCAAGTGTAGTAAGCAAAATCGAGTTGTAAACTTTCTGGTTCAAGTCGTGGACTTGACACAACTTCACTGATCGTGAGAAAGATCGGATTAGAGTTAGTCCTAGGTTAGTAAGAGTGAGTCTTGTAACCAAGTGGGTCTTTTTACATAGTGAAGTTGAAATCCTATTTGAGAAGTAGGTCGTGGTTTTTTGATCCCATCTCTAGGGATTTTTCCACGCTAATATCTGGTGTTCAATTACTTACAGTTTTAATTCCGCACATCGTAGAGTAAAGGAACACATTTTAAGGAACTGGTCCTTAAAACAGTAAAGTGGTGTAATCGTGGGAAATAACAAATCTGAACTTTCCAAATTGGGTGGCCAACACCTCAACATTGAAATAGTGGTTGTTCAACATTCAGAAGCTCAATTGAGGGCAAATCAGCCAACACTTTTGCTCAACTTATACGGCTATGATATCAAAACTCATATTTAAATAATTGATAGGCTAAAATAATATCAAATAAAGGACTTAGGCCCCAATATTCCCAAGACAAAAGCCTATGGGGAGGAAAGGGAGATCATAAGATACACAGATTAAACTAGTGAAGGGCTATGGAATAGGTAATTCTAGTTATCTGCTTCAAGTCACAGGATGCTCCGCAAAATGAAAATCTTCCTTTCCATCGTGTACTAACCTCCAACTCCTGAAAACTGTTTGACAGCAGTAGCAAGCCTCGGCGATGTTTATATTGAGAACCAAGACACTTCAATCTGAAACCTCTGATGGTTATTTCTTGCTTGAGACATAAATGCTAGATATAATGGCCACTCCTGCGACGGCAGCTCCAAGGGTTGTCACGATTTTCAAGACAGAAAGGTCAGGTTTGGGTGAGGGTATTGATAGAAGTTCCTTAACCTGTGCAGAGAATCGATAAACCAAGAGCCTTCAATAATTTATTGGTAAGAAGCTCAAATTGAGTCCTCAATAGTATGTGAATACGAAATCCAGACAAGCTTGCTTTCATATATTCCCCAATACACAACCGGCAGCAGTCTAAGTCCCAGTAAAAGTTGTCATTCAGAAGCAACGTTAAAATTTTTAGAGCTTTAAGTTATAAAGAACTTTAGAAAGTGGGACTTGTAATCTAGGGATAAGGGAGGTTGGTAGGTTACCTACAATAACGGGTAATGATGACCAGATAATGCAAACACCCTTTGATGCCGCACATAGCTTAAACTCAAATGTTTATTACCTCAATAGGTTGCTTCCAATTCTTCTTGATTCCTGGCATGTGACCCATGCCAACAACTGCAACAACGGAGTTATGTTCGCTGGCAACTTTTAACAACATTGATGACATAAACCTGAAAGAGTGAGAAAGGGAGATTATCAGATATGTTGGATGGTATAGAAAAATTACTCTCAAGTCTCAGCATAGTCAAATGACAAAACTAAAACGTTTACCATTTCTAGATTCTTTTTATTACAAGGAAGAAGGAACAATGTTAAATATTGGTCTGTTTGATTAGAAAAATGAAATCGCTTAAATGAACCAAAACAAGATAGATGACATTTAAGCTTATATGAGCTAATAACACAGATACATCCTCTTATCTAAAGTCCCATCAAACAATCACAAAATAGTACACCGATAGTTTTTTCTCTTGTTACCACCATTTTTTTTCGAAGGGGAGAGGGGTGGACGGGAGAATACCTCAAGGAATCTCTTCCATTATCCCTTTACCTAAAGAAGCACAACTGAGAAATAGTGCATCCTCTCATGCCTATAGAGCTTGCAGGACGTATATGGCCCTCTAATCCTATCGAACGAGACTATATGACTAAGAGAAAAGACACTGGACAACAGCCTATAACCAAATGTGTAGCCATATCAACCCAAACTAAGAAAGAATGTCCAAAAAACTAATGAGGCACCTAATCAGCATATTCTCAATGTTCTGATCTGGAATGACTTAGTCTTTAAGTATGAAAGCCAATACTTGATGGTAATGCCTGATTTTACACTCTTAAGTCGGTAAAATGGAAATGTCATAACACCTTAATTCACACAACAAACTATAAAACAAGCAGGCAGCACAACAAACTTGTATCATACAGGCAGACCTTGCATATCTTTTTTTTTTTGCGGGGGGGGGGGGGGGGGGGGGGGGGGGGGGTTTACATCGTATACAAGTAGAGGCACTGACTGATCTCGTTCATGAACTAGGATCTCCATAAGAGTGGGAAATTTCTTGCTCATCTCTTGAATTACAAGAGTCAACATATCAACATTACCCATTTCCTTCATCTGCTCACCAGAAATAGCTTGGTATAAGCAATCTAAGATATTCTTCTTGGTAAATCAGATAAAATTATGCTGAGAGGGACAATCCAATAAAATCTATTGCGAGGAACCTACCATTTTGATGAGTTCTCCAGGCTTTGGCAGAAAAACTGCTTGGAATAATATGGAGTACAACAATTTTGTCTTGTGCCAAAGCGACATTTTTGCCCATATTTTCCATAATGTCACCTGGTCATAAATTGGAAAACCATTTAACTAGTTGCATATCTTGAGATGTGGATGTAGAATTGCGCAAACAAAAATTTAAATTTTATATAGATCAACACTTCTTTAGCTGAAAAAGAAAAAGAGAATCAAAGATACCCAGCAGAAACAATGGATGTGCAAAACTGTTTCTTCTTTTTCCTAGAACTACCAAAAATAGTGTAATTGTAAGCTGACACATCAAGAAAACATAAGAAACTTCATATGTTAACAGAGATCCTACTCCATGAAAGTTCTAGTAAAGCAAAAGATTTGACGGGAAAAAAAGGTGAGTTGGGTTGGTGCAGCGGCATCTAAAGGATCTTTTTTTCCAACAACCAATCTGGTAATGTCTTCTAATTAATTTCAAGAACATCAACTTCTAGTTCACAAGTAACTCTTTTCCTATATACAAAGATGATTAATTGACGTCCAGCATTTGTCTTAGAGAATGCGATTACTGCAACCCTGGTATTAACCAGCTAGAACAGGACAGAAAGATATGTTGTGTCATAAAAACATTATCCAGTTATGGAAGAGATATGCTTGATCAATTTTAAGACATCACAGAACCAAATAGACGAAAGTCACCACTCAATAATAGAATGAATATCTTACTTGCATAGGACGGTCACCAAGAATCACTTTACCACCGTACTTCATTGCTTCTTCATAGGCCACACAGAACTCTGCCCCTGGAAAAACCTCAAGCTTGCTAGCAACCTAAAACACAACATAGATTCAACTAGTGATCAACATGTCCAGAGCACTATTATTAAAGAGTAAATAAGCACCTCAAACTGTAAAGATGATTTTTATGCCTTGGCTAGAAACCAGCTGTAGATTATCCCAAATAGGTTTTGATTTTTCTTCCACATCTGCACCATTTCTCCTATCGTCGGCACCTTGCGAACTCAGGATTAGGTATATTAGAACTTAGAAGTTAAACCTAAAGACGAGAAAATGAAGAACAAAATAGCATCTGACATAGAACAAATTACTACCACTGACTAATACCAACACCAACACCAGGTAACATGAAATACTCAAATAAAAGCATCATCTCTAAAACCTGATCCTTTTCCCAAAAAGGACTGCATAACCAACTAGGAAAGAATTTTAATACGTATATTTAAGCACTTCTACTTCCCAAAATGCCATATATTCTCCTAAAGTGAATTAAATTTCTGGTCTCAAAAGTGTTCCGCAGACTACGTGAATGCTGAAATGATACGAAAAGAGCCAACATGAAAAGACTAACCTTTAAATCCTGAGGTGTAAGTATACCCACACGACCTAAGCATATTTCCAGGAAGACAACCTACATCAACAATCCAATCAGGAGATTGAAGTGTAAAACCATAATGGGGGGGGGGGGAATATAGCATATGGCACAAACTGCTATGCATCACTAGAATGTTAGAGGTATGACCTCTGGTTTCAAGCAACTGATCACATCTTCAACTTCTCGGCAGGATTCCTGCAACCATGCATAGCAAAGTCAAGATGATTACATACCCTTTTACAACTCAGTCTGTTTTACAATTTTTGTTTCTTTAATATGAATGATTAACCTGATAAGAAAAAAATAGCAGCTGACAGCCATAGATGGTAACATATAAAGCTTAAAACTTTATCAACCTAAGCAATAGAAAGAAGAATCTAGCAAAATCAGGGAAAATAGACACAGTACATTTTTATACAAGTTTCGTCTGTGGGGAGCAAACTTCATCGATGCGTGGGAACTTATTCCAAATTGCTTTCCGTCGCATATCCCTAACATTAAATTTCAAAAAGGGTTGATCATATTTTTGTGTTTAACCATGCAGCAGTAGATATGGGACCAAACCACATCTTATCACCTGATGCACGAAATATATCTACATATGTTGTTGGATTGGTATGCATGAACCATATATATACAACCACAAAGTCTCAATTTCAAACAAGTTGGGGCCTGCAGTATGACTACTCACCGACCATGTCATTCCATTTAAACACGAACTATATAGAATACAATTAATAAGATTCAAGCCTTAAGAAACTTTATGCCATAAAAAAGTTCTTGAAGTCTGCAAACTACAAAAGCAATTAGAATATTTTGATCCAAATTGGCCATGGGAAATGTTATGGAGGTCCAAAGCACCTAGCAAAGTGGCATGTTTTGGGTGGATTGTCATCAGAGAAGCATGTTTAACCCAAGATAATTTGTAGAAAAGGGGTTTCATGTTATAATAGATGCTACTTTTGTGAAGAAGATCTTAACCACTTATTTATTCATTGTAGAGTTGCTAAGAAGTATTGGAAGTTCTTTCTAAATTTATGTGGTGTATCTTAGGCCATGCCCTCAAATGTAACATGCCTACTGGAAAGATGGAATGGACAAAATATAGCAAGAAAAGCTGGAATAGACAAAATATAGCAAGGGCCCAGAAAAAATTTTGGAGGACCATCCCTCTGTGTAATTTTTGGACTATATGGAGCGAGAGGAATAATGCTTGCTTTGAGAACAAGAAGAACCATATTTCTAGGAGTCAAGAATCTTTGCTTACAAAATCTATTCTTTCGGTGTGAGAGGAGTTTCTTCAAAACATAGATCACTATTTGGAAATTTTGAATTTAATTGGAATTATGTAACGTGAATCTATTACGGGCCTGGTTGTCTCTTTGTACTTTTATGTACCAACTTGGTACCTTTTATTAATGAAACATTTATCTTATCAAAAAATAAAATGCACCTGGTCCTCCTTTACAACGAACTAGAAATTGATTACAACAAAGAGGAAACATCCTAGGTGATTTCTTCCTAGGTGTCCAAGCGTTAGTGGACAAAATTACATGATACATGTATTGGTGGGAGGCAGCAAGTATTTCGCGTGAAATTAGTCGAGGTGCGTGCAAGCCGACCAGCACCCACCAATATAAAAAGAAACAAAAAAAAAAAGTTTCCTGACACCCCATTCAACGCAAGACAAGACAATATAAAATTCACTCTCGTACATATTTTTATTGCTACTGTCAAAATGTGTGACCAGTTCATAAGTATGATTTTTATAACTCAATCATATAACGTCTCAGCTGCTACTTAAAATCAACATCTCTAACTTAATAATAAGAGTATTTGTAGTAAAACAAGGACAAAAGGAGGAAAATATACGGAAGAAACATGAGCAGTTCCAATGAGATAGATATCAGAAATGCCTCCAGTGGCAGAAGATTCACAAGTGAGCTTCATTACATTCCTCCACAATTCCACCGGCAATACTTTCCTCTCATAACCTTCACCTTCTACACTCACTGCCTCCTCTTCTACTCCTCGCTCCTCCACAACATTCGCCGATGCCTTCGTCATCGGATTTGAATTCATTATAGTTGAGAATGATTTATTATAGTTTAGGGTTCCGACGACGGAATGTTTAGCAGCGAGGAGTGATTTGAAATGAAGTGCTGAGGCGGTGAATGAGTTGAGAATGCTGAGCTGCCGACGCATATGGAGGTTTTAGGAGTGTGTGTGTGTTCGTAAAATGTACCGGTTTAAGGATACAGATTTTGAACGCTTGCTTGGACACACTGGAAATGCTGACAACACGTGGCAACAGGATTGTTTGCTCTTGAGTCTTGTCATACCTTGACGTAATATAGTCTCCAAAATAATTCTTATTACATTATTTCATATTTAGTTAGTAAAACTTTATTTCTAATGCTTAAAACGGATAATTGCGATGTTATTTCGAGGTGAAAATTATTTGGGACAAGACACCCCACTCATGAAAATTACCCAAAAAAATTCCTATTTTGCTACCTTACCTGACATAGCACTTCCCTCTCTTTTTTAAAATTTTTCTTTCACTCTATAGCACTCCCCTTATTTAAAGAAAAAAAATCCTAGCCCCCCTTTTTTCCTCTCTTCTCCTTCTCTCCTTCCCATTTTTCTCTCTTCTCTTCCCCATTAAACCTAATGCAGCCGCCACCCCCTAACCCTTCCACCACTGCCCCACCGTCATCCCCTCTCCTCCAAGCCACTGACGCCGTCGCCGCCGTGGTCACCACCACCACTGCCGCCGCTAAGGGTGACTAACGGCTCGGTCCTGTCCGGGACCGGTACCGGCAACCGGGTCCGGTTTCGGTCCGGAACCGGGCAAAAAAAGATTCAAAACTGGCTACAAACCGGCCTACCGGTCCGGTCTCATCCGGTTAAAAAAATTGGAGCCGGATCGGGACCGGGACCGGCGACCGTTAAGCCGGTCGGTCCGGTCCGGACCGGTCCGGTTTAACGATTTTTTTTAGTTTTTTTTTAGGCCAACACCTTTTTGAAAATTGAAAAACTTAACAATTTATGTAAACACCATTTGTAATAATTATGTAAATTATATTTTTTAATGAAATAAAATAATTATGTAAATTATATTTTTAAATTTATTAATGTAAAGTAAATAAATAAATACTAAATAAACGTTGATTGGAAAAGAAATACATACAATTTATTGAAAATTCGGGAAATACATAATTCAAATGACAAAAACAAACTAGAAATTGAAAATTACAAAGATACTAAATAAACTAGAAATTCGAAAGTACATAGTTGAAATGACATAGAAAATTTCTTAACCATTTCTTCAATTATTACGCAGATATATGCCCCACACCCGACGACTCCATTCGTAATTATGTTGTTTTTCTAAGTGTAGTATAAGTTTATGGGTTCCACCCACTAAGCTCCACTCTCTTTCACAAATGCTACATTTAGCTTTGTTATCTTCTCTATTATATTCCATATATTCCCAAATTTCAGAGCGACATCTTCGTTCAGGACGTTGTGGAGCAGAGGGAACAGCGGGATTAGCGGGAGCTTGATTTCCAGCCATTATAATTTGTAATTGTTTGGACTTTAGACTTTGGACTTTGGAAGAAATTTAGAAAGTAGCCTTTGAGAGTAATTTGAGAGATAAATTGATAGAAAGTGATGAATTGCGTGATATAATGATGAAATAATAGGGTATATATAGATAAAAATAGGTTGGGGTATGGGAGACGTTTAGGGGGCTGGTAGGCAAATATATCCGTTTTTTACCGTTGGCCAATGGCTATATTTGAAAGAGAGCCGTTGGCCCATTCAAACTGCCGGCCAGGTCCAGTCCGGCAGTCGGCCAAATATTTTTTTTTTAATTTTTCCTTTGAGTTTTATTTAAAGTGGTGGATACTTTCAAAAATATTACAACAAAATATTATCAAGTTTTTACTTGTACATATGTTTGGAATGATTAGTTTATTTCAATGTTTAAAGTTTAAACTTAAAATTAAAAAACTTGTAGTATTTTTTTAAACTTTGAACTTTGAAGTAATGAAATTTTTGAAGTGATGATTCAAAGTTCAAACTTTTGAATTAATTTGTTAAGTTAAAAATTCAAACTTTGAATTAATTTTAGAAAAATCAAATTTGAACTAATTTACAAACTAGTAATTAACTGTAGTATTTTTGCGCAAACTATAAATTAAAAATAAAAAGTATGAAGACAATAGTTGTGATTGAATTCCAAGACTTGGAGCAATTTTATTGAATTGTTTAAGACATAAGTAGTGCAACACATACTACAATAACTAAACTTCAAACTTGTAATTTCAAAATTCTTATTTAGAAAATTACATTCTTTTAAACATATTAGCTAGTGAGGATAGTTATAGGCTTTTCTTTAGGAACTGGCCGTTGTTGCTCTTGTTCATCATCTCCTTCTGGTTCTTCTTCTTCTTCTTCTTCTTCATTGCCGGTTTGACTCCCTTCACTTGTCCCGTCGCTCAGAATTTGATCAAGATATGCTTTGCCTTTTTGCTCAGTAAGTTCTGGTAGACCAAAGTTTCTTCGCTCTGCTCTGATCCAATCCCTGAATAAAACTCCTGTCTCCATTGCCTCCTCCTTCAACGAATATCTGTGATCTCCAATTTGTAATCTTCCTTGGCTAAAAGCGCTTTCCGATGCAACTGCTGAAGCTTGAATTGTTAATATATCCCGGGCCATTTTTGAAAGAATTGGAAATTGCGATTCTTGATTCTTCCAATAATCCAACAAATGATGAGTTCCAAAGTTGTTAAGTTTCTTTGGATATTGAATTAAATACACTTGGAACTCGTTGTATTCCTCCCCGTACTTGTCCTGTTCTGAAAGTATCTTTTCATCAAGTCCCCCAAAAGTGCTCATCCCCGCCTGTGCAGAACTTTGCCCGGTGGATTGTATTGGTTCCGTTGGTGTAGCAGTGTCTGCCCAAGCTCTATACTTTACAAAAACAGCCACAGTATCTGCATAAACTTTAGCAATAGCCTCTTCTACACTTGGATACCCATTACTAGCAATTTCAATAGGAGTAATTTCTAAATTTCCATATATTTCTCTAACAAGTCGTTCAGCTAACTTAATTTTAAAAGCAGGATGCAACACAGAAGCATTGTAAAAAAGAGGAGGAATTGGAAAAAAATATTTTCTAAATTTTTCAATCATTCTCTCTACAGCCGGTTTGTAAATTTCATATTGCTTATATAATTCAATAATTCCGATATTCCAGCTATATAATATAACATGGTAGGAGTAGTTGGATAATATTGACCGGAAAATTCTAATGTAGAGTGATAAAATTTTTGTAAAAACTGAAGAAGATGTTGAACAAGTTGTCAATCCTCATCTTTAAGGTGATAGATTTCCATAAAATGTTTATTATACATTTGAGAAATAGGCACTCTATATTCATAAGCAACATTCAATGCATCATATAAAGTGTTCCACCTAATACAAACTTCCTTTGGGACTCTCCTAATTGGCATTCCTAATTCTACACATTTTCTTTCACATTCTCGTCTTCTTTCTTGGTTTTTATTTCTAAAAATATAAGTAGTAGCTATTTGCACCTTTTTGATAATGTCGTTAAACAAGTCAAGACCATCTTTTACTACTAAGTTGTAAATATGACATGCACACCTAACATGAAAAAATTCCGCAAAAGGGGGGTTCAAAATAGGTATCTAGTTCCTAAGTGCGTCTATGTTTTTTGTAGCATTATCTACCGTAATACTAAAAATTTTGTTAATTAAACAGTACGTACGACAAATTGATGAAACCTTATTACAAATATAATTTCCCGTGTATGGTTCATCAACAACTTTATAAGTAATAATACGTATTTGAAATACCCAATCAGGATCTATCGAGTGAACAGTAACAATAATATAATCACATCCATTAGTAGAACGACCCATATCCGTAGTAAGACATATTCTAGTGTCAAAGTTATCAAACATATATCGCAAATAATCCTGATATTCGTTCTTAAATTTAATAATATCATTTTTAACAGTAGTTTTTGGGAAACCTTTAAAAGAGGGATTATATATCGACTGAACATAACGAACAAAACCAGTAAAAGAAGGAAAACTATAAGGTAAACCCTCGAGGGCAACTAGTTTAGCAATAGCTTCCCTATCCTTTTGTATATCATAAGGAAGAAGCCCTCCTTTTGTTTGGTTAATTCTTGTTTGGGTACCCGAAGATTCATCATGCGCTACTCCCCCATGTTCGGTTCCTAAATATATACCACCCACCCGCATTGACCATTCTTTAGGATGTTTCTTTTGTAAGTGGGTCCTAAGTTTACCCGTCCCACCATCATTACCCCCAGTTTTAAAAACCCACACTTTTTCACAAATACCACACATGGCCGTCTGCGATTCAACATTTTTTTTTTTGCAAATTCCCACACCTCAGATCTTTCCTTACGTTTAACCGGTATTCTAGTAGGAGGTACAGGAGGCACGTCAGACTGAACTTCGGGTGGACTAGCTTGAAATTCAGGTGTTTCTTCTAAATTAACCCCGCTTTTATTCCCATATCATGTTTCTAATATTTCGTGATCAAGTATATTATCAGCGCTAACATTATGATAATATTGAGAATCATCTATATGTGTTAACTGACTAGAACTACCAGCAATTTCTTTACCCCTACTTCCCCTACGACCACGTGCCCGCCCCCACCACTAGTTTCAATTGAACCTCTTTGAGACATAATAATAGCAAATAAAATAAATATATGACAAAAAAATTATAAAAGAGTAGAAGTAGGAACGACCAACCAAATATAACCGTATAATTGAGGTGAAGTTGAAACTTGAGCCTCCACTTCAATTAATTAGTTAAATACTTGATAACCGAAAAATTGTAAAAATAGCCAAATTGATATTTCAACCAAGTAACGCCTCCAATTGACCCAATACTTGATATTTGTAAACTTCACCAAAATAGCCAAATATAACTTTGATAGCAACTCCAATTAGAATTTAATAAAGTAGCCAGATTATAAACTTTTAACAAATAGCCAAAGTAGAATAATAGCAATATTGTAGAAAATTTGAGAGAATTAGAGAGAATTGGAAGATTTGTGTGAAAAATATGATGAAATAATGGGGTATTTATAGGAAAAAAATAGTTAGGGGTGGTTATGGGGTGGTAGAGGGGTCAAAATGGCCATTTTTGGCCATTGGACAACGGTTAGGGGGTCAAAAGAGCCGTTGCCAACGGCTAGTTAACGGCTGAAAATTTGATTTTTCCTTTTTTTTTTTTTGGACCGGTCCAGTCCGACTCGGTCCATCCGGTTTTTTTCCCCTGCACCGTTTCGGAACCGGGCTCGGAGCCCGTTAAGGAGTTAATGGTCCGGTCTAAACCGGTCCGAGCCGGTCGAAACCGGACCGTTAGCCACACTTAGCTGCCGCTTCTTCTTCTTCTTCTTCTTTTCATTTTTTTTTTTTTTTTTTTTTTTTGCTTTTTGAATAACAATATTGATTTTCGTTGTATATTCCAATCAAAACTCCGGTGAGGAGTTTATTTATCAAGTTTCTTCTTTTTCTTCACTTTTTTCATAAAAATTCGTTGAGATCTACTAGTTTTTTGTTAAAACTTTTGTTTAATGTTTAGATCTAGTGTTTTTCTTGTATAGATCTTGGATATTTGTTAAGCTTTTGTGTAAAATTTGCCCGAGGCACTGTTTAACATTATTTCTGTGTATGTATGTATTGACAATGTATAAAACACATACTATGCATTGTAAAATTGTATAAAGTTGTATATGTGTGTATAAACAATGAATAAAATTAGTTTGTGCACTTTTTATGGATGTTTGTATAAAATTTATGTTTTTTGTGTATATTTTTGTATTTTCCTTCTTGCACACATATGTTTCTATGTATTTACATGTATAATTTATTATTTTGATAGATTTAGGTGTATAAAATAAGCAAAAAAATTATTTAAACAAATCCACAAATAAAATAAGCAAATCCGGTGAATTTTTCGTTTTTCGGCCACCGGCCGGCGGTGGCAGCTCGGTTTCTGATGGCGGGGCAGTGATGGGGGAGGATGAGGGAGTGGCTCCTAGGGTTTTTAGTTTAAATGGGTACTATGTTATGCAATTTTGAAAATAAGGGGGTGCTATGTTGTGTAATGTAAACATAAAGGGGTGCTATGGATGAAATATGGCCCCTCATTTGTAATTTTGTGTTGTGGGCTGCCTAGTTTTGAATATTCCCCAAATTATTTCGTACTCCAATTTTATTTTTATTTTAGAAACCAAACACATTCTTCTCTTTGAACAATTGACATTCCATTCATTTATCTCAATTAAATACTTATTTATCAACAAGTCTATTTATTTAATATATTATGAGTTTTTCTATTTTTAATCTATATTTTAGGACTTAGATATAGAGCAAATAAATAAAAGATTTCATATTTATCAGGAATAAGTGAAACAAAAGATTTCATAAAAACAACATACGAGTGTAATCTCACAAGTAGTTGGAACGACACAGTATCAGATTTTTTCAAGGGTGTTCAAACTTCAAAGAATTTTTAATTTTTTTCAAAAATGTATAAGCTGGAACTTAATCCTGTTTGAACACCATAAACCACTAGACTAGCATATGTAATACAAAAAAAATTATAAAAACTTGAGACATATTACATAAAAATTACTACTAAGTAATTATCTACTTTACTTTAACCAACACAAATCATGATATAATTAAGAAAAATAGCACATGAATGATAGTCAAAATTCTAAAATTAATATACACAACAAGGAATATTATTTGAAAGTTAGAGTTTCTTTTTTTTCTCTCTTTCTAAAACTCTTCTTTCAGCATTGTGTAATACTCAAAGAGTGACTTAATAAGATTGAGGCGTGAAGTCAAACTCCACTAGAAGGTCTTAAACTTTAAAAAGAAAAAAAAAATCATCACATAGAAATTTTGTTGAAGTTCCTTTTTTAGTCTCTTTTATATGAAAATTCATAATGATATTTTTATAATCGCTTTCTTTGAAGTTCTTTTCAATTGATAATATAACATTTTATTTAATTTATCTATCTCTATTAGTTTGTTCTTTTCTAAAACATTTGTTACTTAATGGGCTTTGAGCTTAGCACTAAAAGTTTTCTGATATTTACTATTTTCACTAGCTTGTTTATGGTTATAAGAAGTAAAAGTTGCATTAAACAAAATGCTTCAATTAACTATTGAAAAATTTGAGGCATCTAAAATAATGGGGACTAAAGACATTGCTTTAGTGGCTTTTAAGCTTCATCTGCCCCTGGTATACTATATACTATACTTTTATATTACACTCTGATATTTGAATTTTTAATTTCATAAATCAAACATCTTTTAATAAAATATTCTTAATAAACAATTTTAGCTCTTAAATAACATTTTACTACTACAAGACAGATTACTTGATGTAATTAATAAAAGTAATATAATGATATAAAAATAATTTATAATGTTAATGTATATATTTATACTCATAATTTAATCCACGTATAACTTGTTCCTAGTTTGCATGACCTATAGTCGGACGCTTATCACAGTGGAAACTTTTTTACTAACAATATAGGATAGGCTCAAGTTGGCTCGAAGCCCCAGCTCGGTTCGATTAACTCGATTTGTCGTGTATTTTTTGGTTGGATCAATTACTTCAGTAGCATATAAGTAGAGGTGTTAATGGTTTTTTAAAAACTATCACAAACCGAAATGAATCGTACCGAACAAAACTTTAGGTTCTTTACAATAAAATTGTAGGTTCTTATACAAAGTTTAACCGTACTGATCATTAGGTTATGTTTTTTATTTTTTAAAAAGTAACCGAAATATTTTTTAATCAAACCGAATAAATTTATATACATAAAATATACTTCATATATGAAACTTATAATTATAACTATATATAATTTAATTAAGTACCAAAATAACAAAACATAAATTGTTTCACCTTTAATCCTTGGGGTTGAAATCAATAATGTCTAATGTCTCAACCTACTGTAATAGTACTAGTACTACTACTAAAAATTCAAACTAACATGCTTCTATAGTGTAATCTTTCGTTTGTTTTATATTACGAACACCCTTAAATCTAGTTCTTTCACAAGCGATAGATTTAATGTAGAAGGTCTTTGAGGACCATTTACGTTCGATTTATAAATTTTGTTCATTTTGGATGAAGGTTTGATCCTTTTTTAGATTCATGCCGACTTATGTTGATTTTGAACTTCCATTTAGTATAGAACAGTTTATTATAATAAAATATCTTTGAAAAAGTATATGAACGTGAGTTTAACCGCTGAAATAATGTAAATGATTGTCTAGCATTTTGTTTATTCATTCTTACCTACTCTTTCATAATGTTGTTTCGAGACTTGATTCTTTAAAGTACTTTACTACCACATATTGTAATGAATCATTTTAGGAACTCATCGTCAATTATTCAATTGAATGTGTTATCGTTCTTATCTCAAATATCGGTTACTTAAATAAGATGAAATTAATATTTTGGTTTGTCACTAGAGCCGTATGAGTTTTGCAATGATAGTGATACATCATTTTCAATATAGTTGTCTTGTATGCCAAAAATGCAATTTTACTTTTTTGATAGTTTTGGATGATAAAAAATACCGAAAATTAATCGAACCATACCAAAATTGATATTATTAGGATGATTTTTAAAAATTAAATTTTAATTATACGTATTAAATAATCGAAAATATGATATGGTACGAATATTTTTTAATAACCAACCAGATCAAATCATTATCACCCCTAATAAGTTTGGTTTCAGCTCGGGCTTGACTCTATGCCTAGCGGGGCTAAGCCTAATGGGGCAAAGTGCACGAATAGCCACTTTTACCAGTGGTCTTGGATTTGAGATCACTTTTTTTTAGTGGTTTTACATGAGAGGCCACTTTTTGAAACTTCGATCCTTGTGGGTTGAACTTCACACAAGTTCAGCCCACGAGGGTTGAAGTTCAACTTCAGCCCACCACAAGGGTTGAAGTTTCAACTTCAGCCCATAAGGATTGAAGTTTACGCATATATATCTAAAAGTTCTGCCCTTACGGATTGAAGTTGAACTTCATAACTTAGGGATGAAGTTGAATTTCATAACTCCCACAAGGTTTGAACTTCAGCCCAAAAAGATTGAAGTTCCAAAAAGTGGCCTCTCATGTAATACCAATAAAAAAAGTGGCTTCAATCCAAATACCAATGGCAAAAGTGGCATGTGGGTGAAATATTTACGGCCTAATGGGAGAATTACGAGATTATGACAACTTAGGTAATGATTTTCCTAATTGACCTCATTAATAATGGTTTGCAAGAATGGCCTTGCCTAACTTAAGTGAAATATTTTTAGACGAAACTACCTCTGAACAAATAATAAAATAACGCGACATGTCCCTTCTCCTCTTTAATATTTAGTTGTTGTTTCCACATGGAGAAAAAAGCTTCAACAACTGATTCAAAATGTAAAAACTCCAAAATTTTCAGAAAAAAGAAGATTCAAAGGTAAATTTCTTCGATATCATATTGATTATACATAGTTTTTTAATTAAATTTTAAATAATTACATCTTAAATTCGTAGAATTCGTTTGATTTTTGTATAATAACAAATTAGCCATAGCGAGTCGTGAATTTTGATGATAATGATTGAAAACTACGGCTAGATAACCAACAATTAACGTTACTTTGAATTTCAATTGCTGCAAAAATTTTATACTAGTTTGAATCTGTATTTATTGCAGAATTTACGAATAGAAATTGCGATTACTCTTCTTTAGTTTCAACTGCATTGTTTTTCCCTAAATTAACTTGAAATAACTTGTAGATGATCTCTGTAAATTGTCAATAGCAGGAAATACTTTTAAACTGTTATCCATGCGCATTTGTTTGCAATGTCTCACTGCCTTGTGGGCAGCACTTGCAGTTGTGGTGCAAATAAGTACTTGTAGATAAACTCTACATGTGCTGCCTAATAGGCAACAATTTTTATCGCATGAAGTGGTGACTTGTATGTGTTGCCCTGTGGACAACACTTAGAGGTCTGGTTCAAAACAGCATGTAGAGAAGCTCTACATGTGCTGCCTAATAGGCAGCAATTTTGATTGCGTGAACTAGTGCCTTTTAAGTGCTGCCTTATGGGCAGCACTTGGAGGTTTGGTGCAAAACAACATGTAGAGAAATCTCTACATGTGATGTCTCACAGGTAGCACTTTAGTTGTTCTGTAAAATATTTGCATTCACATGCTGTAACTTGTGTACTGAACTCCCCTGCAAGTTGTGGCGGAAGGTCAACACTTTAAGTAAAAAAGTTTAGACAAGTTTCTACAACTTGTTGCCAGTCGACCTCTACCGCCTACGTACAACACTAAACAAAGTAAAAATTAAATGTTTGTGTCTATCTTGCTAATCTATTCAGCAAATTCTAAACTCGTGTAACCATTTTATTGCATGCAGAACTTAGATGGCAACAAAATGTATATACATTTCTTGCACTGGAACACGGAGCACTATTTTGAAGAGCGACGTAGCAGGTCTGAATGACGAAATAAAAAAAATTAGATTCAGAATTTTGGAGTTTGAATCACAATGTCCATAAAAGTACTCAAATAAATCAGAGAGATGGTGCTGACGGGACATATAAACGACGATGACGAACCAAATATCATCGATAAATCTACTGTTGACACTCGATTTCGTCCCAAGATTTAAATTAATGATTGATTATTTAAATAAAAGTCGATTGTCAAAAATTAATTAATTAAAATTAAATTTAGTTAATTAAATTAAAGTAATTAGTTAAGTTTAGCTAAAGCATTAATTAATTTCAAAGGGGAGAGCTAAATGTGCAAAACACAGCTTTAAATTAAGCCTACGCGTGCAATTCTTGATTTCCTTAACCTATCCTAAAATAAAGGGGCCAAAAAAACATTTAAAACCTAAAATCGAGGCTATTCGCGCAACCCATATGCCTAACATAACCCAGCCCAAATCCCTCTAACCCATAACTCCTAACCCGAAGCCCATCCCCTCATCTTCCCAATTCAGATAACCCGAATCCTAATCCCTTAATCCCTAATTGATTCCCTTAATCCCATTTTCCCCTCAAAACCCTTCAAATTAGTCCAAGAACCCGTACCATGGTCCCACCCCCCACTCTCATTTTCTCTCTCACCAGTACAAGCAAACAATCCGATACGTTCATTTCAAATTGAGTTTCAATCTGAGCCGCGGATGATTTTAAACGGGAAAATCCTTGATGACAGGGATGAATTCAGTAAAATCATTAAGGGATTTGACTAAATTCACCCTTGTTCTACAAGGAAAAGATAAATTTGGGCATGGATTTAAAGGCAGGAGCAAAAACCCTAGCTGCAGGTATAAAAGCATCTTTTACTCATTATTTCAGGGGGGAAAAAGATTTTAATATAACAAAAAAACTGCAGCATTTGCTTACTAAAAAATATATACTCTCTTTTTGTTAAGAAAATAAATATATAGTCCATTTTTTCATTCGGAAATTAAGGCAAATTTCAAAGTTTGATTAGTCGCATCACCAGTCGTCGCCGTCATTTGTGTCCACTACTTTAAAAAAGGTAAAATCATCAGCTGTTCATATTTTCTTAGGTTTTATTATTTCTAGTATTTATTTGTTGGTATATCCTGAAATGAGACTTTGTTTACTTGTTTATACCTTGTCAATTTTTATGTTATCTTGTTTTCGTTGAGTTGTTTACCTATTGTTACTCCTATCACACCAAATGTATGCCTTGAACACATGTAAAAAAAAAAAAAGCTGTCTCGGAATCTGTATGAAAAAAATATGGTTTAAATGAAGGGATGTTAGTGAGCTTTAGTTTGTAAAGTATGAATCTTTTGCATTTAGTTGTTGTAAGAAAAGAGGTTTTAGGCTGTTTGGATCAAATCTCATGGTAGACTTGCTAATTTTCCATGCTCTGTTTGATAAAGTACTCTCTTAGTTCTCTGTTAGAGTTTAGCTTGTATAATCTTTATAAAGGTTAAAACCTGGTGTGAGTTTGACTATGGAGTTGTTTAGGGGCTAAGGGAAGGTGTAGAGGAGTCCAGGTGGTTCTTGGTATGTGTATAGCGGAGTCATAGGGCTGTAGCTGCCTGGTGGTTTAAGGAGTAGTGAGGATGTTTTTGGTATTGCCTAGTGGTGTGAGGTGGTGTGCAGGTAGTGTTGCTCCCAAACGCACACGCAAGTATACGTGGTCGACAAGTAATAAAGTGATAAGTAGATTATCGTTCCCACGAGGACTATTCAAACTAACACTTAACAAAAAATTTCTACCAACTATTCAGGGATCTTTTTCTTCAATGGTGAGAGTTTTAGTAACTAAAGAACAATAATTAAAACGGTAAAAGTGGATTCAAACAATGGAGCAAAACTTGGTTATTATCAGTAATAAGGAGACGGTCCAGGGTCAGAGTTACGAACAATCCAGTTGAGTTTTCCAATTGATTCAACTTCTTAAATCCCGGATTACTAACTAACTGAGTAAATGTACCCATGAAAACCTTTCGATTCTTCACAGTCTATGTAGGCTACTCCAATCCCTATATGTCTATGGGTTGGATCACGTGCACGCATTAACGAATTCTGTAATTAGTTAAACTAGGCGAGCAAGTATATGTCTATCCTACTCACAAATTGCTTCCCTGATGCCCGGGTTCACAATCTAGCACTATTCTTTCTTATTACGTAATTAAATTCCCTCTTTTGAATTCAATCTAAAAACCATAGATAATGCGTAATAATCGGGCCCTGACAATAACACAAGTAAAATCAAGAAAGAATAAGTAGTCTGTTATGGGATTCAATTAATGGAAATCAATCTTCAAACATCAACTTTCACGAAATACTCTAACCCTAGAACTAGAGATTTAGCTACGCATATTCATAATAACAACACAAGGATTTGATGAAATAATGAAATAATGATGTAATAGATTAATGGAAGGAAGAAAAACCCTTGTTCAAGATGTTATGAGCTCACCAATTTACTCCAAGGTCTGAACTCCCATCAAAAATTAAGTAAAAGAGTATTTATAGGGTTTACAAAGGCCTGGCAATAAGTTAGACCTAAGCCTAGACGAAATAGGAAGTCAAAATACGCTCCAGGAGCGCTATAACTGGCGCCCCGCGCCTCGTAACGCGCGACCCAAGGCAGTTTACGTCGAACTTTGTACGCTTTTGCCCCGCGCCGCGCAGCCAAACGCGCTAGAAGCTGGGCGCTTTGGGCGGCGCAGCCCGCAACCTGTGGCGCCAAGGCAATTTTCTGTTTCGTTGCTCCTTTGCTCGCTTCGTGTCTTGCCTTCGTGTGGTCGATCCAATCCTCAATCAAAATCCAATCTTTTCTTGCTCGATCATGCTCTTAAAAGCTCCATATGCACTGCATAACAACCTACATGCACACGACATAAAATCAATGCAAAATCACATTCATTAACTAGAAAACAGGTGAGTAAAGTACTCAAACGTGAGGAAATATTAAGGAAATATAGGCATAAAATGCCAAACATCACCACTCCACACTTGAACCTTTGCTCGCCCTCGAGCAAGTCACAATTAACTTCCCAACCTAGGTAGAACAGGTCTGCTTATTACTATGGTTGATACCAATCATTGAACAAATGCACATATGACTACTATGGGTCCAACAAACATGCCAACAATTTATCAAACTCAAAACATGATAACAAACACCCCAAAATAGCTCAAATGCACAAACTCAACCCATTGCAACCATGCTCCCACAAAATCACACCTATCTACTCAACCAAGAAGCCATCAACTTCACCTATTTCATGCAAACCATGTGCCCTCACCAAAATGAAGCAAGAGAGTGTCCCCCAAAATATCACACACAACAATGAATATCAAGAATAGAACGGGGACAATAACATAGAACGAATTCACTCACTCTCATGAAAGTCTCACATGTCACACAAGATGTACCATAGGCTTGCCCATAGTGTAGGATTCCACTAATGTAAACTTACTCCAATCGGGATTAACTAGGACTTTAAAAGGTTGTAATGTAGGCTAAGGGGTTGGTATGATACATATGGGTAATAGTGACTACCTCCCTAAGCACTTTAATACATCACAATTAACTTAAGTACAAATCTCATCAAAGCCACCCAATCAACAACTTTCACACACACCTTTTCAACAAAGTAGCAAATTGTTTCTTTTAAGCACACATTAGCAAGGATGGATATTCTTCTCTCTTTATTTCTTTTTCCAAATTTTTTCAACTTTGCTCTTTTTTCCTTTTTTTTTCCATTTGTTTTCTTTTTCTATTCATTACTTTCCAACCTTGCCAATGCTTTTCACTACTTCACAAATTATTTCAAATATTTTCCTCATTGGTTCCACTAAAAAACCTCCCAATATTCCACCACAACTCCACAATAATATCAAATTATCAATTAAAGTGCTTAAGGAGTAAAGGGCCAAAAGAGAACAATTTAGAACAAGTGGGTAGGCTCGGGGTGTGGGTGCCAACGAAAAGGTCAAAGAAATCACAACAATTAAGTCCAAGGTGTATATGTAAGGGTAGGCAAATCAAAAGAAGGCCTGTATCATTTCCCGAGTAGAGTAAACCTAGGATTTCGCTTTGCACACACACGGGGCAAGTTCTAGATATCAATATGCAAACATGGAGCAAACAAGTATATTCCTCACTCACACATTGCACATGATCCACACAAAAAGGCTACCATCAACAACTCTCAATCAAACAAATAAGGTACAACTTGTGGAAAATTAAGCACTAATGCACAAAGGTTCACAACAAAGCCAAGCAAGTGGACTCAAGCATCTCAAGGGGGTCGTTCCAATTTTTCTAGGCATGCATAACAATTTAAAACCAAAAGACACCACAAATAGCACATGCAACAAGTTCAAGTCCACCGGTATCAAACAAATCAAGGGAACCTAGCATTCTACCTATTCCTTTCGTCTAGGGCCACCTATACTAACTATTCTAGTTCTAAAAAAATAAAAACTACCCTGTTCAAAGGCCTCCTTGTGGAAAAGAACCGAGGCCATAAGAAAATCCACGGGGTGGATGACATGTACCACTAATAAAAACTAAAAGGAGAATCTTTTTGTAATTTTTCATTGGTTTTCTAATTTTTTTTCATATATTAAAGCAAGAAAACAAATCAAAATAAAGTCAAGTGACAAAATAAAATCCTACGGTACATGCATCCCTAACCTCAAAAATCAATAAAAGGGTCGTTCCCCCACCCCACACTTAAACTAAGCACTGTCCTCAGTGCTAAAAATAAGAAAGTGCAAGGTAAAGAAAACTTCCCTGAAGACTCTAGTCCTTGGTGCTAGCATCCTCCAAGCTTCTATATAGTATGAGGTACTCAGACTTCCCCCAATAGGTCATCAATATTAGGCAAGGGTGAGGACACCCCACACTTAGACTCGACATTACATGAACCTGCAATCCAAAGAAAAACAAAAACTACGTGACACTATAAATAAAATAATACAAGTACAAACTCGGGTTGCCTCCCAAGAAGCGCCTTAGTTAACGTCGTGGCACGATGACACTTTTAGCTCACTTCAAGCATTTATGTCTTCTCTTCCTACGACGAACCTTTGCTTTCTTCCTTTCTTTGAGAGAACCTATCTTCAACTTTATATTTGGTTTACTTCCATGTTCTTGTCTGACACATTCAATCATAGAGCACTCTTCAATCTTAGCTATGTGCTCCTTCTCAGTATACACCTTGAAATTAACCTTTTCTCCATGCGCTCTAACAGTCATCTCACCTAGCTCCATGTCAATAATTGCCTTCGAGGTGACTAAGAATGGTCTCCCCAAAATGATTGGAGCTTCTCGGTCCTCTTCATAATCTAGGACTACAAAATCAGCAAAGAATGTAATCTTACCAACTTTAAGCAACACATCCTCCAATTTACCATCAGGGTGGGTAAGTGATCCATCCGCCATCTTTAGAGTAACTGAAGAGGGCTAGATTGCTCCTAGCCCTAACCTTTTGCAAACAGACAGAGGCATGAGATTTATGCTCGCACCCAGATCACACAATGCACAATTGATATTATGCTCTCCAATGGTACAAGGAATAGTAAACCTCCCAGGATCTTGAAGTTTTGGAGGTAGCTTGCTCAAGATTTTGCTACACCCCTCAACTAACTCAACTGTATCTATCTCTTGAGGCTTTTTCTTCTTGACTAAAATTTCTTTTAAGAACTTCACAAAGGATGCCATCAATTCAAACACATCAGTCAAAGGAATATTAACTTGAAGTTCTTTCAACATACTCACAAATTTTTGATACTGGGCCAGATCCTTCGATGGTATAAGTCTCTGCGGGAATGGTGGAGGCGGCAGAGGTGCCTCCCTTCTCTCTTCTTTCTTCTTTACCTTCTCCACTTTTTCAACTTTTTCTATTTCAACTCTCTCCTCAGACTTGGCCATCAGCTCTCCACCTTCAATTAAAGTCACTGCAAGACATTGTTCAGGCTCTTTTTTAACAGTGCTTATTTCCCCCACCAACTGCCCCAACTGGTGCTCCAGGTTCTTGTGAGCATTGGCAAGATCTTGTATGGCCTGTGCATGGGCTGCAGTGTCAGCTATCATTCTCTGCTGGCCTGCTATTATCTGCCTTAGCATATCTTCAACTGAATTGCTAACCTGCTGTGGTGGAGCTGGAAGTGGGTGGTAATTATTCGGGGCTCTCGTATTGCCTTGATGATAAGCATTACCAAACTGATTTTGACCCTGCAGCCTGTTTTGATTACCCACGCAATAAACTGACTCTGGATTAGAGGAGCAAACCACTGTGGCATGATCTTGACCACAAACCTCACAAAAACTCTGGAGTTGTTGCACTGGAGCCACTTGTTGCTGAGTCTTTGGCAGAGCTAGCTTGCTAATTTGATTGGAAATAGCATCCATCCTCGCCCTTAGCTCTGAAACTGCATCTAACTGAAGTACCCCTGCAGATTTCTGCGCAGTAGCTCTGCCAACACCCTGCCAATCAGGATTGCTCTGTGAAAACTTGTCAAGTAAATCATAAATCTGATCAAAATTTAAGGCCAATACTTGGCCTCCAGCAGCAGCATCTACCACGATCTTAGTGTGTTGGTTCAACCCCTCAACAAAAGTGTGTGCAATAACCTCATTGGATTAGACAATCTCTCAATACAGCTTTAAATTGCTCCCAGGCTGAATACAAAGATTCTCCTTCTATCTGTCTGAAAGACATAATTTCACTCCTCAGCTGGGCTGCCTTGGCAGACAGATAAAATTAGCCAGGAATTTCATTGCCAAATCCTCCCAAGTAGTGATAGACCCAGGCTTTTCAGCTTTTAACGACTTCCTTGCTGTCCCAATCAGTGAAAACGGGAACAAAGTCAAGCGAACATAATCAGTAGGAACCCCCGCTGGTGTATAAGTATCACTGATCTCCAGGAAATTCTGAATGTGTTGCTGTGGATCTTCATGAAGTAATCCAGCATATTGCCCAGTCACATGCAGCAACTGAATCATGCCGGACTTAATCTCAAAGTGCCCGGTGATAGCGGGCTTAACTATGCTAGACGCTACCCCCTCCAGGCTGGGGAGAGCAACATCTCGCACAGCTAAAGCTAGTTCTGCTGCCATTCCTGTAGGTAAAGATCAAGCAGGACCTAATACCTAAAAAAGCACAAAACTCAAAACAAAAATTAAACCTGAATAGAAAGTAATAAACTGTTCAAAAAGAAATCAGTCAATTATTTAGTCCCCAGCAACGACGCCAAAAACTAAGAGAGTACTTTTAGTTGTTGTAAGAAAAGAGGTTTTAGGCTGTTTGGATCAAATCTCATGGTAGACTTGCTAATTTTCCATGCTCTGTTTGATAAAGTACTCTCTTAGTTCTCTGTTAGAGTTTAGCTTGTATAATCTCTATAAAGGTTAAAACCTGGTGTGAGTTTGGCTATGGAGTTGTTTAGGGGCTAAGGGAAGGTGTAGAGGAGTCCAGGTGGTTCTTGGTGTGTGTATAGTGTAGTCATAGGGCTGTAGCTGCCTGGTGGTTTAAGGAGTAGTGAGGATGTTTTTGGTATTGCCTAGTGGTGTGAGGTGGTGTGCAGGTAGTGTTGCTCCCAAACGCACACGCAAGTATACGTGGTCGACAAGTAATAAAGTGATAAGTAGAGTATCATTCCCACAAGGACTATTCAGACTAACACTTAACAAACAATTTCTACCAACTATTCAGGGATCTTTTTCTTCAATGGTGAGAGTTTTAGTAACTAAAGAACAATAATTAAAACGGTAAAAGTGGATTCAAACAATGGAGCAAAACTTGGTTGTTATCAGTAATAAGGAGACGGTCCAGGGTCAGAGTTACGAACAATCCAGTTGAGTTTTCCAATTGATTCCACTTCTTAAATCCCGGATTACTAACTAACAGAGTAAATGTACCCGTGAAAACCTTTCGATTATTCACATTCTATGCAGGCTACTCCAATCCCTATAGGTCTATGGGTTGAATCACGTGCACGCATTAACGAATTCTGTAATTAGTTAAAATAGGCGAGCAAGTATATGTCTATCCTACTCACAAATTGGTTCCCCGATGCCCGGGTTCACAATCTAGCCCTATTCTTTCTTATTACGTAATTAAATTCCCTCTTTCGAGTTCAATCTAAAAACCATAGATAATGCGTAATAATGGGGCCCTGACAATTACACAAGTGAAATCAAGAAAGAATAAGTAGTCCGTTATGGGATTCAATTAATGGAAATCAATCTTCAAACATCAACTTTCATGAAATACTCTAACCCTAGAACTAGAGATTTAGCTACGCATACTCATAATAACGACACAAGGATTTGATGAAATAATGAAATAATGATGTAATTGATTAATGGAAGGAAGAAAAACCCTTGTTCAAGATGTTATGAGCTCTCCAATTTGCTCCAAGGTCTGAACTCCCATCAAAAATTAAGTAAAAAAGTATTTATAGGGTTTACAAAGGCGTGGTAATAAGTTAGACCTAAGCCTAGACAAATTAGGAAGTCAAAATACGCTCCAGGGGTGCTATAACTGGCGCTGCGCGCCTCGTAACGCGCGACCCAAGGCAGTGTACGTCGAACTTTGCACGCTTTTGCCCCACGCCGCGCAGCCAAACGCGCCAGAAGCTGGGCGACGCAGCGCGCAACCTGTGGCGCCAAGGCAATTTTCTGTTTCGTTGCTCCTTTGCTCGCTTCGTGTCTTGCCTTCGTGTGCTCGATCCAATCCTCAATCAAAATCCAATCTTTTCTTGCTCGATCATGCTCTTAAAAGCTCCATATGCACTGCATAACAACCTACATGCACACGACATAAAATCAGTGCAAAATCACATTCATTAACTAGAAAACAGGTGAATAAAGTACTCAAACGTGAGGAAATATAAAGGAAATATAGGCATAAAATGCCAAACATCAGGTAGCTTTAAGGAGACGTTTGGTGGTCTGTCTCTATTCTATAAAGATGAAAGAAGTTCAGGGGTATGTTCTAGGCAGTAAAGGGGCTGTCTGTGATGGGTTGCATTGCAGGTCCTAGAAGAGGTTTGAAGGTGAATGCAGATTGGTCTCAGAATCTTGTTTTGCTTAGGAGAGGGTCTGATAGTTAGTGAGGGAGGTATATGTGAAATTGTTTAGGTAGTAGGGTTGGTGGAGGGGCTGTTTTCTTGTTAGTTTGTTTCAGGTTAGTTTCTAGTGGTCTTAGAAGTGTTTGGAGGTTGTGATAGTCAGGAAGTAGTGGTGTTTTTCAGGGGTGCTTTAGGTTAGCTATAGAGGTTAAGGGGTGCTGGTTCTGTTTTTCTTAAAGGAGTAGCAACTGAGTAGTTCTTTTGGTATGAGAGGGAGTAGTTTCTGGAGTTGTTGATGGGAGTAGCAGGGTTGTTTCAGGAGACTGAGGGGATAAAAGAATGATGAGATGGTGTCTTTTGTTGCTGTGGGTCTAGGTTAGGTCCTGCTATTCTGTTTGTTCTCTGTTTATCAGAAATGCTAGAGCATGAATGTCTTAGTTCTCTGTTTCCTGAAAATGCAAGGAGCTTTTCCTTATTTTCCCTAGTCAAAGGGTTTGATATCCTAGTTTGTCATTGGTCTGAAAAGAGGGCCTTGGTTGTCTTGTTCTTTGTTTCTGGTTGGCATCTAGTTAGGAGTATCCATTTTCATCTAAGGGTAGGTGTCTGCTATAGTTCTGCATTTTGAATTTTGTCCTAAAGTTTCTCTTAGTTCATTTTCCAGATTCTCTGTTTCCTGAAGTTGTTTTCTTTAGTTGTCCCAAGTTAGTGCTTGTTCCCTCTATTCTGTTCCTGTTTGTCTTGAAGGATGAAAGAAGGGGTTTGTCTTAGACCTTTGTCTGTTGTGGTATGCTGGGTTCTGGAAGTGATGGAGTAGTTTCAGGTCCATGTTTGACCTTGAAAGTTGTTTGTTGAAGTGTGTGAGTGTAGTAGGGGTACAGGTTCAGTTCAGGGCAAGTGCAGGAGCCTAGCTTGTGTATGCTGGTATGGATTCATTTTCTTTGTTTAGGAAAAGATTTGGTCCTGTTGTTGTCCAGTAAGTGTTAAATGTTTGAAAGGGTGTTGGTAGGATGCAGGTATGAATGGGGATGAGATTTGAGTATGTAAATTGCATACTAAGAGGTGAAGCCCCTGAGATTTTAAAAGATCAGTGGGGTCCCTCTCGTGAATGGCTTTGCGTGTGTGCAGGCCTATGTTGACTGTCCAGTTGCATTCATGATAATTGAAGTATGCTTGTCGCATACTAGGAGAGTGAAGCCCCTATGTCTATAAACGACCAATTGGGTCCCTCCTTGAAGACCAGTGCGGTCTTGGCTACCTAGGAAACTGAGAGGCTTGATTAAAGCGAGGACCAGTGAGGAGCCTTATGAGCAAGGTCTGTGAGCCTTGCAGAATCGAGGAAACTGAGAGGCTTGACCAAAGCCGAGGACCAGTGAGGTTTTATTTTGAAAGGCCAATTGGTGCCTTTCATGATTTGCAGTCTGGTATTGAGAAATAATTGAAAGTTCATCTCGGATATGATGAGAGTAATTGGGAGTGGTTATTTGGAGTAGTTGGAGTTAGTAAAGGTGTGGAGAATTGTCTAGGCGATGGGATAGATTAGTGTTGGAAGTCCGTAATAGAACGTGTTATGATTTGTGCGAATTATTGCATTTCCTTACGATTACCTTAGAATGAATGCTAATCTTTTGTTCTCTTATTTTTCTTTGTCATGTACACCTTCAGGGACGAGTTGAAATAAAACTCACAAATGGGATGGCTATATGCATTGGAAGTTATTTGATCCGCTCCGCATCTTCAGGACTTGATATCCCCGAAAATGTTAAAAAAAAACAAAACAAAACAAAACAAAAATTTCTAAATTCAAGGCTCAATAATTGAGTTGCGCTTCCGGGTTCTACCTTCTAAAACTCCCGCTTTCCCGTTCCCTTTAGAAAGCATGTTTTAGGAAGCCCTGAAACCGGACTAGGATTTGCATGTTAGAAGCTTGGTAGGATAGCCGCTTTATTGAAATATTATCTTATTGCATGTTTAGGATGATTATATAATTGCTTATCCCGTTTCTTTGGGACTCGCCAATTAGTTTAAGTTAATAGTGTCACGACCCTTTTTTACTCAAAAAGAAAAAAAAACTTTATTGTTTTAAAGAGGTCTGTGACTAGGTTAAAGGTACACGAATTATTTAAGAGATTTTCGGAGTCGCCACTTGACAAGTTAAAGGTGTGCCAAGTCACCAAAGTGGTGTACCTAGAACACCTATGACTCGTTTAGTGGTCTGCGTCAGAGTTCCGGGTAAGGATCTCGGTTGACTCGAGGGAAGGTGTTAGGCACCCTCGAGTCCTGTGCCAAGCACAGTTGCTTTTGTTGACGCATTTCGACTCTTTTGACATTGTTTATTATATTTGCCTTGATTTTGTTACGCTTCAATTTATTATTAATTGTTTTACCGTTTGACAATTGAAAACTCCAATCGAATATAATCGCGCGAGAACTTCACTCGTTCGAAATCTTTCGACTTAAATCAATTAAATCGTGCAGGTACTTCACCCGTTCGAAATCTCTTGACTTAAATGAGTTTCAAGTGAACAGTCGACTTATTATTTGTTTAAACTTGTTTCGACCTATTAATATTGCCTAATCTTGACATTAAACTTGTTTCGGCCTAAACTTGCCTAATCGTGGTCACTGTCATTCTTTATAATTGCTATTAGCTCATTCTTTTAGCAATATAGTTTTACTATGCCATGTTTGCCTAATCTTAACTCGGGCTTATCAATTGTTAACCCAATTAGCCATTTGTTCGTTTGATTTTCGTATACCGTCTGCACAATTTTTAATGGTATGTAAAAAGGCCCTAAGATAGCTCTTGTTTCAAATCTGTCCCATTTTAGGTCTAGTTTTAACAAAGCTAGATACTTGCATTTGATTTAATTTAAATCCCTAAGATATGCCTAAAGTTTAAAAGTTGCCCAGATTTAACCACTTTCATACATTTGCATAGATCTGCTCTTAAATTTGCAAAGATGGCTAATCTAGAAAAACATGTTATGAAAAAAGAAGAAAAGATGTCCACTCTTTAAGATATACTACCCATTCTTCAATGCAATAACGTGGCCCAAAGCTTACACCCTTTAGTTCATTTTTTGTCATTAACAACAACATGAATATAAACATAACAGTAATATTTATTCCAATGAAGAGAATGCAAAGTAAAGCAAGTATTTTAGGCTGGCTTTTCCTCAAATTTACACCCTTGAACAGACCACGTTTTCATGTTTTAAGACTTAAACATAACCAGATACATACGAAATAAAAGCATAAGCTTAAAAAGAAATACCTAGTGAGTAAAATCCCAAAGCTCAGCCATAACAAAAGGTTCACAAGGCTCAAACGCAACATCATCTAACAACAACCAAACGACAATTACCAGACAGCAACAACCAGTCACGACACTACTCCAGTACCAGAAACTCTTTCCAGCTTAAACCAAGAATTAGCTTTCATGTTTCAAAGACTATTATCTCACTTTTCTGTTTGTTTTTCTCTAGTAAAACTCTAGTTTTCTTGCTCTCTCAGATCTGGTTGTGTAAAAAGAATGAAGAGGTCTTTGCTTTCAGAAAGTAGGTGTCTCTTTTATCTGATTTTCGTGTGTCTTTTGAGGGTATTTTCAGATCTGTCCTCTCCTCTAAATTTCGTGTGTAGTCTGTGTTCTTTCAGCTCTGTTCTCTATCTACTTTCAGATCTGCGTGTATCCCTATATGAGGGTAAAAGACCCTATTAAGTAGAGGAGAGAGGGGAGTAAAATGGGGGGAAAGTTGGGGGTGAAAGTGATGCAAAGAGGAGGGAAAAATAGAGATGAAAACGTGGGGAAAAACAAGCTGTAGGGACAGCTGGTTGCAAGCCCCAAGAGTTACCTCTTTCATGCTCAACTCTCACCAAACCAAAAAGCAAATCTGAACATACCATTTTGGGAACTCTTTTGTCCCCTTTGTTTGACTTCTAGCTTTTCTGAATTTTGAAAATATAAACATAAAGATCTAGGACTTGCTAAAGTTCAAATCTCAACTATTTATCACCTAACTTGACTTAACTAATTGGATTAAAATCCATACTCACAAAACTCAACAGAAAACTAATCGCAGAATAACCAAAATATGCTTAGAAACTAACAAGACACACTAGGTGATTTAAATAAGCTCAATGCTTAACAATATCCCCAACAGACATGAATAGACACAACCTTCACGTTTATGCCAAACAAACTAAACAGGTCACTCTTATAACTAAACATTCACTATTTCTTCAAGACGAAACATTTCATACTTAAGAGTAAATGGACACTAGTTAAACTAAAATAGCAAGAAAAAACTAATAGACATTGACGAACAGTGATTTCAATCAAACGGCGAAGAACATGATATAACATAGCCATTTTATATGAATTCACACACATACACATCATGTTTCACAGATCTAAGGCTAAACTATTATTACTTTACTAATACTAAACATTAACTGCATAAAGAAGAAAAGACAAGAGTTTTCTCGCTAACCCGTCGAGCTAAATGCAGTCACCATAAAGTGACTAAATAGCTACCATTGCTCTATCACTTCGATCGCCAACGCTGCACCGCTGCTACGCCATCACTGTCGACGCAGCAACGCCATTAAATCTGTCTCGCGATCTTGCTGCTAAACAAAGCTAAACAAACACCGTCCTGTTTCGGCTTGGACACTGCATCATTTACCAAGTCAACATCAAAGCAGCCTAACGTACCACTGAATCAGCCCTCGGACCAGCTTCGATATCACCTCGCTAAATCAATGACAAACTGCCTCGTATTGTCCCTTGCAACATTGTCGTAACAACGAACATTAACACAGCAGCCTAGCCAAGTTTCCGGACAGCCTTGGTGCCAATGTTACACCACCACTACTTCTGCTATGACCTCGCCATCACGACCTCATCACAACTTCTCCACGGACTCACCACCAATGGTTTCGGATCAACATCAACACTGCCCATTATCACAGTCCCGTTGCTACCAAAACAAAAATAGAACCAGCACCGCTATAACATGATCAACATAGCAGAAACAGCCCCGACGCCATTGCAGCACCATCATCGCTTCACTTACATCAGTTTCATCACACCAAACAAATCAACATCGCAGCACACACATCACCAAAATAATCACCATACTCGCCGTTTAAACAACCAGCCAAACCAAACCGTTCAGCAATTTCAGACCCGTCACCCTCTTCTTCTAACTGAAACGATCCCATTTGGGGTCGTTTCAGCTAGAAAAAGGGAACAACGGAAAGAGGGGAAAAGCAAAACAGCGCGTACCATGTAGAAATCAACGGAAAAGAAGAGAAAAAGAAAAAAAAAACTCACCGGAGCTTTCAAACTCCAATTTACAACGATTCCTAGAAAATTCGTGGAAACTGAAACCAGATCGGGGAAGAGGAGTCCAAATCGGTTCAGGAGATGTATTTTTTGGCCGGAGAGTGGTGGCCCGCCGTCGCGCATTTGGTTGTTTCCGATGGTGGAGAGGAGAATAAGTTTTTCCCTTTGTTCTGATTAATTTTGGAATGGGAGATTAGGGAAAAGGAATTGGGGGATTAAATGGAATATGGGCCGGGTCAGGAGTGGAATTGGGCTGTTATTTTCATTTTTTGGATTTTACAAATAGCCATTTAAAGAAAGTCAAAACTATTTAAAGTATACACTATTAAACTAGGATTAAAAACCACAAAAATCGCAACATTATCGAAACCAAACATGAAACTATACTTAGACATATAACAAGTATTTTTGGTATTTTCATATTTTCTCCTAATTAATTAATTAATTAAGTCAAATAAAACGGTAAATTTGGCAAAATTCACATAACGTTTAACACAACTATTTTACGCAATTTTTGGTATTTTGTGCCAAAATTAGGTGATTACAGCTGCCCCTCTTTGTTCGGAAATACGAAGAGTTTTCGAACCGAGTTTTCGAACAAAGATATAATCACAACTAATTTTGGCTTTTTTCGGTTTTAGCCGAAAACATGCTTGCAAAATTGTGACCGTACCTTGCCGGTTTGGTTCTAACCAAGAGCAAGGCTACCTACATATCCCCGGATTAAGGAATCAGGTCAGTGTAGTTCCTTACGTGCGATAGCTGGGACTACCGCATTTAAACAGGCACTGGACTCTTATAGACTAACACTAAGCACTTTCTAGACATACACAGACTAACTCTAGACACTTTCAGAACTAACTGGGGCTGACCCGACGCTCCTAAACTTACCTGGACTGACACAAGACACTTTTGACACACTAGAGTTGTTGCTGCTTGTCACTGTCGTTGGTTGCTGGATAGCTGGCTGGTGGTCACTGCTTTACAAAGGAAAAATGAAAATATAACATTTGAAATGTAAAATTACAATTCCTAAGCTAACTTCTTCATGCTTCCCAAGCTGATAAACTGGTCCAAAGCTCCCACTACCAAAGTAGTCTTGAAAACTTGAAATTGCCGCTTTGACGGGCTTTAACTTGAAAATTGAAATTGCCGCTTGGGCAGGCTTTGACTTGAAAGTTGAGATTGCCGCTTTGACGGGCTTTGACTTGAAAACTGAAATTGCCGCTTTGACGGGATTTGACTTGAATGAAATTGCCGCTTTGACGGGCTTTGACTTGAAAATTGAAATTTCCGCTTTGACGGACTTTGACTTGAATGAAATTGCCGCTTTGACGGGCTTTGACTTGAATAAAATTGCCGCTTTGACGGGCTTTGACTTGATAGATAAAACTGGAACCACCACTCTGGTGGGTCTTGCTTTTTGTTGAAAATTAGAAACCATCACTCTGATGGGTCTTGCTTATGCTGGAAATTGAAAACCATCACTCTGATGGGTCTTGCTTCCGCTGAATTGAAAACCATCACTCTGACGGGTCTTGTTCATGCTGAATTGAAAGACCATCACTCTGATGGATCTTGCTTGTACTGGAAATTGAAAATCATCACTCTGATGGATCTTGCTCTGACTGAAAAACCATCACTCTGATGGGTCTTGCTAAACCATCACTCTGACGGGTCTTGCTTCTTCTGAAAATTGAGAACCATCACTCCGATGGGTCTTGCTTTTGCTGAAAAATTAAAACCATCTCTCTGATGGGTCTTGTTCTTGCTGAATTGAAAACCATCACTTTGATGGGTCTTGCTTCTTTACAGAAATGGATTCCCTCGTTCTTCAGGTGGTTGCTTTGACTTTCCAAATTACTCCCTCATTCTCCAGGTGGGTGCCTCGACTTTCTCTAAACTACTCCCTCATTCTCCAGGTGGGTGCCTCGACTTCTCTAAATTACTCCCTCATTCTCCAGGTGGGTGCCTCGACTTCTTCTAAACTACTCCCTCATTCTCCAGGCGGGTGCCTCGACTTTCTCTAAACTACTCCCTCATTCTCCAGATGGGTGTCTCGACTTCCTCTAAACTACTCCCTCATTCTCCAGGTGGGTGCCTCGACTTCCTCTAAACTACTCCCTCATTCTCCAGGTGGGTGCCTCGACTTCTCTAAATTACTCCCTCATTCTCCAGGTGGGTGCCTCGACTTTCTCTAAAATACTCCCTCATTCTCCACAAGCTGATGAACTGGTCTGAAGCTCCAACTAATCCAGTGGATCTTTGAAACTTGAAATTGCCGCTTTGACGGACTTTGACTTGAAAAATTGAAATTGTCGCTCGGGCGGGCTTTGAAAAACTTGTAATTGCTGCTGGGGCAGGCTTTGATTTGAAACTTAACTGCATCTTGAAATCTGCATGTCCTTTGATGATCTCCTTCATGGTACACCCCTTGGTGTGGCATACTTTGTGCCGATGTGGAACATTGGGCTCCAATTATCAAGGTTGGTCCTGACTTGCTCTAGTACAACTATGAAACTATAACAAGTTTTGCAAAACTTTCTTTGCTCGTTTGATGTTGGAGAAACTGAAACGAACTGAAGTAAGACAAAATGATGGAAACGACAAATCTTCCAACCAAAAGATGAAAAAAAAAATGATGACGCCCCTTACGGGAGAGGTAAAGGACTGAAGAGATGACGATCTTTTTAACATGACATGTATTTTGGAATCAACTCTTAATCCGCTCACATAGTCCATCCATGATTGTGTACCCAGCTTTCCCAATCTTGTTTGATGGCAAATCTAACGACCCTCATTCGACTGGCAGTGCCCTTTCGGGTTTTCACCGACTAGCCTCTCTCTTTGTTCTTTTAACTCACCATTGTCTTGCAGCGCCCTTTCAGGTTTTCACCGACAAGACTTCACTTTTTTTTCTCTTTTTTTTTCTTTTCATTTTTCGCTCTTTCCTCATCGATCTCCTATCTTTCCTTCCTGATCGACCCCATTTTTTCTTTCTTTCTTCAATTTTGGCCTTTATCCTGATTCCCTGGAGAATTTCTCCTTTCCTTGGTGCTCCAAACTCCTAATGCGATTGTCGGCTTAAGAATGCGACTTTACAGCGTGGATCTTATCCCTTGATACCCTACTCGGCTTGACATTCTCAATGATCGGTCAGAAGGGTCTTTATTTGGACTGTAGTATTGGATCTGGTTAGGCTATGAAGAAAAGAGTTCAGCATAAAAGCTCAAAAATATCTCCTGAGACGACTAGAATGAGTATTACAAGATTTGAAATCACCGCTTTTGAAAATAAACCAAACTTTTCCCCAGTTTAGGCAAATTGGGGTTCCCTTTTTTTTTTTTTTGGTTTGAAGAGCGGTATGAAAGCATCTCATGAAACGACTTGGTAAAATATTACAACCCTTGGAATCATTTCTTTTAAAATAAAAACCAACTGAGGACCCAATTTATTGAAAAATCGAGGAATTATATTTTTTTTTTTTTTTTGCATTTTCTGATATGCAAACATAGGGGATATTGAGACTTTCCCCCCGAGATACACAAAGAAAGCAAAAAGAATTGACTTTCTCCTTTTCTTTTAGAAATAAAACTTCTGCCCCAGTTTAGGATAAACTGGACGCTTTGAATTTCTTCCTCGATTTCGAGACTGATATCTCATGAAACATATGAATAGATGGTACAAAAACATAGAAGTTTGTTTTTATTTTATTTTATTTTTTTAAAAATAAAATAAAAACAAACTTTTGCCCCAGTTTAGCATACATTGGGGATTTGAATTTCTTTTGACATTGGCCGCAAACTTGGAGGCAAGATTTTGCGTCAACGAGGAATGGGGGAAAAATAAACTTTCCCCTATTATGACCGCATCCGAATGGTTGCCTACGTATCCTTTTGAGAGGAATCAGGTCAGACGTAGCTCTACCACTGAGGTAGATTTTGTTGTTTCTTTTCAATTTTTTTCTTCTTTTTTTTTTCATTTTTTCTAATTTCAAGCACATTGATTCCAAAGGAGGGTAGGCCAAAGAAAAACCAAAACAAGGCTTAAAAAAAAAAATTAAAAAAAATAAAAAAGGACTGACAAAAGGATATAGTGTTTGGGTAAAAGAAACGAAAGCCGTTCGTCATCCCGACCCGAGAATGCCTCACACAAATAATGGTTCAATCAATTGACCTGGATTGATCCACACGTGTCCTCGACCTCTACTTCGACGATGGCTCTCAAAACTGGTGTTTCAACTTCGGTCGAAGCGACCGTGCACGATCTTGAACTTCTCACCGATCTCCCTTATCGGATAACTGCAGATTAATTTCCAACTCATTTCGCTCCCTCTTTTGTCTCTCGTTACTACTCAGATAGCTCACAATGTCAGACCACGTGTTTAGATCAAGACGTAAATTCCGCACGCATGTCATGTTATTAAGGCCGACAAAACATAAGACAGAATACTAAGAAAACAAGACCGAGAAAGAAAATAAGAGAAATAATGTCGAGACGAGAGAAAGATCTCGCTTTTCATTGAATTAAAGATAGAAGGGTTTGAACATCAAAATAAACAAAATAATGCACTTGGATTACAACCCTTAAATAACTAAGTACACAGAAAGATTAGCAAAACAAGCTACAACATTTCACAGTCACTCAATTGCAAGTCAGGACCAGTTCCCTGCTTTAAGCATTGTCAAGCCCTTCACCAAAATGTACCATGCCGATACCAGAGAAATTCCCTGAATCTGGCAACATCTTCTGCTTTTCCTCATTTTCAGCAACTCCCATCAGGGTAGACTTCACTTCTTTGGGATTGATGAATGACCCAGTAAGATATGGAATTGACTTCTCAAGAGACATGTTCGTCTTCTTCATTTCTTCAACCCTTACTCTGTCTGCTAACCCTGGCACAATTTCAGGAACACAGTTCACTGTCACAAGCATTTGGTTAGCCCTAATTGAAACACCACCACCAGGTACTGTCGGCATTGTAGATTCATCTCTCAAATCTTCTCCATATACCATTCCCACCATATACACATCATCATGGACGGGCAATGAGTTCTGGTTGATATCTGGCGCATCTGAGTCCTCGACTTGGATCTGACCATTATCTATCAGAGCTTGGACTGCCTTCTTGAGACTACGACAATCATCTGTGTCGTGCCCTGGCATGTCTGAATGGTAAGCACATTGACGAGTATAATCAACCTTTCCCGCGGGATGCATATTCCCATAGATCGGCCTCAACATATCCAAAGCCTGCAACTTCTCGAAGACACTAGTGTAAGATTCCCCGATTGGCGTGAGCTTCCTCTTTTTCTCTTCTCGCGCCTTCTTGTATTCGGGTCTTGGGATGAAAGTAGAAGGTTTCCTTGATCGATATGGAAATTCTGGTGGAGTCCGATATTGATTATGTGGAGCTTGGTGAGTGTGGCATGTGGGCTGTGAGGCTGGCGCGGTCCATTGCGGATATGGAAAATTTGGGGCATATGGTCGCGCTTTTTGGAGTGGAGGAATTGAATGTTTTGTATTTTGTAAAGGGTAGTGTTGCGAATGCTGCTTTTGTGAGGCTCGATGGCGTGAGTGGAGCCGTTTGTACCGTTCCTCATCCCTCCTTCCTGGACCTCGTTCTCTTTCATCTTTCTTCCCAAGACTCTCTGTCCTAACTAAGCCTGTGAATGGTGGAACAGAGACCAGGGGTGAAGCACACCTCTGTTTGGGCGGAGGTGGTGGTGCCGGAGGACACCCTGGGAAGGTTCTCAGAACATCTGCTGTGCTATAGTAGGGAGAGTCGGGAGAATACTGCAGGTCCTCAGCTGTAGGGCCTTGTGCCTGATGTAAGACAGTCGAGGCATGCCCTAGAAGACTAACTGGCACGGTAGAACAAGCTTGTCCCGTGTTCATGGCGATATACAGATCAGCCACCAATTGTTTCAGATTTTTGACCTCTTCAGTCAACCTCTTGTTTTCCAGCACCAGAAGTTCATGGACGCCGATCTCAGAATTTCCCTTATCAAATGACATGGTAATGGGTTCCTTCGATCCTGTTGTGTATGTGTGGAATGATGCCAGAATTCCGCACCAAATCTCCAAATTCCAAAGCTTTGTACAAACAAACCGGGTTAGCTCAAAAGAAGCACATATTGCAAGCCTAGGGTTGTTGTGCGTCATCCCGAAACGGTTAACGGCGTAAGCCGAGTGTACCGATCGTATCCCCAAAAGATTGTTTATGTGCCTTGATCAAAATTAGAACAAAATTGTAACTGATACATAATCAGCACAAGGATGAACTTGGATGATTAATATATTTATTTTTTCCTTTCCTCTTTTTTCTGACTCAACAAACGTAATTTAGACAAACGACACGAGACAAACTCGAAATAAAAGTGCTTGACATGATGCACGAGTCAAAGATATATACAAACTGACACATTGGGCGGGTACACCGGACGGTGAAAATAATGAGACTCGCCTTTTTAGCGGAGTCAAATTTTTCTACCAAGATCAACGCAAAATACAACTTAACTAATTGCAATTTATCGTATGCACCCTGACTTTACCTTAAACAAAACAAATAAAGTGGGACCCTGAAATAAACAATTTTTTTTTTGTTTTTTTTTTTTTAAATTAAGACTCAACCGGAGATTCGAAACGGAACTTAAGAACAGATTATGAAACAAACTATTTTCTTATCCGAAAGGTGACTCCAAAATCGAAAATTACGACAACACAAAGACGGACACAATTTTTTTTTTTGTTTTTTTTTTTTTGTTTTTTTTTTTTTTTTTTTTGTTTGAAACAGATTCTTTGATCTAATTCGAGAAAGAATCTTTAGGGTATTTACAAAATCTGACAATTAGGACGACACAAAATATTACACAAATTAGACGCAAAATTGATTTCTAAAATTGGCCACCATGACGGCGTAAAACCCCGACAAATTAATTTCAAAATATGAACTTGACTTGGATACAAACTCAACACAAAAGAGTCCCAAAATTTCGCCATTATAACGGCGCAAAACTATGACACATTATTTTCTAACACTTGGGACCAAGCCCGGACGTAAAATGAGACCAAAAAAAAAATTTGAAAATTTTTCGCCATTATAACGGCGTAAAAGGACAACTAAACAAAATATTTCGAGACACGGGACTAAACCCAATTTTTCTATCATTTTCACCCTTTTTTTTTCCAAAATTTGGCCCTCATCCCTCGGTGATCGGTCAGCATAACAACCCTTAGACTAGAACAAATGCAACACATTATATGCTCATGATGTGTCTTTTGGGTATGCGGGCCCCATCCTGATACGAGTGAGTCAGCCTAGACAAGTGCGGTACCGGTGTACCGCACCTCACTAAGTCTAATGACATGCAGATAAATCGGCCTAGACAAAAGCACAAGTTCAACTCTAGGTGACTCATTGGGTTCATGATCTAGTGGTTCAGCAATTTGGAAGTGCCTCGGGGGTACCGGTCGACAACGTCTAACGGCCTAACCCAACGCACCTCCTCCTAAGAAGGATTAACTTTTTGTGTCCTGAGACACGACAGAAATTCCAGACGCCGGAGCGAAACTGGCGTGCATGTGTGCAGTGTTCCAGATGACTCAGAGGTGTACGTGAGAAGACAGTTGTGTATATACAGTTCAAACATATCAAAGCAGTAACATTCAAGGCAACATATACAAACAATATTCAAAGCCGAAAGCGACAAATTTTAAAGCCTGAGACTCTCAGTTTTCACTTTCATCCCCAGCGGAGTCGCCAAGCTGTCACGACCCTTTTTTACTCAAAAAGAAAAAAAAACTTTATAGTTTTAAAGAGGTCTGTGACTAGGTTAAAGGTACACGAATTATTTAAGAGATTTTCGGAGTCGCCACTTGACAAGTTAAAGGTGTGCCAAGTCACCAAAGTGGTGTACCTAGAACACCTATGACTCGTTTAGTGGTCTGCGTCAGAGTTCCGGGTAAGGATCTCGGTTGACTCGAGGGAAGGTGTTAGGCACCCTCGAGTCCTGTGCCAAGCACAGTTGCTTTTGTTGACGCATTTCGACTCTTTTGACATTGTTTATTATATTTGCCTTGATTTTGTTACGCTTCAATTTATTATTAATTGTTTTACCGTTTGACAATTGAAAACTCCAATCGAATATAATCGCGCGAGAACTTCACTCGTTCGAAATCTTTCGACTTAAATCAATTAAATCGTGCAGGTACTTCACCCGTTCGAAATCTCTTGACTTAAATGAGTTTCAAGTGAACAGTCGACTTATTATTTGTTTAAACTTGTTTCGACCTATTAATATTGCCTAATCTTGACATTAAACTTGTTTCGGCCTAAACTTGCCTAATCGTGGTCACTGTCATTCTTTATAATTGCTATTAGCTCATTCTTTTAGCCATATAGTTTTACTATGCCATGTTTGCCTAATCTTAACTCGGGCTTATCAATTGTTAACCCAATTAGCCATTTGTTCGTTTGATTTTCGTATACCGTCTGCACAATTTTTAATGGTATGTAAAAAGGCCCTAAGATAGCTCTTGTTTCAAATATGTCCCATTTTAGGTCTAGTTTTAACAAAGCTAGATACTTGCATTTGATTTAATTTAAATCCCTAAGATATGCCTAAAGTTTAAAAGTTGCCCAGATTTAACCACTTTCATACATTTGCATAGATCTGCTCTTAAATTTGCAAAGATGGCTAATCTAGAAAAACATGTTATGAAAAAAGAAGAAAAGATGTCCACTCTTTAAGATATACTACCCATTCTTCAATGCAATAACGTGGCCCAAAGCTTACACCCTTTAGTTCATTTTTTGTCATTAACAACAACATGAATATAAACATAACAGTAACATTTATTCCAATGAAGAGAATGCAAAGTAAAGCAAGTATTTTAGGCTGGCTTTTCCTCAAATTTACACCCTTGAACAGACCACGTTTTCATGTTTTAAGACTTAAACATAACCAGATACATACGAAATAAAAGCATAAGCTTAAAAAGAAATACCTAGTGAGTAAAATCCCAAAGCTCAGCCATCACAAAAGGTTCACAAGGCTCAAACGCAACAGCATCTAACAACAACCAAACGACAACTACCAGACAGCAACAACCAGTCACGACACTACTCCAGTACCAGAAACTCTTTCCAGCTTAAACCAAGAATTAGCTTTCATGTTTCAAAGACTATTATCTCACTTTTCTGTTTGTTTTTCTCTAGTAAAACTCTAGTTTTCTTGCTCTCTCAGATCTGGTTGTGTAAAAAGAATGAAGAGGTCTTTGCTTTCAGAAAGTATGTGTCTCTTTTATCTGATTTTCGTGTGTCTTTTGAGGGTATTTTCAGATCTGTCCTCTCCTCTAAATTTCGTGTGTAGTCTGTGTTCTTTCAGCTCTGTTCTCTATCTACTTTCAGATCTGCGTGTATCCCTATATGAGGGTAAAAGACCCTATTAAGTAGAGGAGAGAGGGGAGTAAAATGGGGGGAAAGTTGGGGGTGAAAGTGATGCAAAGAGGAGGGAAAAATAGAGATGAAAACGTGGGGAAAAACAAGCTGTAGGGACAGCTGGTTGCAAGCCCCAAGAGTTACCTCTTTCATGCTCAACTCTCACCAAACCAAAAAGCAAATCTGAACATACCATTTTGGGAACTCTTTTGTCCCCTTTGTTTGACTTCTAGCTTTTCTGAATTTTGAAAATATAAACATAAAGATCTAGGACTTGCTAAAGTTCAAATCTCAACTATTTATCACCTAACTTGACTTAACTAATTGGATTAAAATCCATACTCACAAAACTCAACAGAAAACTAATCGCAGAATAACCAAAATATGCTTAGAAACTAACAAGACACACTAGGTGATTTAAATAAGCTTAATGCTTAACAATATCCCCCAACAGACATGAATAGACACAACCTTCACGTTTATGCCAAACAAACTAAACAGGTCACTCTTATAACTAAACATTCACTATTTCTTCAAGACGATACATTTCATACTTGAGAGTAAATGGACACTAGTTAAACTAAAATAGCAAGAAAAAACTAATAGACATTGACGAACAGTGATTTCAATCAAAAGGCGAAGAACATGATATAACATAGCCATTTTATATGAATTCACACACATACACATCATGTTTCACAGATCTAAGGCTAAACTATTATTACTTTACTAATACTAAACATTAATTGCATAAAGAAGAAAAGACAAGAGTTTTCTCGCTAATCCGTCGAGCTAAATGCAGTCACCATAAAGTGACTAAATAGCTACCATTGCTTTATCACTTCGATCGCCAATGCTGCACCGCTGCTACGCCATCACTGTCGACGCAGCAACGCCACTAAAACTGTCTCGCGATCTTGCTGCTAAACAAAGCTAAACAAACACCGTCCTGTTTCGGCTTGGACACTGCATCATTTACCAAGTCAACATCAAAGCAGCCTAACCTACCACTGAATCAGCCCTCGGACCAGCTTCGATATCACCTCGCTAAATCAATGACAAACTGCCTCGTATTGTCCCTTGCAACATTGTCGTAACAACGAACATTAACACAGCAGCCTAGCCAAGTTTCCGGACAGCCTTGGTGCCAATGTTGCACCACCACTACTTCTGCTATGACCTCGCCATCACGACCTCATCACAACTCCTCCACGGACTCACCACCAATGGTTTCGGATCAACATCAACACGGCCCATTATCACAGTCCCGTTGCTACCAAAACAAAAATAGAACCAGCACCGCTATAACATGATCAACATAGCAGAAACAGCCCCGACGCCATTGCAGCACCATCATCGCTTCACTTACATCAGTTTCATCACACCAAACAAATCAACATCGCAGCACACACATCACCAAAATAATCACCATACTCGCCGTTTAAACAACCAGCCAAACCAAACCGTTCAGAAAATTCAGATCCGTCACCCTCTTCTTCTAACTGAAACGATCCCATTTGGGGTCGTTTCAGCTAGAAAAAGGGAACAACGGAAAGAGGGGAAAAGCAAAACAGCGCGTACCATGTAGAAATCAACGGAAAAGAAGAGAAAAAGAAAAAAAAACTCACCGGAGCTTTCAAACTCCAATTTACAACGATTCCTAGAAAATTCGTGGAAACTGAAACCAGATCGGGGAAGAGGAGTCCAAATCGGTTCAGGAGATGTATTTTTTGGCCGGAGAGTGGTGGCCCGCCGTCGCGCGTTTGGTTGTTTCCGATGGTGGAGAGAAGAATAAGTTTTTCCCTTTGTTCTGATTAATTTTGGAATGGGAGATTAGGGAAAAGGAATTGGGGGATTAAATGGAATATGGGCCGGGTCAGGAGTGGAATTGGGCTGTTATTTTCATTTTTTGGATTTTACAAATAGTCATTTAAAGAAAGTCAAAACTATTTAAAGTATACACTATTAAACTAGGATTAAAAACCACAAAAATCGCAACATTATCGAAACCAAACATGAAACTATACTTAGACATATAACAAGTATTTTTGGTATTTTCATATTTTCTCCTAATTAATTAACTAAATAAGTCAAATAAAATGGTAAATTTGGCAAAATTCACATAACGTTTAACACAACTATTTTACACAATTTTTGGTATTTTGTGCCAAAATTAGGTGATTACAAATAGTAATCTATGGTTAATTATCGAGTGCAAAAGAAATTAAAATTTAATTAAATTATACATCTCCATCTATTATTTATATTTAGTTATCCATTTATTAAATATTTATTTATCTATCTACTCATTTATTCATTAATCGGATTAATTATGCGATATTGATTTATTAAATTATTTATTTAATTAATCTTATTTATTTAATTTAATTAATCATTTATTTATTTAATAAACTAATAATAATTATTTTATTTATTTATTTATTTAATCAATTATTATTCATTTATTCTTTATTTAATTAAATTAATATAAATTAATTTATTTAATTAAGTTATCTATTTATTTATTTATCCATTTATTTAAGTGATCAATTAATCAATTATTTATCTAATTATTCACTTAGAGTATTTTATTTTATTTAAATTATTTATTTAATTTATTTATCCTTTATTTATTTAATTAACTAATCAATCAACCATGTTGTAATTCATCCGTTTATTTGATCTTAAGATTTTATTATTTATTTATCTAAGTATCGGCGTAACCAAAACCTTATCTTATTTATATTATCCTTAGTTAAAATTAATTCTATTATCCTTAACAAATTCGTGAAAACCGTCGGATTAACCGCATTTAGCGGATTTTCGAAAGTGCTCCCGCAAGGGACCTTCTTTCGAATTTAAAAGAACCACTTACCTAAGAATCTCTGAATTTATTTTCCTTTTTTTTAAATAAGGAAGAAATGCACTCTTTAGTTAACTTAGGTTCCTAATAATCCTTAAATTAGGTGGCGACTCCAAAGAAACCATTTGGAGTCCCATATTGTTGAAATCAAATCCCGGTGCATACTTGTTATGCATTTTTCGGGAGGGTTCAACAGCGTGGCGACTCCACTGGGGACTAGCAAATGGTTCTAACCCAAAGGCTTTCACGAATTTGTTTGTTTGTATTGTTTGAATTGTATGCCGATATTAGTATGCGTAACTTATTTAATTATTGTTGAAACTAGCATGATTATATCTATTGTTTATTTGCAAGCATGCGTAGATTAATCTAATTAATTGATGTGTGTCGCAAAAGCATGTCACTATACCCCTATTTGCGCACGTATAGATTGTCATTCCGTTCATACTTCCCCCATTCCTGGGAACCTCTTGCATTTTCACCCCAAATATCTGCGAGCTGCGCCCATGCGCACCCGCCCTTTCTTCCACTAAAGAACCCTGTGACGAGTTGGTACACCGACAGCCATCGTAGGAGTAATTCGACTGCGAGACCGCTTGCCACTCACCTGTTAGCCTCAACCGTTAACCCACTCTTAGACGGAGCTTTAGGAGCATGCATGCATTTACACCTTAGTCTGGACCCGGTCCTTGGTACCGCCTCCATAGTCAGGAATCCGCCCTTATGTCAACGGGCTCTTGTAACCCAGTGACCCGCATATTATGTGTTTTGTGATAATGAATCTCCAGTCCCAGCTGAATTTTGAGCACAATCAAATTTAGAAATTTTGTTTTCATTGTCTTGTAGGTTAAAGAATGGAACAGCAGTTTGACAAAATTTACATGGTTACTGAAATCCCAGAGAAGTTAAAGTTGTGGTGGGAAAGCTTTACTGACCAAGAGCAAACAACAGTTCAGGAAAAACTAGGCAGAATGGTGGACTTGCTTTATTGTGTCACCCCAAATCGCAATTTGGTTCAGGCTCTTGTCCCGTTCTGGTGTCCGACATGAGCCGTAATTAAATTCAGGGACTTTGAGCTGACACCCGCTCTAGGGGAGATGGTTGGAATAACCGGTTTGAAATGTCAGGGCAGGAATATGATCTTCCCAAATCATCAAGGGGGAATGAAATTCCAGCAGAAGCTGGGGCTAGACAGAGATAATAGATTGGGTTTTGTTGACAAAGATTGGGTTCATTTAGATTATTTTTATACGAGGTTTGGAAGTAGGTGGGGTTACCGTGATTTCGGGACGGAGTTCGCTTGTAGTAAAGAGACTTGGGGGGAGAGGCGGGTGAGAGCTTTTGTTGTCGCCTTTTTGGGTGCCATAGTCTTCCCTGAAGAAAAAGGACATATTAGAACATGTATTGGTTCAGTGGCTCATGCAATGTTTGACGGGATTAACAAGAACAAGTCCACCATAATTGTTCCTATGATTCTAGCGGAAATATACCGGGCTCTAAATGAATGCAGAAGGGGTTCGAAGTATTTCGAAGGTTGTAATCTTCTCCTTCAAGTATGGGCGATAGAGCAAGTGTGCCATCGAAACCCCATGATGGATATCTGTAAAGTGAAAGATAGCCAGAAATTAATAAATCCTATTGCTACCCAAAACATAAGAACGAGATGGTGTGAAAAACCTGAAAGTTTTGCTGGATGGTATGATTTCTTGGCCTACCTTACTGATAAGAAAGTAATGTGGAAGTTAATTTATGCTCCTGGAAATGAGATAGTGCTTAGGACTTCTAAGCGATACTAAATTGAGTTGACTGGTTTAACTGGACTTCAGCCTTATGCACCTTTGAGGGTCCTCCGTCAGTTTAGGATGGAGCAATTTATTCCCCTCTGTGCCGATATGTCAAAATCAGAAACTCGCTACAGCCTGCCGAATGCAATTCCAAGAATGAAAGAAATACTCGAAGATTGGAGGAATCTGCAAACAGTAAAAGTGTCAACAGAGCACCAGAGCTGTACACCAGAATATCTCGCCTGGATCAAAGAAGAGCAGCGCTTAGGTCTCAGTCCTCCAGGAAGAGTTGGCTGTGAAGACACTGACATGACGAAGAAAATGAGACAGGCAAGAGCAGAAACCAGTCTTGATGAAACATCCGCTCCGGCGAGCAAGAAGATGAAGCAAGCAGGAATATGATGCAGAGCTTGGAAAAATAGCAGTTTATTTATTTACTTTTGATGTACTTTCTATTATGCTTTCTGTTGTTGTATTTTCATTTATTATGTAATGATGATATATTGAAAAGAAAAGAAAAAAAAAGGAAAAGAAGAAAAGAAAAAAAAAGAGAAAAAGAAAAGAGGAAAAGAGAAGAGAGAGCAGAAAAAGAATGAAGGAACTTGATTACAATGATGCAGACCTGATGATGAAGATGAAGCAAAGAAAGCAGGATTCAGTCACAACAATGCACCCACACCAGCATGATGCAGTTGATTGGCGAAGTGGCAGATTTATTTTAGTTTTGATGTATTTTCAAATTATGTCTCTATGTTTATTATATTTTCATTTGCTATGTAAGGATTATGTATGAAAAAAGAAAGAAAAATGGAGAAAAAATAGAGAAAAGAAAGAAAGAAAAGAAAAAAGAAGAAGAAAGAGAAAGAAAAAAAAGAGAAGAGAATGAAAGTATGAGGTTATGTTATGAAAGACAATTTTGTATCAGCTTTGTCTATTTAATGAAATGTCTTACTCTAAATTTGAATTGCTCAAAAATGGTTGTGACTGTTTTTCGTTATCATTTATTTGCGTGATTAGGCTTGCCTCTAGCACAAAGAGGCACCCTACAGGGTAGGACGCGTCCGCATTTTTATTTTATGCACATTATTTGTGGTTGCCACATGCCTTAATTTATCGCTCGCTTAAAATACAAAAGCGCTACGTGACGCGCGCTATGTGATTACATGCCAATTTTACCAACAACATGCAAACTAACACAGTTACCTTTTGAATTTTTCTTTTGTTTAGTTTATTCCCAAGCAGAAGTTTGATTTGCGAGGGAAACAGTGCTTCTCACTTTCTCTTCCATTTGTGATAAAATAACCTAAGGTATTTTCAACTAAAATATTAATTAACCGCCCCCCTTAAACTTCCCCCAACTTGTCAACAAGCTAAGGTCATCATCATCTTAATTATTAGTAATACCATTTAGTCAAATCCATTGTATGTTTCTCCTCATAAGTCATATATATATCTTACTTTTGGTTGTGTTGGAAAGATGAATGGCTAAAGAGGGAAGTAGTGGTTAAGGGCGAGGGAAACAGCCCCATGCATGCTAGCACCACAATTCCTATGGTAGACAATACCACTGAGCTTGATGGTACTACTTTTCACACTGTTGAGCTAATGAATGTGACCCGAGCATCTAATGATGATTCGAAGATAGGTACCCTACCTAGAGTCCCCAAGATGATTGATGTGGAAATGTTAAAAAACGGCTTCAAACCTGGTTCGGGATTGGGAGCAAATCTGAACGGCATTACTGAACCCATCTGCTTGCCCAAGAATCTGGGTACTTTTGGCTTAGGTTACTGTCCTATCAAAAAGGAGATTGAAAAGGCAAAAAGGAAACCAGCCATTGTTATGCCAGAACCTCTTCCTTCCTTATGCCAGTCATTTGTCCAAGCACCGAAAATGGTTACACCAGATCTGGTTGAAGGAGTTAGTAATTTGTTTCTGAGTGATGATTGGGAATGCGGTGTTGTTATTGAAGACTATGCTGAGGAATCACCTGTGCAAAATGCTGAGGCAAAGGATCCGATGGCTAATTGGACCTGTGTCCCAGTAGACGAGACTTGGTGAATGAACTCACTAATTTTGGCGTCACAGTCAGATTGAGGCCCTGGACTATGTTTCGCCTTTGGTTTATGTTTCTGTCTTTTCAAAATAACCTGTTTACATTCTGCATGTTTTACTTTAATGTATTGCCTCCCTAAACTAGACTTTTGAAACAAATAAAATGCACTGCATTCCCCCTACTATTATTTTGCTATGCTTTAATTATTTACTTTATTTTACGCTTTTGATTAATGTTTGTTTCTGTTTCAGCTTTCCACTTAACAAAACTGCCGAAACTTTGCTTGTGACATATAATGAAACAACTTAACAAACTGGTACTGATGCATTGAGTATTGGGGAATTTGATGAAGATTTTATTCCTGATGAAATAAGAAGAGAAGTGGATCAATTTGAGAACAAACCAAAGCCTAACTTGGAAGAAACCGAGTCAATCAACTTGGGGACTTCAGAAGATGTTAGAGAAACCAGAATCAGTGTTCATTTGACCTCGGAAGAAGGAAGAGCTTATATTGAACTATTGAACGAGTATCGAGACATCTTTGCTTGGTCTTATGATGATATGACCGGTTTGAGTACCGATCTTGTCACTCACAAGTTTCCAACTGATCCTTCATTTCCGCCTGTTAAGCAAAAGAAGAGAAACTTCAAAACTTCCACAAGCAAACAAATATTGGAAGAAGTGCAAAAGCAATTGACCGCTAAGGTGATTCGATCTCTCAAATATCCCACTTGGTTAGCGAATATTGTGCCGGTGCCTAAGAAAGACGGCAAAGTTAGAGTTTGTGTTTATTATCGTGATCTCAACAAAGCAAGTCCAAAGGATTATTTTCCATTGCCAAATATTCATATCCTTATTGATAGTTGTGCAAAACATGAGCTTCAGTCTTTTGTCGATTGTTTTGCTGGTTATCACCAGATCCTAATGGATGAAGATGATGCTGAAAAGACCACCTTCATCACGCCTTGGGGTGTGTTTTGTTATAGAGTTATGCCTTTCGGTTTGAAGAATGCCGGGGCAACATATATGAGAGCAATGACAACTCTTTTCCATGATATGATTCACAAAGAGATCGAAGTCTATGTGGATGATGTTGTTATCAAGTCAAAGAAGAAAGAAGAGCATTTGACAGATTTGAGAAAATTCTTCAACCGCCTTCGGCGGTATAACTTGAAGCTTAATCCTGCAAAAAGTGCGTTTGGTGTTCCCGCCGGTAAGATGTTGGTTTCATTATAAGCCGGAGGGGTATAGAATTGGATCCGTCTAAAATCAAGACTATCCAAGACTTGCCTCCTCCAAAGAGACGGAAGGATGCGATGAGCTTTCTTGGCCGCTTGAACTACATAAGCCGCTTCATTGCACAATCCACGGTTATTTGTGAAGCAATAATCAAGTTGTTGAAGAAAGATGTTGTTATTGAGTGGACAGAAGGTTGTTATTGAGTGGACGGAAAGTTGTCAAAAGGCTTTTGATAGGATCAAGGAATATCTATCTAATCCGCCTGTGTTAGTTCCTCCTGAACCTGTAAAACCATTGATCTTATATTTGTCCGTCTCGAAAAATGCATTTGGATGTGTCTTGGGGCAACATGACAAGACCGGGAAGAAAGAACAAGCCATTTATTACCTAAGAAAGAAGTTCACCCCTTATGAAGCCAGGTATACTCTCTTGGAGCGAACTTGTTGCGCCTTGACTTGGACCGTACAAAGGTTAAGGCACTATCTTTCATCATATACAACTTATCTTATCTCGAGGATGGATCCTTTGAAGTACATCTCCCAAAAGCCGATGCCCACGGGGAAATTAGCAAAATGGCCGATTTTGTTAAGTGAATTTGACATAGTTTATGTCACCCAAAAGGCGGTAAAGGCACCAGCATTGGCAGATCATTTAGCTGAAAATCCTGTTGATGACAACTATGAACCATTAGAAGTTACTTTCCCGATGAAGAGGTCGTGTTTCTGGGTGAAGACATCTCTTCTGAATATGATGGTTGGCATTTTTTCTTTGACGGAGCAGCAAATTTCAAAGGTGTTCGTATTGGAACTGTCTTAATTTCTGAAATGGGTCAGCATTATCCTGTTTCGGCCAAGCTCAGATTTCCATGCACTAACAATATGGCAATATGAAGCATGCATTTTGGGTCTTCGATTGGCAGTTGATATGAATATTCAAGAACTTTTAGTGATCGGGGATTCTGACTTGCTGATTCACCAAGTACAAGGCGAGTGGAACACCAAGAATGCAAAGATTCTTCCTTATTTGCGTTGTGTCAAGGAATTGTGCAAAAGGTTCGCAAAGATTGAGTTCAAGCATGTTCCAAGACTTTAAAATGAGTTTGCCGATGCTTTGGCAACTTTATCTTCTATGATCCAACATCCAGACAAGAATTATATTGGTCCTATCAAAATTGAATTGCATGATAAGCCAGCTTATTGTTTTCAATTTGAGGAAGAGCGAGATGGCCATCCTTGGTATTTTGATATCAAGAATTATGTCAAGGTTGGGAGTTATCCTGAAAATGCAACAAGTGTTCAAAAGAAGAGCATTCGGAGGTTAGCAAATCAATTCTTCCTAAGCGGTAAAATCCTATATAGTACGACCCCAGACTTAGGACTCTTAAGATATGTTGATGCCATTGAAGCAAATAAATTGCTTACGGAAGTGCATGCGGGAGTTTGTGGGCCGCACATGAATGGTTTTGTCTTGGCAAAGAAGATCTTGAGAGCCGGTTATTTTTGGCTAACTATGGAAACTGATTGTGTTCAGTTTGTGCGGAAATGCCATCAATGTCAAATTCACGGAGATATGATCAAAAGACCTCCTTCTGAACTTCATGCAATGAGTTCTCCCTGGCCTTTTGTTGCTTGGGGAATGGATGTTATTGGTCCTATTGAGCCGGCCGCTTCAAATGGACATCGCTTTATTTTGGTGGCTATTGATTACTTCACCAAGTGGGTGGAAGCAACTTCTCACAAGTCCGTAACCAAGAAAGTGGTGTCAGATTTTGTGCGCAACAATATCATTTGTAGATTCGGAATTCCTGAATCAATCATTACTGATAATGGTGCAAACTTGAATAGTGATTTAATGAGAGCAACTAGTGAAAGCTTCAAGATTACTCATCGCAACTCTACTGCATACCGGCCCCAAATGAATGGAGCTGTTGAAGCGGCAAATAAGAACATCAAGCGTATTCTTCACAAGATAATTGATAATTATAGAGATTGGCATGAAAAGTTGCCTTTTGCACTTCTTGGTTACCGCACAACTACAAGAACTTCAACCGGGGCAACTCCCTATCTCTTGGTGTATGGCACAAAAGCAGTCTTACTTGCGGAAGTAGAAATCCCTTCCTTGAGAATCATTCAAGAAGCTGAATTAGAAAATGCTGAATGGGTGAAGATCAGATGTGAACAGTTGATGCTTATTGATGAGAAAAGAATGAATGCAATTTGTCATGGGCAGCTTTATCAAAATCGCATGATCGAGTCTTTTGGCAAGAAAGTGAGAGTGAGAGACTTCAAACCGGGCAATTGGTGTTAAAGAAGATCTTGCCTAATCAAGAAGAAGCAAGGGGCAAATTTGCACCGAACTGGCAAGGTCCATATGTGGTTCATCGGGTTTTATCCGGAGGAGCACTTATTCTGGCAGAAATGGATGGTCAAGTTTGGCCAAAAGCAATCAACGCATATGCTGTCAAAAGATACTATGTCTGAGGCAATCGCAAGTTAGCATGGTTTTGAATGTAATTTGTGATGTAATGCGAACTACGCGTGACCTGAGTCCCAAGGCGGGATACGTAGTAACTCACATAGAGTTTGGTTGCATTGATATAAGAATTTCCCCTATTTCCTCTTTTATGTAAGTTTTAACTACTTCTGACCTGATTCCTGGAATGGCAACAGGATAAGTAGGAAATCCCTTTCGGATTCGGTCAAAACATTGTAACACTTTAGGTTTGTTTATCTTTTATGATGTAATGGCGAACTATGCATCTGGGCAGATGCGTGGATTTTCCAATTCGGATACGGCTTCGTACTTAGATTGCCATATTTTCCCAAAAAATCTTTATGTAAGCAGAATTACGCACAGTCTGATTCCCGTGGAGGGATACGTAGGCACTCTTAACGGGCTCGACTCTATAATATTAAAATTTTTAGTCTCCCTTAAGGCAAGCAACTGGGGCAATTTTGCCAGATAATTTGAACATTTGAAAGATAGCAACTAGGGCAATTTTTACAAAGATAATTTGAAGATATGGAAGATAGAAACTGGGACAAATTTTGCAAAAAGAGTTCGAAGACATAAAGATTATAACTGGGGCAGATTTTTACAAAATTGGTTTGCTTATCAAAGGCTGAAGCGACGAAGTTCTAAAAGTATTCAAGATTAGCAAGTTGCAAATAAAAAGGACGTTCAGTTTGTTTCGAGATATGTCATGACTTTGAGTTAAAACAGGAATTTTAAAATGCATTATAAACTTTTCACTTGCATATCAATGATTACTTGCTTACTATTTTGTCAAATTACTTTACTTTTGCCTCTATCTTAAGATGAGTTATACTATTGAGTTCATAAACCAAGTTTCCGATGATGGTTTTCAAAGCCCAAGTCTCACGAAGAAGAGGAAGCGATAGCAGCAAATTCAAGATGAATCAACACAAATCAAACACCCCTCCCCAAAACTAACAATTTTTTCTTTGAGAGCAGGAACATGAAAGATTGCAATGAAAGGATCATTCGCACTATGGGTGAACAATTTATTGAACGAGCATTCAAAGTTGCCTTGCAGATTGCGTTGCATTGCCTTTCCATAACTTAAAGCGTTATGCTTCGCCATGAGTTATTGCCGAACCGGCGGCATTTCTACCTCTATGATTTTCATTCCCAAATAAGCATTGCCTTATTTTAATTGACAATCTGCTCAAGACCATCATTGTCTGATTGTCTCGATTTATCAAATGACTATTGCACGGATTACATTTTATAATTGCTTTAAATTAATGCTTCGCTTTACTTTTTCAGGTCAACCATCAGTTTTCTCGGAGATTATTCGCCTTGTCGATATGCAGCGCAAATCTATTTCTTTCTTTTTCATTATAGCCTTTACTTTATTATTCACTCGTTTTCCAACACATTTACTTTAAATTTGCAGGAATTGAACATCAGACTCAATATGAAATTAAGAGAGCATTCAAAACTTTGCACCACTATCAATACAAGCAACACCAATCAAGTTGACGATGCATATGATTTGGCTTGACAGATCATTCAAATTCACTCTTGCGGCATCTAAGCATTACATTTGATTATTGCCGAAAACGCGGCGCTTTTCTTTTCTCAAAATCTTAACATTGTTATAGAATTTACCTCGTGATATTGATAGACAAGTAGGCTGAAACACCATTTTCGGAGTGTTTAAGTGGTGTTTTGCGATGTCGGTTGTCTTGCAATATTGGCATTTATTGATAGTTTAAGATAAGTCGGCTGGAACACAACTTTCTGAGTGTTTCGCGATGTCGGTTGTCTTGTAATATTGGCATTTTATATTTAAAGTAGATTGATAATTTAAGACAAGTCGGCTGGAACACCGCTTTCGGAGTGTTTCGCGATGTCGGTTGTCTCGCAATATTGGCATTTATTGATAGTTTAAGACAAGTCGGCTGGAACACCGCTTTCAGAGTGTTTCGCGATGTCGGCTGTCTTGCAATATTGGCATTTATTGATAGTTTAAGACAAGTCGGCTGAAGCACCGCTTTCGGAGTGTTTCGCGATGTCGGTTGTCTTGAAATATTGGCATGTTATGTTTAAAGTAGATTGATAATCTAAGACAAGTCGGCTGGAGTACCACTTTCGGAGTGTTTCACAATGTCGGGTGTCTTGCAATATTGGCATATTGTATTTGAAGTACATGATTCGACTTGAGACATTATGTCTTGTTAGTCAAACTTATCTTATGAAAGCCTTGCATTTGACAAATTCGTTCTCAATTTACTTATTGTTTTATTTTATTATTTCAGAATAATGATCAGCTTAGAGGTTCTCCGGGCGGAGCATCTCGTCAGTCGGTCGAAGGAAGAACTTGTTGATAGCATCACAACCAACATTTATAATTTTATATTATCCCTTTATTTATTTCTTATTCCAATTAGTATAGTTTTTAGTAGTTGCTCGTTTACCGTTTGTTAAGTCTTTACAGAATTTTAGTAGTCTCGCAGCAGCATTTGGAGCATAACGTGGAACTTTTTCTTAGCAGTGAACTGGGGAAATCGTTGATATGAGATAGACTCGTCAACGAGGATCTGAAGAATCGCACTCAAACAAGCAAATTCTATCCTAATCCTTCATTTCAGATTAGGCGTCAGCTTGAAGACTTTCCTATTCGTGTGGTCCCTTTCTGTCAATCGTGCGAGTCTTCGTATCTAAGTGTCTTCGAACTACATATGGCCTGATTCTCTTTCAGCCCGAGATATTTAGGCAACTCGAAAAATGGAGTTCGGCCATGTCCATAAGCCTCGTTTTTTGGTCCTTGGAAATCAAAAGTCTTGGTTTTATCGGGACGAAATTGGTTTCTCGTCAACTTCTTTACCCTAAAAACTCTTTCATCCTTTTCTGGGTAAAGAGGGGCAGCTGTTGACACTCAATTTCGTCCCAAGATTTAAATTAATGATTGATTATTTAAATAAAAGTCAATTGTCAAAATTAATTAATTAAAATTAAATTTAGTTAATTAAATTAATTAAATTAAATTAATTAGTTAAATTTAGTTAAAGCATTAATTAATTTCAAAGGGGAGAGCTAAATGTGCAAAACACAGCTTTAAATTAAGCCTACGCGTGCAATTCTTGATTTCCTTAACCTATCCTAAAATAAAGGGGCCAAAAAAATGTTTAAAACTTAAAATCGAGGCTATTCGCGCAACCCATACGCCTAACATAACCTGGCCCAAATCCCTCTAACCCATAACTCCTAACCCGAAGCCCATCCCCTCATCTTCCCAATTCTGATAACCCGAATCCTAATCCCCTAATCCCTAATCGATTCCCTTAATCCCATTTTCCCCTCAAAACCCTTCAAATCAGTCCAAGAACCCGTACCATGGTCCCTCCCCCCCCCCCCCCCCCACTCTCCTTTTCCCTCTCACCAGTACAAGCAAACGATCCGATTCGTTCATTTCAAATTGAGTTTCAATCTGAGCCGTGGATGATTTTAAACGGGCAAATTTTTGATGACAAGGATTAATTCAGTACAATCATTAAGGGATTTGACTAAATTCACCATTGTTCTACAAGGAAAAGACGAATTTGGGCATGGATTTAAAGGCAGGAGTAAAAACCCTAGTTGCAGGTATAAAAGCATCTTTTACTCATTATTTCAGGGGGAAAAAGATTTTAATATAACAAAAAAAGGGCAGCATTTGCTTACCAAAAAATATATATATATACTCTCTTTTTGTTAAGAAAATAGATATAGTCCATTTTTTCATTCGGAAATTAAGGCAAGTTTCAAAGTTCGATTAGTCGCATCACCAATCGTCGTTTGTGCTCGAGTCGCATTCTTCAGATCGACACCCTTGTCCACTGCTCTAAAAAAGGTAAACTCATCAGCTGTTCATATTTTCTTAGGTTTATTATTTCTAGTATTTATTTGTTGGTGTATCCTGAAATGAGACTTTGCTTACTTGTTTATACCTTGTCAAATTTTTATGTTATCTTGTTTTCGTTGAGTTGCTTGCCTATTGTACACCTATCACACCAAATGATGCCTTGAACACATGTAAAAAAAAATAAAAAAAAAAAGCTGTCTCGGAATCTGTATGAAACAAATATGGTTTAAATGAAGGGATGTTAGTGAGCTTTAGTTTGTAAAGTATGAATCTTTTGCATTTAGTTGTTGTAAGAAAAGAGGTTTTAGGCTGTTTGGATCAAATCTCATGGTAGACTTGCTAATTTTCCATGCTCTATTTGATAAAGTACTCTCTTAGTTCTCTATTAGAGTTTAGCTTGTATAATCTCTATAAAGGTTAAAACCTGGTGTGAGTTTGGCTATGGAGTTGTTTAGGGGCTAAGGGAAGGTGTAGAGGAGTCCAGGTAGGTTTTGGTGTGTGTGTATAGAGAAGTCATAGGGCTGTAGCTGCCTGGTGGTTTAAGGAGTAGTGAGGATGTTTTTGGTATTGCCTAGTGGTGTGAGGTGGTGTGCAGGTGGCTTTAAGGAGAGGTCTGGTGGTCTGTCTCTATTCTAGAAAGATGAAGGAAGTTCAGGGGTATGTTCTAGGCAGTATAGGGGCTGTCTGTGATGGGTTGCAGGTCCTAGAAGAGGTTTGAAGGTGAATGCAGATTGGTCTCAGAATCTTGTTTTGCTTAGGAGAGGGTCTAATAGTTAGTGAGGGAGGTATATGCGAAATTGTTCAGGTAGTAGGGTTGGTGGAGGGGCTGTCTTCTTGTTAGTTTGTTTCAGGTTAGTTTCTAGTGGTCTTAGAAGTGTTTGGAGGCTGTGAGTAGTCAGGAAGTAGTGGTGTTTTTCAGGGGTGCTTCAGGTTAGCTATAGAGGTTAAGGGGTGCTGGTTCTATTTTTCTTAAAGGAGTAGCAGCTGAGTAGTTCTTTTGGTATGAGAGGGAGTAGTTTCTGGAGTTGTTGAAGGGAGTAGTAGGGTTGTTTCAGGAGGCTGAGGGGATAAAAGAATGATGAGATGGTGTCTTGTGTTGCTGTGGGTCTAGGTTAGGTCCTGCTATTCTGTTTGTTCTCTGTTTATCAGAAATGCTAGAGCATGAATGTCTTAGTTCTCTGTTTCCTGAAAATGCAAGGAGCTTTTCCTTATTTTCCCTAGTCAAAGGGTTTGATATCCTGGTTTGTCATTAGTCTGAAAAGAGGGCCTTGGTTGTCTTGTTCTTTGTTTCTGGTTGGCATCTAGTTAGGAGTATCCATTTTCATCTAGGGGTAGGTGTCTGCTATAGTTCTGCATTTTGAATTTTGTCCTAAAGTTTCTCTTAGTTCATTTTCCAGATTCTCTGTTGCCTGAAGTTGTTTTCTTTAGTTGTCCCAAGTTAGTGCTTGTTCCCTCTATTCTGTTCCTGTTTGTCTTGAAGGATGAAAGAAGGGGTTTGTCTTAGACCTTTGTCTGTTGTGGTATGCTGGGTTCTGGAAGTGATGGAGTAGTTTCAGGTCCATGTTTGACCTTGAAAGTTGTTTGTTGAAGTGTGTGAGTGTAGTAGGGGTACAGGTTCAATTCAGGGCAAGTGCAGGAGTCTAGCTTGTGAATGCTGGTGTGGATTCATTTTCTTTGTTTAGGAAAAGATTTGGTCCTGTTGTTGTCCAGTAAGTGTTAAATGTTTGAAAGGGTGTTGGTAGGATGCAGGTATGAATGGGGATGAGATTTGAGTATGTAAATTGCATACTAAGAGGAGAAGCCCTGGGATTTTAAAAGATCAGTGGGGTACCTCTCGTGAATGACTTTGCGTGTGTGCAGGCCTATGTTGACTGTCAAACTGCATTCATGATAATTAAAGTATGCTTGTCGCATACTAGGAGAGTGAAGCCCCTATGTCTATAAACGACCAATGGGGTCCCTCCTTGAAGACCAGTGCGGTCTTGGCTACCTAGGAAACTGAGAGGCTTGATTAAAGCCGAGGACCAGTGAGGAGCCTTATGAGCAAGGTCTGTGAGCCTTGCAAAACCGAGGAAACTGAGAGGCTTGACCAAAGCCGAGGACCAGTGAGGTTTTATTTTGAAAGGTCAATTGGCGCCTTTCATGATTTGCAGTCTGGTATTGAGAAATAATTGAAAGTTCATCCCGGGTATGATGAGAGTAATTGGGAGTGGTTATTTGGAGTAGTTGGAGTTAGTAAAGGTGTGGAGAATTGTCTAGGCGATGGGATTGATTAGTGTCGAAAGTCCATAATAGAACGTGTTATGATTTGTGCGAATTATTGCATTTCCTTACGATTACCTTAGAATGAATGCTAATCTTTTGTTCTCTTATTTTTCTTTGTCATGTACACCTTCAGGGACGAGTTGAAATAAAACTCACAAATGGGATGGCTATATGCATTGGAAGTTATTTGATCCGCTCCGCATCTTCGGGACTTGATATCCTCGAATATGTAAAAGAAAAAAAAGAAAATAAAACGAAAATTTCTAAATTCAAGGCTCAATGATTGAGTTGCGCTTCCGGGTTCTATCTTCTAAAACTCCCACTTTCCCGTTCTGAAACGACCTCGGTCAGTCGTTTCGGAAGTTAGGACTCCGATTGGCGTATCGATAATTTTAAAATATTCGTAATGTCCATTAGGACCTGTCTGTAAAATTTGAGCTAAATCAGACCTTATTTGGTAAGCATCGGAAGAAGGTTTCAGTTTTTATTGGCGATAAATATTAAAAAGAGATTTTCGAGCTCGGTTTTGCCGAATGAGCTCTGATTCAAAATCCGAAAGAGCCGTTGGGTTCGTATGATTATTTATGACCTTTGTAAACTTTCGAAAGTGAATTTCGATGTTGTTCGGCTAGTTTCCGCTAAAATGCCAAAAGTTAAAAAATTTGACTTTTTTCATTTAAATTCGCATCTTGAGTTTCGGGAGTCCAATTTGAAATCCGCCTTCGCGAGTATTGATATATTTTGTATAACTTATATGGAAAAGTTGGAATTATTTCGAATATCGTAGGGTACCGTTTTAATTTTCATCGCGAAAAGAAAATTTAAAAAAAAAAGAAAAAGGAAAAAGACAAAAAATGAAAAGAAAAGACAAAAAAATGGAAAAAGATGGCAAGTCAGTGAATGAGCTATATAAACTCATTTGGATAGAAACAGAGAAGGCAAATAGAGAATCACAACAGAGAAAAATAAAATGACGCAGTAGAGAAAATGAGAAAAGGGGCCGGGAAAAAGTAGAATTTTCACCCTGAAACATTCAGGTAATGATCCTAATATATTATTTGAGTTTATTACGTGTGTTTAAATATATTTTAACGGTAAAACTTGGAATATTAGACATCGTTTTAACAAGTTCAATTAATAGTTTGAAGGGTCAAATGGACCCCGATAATGAAATTGATTATATATTCGTACTCAGTGAGTTATGGGCAACATATAAATGTAAATTATTTGGGGTTTGGTTATGTGACCTTAAACTCTATATATAGGCATGACCTGCGTATTGCATATGCGAATAGGGTATCAGGCTCCTAACCGGATTGCCCTAAGATTTAAGGAATGAAGCTTTTATCCCTATTTGATATATTTTTCTGCTCATTGAACAGAGTGGGATTGTTTGGCAATGAATTCAAAGGACAAAGCGGTTGTTGAGTAATTGTGCTAACTTTGTAACGAGGTAAGTGTTTATATCCATTTCTTTGGAGGCACTTGGCCTCGTGGATTTTCTACCACGTATTCCTTACGTGTGTAGCTGCCGATAGGCGTACTCATTACGCCTTAGCTTTGGATTTACATTCTATATTATATATTATGTCCCGTTGTTGATATTGTATTGGGAACCTGAGTATTGTACTTTGGCTTGGAGTAGGCATCTGCTTCCCGGCTGTCGATGAGAGTCCTGTGCCGGTGAAGGGTTATTATTGCATCACATTGCATTCATATGCATTACATTGCATATCATATTGGGTGCAGGAGTATTCCCCCCCAGGAGCAGGAGGATTCCGCTCCATTGTATCATATTGAGGGTAGGAGGATTCCACCCCAAGAGCAGGAGTATTCCGCTCTTATGTCAGATATTGAGTGCAGGAGTATTTCGCCTCAGCTTTACATTATATCGGGTGCAGGAGTATTCCGCCCCAGGAGAGTGCAGGAGTATTCCGCCTCTGGTTTATATTATATCGGGTGCAGGTGTATTCCGCTCCAGTTGGTTATCAGATTGGATTCCCCTCGAATGCAGGAGTATTCCGCTTCGGGATGGGATTACGGGCACATGTGACCCTTCGCATCATATTTCATTTCATTTCATCTCAATTTATACTATTGTGTAGACTTGCGGTACATGACTACTGTTCTGCTTATATGTGCATTGCTTATTTGTTGATATGTTTCTGGCACGCATCCTTGGTTGAGTTTATAAGTTTCTTACGTGTTTCCGGTTGTTATCTGTCTCTGCCTTTTTATAATTTAAATAAAAGGAATTTGGTCTATCTATTTCTTTTCTCCCTGGCTAGCTATCCTATTCTTTGAGGTGGCTAGTCTGCCTCACTTATTGAGTCCTTTTGACTCACCCTTGTTTGTTGTTTGTTTTTGTCTATCTATTTCGTTTCGGCAGGTTCGCTCCAGGATTGAGTTCGCCACGTTGTGAAGGTGCGAAGACGACTTCAGCTGTCAGGGTGAGCCAGCTTTTATTCCAGATGGCCACCAGTTTATTGGTTATTATTTCAGTTCTATTTTTCTCCCTTCATGAGGTATTTGTCTTCTTCTGTACTCTTAGATGTCTAGTCTGGATAGCCCTAAACCTAGTATATTGGGTAGTCAGCTGTAATTTCTTTTGTAAAGCTTAGAGGTATCAGTATCTCTGTGTTTTTTTTTAAGTCTTGTCCTTATTTATGAATTATTATATTTATTTTCCTAAATTAATTGGTAAGGGTTCGCCCGACAGGTCTAGGGGAGGATGTCGGGTGCCCGCACGGCCTAGCCGGATTCTGGGTAGTGTCAGTTGGTATTAGAGCCCGGTTTTGAGTCTATCCAGACTAAGACAGTGTCTAGTAGAGTCTCGCTGATGGGTACGTAGACGTCCGTACGGCTATGATGGCATTTAGGAAGTTTCACTTCCTTCTTTTCTGATCGTGCGTCGGTCTAGGATTCAAAAGTATTTTTGTTAATTTGTTAATTCCTTCGTGGTAATTGTGAACCCTCGTGTGATAAATCAGCAAACGGTATGAGTTCAAAACGAAGCAGTCTAGCCTGGGGCTAGCACTGACGAAGCCCCGAGAGTTTTTTTATCGTGCCGACGACCTAGTTACGGATGTCCTAGTTGTACGAGCTTGCGATGGAAAAGGGAGCAGGTCCTTGTTGTTCCCTTGGCTCTCTACGATGCTTTTACGAGAATTTTGGCGATGCAGATACCGCAAGAACCTATTATTCGCTAGGCAGCTTATCAGGTTGCCGCAGTTGGAGATGTTCGGTCTTAGAGAGCTCTTGTTCCAGTACCTGATGTTGCCCTAGTAAATTATGTTCCAGAGGCAGCATGTGTTGTGCCACCAGTTGTTCTGGTTGGTCAGCCAGCCCAAGTAATAGCTCGGTCCGAGTGTCCGAAGAGGTTGCATTATTTTATGCGGTTGAACCTTCCGATATTCTTAAGCAATGCATTAGATAAACCCCGTGAAAATTTTTTCAAAAAATAATGTCAGGGTATTTGTATCCTTCAGGATTTGAATTCATCGAGCGGTATGGTGATGATTATTCTGCTTTCCAGTTTCAGGGTTCCAGCCTTGAATTGGTGGGCCTCTCTCTTATTAGCTAACTTGGTTTGGTTTTTCTTCTCGATTCGTGGAAAAGTTCCTTTCGAGTGGCGAGCGAGATGAAAAGTGTTGCCAGTTTGAGTGGATTGGACAGGTTAGCCTGTCGGTTAGCCTGTTGGTGTTTCAGAATATGAGATTTAATTCTATAAAATGGCTGAAAATGCATTAGAACTAGTCCATGAACCTTCCGAGAATGTTCACAGATTTATTGCTGACCTTTCTCCTTCCTTGAGATCCCGGATGGCTCGAGAAATTGAGATTGAGACTTCATTTGATGTCGTTGTTGATATTGTTCAAAGGTACGAGGCATATCATAAGTTAGAGCAGGAAGAGTTAGAGCGGGAGAGCAAGAAATTCCGTGGCCCTAGTGGGTAACCATGGTACCTCATTTGGAGGTAAGAGTTCTAATTATTTTGGGAGGTCACCTTCCAGGTTATCTCAGTTTGTGTCACGTGATTCTTAGAGTGAGCCAGTAGCTCATCAAGATCAGATTCAGTCTTCTCTTCACAGCTATCAAGAATCTGTCCAGGTCCCATTTTCACTGAAAGGTTATTATCATTGTCGCGAGCCTATCATCTTTGGTGGAGTTCTCCCTTGCTTCGGCAAGTAGGCAGTTGTCCTTTCTCTCGTCATCAGGCACCTGCACAGTCGTAGGGAATTTTATTTAGATCTCAATCCTCTAGAGAAATTCCACTATCTAGTAGAGGTTGAGATTGTGGTGGCAGTGGTTCTCCAGAAAGTGCTTGTCAGGGTAGTGGCTCAGCTCAGCTGCAGAGGCAGTTCTATGAACTGCTAGTCTGGCAGGATTCTGAGGCATCCGATGTAGTAGACCCGTGTGTTTCTTCTTTCCTTATTTGTAAGTAAGATTTATCTTTCCGATCGATCTGGAAATTGTGTGTCTTATCATGTTTCGACGGTTTCCTTGGATATTGTCGTAATTAAGAATCGGTTGCGGTAGAGGGGTGAGTTTCTGATACGATTTATTCCTGACATTTATGAGACCCTACTAGTTTATCTGATCTAAATATGAGAGATTTGACGGTGAGTATTGCTATTTCCTGCTTGGCATCCTGTTATGCCACCTTGTGTTATTATGTCAAGTCATTTTACCCCTCTCCTCGGAAATCAGTGTTGGTAGGATGATTGGACTCTTATTCGTCACCATCAGGAAGTGTCGTTGTTTCTTCTGGTATAAAGTGGCTAGTAAGTAATGATCGATCTACGTATCTCCTCTTGGTTCAAAATGCTAGTATAGTCATGTTATCCTATGAGCTTGTCTGGGTTATAAAAGGGTTTCTGGTAAATTGTCAGAGTTCCTTTTTATTGGGAGATTAAATTGGCATAGATGTTGTTCCAAGCTCATTTAATGTCTATTTCTTCAATTATGATTTTTGGGTTAGCCTGACTCGGAAGTAGTGTAGCTCTCGGAGCCAAGCAAATAAAAAGATGATCTTCCTGAAGCTCTAATTATTTCTATCCTCAGTCCATTGCCATCTCTTCTTTGTTCGGCACTGGTAAGCTTGGGCAGTTGGTAGTCGCTTGTGATGTTCCCTGTGTTGAGCCAGAGTACGTGTTATTGTAATCGGGTAAGCATATTATTGTTTTGGATATCAGTTTATCCCGGTATCCATTCCCATGTATAGTATAGTGCTGGTTCTGTTTTTACGGATCATCCAGTTTCAGGGGAAACTCTGCCGAAATTTTTATATACCATCCATTAGGCGGTGGTGTTTACGGCAAAGGTATGGAGTTGAGAACTTGAGAGTTGCAGCTGTTTGGCAACTCGAAAGGGTAGTTGGTAGCTTAGGTCTGCCTACGTTCAGCTTTTAGCTAAATCTTCTTTAGTTCAGCAGACTGTGTGGGGATAGTTATTCTTATTCAAATGGCTGCATGAGTTTGTGCTTTAAGTGGAGGAGTCTTCGTCCAAATACTGAATGGTAATATTAAATCTCTGAGGTGTTGATACCACTTTTCTCACGACCCAAAGTAAGGCCACGGCAGAAATCTACAATGAGTGCCGATCATTGCTAAACCCACTAATAATCTATTAATGATAGAGATAAGCTGGCAACCTGGTCATATATACGTACCTATCTGCTGAAAGCATAAAGTCTGGAAAGATGACACGACTTTAACTTGCTGGCAATTAGAACACAGAGCCACAAATTCTGCTATGTAACACTTCATTCCGTCCCACCAATAAATTTGCTTAAGATCATGGTACATCTTAGGCGAACCTGGATGAACACTGTATTAGGAATAATATGCCTCTATCATAATCTGTCCACGTAAATCTGCAACATCAGGGACACAAAGTCTATCTTTATATATGAGAAAACCATCAGTAGTAATCCTGTATGGCTACTCCGGTTTTCTTTATTCAACTAGAACTAGATCCTCATACTGACCCTGTTTTACTTCATGGAAATTTAGAGTTAAAGGTCTACTGCAGCTTGTCATCCATCCATCATTGGCATATCTCTTTCACACCTCAACTCTTTGATAAGTTACTTTAGCGTTATAAGTGCGCATGTAATCAACTTTGTTGCTAGTATTCGGCCTCAGCTCATGGTCCAATTACATATCTCTTTTATTTTCACTTTTTCAAGTCATAATACTTACAATTCAAAGACAATACCTTGAAGTAGATGTTCAGTCTAAAGATCATTCCTGGTCTGTATCATACTATCCAGTAGTATTTGCATGATCCTTATCCTTATATGATAGACCCTGTTCAGATGAACCTTTGACATACATTAGGATATGAGTATCTACACTCCCACAAGGAGCTTGCGGACGAACCCTAACATTAATTGAGGTGTTGTATAGTGCGTTCGTAGAAATGATATATCTTGCATCAAATCTTCTATAGTGTGTAGTGACAAGGTACTTCAAAAGCTCCCTCTATTGCATCAAGCGTGAACTAATTCTTAGTTCCATCGACATGTTCTGTATCGAAAGGTATATCGAAGAGGTAATTGTCGGTTGAATCATGTTAACCCATTCAAAGTTTCGTGTATCTTTGTTTCAAAAATGTAGAACTCTCCTCTCGTGATCGAGGAAGGATCAGTGTAGTCAGAATAAGTTGGGCAATGGCGTTATTATATTATCCAGATATGTTTTATTCACAGAATTCGGTGTTCGTGTTATAGTTTTAATTCTGTAATCATGAGAAAAAAATTTTGTGGGATAGTTTATGAAGGTCGTGCAAATTCTTTTGTTATCAGCGTGAATCTTGCTTTAAACTTAGGCTCGTTCGAGGACGAATGAGAGTTTAAGTGGAGGAGAATGAAACGACCTCGGTCAGTCGTTTCGGAAGTAAGGACTCCGATTGGCGTGTCGATAATTTTAAAATATTCGTAATGTCCATTAGGACCTGTCTGTAAAATTTGAGCTAAATCAGACCTCGTTTGGTAGGCATCGGAAGAAGGTTTCAGTTTTTATTGGCGATAAATATTAAAAAGAGCTTTTCGAGCTCGGTTTTGCCGAATGAGCTCCGAATGAAATTCGAAAGCGCCGTTGGGTTCGTATGATTATTTATGACCTTTGTAAACTTTCGAAAGTGAATTTCGATATTGTTCGGCTAGTTTCCGCTAAAATGCAGAAAGTTAAATAATTTGACTTTTTTCATTTAAATTCGCATCTTGAGTTTCGGGAGTCCAATTTGAAATCCACCTTCACGAGTATTGATATATTTTGTATAACTTGTATGCAAAAGTTGGAATTATTTCGAATATCATAGGGTACCGTTTTAATTTTCATCGCGAAAAGAAAATAAAAAAAAAAAGAAAAACGAAAAAGACAAAAACTGAAAAGAAAAGACAAAAAAATGGAAAAGATGGCAAGTCGGTGAATGAGCTATATAAGCTCATTTGGGTAGAAACAGAGAAGGCAAATGGAGAATCGCAACAGAGAAAAATAAAATGATGCAGTAGAGAAAAAAATGTCAGAAAATCAGAAAAGGGGCCGGGAAAAAGTAGAATTTTCACCCTGAAACATTCAGGTAATGATCCTAATATATTATTTGAGTTTATTACGTGTGTTTAAATATATTTTAACGGTAAAACTTGGAATATTAGATATCATTTTAACAAGTTCAATTAATAGTTTGAAGAGTCAAATGGACCCCGATAATAAAATTGATTATATATTCGTACTCAGTGAGTTATGGGCAACATATAAATGTAAATTATTTGGGGTTTGGTTATGTGACCTTAAACCTTATATATAGGCCTGACCTGCGTATTGCGTATGCGAATAGGGTATCAGGCTCCTAACCGGATTGCCCTAAGATTTGAGGAATGAAGCTTTTATCCCTATTTGATATATTTTTCTGCTCATTGAACAGAGTGGGATTGTTTGGCAATGACTTCAAAGGACAAAGCGGTTGTTGAGTAATTGTGCTAACTTTGTAACGAGGTAAGTATTTATATCCATTTCTTTGGAGGCACTTGGCCTCGTGGATTTTCTACCACGTGTTCCTTACGTGTGTAGCTGCCGATAGGCGTACTCATTACGCCTTAGCTTTGGATTTACATTCTATATTATATATTTATGTCCCATTGTTGATATTGCATTGGGAATCTGAGTATTGTACTTTGGCTTGGAGTAGGAATCTGCTTCCCGGCTGTCGATGAGAGTCCTGTGCCGGTGAAGGGTTATTATTGCATCACATTGCATTCATATGCATTACATTGCATATCATATTGGGTGCAGGAGTATTCCGCCCCAGGAGCAGGAGGATTCCGCTCCATTGTATCATATTGAGGGTAGGAGGATTCCACCCCAAGAGCAGGAGTATTCCGCTCTTATGTCAGATATTGAGTGCAGGAGTATTTTGCCTCAGCTTTACATTATATCAGGTGCAGGAGTATTCCGCCCCAGAAGAGTGCAGGAGTATTCCGCCTCTGGTTTATATTATAGCAGGTGCAGGAGTATTCCGCCCCAGGAGCAGGAGTATTCCGCTCTAGTTGGTTATCAGATTGGATTCCCCTCTAATGCAAGAGTATTCCGCTTCGGGATGGGATTACGGGCACATGTGACCCTTTGCATCATATTTCATTTCATTTTATTTCATCTCACTTCATTTCATTTAATCTCAATTCATACTATTGTGTAGACTTGCGGTACATGACTACTGTTCTGCTTATATGTGCATTTCTTATTTGTTGATATGTTTCTAGCACGCATCCTTGGTTGAGTTTATAAGTTTTTTACGTGTTTCCGGTTGTTATCTGGCTCTGCCTTTTTATAATTTAAATAAAAGGAATTTGGTCTATCTATTTCTTTTCTCCCTGGCTAGCTATCCTATTCTTTGAGGTGGCTAGTCTGCCCCACTTATTGGGTCCTTTTGACTCACCCTTGTTTGTTGTTTGTTTTTGTCTATCTATTTCGTTTCGGCAGGTTCGCTCCAAGATTGAGTTCGCCACGTTGTGAAGGAGCGAAGACGACTTCAGTTGTCAGGGTGAGCCAGCTTTTATTCCGGATGGCCACCAGTTTATTGGTTATTATTTCAGTTGTATTTTTCTCCCTTCAGGAGGTATTTGTCTTCTTCTGTACTCTTAGATGTCTAGTCTGGATAGCCCTAAACCTAGTATATTGGGTAGTCAGCTGTAATTTCTTTTGTACAGCTTAGAGGTATCAGTATCTCTGTGTTTTTTTTTTTTAAGTCTTGTCCTTATTTATGAATTATTATATTTATTTTCCTTATTTAATTGGTAAGGGTTCGCCCGACGGGTCTAGGGGTGGATGTCGGGTGCCCGCACGGCCTAGCCGGATTCTGGGTCGTGTCACGTTTCCTTTAGAAAGCATGTTTTAGGAAGCCCTGAAACCAGACTAGGATTTGTATGTTAGAAGCTTGGTAGAATAGCCGCTTTATTGAAATATTATCTTATTGCATGTTTAGGATGACTATATAATTGCTTATCCCGTTTCTTTGGGACTCGCCAATTAGTTTAAGTTAATAGTAATCTATGGTTAATTATCGAGTGCAAAAGAAATTAAAATTTAATTAAATTATACATCTCCATCTATTATTTATATTTATTTATCAATTTATTAAATATTTATTTATCTATCTACTCATTTATTCATTAATCGGATTAATTATGCGATATTGATTTATTAATTATTTATTTTATTAATCTTATTTATTTATTTAATTTAATTAATAATTTATTTATTTAATTAATAATAATTATTTATTTATTTATTTATTTAATCAATTATTATTCATTTATTCTTTATTTAATTAAATTAATATAAATGATAATTTATTTAATTAAGTTATCTATTTATTTATTTATCCATTTATTTAAGCGATCAATTAATCAATTATTTATCTAATTATTTACTTAGAGTATTTTATTTTATTTAAATTATTTATTTAATTTATTTATCCTTTATTTATTTAATTAACTAATCAATCAACCATGTTGTAATTCATCCGTTTATCTAATCTTAAGATTTTATCATTTATTTATCTAAGTATCGACGTAACCAAAACCTTATCTTATTTATATTATCCTTAGTTAAAATTAATTCTATTATCCTTAACAAATTCGTGAAAATCGTCGGATTAACCGCATTTAGCGGATTTTCGAAAGTGCTCCCGCAAGGGACCTTCTTTCGAATTTAAAAGAACCACTTACCTAAGAATCTCTGAATTTATTTTCCTTTTTTTAAAATAAGGAAGAAATGCACTCTTTAGTTAACTTGGGTTCCTAATAATCCTTAAATTAGGTGGCGACTCCAAAGAAACCCTTTGGAGTCCCATATTGTTGAAATCAAATCCCGGTGTATACTTGTGTGCATTTTTTGGGAGGGTTCAACATCTACTCCACCGGCTTTAGCAAATTAGTGCTATTTTGTCATGTCATTATATTTTTTAATATTATGTTTTTTTATATATTTTGAAGGGCATTTTATAGAACACTGTTTTCTTTTGTTTTATTGTATTTGATTCAATATGTCTTCGCTATATTTCTCCCTTAACCCATCTATCATTGTTTGCCTGCAAGTGTTGGTAAATAGGCAACAGTTGTCTACCAATCCTTGCCAAATCCTCACGGGCAATTGCCTTGAGTAGCTGCCCATACAGCACTGGGCCTCTTCTCATCACCAAATTCATCTAGCCAATTCCATTAAGTTGCTGCCTATGCAGCCCTTAGCCTCCACCTTCTCACCAAATTACCCAAGCCAATACCTTTGAAGTGCTTCCTAGGCAGCAGTTGACCCCTCCAAATTCCCCAAGCCAATAACTTTGAAGTGCTTCCTAGGCAACACTTGACCCCTACTACTCACCAAATTCCATCAATCTCCAATTCCCTTAAAATACTTCGTAGGCAGCACTTGACCTCCACCATCATCAAATTCCCTAAGCGAATTGCCTTGAGTTGCTGCCCTCACATAATAAGCTTAAAATATGCGAACAAACACTAAAAACACAAGCTAAGCATTCAATATATCTTAGCTTCATTTCTTCATTAACCCCTTCCCCTACCATTGTGTTTAGATGCAAGTGTTGGCAAATAAGTAACAGTTTCCCGCCAAGCGTTACCAAAACCTTACAACCAAACGCCTTAAATGGATGCCTGACAGACAGCATTTGGTCTACAGCCCTCACAAACCAAATCCCTTAACATACAGCACTTTGCCTCCACCCCCTATCCAAATTTCTAAAGCTAATACACTTGAAATGATGTTGTCTGGGCAGCACTTCACCCTCTACCCCTCACCAAATTTCACAAGCCACGTGCTTTGAGTTACTGTCCTCACAACATTATAAAATACAAACAAACATTAAAAAACAAGCCACGAAGCACATAAAGCGCTTACAAGAAAATGTACATTCAATACTAAATACAATCAAACACTACAAATCCCAAGACATTCATATTGCTAAAAATATAAACATCTGTTACACACAAACCATCCAGTCGTATCAACTAAAAGACAAACATTCACATTAAAAATCCAGTCATCCTCATTACTTTTATACAACAGAGAAAGGCTTTCCAAGTACTCCTTCACAAGGAAGAAAATTATGGTCTTGGTAATCATCGTCTATCTTCTCACGAGGAGTATCATATCCACCATTTGACTTGGACTTTGCATGACTCTACAAATTAGTAGCTCAATCAAAACGATAATCTTTCAACTGCGTACACTTCATCTTGGAAACATATTCGACATGCATTATTGAATCATTAAACTTAAGCACATAATCACCACAATTATACCTACAAAAAAATTAGCGGAAGGCTGAATGCAAAAAATATTGACACCCAATTTTGTCTCTCTGTTTTTCACAATTTGGCTATATTTAATTAAAATTGATAATAGTAATTCTTCAAATAAAATTGCATTACATGTCATGCATTTACATGCGTAATACTATTACTAACCCCTCTATTTATATTATACGTACTTAACTGTGACTATATTACGTAATTGCATCATTTAGGCTATTTTCTAAAATACATGTGCTATTTGCGGCAGTTTAATGCATTACGATATCATCTCATGATTATATGCGGCTATTTATATTTAATTAGTATTATATTTGAGTTCATCTTATTTAATAGTGATTAAATATATTATTTATAATTATTTATAATATTTCTATTTTTTTACTAATTATTCATATTTATAAGTATTTTAATTAAATACTAGCCAAATTGCTAATTTACAACTATACTACTACATTTAATCCCCGTCATTATTTTAGTCCACATATACGCCACATAAGCCGACACCTCACACTAAAACACACTCTTAGCATACGTACAACTTGTTTAGCACAATGTACTACATCTCGAAGCACCATTTCCTTATCCACCTCAGCAAACATACTTATACACTCACCCTCAATGCGCCTACGTGTCCAGATCGTGACCATTCATCCTACAAATCCGACGGCCCACATTATTTCCCCCATTTACATCTATACACTCACCCCTTCATCTCCAAAACCCTAAACACACTTCCCCTCTTCCCAAACACAAGCCCAACCGCCACCCTATACTCTTTCTCTCCCCCTTAGCCCAAAAAGCTAACCCGATAAACCCCCGCCCCATCTTTGCCACAAAGTCCGCGACTCCGCTATCAGCTCCGCTCATCTCCTCTCTCTCCTGTCTTTGGTTATACGGAATCTCTCTCTCTCTATCTCTCTCTCTCTCTCTCTCTCTCTCTCTCTCTCTCTCTCTCTCTCTCTCTCTCCATTTGTCGCGTGGAATCCGAAATAGAAACAAGGAAATCGGGTACAAATTTTGTCAAATTTGAAGCATACAAAATAAGATCAGAACATACACTACACATCAATGCAAGAACATAGTGGATTTAAACCTAAATTCCAACAGTCAAGCAAAGTTGGGTAAAGAGGATCCCGACTGCACCCTTACTCCGTTTCGGGTTATATCTTCCACTTTTATAACTTGTAATTATGTGTAAGATCATGCTTGCTGCCCAGAAATTAAACTACATGCCTATTATTTTGTTTCCATGATCATATGCTCAAGTGACTAAATTGATTAGTTAAAATTTGACCTAAACTTATAACGATTCAGAAAAATGGATGTAATAGCACATCGTTTTGAATTATTTTGAATTAGTTGAACATCGAGTATGCGATATCAAGCTAGAGTCCTAAAGCATCTGCCCGTTTAGTGAATTCTATGTTGAAAGCTTTGTTTTGGTTTGGCATTGATGCTATGCAATTAACAGTAGTTGTACTTTCTACATATATGTAGTTGCACTTGATTTCTGAAAGTAAAGGGGAAAGACATGTCCTGTTTGATTATCGCCTCACATATATTGTGATAATAGAAACGTGATTCCTAAGTTTGGTTAATAGATTGACAATATTAATGCGCTCTGACTTGGCCCTATTTATGGAAATATATTAACTGTGATATACCCTTAATTATATCAAATTAACAGCTTAATCTCTAGCTTGTATTGTGAGTATCGTCACTGATTTTGTTTCCTTTCTTGATGATGATTTCAAAATTTAAACATCATATTCTAACACTATAAATATCACCTTGTTTTTGATAAAAAGACATCTCTTCTCCCGCTCAACAAGGCTAAAAAAATACTTCTCCTCTCTCTATTTATTAAAGATCCGCCTGTTTCTCTTTTGTTCTTCTTCTCTGTTTACTTCAACTCAATTTCTGAAGCACTTTTTCTTCTCTAAATCCTTGGTGAAAGTGGTATACAGTTAAGGAAAAATCTAGTTAGTCTTGTTGTTCTTTGCTGCCTGGCACCCTTATTGGCATCGCTGCTTCTGTTGTTCTTTTATAGTTCCTAAGGTATGCATTCCAAGACTAGACGAAGGGCTTTTGTATTGCTTTGCTTTGTTAACCTGTTACTAATTATAGGCTGCCCTTTAATTGTTTTGTGTGTATGTTCCTGTTTGGGTCTGTTAGGACCATCCTCTAACCCTTTTGCAGGTTCTATTAGGATGGCTGACAAGCCATACCAATTTTTAAGAATGTTTACAGGCTGAGGTCAACCCCAGGGTTAAACTAACGTCTTTTTTTGTTGAAAAAAACATATGATCCAGTATACATTGGCTATACAAACTTGATGAGCTGGGCAGTTTATTTGAGTGCACACAGGGCACTAATTTCTTTCTCTCTTTTTAATTATCCCGTAGACCCCAATATTTATGTGTTTGTTTATAAGCACCATAAGGTGTGGTTAGATCTAGGACAGGTACAACTGCTTATACACTGTTAAAAGCAGTGGAGTACGGGCTAAACAGGGGCCAATCCTTACCCTTTCCACTGGTCTTTACGCTTTACACGTGAAAATGGCTAAAAATGTAGACTGGTTTATTTGTGCAAATGCTAAATATGAGAATATTGCTAGGAACAGGTTTATTTGTGTAAACTAAGAATCTTGGTGCTAAACTTGAAAATAGGACAGGTTATTTAAATTAAAGAATTACAAGGGTTATTTTCTGCAAAATATCAGAAAATAGGCTAAAATCGCAAGACTATCTGAAAACGGGATTATTTGTACATTCTTATACTCTGAAACATGACCGTACTCTTGGAAATGGTTAAAAATGAAGATCAGCCTATTTCTGCAAATCAATGACTTTTAAAACATAACACATTTTATTTGTTGACAGTGGCTAAAATTGGAATTAGTGCTGGAAAAATAGGTTGGTTTTGCAAATTTTAATTTCATTGAATGTGGCTGACAGTAGCAGACTTAAACTTTGGTATTGGTAGATTGTTATCAAAATATGTGTTTAATTTGGAGGTCATTTTACAAAATAAAAATTGTTTTATACTTGTTACAATTTGTTTGCTTTTTGACATGACCGTATCTGTTGCTTGACGCTTAGTTTGAGTCTAGAATTGGGGCACCAATTAAGTGTAGGGGTCTAGATATTCCTTTCAAAATTAGTTGTCCCAATGGCCTCCGGGACTTTTAGTTGGGACGTTAGTAAAACCTTTCGGACGTTTAAAATATTAGGAACTCGCTTTAGCTAAATACTTTAAGAGGGTATGGGGGTTAAGGGTAAATTAAGCCCCTTGGATATGATGAAAATTGCCCGAGCTATGTGATAGTGGATTCTGAAACTATCCTTTACCGATAAAAGTCGGGTTCTAATCCGAATAAGATAATAAAACCTAGGGTCTTTTATTTGTGGTTATTTGTGCAACATAATTGTTATTTCAAATTACTTACGCAAATGTATTTTTAACCTATTTATTTATTTTACATCCCATACCCTTTTTTATTTTATTTATTTTTTTAATCTTTTTAAGCAATATATTTAAACTCAATTATAGAAATTAGTTGGGAACCACATTCCTGGAACTTAGGAGATGCATAACTCCTTCTTTCTAGATTAATTTGAACACTTACCCGAATCTCTGATTAGTAGACCAACATATAGCTATTCTTTAAATGAAATTAGAAATTAATAGGTGACCTAATACATCTAGTAATTTATTAGGTGGCAACTCCAAAACTCTAAACTCAAACGAGTTACCCCAAGTCTGAAACCACTTTAATTGGGGTGCACAAAAAACAGAACAAAATAAATAAAAAATTGAATCAACAAATGCATTGTCACACCATAATGAACTCAATCTTAATAGGCAACAAATTTTTTTGTACAATCAATAAATGTAATGTCAACATCATAAAAAGAAAGAAAAGTAAAAAGACAATACTTATTACTAAACACTAAGCAAAGCACAACCCGCCAGACAATACTTTCCCTACAAACAAAACTTATGCTTGAATGTTATGTCAACTGTTGTCATGTGGGAAACAACAACAATAGGAAAATAAAAAATGCAACAACCAACAGAACTTATGCTTGAATATAATCTGAGTTATTGCCTTGTGGGCAACAATTTCTACAGCAAAACAAAAACAAAATGCATCACGAACACTTTGCTAAATATTTACATCAACTACGTAATTAATATATTTTATATAACACATTCAACAATATTAAACAATTAACAACAAATTCTAATGATTCAAGGAAGCAAAAATTGCTAAAACACAGACTAAAAGGCAACACTTTCCATACAAGACACAACACATGCTTGATGTTATGATGTCAATTGTTGCCCGCAGGATAAAAGTTTCTTAAATAATAGAAAAACACAAGAGCAAATGGAACTTATGCTTGAATCTTATGTCAACTGTTGTCCTATGGGCAACACTATCTACAATAAAAGAAAAATAAAGTGCAACATCAACACTTTGCTAAAAAATAATTTAACCACCTAATTTATATAATTTATATCAATTTTTGCCCTTTGGAAAATAATTTCTACAGTAAAAGGAAATCAAAGCGCTACGACAATACTTTGCTAAAAATTACATTAACTACCTAATTAAAATAATTTCATATAACAAATTAAATAAACACTACCGATTAACAATAAAATTTAAATATTGACAGAACAAAAAATTGGACTAATAATGAACATCAACAAATGGAAAAATAAAATTCGCAGAAAACTAAACAAAGAAAAAAGAGAGGAGAAGGAAACTAACCAAGGCGTAGAACCCTAATTCGCAAGGGAAAGTAGAGAGAGAGCATAAAAGGGACAGCTCTGATGCAGCCCGAACACGTGCTGATCAAGTGTTCGATCCACCGAGGAGACCGATGACACGAAGCCAAGCCAAGCTGCTGCATGATGTGCACATTCACTTGGCCTGGCCGAAGGAAGGCAATTGCTCCGAAGCTGAATGGCCGGGCTCAAGAACCGAGGGCGTCATCTTCAAATTTGAGCCCGAGGACAAAGTGACCGAACACCAACAAATTGTGTTCGAAGACAAGTGAGCGTCCGAGGACAATGAGTTCGAGCAAGCAACCACGCACCGAAGTCAAGGCTACCGAACACACACTTAGCTCAGCCCTGCGTGGCTTGTTTTTATTAGTCACTTATGACTATTTACTACTCCATCCTTAGCATAGCGTATAAATACTCTACTTTCATTTCATTGTAGGACAACCAGTTTTTAGTATATGAAAAACATAGCAAGTGCTATTGTGAGTCTCTGATGGAGCCGAACCCCGACGTGGGCTTTTAAAGAACTTGTGTCAATCGGTGTTATTCGTTTGAACAATTTCTTCTTGATCATTCAATTTTCAAGAAGCGGGTCTTTCTTGAGGATTGTTGCATAGTATAGGTGCGTCTTGATTTCCCTTCAATCGAGCTTTGAGACAGGTTCCTCACTGTTCTTTTGAATCGAAGCAAGATTTGTCTTGCTTCTATCTTTTATTTCTTTGTTGTTTTCTTCCGCGTTCGTGTTTAGCATTTCCCTTGGGTTTGCATGCACCATCTTGGTATCAGAGCAAGGTTTGAGTTTGTTCTTACAACCTCAAATCCTGTTCATTAAATCGTGCTTATGTCTCTAGTTTCAGCTTTCTTCCGTGTGTTTGATTGTTGTTGATGTGGTGTTTACAAAAAAAAAAAAAAAAAAAAAAAAAAAAAGTGTAGAAAAACAAAATTTCAAAAAAAAAATTGTTTTTGATTGTTGGTTGTTTGGATTAAACAACCATTTATTCTTGTTCACCATTGTTTCCTGATTCCAACAAGTACCCGACGTAATATTTTTGTGACTAGGGTATTTTGGTGAAATTTTGGACTGTTTTGAGTATTGGTGGTGACTGGAAATCGAACCCCAGTTTGTTTTGGTTGAAACCGATGAAGATTGGTAGTTCTTGAGTGATTTGGGTTTGTTTTGTGCTTAAATTCGAAGTTCTGTGTTTGAATTCGTTGTCCGTAGGCCGGAAAATTGTTACGAATTGTAACAGTGTGCGACGCGAAGGAGCTGAATCTTAGCTCAAGAACTTTGAACTAATTTCCTCCGTTGTTGTTGGAACCGGAGCTGAAGGAAGCAACCCAGGTCTGTTGAAATCCGTGGTCAGTGAACGAAGTTAAAATCGTCCATACACCGGAGCTAAACTTTCACTGTTCCATTAAAGAAGAAAGGGGTAAAGTGTAAAGATCAAAACCCCAGGTGAAAAATTGTCGGCTGAAAAAGGGAATTGGATAAGGTAAAACCCTATCTGTACCAAGGAGGGACCACTCTTGTACAGACAAGAGTTGGTGTGTTCAAAAAATATTCCAAAAGGGAATCAAAGGGTAGATTCTCCTAGGTTTTCACCTTTTCTTATGTCCGAAATTCTAGTTAGTGGATCTTTTGAGTAATTTTTCTACTCGAGGTCGTACTAACTCATTTGAGCTTAATAGGAAATCGTGCGTGGGGTGATCGAAGTCCAACTTCGTAGAAAATTCTTTGAATTCCCGAAGCGCAAGAGTAAATAGCTGTCCGTTCCATTGAGTCAAATCAACTCACTCTTCCCGAAGAAGACATTGTAACTTGTCAAATTCGAAGGAATTGAGAGAAGTTGATCAACCAAGGAAGCCACTGGCTGCAAGTTCTTGAGTGACCAAAACCGAACCCATAAATTGAGTGGAACCGAGTGCCACCCACCAAAGGTGAGGGAGTGTGTGAGGTGATTTCTAACCGTAACATTTGTTTGGTCTTTGATTCGTGCAGGTACCATGGCTGGAAATGGAGGCGCTGGCAAAGGCATTGAGAAGCCCGAAGTGTCGTTAGCTGATCTCATGGCTGCGATACAAGGCGTCAGTGCCGAAGTAAGAGGAGTGAGTGCTCGAGTAGCTCAACTCGAGCAAGGAAGTGTGTCCGTGGCCTTACCTGGGTCCGGCACTGAAACTAGCAACTCCACTCCGATGAAACCTGAGCTGTATGCTGAGCTTGTTCGACAACATCAGTTGACGAGTGAAGCAATTCGAAGAGAACTTAACTTGGGCAATCCCCAAGTACAGCAAAACTTGGGCAATCCCCAAGCACAACAAAACTTGGGCATTCCCCGAAGAGAGAGAATACCACTTCTAATGGCCCGAAGACAAATTGAGATCATTGACGAAGAGGTGGATGAAGAAGAATTTCCTGATGCTGAACCTGATTACGAGCAGCCATTCGCTCAACGAGGGCAAGCTCATCGAGGTCGTGGAAATTTCCGAGGTCGAGGTCGAGGCGCAAATGTTGAACGACATATTGAGCGTGAGGCTGATGATCGTTATGATGAGTATCCCGAACAGGTTCGTGGTGTTCGAGACTCAAACTTGAACAGTGTCAAGATCACTATTCCACCCTTTAAAGGAACTAGTGATCCCGATGAATATCTTGAATGGAAGCTTAAAATGGAACGTATCATCGAAACCAATGAGATGACCGAAGAGAGAAAAGCTGCCCACGCCATTGCTTCGTTCGAAGCATATGCATCTACATGGTGGGAGGCTGACAAAAGGCATAGACGAAGGAATGCATATCCTGAAGTCAATACTTGGCCACAGTTGATGAGAGCAATGGATTCTAAGTGTTTGAGTGCTAAGTACAGGCAAACTCAACTACAAAAGCTCTATGAGCTAAAGCAAGGATCCAAGCCAGTCCAAGAGTATCATGATGAGTTCGAAAACGTTCGATTGAATCTTGATCTGATCGAAGACGAAGAGCAAGCCACTATTCGGTTCAAAAATGGCTTGGCTCAGGATGTGTCATCTCAATTGAGGCTACACGTGTATCACACGTTGGAAGATCTGTTTGAAGCTGCCACCGAAGCTGAGAAATTGGTGAAGGACGATAAGGCAAACCGGTATCGAGGAGTCACTACTTCTGCTACTTTGAACCGAGGTAAAGAATGGAAGAGTCCTAACCAAATAAGTGCCAACACTGTTCGAGGTTCGGAGACACCCTTCGAGAGGGGTGTGACCGTTAACCAACCGAGAGAAGTGGGAGGTAAAGTTCAACTCAACTCTCCTAGTGCTTCAAATATTTAGTGTCACAAATGCAAAGGTTATGGTCACATAGCAAAAGAGTGTCCAACTCGCAAAGTTATGCTTCTGCTCGAAGATGGAACCGTCCATGAGCAAGCAAGTGACACCGAGGAGGAATTTATCGAGGAGGCTGACCGAGCTGAAGGTGATGATGATCATGAAGCTGCCGAAGCTGATCATCCGGAAATGTTCCTTGTGGTTCGAAGGAATTTGAGCTGCATGACTCTTGAAGAAGAGGACAACCAAAGAGAAAATCTCTTTCACGCCCGATGTCGAGTGAGGGGAAAAGTGTGTTCGATGATCATTGACTCTGGTAGTTGTGCAAATATGGTGAGCCAAACCTTGGTTTCACAAATGGGACTATCAACGCTGAAGCATCCCCACCCTTACAAATTGCAATGGCTGAATGAGTGTGGAGAATTGAGGGTTGTCAAACAAGTGTGGATCAAGTTTAGAATTGGAGAATATCAAGATGAAATGATATTCGATGTGGTACCGATGCAAGCTTGTCATTTGCTATTGGGTAGACCATGGCAGTATGACCGGTCGGTCATTCACAATGGGAGATCCAACACTTACACTGCAAAGCTCGAAAGGAAGAGTTTTATACTCAAACCCCTGTCTCCAAAACAAGTCACCGAGGACTATAAACGGATGAAAGAATTGAAAGAAGCGGCCAAAGCTAAGCTTCCGATAGGAGCAAAATTGGGGGCCGAAGAGACAAACTCACTGCCCGAAGTGAAAGCAATCTGTGCAATCATGCAACCGGGTGAGTTTCTATGAGGCAATGACAACGGTCAGATGATGATTTGCCTCGTGCACAAGGGTATCTTTCTAAACTCTAATGATGAATTTTCTAACGATAACCCTTTGCCTAGTGTTGTACAAAGTGTTTTGCAGGACTTCGGAGACATGTTCCCTGAAGAAATGCCAGGTGGATTACCTCCATTGAGGGGAATCGAGCACCAAATTGACTTCGTACAGGGGTCACAAATCCCCAACAAACCTGCATACCGGTGTAATCCCGAAGACACCAAAGAGCTCCAAAGGCAGGTCGATGAATTGTTGAACAAGGGCCTTGTTCGAGAGAGCTTGAGTCCTTGCGCCGTTCCTGTTATACTTGTCCCAAAGAAAGATGGAACATGGCGAATGTGTGTTGATTGCCGAGCAGTCAACAAAATAACGGTAAAGTATCGTCATCCTATCCCTCGATTAGATGACATGCTAGACGAGTTAAGTGGTTCTTCATGCTTTACGAAGATAGACCTCAGGTCTGATTACCACCAAATCCGAATGAAACCCAGAGACGAGTGGAAAACCGCATTCAAGACCAAGTTCGATCTCTATGAATGGTTGGTGATGCCTTTTGGCTTATCCAATGCACTGAGCACATTCATGCGACTGATGAACCATGTGCTCAAACCCTTCATGAATAAGTTTGTTGTCGTTTACTTCGATGACATACTTGTTTATAGTAAATCTGTGGATGAACATGTTGAACATCTAAGGCTAGTGCTTGATAAGCTTAGAGAAGAGAAGCTATATGCTAACTTCAAGAAATGTGCCTTTTGTGCCGAACGTGTAGTCTTTCTAGGATTCGTTGTCAGTGATAATGGTGTTGAAGTCGACGAGTCAAAAGTCGAAGCCATAAAATATTGGCCAACTCCAACCTCGGTATCACAAGTTCGTAGCTTCCATGGCTTAGGTAGCTTTTACCAAAGGTTTGTTCGTGACTTTAGCACCGTGGCAGCTCCTTTAACCGAGCTGGTGAAGAAAGACCATCCATTTGTGCGGGAAGAGTCCCAAGAAAGGGCTTTCCAAGAGTTGAAATGGAGGCTTTGCTCTGCCCCGTTGTTGCAACTCCCTGACTTCGGCAAAGCATTCGAAGTCGAGTATGATGCGTCTGGAGTTGGGATCGGAGAAGTGCTGATGCAAAAATCGAAGCCGATCGCTTACTTTAGTGAAAAGCTTAAGGGTGCAACCTTGAATTACTCTACGTATGACAAGGAGTTGTATGCCCTCATTCGAGCACTCGCCCATTGGCAGCATTATTTGTGGCCTCGAGAGTTTGTGATCAGAAGTGATCATGAATCCTTGAAGCATCTCCGAGGACAGGAGAAATTGAATCGAAGGCATGCCAAGTGGGTAGAATTCATTGAAAGCTTTCCCTATGTAATTCATTACAAAAAGGGTAAAGACAATGTTGTGGCCGATGCGCTATCAAGGAAATTTGCCTTAGCGACCACTTTCTCTTCTAGGCTCATGGGATTTGAAAGCATCAAGTCGATGTACGAAGACGATCCCAAGCTGAAATGCATTCGTGACGCAATCTTGAGTGGTCGAAGGGTTGAGAAATATCAGTGGCACGATGGCTACCTCTTCAAGAATGGGAGGGTTTGGGTGCCAGTGTCATCGTGGAGAGAGCTCTTAGTTCAAGAAGCTCACTCTGGAGGTCTGATGGGACACTTCGGTGTCGACAAAACTCTTGGTATCTTGACCGAGCAGTTCCATTGGCCCAAAATGCGACGAGATGTGGAAAAGCTTTGCAATACTTGTCTCGTTTGCAAGAAAGCTAAAACGAAGTCAACCCTCATGGTTTGTATACCCCCATTGCCTGTGCCTGAACGACCTTGGGTTGATATATCCATGGACTTTGTGTAGGGGTTACCAAGGTCGGGGGGAGGACATGATAGCATCTTTCTTGTTGTTGATCATTTTTCAAAAATGGCTCACTTTATTCCTTGCAAAAAGTGTGATGATGCACAACATGTAGCTACTTTATTTGTTACTAATGTGTTGAAATTGCATGGTGTACCTCGTACTATTGTGAGTGATAGAGACTCAAAATTTTTGAGTCATTTTTGGAAGTGTTTATGGGGTGCCCTCGGCACCAAGTTACTATTCTCGACGTCTCACCATCCTCAGACTGATGGACAGACCGAGGTAGTTAACCGAACTTTGGGATCTTTGCTTCGAGCAATGACCAAAGCAAGGTTGGGAACTGGGCTGATCGTTTGCCCATGATGGAGTTTGCATACAATCGAACGGTGCATAGAATGATCAATATGACCCCGTTCGAATGTGTGTATGGTTTTAATCCTTTGATTCCACTTGATTTAACCCCCATTGCCTCGAGATTTTGTTATTGATTTTGAAGGTAGTCGACGAGCCACTGCCTTCATTGAGTTACATGCAAAGGTGAAGAAGAACCTCGAGGAAGCTTATGCAAAAGTTGCCTTGAAGAAAAACAAGGGGCGTAAAAAGCTGGAATTAAAGAAAGGAGATTGGGTTTGGGTTCACTTCCGAAAGGAACGCTTCCCGAACCAAAGGAAATGAAAGTTGGCTCCTTGAGGGGATGGTCCATTTCAAGTATTGACAACGATCAACAACAATGCTTACGTGATCGACCTCCCTGGTGAGTATAACGTGTCCAACACCTTTAATGTTGTTGACTTAGTTCCTTGTGTTGTAGGTCAAACTTCGGAGGACGAGGAGGGCTCGATTTCGAGGATGAAATCTTCTCAAGAAGGGGAGGATGATGCAGCCCAAATACGTGCTGATCAAGTGTTCGATCCACCGAGGAGACCGATGACACGAAGCCAAGCCAAGCTGCTGCACGATGTGCACATTCACTTGGCCTGGCCGAAGGAAGGCAATTGCTCCGAAGCTGAGTGGCCGGGCTCAAGAACCGAGGGCGTCATCTTCAAATTTGAGCCCGAGGACAAAGTGACCGAACACCAACAAATTGTGTTCGAAGACAAGTGAGCATCCGAGGACAATGAGTTCGAGCAAGCAACCACGCACCGAAGTCAAGGCTACCGAACACACACTTAGCTCAGCCCTGCGTGGCTTGTTTTTATTAGTCACTTGTGACTATTTACTACTCCATCCTTAGCATAGCCTATAAATACTCTACTTTCATTTCATTGTAGGACAACCAGTTTTTAGTATATGAAAAATATAGCAAGTGCTATTGTGAGTCTCCGATGGAGCCGAACCCCGACGTGGGCTTTTAAAGAACTTGTGTCAATCGGTGTTATTCATTTGAACAATTTCTTCTTGATCATTCAATTTGCAAGAAGCGGGTCTTTCTTGAGGATTGTTGCATAGTATAGGTGCTTCTTGATTTCCCTTCAATCGAGCTTTAAGACAGGTTCCTCACTGTTCTTTTGAATCGAAGCAAGATTTGTCTTGCTTCTATCTTTTATTTCTTTGTTGTTTTCTTCCGCGTTCGTGTTTAGCATTTCCCTTGGGTTTGCTTGCACCAAACTCACCATTAGAATTAGGGTTTATATTGGTTAGGGAAAAAAATAGACTTTTCATACGTTAAAAAATGGCTAGGAGGCCATTTGCTAAACATTTCTTAGTTGGGCGAAAAAAATATAACCAGCGATAAGGGGATACATGTGGTGAAATTTTTTGGCCTAATTGAGGGAGAAAGGAAAAAAAAAAGGAATTTTACACACTATACCCATTGCCCCAATTTTATTTACCCGAGATACACACTTGAAATTGGAATACCCGCCCATCTAATAAGCTCGTTCGAGGACGAACGAGAGTTTAAGTGGAGGTGAATGAAACGACCTCGGCCAGTCGTTTCGGAAGTTAGGACTCTGATTGGCGTGTCGATAATATTAAAATATTCATAATATCCATTAGAACCTGTCTGTAAAATTTGAGCTAAATCAGACCTCGTTTAGTAGGCATCGGAAGAAGGTTTCAGTTTTTATTGGCAATAAATATTAAAAAGAGATTTTCGAGCTCGGTTTTTACCGAATGAGCTCCGATTCGAAATCCGAAAGCACCGTTAGGTTCGTATGATTATTTGTGATTTTTTTAAACTTTCGAAAGTAAATTTCGATGTTGTTCGGCTAGTTTTCCGCTAAAATGCCGAAAGTTAAATAATTTGACTTCTTTTCATTTAAATTCGTATCTTGAGTTTCGGGAGTCTGATTGAGATCCGCCTTCGCAAGTATGTTACATATATATTGTATAACTTGTATGCAAAAGTTGGAATTATTTCGAATATCGTAGGGTACTATTTTAATTTTCGTTAAGAAAAAATATATAATAAAAGAAAAAAAAAAAGGGAAATGGACAAAAAAGTTAGGCGGCCTTATATAGATATATATATCATTAGATTTAGAGTGAACGAAGTGCAACTGAGAAGCAGAAACAAAAATATGAAAGACGCAGCAAATAAAAAAATGCCAGAAAATGAGAAAAGGGGCCGGAGAAAAATAGTATTTTCACCCCAGAACATTCAGGTAATGATCCTAATATGTTATTCGAGTTTATTACGTGTGTTTGAATATGTTTTAACGGTAAAATTTGGAATATTATACATCGTTTTAATAAGTTCAATTAATAGTTTAAAGGGTCAAATGGACCCTGATAATGAAATTGATTATATATTCGTACTCAGGGAGTTATGGGCAACTTATAAATGTAATTTATTTGGGGTTTGGTTATGTGACCTTAAACCCTGTACGTAGGCCTGGCCTGCGTATTGCGTATGCGAATAGGGTATCAGGTTCCTACCTGGATTGCCCTAAGATGTGAGGAATGAAGCCTTTAGCCTAATGTGATATATTTTTCTGCTTATTGAACACAGTGGGATCGTTTGGCAATGAATTCAAAGAATAAAGCGGTTGTTGGGTAGCAGTGTTAACTTCGGAACAAGGTAAGTGTTTATATCCATTTCTTGGAGGCACCTGGCCTCGTGGATTTTCTACCACGTGTTCCTTACGTGTGTAGCTGCCGATAGGCGTACTCATTGCGCCTTAGCTTTGGATTTATATTTTATATTATATTTTATGTCCTGTTATTGGTATTGCATTGAGGATCTGAGTATTGTACTTTGGTTGTGAGTTGGTATATACTTTCTAGCTGTCGATGAGAGTCCCGCGCTGGTGATGGGTTATTATTGCATCATGTTGCATTCGTATGCACATTGCATCATATTGAGGGTAGGAGGATTCCGCCCTCGGAGCAGGAGGATTCCGCTCCATTGCATCATATTGAGGGTAGGAGGATTCCGCCCTCGGAGCAGGAGGATTCCGCTCCATTGCATCATATTGAGGGTAGGAGGATTCCGCCCTCGGAGTAGGAGGATTCCGCTCCATTGCATCATATTGAGGGTAGGAGGATTCCGCCCCCGGAGCAGGAGGATTCCGCTCCATCTATTTGGCACATGTGACGCCATTGCATCATACTGCATTCATCCCATTTCATTACACCGCGTGCTGACTATTGTGTGACTATCGTGTTGTGTTTTATATATGCGGTATGTATACCGTATCTCAGTTTGCCTATATATTTCTGGCTCGTATCCCGGGTTGCACGTCGCGACAATATAAATACATGGATCGGATCGGGTTGCACGCCGCAACTGTATAAATATACGGATCGGGTTGCACGCCGCAACAGTATAAATATATGAATCGGGTTGCACGCCGCAACAGTATAAATATGCGGATCGGGTTGCACGCCGCAACGGTATGAATATATGGATCGGGTTGCACGCCGCAACAGGATGTATTTCTGATTGTCGACATGTTCAGGATATCTATATGTTCTGTCTACCTTATGTCCCTGGCTGTTTATGATCCCAAACGTGTTTTCAGTTATTATTTGGCTTTGCCTGTTTATAGTTCAAATAAGATGGATTTAGTTTATCTGATTTTCTTCTCCCTGGCTAGCTATCCTATTCTTTGAGGTGGCTAGTCTGCCCCACTTATTGAGTCCTTTTGAATCACCCTTGTTTGTTGTTTGTTTTTGTCTATCTATTTCGTTTCGGCAGGTTCGCTCCAGGATTGAGTTCGCCACGTTGTAAAGGAGCGAAGACGGCTTCAGCTGTCAGGGTGAGCCAGCTTTTATTCCGGATGGCCACCAGTTTATTGGTTATTATTTCAGTTGCACTTTGCTCCCTTCAGGAGGTATTTGTCTTTTTTGTACTCTTAGATGTCTAGTCTGGATAGTCCTAAACCTAGTATGTTGGGTAGTCAGCTGTAATTTCTTTTGTACAGCTAGAGGTATCAGTATGTCTGTGTTTTTGTTTAAGTCTTGTCCTTATTTATGAATTATTATATTTATTTTCCTAATTTAATTGGTAAGGGTTCACCCATGGGTCTAGAGGAGGATGTCGGGTGCCCGCACGACCTAACCGGATTTCGGGTCGTGTGAGTTGGCTCATAATTACCCGAGATACCCATTTCCCCAAAATTGAGCTCACACTCCTGCTACTGTTTTTTGCCTTCCCAAAATGCATTTCCTTGCTCGATCAAAACCCCAACGTCGTTGTCATTATCCTTTCTGGCGCGCAGTAAAGCACTTCTCTCCGGCGTCGATCGTCAAACCCTATCCTCCGGCTTTGAACAAGCCTAATCCGTCGATCCCGACTGCAGCATCAACACTCCGGCGGCACATTAAGTTCGCTGGATATTGAGGATTACCGTTCACAGTGTTAGATCTAAATCTATAACTTTTTTTTTTCATTCGTTCATTTGAGTGTTTGCTGTCAATATTTAATAAATTTTGATAATTATTATTTCTAAATCTATAGTTTTGTGGTTTTCTTGTCAGTTTCATTTATCTGTTTGCTTGTTGTGATTGTTATTTAAGAGAAATTTTGATAAATATTAGATTTGGCCTCAGTTTATGCTTTGTATTGATTTTTATGCTTAGGTTTATTCTACTCATTGAAACTCTGTGTTAATGATTGAATTTTTTTTTTCAAATATTCGAGTGAATATTTTCATGTGTTATTAGTTTAGATGCAGCGCTTGGACAGTGTCGATGGCGAGGAGGCCACGATGATAGCTACATTGAGCAGCGGTGTCAATTGTTTGTGTGGGGTTTAGGACATAGTAGCAGTAGTGGTGTACTGTCACGCTTGTGGTGGTGTGACTATGAAGCTGTGGTGATGAAGCCGAGTGATGGCAATGGCGCATTAAAGCTGGAAATCACAGAAAAAATTGCATAAATTGTATACTACAGTAATATACTACTACAGGAACTGTAACAGTATACTACTATAGTATACAGTTTACTACACTTACACTTCAACTGTGTACTGCATTAATTTACTGATATGGCATATTTTTGTAGTATATAATTTACTATAACTATATACTTCGACTTGATATTGTATACTATTTTGGTGTACACCTTTTTGTGTTGGATTGAAGTGCGAGCTATTATCGAATAAATGAATGTTTTAAATATTGTTGTTTTAAATACAGTATACATTTTTGGTATACCATATACATTTCTGATATACGATATACCTTCATGGTATACTTCTATCAAGCTTATATATGCATGAATTAAGTGGGGTATGGTTACAATTTTATTGTATACTTTTATGGTATACTCTCTTTTCCAGTATATACGTTCATGGTATACTTTTATCTAAAATTTGTAAATGCATAAAATAAGGTGGGTGGGGTTACAATTTTACTGTATATCCTTATAGTATACTCTCTTTTTCTCTATATACCTTTATGGTATACTCTATTTTTCACTGTATACCTTTATGGTATATTTCTACCAAAACTAGTGGTGCAAAATTAGGTGGGGGCGGGGGTACAGTTATATTTTATACCTTTATGTTATACTCTCTTTTTTACTTTATACCTTTATAGTATGCTTCAATCCAAAATTATATATGCATGAATTAGGTGTAGTGGGGTTACAGTTAAACTGTGTACCTTTATGATATACTCTCTTTTTCAGTATATAACTTCATGGTATATTTTTAAGAATGAATTATTTCTTGTTCAGACTTGAGTATTGTCCTTGTTTTTCCATGTTTTGGATTAAATAAGATTATTAACTTGTGGTATGCTTCTTCTTACTCTTGGACTAAGGAATTGTAAGGAAACTAATCAAAGTTGCTTTCCAAGTAGCAACTAAGAAAAGAGAAATGAGATGTTCAAATTTAAAGAAGATCAAACGAGGTGTAAGGAGGCATTTTCATGATGATATAAAGGTTGTGGTTGTGTTTCTGGATCCATATTCCATGAATAGAAGCTCGTGTCATAGCACAATACTCTTAATTAGAGGAGGAGGAGGTCTACCGCCTCTCCCAAATAATAGTTCCAACATTTTTCAAAATCTCACTTCATTATATCCACTTGGAAAGACTGCAGAATACTTTGTGGACACTATATTTGAAGAACAACATCCAAAGAAGAGAGCTTCTCATTTGGAGGCATCAAATTTCTTGTGTCTTTTTCCTTTTGGTTTGTATTGTATTTTTAGTGTTGTATTGTGGTGTCAAAGTTGGGACCTGATGTTGCGGTGATTTAATATATTGGTGCTGTATTTGGGTGATGTTGCAGCGCTTGGACAGTGTCGATGGCGAGGAGGCCGCGATAATAGCTACATTGAGCAGCGGTGTCAAGTGTTTGTGTGGGGTTGAGGACATAGTAGCAGTAGTGGTGTAGTGTCACACTTGTGCTAGTGTGATTATGAAACTGTGGTGATGAAGCCGAGTGATGGCAATGGCGCATTAGAGCTGAAAATCACAGAAAAAATTGCATAAACTGTATACTACAATAATATACTACTGCAGAAACTGTAACAGTATACTACTATAGTATACAGTTTACTACACTTACACTTCAACTGTGTATTGCATTAATTTACTGATATGGTATATATTTGTAGTACTAGTTTATGGGTATGCACGTTGCGCATGTTTCACCACGTATTGCATAAAAAATCTAATAAATACTATTACTTTTGTATTATAAACTAATTTTTAATATTGTTAATTATGGAAATGGTGAATGTTTGTTCCATGTGGCTAACTCACTCAAGAAAAATAATTAAATAGAAAAATTTATAAATCTGAGAGACAAAGTAATTAGCTCAAATTTGGTGAGATTCGAATTCTATTTAAGTTAATACTAACCTAAGTATTTTTTGGTTATTAGGTTATTATAAAGAAAAAATGAGTAAGCCTTACATGTGTCTACTTGTGTAATGCATTAACTATTTAATATTCGTTTACTTCTGAAATTATTATAGTCTTAAATTATAAACAATAGTTTTATTATAAACAAATGTAAAACTACTTATTTGATTAATCCAATAGAAATTGGTTTGTACGAATTAAATATCAAGATCATATAAATTTTTATTAACAAATCGAATTAAATAAATTATTAGCAACTCAAGTCATTAAAGCCTCGCCAAACCTGAACTCAATATATTCATGCCTAACACCTGAACAACAAGATAACTGTTATATTAATGTTAATAACAAACTGTTATATGGCTTGAATTTAAACTTATACTGATAATTTGATAAAGAAGAAAAAGAAGACGTGCAGTTTTCTTACCAAAAGTAAAAGGTTCGGTTAATATTTGCTTTGGGTCTTCATATTTTTAATATAGATTAAAGGAGTCTTATTTTGTCACAATGTTAAAACAACCTTCATCCCAAATTTCGAGTACATAAGTTGAGCAAAATGTAGGATGAAAAAATAAAGAATTTTTTTGTGCATGAATAAGTCAGTATGCATTAACTTTTTTTTTTTTTTTTTTGAAAGAACAATGAGACAATGACCAAAGTATTTTAAAATATAAATGTACGTCGTCTAATAGCACTTATTGGGTGTTTGATTTCATATTTTATGTGCTCAGCATCTCTAGCTTTTTCTCGTTTGACTCCTATAATAAACTGTCATAATCTTCAAAAAAGTTCATGATATTATCATTCGTGCTTTACTTAACATACAATAAAGTACTTGAAACTAATTCACATCCTCAATTACTCGTGCTTTAATTAACATGTAATGAAGTACATGAAACAAATTCATATCTTGATTAGTCAATTACAAATAAATCTGAGGGATTAAAGAAATTTTTGGATCGCGTCATCTAACACTAAACGATTAATTAAAAACCTTAAAATAGAAAGGCATAAAAAAAAATATATAGATCGAAACACAAAATCCCAAAGAGGTATTAATTACCATATAACTGAGAAAGAAAGGGAAAAAAAAAAGATTCTTAATATAAATATAGGAACTTACATATGTTTCTTGCGGCATTGTAAAACTGCAATATGTCCGATTAAAGTGTTTTTATTCAATCACAATTAGTGTAGCTGTCAAACTTCTGAGAATAGTAGGACATCCATTTTCATAATTCTTCTTCCAATTAAAGTCTTTTGTAGTGTATGCGTATTTTCCATCTCAAATTCATAAACCCTTTTTCAAATTCCACAATAGTTATAAGCACAATCAAGTCCTCCTCTTGATCTTTTCAACCGAGCATGCCTCAATTGAGCAATTTGGTTGTACGAGAAAAAAATCTTGTTGGGGCTGGTTTCAGTTTGTTCCATTTTATAAAAATCCAACGTTGTATTATGGGGTGCGACTCCAAGTTTTTTCTCACAGAAACAGTCCATCACCAATAGAAATAGCCATCTGATAAGTCAAAGAGGTGGTCTATATTGCCAAACACCTGGATATCACCGTCCAAGTATATCATCTTGATATACTCCACAAACTGCACATATGGATTGAAAAAAAATATTATACCAAATAAATCAAACTTGACAAATAAAAATGCCTCAAAATATGAGATCTTTCAGTCTTCCATAACTCTTTAACTTTTAATTTCTTGTAGGCATGGTACTTTAGTACATGAAAATAATCTACATCAACTTGTATCATATAAAATGAAACTGAAGAATGCATGCCTCTCAAATATGAAGTTAGGAACAGTTTGTAACATAATAAGCCATAGCAAATTGAGTTTGATTATCAGGAGGATAAACTGGCTCGATTTCTCAGACGATGCAACCTTAGCTGATCTGATGAGCATACCTCGACATTGTTCCTCTGAGACATCAGGCAAAATAACAACAAATAGATAAGCAGATTTTGTCTTTCTCGATCCCTTAGCAAAACCAACTACATTGGATTTTATTGATATTGTTAATCAAATACATAGTGCTAAAACCTATTCATAAATTTAGTGCAACTTGAATCTTTCATGCTTGCCATGCAATTTGTGTAAATAGGGAAATAAATCTGAAAGTTACCTGCAAAGATCATAATTCTTCAAGAAAATACTGAAAATTTTGAATAGTACCACCTGCAATAGTAATAATTAAATAAGAATTTTAGTAAAATAAAGCATTACAAGAAAAAAAATAAACTAAAATCCAAAATCTCAAAGAGGTAAACAGACAGTCATACACAATTTGATCATATTGCATATAGGTGGACAAATATGAATATCTAATCCTACAATGAAAAGAAAAGAAAAGAAAGACATTGAACAAAAAAAAAATTCTAACACGGCATGCGGCAAGTTGAGATTGAAATATGTTGAATTAGGGTTTCGATCGGCAAGGGACGAGGCGAATTTTTTCGGTAAAGAATTCTAAGTGGTTCAACATTGCTAGTTATTAGATATTCCAATTCTAACCGTGTCAAAGAAGTTTGCTGATTTTTATAATAATTTTTCAAAATATTTATTTTATATAACTAAATTGACAATTTTATCCAACTTAATACCACTTACAGAGGGTAAAAAAGTCAGGTAACATTTCACTAAGGCTCTCGTGCTTTTAGAATAGTATATATATATATATATATATATATATATATATATATATATATATATATATATAGATATATAATTTACTATAACTATATACGACTTGATATTGTATATTATTTTGGTGTCACCTTTTTGTGTTGGATTGAAGTGTGAGCTACTATCGAATAAATAAATATTTTGAATATTGTTGTTTTAAATATAGTATACATTTTTGGTATACCAAATACATTTCTGGTATACGATATACCTTCATGGTATACTTTTATCAAACTTATACATGCATAAAATAAGGTGGGTGAGGTATACTCTATTTTTTACCGTATGGTATATTCCAATTTTTTTATTATCACAGTATACCTTTAGACTATAATGTATACTTTTATAGTATACACTTCATAGTAAAATTATGTTGAATTTGGAGCTGATTAGCGATGCTTGAGATCAAACACTTAAGTTAAAAATTAAAGAAGAAATAAACTATAGCATTTATTATATTATTAGTTGTATACAAACTATATCTCTTTTCCACTTGTATACTTTTTATGGTATACTTCTGTGAATCGGTGAATCAAAAGCATGCACCTTCTTCCCTTCACATTCGTACTATTTTAATTTAATACAAAAGTATAATGTGACCAATCAAACTTGTATATCATTGGAGTATACCGTCGACTAGAAAGGTATATAATAGAAATACAGTTTTCTTTTATGAGGTAATATATTGTGACAAATTAAAGTCATATACCATTGTGGTATAGGGTATAGTGGAAAGGTATTGTCACGACCCTATTTAAGGCCATGATCCGCGCTAAGAAAGACTAAGCCCACCTAGCAAGCCTATCATATTCGTGCAGAAAACTCGGTAGAGTTTCCCTTGTACTGGGAGCAAACCAAAATTTTTAAACCTGTCAAAAACAGCCAGAACTAGTCTAACAACCAATTACGACATAGTTACGCATATCCAAAGTCTAAATAAGGTTTAAAAAATCAAATCCACGTTGTCCACGACAACAATTTTACTACGAAATACTTTAACACTAATAATCAAACGACATCCCAAGACTGACTTAGGAGCAAAACTTTAGATTATTCAAAACGACTACTAAGACAATTCAAGTATAAAATAATGGCCCACGAGAAGCAAATACGGGGCTTACTAGATCAATCCTCAGCTTTGTCACTCGCATTGACTCAGAGTATCAGCCTCAACTAGCTTATCTGTGGATGGAGAAAAAGGAAAAGGGTTGGTCATACAGACTAAGTGAGGACAACATCAACCATAGCGTTTTTAACGGGACAAGCATAAATAAGAAAAAATATGCATAACTAAAGTAAGCAACAGTAATTCCATTGAAGACAATAAACGAGTTTTTTCAAGTATTATATATCATATCCTTATATAGTGGGAGGTTCCTGAGCCAGAGTCGAATATACTTTCTGACAGCGTGAGTTACTTTCAAGGCCGTCTGACTACCCCCCTTCTAGAGGGTGTGCTAGTTCTTTCCTACTAGTGGAGAAGAAATATTGTACAAGATGCACCAGGCCTAACGATCCCGACGTTAGATAACAGCGATCTGGCTAAGTTAATTTCCAAAATAATATTTACTTTATATTACAATATCTCTTTTTTTGTACCTTTCTTCCTGACAAGAAATCAAATCGCAATAATATATGAGCTCTTGAATAAATCAAGATTTCAAAACATATCAATTGTATCAAGTACCAAAGTAACATTCAGATATATCAACATATCAGTTATACTAGCACTTGTCCCATGAAATTAAAATAATCTAATAAAAATAGTATTGATGCAAGAAACTGAGTTTCAAATATGCTATAGTTGAAAAGCATCTACGGAAGATATTTCACTCACAGTACTAGCTTCCTTTGACCCTGAACGTGTGCTCGCAGGCTACGATTCGCTTTTTCCATAATCTAGAATAAATTATCACAATTCTATGCGTTAATTATAGAGACCATACAGTAAATATATTCACTATTAAAAATCTCCTCTTTCTATACTTCCTGCCATAAGGAAAAGTCTTTCTTTTACTTGTCCTTCTTTATTTTTTTACCACATCTATTTCCAGTAAGTAATTCATGGAGTAACATTTTTATATTATAGCCAAATTTATATCTTTCATAAGAAACTGTTACTTCTACCGATCTATCAAAACAGATCAGGCATCTATCAATCGATTTGAAAATAGCACGCTCATCTCACTTTTCGTTCATTTTCACCCATGGAGAGTTTATGGTAAATACTACTGTAGTATAAGCACTTTCTTATAAAGGATAAGTAAGGAAATTGACAAGTATTTGTCTACATACCTTGTATGAAGTTGAGTGAGAAAGCAAGCTTCAACAGTAGCTAGCTTTTAATGGCTCCTTATCGTTCCCCCTTTACCGTCGTTTCTTGCTTAGCTTCTCTAGGTTTTGTTTTAATTCTTTTGTTTTCTTTTTTTTCTTTTGTTTTTGTTTCCTTTTATTTTTTTTGCTTTCTTGTTTTGGTAAAATTCCAAATAGGCTATTGAACTTTCACTTTGGCCTTAATATTATCCCAATATCTTGATAATATTATAAGACCACTACATTAGCCTTTTTTGTTTAATTTTTTTGGTAAACTTTTTCTTACCAAATTGCTATTAAAGATCTAGGAAAAATACAGTACCAGTAGAGGACAGATCCCTCCTATTGGCTCACTTGTTCTAACTATCTAAAGCACTCATATGCTATAACTATCTGAGTATAGAAATTTAGGTGTGCTATTCTTCTCTTCAGCTTACCATAGGGAGTTCCCTTGTAGTGTGTTTCCTAGATGATAAGTCTTACCATTGCTCCAGCTTCACACTTCTTTTGCTCAAAAGCTCTACTGTTCCTTTCTAACCAGATATGGTAGACTGCTTCTGCCATTGTCATTCTATATATTTCAGCCTTTGCTCCTTTGCCTCTAACATTCCTCTCTGCCCACTCTAGCTCCTCCTCCCATGTCATCACCTGCCACTTGATGCCTTGCCATGGTAGCAATCATGCCCATACCTCTTTAGCATAGCTGTAGCTAAAGAACATATGGTCAAGACACTCATCTTCCACCTCACATAGGGGACATGTAGCATTATTTACAATCCTCAATTTCATGAGCCTATCCTTAGTGGCCAATCTGTTGTGGATAGCCAGGAGTAGTATAAAGTGCATTTTAGGAGGGTTGAGGTTGTTGTAGATCAGTCTTCTCCAAGGTACTCTAATAGTTTCACCTCTCAGCTTCAAGTACGTGTCCTTGATAAAGTAGGTGTCCATTCCTATCAGGTCTGCCTCAATATATCCAGCTGCCTCCATGAATCTCTTAGCACTTATGATCTTCTGAACCATCCATGAGGCCTGATTAGCCTGGGTTTCCCACACTGAATATAGTAATATAGTAAGTATGTACCCACTGAATCCACAGCTTATCCTTTTTCCTGCTGAGACTTCATATGAGTTTACTTATTGCAGCTTTGTTCCAAGCCTGAATGTCCAACATGTTAATTTCTCATGCAGCTTTAGGATCACACTGTTTAGACCAAGCCAACAATGCTTTTTTGGATGGGTTGTTGCTGCCAGTGCACAAAAAACATCTGCACATTGCTTCTACCTTCTTTATCACTTTCTTAGGTAGGATGAAGATTTGAGACCAGTAGGAATGTATAGCAAACAACACACTCTTGATCAGTTGAATCCTACCCCCATAGGATATGTATTTTGCTGTCCAGGTGGTAATTTTTTGCATCATTCTATCTAGCAAGGGTTGATATTGGCTAATACTTATTCTCATGGTGCTTAAAGGCACTCCCAAGTATCCGACTGACAACTAACCCCTCACAAATCCCAGGTTCTCCAATATAGCTTGCTGAATATCCTCCTGAACCACTCCAAAATAGATAGAGCTATTTTCTCTACTTGCCTGAATGCCTGAGGCATCAGAAAATTCTTTGAAACCTTTGTACAGCATCTCCACTAATAGTACATCTCCTCTGCTAAATAGTAGTAGGTCATTAACAAAGCTGAGTTGTATGATGTTCAGCTTTTCACATCTGGGATGGAAGTTAAAATTAGGATTCTTGCTTAGTTGCTTTAGGACTCTTGGCAAGTACTCCATAGCTAGGACAAATAAGAAAGGAGACATGGGGGCCCCTTGATGATGATTGAATAGGACACTGTAGTCACACATTGCATGATCCAGCTCACAAACTTTTCAGGAAAATTTAAGCATTGCAGAACCTGTCCCAAGTAAGGCCATTATACAGAATCATAAGCCTTTCTCATGTCAATTTTTAGCATACATCTAGTTGAGATGCCTTTTATGTTGTATTTCTTCACTAACTCGTGATTATATTATCTGTGATAATCCTTCCTAGTACAAAGGCAGATTGCCCTTGTCTACTAGATCCTCCATTACACTCTGTAGTCTCTTGGTTAGTACTTTGGGCATGATCTTGTAGAGGATTGTACAACAGGATATAGGCCTGAATTCAGTTACTTCTCATGGATTCTGCACTTTAGGAATTAGAGTGAATGTTGTGTAGTTAATAGGCTCATACATTACTCATATGCTAGAAAATTTCATGACAGCTTCTATGACATCATCCCCTATGACAATCCATGCTTTTTTAAAAAAACATGCACTCATGCCATCACATCCTGGGGATTTTAAGTCTCCAATATCCTGCACAGCTATGAGTATTTCCTCCTTGGCAATGGGCTTTATCAATTGGATTTGTTATTCTCTATTCAACACAGGTCCATCTCTCATAATAGTAGGATTAGTAGTAGGTAGATTGCTAGCTGCAAAACCTAGCAATTCTTTGTAGAATCCCAGGATTTCTTCTTCAACACCTTCTTTGCTTTAGACTATGCTTCCAGTGGCAGTAACAAGGCTCTAAATCTTGTTCTGGGTAGATCTATTCTTCATGCTAGCAAAGAAAAAAGCTATGTTAGAATCTCCCATTTTGAGCCATTGTATTATGGACTTCTGCCTCATGACACTTTCTTGCACATTAGACCACTTCTCCAAACTCTTTTTCAATTCCTTTTCAGCAATCATTAGTTCTTGTTGGTGGCCTGCTCTGACTTGCTCTTGAACTTCCTGCAGCTGCTATCTAACATCAAGTATTTTTTTATCAATACTGCCCACCTCATTCCTAGTCATTCTCTTAAGTCCTGTCTGCACCTGTTTAATATTCAGCCATACACTTTCCATAAAGTTCTGCATCTTTAGGACCTGCTAGACTTCTTTAACTACCCCCCTATGAAATTCTGATGATCTGCTAAGTAGTTAAAGAACCTGAAAGGTCTAGATCCTCTCACCACCACTGTGTCTACTTGCAAGCTTAGAAGAGAGTGATCTGAACATCCTGGGTCAAGCATATTCACCTCTACAGTGTCCATAGTATTCATCAATTATGCATTAACTATGGCTCTATCTTTTACTATGGACAATCCCATTACACCAGGTGTAGGTACTCCCAATAGCTTTTAGTTCATTAGAGCCTGTGTCTTTTAGAAATTGTCTCATATTACCATTTCAGCATCTTGTATAGGGCTCATAAGGATTCTGTTATCAACATCTTTCACAGCATTGCAGTCCCTATGGCTAGCCAAGGCACCAGACACATGTTATGCAACATCTTCATTTTAGCCCACAACCCATTCCTATCCTCCACTGTATGCAAGCCATAAACAACAATCAAATGAAACCTTGTTTCTTTGCTCCTCACATTAACAATTCCATGCATGCACTAGATGGATTCATGCATCAGGTGGAATTCAATATCTTGAGGGTTCCATATAACAAGGATTCTGCCCTTTGACTCTGAGAAGATTTAGCACACCAAATACCATCCCTGCTTTATTGTTTTGTTATTTTTTCCAGCTTCTCAGCCTTTATTCTATGCTCAAGTATCACAATCAGAACTACTCTATGTTTCCTAAGGAATAGTTTCAGTTCTTTTTGCTTATAAAGCATATTTAGTCCCCTTATATTCCAGGCTACTATTTGCATGGAGATAAGATAGTTGTCGGTTCTCTATCCCTCACCTCCACCTCTTCCTGTCTCCTTTTGGGTCCAGCTTCATTGCTGTCAGTTGGGACTTGAGGCTCAGGCCTGCTTAGTGGAGCAAAACCATTGCCTTTTGGCATATCTACTTCTTGCACACTTGTTTTTTGACCCTCTTTTGCTATCATCTTCCCTGTTGCCTTTTACCAGCCTTCTCCAGCACTCTGCTCATTTGTTTGGACTTATTTCCCCTCTCTTTATATCACAGTTTCAAGTTCCTTTGTTGCTTTAGTTTGATCAGTATCATTTCCCTTTAGTGCTTGCTGCCCTAGGGCCTCAACTCTTTTATCCATCCACATTTATTTGGGTTTTTTCATTCTGTTCCTCTGTGGTAAGGGTGTTCTACAGGCTGCTTCTCTGGTTCTTGACATTAATGTCCCACTTAGAGGCATGTGGAGCAATATATAGGCTCTTATTCATAGTGCACTAGCTGACTAAAGATCCTACCATTGGGATCTTACAACTTAATTGACCTGGGCAACTCTCATATAATATCCATTTCAACCAGTAGTCGACCATACGAAATACTTTCAATTTTTGTAGTACATTCATCTGCATATTGTGGAACCCTCAATGCACTATCAATTCGACTCAAAGAATCAATCCTCCAGCAATTTAAAGGCAGATTGTACAGTTTAACTTATAAAGGAATTGTTTGTAGTATCTCAGCATTGAAGTTAAAATCAGCCGCCCATATCTTTAGGATAATTGGCCTATTAAACAAGGTGTAGGGTCCTGAGTATATCACTGCATCCCTATCCTCCATGAAGCTGAATTTCACCACAAAGTAACCATCGTTATGGTAATACACCATTGATTTAGACACAAAATGTCACTGACTCGCCATGAACCTCTCAAGGGTTGCAAATGTGGGAGGGTCCCCCAATATATAGAGGATTAGAGCATGTTTTCATTTCATAATTTCATATTCAATTTCATCTTTATTTAACTCAAATTTTTTTTTCACCATCCTTCAAACTTGGTACTATAAAACTAAGGTTCATACCTCTAGCATCCAGCTTGTTCCCCATGAATAAACTGTTTCATTGCTTTGTTTCCTTTTCAGCTTGCGCCAGATCCAGCTTGCATTGCACCTGACTTTACTTGGCTTTGTTGTTGCTCCAGCTGACCTGCTTCTTTGTCCTATTTTACTGGAGCCATCGAACTAAGACCCCCTGTTGCTTGATCCTTTGAGCTAAGATCTATGTTAGCTCCAGCTGAACTGGTATTACCCTTAGTAGCCTGGGTTGAGCTTAAAACAACTTTAGAGAGATTAGAAATAATCTGTGTGAGTACCTCGTTAATCATCGCCGGCGGTGTTACATTGCTCAGAAGTATTGGCCACTCCTCTTCTTCAACTAGTGATTGAGTTTTAGGGCCTCCTGATAGTTGTTTGTCTTTTCCTGCAATTAATTCCTCTGTTTTGTTTTTGTATTTGCTGTTTCTATGAGTGTTAACGTATTTTTTCATGGTTGAATTTCTAGGTCTTCCTCTTGGCGTTTCAACGGAGGGCGCAAGATAGCAAGAAACGCTAAACGTGCGCTGGGAGAGCATTCTTCTATAAAAAGTACATTGTACATTTACCACAACACAATTAAGTTGAGGCCTTTTCTTTATTATTATTATTATTATTATTATTATTATTATTATTATTATTATTATTATTATTATTATTATTATTATGGGTAATTACAGGTATACAACAGAACCATGGTTTTTTTAAGTTTATAAACAAATATATTGTGACAAATTATATTTGTATATCATTGGGATATACCGTTTACTAGAAAGGTATACAATAGAAGCACCATTTTCTTTTATGAGCTAATATATTGTGACAAATTAAAGTTGTTTTAGTACAAAGGTATACCATGTAGGGTATACCGTATACTAGAAAGGTATACAATAGAAGTATGATTTTCTCTTAATACAAAGGTATATTGTTACAAAATCAAAGTTGTATACCATTGTGGTATACCGTATATTAAAAAGTATATAATAGAAGCATTCAAACCCTAGTTGTTCCCATGGTTGAAACACTCCCTACCACCCCGTACCGCCGCAAATCCATCGACAGTCTGCCGTCAACCGCCAGAGTCCAGCGACCGGAAATTTACGAAAATACATGAAAGAGACCGCTTCCTCCTCCTCTTTCCATTTCTACTAATGGTTTCACCAATATCACTTGGGATTAAAGAAGATCGGGCCTTGAAAGTGGTGGAACCCCAACTCCGGCTACCATTTCTCCGATGCACCCTTTCAGTTTTCTTCCTTTTTATTAGTGTTACGTCTGTTTTCTTCCTTTTGAAAAATTACAATATCTATTAGTTGAATCCCATTAGCACCGAATTGAACCAAATTTCCACCTCCACTGATATTGAATTTGGACCAAATTGTGCGAGACTGTATGGTGAAGAAGGTATACGAATCTGTGTAAGTGCGTATTTGGGTAAGAATTAGGGTTTTCGCGTGAGTTTGGGGAGATTTTGGAGGTTGGGAGGCAGGGGAATGAAAGTGAGTATTTGGGTAAACATTTTTGTGGATAGGTCGGGTAATATCAAAAGTAGTGGGTAGAGGCTGGTAACTAGTTTATGTTGGGGAGATTTACGAAAATACCCATCAAAATCAAAATATTTACCACCTCTACCTATAAGTTTCATATTTACCAGCCATACCCATAAACTATTTACATGCCATACCATCTAGACTTGTATACTATTACTTATGCAGTATAGTATACACACATATCTAGACTTTTATGTTGTATACCTTAAATGTGTACACTCATAAGGTATGCAAAAGTATACAGTAATAAATGGGTAGGTTGGGTAAATACTTTTAATTCCATGGGCAGTATAATGTTTAATGGGTAGAACTTGTAAATACTTTGAATTTCATGAGTAGAGAGTTGACCACAATCTGTTAAGAGTACCTCAGAAGGTAATATATCCGTGCATATCCGCAGTGTAAGTGCACTGTTGCTATGGTGGAGTTACAAAGTTAGGGTTCCTATCTTAAATTGTGGTAATTACTTACAAGCGTGTTCCGATTTTGCTCTGTATTTTATTCGTCTGCTGCATATTATTACAAATCAGGAAAGAGAAATGGGGGAAAGGAAGCTCTACAAAACGAAACTATGCGTGCTTTTTCAACAGAGAGGGAGGTGTCCTCGTCAGAGTTGCTCTTTTGCTCATGGCAATGCTGAGCTCCGTCGCTTCTCCGACGATTCTGTTCCCGGTAATTATTATTACTACTACTTTCCATTTTGAATTTTAATAAATTATTTATTACTACTACTCTAGTATGTGTTTGTACAAAAAAGAGTATTCGAAATTGAAGTTGGAATTGGAATAATTTTTTTGGAAGTTAAATTATGTTTATTGTTCGATATATATTGTGTATATATATTGGTGATCGAGATATCCCTGAGGGCTAGTGATGCACGGTTCGAAACTCAGTGGATAATCGGCCTGCCGCTCTACCCTTCACTTAAATACCACGCTTTTGTCTGTGCCTGGGCTAGAATCAGTGACGTGCCTCCACACATTAAGCCCTAGGGCCCTACATGTATTGAATTGTCTCAAGTTTACTTGGTTTGTTGAGTTTTGTTTGTTTCTTAAAGCTAACACACTTTAGAGTAGTAAACTGTACAAATGTAGAAGATAGTTTGTACAAGTACATAAGCTATTAGGATATTTTTCTTCCCCTTTGTGTCGTCAATCACTTCCAAATAATTTAGAACTCGGAAAAACTGAAAAGTTTAAACTAAAATAAAAATGCATGAGTTACTCATTAAAAGGGAATAAAAAACCTATGCATATATTGATCACAGATTTTCATTGGACGTTTGTTGTGTTTTACCTTTCTTCTACTTTCATCTTTGCGGTTTCTTCTTTTTCCGAAAAAGTTAATTTGAAAATTATTTGGCACTTCTGCTATGTGTTTTGGTTAAGGTTCTGTTCAAGAGAGCATAGAGTGTTGTATCTGCGTAGTCGAATTGGCAATGTTACTGAGTTGAAGAGAGAAATATCACATTTTGGGTTATTCTATTGGACAGTGAATAACTACCTATTAACTGACAGGTTTTAGTATTTCTTATCAGAAAGGAATTTGCTGGTTGCTTTATCTTTATGGTGCTTATGGTATTGTTTCTCAGCATCTTGGTTTATCATATTGCATCTTGAAGCAGCAGTGCATGACGGATCAGAATATATTTCTATGGACATATCCATATTCATTATATATACTCGTCTGCCAGCTTGATGAACCATACGAATGCTCTATCCTTGTAAATCCTCACTTGTATATTCCTCGAGAATATGGTATTGCCTTCTTGTCACTTATGTTTGAATGAATATTCAAAAGGAACCTGTTGGATGGGTATTTTGGTCCAACAAGGCCTATATATTGTCATGCGGCATGGGTAACTTATCCATTTGATTTGGCTGCAACTGCCATAGCAATATTTTATTTCTGAGCAAGACGGAAGGATGTCTACTGCCTCTTCAGTTGGTTCTATGATTATTTGAAGCTTTTCTGGATAAAAGCTCAAAACTGGTATTCTATATCTGTGCATTATATGAGAGCAGTAGTTTCTATGGCTTCTTTTGGAACTCGCAGGATGGCAGTATTAATGTTCACTGTAATGTTTCTCTTGTAGTTCGATGTTATGGTAAGATTAGATCCATTACTGATTATTGCTGATTTAGTCAGTGCGGATATTATCATCTATTATTGGAATCAACAAATGGGTCCAGTTTGCTGTAAAAACTAGAGTTCTTATTGCAGGGAGGCGGGACTTCCGCGGTCGTGACTTGAGAGAGAAGCTTGATAGAAGGCGTTCTCCCGTGGGCAGATACACCGATGATAGAGATGCAAGAGAGAGAAATGCATCTCATGGTTAGAGTTTGCTTCTTTCACTTCTTTGCTGTTGTTGTCTGAACCTTGTCAACTTATCTTCTTGCTCAACTGGAACAATGAGATAAGTTATTAAGGATATTGATTTCCATGGAAATGTACTTGCTGAAGGTCCTTATATCTGTCATGGGTTCATGTGAATATGCTGGCTAGATATACCCTTTGGCTCTTGTAGATTTGGAGCTAATATGTTGACTTCTTTCATAGTTTTGTGTCATTTGTATAATTTCCTTCTGGTTACTTTGCAGGGCGCAGTCCTACTGAGTCGGTTGGGAGGAGGAGGTAAGTTTATCGATATGCATTTTTCATTATAGGGCTTAGTGACACAGGCCGTCATTTACAAATTAAACACTGAGGTTTTAGATGGAAACCTTGAACCAGATACTAAGAGATGAGTTGGAAGCTGATCGAGCATGAACTCATTCACTTATGATTAATGTTAGATGTGGATATAGTCCATACTACTTAAAGTGACAACTATAACCCAGCTTTGGTAGTTGTTCTGATACATTTAATGATATCTCTGTAAAGGGACCTTTTCATAATTTTATGAAGCAAAAATCTCTTACCAGCTCCCTGAGGGAGAGTGATTTACAAGCAAAGAGAATAATGGGCTCTTTTGAACCCCTTAATAGAGCATCATTTTGTAGTTGGGTATGATTTTCATGATAAAGACATAAATGCTAGTTTTTATATGGTGAATTTTTTTCCTAACCTTGCCCTTATACTATGTCCATGATCATAATGTCTGACTAATAGAAGAAAAATGGTATATTGCAGCGATAGAAAGCGCAGGATGGAACATCAGTCAGATGGTCAAAGTGATATCTCTGGAAATTTGAACATGTCGGATGGGACAGGAGATCATGTGAAGGACAAAAGATATTTATCTTCCAATTCTAGAGATGTCCTTCAGGTACAGGAGTGGGTCACTTGGTTATTGTAGTTTGCTTTCAGCCTTTCTTTTCTCCGCTCTTTTGGTGTGCGCATACATTTCAGTTCTCATTATGTATTTATGCCTACATTGCTATTGTTATTTTTTTTGTCTATCTTTCATGTTGCAGCAAAGGCAGTTGCAATGCGAAATCGATATGTTAGATGAGCAAAAACAAGACCTGGAGGTTGGTTTTGATTTCTTGTAATTGTTCCCTTGTCGCACGAGAAGTTGGACTATTACTTCTACCGATCCAAAACTAAAATTGCTCCTTGTTCTAGTATTTCAAGTTTAGTCATCACACTTTCTTTTTGTTGTAAATTGGAAGAGCGACCTTGAAGAGACAACTCGTCAGGCAGACAGTCTAGCTTTAAAGAATCAGGAGCTTGAGATCGAAATATCCAAGGAAAAGGATGAATGTAAAAGGTCACTATTTGATATAAGACATTTCAAACTCTCGTCATTTTAGTCTGGATACACCTTTTCCTTATGTCTGCCCAATCCCTGGCTTTTACCTAGGATTACTTCAAAGATCAAGAAGTTCTTGGAGGCATATAGTAATCACTCACTGTTAGAAGATGAACTAAAGAGGTATATAATGATCTTGCTCTTTCTAATTGACTTCTTTCCCATCCATTTTGGGTTCTTGTCATCTGTGTCTTTGGTCAGTTTATGTTTCTTTGCTTTCTATGGACACTCAGTGGAGATAGTGCAATTGTAGGTCAGAAGCTCAACTTCAAAAACTTGCTAGTAAACTCAGCTCAGATCTGGTCAGAATCGGTGAAAATGGAGAGGATTCAGCCATCAGTGTGAGTGATGAAGGGATGGCTGGTAATCATTTCAACACATTGGTTGAGCAGCAGAAGAATACTTCACCTAACAAGAAAAGGCCGAGAATTCATCGTGAAGCTGGTGAAAACTCAAATGAAGGTAATTAGACACTGTTTTTAAAGAATGACCTTTTCATAATTCTACATGAATAAATCACTGAATTGGTGCTTCTTATTATAATCTAGGAACTTTAAGCTGGCTTTTCTGATATGTAATCAACTATTAGTATGCTTGCTTTATATAAGAGTTGTTTTCCTGAACTAAACTGCCAAGGACCTCATTGTATGCCTCATTGCCCTGTTTTATGGCTCTAAATGTACAGAGTCAGAGTGGCTGTCTTCCTGTCATTTCCAGCTTTGGGCTGAAATAGTTCCTACATAACACTTCTTGGTTTCCTGCTCATCTTATACAAGTTTCTTATCTTCTCCATACTCAATGAAAGTCGGTAGAATTCGAAAAGTCGGTAGTTTCTTACTTTGTTTTCTACCTTTGAGACTGAGTTTACTTAGCTTTCTGCTTTTCAGTCTAATGAGTTTTACTTAGTTTACTGCCTTTCCCCTTAGTTTGTTCTGAGGGATAAATAAAAAATGCTTTGATGCTGGAGGACGTTGGAAAAGGGGTGACTTTCTTTGATAACAGCATCCGCGCATCAATAGCAACAGGGAATCTGAACAGAGCTGGAAAAAGCAAACAGCACCTTAACTTGTTTTTGGACCTTGACATGCCTTGAACTGCCTACCACATGCAACAGTAATATTTTAGAAAATGTAAATAAGGGACTTTCCACCTCAAAGTCCTTTCACTGCTCATTTGACTTGGAAACTGTTCATTAAATACTATCTCATTGACTCATTGTAAAATTTTTCCTTTTTGATAAGTATATCCATGTTCTAGAGGTATGGATGCTGCTGCAGCCTTATCTTCTTACTTTTAATGACATTGTATTTTCTTAAGTCTTACTTTTTGGCCAATTTGCTTGAGCTTCAGTCTAGATGGTATTTAGTATTGAAGCAAGTTACTATTGTTGGCTTGCGTTTTCATGTTTTAGTTTCCATTGTTCGCCTCCATGTCTACTGGAAGCAGCCTCTCCACCTTAGTGGGGGTAAGGTCATCTCACCCTCCCGGCTTCCCCAGACCCCACTTGTGGGATATCACTGGGTATGTTGTTGTTGTTGCCTCCACGTATACCTTGTTTCCCTCATAGTCTATTGCAGTTGTATGCATATACAACATCAATCTGAAACTTTATATTGCAAAATGTGCTTCAAAGTCCTACTTAACCATGCCAATGTTTGATTCACACTCCTCGAAGCTCCCCTTATTGTGAATATTAGATCCTACTTTATGGTGCAAAAGTTTGAATGCAAGTCCTTGAACTTATTGTGAATTTGGTTTCTCTGACACTTTTTACGCTTTGGCAACTTGCTCTGTGATAGTTTCAACAAAAGGAAGAGGAAATGCTTCGCGGAGAATTGCTTATCCTACTCAGCTGAATAATGAGAAGAAAGACAGGGCAGAGTTCAATCGGGAGAATGGATATAAGACCCTTTTGGGAGAAGAGAAATCTAAGAAGAGAAACTTTTCCAGTGACATGATCTTCGCAAACAAGGTGCTCCTTATACATAACTGTTGTAACTCCTAACCCTTTCCCCAACCAAAATCTTAAAGGAAAACCGGCGGAAACACTAGAAAGAGTTGGTTTGTCTCCTTGATATCTTGGGCAATGGATACAACTTCCATTCTTATGCCGACACTTTTCTGGCGCTCTTTATTTCATTGGCTTCTCTTTTTGCTCTTTTAGTTTTTCCCTTAACATTCATAAGCATCTTTGGCCCAAGAGATATTCTGAAATCTTCATTTTCTTCATGGGAAGCACTTTTCTCTGAATTAACAAAAATGATATGTAACATTTGAGGATCTAGAAAATGGAAAGTAAGATGAAGTGAGATGTGAGAGGATTACTTGTCAGAAAAGAAGTGGAAAGAAATCATACTTGGTAGAAACTATGGAATATACATCATTTTCTTGTGGAAGAATGAAACAGTGTTTTATTCAAACTTCATGCATACGGCACTTTGTTTTATTTTCTTGTGGAAGAATGAAACAGTGTCTAATTCTTTATTTACCTAATTTTGTGACACTATTAGATTCTTTCGGCTGTGGTTTTCCTAGACTGAAAAGTTAAAGGTGTCTTACGGTTTATGCCTGATAATAGTCTTTCCAACTTCATGCTGCAAACAAATATGCAGGATATAGCGTCTTAGAACGTCTTATTTTCTGACAACTGCTGTTGGCAAACTGAAATTGATTCTTCAATTTCTGCAGCCCAAAGCTTCTGATAATGCTGTTGTTTTGCCATCAACCAGCATGGCTGCTCATGCAGCTGATGAAGATGTTGAAGTTGTTGAGACGGAGGAAAATCTTGAAGTAGCTGCAAATGCTACAAGAAGAGCTGGGAAAGGAACTCCTTCTGGTATCCCAGAGTATCCTTTCCTGCCACCACCTCCTCCTCTCCCTCAAGGTGCTTATTTACAAAAGGTCAGTTCAATAAACGAACCGTAATATACGGTAGCAGCAATTATATGCTCCCTACTTTAGTTTAAGACCTTCAGTTATTATTTGAAAGTTCTCTGGTTGGATGATGCGAAACTACTAAAGGGTAAGTAAAACAGCCAGAAAGGGAAAAAAAAATGGTTTCCTTAAGGGCTCTGCACCTTGTCCTCCCCTAACCCCGCAAAAGATATAAGGAAAAAGGGCAGGTAGACTACATTATAGTCCTATTCCTAGATTTTCTGGGCTAAAAGCTGCAGCATTTACCTGGCTCATAATGTTTGACTATCTCCTCGTCCTTGAACTATGTTCGTCTTTGTCAGGTTTTCTGGGATTCTGCTTTCTGTAATTTTGTTTTCATAAGCTCAGCATCTACTGAGTATTCTCTGATATGAGCTAGTTGATTTTTGTTTGCAGTACAAGTGTGACGATGAAGATTTGCTTGACGAAGAGGCGGTGGAAGTGGATATTGTTTAGCTTAGCGATCCTAGCTTTTAGCGACTTTTATGCAACTGGTGCAGATATAGAGCTAACTTGCTGGAGAATTATGGTCGGCCTATACATAAACGTTTTCTGGGTATTAAAGTAAGATTGTTGTTGAGAGAAAAAAAAGCTAAGAATGATGCGTGGACTTTATTTAGTGCAGGAAAGAGGATTGCTTTTTGTACAGCATGTTCTTGTTTTCTAATTTCAGTCTCTTTATGCGAAGTGCTCATCTATGAATATGTCAATACTCTATATTGGTGTAAAACGTGCTTTTTAACAAGCATGATTAATAATTCCCAAGGCGAAATGGCGATTTACGATTTTGTATGTGCCTTAATTAACCGATAGTACTTGCAACATGCATCATGGTAAATATATCAGGTTACCCTGTCCACTAGACCTGAAGATGGAACGATATTACTAACTTTTTTCTCTAGTAGACACTCAAAATCCTTCATAGTAAAATTCAGCTTTATAATGTGAACTAAATTATTTTAGCAGAGTATTAATAGCAATTTGATATCAACACCATAATGAGTCTTTCGTCCCATGTCTTAATATTCGTTGGTAAATGTGTAGAATATTTTGTTTGTTTGTGAATGCATGCAATTGAAGGTCCATAATTCAAGTAGAATTGGATGATGTTATATTGCCAATCAACAGTGTGCAACCAAACATGATGTATCCATTATGTGTGTGCTTTACTTATATAAGTACTATTTTAAGTATCATTTTTAAGTTTTTCTTGGTGTAGCTTTTGTTAGTAGAAACCTAACTGAAAGGACCGGAATATGACCATTATGTTCGTCAAAATTCTCTATGCTACTTGTGTCCATTTATGCTACTTGCGGGACATTGATAATATAACATAACTAATTTTCCTAGAGTCGTCGTAGCTGAAGCTTGAGACTTAAAGACTGGCCAAGTTAAACAATCTTATTCAAGGTTATGAAGTGTTTGCATTTGAATTCTTATCTATGGAGTACACTGTTAGTGTCTTGAGAGTTGAGAGCCAACCTGATCATCGGTAGCAAAGTCTCATGAAAAATACTTCATTGACCTTTGAATTTTGCCAACAAGTTGAATGAATGTGAAGAACTTACATGGTTCAAATCTAGGAGTTTTTTAGAACAAATTTTGATATATTATGTTGATTAAATTAATTAGCCTCGTTACCACAAAAGGTCACACTTTGACGTGTCATTGCCGCGTGACATTATGTTCTTTAGATATGGAGCTAACAATTGTGCTGTGTAATTTGCCTCGGTGAAGTGGCAATGTGTGACTAGACACCAGTAAAATAACCCTCTATCTTGTACATATTTACTAAAAAAACCATACGGAGAAGTTCAGAGCTAGTCATAAGGGGTATTGTTGCAAGCAGGTAACTTATTGTGATTACGTATCAGCAACCATATCACTTTTATAGCTCACATTTCTCCACGTGGAAATCAACTCAATCCCCTAAACCACGTGGATAATTACAAGTGTCTCAAAAATTACTTTCATACACAAATTAAACATGTGTTAGGTCTCTTGTAAGTAGATTTGTTTGTTTGTTCCCTTCTCTTATTAATAATATCTCCATCTTAGCTCAATACACTCTTCTCATTGATCACATTCATGGGTTGCCAACTTCTTGATGTTGGTTAATGAGGTTTGTAGTTTTCATATAACTAGGCAGCAGTTGATAGGATTCAACATAATTTTCCTACTTTATATCTTTGGTAATTGCTAACGTGTGATTGTTTAGTTTGGGAGTGAGACGTAGTTGGTTGATCAAAGGTTCTTGAATATTGCATAATTTACACGTTCAAGATCGAAATTGACAACGATAAATTCGTGCCTTGTTGTTTAATCATATTATTTTAGTTGAGGAAAAATATAAGTAACTTAGTACTATTATGGAGCCTCTATGCGAGGTGTGTGGGGTAGAAAGAGCAGTGGTGTATTGTAAATCAGATGCAGCCAGGCTTTGCTTGCCTTGTGATGAAAGAGTGCACTTAGCAAATTGTTTATCTCGAAAGCACACTCGTTCTCTCATTTGTGACAACTGCAATTCAGAACCAGCAATTGTACGTTGCATGATGAATGAAATGTGCCTATGTGAAGGCTGTGATTCGATTAGAAATGACTGCATTGTGTCAGGGCATCAACACAAGAAGTTGGAATCTTATAGTGGTTGTCCTTCTCGAGCTGAGTACACAAAGTTTATTTCTGCAGCTTTTGAAATGCTTAATGATAATAATGTCCCTAATCCTAGCAACTCTTATTATACTCCTAGCTCATTGAATACTTTCAACGAGAATAATTGTTCAACTGCTTATTTGGAGCCTAGAGAACATGAAGGCTCATTGATAGCTAGCAGGCTCAATGAATTAGCTTCTTGTATCAAGTTTGAACCACGGACCGTTCCATCTCCAGCAATCCCGTCCAATCCCACCTACAACATTGATCAAGCACCCTTTTTCTCAGTGGAATCTAGCCTCCCTAAGGTTAGGATGCTTTCATTTTTGTTGTGGTGATTCTAGTTCAAACTTGCGTTCATGATTGAGTTCTTTAGAAATACATGGTTCAACACTTGATAGTTATGTTACTTTTTTAGATTTTTCACATATGGAGTAATATATTTATGGTCTAAGTTGAATATTCACCTGTAATAGTTTAGATCTGCCTTTGCTAATAGCGCTAGCAATGCTGGGGGATATAAACTATAAACACGCGCCTGATTGGTGAAAGTGTTGACTATGCACTAATACTGCGTTCCTTATTTGCTTTAAGTGCAGCAACATTGTGCCAATATTAAAGATATTGGAGTTCTTGGAGGTGATGATCTGTCGAATGGTTTTGATTTGGACGAGTTGAGATTCAGTTCCGATTGTAGTTACAAGATTTTCGGCAGTGCACAACAAAGTCATTCAAGATATCAGAGTGAAGACAGGGGATTGGATTGCCTAGTCATGGAGAAAAAATTATCCGTCACAGGGTCTAATAGTCATGTTGGAACTGCTCTAGAGGTAATTCTTAGACATATAATTTCTTAAGTTTAAGAAAGTCTACCAAATGAATTACATAGTACTTTTATCATTTACACAATCAATATCCATCTTATTTTAGATTATTCTGTTCTTGAATACTCCTATGATAGAAGACTGCATATTTTACATATGTTTTATAAACTGTTATTCAGAAATTTGATTTAAGTTATGTAATTGTTTTCGATTTGTATTTTGTTAGGCGCTATCTTCAGGACAGAAAGAGTGCATTGAATTTCAGTCCTCACAAAAGGCTGCTGCTGCTAGTTCAGAAAATTTGTTGCAGACAATGAGTGGAACTACTAATTGCATGCTTATGAATCCCAATTGCAATAGAGACATTAGCTTAGCCTTTCCGCCACCAGTACCAGTTAACTCAAGATCATTATCACTCTCCAACATCACTGGAGAAAGTAGCGAGACAACTGACTATCAAGATTGTGGATTGTCACCAGCCTTTTTGACCGGTGAATCACCATGGGATTGGAATTTGGAAACTGATATTCTACGGGCAAGGAATGAAGCCAAGAAGCGATATAAAGAGAAAAAGAAAACTAGAACGTAAGTTAATCCATTCTGTTTGATGTTTTTGAATCAAATTCTTATACCAAAATACTACTACTTTTTACTTAATTTGAGATTTTCCATTATGTTGTCTGCCTAAGTGATGATTCTAACAAGGAGGGCTTTTCTTGTGCAGATCATGACTCTTTGCCTTTAATTGATATGTCAATCTTAATAATCATCTACACTTTGCAGGTTCAGTAAGCAAATAAGATATGCTTCACGTAAGGTCAGGGCAGATACCAGAAGACGAGTGAAAGGCAGATTTGTTAAGGCTGGGGAAGCATATGACTATGACCCATTAGAAACAAGAGAAACGTGAGCTAAAACAGCTTATTTTGGCCCTTTCTACTTTGTCAAAACTTGTCAAAGTGTTAAGGCATCTCAATACAAAGATACTCAAACCATCAGTTAAATGTGTGACCTCCTCAGCTGTGAACTTGATTATGTTTCATTGGTCGAGCACATGAAAATTCTTTTTGATAAAGGGTGGTTTGAGAATTGAACCCAACACTTGCGCAAATATAATTTGCATATGTACACTAGTTCAAGCCGAAAACAATGAGTTTAGTTGAACCAACAGAACCCTTCTTAGATCTGCCTTTGTTCTCTTCATCTCTTGCACGTTAGCAATGGCCCAGTCACGCCCAGACATCTTCAGTTTCCTCTCTATTTTCCAAAATAGGTATGTCGACATGGGAGTAGAGCAGTTCGTGGATAGGCCAAAATCGTCTTTGGAAGTCCTCTGATGATCTAGATAGCTGGCATAATCTTGAGGCAGCTTACTTGCATACAGTTGCAGGAACACAAGGGGCTAGGGGAAGTTTTCACATGGAAGTGAAGATAAAGTGCTAGTAATAAGCCTTCAGATTGCATTAAAAAGAGAGTTTAGTTTGGTGCTTGAATTATATTGGTGGTGTGAAAAGAATAAGGGAATGAATTAGAGGAAAGATGGTGTCATTGGATATTGCAGGATAATGAGAAAAATGATAATGGATTATGAAGGGAAATTACATTTGATTTTCTCTGCAAAGATGCTCTGTTAATTAGCCTTGGTATTGAACTGTTAATTCAGAATAATACTTTTTCGGTTAATAATAGCAAGACACTTTATGATGAGTTGATTTAAATTGAATTAAAGTCATGAAAAGTCCTATTTCCAGGACAAAAGGAAAAGAAAAAAGAAAAGCACTCAGCCATTGATGTTTGCAATGTGAATATTCGTGTTGAAGTAGCAAATTTCCAACACTTTGCTTTTTCTTGTTAAAAGTAATTAATCTTCTTATGATCTTACTCCAAATTAATTTCAATGAAACATATTAGAAAATTGATTTGAGATCAGGAAGCTTACATGAATGAAACAATAAAGTTGTTTGATATCTATTCTGATATTGAGATGATATCACCTCATACTTTTGTCATTGCTCCAGCTAGGCAGCTATCAACACAATTATGTATGTTTTCACCAAAGCTACGTAGGGTCCTTATTTACTAGGAGTACTTATTAATCAATGCCTTTAAAATCATGGTTTAAAACGTTCCAAAGCCAACTGCAAAAAACATATGGCTAGAAAAACATCCTCTAAAATTTTGGGCAAATACCAAGGTATTCTCGAGTGTTATCAATGATTTCCGCCTCAAAGTCCGAAGCATTATACGATCATGGCCTTCTCCACTCTTTACATGCTATCTGTAATACCCTATTTGAAAGAATGGTAAACTAGGCATTTCATAAATTATATAATAAAAAGAAAAGAGAGAAAACAGAGAAACGAGAAGCCAGGGATTGTGGGCAAGAGTCCCAAACGAAATTAACTAGCGGCAAAAGGGAATTAAGGGAGTGAGAAGCCAACCTATAGTAGAAACTTTTTAAAATTCAGCAAATACCTGAGAATAGAATTAGAGAAGGAAAAGCTTGTTTTAAGAGCTTAGAAACGAGGGAAAATCCAGCAACATGAGGTATATCTTGGCTTTACAGGGTGAATTTTCCATCATCTTCTCTGTAAGTAAATTCTCTGATTATTAAAAATTATTATTTCATATCTAAGTTGTAGTAACAGACAAAGTATATATAATAGACATAACGACTTGTCTAATTTCCTCCAATTCTAGATTGAATTGTCAATGGGGAAATTAATGATCATATCCTAAAGGTTGGGCAGCGAGAATTAATTAAATTCGACGAGCAAAAGTCAAGCATGAAACCTTGAAGGTTGAGTGTCCTGAATGTTATAAAATCTTCCTAAGTAAGAAATTAATACGGGGTTGATACGATATTATTATAGATTGATTGAAGGAAGTGTTGGGCTGCTCGTGAAAGATAAGCTTGAGCTACCCGCGTTTGTACTGTGAGTGATGACCTTTCCGCAATTTGTATTTCCATAACTCGCATGGTTTCTACTTGATTTTGAAGTAAAATATATTACTGAATGATTTAAATTGCATGGGACAAGTCCTTTTACGAGATATGTACTGAAATAATTATTTGGATTATTTTGCCGTTACAAGATTTGACTTTTACCACTACTTGACATGTTTTACCGCTATGTGAAATATTGAATTGTTACTCGAAATGCCCTGTACTGGGTATAGGGAATATATATATTTTTGGGATGAGCCTTGACAGACCCCGTAGCTAACGACTGGTACGTTAGACCTGGTGCACCTTGTATACTCCGGATTACCGTTACAGTCCCTGCTAGTGGGAAGGTAGAACTACCTTACCGTTACTGATTTCCTCAGAGAGGAATTTATACTGATTACATGGTGATGTTCGGTATTTTATGCCTACTTTTCCTTAATATTTCCGCACATTTGAGCTTGTTTTGCACTTGTTTGGTGGCTTGTGAGTATGGTTTTACGCTGATGTTGTGTTGTTCGTGTGTAGGTCGTTACGCGATACATTTGGAGCGTTTCGAAGCTTGATTGAGCATGAATTGATTGGATGATGATTGAAGATTGGATCGAGCACACAAAGGCACGACACAAGCCGAGTTTTGGAGCGAAAAGAGCAAATTTTGGCCTGGCGCTGCAGCCTCCGCGCCGCGCCAGCCATAGCGCAAGGAAGGCTGCGCGTTGCCAGGCGCGCCGCAGGCCAAAGGCACGAAGCCTGGGGGCGTGTTCTGGTTGGTTGCACGCTTTTCGGGGCGCGGGGCGCCCGTTATAGCGCCCCTTATGCGCGATTTTACTTCCTATTCCTTCTAGTTTTGGGTTTAACTTATGTACAAGGGTTTGGAAACAATATAAATAGTTTATTACTTAGTTTTTGAAAAGGGGTTCTTGACTTTGGAGCAATATTGAGAGCTACACACTTCATTGAACAAAGGTTATTCCCAAATCTTTCATCTATTACATCATTTATTTTATTATTACACCAAATCTTTGCCTTGTGATTATGAATATGTGTGGCTAATTTCCTAACGTTCTGGGGTTAGAATTTACATGAAAGTTGATTGTTGAAGATTGATTTCCATTGATTGAATCCCATAACGGGTTACTTATTCTTCCTTGATTTAACTTGTATAATTGTTAGAGCTCGATAGTTATACATCATCTATGGTTTTTGGGTTGAACTCGAAAGAGAGAATCTAATTACGTAATAAGGAAGAATAGAACTAGTTTGTGAACCCGGGCATCGGGGAATCAATTCGCGGGTAGGATAGACATATACTTGCTTGCCTAGTTTAACTAATTATAGGATCGTTAATGCGTGCATGTGATTTAACCCGTAGACATACAGGGATTAGAGTAGCTTGCATAGATTGTGAAGAACTGAAAGGTTTTCATAATTACAATTAACCTGTCAGTTAGTAACCCGGGATTTAAGACGTGAAATCAATTGAATACATCAACTGGATTGTTCGTAATTCTAACCCTGGATCGCTCTCTTGATATTGTTAACAACCAAAGTTTTGCCCCATTACTTGATTACATTCCAGCACTTTAATTACTGCACTTTAGTATAAAAACTCTTACTACCATTGGAAAAAGACCCCTGGATAGTTTGTTCAGGAATTGTTTATTAAGCACTAGTCTGCATAGTCCTCGTGGGAACGATACTCGACTTTGTCACTTTATTACTTGGCGACCGCGTATACTTGCGTGTGCGTTTGGGAGCAACAAGTTTTTGGCGCCGTTGCCGGGGACTAATTACGGACTAATTACTTTTGAACAATTACTTAATTGCTATTCAGGTTTAATTTTTTTTGTTGAGTTTCTTGTGCTGTTTCAGGCAATAGGTTTTGAATGCAAAGGAACAAAAAGGACGAATCACTCGCACCTTTTGATCCCGAGCCTGAAAGAACCTTGAGGAAGACAAGGAAAGAAGCGAGAGATCGAGAAGCATTAGCAATCGTACTTGCATCTCTTCCTGTTGAAATGGCTGAAGAACAAACAGTAGCAGTGCGAGATGTGGCTCTTCCTAGTCTGAAAGGAGTAGAGTCAAGTATTGTGAAGCCTGCTATTACTGGGAACTTTGAGATCAAGCCCGGCATGATTCAGTTGCTGCATGTGACGGGGCAATATAGTGGACTCCTGCATGAAGATCCGCAGCAACACTTGCAGAACTTTCTGGAGATCAGTGATACTTATACACCGACAGGTGTGCCTACTGATTATGTGCGAATGACTTTGTTCCCATTTTCATTGATTGGGACAGCAAGGAAGTGGTTAAAGGCTGAAAAGCCTGGGTCTATCACTACTTGGGAGGATTTAGCTAAGAAATTCTTGGCTAAGTTTTATCCATCGGCTAAGACGGCCAGGTTGAGGAGTGCAATTTTGTCCTTCAGGCAGTTTGAAGGCGAATCATTATATGCAGCCTGGGAGAGATTTAAGGCGTTATTGAGAGATTGTCCTCACCACAATCAAACTAATGAAGTTATTGCACACACTTTTGTTGAGGGATTGAACCAACAGACTAAGATTGTGGTTGATGCTGCTGCTGGAGGCCAAGTGTTGGCCTTAAATTTTGAACAGATCTATGACTTACTTGATAAGTTTTCACAGAGCAATCCTGATTGGCAGGGTGATGGCAGAGCTAATATATTTAGTGAGGGGGCTAGCAGAGCGGCTACACAGAAAGCTGCTGGGGTACTTCAACTAGATGGAATCACAGAGTTGCGAGCAAAGATGGATGCACTTTCCAATCAAATCAGCAAGCTGGCTCTCCAAGCAAAGCCACAACCAGCTCCAGTGCAGCAAGTTCAGGCCTTTTGTGAGGTATGTGGTGAGGATCATAGCACTGAAGTTTGTCCCTCTAACCCAGAATCAGTGTATTATGTGGGTAATCAGAACAGATCACAGGGCCAAAACCGAAATCAGTATGGTAATAATTATAACACGGGTTGGCGTAATCACCCAAATTTTTCTTGGAGAGATACCCGTGAGCAGTTTCAGGGTAATGAGAGAGCCCAATTTAATCAAAACAATGCACCACAGCAGGGATCACAGTCTCAGGCTCAGCCACAGCAGTCTAATACTATGGAGGATATGCTCAAGAAAATTCTTGCAGGGCAGCAAAAGCTCATTGATGAGTCAGCATCTCAGGCACAAACAATAAAAGATTTGAGCAATGCACAGAAAGATCTTGAAAGACAATTGGGGCAGCTTGCTGGAGCACAAAATAATAGACCTCGGGGTGCTTTACCGAGTGATACAGAGAAGAATCCGAGAGAATTTGTGCAAGCAGTGACTTTGAGGAATGGAAGAGCACTGGAGGAAGTTCCCCCAAAGCCAAAGAAGCCTGTTGGTGAGTTAGAGCCAAATGTTGATAGGGAGGTGGAAAAAGAAGCAGAAAAGGTAATTGAAAAGCAGCCCGAGTCTGCTATTGTGAGACCACCACCACCTTTCCCACAGAGACTTCAGAAGCAAAAAGTTGATGCAGCATGCAAGAAATTTTTGGAGATATTGAGTCAAATTCAGGTAAATATTCCTTTGGTGGAGCTTTTGCGGGATGTCCCCAAATATGCTAAATACATCAAGGATATTGTTGCTAACAAGAGAAGATTGACTGAGTTTGAGACAGTTGCACTTACTGAGGAGTGCAGTTCCAGAGTTAGAAGCAAGCTTCCGCAGAAATTGAAGGACCCGGGCAGTTTTACCATCCCTTTGAAAATTGGGGAACATGAGGTTGGTCGTGCTCTATGTGATTTGGGTGCTAGTGTGAATTTGATGCCTTCTTCAGTTTTTAGGAAGCTAGGCCTGGGTGAGCCACGACCCACTACTGTGACATTGCAGCTTGCTGATAGATCTTTGACATGCCCTGAGGGGATTATTGAGGATGTGCTTGTACAAGTGGGTCAGTTCATATTACCCGTTGATTTTATTATTCTTGATTATGAGGCTGATCCTGAGGTTCCTCTCATCTTGGGAAGAGGATTTTTGGCTACTGCTGATGCTGTTATTAGAGTCAGAGCTGGCAAGATGATCATGAAGGTAAATGGGGAAGAAGCTGTGTTTAATGTGTTCAGAGCTACCCAGCTTCCTTCTCATTATGAAGAGTTGTCCATGGTAAGGGTAATAGATGATGAGTTGACTGCTGATGAGAGGTCATTCTTGGCTTCTAATGTTGATTCTTTGGAAAGGGCACTCTTATGTGATGATGCTGATATCCTGAAGGATGAAGATACTGAAGAATTTGTAGAGGTTCTTAATATGCAGAGTAGATTCATCCCAGGGTGGAAGAAATTTGAGGAGCTTGATAGACCGTTGACCTTAGCTCCTGCTAAACCGTCTATTGAGAAAGCTCCTAATCTTGAGCTCAAACCTTTACCCGCACATTTACGTTATGCTTATTTGGGTGAAGGTAATACCTTGCCTGTGATCCTTTCTTCTTTGTTGTCTGATGTGCAGGTTGAGAAGGTGTTGCGAGTATTGCGAGAGCGCAAGAGAGCTATTGGCTGGACTATTGCTGATATTAGAGGGATTAGTCCTTCTTTCTGCATGCATAAAATTCTCTTGGAGGAAGATCATAAACCATCCATAGAGCAGCAGAGGAGGCTAAATCCAATCATGAAGGAGGTGGTGAAGAAAGAAGTTATCAAGTGGCTGGATGCTGGTATAATTTTTCCTATCTCTGACAGCAAGTGGGTGAGTCCAGTGCAATGTGTTCCTAAGAAAGGGGGCATGACAGTGGTGAAGAATGAGAACAATGAGTTGATTCCTACAAGAACTGTTACAGGGTGGCGAATTTGCATTGATTATAGGAAGCTGAACAAGGCCACCAGGAAAGATCACTTCCCACTCCCTTTCATTGATCAGATGTTGGATAGACTAGCAGGCCATGAGTATTATTGTTTCTTGGATGGTTATTCGGGCTACAATCAAATTGTGATAGCCCCTGAAGACCAAGAGAAGACCACTTTTACTTGTCCATATGGCACCTATGCATTTAGGAGGATGCCATTTGGGTTGTGTAATGCCCCAGGAACTTTTCAGCGGTGCATGATGGCTATTTTCACTGACATGGTGGAAAAATTTGTGGAAGTGTTTATGGATGATTTCTCAGTGGTTGGTGACTCTTTTGATGAATGCTTGAAGAATCTTGACGCTGTGCTGAGCCGCTGTGAAGAAACAAATCTGGTGCTGAATTGGGAAAAATGTCACTTTATGGTTCAAGAAGGCATAGTACTTGGGCACAAGGTGTCAAAGCAAGGGATTGAGGTTGACAAGGCGAAGATAGAGGCTATTGAGAAATTACCACCACCTATCTCTGTTAAGGGGGTGCGTAGCTTCTTGGGACATGCAGGGTTCTATAGACGGTTCATAAAGGACTTCTCCAAAATTTCCACTCCCTTGTGCAAATTGTTGGAGAAGGATGTGAAATTTGTGTTTGATGGTGCTTGTATTAAGGCGTTTGAAGAGTTGAAGAAAAGGTTGGTGACCGCACCAATCATCATTGCTCCTGACTGGTCTTTGCCGTTTGAATTGATGTGTGATGCGAGTGATAATGCTATTGGGGCTGTTCTAGGCCAAAGAATTGGAAGAATTTTTTACTCCATCTATTATGCAAGCAAGACGCTTGATGCAGCCCAGTCCAATTATACTACCACTGAGAAGGAGTTGCTAGCCGTGGTTTATGCTTTTGATAAATTCAGATCTTATTTGGTTGGCACTCATGTTGTTGTCTACACTGATCATGCCGCAATCCGGTATTTGTTTGAAAAGAAGGACTCCAAGCCGAGACTTATTCGATGGGTTCTCCTATTGCAAGAGTTTGATGTTGAAATTCGAGATCGCAAGGGGACTGAGAATCAAGTAGCTGATCATTTGTCAAGGCTGGAGAATAGAGATCATGTAGATGAGGGGCCTGAGATTAAAGAGGTATTTCCTGATGAGCAACTTTTTGCTCTTGATGCAGCTGAGGTGCCATGGTATGCTGACATGGTGAATTTTCTTGTGAGTAATGTGTATCCCCCTGGGGCAACTGCCGAGCAGAAGCGTAAACTCCTTCATGAGAGCAGATTTTATGTGTGGGATGAGCCCTATTTGTACAAGATAGGTGTTGATCAACTAGCTAGGAGATGTGTTCCAAGGGAAGAAGTAGAGGCGATTCTACAGAGCTGCCATTCCTCTCCTTATGGTGGCCACCTTGGTGGAGATCGAACAGCTGCAAAGGTACTGCAATCTGGTTTCTTTTGGCCTACTTTATTTAAAGATGCTCATGCATTAGTGAAGCAATGTGATCGTTGCCAAAGAACGGGTACCATTACTAGGCGTCACGAGATGCCTTTGAACAATATTTTGGAGATTGAGCTGTTTGATTGTTGGGGTATTGATTTTATGGGTCCATTCCCACCTTCTATGGGCAATAAATACATCCTTGTAGCAGTTGATTATGTATCTAAATGGGTGGAGGCTATTGCACTTCCTACAAATGATGCGAGTGTGGTGGTGAAGTTCGTGAAGAAGAATATTTTCACTCGTTTTGGGACATCGCGGGCTATTATTAGTGATGAAGGTACGCATTTTTGTAACCGTTTGTTCAATAAATTATTGGCTAAGTATGGGGTTCGCCACAAGGTGGCTACTGCTTATCATCCCCAAACTAGTGGCCAAGTGGAAGTGTCTAACAGAGAGATCAAGCAAATCCTTGAGAAGACCGTGAATGCCTCGAGGAAGGATTGGGCTATGAAGTTAGATGATGCTCTCTGGGCCTACCGAACTGCATTCAAAACACCTATTGGAACCTCTCCATATAGGCTTGTTTATGGGAAGGCTTGTCACTTGCCGGTTGAATTAGAGCATAAGGCGTATTGGGCTATTCAAAAGCTCAACTTTGATATGGCCTTAGCGGGTGAGAAGAGGATGCTTCAATTGCATGAACTTGAAGAGTTCCGTTTCCATGCGTATGAAAATGCGAAATTGTATAAGGAGCGGACAAAGAAGTGGCATGATAAGCACATTGAGCATCGCTCTTTTGAGCCCGGGCAGCGTGTATTGTTGTTCAACTCGAGGTTGAAATTGTTTCCGGGCAAGTTGAAGTCGAGATGGTCGGGGCCTTTTGAAGTTGTTCGTGTTACCGCACATGGAGCGGTTGCATTGAGAGCCCCGGGTTCTGAAAACACATTTTTGGTTAATGGTCAAAGGGTGAAACACTATTGGGGAGGTACGGTGAATCACCGCACTTCAATCACTTTGAGGGACCCTTGAATTATACCCGTCGTGCCACGACGTTAAATAAGGCACTTCTCGGGAGGCAACCCGAGTTTGTACTTGTAATAGTTTAGTTTTCTTTTGTTTTTATAGTGTCACGTTTTTGTTGTTTTTGTGTGTCGTTTTTGCAGGAATCGGGTGAGCTAAATAAGGTGAAATGAATGCATTGAGGGGGATGGGACATCTGGAGACATGTCCCACGCCTGGTTTGTACTTGGAATCGAAAGTCGGTGCGAAAAAACGTTCGTGGGCGCGTTCGGGAGTGCCCCGCGCCTCCCAAAGCGCGAGAAAGAGTGGAAAAAAGAAGCTAGGCGCGGTTGGGAGCGCCCCGCGCCTCCCACCGCGCCAAGCTAGGCAGAATACCCACATTGTTGCGCGCAATAGGCATGCGGCGCGGAGCTCATCGCGGAGGGCTAGGCAGTAGCTCAAACTTTGTGCCCGCGATGGGCTTGCGGCGCGGAGCTCAACGCGGAGGCCAATTTTTTGGTTTGAAAAACGGGTCAACGGGTTTGACCCGAAATTCTTTAAACCCCCAACCCCTATAACCCCGATTTCTTACACTTTTTCTTCATTACTTTCACTCCAAACTCTCTCTAATCACACACTAATTCACTAGCAACAATAGAAATCATCCCAAATCTTGTGCAATCACTTCTAACACCATCAAGTAAGTACATTACTACTCTTCCTTCTCAATAACATGTAAGTTGTCTTCATAATTGCTCATGGGTGATTCTCTTAGCTAGTTACAAGTTTTTCCATAAAAATTCAATCTTGATGTGCTTAATTGTTGATGATGCTTAGTATAGAACTTGTGACTTGTAAAAAGAGATCTCCCAACACATTGGGAGGGTTGGCACATTACAAAATCAATTGAAATAGCTAGTTCAAAGTTGTGCACACTAGGTGTTTGTGAAAAAGCCTCAAAGATGAAATATCAATGACATTGTGAATTCTTGAGTAGCAATGCATTCCTTAAGCTTACAATGAACATTAGGTGTTGCATACACACTAGATTTGATCATGAGACACCCACACTAGCTTGATTTTAAAAATTCAAGACGTGGTATATTTTGCCAAGGCTAGTTTTGTTCAAGTGTGGGGTGCTCGTGCCATTGAAACAAGTGATTGCCACATAGAGTGTGTGCTAAGTGTGGGGTGGTACCCTTGAGCTTGAATTGTTTTTGGTGCATAGCTATACATCTAACATTGATGTTTCTATTTGTGTAGGTACCATGGTAGCCACATCTCAAAAGGCAAGTTCTTCATCTACTGCGGGCCCGAGGAGAGAACCTCAAACCGAGCCTTCAAGTTCAAAGCAAAAGGGTAAGGCACCGGCCAAGCCCAAGGCAAAAGCAAAGGCTAAGGCCAAGATTCCAAAGGACGCGGTGCCGATACCACGTCCCGGAGGCAAGACTCGGTATGGCCTCCCTTTCGTGAAGAAGGGAGATTGCCAAACATGGTATAAAAATGTGAGGCTTGCGGGGTACATCCCCGAGCAAGCCATTGATAAACGGCCGGTGCTACAAAAGTTTAGAGATGTGGCCGAGAAGATCATTGCCCTCAAGTGGGACTCAGTGTTTGAGAGTCCGGGGCCTGCCAACTTGGACATGGTCCAAGAACTTTATGCCAACTGGGAGCCCGATGAGGCGTGGAGAGATGATGACATGGTGACGGTTAGGGGAGTGAAGGTGAAGTTAGATCCCACGGCATTGAATGCCTTCTTGGGGGTAGATGACCCCGATCATGAGGAGTTGAGAAATTACATCAAGACACCGGATTACACGGCCTTGCGGGAGACTTTGTGTGGTGAGGGGTCCACACATAAGTGGGGACGAGGAGCAGCTGGGCGACATAAGTTTATGCATTTCTCCCACTTTATCAAGCCGGCACGTGTATGGATGCGGTTTATAAATGCACGGATTCTTCCATGTTCTCATTATTCCGAGGTCACTAAGACTCGGGCGTGCATGGTGTATTTCTTCATGACCGGGAGGCCGGTGAACATTGGGTACTACATGTTGAAAATGATGAAACAAGAGAGGTATGAAAAATCATGTAGTCGGTTGTATTTTGGGAACCTCTTGACCCGATATTTAGAGAAGGCGGGCGTCCCCGCAGATGAGGTCGGGGATCGCATTGTCCTTGATTTTGGGAGGCCTTTTGACATTGCCTCGGTCAAGGGGGTTATCACCACCGCACCGGTGAAGCTGACGGCGGATGATTTGCGAGAGACTAGTGCCAACTTGGCCGCGCGTCAGTATTTGATGATAGAGGCTATGGCCCGTCAGTCGGGCGTTGATATGACTCGTATTGACCGCCAGGTCCCGCTGACGGAGACCTCGAAGGTCCTGTTGGGCGAGGTTGAGGCTGGAACGGTGGACCCGCGGGAGGATGAGAACACTGATTCCGAGATTGTGGCCAATGATCCAGATAGTGAGTATGAGACTGATCATGAGGCGGGGGCCTAGGTCCACTCTCCCGTGCACCATCCAGCTTTCAGGGCAGTTTTCTTGTACTCTTATTTTCGCACTTACTTCTTTGTCGCACTGGGACATTGCTTAGTTTAAGTGTGGGGTGGGGTACTGCCCTTTATCTAGTTTTTATTTTGAGGTTTAGGATGCATGTACCTTAGGACTTTTTATTTTGTCACTTGACTTTGTTTTTATTTGTTTCTTGCTTTACTATATGAAAAATGAAAAAAAATTAGAAAACCAATGAAAAATTCCAAAAAGATTTTCCTTTTAGTTTTATTAGTGGTACATGTTATCCGCCCCGTGGTTTTTCTTATGGCCGCGGTTCTTTTCCACGGGGTGACCTTTGAACCGGGTAGTTTTTCATTTTTAGGATTAGGATAGTTAGTTTTAGATGACCCTAGGCTAAGGAAATAGGTAGAATGCTAGGTGCCTTTGATTTGTTTGATACCGGTGGACTTGGACTTGATTGCATGTGCTATTTGTGGTGTCCTTGAGTTTTAATTTGATGCATGCCTAGAAAAAGAAAAAAAAATTTGGAACAACCCCCTTGAGATGCTTGAGTCCGCTTGTTTGACTTGATTGCTAACTTTTGTGCATGAGTGCTTAAATTTCCACAAGTTGCATTCTAAAAGCTTGGTTGAGAGTTGTTGATTGAGCCTTTTTGTGTGGATTGCGTGCAATGTGTGTTGTGAGGCATGTTCTTAATTACTCCATGTTGCATATTAATGTCTAGAACTTGCCCCGTGTGTGTGCAAAGCGAAATCCTAGGTTAGCTCTAGTCGGGAGATGATACAAGGCCTTCTTTTACTTGCCTACCCTTATATATATACCTTGAAAAATTGTGTTGTGATTTGAATTGACCCTTTTTGATTGGCACCCACACCCCGAGCCTACCCATTTGTTCTTAATTGACTCTTTTGGCCCTTACTCCTTAAGCACTTTATTGACATTGTGTAGATGATTGGAGTGGTGGTGAGATGTTGGGAGACTTTTGAGTGGAGCTAATAAAAGGAAAATACTTATGAAAATTGTGAAGTAGTGGAAAACATTGGCAAGGATGGAAGTTAATGAAATTGAAAAAAAAAATGAAATGAAAAAAAAAAAATAGCAAAGTTGAAAGAAAAAAATTGTGAAAAAAAAAAAGAAGAGAGAAAGATATCCCGTCCTTGCTAGTGTGTGATTGAAAAGAAAATATGCTACTTGTTGAGAAGGTGTATGTGTGGTACTTGTGATTGGGTGGTTTGTTGAGACTTGTGTTTGGAATAAATGTGATGTATTAAAGTGCTTAGGGAGGTAGTCACTATTACCATACGTATCCTACCCGCCCCTTAGCCTACATTACGACCTTTCTAAAGTCCTTGTTAATCCCGATTGGAGTGAGCCTACATTAGTGGAGTCATACACTACGGGCAAGCCTATGGTACGTTGTGTGTGACATGTGAGCCTTTCATGAGAGTGAGAGAATTCAATTGTTATTGCCCCGTTCTATTCATGATATTTGTTTTTGTGTGTGATCTATGGGGGGCACTCTCTTTCATATTGGTGAGGGCACGTGGTTTGCATGAATTCGGTGAAGTTGATGGCTTTTGATTGAGTAGATAGGTGTAATTTTGTGGGAGCATGGTTGCATTGAGTTGAGTTTGTGCATTTGAGCTATTTTGGGGTGGTTGTTCTCATATTTTTGGGTTTTGATAAATTGTTGGCATGTTGTGGATCCATGGTAGTCATGTGCGCATTGGTTAAATGGTCGGTATCAACCATAGTCATAGGCAGACCTGTTCTATCTAGGTTGGGAAGTGAGATGTGACTTGCTCGAGGGCGAGCAAAGGTTCAAGTGTGGGGTGGTGATGTTCGGCATTTTATGCCTACTTTTCCTTAATATTTCCGCACATTTGAGCTTGTTTTGCACTTGTTTGGTGGCTTGTGAGTATGGTTTTACGCTGATGTTGTGTTGTTCGTGTGTAGGTCGTTACGCGATACATTTGGAGCGTTTCGAAGCTTGATTGAGCATGAATTGATTGGATGATGATTGAAGATTGGATCGAGCACACAAAGGCACGACACAAGCCGAGTTTTGGAGCGAAAAGAGCAAATTTTGGCCTGGCGCTGCAGCCTCCGCGCCGCGCCAGCCATAGCGCAAGGAAGGCTGCGCGTTGCCAGGCGCGCCGCAGGCCAAAGGCACGAAGCCTGGGGGCGTGTTCTGGTTGGTTGCACGGTTTTCGGGGCGCGGGGCGCCCGTTATAGCGCCCCTTATGCGCGATTTTACTTCCTATTCCTTCTAGTTTTGGGTTTAACTTATGTACAAGGGTTTGGAAACAATATAAATAGTTTATTACTTAGTTTTTGAAAAGGGGTTCTTGACTTTGGAGCAATATTGAGAGCTACACACTTCATTGAACAAGGGTTATTCCCAAATCTTTCATCTATTACATCATTTATTTTATTATTACACCAAATCTTTGCCTTGTGATTATGAATATGTGTGGCTAATTTCCTAACGTTCTGGGGTTAGAATTTACATGAAAGTTGATTGTTGAAGATTGATTTCCATTGATTGAATCCCATAACGGGTTACTTATTCTTCCTTGATTTAACTTGTATAATTGTTAGAGCTCGATAGTTATACATCATCTATGGTTTTTGGGTTGAACTCGAAAGAGAGAATCTAATTACGTAATAAGGAAGAATAGAACTAGTTTGTGAACCCGGGCATCGGGGAATCAATTCGCGGGTAGGATAGACATATACTTGCTTGCCTAGTTTAACTAATTATAGGATCGTTAATGCGTGCATGTGATTTAACCCGTAGACATACAGGGATTAGAGTAGCTTGCATAGATTGTGAAGAACTGAAAGGTTTTCATAATTACAATTAACCTGTCAGTTAGTAACCCGGGATTTAAGACGTGAAATCAATTGAATACATCAACTGGATTGTTCGTAATTCTAACCCTGGATCGCTCTCTTGATATTGTTAACAACCAAAGTTTTGCCCCATTACTTGATTACATTCCAGCACTTTAATTACTGCACTTTAGTATAAAAACTCTTACTACCATTGGAAAAAGACCCCTGGATAGTTTGTTCAGGAATTGTTTATTAAGCACTAGTCTGCATAGTCCTCGTGGGAACGATACTCGACTTTGTCACTTTATTACTTGGCGACCGCGTATACTTGCGTGTGCGTTTGGGAGCAACACATGGTTTGTTCTTGAAATCTCCCAAACATATGTACTTGATATGATATATAGTAATTACCGAATTTAATGCAGACTTGATGTTGTTTACTGTTTACCAGAAGTACTTGAAAAGACTGATTACTGGTTGCTATTCTGAAAGTGACAATTAATTTATATGGTATATTTTTGCATAAGATATACTGGCATGTTTTTTTACTTGTCCCCACTTAAAACGGTTGTGGATAAGCGTTATTGCTCACTGAGTTGCGACTCACTCCTCGCTATATTTTTTTCCAGAAACAACAGGTGTCGTAGCCGAGGATTTCCATTCTTAGAGGCGCGAGTTGACAATCCTGATGAGCCCCGCATCAGTTCGCGTGGGTAGAGAACTCTATTTATTCATTACTGCTATTCTTGAACTCTAGAGTCGCTCCATTTAGTCAGCTGTCTTTATCTTTGAGTTGGTTATTCAGTTAATAAGTTACTCTCGCGAGTATTTAGTTTTTATGAACTATTACAACCCTGTTAGATGTTCTCGGGGGTATTTGGAGATAATCATGGTATTTTTCTTTGCTAAATCGCTAAGATATTGGTTGTTGGTTGGGTTTTCTGTTTGTTTAAAAACAGGTAAATTTTTAGATAGTCCTAAAATAGGGAAAACTCTGCCCGATTTTCTAATGAATATTGATAAGGCTTGTTTAGGGACTGAGTTCCTAAGCGCCGGTCACGGTCCCAAATTGGGTCGTGACACTATCAAAGATCTTTGAACTAAGAAGCCATATTTAAGTCTTTTGGTGATAGTCCAATGACCAATAAACAAATTAAACTTCAACCCGTTTAAAAGATAGATCTTACAGACTCAAACGAGGAGTAAGGAAGAAATTGAATGGAGTTGTCTAGCATGTCATAAGAACCGGGCTAAGGAACAACTCCAAAATAAGTAAAACTAGAGCAAATAATTTCGAAGGCTCTAGTTCGATTTCGACTTCCAATATCCTTATTCTTTGTTTCTCAAAATATACACTAGTACTACTATGTATACAACATAAAAGTAATTTCTCAAGGATAAAGAGAAAGAAATGGAGATGATACATCAACTCGTCCGCATATCATGAAAATCCAAATCCTCTTTACTGTTCAATTGGAACCATTACAGACTAAAAGAAGAAAACAAAAACATGAAACTCTAATAATCAGAGAAACAAGAAAGGTTCTTTCACTGTTCTAGTGCAATCTTCCACAGAATCATCTATACTCGATCTTCTACTTTTCTCTGTGAAACTCACAACTGTTGGAAGTATTACTTCTGATGAAACTCCTACTAAATATCTCTGCGTTAAGCTCTGGCAAACTCCACAAAGAATACACCTTATGTGTCTCTGAGCCAAGAAATTAGCTGCATGAACCCGCCTATCACATTTCCTACAAAGAAATGCATCATCTGCTTGACAATATAAAGAAGCCTTTGATTTACATAGTTCACAAGAAACAATTGCAATGGCTTCTAATTTTTCTTCTTCACCTTCTCTTCTACCTCTACACATTTTTCGAGTCTTGTTTGAAGAACTCTATATTTTAGATATAATGAGGAAAGGAGAAGTGGCTATTTATAGAGGCTTTAGAATGTAGGGTATGTTGCTTCTTTGCATGAAATTCATTGGTAAAAGAATGTGGTTGGAAAGACAACATTGACACTAAATAGGACAAATGTTGCACTGTTTAACTATTTTTGACTAATTTTTCATGCACCTTTTTTGTTGTTCATTTTATTAGGCTGAATTAAGTAAAATTATGGAGTTCTCAAAACATTAGTTTGATCTCTAATTGCAAAATTTCGAAAGCACTTTCTTCACAATGCAAGTGGATCGAAAGACAAAGTTCAAAATAAGAATTATTAAGGTTAAAAGAGGAATTAAGGAGACAAAAAATACTTGAGAGAAAATCTAATCACCCCCACATTTGACGAACATGGTATGAATTTTTATCATTAACCTTGATAAATGATGAATCGATCTATATATTAGTATTATTTGACTCGTAAAATTAAATTATTTGATTTAATATACCTATTTTCTAATGTCACTCTCAATATTGATATCTTAGGTTCTAACATAAATGGAACTAGATGTAAATATGAAAAATAGATGAGGGCGTCTGGTGTCTAGTTACATTGCATGAACAAATCAAATGGTCTCAATTATTGGTGCCATTGATCAGTTAGACCTTACCGTTCTCGAATTAGCAATATCATTTTTTTAAAATACAAATTCAATTGCGTAAAACGGACTAGTGAAAAAAAGTTATTTTCATTTAGAATTTTATTCTTTCATGTATAATTTTTTACTAATAGCAAATTTCTCATGTAACCAATACAAAACAAAGGGGTTAAAAGACCACCTGAAACATGCAGAATTCGAAGTGTTCAATGTTTCCTCTATCTTTCGCTTCCGATTTTAATTAAGTTCTATAATTCTGAAAACTTCAGATTAATTAAAAGATCATATCTTAAAAAGAAAATGTTTATTCCCTACAAGTTAGTGCAAAATTATGCACGTCTAACTCTACAATTACTAGATTTAACACATAATTGTATAGCTAAGCAAAGATCTTTTACTAAAACAAACTTCTTTAGGACAAGTTATCATATTATAGGAGTATATTTGCTACTCCTTTACACTTAACCAAAAATGAAGAGGGTCAAATTGGTAATGTAGTATAGGATAATTGAGTCCAACTAATTTGCAGTAAAAGATAGATAGATTACTTGATTAAGGCATGAAACTTTAATAGATGCTTGAGGGGATGTTATGAGCCATGATTTTTTTGTTGTTGAGTGGTTACAAAGTCAATTTTGGTTTACAAAAGAAGCATAGAGTTGTATGGCCAAGAATTAAAGCTTCTTTAAAACTATGAAAACCCACCATCTGATTTTAATAAGTCCAACACAGATACACCCACAGAAATTATGATCTTTTTTTCTTTGGATGAGAATTGATTTGACCTATTTTGTTAAATTCTGATTCTTTGTCCAAAGTTGTACTAATTCTTTGAAACTTCTATGGTTCATGAACGGTACGTGCAGAGAAGAGACTGGTGTGAGGTGTCACTGTCTGAAAGTACAAACGTTGGATTGTGAAAGAAGTATAGTAGTTTTGTGGTTGAGGCTTGAAGTTGTGCTGTCTTTCAGATTTGTGTACATTTGCCAATGGAATTGGTCCACTGTAGTTATGATGGGATTCATCAGTTGCTGATGTCCGACCAAAATTTAATATTTAGAATCCAAGGTTTAAAAATTGCCAGGTGGACGGTTAAGGATGTGCGGTGTTTGGGTCTTGTGGAATTTTTAAGTCTAAAGTTTTGTGGTTGTAACATGTGTACTATTGTCGAGGCATGCGGTGAAACAATTAACCCATCGGCATCAATTCAATATTTAGATGATTTACTTTAGGAGGCGTTAGGCCATAAGATATTTTTCTGCTTTGTCCAGAGAAAAATTTCAAAAATGTGTTTCTCCCTTTAAGTTTTTTATTTTTAAATAAAATGTATGTCTAAATATAATTTTAACTTCAAAATACTAATTTTTAATTCCAGTTCAAAAATTCTTTTTTTGAAGAAATGTTTAGTATCTATGGCCAAATACCTACTCCCTCTGTCCCATTTTGTTTGTCATACTTTCCTTATTTGTCCGTCCCAGAAAGATTGTCATATTTCTAAATTTGGCAATAATTCAACTCTAAAGTTACTTTTTGACTCATTTATAGCCACACAAATATTCATGGCTTATTTTAGACCACAAGTTTCAAAAGTCTTCCTTACTTTATTAAATTTTGTGCCAAGTCAAACTACGACAAACAAATTGGGACGGAGGGAGTACTAAGTTCGACATGAACAAAGTTTTTGAAGCTGTGATGAGAAAAATAAAACATTGACTTTTGCGTGTTATAAATTATCTATAAAGATAAAGCAAAAAACTTAAATTAATTAGTAATTGAAAAAGTACGTCATTTTTTTTTTTTACCACGGAGAAAAGGAAAATTTGTCACATAGTTGGGACAAACCGAGGACTCTTTTTTCTTTTAGTGAACAATTATGGATTTGAATTTTAAAATTAAATAACTTGTTGATAAATAGTCAGTCACATAATTTGGTTGAAATTAAAAAAATATATATTAAAGGTGTGTTTGGTATAAAGGAAAACAATTTTGAAAAATATTTTTCTAACTTTTCATGTTTTGCTGGTTAAGAGTTTCAGAAAATATATTCTTTAGGAAAGTATTTCCTTCAAACTAAAACATGACTTTTTTAAGTGAGAGTACGAAAACAAGTTTTATTAAAAATAAAAAATTAACATGTTGATTGTCTTTTTGTGTGTGAATTGGGCAACAGGTTCTTGTGCTAAAAAAATATAAGCTTTACTGTGAAATGAACTCGTGTGAGTTAAAGAACACAAATACAAAAGTTAAAAGTGAGTCGATATACATAGTTAGACCATTGTGATACAAGGAAGCGTGGTCGCACATTGAGAGAGGCGACCACATGTTCTTGAGCTGCATGTGGGAGTTTGAACTTCACGAACAGGCGGCCACCCAATTTGGAAGATGGCAGCTCATTCTTTTAATTATTTGAAAAATCACCAAGTGTTGGAAGTATACCTCCTCTATTTTGGTGGAAAGGTGGTCGCTTTTGTCTAATGGCGACCGCCCAATCTTGGCACGTGTGCCACCTAGTCTGAAGGGTGGCCGCACAATATAGAGGCATCTAAAATATTTTTAAGTGCTGGAATGCGTGCATTTATTGTTTATTGTCCTGGGAATAATGGGGTGTTTTGAAACAAATTGAGAAATTCTAACTTAAGTAACAACTAAGTGAACTAATTGCTAATTGCGTTTAACAATAAAAGGAAGTCTAGGGGTGTAAACTTCTATAGTTGTTTCATTCAATGTGTAACACTGTTTCATTCACTTATAATGACCATGAATTGGTCGAATCAATCAAATACACTCTCTTAAAACCGTGAGGTATAGAAGAGTTCTACCTCAATAAGCTCACATGAATTATAGCCAGACACATAGAGTCCTAACTCACTGACCCAAGGAAAGAAAATTCTAGTGGACTCTTTTAGATGGGTCAGGCTATTTTAGCACAGTATGACTCAAATCCCTGGTAGTCTTTATAATCCTATGCTACCTAACGTCGTCATAGTGATAACCAGTAAAATAGGCTTTGAACCGTAGTGTCGCGAGCACCAAAGTTAAGAAATTATAGCAGTAGATAAAATAAGTAAAACTAACAAATGCCCATTGACTTTCAACTACTAAATCATGTTTACTTTCCTAGTTATGAGTTTAGCTACTCATACTAGAGTTTGAAATCATAGTCATATAAATATAGATGATAATAAATAATAATCATGTGTATTGAAATGAAAAATAAGTAAAGAGTTTCTTACCATGAGTAAAAACCTTGTTATTTGCTGCTCAAGTTTGCCAAAAGTAGACTAGGAAAAGAATGATGATAAAACTCTATATATTTCTATTTATACTAACTACTTTTTTAAATAATAAAATTGTCCTTGCGGGATTATACTAGGTATATTGTTGTTGTTGTTGTTGCTGCTGCTACTGAATATCTAAAAGGAAAGCTGATATTTAAATGGTGCCTATAAAAATGGTCATTAACTCCATGAGAAAGGCTATTGGTGTTTGCCACTTTTCTACTCATACTCGCTCTTTCACTTTTTTTAAAAAAAAAATTAAACTGGCTGACAATTACGTTCGATTATTTAATTCTTATTTATTTAAAGCTCGTACAGTAGTTGCCATAAGTATTAAGTCACGTACCATGAGATCTTCTTGGACTTATTAGCTATAAAATAACATTATTCATCACATAGTCTTTATTCATCCAATATGAAACGTCAAGATATTTCTCTAAAGAGGCAATTTACGAAACAACCTACAATTGAAGAGATTTTACGTCAGACTTAGAATTCTTATATTTTCAATTAATTATATATTAATGCATATATTCTTTAGATTTTAATTTTTTGTCCATGTTACAACTACCTATGAATTTATTAATAATGCATCAGTTTTCTTTTTTTATTTAAGGAAACATAAAAATTTATTGAGATATAAATTTAACAAGTATTTTATTTTAGTTTTTAACAACTAATAAGATTTATACGTCATATAACAACACTTCACTATAGCAACCACGAGATTTTAGAACAAACACTACAAATATAACGAGGTTAATTCGACAGTATATGTATCCAGTGAAAAAGGATCCCCTCGAGGAATATTTCCTCTTCAATTGTGTCGTAGGATGTCATCAAATGTGAAAAAAGTTTTTGAAAGGCTAAAATTTTGCTTTGCATTTTAGGACCATTTAGTAGTATTACTTTCAAATCAGACCACATTTTGTTTATAAAATTCCATTGTTCACGAATATCGATGTCGGTGACAATACAACTGTATTTCCTAAAAAGCGGATTTAGGTATTACAATTAAATTTATATTTAGTTGAGCCACAGATGACCGTTTTATATCGAGATTCGACCGTTGGATTACTAGGCTTACGCTTAATAGATAAATTTTCGTCTCTAGATCAAAAGGCTGAACAGGCGATTGATGTATTGATGGAGATAATTTAAGAGAACTAACAAATAATAATAATAACAGACACAAATTAAACGGACGCTATGCGCACAAACAAGTTGTATGCTAGGCAACAAGCAGATAAGCAAACCAATCTAACAAACGATGATATGAGCCCGATTGTTTATGCCAACAGTTGATAAATAGGTTCGTGTAACTTAACAAAAATTTACTGATACTATTCCAATAACCTTAAGCAAATATTTGCAATAAAACAGACAATGGCTATGACTAATAGATCGATCGAAGTTGATATATAGCAGGTTATCAATTTTAAGAATTAATAACTTAAACAATGGACTAAATAATATAACGATTTGATGATAAAGAGCGATGGCTATAATGAAAGCAACAATGATTAAAGTAATAAACTAAAAGAGTAAAGCTTATTGTATTGATCGAATGCTCGTGCTCCGGTGAGGAAGATGAACTCGTATCCTCGAAAGCAAGGTAGCGTTACAGCAGTGTAATGGCAGTAATTAGTAAGTAATGGTGGTAACAATGAAAGGTAATTGCTGCCAATGATGATTGCTGCTAGGGGAAATTGTGTTCAAATAAAAATGTAACCTTACAAATGGAGAAATGAGGTTATATTTATAACTGAAGAGTCCAAAGCCTAATGCGACTCCATTTTCTGCACGTCTCCTCCATGTTCTGATCCATTTCCAATGACCTCCGAAAATAGAGAACGCGGTTGAGGATTGAGCTAATCTCATGAGCTTATCTTTTAACTTGACTCAGTTTCTTGAACGGTCGCTCGAACGACCGATCGACTCTTTTGAACTAAGCTGCTATTACTATTTGTATCGTTTGCCTTGACTCCGATATATAAGCTACGTCTACCACGTCGCTGATGATGTGTACCAATCTCGCGTCCGATTTCTGACCAATATAGATAGTCCCTCCACTTGCCAAGCGAGTGTCCATGAGAACTTGACAAGTGGTTCTGAAATCCTGGTGGAAAATATGTGGCTGCTTCCTAACCTAACTTTTCAAAAATGGTGGTTGTCACTTAACCTTCTCATCAGAAAAACGTGTATGCAAACATGCGGCGGTTAATCTTCGTCGATTATCGAGTTAATCATTACCTTACCCTATATAAATCCATTTTTTACCTCTCTCCCCAACTTTACATTTTCTTTTCTTCAACTTCTCTAAGCATCTACCTGAAACCACATCGCTTCTGCCTGAAAACCACCAAATCTCTAAAGCAAAACCTTGAATTATCTGATGGCCACACAAGACACTATCGTCTCACAACATTCCGATGCCGGTGATGCTGATCCCAATGTTTTTAGGGATGTTTCCACCATCGCCACGGCATCGCAGCCTGCTGCCGTGAGGGGACCGTCGCAGACTGAGGGTAAGAAACGGAAGGCTAAAGTTAAGAAGCCTGCGCCACCAGCTAAACCCTTTGAAATTGTTCCCAAAGAGTCAAATACTAACAACGACTGCAGCGTGTCAATCCAAATACCTCACCAATATTCTCTAAATTCAATGTTCCATTTTCTGAAATTACGTAAGCCGTTCGGCCTGAGAACATAGAACAGATCAAGACGGACTGTGGATGGATCATATTGAAGTTGTCTGTCCATAAATCGGAGGTAGACTTTTGGAGCACAAGGCTGGCTATTCTGCCGTTTCGACCTATCTTTTCACGGTCGGATTCTATCTTCCCCTCTATCCGGTTATTGCATCGTTAGGCAGATTGTATAATGTTTGTTTGGGGCAGCTGGCACCGTTCATTTGGAGGCCAGTCTCTATGATTGACTACTTTTGTACTGAAACCAAGCAAGGCTTTGATGTCAACCATGTATTAAATCTCTACATTCCCAATATTTATAAAGGGGGGATGATGTATTTCAATAAAAGAGGCGGCCGGGCGCTGATTTCAAAAAATGACGACAGCATTCGCTATTGGGACCGTCATTTTGTATACATCCCAACTTGGTAGTTGGTCGCAGCTGGTGATCCACCGCTTCCGAAACAGTGGAACCCTGTTGGTAAGTTAAAATTTATTTTTCTCTTATGCGTTTCGTTTATTCTCCTTTTGACTCTTCTCCTGCTTGGTTCAGCTAAGAATATTGATATCATCCCGGTCGATGATCTTTTGGCTTGGGTGACACGGATCACCATAAGATTTACCGATGAACAGAGGCAATAGAAGAATGTTGATTCGATGAAGAAGTATGTTGCCTCTACTCATGATAAGCATCCGAATGTTTCTTAGCTTAAATATCTTTCGAGTTTTACGTTAACGTTAGATTTCGAGTTTCATGTTACTGTTGGTAATCTATTATAGGCATCAAAGGGGAAGAAGAAATTCCAATGGCTGCAGGGGCAGATGAAGCCATTAGCGCTGAAGCCGAGGCAGTTGTGATAGAAAAACCGGCCCCTCGCTCTTCGAAGAAAAGAAAGATAGTTGATCCGTATAAGGCTATCAGAAACAGGCCAGGCTTTGAAAACTACAAAAGGAGGAAAACCCTCTCACGCCGGGGCTAGTGAAAACACAGCGGCCACGGGTATTTTAGCGATCGAGGTCGTCCAGTTGATCGGGGAAGAAGGTATTGTAGCAACTTTCCATTCCCCTAATCAGGATGCTGGAGCGGATTCGTCCTCTGAGCCAATGTTGAGGCGTGCCAGACGGCCTGGGAAGGAAATATCTCAAGATGAACCGCTGAAGTCGATTGAAGGGAGTCAACCTGCCCCCATTGTGAAATTTTCTCCTGCGTCGCTACACCTTGGTCAGCTAACGACGGTGATAAAGGTGCCTTCGAGTGCTGAAAAGGACTTCGGCAAGGATGCGACCGAAGTTGAACTGGCTCAGCTAGAAGAGAGGTACAAGATTCCTTTGGATCGGGAGGTTGAACCGGCCCAATCCAATCATTCTGAAAGTTCGGGCTCTTCTTTTGTTCATCGCTAACCATGATGATCCAATCGTCCCACTGCCCAGTGGAGAGGACACGGCCGTTTTTGTTGCTTTTAAGCATACTGAGACGGCTGGTAAGCTAAAAGACCGAAAAATTACAATAACGGTTTCACAAGATATCGACCTGCTCAGGCACCCAAGGCATCTTGTCGACCTTCTTTATGACGTGACTAGTCCCATGGAGCGAGCTCGGATGAACGCTCACAACGATTTGCAGCTTGCCTACTTGACCGCTTAAAACGCCTTCCGGGTAACTTAAAGCTTTGCGTGTTTTCTTTTGAATCAACTTAAGTATTTACAAAATCAAGTTTCCATTTATTTCAGACCTATATTCTGGCAATTGAGAACGTAGAGCGGACCCGGCAACTTGAGGCAACCATCTAGTTGTGGAAGGATTGGTTCTATACTGTTGTGAAAGCCAGCTCCGTTCTTTATCAAAAGCTTCAGAAGGTCGGCGTCAAAGACGTCGTTTTAAAGAGGCAGTTCAAAAAACTCAAGGCGAAACTCGAGTCCACGATGTTGAAGATGTCAGACTTGGAGGCTGAAGTTGCAACCTCGCGCCAAGTTTCAGTTGAGAATAAGGCGAAACTGGCTGCCATTGAAGCCAAGGCGAAAGCCAATGAAGCCAAGTTTCGATCCTTGGAGAAGGATCTCGAGCTTGTAAAGAGAGACCTCGAGGCCGCTCAGCAGGGAAGGAGCGAAGCTGTTAAAGATGCCAATGAGCTGCAAAGCAAAAATCGAAACCTCATTTTTTAGAATCGCAACTTGGGCAAAAAGTTGTCCGATTTGAAAGTTGAAATGGACTGTCGTAAAAATCTTCAGATTGCTGAAGTGTGGCGCAATGCTCTTTTGGAGTTGTCGGGTGAGGGATACGATGTGGATATAAAGTTGCTCGAGGCTGAGGAAACGGTAGGGGTCGACCATGAAGATCTCGGCCTTTCTCCTGAGAAGATTGAGTATGAGAGATGCTAAGGGAAAAGGGGATGAGTAGGTCGTCGTCGCCCGTTATATTTTGTTTTTACTTTCTTTTGCGACCAAGTGGTGGTCGTTTTGTAAATATAATGAGGCATGTGGCCATTTTTAATGAAAGCTCTCTTTTCGTTTATCATTGCGTACGTTCGCACTGGAAGATAGAGTTTATGTTTTATCGCTTTGAAATTCTAACGACTCCGTCTGAGTATTATTTTTCCAAAGGACAAGTCATGTTTCCATCATTCGTCTTTTTAACGATTCTGTTTTTGCTATCGGAAAGAGCTGAGTAACTGGGGTCCAGTGTAAATAGTGCGTAATAAAGAGTGACGTCTTACTTTCATTCAAATGCACTCCTCGAACATTAAGTTTGGTAAATTGTTTTCAACACCGAAGCCATTTTAACTAGCATAAATAGTAATGCCGAGTGTTTTACAAAAAATGTTGTATTGATTGTAATATTGGCCACTATCGGGCATATTGTACATATTATCTGACCTGTCACGCCCTAAAAAAAAATATTGAATTATTAACTGCGCGGGTGCGAGTTTATTTATTTAAAGGCTCGTGACTGGTGTTCAAAAAGGTACAAATTTATTTAGAGAACTCGGAGTCGCCACTTGACATAGTTTAAGGTGTGCCAAGTCACCAGAAGGTACCTTGGAACACCTTTGACTCGTCTAATGGTCTGCGTTTAGAGATTCGGGTAAGGTTCTCAGTTGACTCTCGGGAAGGTATTAGGCACCCTCGAGTCCTGTGCCGAGCACAGTTGCTTTATTGTCGCAGTTTTAATTTATTAAATATGGTTGTTATATTTTATCGTTCATTTAAAGTTACGCTTTGATTGTTCGAAACCGAAATCGCGTCAAGTAACCCACAAGGTATACTTGGAAAAATTTATATATTTTTTTTTTTTACTTTTTGCCTAATAAGTAGATCACAAATCATACTTATAATTGCCTAATCGAACTTACATCCTATTATTTTGCCTAATCATTACACCTTGGGTGGATAATTAATCATATCAAAATAAAACACATTGGCTAATTTTAGGTATGAAATGAACGACACAAATGTTTAGCATTTCTAATAAACTTGTTATTAATGAAGACTTGTGGCCATAAGTTAAAATGCCATTTTGGAACTAAACTAATTCGCAAATTATACACAATATGATTATGCTATTTGTGCTTTCAAAGGTTTGCAACTCTAGGCTAATTTTTGGAGTGATTTTGCACCAGATATCTCTTTTCCTTAAACAACTTTAACGTTTTCCAGATTTGCAGGAATGCACCAGTTTGTAAAAAGGGGCCAGATTTGAGCGGATTTGCAAAAACGTACAAGTTTACAAAAATAGCCAGATTTGCACCTTTAACACCAACTGTGCACTTATATCTATTTTTGCCTACTCATTTCAGCATTGAAATAATTTTCAGAATTTCCAGATTTGCAAATATGACCAGTTTGCAAAAAACAGCCCAATTATCTAAAATCTTTACTTGATGAAAATGGCTTTTGCAAAATTTTCTTTTTCCCTCTTTCATGCATACTTACTCAAGACAACAAATATAAACTCATTAAAGAAGACAAACATTCATGAAATATTTGTAACAATTTATTCTACTTTAGCATAGTATAGTCGTGATTTTACGTTAGGAGACTACTAATGACACGCCACGAATATAACTTATTTGGGGTTACAAACATGCTAGATTTCATTTCACTTTCATATCCAAAACATATTTAAAATAAGTACATGGTTAAGAAAGTATTTACCTTGTGTAGCAATTCCCCAAACTAATGAAACAAATGAAATAGCAAGCCAAAGCGACAAAACTCACTCCAAAATCAGCCACTAAACAGCCCTTTAGCACCCTATTTAAACCTTAAAGACTTGTGGATTTATACCTCAAAAGACTAAAGGCTTTTGGTTCTAAATCCTACTATCGAACTTACTATATTTTTTTGAAGTGTTTTTGCTCTCTTTTGCTGTAAATTTCAGCTTGTTGTTGTGTATTCAAGAGGGTAGTAAATGCCTCTATTTATAGCTAAAAGGTGGGGCTAAAGGGTGGGGTGTCTACACTTGAGTGCTTTTAGTACCATTTTTTCAAGCAAAAGTACAGCAGCAGGACAGGCACTGTTTCAGCTATTAAAACAGCTCCAAAAAGCTGAAAAAAAAGCACAAGTTGTGTCCTTTAAAGGACACCCAATACTCATTCACTAACTAGAAGAAACTATGACCAAACTATAGTAACTAAATCAGCCCTAAGACTAACTAAACTAATAGCAACTAGATCTTCAAAATCAGACCAAAACAAGAACTAAACTAGAGGGTAACCAAATCCTAACTTCATCTAACAATGTCTAAAGCCAATTCCTAGAAAGCTAAACTAAGCCACCACACAGTCCAAAATAAGAAACAAACAATTCAAGCTAGTTGCTTCAACCCTTGGATAATTCAAAAACCTGCTACTAAGAAGAACAGACATTTCACAAATTAAGGACAAGAAAACTGCCATTATGCTTGCACTGTGAACAAAAGCATAGTATTTGCTAAACAATTAACAAGCTGATTCATATTAATTCTACACCTCCAAGGCAAACACTAAATTTTAATTGCCCTAAAGCTAAACAAAGTGCATTATGTTAAACAAAATGAGCTTAAATAAACAGAAATTTCCCGAGTTTGCTAACCCGTCTAAACGAACCAGCCTCACTGCCTCGTTCCCATTGTCTCGCAGCCATTGTTACGGCGTCAAACAGCTGCGTCGCTGCCTCGCTTCAGCATCACCACAGCCCCACTGTTGCTGCGTCATCTCCACAGAACCAAAATACCCCAACTACCTCTGTTCAAACTCATCTCAGAACAAACACCCCCGCTGCCTCCGATGCTACAAACAGTCATCCCAACACCAGCTCCTCCGTTCAAATCAGCATTACAACCCAAATACCCAAGCATTACCAACCAATCGAAACAAACGAGCACACCACTGCCTCCGTTCCAAAAATCAGAAAAGCCCCGCAAACAGCCCCCTCATCCCCACACACCGTCACAGCCTCACAAAAACAGAGCAGCATCGACACCAAACAGAAAAAAGAAAAACAGAAAAAGAATAAGAAGAAGAAAAACAAACGGGAAAACAGAAACGGAAAGGGAAACGGGACTGGAAAAAAAAAGGAAAGGGATATATGGGAGATGGAGATGTGGGGGTGAAGGGGAAGAGTGAGAGTAAGACAAGGAACAAAAACTTACCCGAAAAAGTTATGGGGTCGCCGGAGTTACACTTTGACTGAAACTTCAAAGCCCGATCTACGCCAAATGGTTGCGAATTTGAAGAAGATGGTTGTGGAAATGGAATGAGGAGGTTGAGAGCTTTCCAATGATATATTTTTCAAAATTTTCCGGCCACCGGAGGTGGTGGCCGGCGGCGGAGCCGCGGCGGCCGGCCGGTGGAGGCGATTTCCGGCGCGGCAGTGGAAAAATGGGCAGAGTTTCTTCAGCTCAATGAGAGCTAGAGTGGAATGAGGAAATTGTGGAATTTTTTAGCTTATATACCTACACAGTGGGCCGGGTAAAGAAAATGGGCTAATGGGCTATGTGTTGGGCTGTTATTTTTTTACAAATGGCCATTAAAATGGTTTATACACACACAATTAACTAAAATTAAACCACATAAACTTACAATATTGTCACAATTTAAACATAGAATCACAATTAAACATATAACAAACAATTTTTTGTTTAATTTTCAATTTTTTAACGTCCTAATTAAAGACGAAATTAGTTAGAACAAACAACAGAAGTCAAGAAAAAATTGACGAAACGTTCTAAGAATCTAATACGACTATTTTTAGCATTTTTTAATTTTGTGTGCCAAAATTAGGTGATTACAGCTGCCCCTCTTTGTTCGGGAACACGAAGAGTTTTCGGACAAAGAAGTAATCGACAACTAATTTTGGCTTTTCGGTTCTAGCCGAGAGCATGCTTTTCAAAACGGTGACCGTACCTTGAATTTCGGTTCTAACCGAGAACAAAGTTACCTACATATCCCCGGACTAAGGAATCAGGTCAGTGTAGTTCCTTACGTGCGGTAGCTGGGACTACCGCATTCAAACAGACACTAGACTCACTAAGACAACCCTAGACACTCTAGACTACTTAAGACAAACCAGAGGCTCTTCTAGACACACTTGGGGCTGATACTAGACACTCTAGACTACTAAGAGGCTGTCGCTGCTGATTACTGGTCGCTTGCTGGTGGTCATTGCTTTACAAGGAATGGAAATACAAGGAAAAATGTAAAATTACAATCCCTAGCCTAAATCTTCATGCTTCCCTGAGGTGAATCTTGGCTTGAAAGACAAACTCCGTCACCCGTTGTATGGGCAGGCACCATCTAAAACTTGAAATGGTCGCACTTGTTTCAAACAGGTCTTGACTTGAAGCTGGGGATGGTCGCTATCTTCGAGCAGGACTAACTTGAGCGCAAATGACTTGAACTACATGTGAGTGCTATCTTCTAGCAAAACTGACTTGAAAGGAAAATGATCGCTATCTTTTAGCGGATCTTGACATAGAAAGGAAATGACACTATCTCTGAGCGAGACTGACTCGAAAAAGGAAATGATCGCTATCTTTTAACGATCTTGATATGGAAAAGAAACGATGCTATCTTTGAGCGAAACTGACTCGAAAAGGAAATGATCGCTATCTTTTAGCAGATCTTGACATAGAAAAGAAATGACGCTATCTTTGAGCGGAACTGACTCGAAAAGGAAGTGATCGCTATCTTTTAGCAGATCTTGACATAGAAAAGAAATGACGCTATTTTTGAGCGGAACTGACTCGAAAAGGAAGTGATCGCTATCTTTTAGCAGATCTTGACACGGAAAAGAAATGAAGCTATCTTTGAGCAAACTGACTCGAAAAGGAAATGATCGCTGTCTTTTAGCAGATCTTGACATGGAAAAGAAATGAAGCTATCTTTGAGCAAACTGACTCGAAAAGGAAATGATCGATGTCTTTTAGCAGATCTTGACATGGAAAAGAAATGAAGCTATCTTTGAGCAAACTGACTCGAAAAGGAAATGATCGCTGTCTTTTAGCAGATCTTGACATGGAAAAGAAATGAAGCTATCTTTGAGCAAACTGACTCGAAAAGGAAATGATCGCTATCTTTTAGCAGATCTTGACATGGAAACGAAATGACGCTATCTTTGAGCGAACTGACTCGAAAAGGAAATGATCGCTATCTTTTAGCAGATCTTGACATGGAAAAGAAATGGCATTGTGTTTTAGCGGGAATTGACTGGAAGAGAGAATGGAGTTCCGTCTGACATATAGCGCAACTATCCCAGTTCAAGTAGTCCTAGCTCTTTCTTAGCAACATAGCAAATGTCACACTTACTTTCCTGCATCGTGGATACACCCTGTTTCGGATCTTGCAAATAAGCTTAGTGACTCTTGTTCTATTCTTCACAGTACTGTGGGATGAACAACGCTTAAAGCTTCTCCCAAACATATCCACTCTTCATGATACAACTTTGGTATGTCGTCCTTCCGGCCTGATGTGCGGTGCTGGGCTCTAATTATCAATGTTGATCAATGACTTGCTGAGAACTTTTCCATCGTCGAGGGTGTGCCCTGCTCGCTGGAATTAAACCTGAATCCTGAAAGACAGAGTTTTGCAATTTTCTTTTGTTGCTCATGTGAGGTTAGCGCCGAAAGGGCGAGGAATTAATGATGAGGCAAGATGTACAAAATGGAGTAAAAAGTTTAAGGGCGAAAGTCGTTTGGACAGGGAACGTCTTTCTGAAGAGGGAAACTTATCTAGCAATATATTGGCGGCCTTGATGATCATGACATGTATCTTGGATGACCTCGTCCGACCAGTGCCACTTGTTTGTTGAGAGTTGATCCACGGAAGATATCAAACCATAACCAAGTTGAGGTGGCTCTCAAGTCGACTAGTAGCGCCCTTTCGGGTTTTCGCCAACTAGCCTCTCTCTTTAATCTTTTTCCTCACTGTTTGTCTTGCGGCGCCTTCTCAGGTTTTCACCGACAAGACTTCTTTCTTTTTTCTTTTTTTTTTCTTTTTTTTTTCAATTCAATTTACAACACCAACATCTCTTGAACAATGTGAATAGATGATACAAAAATGATAGAAGTTTGTTTTTATTTTATTTTATTTATGAAATAAAATAAAAACAAACTTCTGCCCCAGTTTAGCATGAAAAAGGGAATCTAAACTTCCTTTGATGTTGGCCGCAAACTTGGAAGCAAGTTTTGCGTCAATATGAGAAAACAGGGAAAGAGGAATTTTCTCTTATTGCGACCGCACCGAAATGGTTGCCTACGTATCCTTTTGAGAGGAATCAGGTCAGACGTAGCTCTAGGCAAATGCCCAGGTTTCTTTTGATGCTTTTCAGTTTCATTTCATTTTGGTACAATTACATTGATTCCAAACGGAGAACATGTCTCGAAAGTACAATGTTCAAAGTGCTAATAAGGGATACATTTTGGGATAGCAAAAAAGAACAAAAGCTTTGCATTCATCCCGAGTTGAAAGCCATCTTGGAGTCAAATGTAGTACCTCTTGACCGCGTCTGCATTGACGGGTATTTCAGTTGTCCTGCCTTCTGGATCTGTAAGGTACAAGGCGCCATTTGGCAATACTTTCTTTACCAGGTATGGCCCTTGCCAATTTGGAGCGAATTTCCCTCTAGCTTCTTCCTGATGAGGAAAGATTCTTTTCAAGACTAATTGCCCTTCTTTCAAGTCGCGCAGGCGCACTTTCTTGTTGTAGGCTCGGGCCATTCTTTGCTGATACAATTGACCATGACAAACTGCATTGAGCCTCTTTTCATCAATGAATGACAACTGTTCCAATCGGGTTTTGACCCATTCTGTGTCCTCAATCTCTGCTTCCACAATAATCCTGAGAGATGGTATTTCAACTTCAGCGGGTATGACTGCTTCAGTTCCATATACCAATGAATATGGAGTGGCACCTATGGAAGTGCGCACAGTTGTGCGGTAACCAAGCAAAGCAAAAGACAACTTCTCATGCCAATCACGAGATCCTTGTATCATTTTCCTAAGGATCTTCTTGATATTCTTATTGGCTGCTTCAACCGCACCATTTGCCTTTGGTCGGTAAGGTGTGGAATTTCGGTGCATGATCTTGAATCTTTCACACACGTCATTCATTAAATGACTGTTCAGATTTGCCGCATTATCAGTGATGATGGTACTTGGGATACCGAAGCGACAAATAATGTTAGAATGAACGAAATCCACCACAGCTTTCTTGGTCACGGATTTGAGAGTCACGGCCTCAACCCATTTGGTGAAATAATCTATTGCAACCAAAATGAATCTGTGCCCATTCGATGCTCTTGGTTCGATAGGCCCGATAACATCCATCCCCCATGCTGTAAAAGGCCACGGGGCTGACATTGTGTGCAACTCTAAAGGAGGTGAATGTATCAAATCACCGTGTACTTGGCATTGATGACACTTTCGCACAAAAGTAATGCAGTCATGTTCCACGGTAAGCCAGAAGTATCCCGCTCTGAGTACTTTCTTAGCTAGCACGTACCCGCTCATGTGGGGTCCACAGATCCCAGAATGCATGTCATTGAGAATTTTCGTGGCTTCAGTTGCATCCACGCATCTTAACAGTCCCAAATCAGGTGTCCTTTTGTACACCACCCCTCCACTCAAAAAGAAACCACTTGCCAGTCGTCGAAGCGTTCTCTTTTGATTATTTTCTGCCATTGGAGGATATGTCCCATCTTGAAGGAAATTCTTGACATCAAAGTACCACGGTTGGCCATCAATTTCTTCTTTAATCACATTGCAATATGCATGTTGGCTTTGGACCTGAATCTCTAACGGATCAATATGGGCTTTATCAGGATGGACAAGCATTGAGGCTAATGTAGCCAATGCGTCAGCCAGCTCATTATGTATTCTGAGAATATGTTTAAACTTTAGAACATCGAACTTTTGGCGAAGGTCGTCCATACACTGCTTGTACATAATCAACTTAAGATCTCGAGTCTCCCATTCACCCTTCATTTGGCGTATTAAAAGATCTGAATCTCCGATCACCAGCAATTCTTTGATGTCCATGTCTAGAGCCATACGCAAACCCATTATGCAAGCTTCATACTCAGATGTGTTATTAGTGCAACTGAAGCGGAGTTGGGCAGCTGCTGGATAGTAATGCCCCGTGGGAGAAATGAGGACTGCTCCAATACCATGGCCTTTTGAGTTAGAAGCACCGTCAAAGTACATACTCCACACATGCTCTTCTTCATTAATCAACTCTTCAAGCACATCTACCTCCTCATCAGGGAAGTAAGTCTTCAACGGCTCATAATCATCATCCACCGGATTTTCAGCCAAATGATCAGCTAAGGCTTGAGCTTTCATTGCAGTTCTGGTGACATAAACTATGTCAAATTCTGTGAGCAGGATCTGCCATTTTGCCAGTTTGCCAGTTGGCATCGGCTTTTGAAATATGTACTTCAATGGATCCATCCGGGAAATCAGATAAGTGGTATAGGACAAAAGATAATGTTTCAGCTTTTGCGCGACCCAAGTTAGGGCGCAACACGTCCTTTCCAACAAAGTGTACCTGGCCTCACAATCTGTGAACTTCTTGCTCAGATAATAAATAGCCTGTTCTTTCTTTCCCGAGGCATCATGTTGCCCCAATACACAACCAAAGGAGTTTTCATTGACTGACAAGTACAAAAACAATGGTCGGCCAGGCTCAGGCGGAACCAAAACAGGAGGATTTGACAAGTATTGCTTGATCTTGTCGAAGGCTTCTTGGCACTCCTCGGTCCATGCAATTGATGCATTCTTTTTCAACAACTTGAGGATCGGCTCACATATTGTGGTAAGTTGAGCAACGAACCTACTGATGTAATTCAACCTGCCTAGAAAGCTTTTAACATCCTTCTTGGTTCGAGGCGGAGGTAATTCTTGTATTGATTTGATCTTTGCGGGATCCAATTCAATACCTCGCCTGCTAACAATGAAACCCAACAATTTTCCAGCAGGCACACCAAATGCACACTTGGCTGGATTCAGCTTCAGATTGTACCTACGGAGCCTTTCAAAGAACTTCCTGAGATCTCTCACGTGGTCTTCAGCAGTTCTAGACTTGATGATCACATCATCCACGTACACTTCTATTTCTTTATGCATCATATCATGGAAAATGGCAGTCATAGCCCTCACATAGGTTGCCCCAGCATTTTTCAAACCAAACGGCATCACTCTATAGCAATAGGTTCCCCAAGGAGTAGTGAATGCCGTTTTGTGTGCATCATCTTCATCCATCTGGATTTGGTGATATCCAGCATAGCAGTCAACAAAGGATTGTATCTCATATTTGGCGCAATTGTCTACGAGGGTGTGAATGTTAGGCAACGGGAAATTGTCTTTGGGACTTGCCTTGTTCAAATCTCGATAGTCGACACATATCCTTGTTTTTCCATCTTTCTTAGGAACCGGAACAACATTTGCAACCCAAGTAGTGTACTGAACCGATTGAATCACTTTGGCATCCAACTGTTTCATTATTTCATCATGGATTTTCTTGATCATATCAGTTTTGAACTTCCGTTGCATTTGTCTCACTGGAGGGAAACCGGGTTGAATTGGCAATTCGTGGACTATCAATTCAGAACTCAAACCCGGCATCTCATCATATGACCATGCAAAAACATCTCGATATTCAAAGAGCACTTTCCGAATATCGTTCTTCACTTCAGGTAGGGCATACATGCTTATCTTGGTTTCCCTCACATCATCAGGGCTCCCAAGATTAACATCCTCTGTATCAGCCAAATTGGGTTTAGGCTTGCCCTCATGGCGTTCAACTTCCAGTCCTATTTCAAAATCCGCCTGCTCTCCATCATATTCAGTATTGTTAACAGATTCCTCAATGTTTTCTTCGTCACTTTCAACCTCAACTATGGTTATGGAGCCAAAATCAGATTGCGGTCCCTGGATGGACGATAAGTTCCTTGAACATGTCATGATATCAGGACCAGCAGATATATCACTACAGATAAACAAAAAATAGAATAAAATTAGGAATATGAACAGAGATTGAAGTAAAGCCTGGCTCTTGGCCTTTCATTAATGAAAAAGGGTTTGAATTACAAAAGGAAAGATGAGCAAAATAATACACTTGGCATACAACCCTTAGAATATCCAAGTGTATTCAAAAGAAAACTGTAAAACAACAGTCTACCAAGACCCCTTCCTGATGGGGAAGGGAGTTGCATTCCAGTTTGTCAGGTGCACGTCCGGGCCAATGTACTGAATTGAAGCATTACTGGAGCCTTCACCCGGCTGTACCATGCAGATTTCAAAAATGCCACCTAGATCAAATGGTGCATCCTGATTGTCTTCCACTGTGTTGACATTTGTAGCGACAACCTTTGGTTTCATAACATAACCCACAAAAGACTGAGCGAGACACGGAATTGGCTTTGGGAGAGACCAAACTTCCGACTTCTTTTTCTTTGCTTGCTTGCGATCAGCTGCTTTTGGCTTGAAACCTAGTCCCCATGTGCCTTGCACGCCATTTGGATAAACCGGATTTACCCTGCCTTGTAGTGACGCTCCCAAACCCTTTCCAAATTGGAAACCATGCTTTAACATTTCGGACGCCATCATGATAGACGTCTCTGACACTCTTGGGATGGGTATAGGTTTCCCTTCTGTTACTTTTTCTACATACACCACATCGGAGGTTTGATACATGATGGTCGGGCGTGTAGTGACGGCTTCAAGGGCTGGTACGTCCAGGCTATTGTTAAACTGTGAGTCATCCTCTCCATAAACCACGACAGCTTGATTATCCCAAGTAAACTTGACCACCTGATGAACTGTGGATGGTACTGCACAAGCCATGTGAATCCATGGTCGGCCCAATAACAGATTGTACGATGCATCCGTTTCCATGACTTGGAACTCAATGCTGAAGGTAGCGGGACCAATGGTTAACTCAAGATTGATGATACCCAAAGACTCTCGAACTCCACCATCAAAAGCATGAACAGCAGAGGAACTTGCCCTGATTTTGCTCATATCCACCCTTAGACACTTCAGTGTAGACAGAGGGCAAATATTCAATCCTGCGCCGCCATCTATTAGAACACGTGTGACATATGAGTCTTCACACTTAACTGAGACATGAAGCGCTCGATTATGACCGGTTCCTTCTGCTGGCGGCTCCTCATCGGTGAACATCACACGATTAGTCTCAAATACTCTGCCAGCAAGTGCTTCCAGATTAGCCACAGTAGTTTGTTCAGGAATGTAGGCTTCATTCAATATCTTCAACAGTGCATTGCGATGTGCTTCAGAGTTCATAAGTAGAGATAAGAGTGATATCTGAGCTGGAGTCTTTCTCAACTGCTCGACGATAGAATAATCTATCGATCTCATTTTCTTCAAAAATTCTTCAGCTTCTTTCTCAGACACAGGCTCTTTGATGGGTCCTTGGTCTTCTCGACCTGGCTTTGCCTTTCTCAATTCTTCCGGGGTAAAACATCTCCCGGACCGAGTTAGACCATTCACGTCTGCAGCAACCTCCATGATTTCTTTCCCATTGTAAGACACAATTGTCTTGTTGTAGTTCCAAGGAACGGCCTTTGTACTTTTGACAGGGAGTTGCGCTGCTTGAGTGATGATAACTGGTTCTCACTTCTTTGCCTTGACCTCGAAGACCGGAGCTTTCTGGCATGATGCCCCTTGCACAATAAATACTGGTGCACTGTCATGAACTTTTTCCTGCTTTGCAACCGGAATTGTGAAACTTGGCTCAACAGCAGTATCTTGCTTTGCTTTGTTGACAACAGACGCACTTGACTTTCCCCTGATTACAACAATAAACGGCTCAGGGCCTTTGATGTCTGGAGAGGGACCAACTGCCACAATCTGCTTGGCGGCTTTCCCTTTCATGTCCTCTTCTATGCATACCATCCCTACCATGTGTACGTTGTTTTGAACATCATGAGCTGGTAAGGGGTTTTGATTTACATTTTGTGTTTCATCCCCCACGACTTTTATCTGGTTGTTGTCTATCATTGCCTGGATTGCCCTTTTGAGTTCCCAGCAGGATTCTGTGTCATGTCCAGGTGCTCCAGAATGAAACGCACAATGGCGTGAATGATCAACTCTTCCATTGGGGTTCACTTTTCCCGGGATTGGCTTCAACAGATTGGCTTGTTGCAACTTTTCAAACAAATTAGTGTAAGTTTCCCCCAGTGGGGTGAACTGCCTTTTCTCTTGTTGCATGTTTCTCTGTTGCATGTTTGGACGAAAACCCTGCGGACCTCGTGGTCGATAAGGCATCTCCTGGTGAGCCTGGAATTGAGTATGTGCCTGTTGATTGTTATATTGGACTGGAGCAGGGGGTGGACGCCACTGTGGACCAGATAGAGGCTGAGCATAAGATGCTGCATTTACAGGGAATGAGAACTGCGGCATGGCGAATTGTTGGCCGTGAGTTGGATAGAATTGTTGTGGCGGAGGTGCCTGAATATACCCTTGACGGTCGTTGTATCTCCCATCATTTCTTCTCGGTCCAGGACCAACCATTGCCACCTCATCTTTTTTCTCTTTCTTCTTCCCATAAGTACCTGACCCTGATTGCAACGCTTGGGTCGTGGCTCTCAAAGCTGTTTGGCTAACAATCTTGCCTGCTTTGATTCCTCTCTCAATCATCTCCCCAATTTTTACTGCTTCACTGAATTGCTTCCCAAGGGCAGAGGCCATTGCTTGGTAGTATGTTTCGTCAAGTACTTCGACGAATTCTTCAACCATTTTATCGTCTGGGATCAAAGGGCTCACACGCGCCGCCTGTTCGCGCCACCTATAGGCATACTCTCTGAAGCTTTCGCCTGGTTTCTTTGTGATCGTCTTCAAAGAAGAACGATCAGGAGCAGCCTCCATTTTGTAGCCATAATGGTTCAAGAAAGCGCTGGCCATGTCGTCAAAGGTGACCCACTTGGAAACATCTTGTTGCACAAACCATTCTGTGGCCGGTCCTCCCAAACTGTCCGCAAAGTACGCCATCAATAATTCGTCCTTCTCGATACCCCTCATTTTATTTAGGTATATCTTCACATGGATCCTTGGATCGCTTTGTCCAGTGTACGGATCGAATTTGGGCACAACAAAGCCTTCAGGCAATGGCACATGAGGGAATAAGCACATGTCTTTGTATGAAATACTGGTTTTACCCCCTTGCCCTTGGATGTTTTTCACAGTTTGCTCCAAGCTTTTCAATTTCCGAGCAAAGTCAGCCTCTTCTGTTTTCCCCAATCTTTCGACATCAGCATGCGATTCTGGGTGGTGTCCATGATCATACGACTCAGTGGGACGGAGTACATTACCCCGGGTTTGGTCGAATTGTTGATCCGAGCCCTCAACTGTGGGTCACTGTTTGACCTTTGCAAAGTGTGTCCTGCAGGAACAGTGAATACTGTGGCAGGAACTTGGGCTTGGCCATGTTGTCCATGTTGTGGGAACTGTGCCCCAGGTTGTACAGTAGAGGGTCCAGCTACGTTGTCAGTTTCTGGATGTGGACCGAACCCTGGAGGATAACGGGGGTCTTCTGCCATTGTAGATTGCCCTTGCCCTGGTGGCTGAGCATTCGCCGTGAAACCAGCAGCACCTGGCGGAGCAGGAGGTGCCTGAACTGCCGACAAGTTACGGACCAGTTGCATCATCATTTCTTTCATGGCCGTGAAATCCTCGGCCATCTTAGCCTGTTGTTCAGACAAGCGAACCAGCTCAGTATTCTCAGTTTCTTCGGCCATCGTTGCTGGAGTGTCTTCTTGAAGAGGTGCTACAACCACTTCTGGAACAGGCAGTGGTCCCTTGATTCTGGTGGAATAGGAATGTGGGGCCAGCACGGCAGTTGCTCAAGCTCTAAACAAATCAAAACACGTTAGCGCAACAAGATAGCATGGAATATGAATTTGCTCGTCGGCCTAAACAATGCCTAAGGTCGTTATGCATCATCCCAAATTGGTTTAGATTAGATCCCCCAGTGTATTATTTGATCTCTTTTCTCTTCTTTCTTTTCTTTTCCTTTCTTTTCTTTCTTTTTCTTCTTTTTTTTTTTTTTTTCAAGTGAGGCTAGAGGATGAAATGAATTGACACATAAAAATAAGCAAAATATTTTCATTACTTCAAAAGAAAGAGTACATACGGTGCTTCCGGAGCACGACCAAAAGGAACGTACAAGTGACTTAAAAAGGTGAAAATAAATTACAACATGTCAAATTCAAAAGCGACATAAAGTACAACAATGCCAGGATGTAAAATAAATGACAAAAAGCAATAATCTGCATCATCTTGGCCTGATGTATCTACTAGGGTGACTGGGGCACAAAGTCAGCTGGCTCCTCTGGGTCGAACTCAAATGGCTCCACGGGATCTGCTGGCGGGCCTTATGCAAAAGTACGACGCAATCCATTCAAATCTGCCGCAACTCTAGTGACGAAGGGAAGCACATGTGGGAGTATGTCCTCTGCGGGAAGCCTCCTATACTCATCGATGGACCGTGCCACATATGTAGCGGAGTCATAAACTTGCCGATAAGCTACACTGATGGTCCGTCCTGCAGCCTGTATATCTCGAAGTCGGTCCTGTGCTAGCCCTCTGAGCTGCTCACCCTGCTCTAATGCCCTGTCAAGTCGAGCTCGAGAATCTATGGCATCCTGGCGATGATACTCTTCCCTTTTCCTGCTTTCCAACAAAGCTGCCCTGTCGGCATCCCGCTCTGTCAATGCCTGTGAGTGCATGACACGGAGTCGTCTGACTGTGTCTAGGTGCTGATGCGCGAAACCCTCACTCTCTGCCTGAGCAGCTCTGGCGGCATCCCGCTCTGTCAATGCCTGTGAGTGCATGGCACGGAGTCGTCTGACTGTGTCTAGGTGCTGATGCGCGAAACCCTCACTCTCTGACTGAGCAGCTCTGGCGGCATCCCTCTCTGCAATTAAGCTTTGTATGGTATCACGGTATTCCTTCCTAATCTCGTGCCTAGCAAGCTGAACCTGCATATCCAGCCTGGCCTCAGTGTCAACCGTGCCTGCTCTCGACCTCGCGGGCATCTCTTTGGGTATGGGCTGATGGTAATACCAGAACTTATACTCCCGAACGACCTCCCCCTTAAGTCCATCCTGAACCTGTGTGCTTTCTGCGAGGTGCCTCCTAGTATCCCACAGGCGCAGGATCTCTCCTCTAAGAGTAGCTGGGTTGAGAGGATAGTCTGAGGCATATGCACTCATGTCCTCAACTATTGGGATCTCCTGCTTCCGACCCAACTGCCTAAGTACACGCAGAGGAACATAAGGCTGGGATGCTGTCAAACCCATCAGAACGAGAAAAGGACGATCCACGCATCTGTGTACAACCTCCCTCTTAGGAAACCAGCTACACTGCCACAAAATCTTGTCCGGTGTGAGAGAGTTCAAGAAAGACCTCCAATCTGGCTCACTTCCTGGGAATTTATACCTCTCGATGTGTTCGAGATGGTGTTCAAGATAATCGATGTCACAGCACCTAAGAATATCACGAGGTGGGCAAGGGCGTACATGCTCCAAGAACCAGACCTGTAATAGAAGGTTACACCCCTCAAAGAAAACGCTCTCTCCCTTGTGGCATCGAGTCAAAGCATGAAACATACTACCCAGAATCGTCGGGATGATAGTGGCATCTGGTGCTCCACCATACAAAGCTGCCATGGTCCAGCTGACCTTAATGGATATCGCTCTATCCGGTAGTGGGAAAACCAACAACCCTAGCAAAGCGAACACAAAGACCTTAGGACAGAGGAGTACCCAATCTTCATATTTCAGCTTATCGTGGAACTCAAATCCATACTTCTTAAAACCATTATCGGCCCCAAAACGATCATAAAGGTAATCAAATGAAATCCAGCCTTGACGAACACTAGCGATTGAGAGGTCCGTTCGTAGCTTGATATTATTGAAAAAATCACGCTCATTAACCTTCCTTGGAGCAATCATATTCTTTTTCTCAAAATCCAGCTTAAGAAGCCCAGCTATTTCCTCGAGGGTTGGCGTCATCTCAAACCCTTTAAAACAGAAGGTATTTTGGTTTGGGTTCCAAAACCCAACTAGTGCACTGACCAAGTCTCGCCGCGGGACAATAGTTTTAGTCACAAGGTCAGTCAGAAAACCAATCTTCTCCTGGACTATATCTTTCTGCATTTCACTCATTGTGTCCCACCAAGACTTTAGAGATTTATCCGATTTGGGTGGGCCATCCGTCATCATAATAGAGGGTGGAATGGCATCAGCAGGGTATTTTCTTTTGACTGTCCTAGAAGATGATGCAGCCATTGTTCCTAATAAAAAAAATGTGTCAAATGTTTGAAAGCCTGAGAACAACTTAAAACAACTGACCGACAGAGCAAAACAGATGCCTAAACTGCTAATTCGAAACTCCAATTTTCAAAAAAAACCTTTGTCATTGTAATGACGTAAAGTTGACCCTAAGAGAATCGAAAAAATTTTGCCATCATAACGGCATCAGGACTGACTCCAGGAAATTACCAACATTGGTATTTAGATGTAATTTATAAAAGAAAAAATTCGGCGTTACAACGACGCCACATTGACATCAAAACAAAATTTCATTTCCAGTGGTGAACACTACAGTACTTTCAAAAATTTGCCGGCATAACGACGTGAAAAAACTGGATCTCAAAAACTCCCAACATCGGTATACGAGCCTTTTTCTAAAAATTCGCCATTATAATGGCGTGAAAACTGACACGAAAATTTTTTTGACTTTCTATCTACTAAGTATGTACATATTTTTTTTTTTTTTTGTAAAATTTTCGTTATTATAACGACACAAACTGACATATACAAAAGACGGTAAACACTGACGTTTTTACAAAAATTTGCCATTACAGCAGTATGACTCAATTCTATAAAAATAGCAAAACATTTACATTTAAAACATAAAATTCAACCTCTTCCTCACTTTTCCTTTCATTTTTCTCTTCTTTTTTTTTTTCTTTTTTTTTTTGTTTTTTTTTTTTTCTTTTGAAATCCGTCTCTCCCCAACTTGGTCAGCATAACAACCTTTCCTAATCGCATGCAACACATAGAATGCTTTTTTCAGACAAGTCTTTCCCGGGAAGTGGGTCCCGTTCAGACAACAGGTAGTCAACCTAGACAAGTGCAATACCGGTGTATCGCACCTCATTAAGTCGGATATGATGCATATAATTGGGCCTAAAGGTTTAACTCTAGGTGACACAACTGACTCAGTGTCTAGACTGGCTGAAAACCCGGTGGACAAACCGGGCGGAAAGCGCATCAGGGCCATCCGGAGACAGTGTGTCCGACCTAAAACCCCGTCACGCCTTCCTCCTAAATCATGGGCAATTTAGTAAGAAAGTCCCAGATGCCACAAGCAATCTGGTAAGTGCACGTGTGTGTGTGTTTCAGAGACTCAGTGGGTTGCGGAGGAAGACAGTTTATATATACAGTTCAACAATATCAAAGCAGTAACATTCAACTTTTCAGGTGATAACGGCAATAAAATAACAACCAAATATTTAATAAATTAAAACATGCGACAATTTATCAAAGCCGGAGATTCTAGTTTTCACTAATTTCCCCAGCGGAGTCGCCAAGCTGTCACGCCCTAAAAAAAAATATTGAATTATTAACTGCGCGGGTGCGAGTTTATTTATTTAAAGGCTCGTGACTGGTGTTCAAAAAGGTACAAAATTATTTAGAGAACTCGGAGTCGCCACTTGACATAGTTTAAGGTGTGCCAAGTCACCAGAAGGTACCTTGGAACACCTTTGACTCGTCTAATGGTCTGCGTTTAGAGATTCGGGTAAGGTTCTCAGTTGACTCTCGGGAAGGTATTAGGCACCCTCGAGTCCTGTGCCGAGCACAGTTGCTTTATTGTCGCAGTTTTAATTTATTAAATATGGTTGTTATATTTTATCGTTCATTTAAAGTTACGCTTTGATTGTTCGAAACCGAAATCGCGTCAAGTAACCCACAAGGTATACTTGGAAAAATTTATATATTTTTTTTTTTACTTTTTGCCTAATAAGTAGATCACAAATCATACTTATAATTGCCTAATCGAACTTACATCCTATTATTTTGCCTAATCATTACACCTTGGGTGGATAATTAATCATATCAAAATAAAACACATTGGCTAATTTTAGGTATGAAATGAACGACACAAATGTTTAGCATTTCTAATAAACTTGTTATTAATGAAGACTTGTGGCCATAAGTTAAAATGCCATTTTGGAACTAAACTAATTCGCAAATTATACACAATATGATTATGCTATTTGTGCTTTCAAAGGTTTGCAACTCTAGGCTAATTTTTGGAGTGATTTTGCACCAGATATCTCTTTTCCTTAAACAACTTTAACGTTTTCCAGATTTGCAGGAATGCACCAGTTTGTAAAAAGGGGCCAGATTTGAGCGGATTTGCAAAAACGTACAAGTTTACAAAAATAGCCAGATTTGCACCTTTAACACCAACTGTGCACTTATATCTATTTTTGCCTACTCATTTCAGCATTGAAATAATTTTCAGAATTTCCAGATTTGCAAATATGACCAGTTTGCGAAAAACAGCCCAATTATCTAAAATCTTTACTTGATGAAAATGGCTTTTGCAAAATTTTCTTTTTCCCTCTTTCATGCATACTTACTCAAGACAACAAATATAAACTCATTAAAGAAGACAAACATTCATGAAATATTTGTAACAATTTATTCTACTTTAGCATAGTATAGTCGTGATTTTACGTTAGGAGACTACTAATGACACGCCACGAATATAACTTATTTGGGGTTACAAACATGCTAGATTTCATTTCACTTTCATATCCAAAACATATTTAAAATAAGTACATAGTTAAGAAAGTATTTACCTTGTGTAGCAATTCCCCAAACTAATGAAACAAATGAAATAGCAAGCCAAAGCGACAAAACTCACTCCAAAATCAGCCACTAAACAGCCCTTTAGCACCCTATTTAAACCTTAAAGACTTGTGGATTTATACCCCAAAAGACTAAAGGCTTTTGGTTCTAAATCCTACTATCGAACTTACTATATTTTTTTGAAGTGTTTTTGCTCTCTTTTGGTGTAAATTTCAGCTTGTTGTTGTGTATTCAAGAGGGTAGTAAATGCCTCTATTTATAGCTAAAAGGTGGGGCTAAAGGGTGGGGTGTGGACTTGTACAAAAGTACAAGCCCACACCCTACACTTGAGTGCTTTTAGTACCATTTTTTCAAGCAAAAGTACAGCAGCAAGACAGGCATTGTTTCAGCTATTAAAACAGCTCCAAAAAGCTGAAAAAAAAAGCACAAGTTGTGTCCTTTAAAGGACACCCAATACTCATTCACTAACTAGAAGAAACTATGACCAAACTATAGTAACTAAATCAGCCCTAAGACTAACTAAACTAATAGCAACTAGATCTTCAAAATCAGACCAAAACAAGAACTAAACTAGAGGGTAACCAAATCCTAACTTCATCTAACAATGTCTAAAGCCAATTCCTAGAAAGCTAAACTAAGCCACCACACAGTCCAAAATAAGAAACAAACAATTCAAGCTAGTTGCTTCAACCCTTGGATAATTCAAAAACCTGCTACTAAGAAGAACAGACATTTCACAAATTAAGGACAAGAAAACTGCCATTATGCTTGCACTGTGAACAAAAGCATAGTATTTGCTAAACAATTAACAAGCTGATTCATATTAATTCTACACCTCCAAGGCAAACACTAAATTTTAATTGCCCTAAAGCTAAACAAAGTGCATTATGTTAAACAAAATGAGCTTAAATAAACAGAAATTTCCCGAGTTTGCTAACCCGTCTAAACGAACCAGCCTCACTGCCTCGTTCCCATTGTCTCGCAGCCATTGTTACGGCGTCAAACAGCTGCGTCGCTGCCTCGCTTCAGCATCACCACAGCCCCACTGTTGCTGCGTCATCTCCACAGAACCAAAATACCCCAACTACCTCTGTTCAAACTCATCTCAGAACAAACACCCCCGCTGCCTCCGATGCTACAAACAGTCATCCCAACACCAGCTCCTCCGTTCAAATCAGCATTACAACCCAAATACCCAAGCATTACCAACCAATCGAAACAAACGAGCACACCACTGCCTCCGTTCCAAAAATCAGAAAAGCCCCGCAAACAGCCCCCTCATCCCCACACACCGTCACAGCCTCACAAAAACAGAGCAGCATCGACACCAAACAGAAAAAAGAAAAACAGAAAAAGAATAAGAAGAAGAAAAACAAACGGGAAAACAGAAACGGAAAGGGAAACGGGACTGGAAAAAAAAAAAAGGAAAGGGATATATGGGAGATGGAGATGTGGGGGTGAAGGGGAAGAGTGAGAGTAAGACAAGGAACAAAAACTTACCCGAAAAAGTTATGGGGTCGCCGGAGTTACACTTTGACTGAAACTTCAAAGCCCGATCTACGCCAAATGGTTGCGAATTTGAAGAAGATGGTTGTGGAAATGGAATGAGGAGGTTGAGAGCTTTCCAATGATATATTTTTCAAAATTTTCCGGCCACCGGAGGTGGTGGCCGGCGGCGGAGCCGCGGCGGCCGGCCGGTGGAGGCGATTTCCGGCGCGGCAGTGGAAAAATGGGCAGAGTTTCTTCAGCTCAATGAGAGCTAGAGTGGAATGAGGAAATTGTGGAATTTTTTAGCTTATATACCCACACAGTGGGCCGGGTAAAGAAAATGGGCTAATGGGCTAAGTGTTGGGCTGTTATTTTTTTACAAATGGCCATTAAAATGGTTTATACACACACAATTAACTAAAATTAAACCACATAAACTTACAATATTGTCACAATTTAAACATAGAATCACAATTAAACATATAACAAACAATTTTTTGTTTAATTTTCAATTTTTTAACGTCCTAATTAAAGACGAAATTAGTTAGAACAAACAACAGAAGTCAAGAAAAAATTGACGAAACGTTCTAAGAATCTAATACGACTATTTTTAGCATTTTTTAATTTTGTGTGCCAAAATTAGGTGATTACATGACCTATTATTGCAATCGATTTCGGAACATGGCCGTTTTGAGGTGCTTTTGAATATATATTAGTATTTTGGTTGCTAATGGACCGTTTACATTTCATTTGGTCTGAACACCTAACTGCGAACAATCCCTAGTGCGAGTATCCATTTTTCATCCGTAAAGGCATAATCCCTTTGATTAGACGTTTTGGGGCAATCCCCAGTGTGTTACTAAACAGTCGCCAACTTGATCTTGGGGCAGTCCCCAGTACTTCTTCAAACAGTCACCAACTTGGACTCGGGCAGTCCCCAGTCTGCAAGCAAATCGGTGAAAAATCTTTCCTCCTTTTCCATCCCCCCAGTGTTTGAATGCGAAGTATGAGGAGTCGGACACTGGTTTAATATCTCTGATGTTCATTCTTTTTATTTCATGAAATAAAGATGCAAAGAAGAACGAAGTGGACTTGAAGATAAAGACCATGTTAGAGCGTTCGCTAAACTTATCGACCCCGACTTAGAGCGTTTCAAGCTCAATTGTTCGTGGGTGATGTATGTCATCACTCGATTCCAACTATGCTTATCATCTAAAAGTCTTAGTATCAAAAGCAATGACAAAGTATGTTCGAATCGGAATAAGGAGTAAAAATAAATGTAAAGAATATGATTATACGATACCGAACGTTTTAGAAGTAGTTTTTTTTTTCAATTGGGTGATATTCCAATTGAACTCTACCAGTTTCGAGTCTAAAGTTTCCAGCTGATAAGACCCTTTACCGACCACTACTTTGACCTGATAGGGTCCCTCCCAATTTGTCTCAAACTTGCCTTCGTTGGGTTCATCCTTCTTTGGTCGTTTCTTCTTCAGTACATAATCACCTGCATTAAAAGTTCGATACCTGGACTTTTTGTTGAGATAGTTTTCTGCCCTTTGTTTTTGTGCTTGTATCTTAATCAATGCCATGTCCATCTTCTCTTCGAGCAAATCCAAGTCTACTAGCATGGCTTCTATGTTTGAATCATCGGTGGAATGAGCAAACCGGAGGTTTGGTTCATCGACTTCCACTGGGATTAATGCTTCTGCTCCATAGGCAAGTGAAAATGGAGTCTCGCCAGTGTTGTTTTCTACCGTTGTTCGATGAGCCCACAACGCGCTTGGGAGTTCATCCGGTCAGTTTCCTTTGGACTTACCGATCATCTTTTTTAGATACTCAATTATTGTCTTGTTGGAAGTCTCAGCCTGTCGTTTGCGCTGTGGTGATATGGAGTTGATGCAATCCGCTTGCTCCGCCACTTTTTTTTAAAAGAAGTAGTGATTTGCCTCCCAATGAATTATTTGCCGTTGTCACAAGTGATCTCCTTCGGTATCCTAAAACAACACATGATATTTTGATGAATAAATTTCATGACTTCCTGTTCCCGAATTTTCGCCAAAGCAATTGCTTCCACCCATTTAGAAAAATAATCAGTTAAAATCAAAATAAATTTTATCCATCGGGCGCTTTTGGAAGCGGCCCAACTAAATCCATCCCCCACTTCATGAACGACCAGGGTGATGTGACCGAATGAAGGGGCTCTGCTTGCTGATAAATGAGATTTCCATGCCGTTGATACTTGTCGCACTTTTGGACGAAGGACTTGGCATCTTCTCCCATTGTCGGCCAGTAGTAGCTGGCTCTGATCAACTTTCGAACCAAAGATTTGCTTCCGGAGTGGTTGCGCCACTCGTCTTCGTTAACTTCTCTCATCACATAGCCTACTTCTCCCAGTCCCATATATTTCGCCAAGGGGCCGCTGAACATTTGCCTATAGAGTTTGTCGTCTATAAGGCAATATCGGGCCGCTTTGGCTTTGAGAGATCGTGCAGCTTTCTTGTCTCCGGGGAGAGTACCTGCCTGCAAATAAGATAGATATTTGCTTCTCCTATCCCTATTGTTGTTAACATTGTTTACCTCGTTCCGTACTCGATTGAGTGGCGATTTGTACAAATGTACGACCGATTCTCTAGGGTTGCCTTTGATGTCAGCCATAGAACCAAGGTTGGCTAAGGCATCGGCCTCAACATTTTCCTCCCTTGGGACTTGCATTATCTTCCATTCTTAAAAAAAATTTGGAAGATTTTGTACCTTGGCCAATAGTTGTTGCATTCTTGCATCTCGAGTGTTGAACACTCATTGAACTTGGTTCACCACCAGCTGAGAATCGCTTTTGATTTCCAACTGTTTGATTTTTAAGTCCTTGGCTATTTCAAGACCTGCAGCGAAGGCCTCATATTCAGCCTCATTGTTAGTTTTAATATGTAATTTAATAGCATACCTCAGTTTCTCGCCGGTTGGGGCGATGAGCAAAATTCTGAGGCCGGTCCCTTTAACATTTGAGGAACCGTCCGTGTAGAGTATCCATACCCAGGGTCTAGATCCCTCATCATTAACTCCTCTTTCTTCGCCTCCGGAAGAATATTAGCACTAAAATCTGCTACAAAATCAGCCAACACTTGTAATGGCGGTGTGAGGCTGATAAGTGATGTCGTACTCACTCAGCCCGACCACTCATTTCATTAATCGACCGAATAAATCTGGTCGATGCAAAGTTCTTCGTAAAGAAAATGTAGTTACAACAGATATAACATGGCAATTAGAATATGGCCTTAGTTTTTGTGCAGCTATAACAAGTGCTAATGCTAGTTTTTGTAAATGTGGGTATCTTGTTTCCGCATCAAGTAGAGTTATAATAACATAATAAATAGGAAATTGTTTACCTTCGTCCTCATGGATGACAATTACACTTACAACCACTTCTTATACAGCAAGGTAAAGAAGCAACACCTCCCAATCCACCAGTTTTGAAAGCAGCGGAGGGTGTATTGCTTCAGTTCTTTTAGGGCCTGCTTACATTCTGGTGTCCAATCAAAGCTTGTGTTCTTCTTCAAAACTGAAAAGAATTTGTGACATCGTTCGGATGACCTCGAGATGAACCTGCTGAGATAGGCTACTCGACCGGTCAAACGTTTAACATCCTTCATAGTTGTGAGCTCGTTTAGTATGTCTTCGATTGCTTTGATTTTGTCCGGATTTGCTTCGATCCCTCTTTGAGATACGATGAATCCCAAGAACTTGCCAAATCCGACCCCAAACACACATTTCTTCGGGTTCAGCCTCATGTCGAATTGCGTCAATATTACAAATGCCTCCCTCAAATGATCAAGTGATTTTTGTCTCTCAATGAATTCACCAACATATCATCTATATAAACTTACTTAGTCTTTCCGGTCAAATTCTTGAACATTGTTGTTACCAACCGTTGATAGGTAGCCCCTGCATTTTTGAGATTGAAGGGCATGATCGTATAATAGTAGGTCCTCCTGTCCGTTATGAATGATATTTTCTCTTGGTCCTCTGGCTCCATCAATATCTGATTGTATCTTGAATATGCATCCAAAAAACTTAGCATTTCGTGCGCTGCCACCGAATTAATCAGCCGGTCGATGTGAGGCAATGGGAACAAATCCTTTGGACAAGCCTTGTTTAGATCGGTGTAGTCTAGACACACTCTCCACTTCCCATTCTTCTTTGGGACTACGACCATGTTAGCTAGCCACTCCGGATATTTCACTTCTCTGATAAATCTAATTTTCCAATAAATTTTCCACTTCATTATCAATGACTTTCCTTCTGTATCCTTCGTTAGGTCGCTTCTTCTGCTTCACTGGTCGATATGACGGATCGACGTTCAACTTATGAGTAACAACCTTTAGGTTTATCCTCTTCGTGTCCTCGTAGGACCAAGCAGAACAATTAGCATTATCCTTGAGAAAATAGATTATCTTTGTTTTCATATCAGGGACCAACTCTGCCCCAACGTACACTTTTCGCTCCGGTTTATCTTCGAATATAGCAACTTCATAAAATTCTTCTATCATCGAGTCCACAGCTTTCTGTTTATCCGTCCCCCTGACACACGCCAGAATCTTGGCAAAGTCTTTGTCCGTAGGGCTTGCCTCCATTTTTTTTTTCTTCGACTAAGGATTCTGGTGACTGTAATTCCTATTATGGGGCACTAGAACTAGCGCCTCCTTTCGCGGCCACTAAATAACATTCTCGGGCTGTTCGATGTTCACCTCTAACTTCTCTTATTCCCCATGGGGTGGGAAACTTAACAACTTGATGTAGAGTCGACGGGACCTCTCCCATGGCGTGGATCCACGTTCGACCCAAAATTACGTTGTAGGCTATATCTCCTCCCATCACTTGGAACAAAGTTTCATTCTCAACACCTTCCGCATATGTCTTTATCATAATTTCCCCTAATGTTGTTTCACTTGAGTTATTGAATCCTGATAACATTGTAAACTTGGTTATTACTTTATCGGTCAACTGCAACTGCTCAACCACTCTTGACTGTATTATATTGATCGAACTGCCTGCATCGATCAAAACTCGTTTTACATCGGCGTCATCAACTCTCATTGTAACTACCAAGGTATCGTGATGAGTATGTATTCTTTTATCAAAGTCGTAATCCCCGAACACAATGTCGTCATTCATAACTTCTCGCATCCGTTTGTCCCTTGTAAATGATATTTTCGCATACTTCTTCGGTGTGTACGTCACTCCATGGACCTCAACCCCTCCAGTGATGACATTCACTGTTTTCTTTGGAGCCGGAGGCTTTGGCGGCTGGTGGTCATCTTTTTTCTTATTAAAATTATTTTTTCCTCTCTGTCAGTAACTCCGTCAAATGTCCATTCTCAAGAAATTTAGCTACCTCATAATGCAGAGCCTTACACTCTTCGGTCGTATGCCCATGATCATGATGAAAAGCTTACCACAAGTTATCATCCCTACTATTTAGATGAGTTTTCATACGATCAGAGAATTTCACCACTTTTTCACCCATTCCCTTTAATGTATTCACCAAACTTTCTGTCAAAATACAAAAATTATATTCTAAAATATTTAGAGGTAGTGGACCCGGCTGCTCCTTCTTTGGCTGACTCCTTGAACTGCTAGCTTCGTGTCCGTTTCTACTTTGATGAGGGAAACTGTAGGGCTCGAAGAGTTGAGCCCTTGAATTTCGCCTGTCATTTTTCGACCCTCCGTGGAGCCGGTCGCTCATATCGTTGGTTGTAAAAAGACAACTGCAACTCTTCTTCCTCTGCCCTGATCTTTGGCTCACATTCACGATGCAGGTCATCAAAAGTGGTCGGAGTGATCTCCCTCAATCGATCTTTCAACTTCCTACACGACTCCGATGGGTTGTTACTCAAATTGTCTATGAAAGACATCTAAGCCCATCTTTGCTTGACCTGTGGGATGCTCAGTTTTTCTACATTAAACCATTCCAAAAATTCTTTGATTGTTTCATTGGGCCGCTACTTGATGTTCAATATGTCCTCCTCCTCTTAATGTTTCACAAAATTTCTTTAGACTCACCAAATTGATCTCGTCTTCCGTCAAATCATTCGACTATACTGCAATTGCGAACATGTCTACGTAATCCCTTGCATCAGTGGTTCCATTATACCTCAAACTTTCCGGCTGCTTGAATGTCTTAGGAATTGGAAACGAAGCCGCACTTGGTGGAAACGACCGCTTTGAGATTGACTTCGTAGCAGTGTCCTCCGTTAATTTTGGAACTCCTAGTAGCTTTTCCATAAACGTCTTCATCTCATTAAATATTTTCTCCATTGTAGCCAACATCCTTGCTTCTGTCATGACGGAGACTGGAGCTTTCGCAACCACGGCGGCCGTACCCAACCCTCCGAGTCCTACTCTTGCTTCAGGTCCTCTTATTACTGCGCCCTGAGGAACAGAGGTCGGAGTGCCTGCAGGAGGTGTTGTTGGGAAGATAGGCGCTCTATGACTTGCAGAGCCAGACAGAAGTAGCAACTACTCAGTTATTCTCTCCATCTGTTTATCTTGCCTAATAAAAAATTAACGCAACAATGTATTCGTATCAGCTGATGTTGCCTCGACCGCGGGTTCCTTGCCGGGTCGACGTCCTCGAGGCGCATTCGACTGTGAACCGGCCGCAGTGATTTTCAAGGACGGATCCTGTTCATGGTGGGATGATTCACCGACCTCCTTATCGGCGGCTGGAAGCTGGACCCCGTCGGCAGGGTTAGGCTGAAGCGCGTCGTCTCGGACGGTGGTGTTGGCGTTGTTAGCATTGTTGCCCTGATCATCTGCCATTGCACACAAAAAGAATAAAATAAGTAGAATCAATGATAAATTTTGAAACAAATCAATTGCCTAAGCCTCATGGTGGGCGTCAAATTGTATTTTCTAAAAAACAGATTCAGGTATTACAATTAAATTTATATTTAGTAGAGCCACATGTGACTGTTTTACATCGATATTCGACCGTTCGATTACTAGGCTTACACTTAATAGATAAATTATCGTCGCTTGATCAAAAGGCTGAACGGGCGATTGATATATTGATGGAAATAATTTAAGAGAACTAACAAATAATAATAACGGACCCAAATTAAACGGACGTTATGCGCACGAACAAGTTGTATGCTAGGCAACAAGCAGATAAGCAAACCAATCTAACAAACGATGAGATGAGCTCGATTGTTTATGTCAACAGTTGATAAATAGGTTCATGTAACTTAACAAAAATTTACTGATACTAATCCAATAACCTTAAGCAAATATTTGCAATAAAACAGACAATTATCATGAATAATAGATCAATCGAAGTTGATATGTAGCAGGTTATCGATTTTAAGAATTAATAACATAAAAATTGGACTAAATAATGTAATGATTTGATGATAAAGAGCGATGACTATAATGAAAGCAACAATAATTAAAGTAATAAACGAAAAGAGTAAAGCTTATTGTATTGATCGAATGCTCGTGCATCCTCCAAAGCAAGGTAGTGTTTCAACAGTGTAATGGCAGTAATTAGTAAGTAATGGTGGTAATAATGAAAGCTAATTGCTGCCAATGATGATTGCTACTAGGGGAAATTGTACTCAAATAAAAACATAACCTTACAAATAGAGAAATGAGGATATATTTATAACTGAAGAGTCCAAACTCTAATACGACTCCATTTTCTACACATCTCCTCCACGTTCTGATCAAGTTCCAACGACCTCCGAAAATAGAAGAAGCGGTTGACGATTGAGCTGATCTCATGAGCTTATCCTTTAAGTTGACTCCATTTCTGGAACGGTCGCTCAAACGACCGGTCGATTCCTTTGAACTAAGATGCTCTTACTATATGCATCGTTTGTCTTGACTCCGATATATAAGCTATGTCTGCCACGTTGCTGATAACGTGTACCAATCTTGCATCCGATTTCTGACCAATACAACATTTTTCTAACATCTTTCTAACAGGAGGTGATGTTTGTCATAGTCAATATTCGTATTTTTCTTTTTCACCTTAGTTTTCTATACATCGTCACTTCATTTTGCCCACCTCTTCTCTTTTTTTCTTACTTTCGTTGATACAAAATACTATCCTTTTCCCCTTCTTTTTCTGAAATAGCTAGTTTACATGTTAAAATGCTTCCAAAAGAAAGTTTTTGGTGTTAAAATACTTCTTTTTCGTCTTAGACTATGTATTTGCTGAAATTATGAAATTTATGTTCTATGTTGAAGCAATTACATGGGTGGGATTTTCTAGTTTTAGTGTATCTATTTGTGAAGATGTGTTTTGTGCTTACAAATCTTGTGAAGTCGCCATGGGAAGTTCATGAGAACATAATTCGGAAAGGGATTGTTTGATTTTAAAAAAATACTCTACTAAGTGGCCCTAAAATGCAAAGCAAATTCTTAGCATTTCTAAAACTTTTATACATGTGGCGACATTTCATGTGGGAGAGAATCCTAGCGTTCTATTTATTGACACCTAATTTTATCCCTCTTGTTTCAATAGCCATTCATTAGACGAAATTGCACTGATAACCATACAACTACCTTCTCTCACCCCTATCCAAAATCATTATTTTTCACAAACACATCAATTAGGCTATTATTAAAAATACCGACACAAGCTACGACTATTTTACAAAATAAGCATGTTTAATTGTAATTTTTCGTAATTATTTCTATTTTAAAAAGCACAAACTATTTTTAAATTCAAAATATTAGTCTTCCTTAGCCATTTAACCTTCAAAATTAATTTTTTTTTATTTTTTTATTATTTTAGAGCATTTTATACAATTTTATGCGCATTTTATACATTGTTATACACCATATATACACTCTTATACTCTTATATATATACATCTCATCTTTGTACACCTCATACCTCATTTATACACGTCCACGCCATGTCAATATCGACATGGCCTCATCTCAGCCGTCCAAGTGTTTTGATCCAACAGCCCTAAGCTAAATTTCCTTTTTCTAATTACCCAAACAACCCCCAAATCCTTTACCCCTTTACCTATATAAACTGGCTTATTCTCTACACTAAGACACAGTTCAAGACATAGAATATACACTTCTACTCCTTATATACTTCTTGAAAAAGAAAGAACTAAAAGCACAAGAATATTAATCACATGCGCTTGTTGTTTTGCTCACTGGATCAAAAGAGTACATTGCATTGCTTCTATACTACTCCCTGTTTGCTACTATTCTTGGCAAGGTATCGACTATGGCTATTACTCTTACTTGCTTTCATGTTTGAATGTCTGTACTTAAATTTCTCTGTGTGCTTCTCCTTGTTTCCATCTGTATCTGTTGGGGCTCTATCACCTGTCTCTTTTACTAACCTTTTTCTGCAGCACTTGTATGGATCGCCTCAAGGCTATACCAAGACTTAACTCACAGGTAGTTTGGCTATTTAGAAAGAACCTTGCAAAGGTTCTCATTGCCTATGAAACTCAGGCTTATCCAAGCTCTGCCTGGGGAATGCATACTATAGACTGTCCTTTATTCTTCTCCCACCTTTTTAGTTTTCCATTTTTTGTGTGTATTTGCTGGGATTCTCTCTGCCTGTATTTGATTGCCTTAAAACATGTCACACAATTGTTAACTGTATGTTGGCCATCCAGAGGCCTCTCCTAAACTTCTTCTTTTCTGTGCTGCATCATGCCTTTTTTAAGCTATGATTTTCAATAGTTAAAACTTGCATAACAGTTTCTGGATAAGAAATAAAACAATGTTTTGACCTGAAAATTGAAATCATGAGTTTACCCGTTTAGATTGGAACCTGGACAATGTAATTGGTGTATACAAGCCTTAAAATTCAAATTACAACGTGTGAACTATGCTATTCTGTGGAAAACCTAAAATTTTAATAATAGAGGCTAAATGTGCAAACTTTATCTAATCTATGACTGCTTCTGTAAATTAAACTGCCCTTGTTTTAACTTAAATGATATAGGTCCAATACCTATTTCTAAATTTGATCCTTTACGTGTTTAAACCAATTTTTTAACAAGCTTTAAGCTTCTATATACTAATCTAATAGTGTATAAGAGTGTATAAGTCTTGGGGTCCAATATACAAAAATTATATGTATATCTTCTAAAGTTATTGATACTCAATTCATGTATTTGCATGCTATATATGTATATAATTATGTGTCACAACCCTTTTATGCATTTGATCGTAAACGTGTATCCTTTTCTAAAAACCAGCCCTCTACGCCTATGTTTTCTAAAAACTGACCCCAAAAATCAAATAGCCATTAAGGTTAGGGCTCGACAATTAATGTCAAGTCATGCCGACCCTAAATAGCTAACATTTCTTTCAAAATATAACCTTCATTTGGTTTGTGATAAAATATGAAAATATTTTCGTTAAAATGGCTATTTCTGTAAAATTGGTTACTTCTACAAAATTGTAGTGGACACTGAGTATTACATAAATGGACTAAATTGAATAAGCTCTTGTGATATCAGCCCCACTAAACATATGTTTACAAATTCGAGGCCAAAAATGCGATTAGGATAGGGCTTAGGTCGTCTTTGCAAATTTTAAAAGCCTAATACTATACTCTTGCTGCGCATATACATTGTTTGCTTAAATAGTCTCAATTGCATGACTGATTGTGGTCATGACCTTCCAGTTAGTGATATAATTTGCGAACATAATCAATATTATCTATGACTTGTTAGACATCCCAAAATTAACTGCTTGGGTGGGAACCACTTTTTTGGGGACTTGGGAAAGTGCCTAACACCTTCTTCCCGAGTCACTTGGACTTCTTACCCTCGAATATCTGGAAATGAAGATACATTGAACACGAGAATCGACCTTAGATATTTAGGTGACCTAATACACCTTAGAAAACTTATATTAGGTGGCGACTCCAACTTCTAACTCAAACGAGTTACCCAGTCAAACCCGAGTCTTGACTCGCTCCGAGTTAGGTAAAATACGGGTATGACATCATTTAGGTTTTAGCTAGTTTTAAAAATTAATTTTTTGTGCCACTATATTGAACATCGAACCTTTAAGTTTGAAGTTAAGACATAAAGGTTTGAAGTTCAAACTAGTGACTAAAAAATAAATAATTTTTACAAATTGGCTAAAATCTAAATGAGACGCCTAAATTAGGCTCTTCATGTGCTTCCCCATGTGGCATCATACTATAACACCATTGAGCATTATTGGTCGTAATATAGTCATTTTCGTCAACTTTTATGAGTGAAAAATTGATAACTAGCATGTTTTATGAGTTTTATCCATTGTTTCAAATTAATTGAGAAATAGTCAAATTACTCTCCGCACACGTAAAACGTCTTGGTGTTAAACAACATCCACAACTAGTCACAGTACAAACATCTTAGACTTTGAACTAAACTCTAGTAAAAAAATCTGGAGTTTTGTTCAAAGTTTCAGAATAAACTCGGAATTTCATATTTAAAGTCCAAGTATTATACTGGACTTTGAACTAACATGTTTAAATTTCAGTATTTTTTATTGGGGTTCATATTTAAGTGATCCCAATATAAAATACTGAGATTTTAAATTTTGTTTAGAAATCTCAATATGAAATACTAGGATTTGTTCAGATCTGACTAATCTTCAAAGAGTTTTGCACCGCTGGCTAGTTGTCATTTAGTACGGTGTAAACAGGCTACGGGACCAAATTTTTAACTTTGTAGCCCTTGATAGGGAAATTAACCGTACATACCCATCCATTTGGAACATATTATCCGACCTACTCATCTTAGAATTGTGTATCTATTTAACCAAAACTAATTACTTGCCTACCCAAAACCCTTGTCCCTTAGCAGTAACTTTGTCCATAACCATGTCATCCATTTGACTTTTATAAAACTTCTAAATTTGTAACATTTTTTTTCTTTTTTACCTAAACTTTGTAGATGTTATTACTTTAATTTGTATAAGTTCTTTTTCTTTTTAGTTTATTGGTACTTCAAAATTACTTTCTCACTCCATCTTTATTTTTTTAAAATATTAATAGAAATAATGCTTTCTTCTATAAAAAATTGAATATTCTGTAATTAGAAAAAAATTGCATTACATCATTAACTAAAATACTAAATAGCAGTATTTAGAATGCTGTGTTGATATACTTATGATTTCCTTATTGTTGGTAATTGTTATAGAAAATTATATGCTATTAAGTCAATACAAAAATTTGTTGTTTGATTTGAATTGGGTGTCACAAAATATTGTTTCTAGCATTTTGAGGAAGTTCATGCTAAATTTTGGTTGCATTTAGAGATGATTTGAGGTGTTTGGAAGATGGTTTTGGAATACCCACCATTGTTGAGCTTGAAGCTCTTGAATATAAAAATTTTAATTTTTTATTAATAGTTTGATTTGAAATGGGTGTTACAAAATATTGTCTCTAGTACCTTTTGAAAAGTTCATACCAAAATTTGATCTCTTTTGGAGTTGATTTGAGGTGTTTGGGAGATGATTTTTGAATACCCACCGTGAGCTTAAAGCTCTTGAATATAAAACTTTATTTTTTATTTGTTGTTTGATTCAAATTGCGTGTTGCAAAATATTGTCTCTAGTATCTTTGAAAAGTTCATGCTAAAATTTGATCGTATTTGGAGCCGATTCGAGGTGCTTGAGTTTAAATTTATGAGTTGAAAATCAAAGAAAAAACTGGATAAATTGTATACTAGAATAGTATAGTAATGCAGTAAACTGTAACAATATACTACTATAATATATAATTTACTACACTTATACTTCAATTGTATACTGTTATAGTATACTGCATTAATTTACTGAAACAATATATTGTGTAGTATATAATTTAATATAACTGTATATTTTTAGAGTATATTGTATACTTTTATAGTATATAGTGTTATTCTTCTTTTAAATATTGTATATTTTGAAATAGTTTTGTAGTTTATTAATTGTTAACTTGAATTAAGGGTTGGGATTGATCCTAGAGCTATTTAGAGCCTATGTTATGAACTTTGAAGTGTAAAAAAGATTTTTTAGAAGATAAATTTTTATTATCCACCGTTGTTGAGCTTGAAACTCTTGAATATGAAATTTAAATTTTTCATTTGTTGTTTGAGTCAAGTGGGTATTGCAAAATATTGCCACTAGTACCTTAGAAAAGTCTGTTCCAAATTTTACTGCATTTGGAGCTGATTAAAGGTGCTTGAGATCGAACTTCAGCAAACTGTAACAATACGATTTACTACACGTATACTGCAATTATATACTTTAATAGTATAATGGTATAGTTTATTGAAGCAGTATGCTGCTATAGCATACAACTTACTACAACTGTATACTTCAACTAGATATTGTATACACTTGGGTATACACTTTTTTGTGATGCGGTTGAAGTGTGAGCTGTTATCAAACAAATAAATATTTTTAATTTTGTTGTTTTGAATATGATATACCTTTTGGTTATACTGTATACTGTTATGGTATACACGTGTTTGGATCAAAATGTGAGCTGCTATCGACCAAATAAATATTTAAAATTTTATTGTTTTGAACGCAGTATACCTTTTTAGTAATATCATACACTCTTTTGGTATACATCCTTTTGTGTTTGAATCAAAGTGTGAGCTACTATCCAATAAATGAATATTTAAAATTTTATGTTTTGAATATAATATACCTTTTTGGTATACGACATACTCTTTTGGTATATACCTTGAACTTTAATATTTGAATCAAACTGTAAGATACTATTGAACAATTGAATACTTTAAATTTTGTTATTTTGAATACATTATACTTTTTTGGTGTACCGTATACTTTTTGGTATACACCTTTTTGTGTTTGGGTCGAAATTTGAGCTGATATCAAATAAATAAATATTTAGATTTTACTATTTTGAATACAGTATATCTTTTTGTGATACCTCATACTCTTTTGGTATACACCTTTTTATGTTTGGATCAAATCGAGAGGTATTATCGAACAAATAAATATTTCGAATGTTGTTGTTTTGAATAAAGTATACTTTTCTGGTATACCATATACTTTTGGTATACCCATTTTTTGTATTTGGATCGACGTGTGAGCTGCTATTGAACAAATAGATCAATTTATTATTTTGAATAAGTATATCTTTTGGTATGTCATGTACTCTTTTGGTAGATACTTTTTTGTATTTGAATCGAAGTGTGAGTTGCTATCGAACAAATGAGTGTTCGAGGGTTTATTTTTTTTTGAATAAAATATAATTTTTTGGTGTACCATAAACTCCTTTAATATACTTTTTATTTTGTATTGAGTATCTTGAATGGTATAATAGAAGTTCATAGTATAACCGAAAAGTATACATCGTTGACATACTACACAAATAAAATTTTCTATTGTATGCCTTTGTAGTATACGATATACTTTATTGGCATGCTATTATATTGGAGTTCAATATAATTATATATTCTTGTGGGATACAATATATATATTAGTATAATAATAAATTTAAAAATATACATTAATATCATTATGCCTTCTCGCGATAATATTTAATTATACTTAAAAAATAAAACAAAAGGTAGACTATATCATTATCAATTGTGTACAAAAAAAATGAAGGAAAATAACAATAAAAAAATAAAAAGGTATACTATATCCATTTACGTTTATACAAAAAATAAAAAGAATAAGAAAAGTCAATACTACATCACCTTTCTTTATCACTTATATAATTAAAAAAGGGAAAAAAATAATTAAAAAAAAGAAGAAATTTATACCATATCTATTAATTTTAGCATTATTGTAGAAAAATAAAAAATAAATAAATAACTAATAATTATTAGAAATATTAAAGAAAAAATATATACTAACTTAATTTGTTTGCGCTACTATCTATATATATATATATATATATATATATATATATATATATATATATATATATATATATATATATATGTAAAAGGAGGATAATAGTTAGTTTAGTTAGTGAAGTAGTTAGGAAAAAAATTAGGACAAACATTTGTAATGACTTATAATTCAAATTTAAATTGATAGATAAATATTTAAATAAATTATGGGAATCATAGTAAAATTTTAAAATTGAAAGTGGAAGATAAGAATAAAATATATACGGATAAGACATCTGTTCAAAATATTTCAAACGTCATTTCAATCTATAGAACAATTCTTATCAGATAAAGCCTGAGTTAAATTTCACATTTGAATTGGCAAGATTATGCCGAGTTCTTTGAATTTGTGGAACGACTTCTTTTCTGAGTTATAAGGTTAAGACATTAAGAGGGAAAAAAAAAGGACCCACCCTAGATATCAACTTATAAAGCTTATTTTTAATTTCTAATTGTAGTTAACCTATAATTAATATAAATTAAATCCGTCCATCTATGCTTCGGAGTAGTTTGCAGCTTGAAAAGATACGAATCATGCGTTAATCGGTACTTCGAAAACTAATTTCACATAATATGCGTTAACCTTATTATAAATGTTTGATATTTGATTTGAATGTTTCAATTACACATATTCTGAAATACTCCTAGAATTAGATAGTTTATTTTAACGTTAATTACTAGGACACTGAGGGCAAGAGCTCATTTTTAAAGAAAAAAATTGAACTAATCAAAATAGTATTTCAAACATAATCTGCACAATTTATAGTGGAATTATATTTATTAGTCATCTATATCTATTATAAGGAAAACTTATCCCTTCAAAAGAGGTATGATTTTTAAATTTGAATTTAAATAAAATTTGAGTTGGAGTAAGTATCCAAGTTTAAAATACTTATATATATCCCCTTAATGACACACAAATCAACATTAACATCCGTCGTTCTTTTCTTTCTTTTTGCTTTTGATCATTAGCTCAATTCGTAATTCGTAAGAAGAGTTCTTTTCTCTCGCTCTATTTGCTACAATATTAATGTTTTATACTTTGTTTTAGTAGTGTCATTACTAATAAGTAAACTATTTTTTGTATGGTAGCATCTCCGTATGTAGTTTTTATCAAGATATATATATATATATATATATATATATATATATATATATATATATATATATATATATATATATATATATATATATATATATATATATATATATATATATATATATATATTAGTCTGCAGTCTTTCATTTTGTTAAAAAACTAATTTATTGAATTTTACAGGTTGGTTAAGAGATTTTGCGATCCAACATAGTTCTGATGGAGAAGCACACTAAGAAAACTTTGAAGAATGAATATTAGATATTGACAGTGGAGATCGAGTAGATTTTTTTTTTTTCCTCTCTTACTACATGCTATCTATCTTGGTGATTATTTAGAAAGAAATTGATGATACAAGGATATTTGTGTATTATTTTCCTTTTTCTTCTTGATTATATCTTTGCTTCCCCTGCAATTTATATATAGAATGCAAATAACTTTACTTTTTTGTACTATATTATATGTATAATATTTGTTCCATTTTATATGATAATTTCTCTTTTAGTATGTCAAAAAAAGAAAAAAGATATATTTATATATTTTGAAACTCATTAGTTATATTGCAGTAAATTTTATGTTGTATATAATAGACTTAACTTGGATTGAGCGATAATATTTTTAATGAAATATTTTTAGTTTCATATATACTTGCTGTGTTGAAGTTTCGCTACCTTTTATTCTCTTAATAGTTTCTTTTCTACCAATTTGAAAATAAATAATTGAACTTACTCTATTTCATAGTATTTTATTATTAGCGATTTAAGTGGAAACTTCTGATTCATGTATTTTATATGAAAATTTTGAAAATATTTATGATGTTTTTGTTGCAAAGAACATAAACTTATAAATGAATCAGGGATTAGATAAATTAATTTAATATTGCACTAAAGAGGAGGAACTGGTAGAGTCCTAAGAGAAGCTGAATAAACATCTTCATGAAGTTCATGAGCAGAAACATAAATCTATGAGATTTTCATTGTCAATATGAATAGTAAATGTAAATAACAAAAGAAGCGTAGAGGAATGTGTGCATTACACTATATCAATTCTTTTACAATTCGTTTATCTATCAGTATGTTGAATACTTATTTTGTTATTATTTTGTTGAATAATTACAAATAGCTATTGATATCACCAGATTATCTGAGTCTCTGGGTAATATTTTATATTGATATATAATTGGCGACATTCTTTTGAAATAATAGAGAAAACACAAATATTTTTAATTGATGTCACTAGTTTTGAAATTAGAAAGACAACATATATTTTGTAATTTATTTGGTTATTTTTTTAATTTAATTGAGGAATTCAGAAATGTTGATATTTTACAAGATATAATATTTTAAATATGGATACAAAATAAATATTTGAAATGTATGCAAAAATGATAACCAATGAGAAAATAATTAGTATTAAAGACATAGCATTGTAGGACTTAATTGAATTTGAGATAAGAAAGCTTAACTATGAAGAATTTGAAACAAGTACATTTTAATAATTAAAGTTAGAACTCATAATTCTGGATTGAAATAAAGACGATGGAACTTTAATAATTTTCGTAAAGTCATTGGTTATACTTTTGAAATTTTTTAAAATTCAATTTACTAATGAATATCACATTGTTTGAGGGTACGGGTAAAATGCTAAATTGTAAATATCACTTAGAACATAACAACACGAAAATGTTCAAAAACTGAGATATTGATAGTGTGAGGATGTACTTTGGACTCATACAAATGTTAGAATAAGGTATGTAAATAATACAAAAGAGTTTTTGATAAATTTAGATAATTCAAGAAAGTAAAGGTGTCAATGGTTATTTAAAAATCGGCTATGACTGACCGACCGATGTGAACTGTACCGCATCAATTTGTAGGTTTTTCAAAATAAAATCGTAGATTGTTATGTAAAGTCATAAAACCGTACTACACATAAGGTTAGGTTTTTAGTACCATGGCCGAACCGAGTATATTTATACGCATAAAATTATATTATATACGCAATTTATTAGTAATATGTGTAATTCAATTAATTTACTTCTTAGATTCACATAGACTTATGTTTATTTTGAACTTTGAGTTGATTCATAATGATTGTCTTCTTTTTTTGGTATCCATTCTTACCCACTCTCTGGTACTATTGCTTCGAAATATGGTATACCTCATATTATTAATGAATTATTTTTGACATACATTGTCAAATATTCAATTGAATATGATATTATTATTTTCTCTAATATCGCTTACTTAATGTAAAATGAAATATATGTTCTGGTTAGTCACTAAAACCACATAACTTTTGCAACATATGTGATGCTTATTGCTCAACATTGTTGTTTTTTATGTCAAAAATATATTTTTATTTGTGAGATAGTTTTAGATAATATTTTTAGGAAAATCAAAAGTTAATCGAACCGTTTGGTTATACATACTAAAATAATCAAAAAATTGTTATGGTATAAAATTTTAAAAAATACCGATCAAACCGATCCATTGACATTCCTATAAGAAAGTGAACAATAGAAATATCTAAAAAAGATTAAAAAAATTTAAGAGTAAGAAATATATATATACTGATGTTACATTAAATATGCAATCAACTATATTTACTAGATAATATAGTTATAAATTTTGAATATTTCATGACTTATTGTCTATACACTGCGAGTACTTAAAAGAAATATTGATTTGGTAATATTTTTTACATAATGCGCGCATCGTGCGGATACTTAGACTAGTTAAGAAGAAAAAAGAGAGTAAAGAAATAAATACAAATAAAACTAAAGAAATGAACAAAAAGATGAATGAACATCTATTACAGAAAATATAAGAAATAATAAAATAGAAAGTGAGAAATAATTTACTTGAATGAGAAAGAAATATAAAATAAAAGGAAAAGGAAAGAAAGGGAAACGCAGTGGGCTTGGATGTAGAGGGTTTGGGCTGAAACGTAGTGGACTTTGTTGGTGTAGAGGGTTTGAGCTCAATGGGCATAGCGGGTAATTAAAAGGGACAATTACATTGAGAGACACCTCACTCATGAAAATTACCAAAAAAGACCCCTATTTTGCTACCTTACATGACATAGCACCTCCTCACTTTTTTTAAATTTTTCTTTCACTCCATAGCACCCCTATTTAAAGAAAAAAAACCCTAGCCCCCATTTTTCCTCTCTTCTCCTTCCCTCATTCCCATTTTTCTCTCTTCTCTTCCCATTACACCTAACCCCGCCGCCGCCGCCCCCAGCCCTTCCACCACTGCCCACCGTCATCTCCTCTACTCCAAGCCAGTGATGATGTCGCCGCCGTGGTCACCAAATTCAAGACCGCCGCTGCTTCTTCTTCTTCTTTTCATTTTTTTTTTCTTTTTGAATAGCAATATTGATTTTCGTTGTATATTCCGATCAAAACTCCGGTGAGGAGTTTATTTATCAAGTTTCTTCTTGTTCACTTTTTTCATAAAAATTGTTGAGATCTACTAGTTTTTTGTTAAAACTTTTGTTTTATATTTAGATCTAGTGTTTTTCTTGTATAAAACTGTATAGATCTTGGATTTTTGTTAAGCTTTTGTGTAAAATTTGCCCGAGGCACTGTTTAACATTATTTTTATGAGTTTATACACTTTAATACATTTTTATACAATTCTGTAAACGTGTATAAAAATGTATAAATTTGTATATGTACGTATTGACAGTGTATAAAACACATTCTATGCATTGTAAAATTGTATAAAGCTGTATATACGTGTATGAACAATGAATAAAATTGTATAAATTTCAGATTTGTGCACTTTTTATGGATGTTTTATGTAAAACTTATATTTTTTGTGTATATTTTTGTATTTCTCTTCTTACATACACATTTTTCTATGTATTTACATGTATAATTTATTATTTTGATAGATTTAGGTGCATAAATTTATCAAAAAATAATTATTTAAACAAATCCACAAATAAAATAAGCAAATCCGGTGAAATTTTCATTTTCCAGCCACCAGCCGGCCAGCGGCGGCAGCGGTGGCAGCTCGATTTCTGGTGGTGGGGCAGTAGTGGGGGAGGATGAGGGAGTGGCTCCTAGGGTTTTAGTTTAAATGGGTGCTATGTTGTGTAATTTTGAAAATAAGGAGATGATATGTTGTGTAATGTAAAAATAAAGGGGTGCTATGGATGAAATGTGGCCCCTCATTTGTAATTTTGTGTTGTGGGCTGCTTAGTTTTGAAAATTCTCCTAATTAAAATTGGATTTTTTACATATCTATACAACCTACACCCCTTTATTACATAAAAATGACAATATTTTACAAAATACAATACATAGCAATATTTTTTAGCACATTTTACGATAACCAAACACAAATCAAAAAAGGAAAAGGCAAAATCAAAGCCAACGAAACCCATGGCTTCGACCGTTGCATCCACTGCTCCTCCCCTGCTTTCCTCGCTGACGCCACCTTCTCATCCTCATTTTTTTCGCCAACAGAAACAGCAACACCCTTGCTCCGCCGTCCTCCGCCATCTATGGCGGCACAATCCTTTTTCAGACCTGTAAGAGCAACTAAGCTTCAAGCCAAAAACAGAACAGTGCATCATCGCCGGTCGGAACCCGAATGGTCTCCGTTGATTAGAAGTAAAAGGGGATTAACGGGGTCGACCGCCAGTGATTTTCCGGCATAAAAACGGCGTCACCGCAATGTCGATGGTGGTAGCACTACCTAGATCTATTATAATCTTCGTAAAAGTCGGCGCACCCGTTGATCAAACTATTGCTGCTTTATTTGAACATATGGAACCTGGTGATACAATCATCACACAGCCAACCATAAGAAAAATATAAACAATAAGGCGACTGATGTCAACAATTTTAGAAGACATCAGTACACGAAATAAATAATCAACCACCTCACTTGATTTTAGGAAGACATCGTTGCTGATACTTCCGTCCTCACTCTTAATACAGTCTGAAAAAGATATTGAAACACTATGGTACAGTCTGAAATGAAATACAATGTGGTTGGTAGGCGAGATACGGTTATATACGAGGTTGTTGGTAGTTGAGATACAATGAGATACGATGTGGTTGGTAGACGAGATACGGTTAGATACGAGGTGGTTGCTAGTTGAGATACAGTGAGATACGATGTAGTTGGTAGGCGAGATACGGTTAGATACGAGGTGGTTGGTAGTTGAGATACGGTGAGATACAATGAGATACGATGTGGTAGATAGGCGAGATGCGGTTAGATACGAGGTGGTTGGTAGTTGAGATACGGTGAGATACAACTAGATACGATGTGGTTGGTAGTTGAGAGACGATATGGTTGGTAGGCGAGATACGGTTAGATACGAGGCGGTTGGTAGTTGAGATACACTGAGATACGAGATAGTTGGTAGTTGAGAAACATCGAGATACAGCGAGATACAACGAGATACATTGAGGATGGGGTGAGGAAAAGTGAAATTGGGGGAAATGGGAGGAGTAAAAGTGAAATTGGAGGAAATGGTGTGAGGAAAAGTGAAATAGGTGGAAATGGGAGGAGGAAAAGTGACATTGAGGGAAATAGGGGGAAGAATATAAGGGTTTGGTATGTTATGGAAAAATATTAACTTTTCATTTCCTCTATATTGGGTAATATTGCTAAAATGTTGTTATGTTTGGTAATTAAGTTCTAAAAATTGTATTTTTTGGTAAAAAAATCCATTAAAATTTGGATATATTGTGTAAATTCAATAGTTGTGGGTATGAACATGTAATTAATTTGAGTTTAGCGGGTATTTTTGTGAACATCGATCCCTTGTTGATACCCTAATTTGTTCTTTTGAAGTTCTAGACAAAACAATACTGCAAATGCATTTGTAACTCTTATTTTTCTTACAAAAATTACAAGAACCAAAATAGTTAAGGAACCAAAAATTACCTAAGTACTTCAGGTTTAAAAGGTAGAACCCCATGTTAGCCAATTCCATAAAGAACATAGTTGAACGCTAGCTCGTGTTTGGTGGACGCACTCAAATCAATCACAATTCATTTATCAACTTTGTTAAAATAGCGATTCAACAATTTAAATGTAAAATAACAGTCCACCTCAATGGAGTGGCGATAAAAAGTTTCCACGGATAGTTGCATCTGATCACAAGGGTGTGTATTATGATTGAAAAATATAATAAGAGGTTACTGGGGAAAAATCTTGTCAGTTTGATCCAAAATGGTCAATATCATATTACAACTATCTTTGGATCAACCGAGTCCAACTAATAGGAATGAATATAACCCAAAAATTGGAATAATGAGAACTAATATAGACATCCTATATTAATAACCGAATATCCGAAAAGAATAACACTCAATCATCCAAGTGATTCAATTCAAGATGCATTCTTATATATTTGTACTTATCCTACTGTTGTTATTTCAAGATGTATTCTACTATATTTGTACTTATCCTACTGTTGTTATCTGTATTTTAAATCTATAGGAAGTTGTTTTGTTCGCTTTAGTTGTGTTACTCTTGATATTGCAGTAACTAGTATAAATAGGGCCACTTCTATCAATCAAATTCATTCAAGGTTGATTCCACTTTATATGTAAGGACCATGAACGTAGAACAAAACACATGTAAATTATCATTACGTCTTTCTTATAGAAAGAATGCATAGATGGACCAGTACATAGAAAGCATGACTTTAGGACAAAATGCACATATAAATTACTCCTACCCATATTAAACTTTCCTTATACAGTATGTATTCATGCACATTTTGTAGCATGTGTGCCGTTGGTTGTTGGGAACTTCTACCCGTCCACTTACCTTTCACATAAGACTTTGTGTTCGGTCACCTACTTAGCTAATGTGGTTATCAGTTAGCAGTAAGTACCAAATTTCTCATTTACTGAAATCAACCACTTCCATCTCCTCTAATTTAGTCCTTCTAAAAGAATCTTAAAAATCGAATAAACAAAAGCTTTGTATTCTTAAAGTAACTACTCCTACTCATGTCTTTTTTTCTTTTTCATGTTCATCTCTTTTTAAATTCCTAGTACTTGGTGACTTTATAACATGTGAATGTAAAACTCAGTTTTCGAGGAAAAACAAATTTAGATATATCCTTTGTCTTGGGCGAGGATTGCGGGTCTAAAGGGTCATCATCTTCAAAGCCTTCAAACTTGTTCATATATATATACCATAGCACAAACAGTAGATCAATTCTACCATACAAAAATGCAGTTGTTCCATGTACCTAACAAAAACCAACATTGCCAAGGAGTAAAAAATCTTGTTTTGGTTTCCTATTTTTTCTCCTTAATCTACCTTCTATGTTCCATCATTCTTGCCCCAAAAACTAACAATTTTATTCATACCTCAATTTCATTACAACACAACTTATCATCAGAACCAACCATTCTTCAACATGTTGTTTTTGGAATTGCCTCTAATGAGAAATCATAGTCAAAGAGAAAAGAGTATGTTAAATTATGGTGGAAGCCTTATGAAATGCGAGGATGTGTGTTTCTTGAAAAACTTCCACCATGTAGTACTACAACAAATGATTCTGTTTCTCTCCCTCCTATTTGCATTTCTAAGGACACTTCAACATTCCCATATAAAAATCGAGGTGGCACACCTTCAGCTATTAGAGTGGCACGTGTAGTGTCAGAAATAGTGGCACTTAATCATTCCAATGTTAGATGGTTTGTTTTTGGAGATGATGATACAATTTTTTTCCCTGAAAATTTGGTGAAGACACTATCTAAATATGATCATGGACTTTGGTATTACATTGGGTCAAATTCAGAAAGCTTTATTCAAAACAGGGTTTTCTCCTTTGAAATGGCTTTTGGTGGTGCTGGTTTTGCTATAAGTTATCCACTAGCAAAAGTTCTAGCGAAAGTGTTTGATTCATGCATAGAGAGCTATCCTCATCTTTATGGAAGTGATGGTAGAATTCATGCCTGTTTGTCTGAGCTTGGTGTTACATTAACACATGAACCCGGTTTCCATCAGGTTCCATTTCCATTCACCTTTATATTTGTCTCCTTTCTAACTTAAATGTACCCTACAATTTAATTTTTTTTACACTACTACTCTCTCAATCCCAATTTATGTGGCACCATTTCCTTTTCTGTTTGTTCCAAAATAAGTGGCACCTTTCCTTATTTGACAACTATTTAATCCATCATCTCTATTTTACCCTTGTTGGCCCTACATACTTTTAAAACTACCAACAACTTTTTTATTACTCAAGTTTCTCTCTCTTACTTTTTCAAGGATAAAATTGATATTTAACAAGTTCAACCTCTATTTTTTTAAACTCTGTGTCCGGTCAAATAGTGCCACATAAATTGACACATAAATTGACACGGAGGGAGTAATATATTTTAACTTATTGCACTAAGCTTTTGTTTCCCAAGGCACTAGTCCACTTATTATGGATATTGTCGCTTGCATTTATTTTCGGTCCAAAATAAGTGATAATTTAGATAAAGCAGTTTGCTTCGGTAAAAGTGTGTTTCAGGAAACCTTTTACTCCCTCAATTTCAATTTATATGACACTATTTTTTTAGTTTGTCTATAACAAATGTACATTTCCTCATTTTATAATTATTTAATGCACTATCTATATTTTACTTTTGTTGGGTGCTACTTACTTTAAAAGCTATCAATAATTTTTTAATTACTCAATTTTTCTCCTTCTTACTTTTTCAAGGGTAAATTTGAAACTTTTGCAATGTCAACCTCTATGTCTTAAACTCCATACCCGGTCAAATAATGCCATATAAAATGGGACGAGTTTGCTAAATCTATAAATTAAAAGTCTCGAGGAGAGATACAACGAAATTTAGTCAAATAGCCCTTATGATTAATGCTATTAAAAATGAGTATGCCAAAACCTTAAACAACACTTATTTTAGATTGAGTGGAGTATCTTTAGGTGACTAGATAATGCAAAACTCTTTTATATTGTTAGAGTGTTTTATCTCTTTTATATTGTTAGAGTGTTTAAGTTAAGCTCCCCAGGGGCGGACCTACATGGTAGGGGTGGGTGCACCGGCACCCGCTGGCGTCGAAATTTTTTTTGTGTATATATATGTATGTATGACAGAAAATGTGTATATATATTTAAATGTGTACCTAGAAGAACAAAAGCTAGTTGGGTCCACTGGTAAGGCTGATGTTTAAAGTTTGCTTTTAGAGTTGGAGACTTGGGTTCAAACCCCTACTCTTACAAATTTATTTATACTCTTTTCTTCAATTTTATCTTGTGCCCCCACTGAGTTGAAATCCTGGGTCCGCCTCTGAAGCTCCCTATTGGCTACTGTAAAATTTGAAATTTAGTGCATAACCTTAATTTGACGCAAATATTTTTTTCTGTTTCCGTGAAATTGAATGACCAGATGGATTTTCATGGAAATGTATTTGGATTATTGGCTGCACATCCCATTAGACCTTTGGTATCTCTACATCATATGGGGATAATTGATCCCATATTCCCTAATATGACAAGAATGAAGGCTCTTATGCATTTGTACCAGGCTGCTAGTTTTGATCCCCACAGGATTTTACAGCAAACAGTATGCTATGAACGTCAATTTTCTTGGACAGTATCAGTGTCTTGGGGATATGCTGTTCAGGTGTTTGTGCACAATGTGTTTTTATCGGATGCTCAGCGTGTACAGGAGAGTTATGTGCCCTGGAAAAAGAAATATGTACTTGGTAACTGTCACAGGGGCAGATTTTGACAATACAACCTGCCGAGGCTTGCCCCTGCGAGGCAGCCAAGTCTCACTTGGTTCAGCCGACTTCAACACTTAGCCAAAATTTCAGTCTTTGGCGCAAACGTTTGGAAATTTAAAGGCAGCAACGAAATGAAATGAGACAAGCAGATTTACGGGATAAAATCCCAACCAATGTATTAATATATCAAGTCTAATACAATGGAACGACTTCGACTTCGTCCTAAGCCAAGAACACAAATCGTTCAATGGCTTTTCTACTTGGAACACACTTTTACAAACCCTCTCGTTTGTTTCTAATGTTTTCCTTCGACCTCACTTAATGAAAATGACTGAAAATACTTAATAAAATACAAAGGGGGACTGCCTAGGCAGTTTACAAAGTGATGGGGCAAATTCAGCACATGTCTAGGCCATGCAGGCCACGTTTTGGGCCACTATGCCCACGTTTCTGCTTGATTTCAGGCGCCCAGGCCAACTCAGCTCCTGCTCACGTGCACAGCACACTTGTCTGCGCCTAGCCAAGCTTTTGCTCACAGCTGCACGCCTACGTTTGGTCCTGACACCAATTCTGCGCCCACCGGTTGACTTTGACGCTTCCTACGTGCGTCCAATGCCAATGCCCATGTCTTTGACAATTGCCTTGCCGTCTTGTCTTAGCTCACCCTTTGCCATATCAATCAGCCACACACATAAGCTACACATAAACGCTGCCACCCGCACCGTTTCATGCTCAACGTCTCCCACACTTAGGCCAATAGCAAGGCCATCGAGCCAAATCCTTGCCATTGCCGTTTCATGCCGAGTTTCAAAATCAGACGGCTAACAAACCACCCGCACCCTTTGAAACTCGACGTCCTCGTCGAGACATCACTTGATAATGCCCAAGGGGCTGTTTATATAAGCTGCCCCAAGGTTCTCTTCCATTCCAGCAACCAGATTGTTAACACCCGTCACTTGAGCTTTTTCAGCCGCCTCCTCAGCCAAAATAGCATTCACCCGCTGTTGCACCGGGCAGTCACGTTTCAAATGCGGTCCACCACATGTAAAACAGCCACTAAACTTGCCCGTTTTCTCTTTTCCTTTGGAAGATTCTGCATATCTTCCACATTTCGAACCACTTTCGTCTTCGACTTGTTGATTATTTCTCTTCGCCTCATCCCTACCTTTGTCTTTCTTGCCACTAGCTTTAGACGTTTCAGCAAGGTCGTCATTCAGATTGAAATCCCCCAACGCATCAGCCGCTGCAATGGCCGTTGAAAGGCTTTGCACATTCTGCCTTCTCAACTCCAATTGCGCCCAATTTTTCAGTCCACTAATGAAGTAATGGAGCTTATCTTCTTCAGCCATGTTGCCAACATTCAGCAACAACGAAGAGAATTCTTTTACATATTCTCTTACCGTTCCACTTTGTTTCAACTTACGCAGCCCATTCCTAGCAATCCAAGACGTGTTTGTAGGAAGAAACTGTCCCTTCAATTCTTTCTTCAACTCGTCCCACGAATCAATCTTTGCCAAACCAGCATTCTCTACTTCTACAACTCGTGTTCGCCACCAAACTTTAGCATCATCACACAAATACATTGTTGTGATCCTAACCTTTTCGTCACTTGGAACACGGGCAGCTTCGAAGTATTGTTCCATATCCCAAAGAAAATTTTCCAGATCTTTGGCACTACGAGCACCATTATAAGCTTTAGGTTCTGGAATTTTTACCTTGGCACGATCTTCATTTCGTTGGACAGTCCCACTCAAAGCTCTACGTAACAGCAACACTTCCGAACGTAGATCTTCTTTCTCCTTGCGTATTGTCTCAATTTCAGATGCAGCAACGTCCTTGAAGGCTTGGCTTTCTGCCTCAAGACGTTCACAATGGGCTTTGAGACGTGCCAACTGTGTCAAAACGTCAACCAGATCGACACTATCATCAGTCATGCCCACCAACGCCTCAAGTCTAGTCAAACGTTCCCTCATTTCTGCACTTGTTCCACCAGCCATCTCATTATTCCTGCAACCGTTTCCTTCGTGCTCTGATACCAGTTGTCACAGGGGCAGATTTTGACAATACAACCTGCCGAGGTTTGCCCCTGCGAGGCAGCCAAGTCTCACTTGGTTCAGCCGACTTCAACACTTAGCCAAAATTTCAGTCTTTGGCGCAAACGTTTGGAAATTTAAAGGCAGCAACGAAATGAAATGAGACAAGCAGATTTACGGGATAAAATCCCAACCAATGTATTAATATATCAAGTCTAATACAATGGAACGACTTCGACTTCGTCCTAAGCCAAGAACACAAATCGTTCAATGGCTTTTCTACTTGGAACACACTTTTACAAACCCTCTCGTTTGTTTCTAATGTTTTCCTTCGACCTCACTTAATGAAAATGACTGAAAATACTTAATAAAATACAAAGGGGGACTGCCTAGGCAGTTTACAAAGTGATGGGGCAAATTCAGCACATGTCTAGGCCATGCAGGCCACGTTTTGGGCCACTATGCCCACGTTTCTGCTTGATTTCAGGCGCCCAGGCCAACTCAGCTCCTGCTCACGTGCACAGCACACTTGTCTGCGCCTAGCCAAGCTTTTGCTCACAGCTGCACGCCTACGTTTGGTCCTGACACCAATTCTGCGCCCACCGGTTGACTTTGACGCTTCCTACGTGCGTCCAATGCCAATGCCCATGTCTTTGACAATTGCCTTGCCGTCTTGTCTTAGCTCACCCTTTGCCATATCAATCAGCCACACACATAAGCTACACATAAACGCTGCCACCCGCACCGTTTCATGCTCAACGTCTCCCACACTTAGGCCAATAGCAAGGCCATCGAGCCAAATCCTTGCCATTGCCGTTTCATGCCGAGTTTCAAAATCAGACGGCTAACAAACCACCCGCACCCTTTGAAACTCGACGTCCTCGTCGAGACATCACTTGATAATGCCCAAGGGGCTGTTTATATAAGCTGCCCCAAGGTTCTCTTCCATTCCAGCAACCAGATTGTTAACACCCGTCACTTGAGCTTTTTCAGCCGCCTCCTCAGCCAAAATAGCATTCACCCGCTGTTGCACCGGGCACTCACGTTTCAAATGCGGTCCACCACATGTAAAACAGCCACTAAACTTGCCCGTTTTCTCTTTTCCTTTGGAAGATTCTGCATATCTTCCACATTTCGAACCACTTTCGTCTTCGACTTGTTGAGTATTTCTCTTCGCCTCATCCCTACCTTTGTCTTTCTTGCCACTAGCTTTAGACGTTTCAGCAAGGTCGTCATTCAGATTGAAATCCCCCAACGCATCAGCCGCTGCAATGGCCGTTGAAAGGCTTTGCACATTCTGCCTTCTCAACTCCAATTGCGCCCAATTTTTCAGTCCACTAATGAAGTAATGGAGCTTATCTTCTTCAGCCATGTTGCCAACATTCAGCAACAACGAAGAGAATTCTTTTACATATTCTCTTACCGTTCCACTTTGTTTCAACTTACGCAGCCCATTCCTAGCAATCCAAGACGTGTTTGTAGGAAGAAACTGTCCCTTCAATTCTTTCTTCAACTCGTCCCACGAATCAATCTTTGCCAAACCAGCATTCTCTACTTCTACAACTCGTGTTCGCCACCAAACTTTAGCATCATCACACAAATACATTGTTGTGATCCTAACCTTTTCGTCACTTGGAACACGGGCAGCTTCGAAGTATTGTTCCATATCCCAAAGAAAATTTTCCAGATCTTTGGCACTACGAGCACCATTATAAGCTTTAGGTTCTGGAATTTTTACCTTGGCACGATCTTCATTTCGTTGGACAGTCCCACTCAAAGCTCTACGTAACAGCAACACTTCCGAACGTAGATCTTCTTTCTCCTTGCGTATTGTCTCAATTTCAGATGCAGCAACGTCCTTGAAGGCTTGGCTTTCTGCCTCAAGACGTTCACAATGGGCTTTGAGACGTGCCAACTGTGTCAAAACGTCAACCAGATCGACACTATCATCAGTCATGCCCACCAACGCCTCAAGTCTAGTCAAACGTTCCCTCATTTCTGCACTTGTTCCACCAGCCATCTCATTATTCCTGCAACCGTTTCCTTCGTGCTCTGATACCAGTTGTCACAGGGGCAGATTTTGACAATACAACCTGCCGAGGTTTGCCCCTGCGAGGCAGCCAAGTCTCACTTGGTTCAGCCGACTTCAACACTTAGCCAAAATTTCAGTCTTTGGCGCAAACGTTTGGAAATTTAAAGGCAGCAACGAAATGAAATGAGACAAGCAGATTTACGGGATAAAATCCCAACCAATGTATTAATATATCAAGTCTAATACAATGGAACGACTTCGACTTCGTCCTAAGCCAAGAACACAAATCGTTCAATGGCTTTTCTACTTGGAACACACTTTTACAAACCCTCTCGTTTGTTTCTAATGTTTTCCTTCGACCTCACTTAATGAAAATGACTGAAAATACTTAATAAAATACAAAGGGGGACTGCCTAGGCAGTTTACAAAGTGATGGGGCAAATTCAGCACATGTCTAGGCCATGCAGGCCACGTTTTGGGCCACTATGCCCACGTTTCTGCTTGATTTCAGGCGCCCAGGCCAACTCAGCTCCTGCTCACGTGCACAGCACACTTGTCTGCGCCTAGCCAAGCTTTTGCTCACAGCTGCACGCCTACGTTTGGTCCTGACACCAATTCTGCGCCCACCGGTTGACTTTGACGCTTCCTACGTGCGTCCAATGCCAATGCCCATGTCTTTGACAATTGCCTTGCCGTCTTGTCTTAGCTCACCCTTTGCCATATCAATCAGCCACACACATAAGCTACACATAAACGCTGCCACCCGCACCGTTTCATGCTCAACGTCTCCCACACTTAGGCCAATAGCAAGGCCATCGAGCCAAATCCTTGCCATTGCCGTTTCATGCCGAGTTTCAAAATCAGACGGCTAACAAACCACCCGCACCCTTTGAAACTCGACGTCCTCGTCGAGACATCACTTGATAATGCCCAAGGGGCTGTTTATATAAGCTGCCCCAAGGTTCTCTTCCATTCCAGCAACCAGATTGTTAACACCCGTCACTTGAGCTTTTTCAGCCGCCTCCTCAGCCAAAATAGCATTCACCCGCTGTTGCACCGGGCACTCACGTTTCAAATGCGGTCCACCACATGTAAAACAGCCACTAAACTTGCCCGTTTTCTCTTTTCCTTTGGAAGATTCTGCATATCTTCCACATTTCGAACCACTTTCGTCTTCGACTTGTTGAGTATTTCTCTTCGCCTCATCCCTACCTTTGTCTTTCTTGCCACTAGCTTTAGACGTTTCAGCAAGGTCGTCATTCAGATTGAAATCCCCCAACGCATCAGCCGCTGCAATGGCCGTTGAAAGGCTTTGCACATTCTGCCTTCTCAACTCCAATTGCGCCCAATTTTTCAGTCCACTAATGAAGTAATGGAGCTTATCTTCTTCAGCCATGTTGCCAACATTCAGCAACAACGAAGAGAATTCTTTTACATATTCTCTTACCGTTCCACTTTGTTTCAACTTACGCAGCCCATTCCTAGCAATCCAAGACGTGTTTGTAGGAAGAAACTGTCCCTTCAATTCTTTCTTCAACTCGTCCCACGAATCAATCTTTGCCAAACCAGCATTCTCTACTTCTACAACTCGTGTTCGCCACCAAACTTTAGCATCATCACACAAATACATTGTTGTGATCCTAACCTTTTCGTCACTTGGAACACGGGCAGCTTCGAAGTATTGTTCCATATCCCAAAGAAAATTTTCCAGATCTTTGGCACTACGAGCACCATTATAAGCTTTAGGTTCTGGAATTTTTACCTTGGCACGATCTTCATTTCGTTGGACAGTCCCACTCAAAGCTCTACGTAACAGCAACACTTCCGAACGTAGATCTTCTTTCTCCTTGCGTATTGTCTCAATTTCAGATGCAGCAACGTCCTTGAAGGCTTGGCTTTCTGCCTCAAGACGTTCACAATGGGCTTTGAGACGTGCCAACTGTGTCAAAACGTCAACCAGATCGACACTATCATCAGTCATGCCCACCAACGCCTCAAGTCTAGTCAAACGTTCCCTCATTTCTGCACTTGTTCCACCAGCCATCTCATTTTTCCTGCAACCGTTTCCTTCGTGCTCTGATACCAGTTGTCACAGGGGCAGATTTTGACAATACAACCTGCCGAGGTTTGCCCCTGCGAGGCAGCCAAGTCTCACTTGGTTCAGCCGACTTCAACACTTAGCCAAAATTTCAGTCTTTGGCGCAAACGTTTGGAAATTTAAAGGCAGCAACGAAATGAAATGAGACAAGCAGATTTACGGGATAAAATCCCAACCAATGTATTAATATATCAAGTCTAATACAATGGAACGACTTCGACTTCGTCCTAAGCCAAGAACACAAATCGTTCAATGGCTTTTCTACTTGGAACACACTTTTACAAACCCTCTCGTTTGTTTCTAATGTTTTCCTTCGACCTCACTTAATGAAAATGACTGAAAATACTTAATAAAATACAAAGGGGGACTGCCTAGGCAGTTTACAAAGTGATGGGGCAAATTCAGCACATGTCTAGGCCATGCAGGCCACGTTTTGGGCCACTATGCCCACGTTTCTGCTTGATTTCAGGCGCCCAGGCCAACTCAGCTCCTGCTCACGTGCACAGCACACTTGTCTGCGCCTAGCCAAGCTTTTGCTCACAGCTGCACGCCTACGTTTGGTCCTGACACCAATTCTGCGCCCACCGGTTGACTTTGACGCTTCCTACGTGCGTCCAATGCCAATGCCCATGTCTTTGACAATTGCCTTGCCGTCTTGTCTTAGCTCACCCTTTGCCATATCAATCAGCCACACACATAAGCTACACATAAACGCTGCCACCCGCACCGTTTCATGCTCAACGTCTCCCACACTTAGGCCAATAGCAAGGCCATCGAGCCAAATCCTTGCCATTGCCGTTTCATGCCGAGTTTCAAAATCAGACGGCTAACAAACCACCCGCACCCTTTGAAACTCGACGTCCTCGTCGAGACATCACTTGATAATGCCCAAGGGGCTGTTTATATAAGCTGCCCCAAGGTTCTCTTCCATTCCAGCAACCAGATTGTTAACACCCGTCACTTGAGCTTTTTCAGCCGCCTCCTCAGCCAAAATAGCATTCACCCGCTGTTGCACCGGGCAGTCACGTTTCAAATGCGGTCCACCACATGTAAAACAGCCACTAAACTTGCCCGTTTTCTCTTTTCCTTTGGAAGATTCTGCATATCTTCCACATTTCGAACCACTTTCGTCTTCGACTTGTTGAGTATTTCTCTTCGCCTCATCCCTACCTTTGTCTTTCTTGCCACTAGCTTTAGACGTTTCAGCAAGGTCGTCATTCAGATTGAAATCCCCCAACGCATCAGCCGCTGCAATGGCCGTTGAAAGGCTTTGCACATTCTGCCTTCTCAACTCCAATTGCGCCCAATTTTTCAGTCCACTAATGAAGTAATGGAGCTTATCTTCTTCAGCCATGTTGCCAACATTCAGCAACAACGAAGAGAATTCTTTTACATATTCTCTTACCGTTCCACTTTGTTTCAACTTACGCAGCCCATTCCTAGCAATCCAAGACGTGTTTGTAGGAAGAAACTGTCCCTTCAATTCTTTCTTCAACTCGTCCCACGAATCAATCTTTGCCAAACCAGCATTCTCTACTTCTACAACTCGTGTTCGCCACCAAACTTTAGCATCATCACACAAATACATTGTTGTGATCCTAACCTTTTCGTCACTTGGAACACGGGCAGCTTCGAAGTATTGTTCCATATCCCAAAGAAAATTTTCCAGATCTTTGGCACTACGAGCACCATTATAAGCTTTAGGTTCTGGAATTTTTACCTTGGCACGATCTTCATTTCGTTGGACAGTCCCACTCAAAGCTCTACGTAACAGCAACACTTCCGAACGTAGATCTTCTTTCTCCTTGCGTATTGTCTCAATTTCAGATGCAGCAACGTCCTTGAAGGCTTGGCTTTCTGCCTCAAGACGTTCACAATGGGCTTTGAGACGTGCCAACTGTGTCAAAACGTCAACCAGATCGACACTATCATCAGTCATGCCCACCAACGCCTCAAGTCTAGTCAAACGTTCCCTCATTTCTGCACTTGTTCCACCAGCCATCTCATTTTTCCTGCAACCGTTTCCTTCGTGCTCTGATACCAGTTGTCACAGGGGCAGATTTTGACAATACAACCTGCCGAGGTTTGCCCCTGCGAGGCAGCCAAGTCTCACTTGGTTCAGCCGACTTCAACACTTAGCCAAAATTTCAGTCTTTGGCGCAAACGTTTGGAAATTTAAAGGCAGCAACGAAATGAAATGAGACAAGCAGATTTACGGGATAAAATCCCAACCAATGTATTAATATATCAAGTCTAATACAATGGAACGACTTCGACTTCGTCCTAAGCCAAGAACACAAATCGTTCAATGGCTTTTCTACTTGGAACACACTTTTACAAACCCTCTCGTTTGTTTCTAATGTTTTCCTTCGACCTCACTTAATGAAAATGACTGAAAATACTTAATAAAATACAAAGGGGGACTGCCTAGGCAGTTTACAAAGTGATGGGGCAAATTCAGCACATGTCTAGGCCATGCAGGCCACGTTTTGGGCCACTATGCCCACGTTTCTGCTTGATTTCAGGCGCCCAGGCCAACTCAGCTCCTGCTCACGTGCACAGCACACTTGTCTGCGCCTAGCCAAGCTTTTGCTCACAGCTGCACGCCTACGTTTGGTCCTGACACCAATTCTGCGCCCACCGGTTGACTTTGACGCTTCCTACGTGCGTCCAATGCCAATGCCCATGTCTTTGACAATTGCCTTGCCGTCTTGTCTTAGCTCACCCTTTGCCATATCAATCAGCCACACACATAAGCTACACATAAACGCTGCCACCCGCACCGTTTCATGCTCAACGTCTCCCACACTTAGGCCAATAGCAAGGCCATCGAGCCAAATCCTTGCCATTGCCGTTTCATGCCGAGTTTCAAAATCAGACGGCTAACAAACCACCCGCACCCTTTGAAACTCGACGTCCTCGTCGAGACATCACTTGATAATGCCCAAGGGGCTGTTTATATAAGCTGCCCCAAGGTTCTCTTCCATTCCAGCAACCAGATTGTTAACACCCGTCACTTGAGCTTTTTCAGCCGCCTCCTCAGCCAAAATAGCATTCACCCGCTGTTGCACCGGGCAGTCACGTTTCAAATGCGGTCCACCACATGTAAAACAGCCACTAAACTTGCCCGTTTTCTCTTTTCCTTTGGAAGATTCTGCATATCTTCCACATTTCGAACCACTTTCGTCTTCGACTTGTTGAGTATTTCTCTTCGCCTCATCCCTACCTTTGTCTTTCTTGCCACTAGCTTTAGACGTTTCAGCAAGGTCGTCATTCAGATTGAAATCCCCCAACGCATCAGCCGCTGCAATGGCCGTTGAAAGGCTTTGCACATTCTGCCTTCTCAACTCCAATTGCGCCCAATTTTTCAGTCCACTAATGAAGTAATGGAGCTTATCTTCTTCAGCCATGTTGCCAACATTCAGCAACAACGAAGAGAATTCTTTTACATATTCTCTTACCGTTCCACTTTGTTTCAACTTACGCAGCCCATTCCTAGCAATCCAAGACGTGTTTGTAGGAAGAAACTGTCCCTTCAATTCTTTCTTCAACTCGTCCCACGAATCAATCTTTGCCAAACCAGCATTCTCTACTTCTACAACTCGTGTTCGCCACCAAACTTTAGCATCATCACACAAATACATTGTTGTGATCCTAACCTTTTCGTCACTTGGAACACGGGCAGCTTCGAAGTATTGTTCCATATCCCAAAGAAAATTTTCCAGATCTTTGGCACTACGAGCACCATTATAAGCTTTAGGTTCTGGAATTTTTACCTTGGCACGATCTTCATTTCGTTGGACAGTCCCACTCAAAGCTCTACGTAACAGCAACACTTCCGAACGTAGATCTTCTTTCTCCTTGCGTATTGTCTCAATTTCAGATGCAGCAACGTCCTTGAAGGCTTGGCTTTCTGCCTCAAGACGTTCACAATGGGCTTTGAGACGTGCCAACTGTGTCAAAACGTCAACCAGATCGACACTATCATCAGTCATGCCCACCAACGCCTCAAGTCTAGTCAAACGTTCCCTCATTTCTGCACTTGTTCCACCAGCCATCTCATTTTTCCTGCAACCGTTTCCTTCGTGCTCTGATACCAGTTGTCACAGGGGCAGATTTTGACAATACAACCTGCCGAGGTTTGCCCCTGCGAGGCAGCCAAGTCTCACTTGGTTCAGCCGACTTCAACACTTAGCCAAAATTTCAGTCTTTGGCGCAAACGTTTGGAAATTTAAAGGCAGCAACGAAATGAAATGAGACAAGCAGATTTACGGGATAAAATCCCAACCAATGTATTAATATATCAAGTCTAATACAATGGAACGACTTCGACTTCGTCCTAAGCCAAGAACACAAATCGTTCAATGGCTTTTCTACTTGGAACACACTTTTACAAACCCTCTCGTTTGTTTCTAATGTTTTCCTTCGACCTCACTTAATGAAAATGACTGAAAATACTTAATAAAATACAAAGGGGGACTGCCTAGGCAGTTTACAAAGTGATGGGGCAAATTCAGCACATGTCTAGGCCATGCAGGCCACGTTTTGGGCCACTATGCCCACGTTTCTGCTTGATTTCAGGCGCCCAGGCCAACTCAGCTCCTGCTCACGTGCACAACACACTTGTCTGCGCCTAGCCAAGCTTTTGCTCACAGCTGCACGCCTACGTTTGGTCCTGACACCAATTCTGCGCCCACCGGTTGACTTTGACGCTTCCTACGTGCGTCCAATGCCAATGCCCATGTCTTTGACAATTGCCTTGCCGTCTTGTCTTAGCTCACCCTTTGCCATATCAATCAGCCACACACATAAGCTACACATAAACGCTGCCACCCGCACCGTTTCATGCTCAACGTCTCCCACACTTAGGCCAATAGCAAGGCCATCGAGCCAAATCCTTGCCATTGCCGTTTCATGCCGAGTTTCAAAATCAGACGGCTAACAGTAACCATTATGATTTTAATACAAGGAAATATGACTCTGATCCCTGTAAAAGGCAGCTTGTTTATTTCTTGGACAAAGTATCTTTCAGCATGGATGGAATAAAGACCATTTACAAGAAGAGAACATTTGATAATTGCAAATTCAACATGAGTTCACCTAGAAAGCTCAATGAAATCAGAGTGTTTTCACGCATGCTAGACCTCAACAGAAAGCAGGTACTTGTATTTCTCTAGCTTTTGGATCAGTTAACTAATGTTGAGATTAGTATCCTCTAATCAGTACTTATATATTTACAATTTGTTTAATGCCATATGCAGTTGCTAGCTCCAAGAAGGCATTGTTGTGATGTATTGCCTTCTAAATCTAATAAAGTGATGGAAATAGGTATAAGAGAATGCAGAGAAGATGAACTTATTTACATGCACCACTAGTGCTTTATTTTCGTGTGCACATATTTTGAAGGGTTTGGGATTTGCTGACCGGATCACGGCAGGCTAGTTTGCTTTCTGAGCAGAGAAGTTCGATTTCTTTGGTTGCGACAAAATTTAGATGTAGAAGATACAGAGGAAATCCAGAGTTAGATCGATAGCGAAGTCTTAACTTTCAGAATGTTATTGTACATGTCATGTGTTTAGTCGGTTCGGATGTATATTCTAAAAAGTTGTTTAGGGAGCTCATTGATTAGCATTTAGCAGCAGTACTTATAACTTGGGAGTTAATCATGAAAAAGCTCAAATTTTACTGGAACTGGTTCAATAATTTCGTGCTGTGGATCAGCATGAATACATATATAGAATGAGACATTATCATTGAATAACACTGTAGGTAGTCAAATGAAGCATCAAGTAAGGCTTATAATGAAGTCGTTTGAGCTCTGACTCTTTGCTTGCACTTACTGCAATCTTGATTTGTGCAAGTGTTGAAACATAATAAGAATTAAATTCAGTACCTTTAATATATTACTCTAGAAGCTTTTAAGAAAAATTCCCGCACGAGAATCTTTTTCGGTGCTCTTGGCGCAAATTAGCGGGTAATGCTAACATACGCCTGAGACCATGACTCGACATCAGAAACAGCCTGCAAACACTAAGAATACACCGGAATTTCTCAAGACACCTGCCAATGAAACACAGCAACCTCGTCCTCCACTCACCTTTGGTAGCTTCCTTCCATCGATGCTTACGATTTCAGAGGAAGATGAAGTAAGCGAGCATCTGAATAAAGAGCACCCAGCTAAGATGAAGGGCATAGTCACAGAGATTAAAGAGGAAATTGCTTGTCGGAAGCTCTTCTTCTTAGATTCAGCGAGCTCTTCAGCTCGGCAGTCCCCCAAACCACAAGGCAATAGAAATCCCCAAATGGGTAAGCCTCTGTCTTATATTCCTCCTATAAGCCGTAATGGTAAAATAGTGGTTAAAATTGAACATGAGGATATTATAGAACAAGAGGAATTCTGGAAAAATTCACTCATAGGTTATGTAATTGGAGATACACCTTATGAAAAATCTATGGAGAATTATGGGAACATGACGATGCCAAAGTGTATAGGATTTTTCTGCTCGTGCTTTATCAAATTATAGTATAATTTAAGATATCGTCCCACAGAGATTGGAAAATCTATGCTACTGACCTGTAATATTTCGAAAACTATTTGAGAGGATCAAATTGATCAAAAGTGAGTTTTTGAACTTTTAAATTTAAATAACTTTAACTAAAACAAAATAACTTATAGAAGATTTTCAATTTAAAAAGAGTTGGGAATCATTGAATTCACTTGATAATATTTGTAATAAAAATCTCAATTTTGACATGTATTTCTCTAAAGAATAATTGCTTATTGCTAATTCAATTATATTTTACTCACAAGAAAAAAATCAATTAATAATACTCCGTGAGGTTATGTCAATTAATTAAGTTATTATAAGTGACAGTTAAACCGAAATACTTTCTTTGCCTGAATTGTACTAAAAAGTAGTAAAAACTTCGTGAGAATATTTTTACTAAATCAATAATCTTGCCTACAACAATTGCTCCGTGAGAATTAAAACTGAGGCAAGCAAGACTACGGACTTGAAATGGTAGATTACTAAAATTTACTTTCACTCTACTTATTTTATTCATCAGTTATCACATATTAATTTTACTCCGTGATAATTACAAAATTAATATGATAATAACCGTGAGATAAAATATGTAAAAGTAATAGTAAAGAATAATAAAACTAACATTCCCGCACAGTGTAAAATGTGAAATAGAAAATTTCAGGCCAAGTATATATTAAAACTGAGTTAAGTATTATAAATATATCAAACTTCATCAACTATCCCAACAAAAAGAAATTACTCCATTATAAAGTATGAAAATATAAAAGGGAATTTAAAAGACTTATAATTAAAACTAGGAGTATTTTACTACTAGCAAAAGAAAGTCAAGAGAAAGAGAAACTCTAAAGAGCTATAGCTATTCTATGACTTGGTATCTAACTAAGGGAGAGCCGTCCTCTATTTATAGAAGAACATTTATTCATTAAGTCTTGGAATGCCAATTGATTATGTGTAGCAAGCTTGCATAATGACATAGATACGTAAAGTCTTGAAATGCCAATTGATGAAGATGTGTAGCAAGTTCCTTTGCATAATGATATGGATATGTGAAGTCTTCCCTTGCTCCTTTATTTGCTTTAATTGTAATTCCATATTAACAAGATGTATAATAAGGAGCAAATATTGTAGCCAAGTTATGTAACAACTTTCTTGCATAGTGAGGAAGACACGTCATGGACTTCTTCTTGCATACGTAAACTCTTCTTCCTTTGTTATTTGCTTTATTCATGATATATTTCTCTTTCCACTAATATAGATACAACACTAATTTTTAAAATCTTTTAGGACTTTTCTTGGCTTGTAATGTCAGGCTGTAGGTTGGTAAGGTAAGGATATATTTATAGTGACTTTTTTCCTTCCAACTTTGAGCAGACATTTCTTGGTTCTTAGTATTTTCATCCTTTTTTTAAGCACTCATCCTTATTACATTCCCTGCCTTTGCAATATCATTAACAATCATATATTTTCTTTTTTCTTTTCTTATTTTTTTATTTTTTTATTTTTTCGGTACTTCTTCATCTTGTTGATATCAATCTGTGCTCATTAACTGATGGAAGAAAGTGTATATTTATGCGTATATATAGAGATATATACATATATACGATTAATATATATATATATATATATATATATATATATATATATATATATAGATTCTCCTCTTTTTTTTTTTTTAAAGAGAAATATGGTGTTAAAAAAATTAGGATCAAGACTAAAAAGGTTCTAAAAGGTAAAATATGTATATTTGAATGAAAATAAAGAGGCTAGAACTGGGAATCAAAGAAGGCCTAAGTTCATTTTTCAAAAATCAATGTCATCCATTATTTCGCCTCAAAAAATAGAGCAAGTTCTAGCCAAGTTTATTGATTCTTCCTGCTTTTGTGATCCCAATAATTTCCTGAGTCGAAGATGCTTGCCTACTATTTTCACAAAATCAAAATCGTTAATGGAAAAACATATGGTGAAAAATAAAAAGAAATAATATTGAGCATAATGTAAAGAATTTATGTTGTTACTTAAATACCTACAAAAAGTCACAGTTTAGAAGAAGATATTATATTTAAAATATATAAATCAGAATAATCCTCCCCCACACTTGAACATTTCATTCTCCAGAATGAAAACACGTTGCAACACGAGTGGAAAGGGAGTAAAATGATTTTTTTTTAAACTAGGATAATTAAAATAAAAAATACTACTTAATAATTTAAATTAAAAAATATTTTTGGCTTTCAAAATTACGATCACAGAAGAAAGCTTGAAAGAAACTGTGATCACACATATTCTATGTGTAATAGACTGATTATTTTAACACCTTAACAGTCATAAGGTCCTAGTTAGAATATAAACTAGAAAATAACCTGTGTCAAGATTAGATTTGCACAATTGAATGGTTAACCAACCAGTAACTTAGGCATACCAATCACCATGGAGTTACTCCTGTCTAGGTGACACTGTTTTTGTAGAGGCCCTCATGAGATGTTCCGGTTGTACAATAATCTGGATATTGACCAGATCAATTGGTTAAGCATTTAATTAGTCAGATCTAAGTTGGACATATGAGGTTCCATTGCTTCACCCTCAATGGATACGGGTATGAAACCTTAGTTCAGAGTTTAATGTCGCCAGCTCGACGTAGTAATTGTGAAACCCATCTATCTATCATGGTTACTGATGATTGCTGCTCAAAATGTCATCCAAAATATAATTTTAGCCTGTGGCCATTGACTTTAAACTTGTCTCCTCCAGTAATCTGTTGAATTTCAATTGCTCAATATGGAGTGACATCTGTAAGAATGTAAAGACCTGTCCATCTGGATTTCAATTTTTCAGGAAATAGCCTGAGTCGGCTATTGTAAAGAAGTACCTGATCACCAATTTTGAAGTTTTTTTGTCGGATCAAGTTGTCATGCCATTTTTTTCGTTTTTTCTTTATAAATCTTGGCATTTTCATAAGCTTCCAGCCTCAACTCCTCCAATTCATTAATCTGAAAAAATCTATTTTTACCAGCAGATGTTAAATCAAAATTCAGTACATTTAATGCCCAAAAAGCTTTGTGTTCTAATTCGACTGGCAAATGACAAGCTTTTCCAAAGACTAATCTATATGGGGATGTTCCAATTGACGTTTTAAATGCTGTTCAGTATGCCCATAATGTATCATCTAATTTTAAAGCGCAATATTTTCTTGAGATTCCAACCGTTTTTTCAAGTATCCTTTTTAATTCGCGGCTGGACACCTCAACTTGCCCTTGTATTTGAGCATGATATGGTGTTCCTATTTTGTGAGTTATACTATATTTTGACAGCAAAGAAGAAAATTGTCTATTCATAAAATGAGTGCCTTGGTCACTAATGATAACTCGTGGTGTGCCAAATTTGGTAAAAAAAATTTTCTAACAAAATTGCACACAGTTCGAGCATCATTCTTTCTTGTGGGAATGACTTCAGCCCATCGTGAAACATAATCAACAACCATAAGGATATATTCAAATGAATGAGATGAAGGAAACGATCCCATAAAATCTATACCCCAGACATCAAATATCTCACATACCTGAATTGATTGCAGTGGCATTTAAACTCTTTTAGTGATGTTACCTATTCTCTGACACCTGTCACATTGTGCAACATATGCACGAGCGTCTTTGAAAAGTGTTGGCCTGAAGAATCCAGCCTCCAAAACTTTAAAGTCCATCCGATTTGCAGCATAATGTCCTCCAATTGCTCCATCATGACAATGACGCAAAATCTTGCTCATTTCTTCTTCAGACACACACCTTCTAATAATATTATATGCACAATATTTAAACAAGTAAGGATCATTCCACAGATAATACTTAGCATCAGATATAAGTTTTTTCTTTGTTGGTAAGAAGGATCTTGGGGTGTCCACTTTCCAACCAAGTAATTTGCAATATCCGCAAATCAGGGTGGTTGAGTCACAATTGAGCTAACAGAAAAGATATGTTCATCAGGAAATTCTTCTTCTATTTTACAAGACTCAGAAGGAGAGTTCTCTAATCTAGACAAATGGTCAGCTACTTGATTTTCAGTTTCCTTTTTTGTCTTTTATTTCAAGGTCAAACTCTTGCAGGAGTAAAATCCATCTTAACAATCTAGGTCGGGCGTCTTTCTTTGTTAAGAGGTATTTTAAAAGCCTCATGATCAGTGAAAACAGTGACCTTGGTTCCTATCAAATAAGAACGGAACTTATCAAAAGCAAATACTACTGCGAATAGTTCTTTTTCTATTGTGGCATAATTTAGCTGAGCTTCATTCAAAGTCCTACTGGCATAGTATATGGGACGAAAAATCTTATCTTTTCTCTGGCCTAAAACAGCTCCAACAGCTGTATCACTAGCATCGCACATAGGGGTGGGCACAAAACCGAAAAAACCGAAATACCGAACCGAACCGAACTAATTCGGTACTTCGGGTTCGGTTTTTCGGTTCGGGTTCGGTCCTAGAAATTTTTGAACTTCGGTCTTCGGTTTCGGGCACCCCGGAACTTCGGGTCCCGAAATTCTGAAAAAACCGAAGTTTTTTTTTTTTTTTTTTTTTTTTTTTTTTTAAATTTTTAAAATCATTAACAAAAAACAGCCACCATTACATATTACGTATATTTCCTAGATTGATACGTATAATTTTTATTTTTTGCTTATTTATTTTAATGTCTAATTAGTGATTAAATGCAAAATATATAAAAAAATTAAATAATTGAACTAAAAATTCATTAGAAAATGATAAATTAGCTGAACATCCCTTTAGTTTGAATAAATTATTTATGTTAAGTCATCGCGATATGATATTACGAGTATTCAATCATTTATATTTGGTAATTTGATGTATTTTTGTTAATCTTATTTTTTGACTTTGAATGGGTATGTACTTTGCCTTTCCTTTCCCTTTCTTGTTCGGCCTTTTTTTCTTTGGCTATAAACTTTGGTTTAAACCGAAACACCGAAGTACCGAACCGAAGTACCGAACTAAAAAACCGAACCGAACCGAAGTATAAAAATTACGGGTTTTTTTACACTTCAAACCGAACCGAAGACCGAAGTACCGAACCGAAGTTTCAAAAACCCGAACCGAAGAACCGAACGCCCATCCCTAATCGCACATGACTTCCAAAGGTTTGCTCCAATCAGGGGATACAACTACAGGGGAAGATGATAATTTCTCCTTAAGAGTTTCAAAAACTTCTAAACAATCACCTGAAAAATCAAACTTGACATCTTTCATCAAAAGGTTAGTCAGAAGTTTTGAAATCTTTGAAAAATCTTTTATAAACCGTCTGTAAAAACCTGCATAGCTTAAAAAACTTCTAATGCCTTTAACAGTTGTGGGATGGGATAATCCTGCTATTAGATCAATTTTAGCCTTATCAACTTCTATCCCTTTAGCAGTGATTTTATGTCCTAAAACTATTCCCTCAGTAACCATAAAATGACATTTCTCCCAATTAAGAATCAAGTTTGTCTCTTCACATATCTTAAGAACTAAGATCAAATGGTGGAGACAATGTTCAAATGTTTTACCAAAAAGGGTTAAATCATCCATAAAAATTTCCAAAAATTTCTCAGTCATGTCAGAGAAAATTGCAGACATGCATCGCTGAAATGTAGCAGGTGCATTGCATAATCCAAATGCCATTCTCCTATATGCGTAGGTTATATGGGGACATGTGAAAGTTGTCTTATCCTGATCTTCTGGCGCAATTGGTATCTGTGTGTGCAAATTGCTGGACTAATTCCTTTGATGTCTGCTATAGTCCACCCTATGGCTCCTTTATGTGCTTTGAGTACTTCAATCAATTTATGTTCTTGTTCTATAGTCAGAGAAGATGAAATTATTACTGTAAATAATTCAGGCTCAAGATAAAAATATTTCAAATGGGAAGGGAGAATTTTGAGTTCAATTTTTGTGTGAACTTCTTCTGATTGCATTTCATCTCCTTTTTAGAATCATGTTCCAATAATTTTGCTTTACTTCTGAGTACAATATCATCATCCTGTGTGGTGCCATATTTAGCCAAACATCTCTCCATTGAGTCTAAAATCAATTGATCATCTTTAAATTCATCTGCAAGATCACCAATCATGTCAATTGAAAAATAAGAAGATGACGCCTCATCTCCTAAAAATTTCAGAATCATTTGCATATCAAAAATGACTATGTCTTCATCAACTCTTAGAATCAGTTGTCCTTTATGAACATCTATGATTGCTCTACCTATAGCAAGAAAAGGTCTACCTAAAATTATTGGTTCATCAGAACATTCTTCCATTTCATGTACTATGAAATCTACAGGGAAAACAAACTTATCTACTCTCACAAGAACATTTTCAATTATTCCCTTAGGTATTTTAGTACTTTGATCTGCAAATTAAAGAGAAACAACTGTATTTTTCATCTCACCAAGATCCAATTTCGTAAAAATAGAAAATGACATCAAATTAATTGAAGCTCCAGAATCACAAAGTGATTTTTCAAAATGTAATCCTCCCAAGGTACATGGAATTGTAAAACTTCATGGATCACCGAGCTTTTGTGGTAGCTTATTTTGAAGTGTAGCACTGCATTTTTCAGTAAGCATTACCACAGAAACTTCTTCCAATTTTCTTTTGCTTGACAAGATTTATTTTAGAAATTTGGCTTATGAAGGCATTTGCAACAAAGAATTAGTAAAAGGAATATTAATGTGAATTTTCTTTAAAATTTCCAAAAACTTTGCAAATTGATTATCAAGCTTTTCTCTTTTTATTTTTTGTGGAAAAGGAAATGTCACAGGGAGAGGAGTTACTTTTTTAATATTTTTTTCTTTTTTCTGGACTTCTTTATCTTGTGACAGTTCACTGGGTGTTTCAATATTCTTACCCTTGTCTACCTGTTGCTCTGGCTGGTTCTTTTTCTATCTGTCAGCATATGGATCATCAAGATTCTTACCTGACCGTAAGGTGATGGCCTTAAGGTGTTCTTTTGGATTTTTCTCTGTATTGCTTGGTAAGGGACCTTGAATCTTTTCTGGCATAAGAGTTGCTAATTGGCTTACCTTAATTTCCAAATTCTTAAGGGCAGAATTTTGGCTTTCCATTTTCTCGTCAGTGGGCTTAATGTACTTGTACAAAAGGTCATCTAGACTTTGATGGGCTTGTTGAGGCCTTTGTTGATATGGAGCTGCTTGCTGATATGGCCTGAAATTTGGTTACCCACGATTTTGATTCTGGTATCCGGGTGGTCCTTGTACCTGTTGCTTCTAGAAGCTTTGCGAATTCTCAGCACCATTTGGATTGCTCCATTGAAATCCTGGATGTTTTTGTGCCATTGGACTTCCAAAAGGGTATGGATAGTACCCGATGGTATTGACCTATTCATCATTCTGATAGGATGCTTGGCATTCATGGTTCAGATGGTTTCCTCCACACATGTCGCAAGTCTCAGACTGGCTTGGTTGTTGTGTATTAACCTGAAAAGACTCAAACTTTTGTGCCAAAGAAACAATCTGTTGTGTTAGTGTATTTAAAGCATCTGCCTGATTTATTGTAGCAGCTCTTTTTATTACTACATGATCAGATGGCCATTGAATAGTATTTTCATAAATTTCATTCAACAATTGCAATGCTTCAACAGTGGTTTTACCCATTATGGAACCTCCTGCAGCTGCATCTATCACATTTCTAGAAGATGGTTTTAGCCCGTGATAGAAAATGTACAGCTGCATATGTTCAGGAATGTCATGATGTGGATTTTTTTAGCATTGTTTTTAATCTTTCCCATACTTGATAAACTGACTCACTGTCAGTCTGCAAGAAATTAGAAATATCTTGTCTTAACTTTGTTGTTTTAGCAGGGAAAAAAATATTTATTTAAAAATTTCTGAGTCATTTGGTCCCATGTAGTAATAGAACCTTGAGGTAAACTCCGCAACTAAGTCTTGGCATCTCCTTTTAAAGAAAAAGGAAATAGCCTTAACTTGATTGCTTCAGGAGATACTCCATTATATTTAGCAGTTTCAACTAGTTCCAAGAAATCAATTAAATGACCGTGTGGATCTTCACTTAGATCACCGGTGAATTTACATGATTGTTGAATTGTTTGAATCAGGCCGATCCTAATTTCAAAATTTTTGGCTGCAACTAGGGGGTTTTCTCACACTAGACTCACAGTTGAAGCGGTCTGGTCTAGCACAATCCCTTAGGATTCTGTTTGCTGGTCTTGGCGTGAATTCGTCAAACTGATATTCTACAGTAACTGGTGGATCGAAACCCATTTGGTTATTGTCATCTCTTAGTTGCTGCTCTATTTTGTCACAAGTTGCGCTTTGATAAGATGATGCTTGTCCTTTCCTGCACAACCGTAATGATTTTTCAATTTCAAGATCGTAAATAGCCAACTCTTTTTTAGAAGAGCGGGTCATAAACTACTTGAAATTTTTAAATAATAAAAATTAAAAATAATATTTTAAAGTAGTAGTAATATCAGTACCAGAAAGAAAATAGTATAAGAGGAAAAAAAATTAAAGATAATAAAAATTGTAGGCATAAAAAACTAGTTAACATTAATAATATAATAATAAATAAAAAAAGAATAGGGAAGAATTAGTACGAACAATAAAAATAAAAAAGTACTATTTATAAAATAGCAACTAGTAAGTAGTACTAGTAGTGCAAAATATAAATAACACTTTGAGTAGTTTGAAAAGAAGGAAAGTAGTACGTAAGTGGACTAGTAGTAGTTGTAATAAAGTAAAAGTAATAAAAATTGGTAGAAGGCCTTCCAAAGAAAAAGAAAAGAAAAAGAAAAATAGTACAATATTATTGTTATATGAGCTATAGAAACTTAAGAAGAAAAATTAAAAAAAAAAAATTTAGAAGTAATCGCAGCAATAAAAGTAATACTAATATAATAATACTTGTAATACTACTAATAATACTAAATAATGAAAAAGAAGACTTGTTATGTCAAAAAAATACTTATATAGTAGTACTGACAACAATGTCCTTTATTTTTTTCTTTTCTTTTTAACTTTTTTAATTTTAATACCGTTAGAGAGAAATAAAAAAAAATTTAGTAGCAATAATATTAACAATAAGAAATACTTAATATAGAGAACTACTAGTATATTATATTATAGACTATAGTAATTAGTATTGGTAAAGACTGTAAAGAAATTTTTTATAATAATAATAATTATAATAAAACTATTATTATAGATATACTAAAGTAGATGTTATAATAAAAGTAGCAGGGAAAATAAAATGATAGATGAAAGAAGTGACTTGGACTATTAGATAAACACTTTAATATTACTTGCTAACTAAAAAATAATAATATAATAACATATACAAAAGAAAATATAAGTGTTAGAAGAAAAAGAGAAAATGTTAGAAGTAGTAATGGAAATGTTAGAAGGTGTACTTGAGTAAAGTGGAAATGTTAGAAGGAGTACTTCAGTAACTCATGAGGAGATAAAGTTAATATATTAGTAACAATTAATAGATAACGATAATATTAATTATAATTATATGTTCTCAAATTAGTAACCAAATATTTAGTCTGAAGTAGATGTATGCCATTCCCCGGCAATGGCGCCAAAAATTTGACGAGGCCAAAGTGTATGGGATTTTCCTGCTTGTGCTTTGTCAAATTATAGTATAGTTTAAGATATCGTCCCACAGAGATTGAGAAATCTATGCTATAGACCTGTAATATTTCGAATACTATTTGAGAGAATCAAATTGATGAAAAGTGAGTTTTTGAACTTTAAAATTTAAATAACTTTAACTAAAACAAAATAACTTGTAGAAGATCTTCAATTAAAAAAGAGTTGGGAATCATTGAATTCACTTGATACTATTTTTAATACAAATCTCAATTTTGACATGTGCTTCTCTAAAGAATAAATGCTTATTGCTAATTTTTATATTTTGCTAACAAGAAAATAATCAATTAATAACACTCCGTGAGGTTATGTAAATTAATTGAGTTATTACAACTGACAGTTAAACCAAAATATTTTCCTTGCCTGAATTGTGCTAACAAGTAGTTAAAATTTTGTGATAATATTTTTACTATAAAAATCAATAATCTTGCCTATAACAATTTCTCTGTGAGAACTAAAACTGAGGCAAGCAAGACTACAGACTTGAAATGATATATTACTAAAATTTACTTTCACTCTACTTATTTTATTCATCAGTAATCACATATTAATTTTGCTTCGTGAGAGTTAAAAAATTAATGTGACAGTAACCGTGAGATAAAATATGTAAAAGTGATAGTAAAGAATAATAAAACTAACATTCCCGCACAGTGTAAAATGTGAAATAGAAAATTTCAGGCCAAGTATATATTAAAACTGAGATAAGTATTATAAATATATCAAGTTTCATCAACTATCGCAACAAAAAGAAATTACTCCATTATAGAGTATGAAAATATAAAAAGGGAATTTAAAAGACTTATAATTAAAACTATGAGTATTTTATTACTAGCAAAACAAAGACAAGATAAAGGGAAACTTTAAAGAGCTATAGCTATTCTATGACTTGGTATCTAACTAAGGGAGAGTTGTCCTCTATTTATAGAAGAATATTTCTTCATTAAGTCTTGGAATGTCAATTGATGAAAGATGTGTAGCAAGCTTGCATAATGACATAGATACGTAAAGTCTTGAAATGCCAATTGATGAAGATGTGTAGCAAGTTCCTTTGCATAATGATATGAATATGTGAAGTCTTTCCTTGCTCGTTTATTTTCTTTAATTCCACATTCTTTTATTAAATGTGCAATTCCATATTAACAAGATGTATAATAAGGAGCAAATATTATAGTCATGATATGTAACAACTTTCTTGCATAGTGAGGAGGACATGTCATGGACTTCTTCTTGCATACGTAAAACTCTTCTTCCTTTGTTATTTGTTTTATTCATGATATATTTCTCTTTCCAAGTATTCTTTTCTCTGAAAGATTTGTTAGAAAATATAGAAAAATTGAATATATCTATTCATGCTTTTATTTAAAATATATATTTTTATATAAGAAAATACACGAATAAATTATATTCATCAGAACAATGTTTGGAATTTTGTCTCCAAGCCTCAGATATTTAAACATGAAGAGGGTTATTTTGTTTTCAAATTCAACTCGGCTGCTGATTGTGCGCTTGTGCTGCAATCTGGACCATTCTATTTCCATAATAAATTGATGATTCTGAAACTATTGGATGTTAATTTTGCTTTTGATCCTGAATGCTTAACAGTTATACATTTGTGGGTTACATTCCCTGGGTTGCCAGTAGGGTATTGGTCCAAGGATGCCCTTAGTAAATTAGCCAGTGCAGTGGGTAAGCCACTCTACACAGACAAGATTACTTCTAATATGGAAAGAATATCCTATGCTAGGATTCTTGTTGAAGTAGATATGTCTCAACCATTGTTGGAGATAATTGAACTTGAAACTCGAGGAGGTAGCTTCACACAAGCAGTTGACTATGATTGGAAGCCACAATTTGGCACTGATTGTATTAAGTTTGGACATTCCTTGAACACTTGCTGGAGGAATAAACCACCAGAAGAGGATAAAGATAGTGAATTCCAGCCTCCAAGTAAGAGAAGAAGACGAACTAGAAACAGGAAACATCAGGCAAAAACTGAATGGCAAGCAGTAGGGCCTATCCAAGCACAAACTGAGCTTATAACAGATCTTCTACAGATACAAAAAGGGCAAGTTGATAAGAACAGGTTGCAAACATCAATGTGAATGCGATTCAGGGTCCAAATTTGATTGGGAAGAAAGCATATGAAGAATTAGAAAACAACCACCTTCCAGCAGACCTCAAAGCTATGGGTGAAAATACAGCGCAACACAACAATGTCAATGTACACAAGCTGAACAGATTTCATGCTTTAGAAAACCTAGCAACTACAGAAAATGAGGGCTGTTTCACCTACCCTCCATGATCCTCTCAACCTGGAACATTAGAGGGCTGAATGAGCTCTTTAAACAAAAAGAGTTGAAGCTCTTTTTGTTGAAGAATAAAAGAGATATCATGGGTTGCCTTGAGACTAGAGTTAAAGAACCAAAAAGCCAAAAAAATCCTAAATAAAGTAGTTAGAGGATGCAACGCATGCTGCAACTATTCCCAAGCTACAAATGGTAGAATTTGGCTCGTTTGGAAGCATACAATAAGAGTCCAGATACTTAGTATAAGTGAGCAGTTTATTCATTGCAAAGTGGATGATGGATCAGGGCTTCTCTCAGTCTATCTAACAATTGTTTATGCAAAGAGTGAGGTGCACCAGAGAGAAAGCTTATGGCAAGATCTTTTGCAGATAAATGCCACTATGCAAGAGCCATGGCTGTTATGTGGGTATTTTAACAATGTGCTCTCCATAGAAGATAGAATTAGGGCCTCTGTAACCCAATATGAATTACAACGATTCCAGAATTGTGTTAATACTACACAGCTCACTCCTCTGAAAGCTGTTGGGTATTTTTTCACATGGTGTAACAAACAACAAGCAACAAATAGAGTCTATAGTAAAATTGATTGGGCATTAGGTAATTTCAAGTGGATGCTACAGTATGGGCATATAGAAGCTGACTACATGAACCATGGAGTGTCATATCATTCTCCCATCCTTATCCGGTGCAGTCAACAAGTGTCCCTTCATCCTAAACTGTTTAGATTATTCAACACTGTAATTAGCCACCCAGAGTTTGCAGACATAGTCTCAGAGGTTTCGCAAATGAACATGGCAGATGACCCAATGCAAGGGGTGTGGAAGAAGTTGAAGTTGTTAAGAGGAAAGCTCAAGACCTTGAATGAATATATGGCCTCGTACGGTCAGAGACTAAATCAAGCAAGACAAGAGCTTGAGGTGATCCAAGCAAACATCAATAGACAACCTCTGAACCAAGAGCTAATAGACCAGGAAAAAAAGGTATTAGCTGAGATGGAGAAGTGGAGTATGATTGAAGAACAAGCTCTATGACAAAAATCTAGAGAATCCTGGATTACTTGTGGAGATGCTAATACTAAGTACTTCCATGCTCAATGGAAGATCAGAGCCACCAAGAACAACATAACCTCTGTCCATAATGATGCTGGAGTCAAAATTACAGACCCTGTGCAGCTTGAGAATAAGTTCATTGCCACTTTTACCAGCCTGATGGGTGAGAGTGTTGAAGAGTTGCCTTGTCCTAACTCTGAAATTATAAGGAAAAGAGCCTACCTAAATAGAGATCAACAATGTAAATTGATCCAACTAGTTGGAAGAGAGGAAGTTCTATCTGCCATAAAGGAGATGCCTCATGACAAAGCCCCCGGAGTGGATGGATTCCCTATTGAGTTCTTCATACAACAGTAGGAAATAGTGCAAGAAGACATCATGGAAGCCGTGCTAAACTTTTTCAACATAGGGAAGCTACTCAAAAGTGTGAACTGCACTGCTATTACCCTGGTACCAAAGGTTCAAAACCCTCACTGGTGAAGGATTACAGGCCCATTTTCTGTTGCACTACAGTCTACAAGATCATAGCAAAAGTATTAACAAACAGGATTAAAGGTGTGATAGATGGAATAATTGGAAGATCTCAATCTGCTTTTATCCAATGAAGGAGTATACATGACAACATATTATTTACTCATGAAATATTCAAAGGATATACCAGAAAAGGTGTATCACCAAGGTGTGTACTAAAAGTTGATCGAGAAAGGCCTATGACACTCTTGAATGGAGTTTCCTATAGAGAATGATGAATGAGCTCGAATTTCCTTACAAATTCACCCAGTAGGTGATGGAGTGTGTCTCAACTGTCTCCTATTCATTGGTGATAAATGGAGGCTATGCAAAGCCATTTCCAGGGAAGAGAGTGATAAGACAAGGGGATCCTATGTTACCCTACTTGTTAGTGATTGCGATGGAGTACCTGCAAAGAGAACTGAGTCAGTTGATGCTGAATGGAAACTTCAACTTCCACCCTAGGTGCATGAAGATTGGTATCACATACATTTGTTTTGCTGACGACCTCTTGATGTTTTTGCAGGGCTGATCTAGATTCAATTAAACTATTGAATGCTACTTTCATGAAATTCTCCAGAGCATCGGGTCTCCAAGCACACATTGATAAGAGCTCCATCTATATAGCTGGGGTTTCAAATGATAACATACAGGACATTGTGCAATCTCTAGGCTATGCTGAAGGAAGTTTGACTTTTAAATATCTAGGAGTACCTATGTCTTCAAAGAAGCTATCTATCAGTCAGTGCCTCCCATTGATAGAGAAGATAACTTCCAAGATGAGTTGTTGGACTGCTAAAATGCTCTTCTATGCTGGCAGACTTCAAATGATAAAAGCTGTAATCTTTGGAATGCAGACTTATTGGGCTCAAATTTTCATGCTCCAAAAAAAGGTCATAAAAGCAGTAGAAGCGCTGTGTAGATCCTTCATTTGGACTGGGGCATCAAACCCTTCCAGAAAATCTCTTCTGGCCTGGAAAAGGTATGCCAACCTGAAACAGCTGGAGGTCTTAACATCTTAAATCTGGCATTATGGAATAAGGCTGCCGTGATAAAACAATTGTGGGCAATCATAATGAAAAAGGACTGCCTATGGATAAAATGGGTGCAAAAATATTACATAAAGAGGCAGAGATAGGAAACCTATGCCATTCCCAAGAATGTATCTTGGGTAATAAGGAAGATTCTGGCAACAAGGGTTTAGTGCAGAACAACTCACTGAGTGGGGATTTGAGTAGCAAGCTGATGCAAATGCAAGGTGCTGATGGAATATTTTCTATCAAAAAAATGTACCTGCACCTCCTTCTTCATTACCCAAAAGTTTACTGGAAAGCACTAACTCTATAGCAAGCAATACATCCTAGATTCAAGTTTATCCTTTGGCTTGTTATTCAAAATAGGTTGCCTATTGTGGATAGAATACTCAGAATTGGAATAACTGTACCACCAGACTGTGCTTTATGCAATAGAGCCACAGAATGCTTTGACCATCTCTACTTCCAGTGTCCTATCACTGGTGCTATACGGGGAAGAATGAAAAGATGGATAGGAGTAAATAGAAGCAGTGATACCTGGCAAAATGTAGTGAAGTGGATCAACGAGGTAGCTAGAGGATGGAAGGCAAAGAACCAGATCATCTGCAACACCTTTGCCATGGTGGTCTATGTGATATGGAGAGAAAGGAGTCAGATTAGATTCCAGCAGAGTTACTTGAATAAGGACAAGATCTGTAGAAAGATAGCTTTGCACATTCATGTTCGAAGAAGAGATATTAGGAAATGGACGCGGACTTTAGAGAGCTTAAATTTAATACCTTAGTATTACTTAGTATGTTTTTTTTAGTCTGTTTTGCTATATAGAGTGCTTGTATATGAAAGTATAGTCTACCTTAGGATTAGCAAATGGTCAGTATTTGCTGCTTTGTACTTCAAAGTTTGGTTGAAATAAAAGTACCCATTTAACCAAAAAAAAAAAAAATATATCAGAAGATTTTTTCTTTACTAAAGTTCATTTGTAAAGAAAACATTTAGTAGTGATGGATCAGATTCCCATCAAAAGTTGTAGTGGGATAGATAAAATCACTCATTTCGTAACAAAAACACTTGGTTTCGAGCCCTGAGAATGGAAAAAATCCTGATAGGAAAAGCTTCCCACGGAAGTGGGCCTTACATGGTGTCAATCTGGATTCCAATAAGAGTATTAGACACCGACTAAGAAACAAAAATAAAAATAAAAATAAAGATAAAGATAAAAAAAGACCATATCCTTTTTTCCATCAAATGTATTTTCCTATTAGGGGACTCTGCCAAATATTTCATTGGTTACTACAAGTCTACAACATGTAAAGAGCTTGGCGGGGGAGGGGGAATCCAGAAATACCACGTAACTATACTCGGAATGCAAAGCTAACTCAGCTCAAGAGATTATTTTGTTGAAATCATTGTCAAAAGAACTTGTCCCAAGTTGGACTTTGAATCATTAGAAGACGAAGTAAAATTTGTCTACCGTTTAAATGCCTGATATGTGTGTCTATATTGTTATGAGAGAAATTATGAGAAGAAGAAGAGTTTTTTCTTTGTATACCTTTAGAGAAAAGAACATACACCTCTTTATATCCTTTTTGGAGGAAAAACTATTTTCAGTAGTTTTTTTTTCTTTAACCCACCACTTTTTCACGTTTCTTTTGAGGAGTATAAGTGGATAGGTAGCTCTCATTAACTGGTCTTAATTAACTTTTCCAAACCGGGTCAGGTCAAACCCATATGGAGCGACCCATGACCCATAATCGAACATTTCCCACTTTGCTCATGGTTGGTTGGATCAAGACATTTAGTAATATCAATGGCACACGAAATTCATATTGGCAAATAGTTGGTGCGACCTTCGAGCATCAAGAGGAGCTATACCTGTAAAGGTTGTACAATAGCTCCATACAGAAATCCAATCACATACAGAAAGGATTCATCACTTACATGAGGATCTTTTACTCGCTATACCCAGACATCATTCGCTACCCTAGTAGCTAGTTATCTGATCCCTCAACCTCGATTGAAGCGAACTCGAGTTCCTATTTAACTTTGTATCACAATTACACATAAAACCCTCATGGTAAATGTAATCGTCAACCTGTGAATAAAAATTAAGTTATAATTAGTTTAATTGTTTTCCCTTTCTACTCAAATCTATTCATTCCAAATCAACTACTTTCATAGACGTGCACCGCATTGCTGAATCATCATGGCTATTAGTAACATGCTAAAGTAGCAACACAGATAAGTACTTCAAGAGACAGTAAAATGTCAAAGGGTACTCCATTGATTTTTCTAAGGGTCTCACACAATGAAGAAGAAGAGATCAATTCTTCTATTGCCTATTGGTCGATTATCGTACATGGTATGAAACACGTGTTACGTTGTTCTTGCTTAGTTCGATGCGTTTGTCTCATTATTAAATGTATAAACACAGTATAGATCTTGATCTAGACATTTCCTATTGTCTAAATCGAGTTTTTCTTCAAACAATCCTCAAATTCAATCTTTTGAAAAAATCACATCTGTCTTGCGAAACAAGTCATATAGGATATTCGAATCCATAAATCTGAATTCTAATCAAGACCGACCATTTTAGTTAAAAAATATGCATGGCTTTTTATAAATCAAGGTTCTATTTGGTCTCATCTCTGCATGTTCCTCGGTGTCGGAGGCGATCGCTCGTGTGAGAGAGCCGATCTCGTGACTTGTTCGACACATTTAACAGAAAATAAATGTCAGCACAGGTATATAACACAAATAGTAATATCTTGATGAGGATAACATTCAAATCATTTTATAATACATAAACAGGGTCATATTCTACGCAAACCTAAACCCATAACATGTTTCTTAAACTGGTACCTAGGTATCTCCTTTGTAAAAGGATCGACTGCTATTTTCAGTGTAGGCATGTATTGTATTGGAATTTTGCCACTTGCAACGATGTTTCTCAAGTACTTATTCTTGGTGTCAATGTGTTTGGTCTTTTCATGATGCTTAGGATCTTTTATAAAATAAATAGCCTCCTGACTATCACAATATAAAGTTATCGATCCTTTTGGATCCTTTAAAATATCTAAGTGCTCAAATAATCTCTTTAACCAAACAACTTCTTGTACTGCATATGTATAGGCTCCACCATTAAGCATATCTAGAGGTCGACTTCCTCTCATCCAAGTCACCAGCCCAATCGGCATCTGTATAACCTCTGAACATCAAATCAGATCCACCATAGCATAGTGAATAGCCTGCTGTCCCTTTTAGGTATCGAATAATCCTTTTCACTACTTTCCAATAATCTCTTCCAGTATTGGATTGATACCTGCTATGTAGACCTATGACATAAAAAATATCAGGGCGGGTACGCAACATAGTGTACATCAAGCTCCCAATAGTGCTTGAGGATGGAACTCGAGATATTTCTTCCTTTTCTCTTTGAGTCTGTGGACATATTTCAAGGCATAAAGCTTCATCTTTCGCTAGAGAGTATCCATGGGTTTGCAGTCACTCATTCAAAAACGTTCCAAAATTTTGGTTATATGTTTCTTGAGATAGAGTCAATAATTTTTTGGAATGATTTCTTTGGATCTTAACTCCAAGAATGTAGTCTGCGCCACCCGTATCTTTCATGTCAAAACACCTTGAAAGCCATGACTTAATAATCTTCAGATACTCCAAATTATTTCCAGCCATCAATATATCATCCACGTAAACGGAGAGAATTACAGATATATCATTGGACCTTTTAACATAAATGCAGTGGTCTTCATCAAACATAGTGAAATCATATGAGATTATTTCTTTGTGAAATCTCAAGTATTATTGCCTTGAAGACTGTTTTAGATCATAAATAGATCTTTTCAATTTACAGACCTTCTTTTCTTGGCCTTTAATAATGAAACCTACATGATGTTCCATGTAGATCTCCTCGTTTAGTTCTCCATTGAGAAAAGCTATCTTTATGTCCATTTGGTGTAATTCTAGATCCAAACGTGCAACAATAGCTAAAAGTAAGTGAATTGAGGTAAACTTCACAACTCGCGAAAAGATATCCTCATAATCAATTCCTGCTTGTTGAGTAAAGTCTTTTGCTACCAGTCATGCCTAGTATCTTTCTATTAATCCATCCGCTTTGTATTTAATCTTCAGAACGCATTTGTTCTTAATTGCTTTACGCTCAGGCAGAAGATCAACTAAATCCCAGACTTTGTTGGTTCTCATAGATTCTAACTCTTCTTTCATTGCTTTCATCCACTCATCCTTCTCAGGGCTCGATAAAGCCTTGGCAATATAATTTGGCTCATTCACTTCCATTGTCGATACCATGAAAATATAATCTTCAATGTCATAAGTACGTTTAGGCACACATTTCCTGGTACTCTTTCTTAGTTGAGACTCAAATTCACAAGAAGGATATTGCATTAAAAAGCTCCCACTCGGATCAGCGCCATACTCTTGATCAATTAGATCATCAAATCTGTCAGAAGACACTTGGTGATCATCTGATTTCAACATCTCATAAAGAGGCTCTCTATCCTTTAGTTCACTCTTCTTAGAAAAGTCATTTTCTAAAAATATGACATCTCGTGATTCAATGTCAGTAACATTTCCATCCTACAATTCACCAATAAACACATGCCCTTTGGAGTGTTCTGAGTATCTTCTAACGATACATTTCTTGCCTTTGGACCCAATTTTCCTAACTTGTTAATAGAATCTTTTATAAATACAACACAATTCCAAGGTCGTAAATGATTCAAATATGATTTCTGGCTGGTCCATAGCTCATAGGGAGTGGAAGACACTGACCTAAAAGGCACTCTATTCAATATATAGGCCGCAGTTATTAATGCATCTCTAAAAAAAGAGATAGGTAAATTAGCTTGCGCCATCATGGACCTTATTGTTTTATTCCTCCTTTCTGCTATACCATTTTACTGAGGTGTGTAAGGAATACCTAATTATCCAGTGATGCCTTTTTCATTACACAATTTATTAAATTGTCTTGATAGATATTCACACCCTCTATTGGTCCTTAGAATTTTTATACTCCTGTCTAATTGATTCTCAACTTTATTCATGTATCGTTTGAAGCACTCAAGTGCTATGGATTTACGAGAAGTTAAATAAACATAACTGAAACACGTGAAATCATCAACAACTGTAATGAAATAAATGACACTATATCTTGCCTTCACATTTATTGGATCATAGATATCTAAATGGATTAATTGTAATGAGAAGTCAAGACATTATTCACAAATTGACATTTCAATTTTGGAGAAAGAACTCAAGTGTCCTTCCTTAGCCAATCTGATCGAATACAATTTTGGAGAAAGAACTCAAGTGTCCTTCCTTAGCCAATCTAGTCATTCGATCTTGCCCAATGTGACCTAATCTAGCATGACATGTAACAATATCAACAACTCTATTCCTAGGACAACATGCCATAACACATCGGTCCACATAGTAGTCATATGTAGAAGGATTATAACTTAACACAAAGAAGCTATCATAAAGATGTCCAGAACCATAAAAGACATTGTCTAGAGTAATTCTCACAACATTGCGACTAAATTTCAAACAGAAACCTAAATAAGAAGAACAGACATAGATATTAAGTTTCATCAAATTTCTGGAGCATATAGGACGTCATGCAACATCAACGTTCGGGCACCACATAAGTGAATCCTGCAAGTGCCAAGTCCATTGACTTCAACGTTCACATTATTTCCTATATATATCCATCTTGATCCAGATGGGACTCGACGGTACTCTACAAATGCTTCTTGATCACGGGTCAAATGGTCGGTGGCCCCTGAATCTACAATCCACACATGATAAGATTCAGTTAATAAAACTGTGTTAGAAACAAATGTAGCACTTAAAGATTTGTTTTAAAATGCTACATTTTTTGGCTCAGTAATCATGAGCAAAGTGTCCCTGTATATGAAAATTATAGCATTTAATCTTGCTCTTGTCTTTCTTCTTGAAAAACCATTTTCCTTTCTTGGAGTTCGGTTTATTTCTTTTCTTGGAGGGTCCATCTCCAGTCTCCTTGCCCTTCCCGCATTTTTTCCAATTATTTTTGCACTTGAATCCTGAAAGCTTTTACCACTTGATTCTGCCACATAGGCACTGAGTATAACTTTCGCAGCACCAAGCCGCTCATCTTCAAGCTCCACATGGGGGGCAACATCAACAATGTTTTGATGCTGTCATTGTGGCTCAAGTTTGTCTTCAGATGTTCCCAATTGTTGGATAGAGAACTGATCACTGCCTGAACCTACTGCTCATCAGAGAGAACATGACCAAAGCTTTTGAGTTGAGCTATCATGTTGGACATCCCCCTAAGGTATTGTTTGACACTATGGTCATGACGCTTCTTGTAAGCGTCAATTTTGATAGTCAGTTATGTAAGGCGGGTCACAATACTACCTCTATATATTTCTCTCAAATGCGCCCACATGACATGAGCAGTAGAGAATTGTTTACATTCATAAATGAGATCATAAACAACAGAACTCACAATAATTACACGTGTAGTGGAATCATTCTTTTTCAATGCATGGTAAGCTTCGAGATCTCTTCCGTGTTGGACATTGTTATCCTTTTCTGGGTGAACCAAAACATGGTTAATAATTTCCAGAGCATCTTGCTCTTCCAGTACATACCACATTTTATGACTCCAGATGTCGTAATTCTCATCGTTTAGTTTCTCACCCTTGTTTGAGTCAGCAATGATACATTTTGATGCCATTATCTATTAACCAAAATAATTATGCAAGTGTATTACTAATAATAAGGCTCACGTTCTAGTGCATTTAAATAAACATAATAAGGCACAGTTGACCATGTCTCATGATAGATATCAATCAACACTTCACCCCGAGGCTCTAAAAGTGAATTGGCCAACATACTAAGAGCTACATAATCATTATTTAAATAACCATATTGACTCAGTTCATGTAGTTTTAACTCAAAAAAGTCAATATGATCCCAATAGTAGTATTAGGTTCAATTTTCAACTCTTTAAACTCCTTAAGTGTCACGCCCCTAAATTGGGGAAGACGTGATTGGCACCCAACCTGTACTACCTGTTGAGTGAACCCTGAACAAACTTACTAAGTATCCTGCAATGTACTTTTAAGAGAAGAGAGATATAGTAAATATTGCTAAAAGTGAGCTTGTAATTATTAAATTGGTCTAGGAATAAATGTGCCACCAAAATAGATGTCAAAGTAAATATCTGAAAGCCCACTAGCTGAGTCATTAGCCTAAAAAAGAATAGAATGAACGAATAAAGATATAAGTCTAGGGAACATTTTTCGGGGTCAAGTAATGAATAAAGTTTGATATTGTCTGAAAACCAGTTGCCGCTTGGAAGAAAACTGAGCTCACCAACTGAACGCTGAACCAATTTGACACTAGCCTTGAACACTATCACCTACAGTCTTAGCACCTGCCACATAAAAGTATGCAGGCCCTCACGGGCTAAGTACCTCCAGAATACCGAGTAAATCTCATAGACTCCACTCTAAAAGGCAAGATTTACTGGGATACAACATATTAAGAAAGAAAATGCATATCCATAACTATTTAATTCATCTATGGTTTGAGAATTAATACTAAACTGAAAGCTAAGTAAATAAACTAATAAGTGAACAGAACTATTAAAAAAGAAGTAACTTTACTGAAAAAAAGCATTATTTCACATTGTGACCCTGTATACGTGAGATCTGGCAACACGTACGGCGGAGTGTCGGTCTCTCTCCCCAACAAGTAATGACCCTACATACGTGAAACTATTGTCACATATGGGGGAGTGTCGATCGACCAATCTCTCAAAAAAAGTGTGGCCTTGCGTATATGAGATCTGGCAACACGCATGAGGGAGTGTCAGTCGTCACTTTGATTTGCTCATACTTGTGTGAAGAATACTACTTCCAAACTTCAAAGCTCCTCTTTATGCTGTTCGCAGGTTCAAAATATGAACAAATATTGAAGTCTCTCTCCTTCCTTTTCAACAAGATAGATATTTCCAAGGTAATATTTTCCCTAGCTTCGCTTGCGTCAGTATTACAACATTCAGTTGTTTTGTTATACTATTTCACCTTGGAATCAAGAAACCTACTTGGCCCAATATTTTGATTAAAATAATGTACCATTTCTTTTAAGAACAAAGTAAAAAACGTGACCTTTGTGAAGCATCTAGCCGTTTAATTCCATTATTATATATCTTTTTAACAAATGACTAACAAAGCGTGATGCTTACTTTACAAATTAGCCTTATTGACTTTTAACATGGCTGATCTTAATCAAGCGCAACAAAACATGACTTTATTAATTGGCTTATAAACTTCATCTTAAATTGATCAGCCATCAGTCCGACTAAGATCTTGGCTACTTTATGCCTTCATTAATCCTTGAACCTATTTTGAACACATTTTTAGGTCTTAACTAGCTCAAATAAAATGTAATAAATATATAGAGCTTTACATTCACCCCCTCTTAAATGACATTCGTCCTCGAATGTCGAATTTTGGATCTCTCCTTAATTTGGTAGTAGATCCTTAAGCCTTGTGCCTTGTTCTTAATTTCTTTACGCGGGCCAGTGCACAAATTATTCGCGTTTATGCACAAAGCATCTCCTTATTTTCTTTAAAGTCACAAAATATGACTAACTCTCTGATATTCTTTTAAAATTTTGGCATTATTCCCTCCATATCTAGATATGTTCCAAATTCAAAAAAATTTCACGCAGTGCCCTCCATAAGCACTGCTCTTACCAATTTGCCCCCACTTTCAAATATTTTAAGTAAATACCCTCCACATCATCCCTCACTATGCGGAAGGACTGTTTTGCCCCTGTCTAAACCCAATTCACATGGAATAATCTCCTTCTCTCTTTCCTCCTTCCTTTCATTCTCTCCTTCCTCCTTCCTTTCATTCTTTCTTCTTTGTGTCCTAGAGAGATTTAGAAAATCTGTAAAAAATTTATTTATTTTATTATTCTTTTTTAATTTGTGTTATAATGTAATTTTTATTTTGTTTAATCTTTTATTTGTATTTATTTTTTCTGTATTTCTTTATTATAATTATTATCTATACACTTATTTGTATGTTTTTTCCATTTTAATTGATGATCGTTAAATTATATTTGATGTTCCTGTAATTTTTTTTACTTCTTATGCTTGATCAAGATGATTTTAAGGTTCTTATTGGCAATAACAATTAGATATTGTTGTTGTTCATTACACAGAGCTTAAAGTCTTGGCTATTGCCATTAATGCAGAGACTTTCTCTTCAAGTAGCCTCCGTTGCACAGAGATTAAAGTCTTGGCTATTGCCATTAATGCAGAGACTTTCTCTTCAAGTAGCCTCCGTTGCACAGAGATTAAAGTCTTGGCTATTCCCAGGACTTGAAGAGACTTTCTTTGCAACTTTCTTATTGCATAGAGCTTAAAGTCTTGGCTATTGCCAATACTTGCAGAGACTTTGTCTGCAGGTTGCCTGTTGCGCTAGATCGTAAAGTATTGGCAACTGCCAATACTTTCAGAGACTTTTCCTACAAGTTGCCTCTGTCCACCCGACCTTAAAGTATTGGCTATTTCCAAAAGTTGCAGAGAATTTGGTAACAACACTTGGGTGGTGTTACCATTGATAAAAGAAGTTGGTTTCTTAATTTGTCCAGTGATAAGTTGACCCTTAGAGATGATGTTCGTAACTTTCATTCAATCTTATGTTTATTGTTCTTGTGTTAGATTCCACTTTGATTTCCTAGTTGAGGCGCCCATTACACCAGAGCTTGAACTCTTGGCAATAACCAAGACTTGCAGAGACTTTCTCGCAAATTACCCAATGCAACAAGGCATGAAGTCTTTGTAATTGCCAAGAAGCCAGTGCAAGGTGCCCATTGTACCAGAGCTTGAACTCTTGGCAATAGCCAAGACTTGAAGAGACTTTAAATTACCCACTGCAATAGGGCTTGAAGTCTTGGCAATTGCCAAGAAGTCTGTGCAAGGTGCCTATTACACCAGAGCTTGAACTCTTGGCAATAGCCAAGACTTGCAGAGACTTTCTCTACAAATTGGCCACTACAACAGGGCTTGAAGTCTTTGCAATTGCCATGAAGTCTTTTTAAGGTGCCCATTGCACCAGACCTTAAATTCTTGGCAATAGCCAAGATTTGCAGAAACTTTCTTTTGCAAGTTGGCCACTACAATAAAGCTTGAAGTCTTGGCAATTGCCAGGGAAGTCTATGTAAGGTGTCATTGTACCAAAGCTTAAACTCTTTGCATAGCCAAGACTTGTAGAGACAAGTTTTCCATTGCAACATGGCTTAAAGTTTTCGCAATTGCCAAGAAGTCTGTACAAGGTGTATATTCCCAAGAAGTCTCTGTAAGATACCCATTTTCATAGATTTTCTATAAGGTTATTTAAATGAACGTAAGAGAGTAGGAATTTGGAGGAATCAAATCTTGAATCTTCGTTTTAATGGAGGAATTTGTAAAAGTTGTAGGTTTTTAGGGTTTAGAGATTGTTTGAATGGAGAAAAGGAAGGAGAGGATTGTGTGTGTCTTTTTATTAGTTGTAAGGGATATTTTCATCCGGAATAAGTTTCGTTAAACTAATGGAGGACAGTTTTGCTAAATACTGTTATTGAGGGCATTTTGGCAAACCATTGCTTCCTGTGTCATATTTTTGCAATTCAGCCTCTGAAATTTCTGGCATGTTCAACATCAACTGGCGTAGCTTATGCAAGAAATCATTCCACCACACTATATCCAACATACACATCGCATGTTTACGCTTTCTAGAATTAAATACTTATAGCGAAAAATGGAGAATACAACTTGAAAAACAGTAACTTTCATGACTTTAGGAGCTAAATACCTGAGCTTTGGATTAAATAACGGTACTCGACCATCATGACATGGTCTGCTTTCCAAGTCCCTTCATTTGATTTCTTCCTACCCTCGATATATAGAGATCTTATTGAATCTTAAGGTTCTTTATTCCTCTTTTATGAAGTTCAAGGCGCTATCTCTGTGGCTAATATTGCAAGAACCGCTTGTAACGATTTAATAGAACCCTTTTTTGACAAATTCCATTTAGGTTTGTGTAGTAAAGGTGTCAAATTTTGGTCTTAGTGTGAAATCTATATACGGACCAAGGAAAACTATACTTTTTCCTTAATATAAAACAGCATGGAAAAACCCTCTTTGCCAAAACTCCTATTTAATTCAAGTGTGTTTGACACATCAATATATGTTCCGATTTATGTCTAATACTTTTGAGTTCAAGTTCGTCACGTCACAAATAGTCCATCTTGATCGGGTATGTATCTATTCCCCAAATTGTTAAGAAAATTAAAGCATTAACGCCTTGAATTCAACCTCATAGCTCCTCATCATGTTATTACGTTCCAAGTCTAAAATTGTATATCCCAGTACAACTCATTAAAATAATAGCAATCATACTCTGAAATAACTCAAAATTCCATTCCATGCAACTCATAAAAATTAATGGAAGAACTCAAATATTAATACACATCCAGAGTTTAACGAACATTTACGAGCATTATAATCTTCCCACTTAAAAGACATTAGTCTTGGAATGTCAGTCGGGTTGTCCTTAAGGAAAAGAATGGATTATACGCCATCTTGCTACTTTCCCTTGCTTTCTCATGATCTAGAAATTTAACCTTCTCCTCGAATATTAAAACTTTCAGCAGCTTTCTTTGTAATCGAAACCATCCAAAAGTACCACCTACTCAAAATCATACTACAACGTTATAGTGTATACAAAAATCCAAACATATCTGCTCTGAATTGTGATTAAATGAGGAAGAAAATAATCTGAAGAAGAAGAGAATTCAAGGAGAGAAGGAAGAATAATTCGTCTTATTGTATTACATCAAATGAGCTTGCATAGGCTCTTTATACAAAGTAGTTAGTTAGGATAACCGAATTTTAAAAACTTAACTAACTAACCAATTATCGGTCTTATGGTAATTACTAAACTATCCTTTTGTGATAATTAGTCTTTACTGCCTACTTAACACTACCCCTCAAGCTAGGGGGTGCAAAGACATTAAGTAATCCTAACTTGGAAAATAAGTAGGCATGTTGTACATGATTCAATCCTTTAGTAAGTACATCTGCAGGTTGATCCTTTGTTGAAATGTATTGAGTTGAGATCAGGCCTTGCAGTATTTTCTCTCTTATGAAATGACAGCCAATCTCAATGTGTTTAGTTCTTTCATGAAACACTGGATTAGCTGCAATTTGCATAGCTGCCTTACTATCAGCATACATCTTGATAGGTAGCTCACACTTAAATCCAATTTCAGTAATGAGGTATATCAACCAGGTTAGTTCCGCTGATAGTGAAGCCATACTCCTATATTATGCTTTAGCAGAACTTCTGGACATAGTATTCTGCTTCTTAGATTTCTAGGACACTAGTAACTCCCCTAGTTGAACAATAAATCCAGTTACAAACTTCCTAGGGAAGATGCAAGATGCCCAGTCAGCATCACAGTATTCACTGATATTATTGATAAGATTGCTTGATAATCACACTCCTTGCCCAGGTTGATTTTTCATACATTTAACCACCCTCCTTGCTGCATCCAGATGTGATTGCTTTGGTTGTTGCAAGAACTAACTTAGCGTTTGTACACTATAAACAATGTCAGGTCTAGTAACAGTTAAGTATATCAGTTTTCCTATCAACCTCTGATAGACACTAGGATCAGACAGGAGTTTATTCGTTTCAACATTATCAGTCTTCAGAAATTCATCATACTCTTTGGTAGTCAATTTCATATTGGGATCAATGGGTATGATAACAGATTTAGGAGCACTAAGTCCAGTTTCAAAACTAAGTTCTAAAGAGTATTTGCTCTGATGCATTAGGATGCCCTTCTTTGATCTAGCAAATTTTATACCTAAGAGGTATTTGAGCTCACCCAGATCCTTCATCTTAAATACTTGTTGCAGCTTATCTTTAGCTTCTTTTATTAGTTTTAAACTATCTCCTGTAATCAGCATATCATCCACATAGACTAACACTACTATGATCCCAGTGCTGGTCTTTCTAGTGAATAATGACTGATCTAGCTGGTTTTGTGTAAACTGCATCATCTTCAAGGCTCCAGAAAGCTTAGCATTCTATTGTCTAGGGGCCTCTTTGAACCCATACAAGGATTTGGTGAGTCTGTACACCTGCTTCTCCTACCGACTCCTAAATCCTTAAGGCAGGTGCATGTATATTTCCTCATACAGATCACCTTGAAGAAAGGCATTGTACACATCCATCTGATGAATGTGCCAATGTCTTGATGCAACAATAGACAAGATAGTCCTGACTGTGACCATTTTTACAACTGGAGAGAAGGTCTCTTTATAGTCAATCCCTTTTTTTTTTTGACTGAAACCTTTTGCATTTAACTTTGCCTTGAACCTTTCTATTTCTCCTGTAGACTTGTACTTAATTTTGTAGATCCACTTACAGCCTATTGGTCTTTTACCTAGAGGCAGTATAACTACAGTCCAAGTTTTATTCTTTTCAAGAGCCTTTATTTATGTCTGCATAGCTTCAATCCATCCGGATCTTTTATAGCTTGCTTAAAAGTAGTAGGTTTTACCTCAGGAAAAAAGGCAGCAATGTAGGCTTGATGCTTAGAAGATAATTGATCATAGCAGGGATGTTGTTCATAGGATAAGATACAGTGTCATGAATGCCTAAGAAGACAAAATCTTTCATCTATATAGGTGGATTTGTCACTCTTGGTGGTCTTATAGGAGGAGCAGGTGCTTGAATAGGTTGATCTACAACTTGTTCTTCCACAACTTCTTCAGCTAGTGGTTCCAGGTCTTTTGGTTCTTAGGGTTCAACTGGAGCAACAACTTCAGGTGCTGCATTTTGTGTATCATTTTCTTCTCCTGCTTGATCAGTAGGAGCTAATGGTTGCAATAGAGTGGTGTGATCTTATGAGTCATTTGTAATGTGGTTGTCTTGAAATATGGGAAAACCAGTAGAGGTTTGGTTAAAGGGAAATACATTTTCCTTGAATGTACATCCCTACTAACAGAGAAGAGCTTGTTAGTATAGTCATAGAGAATGTATCCTTTCTGAACTTTTGAATAACCTATGTGAACAACCATGGTGGATCTAGGCTGTAACTTATCTTGCTGTTGAACTATCTTGGCAAAGCACTGACAACCTAGCACTCTTAGGTGTTATAATGAGGGTTTCCTATTGAATAACTTTTAAAATGGAGAGACAAATCCTATAGCTGAGGATGGAATTCTGTTGATTAGATACACATCAGCTAAGACACAATGACCTCAGAACTTTATGAGAATGTTACCTTGAAATCTTATTGCTCTAGTTATTTCTTAGATTTTCCTGTGTTTTCTTTCTGCAACACCATTTTGTTGTGATGTACATACATAAGACCTCTGATGTATCATACCAAGGCTCTTAAACATACTAGCACTGATATTTGGCTAGTTTACCTATAATTTGAGGTGTTTTTACCATGTTATGATAGTTAACTTAAGAGTCTATATGCAAAATTATCAAGAGTTGATACTAATTATGTTGTTTGGTGTTGTAGGACTTGAACATGGTGAATTGAGAAAGAAAGTAGTAGTTTTGAAGTTAAAAGTAAAGATGTTAAAGATTTCAAGTGATCCGTGTGCCAAGCGAGTGACACAGGAAGAAATAGAGTCTTTGCTTAGGAGTGGAGAAAAAAATTTCAGCACATTTATGCCAAATATGCGAGCACCACATGAGCTGAATTTCCTGAAGTAATTTAGTCCGCGTGGCACCTGCACAAAGCTGTGGGGCGAAAAAATAAGGAATTTTTGGTACTTTTTCTTTGTTTGCTATAGGGTATAAAAGCTTCTTTTGCCTCTATTATGAATTTTACATTGGAAAAGAAGCAAAAAGGATGCTAGAGCTTTAGAGACTTCAAGAACAGGGTTTTTCCTAAATTCTTCCCTACTTTTTGTAATTTAATTATTCATGAATTACAATAACATGATTGTCATAAATATGAGTGGCTAATTCACCCATTCTACGGTTGATTGAACCACTACACTACTATGTGTTATGATTATTTATTTTAGTGAATGAAACTGGTGAATTCTTCTTATCTAAGTGTTTATGTTTTGAATGCTATTAATTGGACGGATCCCCCAATTGATTGTTCCCATTATTCTAGTGTGCCTAGGGATAGATTCATAGGTTTGTTTTAAACACTTAGCAGTATTTCAACCAAAAACCAAGGTATTACTTAGGTTGTCAATAAGATGATTTGTGACCATTGACCCTAATTTTGAGCTATACTAGTAGTCCTTTGTATCTTCATTAATTAATTGTGAAATTGGTTAGTGAAAGTTACAACTATTACATGAGAGTGAATAGTTGTGAATGTGGAGCAAATCACGGAAGCGAATAACAAGTAACGGAAGCGATAAAGTAAACACGAGATCGAAGAAATAGGGACGGGGAAGAACATAAAATAGAAGAAAGAACGAATCAAACTAACAAATAGATTGATTCAAAAGAGAGAAGAGACTTGAACCATTAAACGGGGTCACACTATCGATGATGCACCATGGATTCCAAGTAAGAGATACATGAAGCCAATGCCTCAACAAGAAGGACCTAGTCTCTTCTAATGTCTAATCTTCAATCTCAAAATCTAGCTCAATGAAATAAATGACTAAGTGTGGTATTTATAGGTTTACCACACTTCTAAATGAAATGTCTAAATAGCCCCTAAGTCTAGTCAAAACAATACAAGTCATTTAGGGCTATAGTTGGAATTACACCACAAAGTAGTAGGAGTCCCGTCTTGACACTTTAGCAACTAGGCGCCCCGCCTGAATACTAGGCGCCCAGAGTAGGCGCCCCAGCCTAAAAGTGGGCGGCTAGAGTAGGCGGTCCGCCCAAAAAGTAGGCGGTCCGCCCATTAAACAGGCGCCTCAAAGTCTTGAGGCTTGAAATAAACTAGGCGGTCCGCCCCTTTGAGTAGGCGGTCCGCCCCTTCCTGGGGGTTCTTGGAATGGCTCAAAATGTATCACCCGAGCCTCTCCTTTGGTGCCTATGTGCTCCTCCTTCCTTGGCTCTCCATTGCATGATCTTCAAGTTGCTTCCAGAGGCCTTGACGGTACTCTTTGTGCTCTCAAGCTTGGCTCTTGATGGTTGGCGCTTTGGCTCCAATTTGCCCCGCATCATCCTCCCCTTCTTGAAAGGATTTCGTCCACGAAATCAAACCATCAAGCCTACATTCAAAACAAGCACAAACAAAGCTTTCCCACTACAAGAGTAGTTTAGGGCCAAAAGTGTGGGAAAACACACTCTTGTGATAGAGCCAAGCATCAATACCAATAAAAAAGCTCATGTCTCCCAAGGAAACAACAATTATTTGACTCACAAAGAAAGTGCATCCAACACAAGAACAAGCAAAGAGATCAATAGGACATGGAACATACAAGATACAACAATCCCTATGACCCCTAAGCTTATGATCAACACACTAAGCCTTCAAATCAATGTTATCACAATGTGACACATTGGCTATGGCATGCCCAACACTCAAGGTGTGATCAACATATGAGATGGAGTAAGCAACATAATTCAAGCGACAACTAACATCAAATACTCCACTCCCCTTGTTGGAAGCACTCTTACACACACCAAGAGTGACTTCCTCACCTCCAAATCCATCTCTAAGACAATCTCCCTCACTAGGCAAACTCCAAAGAAAGGTCTCCAACATCGGCCCTTCATCATTATAGTCCACACAATGAAGGTTAGGACTACTAGAAGATGGTTCAACACAACCAATATCAAGACTACTCATCTTACTTGGAGCTCCAAACAATGGATCGTCCATAGAGTCCAACCTTTCAAACCATGGAGGTTCTATTCTATTACCAATCCTAGTCCGATACAATTCGCTACCACAAATGAGATCATTTTCACACAATAGAAATCTAAAAACATGCACCTCAAATTCATGGTCACCCAAAAACATGGTATCAAGACCAGGTTCTTCACTCTCACCCGAGGAGTCATTGAAAACAATTCGATCCATCTCACTCACTAGGGACTCCTCAATGTCACTACCAACCTCACTACAACACATAGGCCCACCATTATCAAGAAATTCATCAAGGGAAAGGGTAGGGTATCCATTCAACTATCTTCCCCTTTATCAAATATAGGTGGAGTGTCATAAAAAGGATCACAAATAGGGTCAACTACACATTCTTCACTAATGAGAGGTTCAATGAAAACCGAGCTCACATCATGATGTGGCTTATCATCCCTCTCAACTAGTGGTCCACAATCACACACAAGTTGACCAACCGACTCTACACTAGTTGCAAACACATTGTAAACACACAATTCATCAACTAGTATAGAGTTTTCACCAATACTATCATAAGACAAGGAAGTAACATGTTCAAGGGAAGAACTTTCACATACCTTCGAGTGGCCATCTTGCTCACTCAATGCACTTGAAGTGTCTTGAATTGTTTCTTCACCTTGAAGCTCACATTGAAGATTTTCTTCACCTTGTCCATCCTTCTTGGGACATGATTGAGGCTCCATTGGTATGCCTCCAAGAGTACCTACACAAGAGCTAACACAAGTAGAAGAAAATGATAAAGGGTTAAGGTTAGAATAAGGGGTGTCCTCACTCACAATGATTCTTTTTCCCTCTTTCTTTTCCCTCATTTTCTTTTCAATGTTTGGTGTTGATTCGGGTGGTGACATCCCACTCACATCACTCAACACATCCTCTCCTTTTTCCACTCGAGGAATGTCACCGGTCACTCCCTTACTCCTCTCAATCTTTTGTCTCTCAAATTCGGGTGAATTGGGACGAGGCCCAAGAATACCCATAACCGGAGTAGGTTGACTTTTAACATCAACCTGGAATCTAGGACTAAGAGACTCATCAATTGAGGTGTCTTTCTTCTTTGTTGGTGAACCACTTTGCTTTGGAGCTTGTGGTTTGGGGTTCACCTATTTGACAATTGTCAACTCTTTGCTTGCACTAGTCCTACCGTTGCTTGTGATTGTAGGACTTCTTGTTTGCTTTCTTGCATCCTTGGATTGAGATACTTGCTCCTTTCCTTTTTGCATAGGCTTAGAAGATGTACTAGGATAGAACTTAAACTTTTCTCGGCAAGGTTCAAGGTCATAAGTTCTTTGCCCCTTGCTCACTTTGTACACATCCTTCACGAGATCATACCGCACCCTCTTGCCTTGCAGCCACAATTTTCCTAGCCAAACACCATAATACTCCATGGGACACACATCACACCAAATATATTCCTTGCAACTCCCATGAGATACGAGTACCCGAGCTTTACTAGTAATCCAAACACCTTGATGCTCATAAGGATATTTCAATTTATAGCATGGTATCTTTAGTCTATTAACCCAAGAGACGTTAACAAAATTAGTATAGGCTTCAGTAATCTTGAGCAAGCATCCTCCACTACCATTCACCTCGAAAATGAACCTACATTCACACATGTCTTGTATAGGATCAAGTCCAAGAAAACCATCATCCCCAATTTGGGTTCTCCTTATCCCTCCACTAGTGCCAACACCACTAGAATAACCTCCACTTCCCATCACTCTTCCAACATAAGAAGTGTTGTTGAAAGTCGAGGAAGGAGTACCACTATGGAACCCATAATTGCCTCTCGCCTTGGTTCCATAGCTCATAGCACCACTCCTACCACCACTACTAGAGCAATGCACTCCAACCATGGTAAGTGCAACATTTCTCATTCCACCCTTCACATGGGAGTTAGAAGCATCAAGCCGTTTAGCATAAGTAGGATAGGCAAGTTTCTCCCTTCCCATGGAACAACCACCTCCTCCTCCCATACTAATGGAAGGACCTCTACTACTCCCTTGCACACCATTAGAAATACCAAGAGAAGATGAAAATGCACAATTCTCATAATCAACCTCATCATCCATTCTCTCTATGTCACTATCATCATATTCAAATTCACCACAAGAAGAGTAAGTAGGATCATCATACCTTGAAGCGTCACCATCTTCATATTCTTGACTTGGAGCATAAGATTCTTCATATTCATCTTCGCAAGCCCCATAGTCTTCTTCATCATCATAATCAACATAGTGGCCCGCTTCTTCATCATATGAGCCTTGGTTTCACGAATCGTCAAGCAATACCTATCATCATCACCATAGGAACCATAGTCTCCATCATCTCCGCATGAGTCATACCATCTAAAATCGTCATTCGATGCCATAGTTGTAACAAAAGAGTAAAGGACCTCACAAATTTACTCCCTCACGTGTATCACTCAAAAGATGTCACTCAATTTTCTTTCCACTCGTGTATACACTCAAGGCCGTTGGTTTTTGTGACCTCACTCTATTGTTCTCACCACTCAAGCCTTTTTCCACTCAAGACCTTCTTGTCTCTTAGCAATCACAATGGCAAGATCAATCAACTAATGCACCCAAGTAATGGTTCGGAATGGAGTTTTATGTGACTCGATGTACGGAAGCTAATTTAATGCGCACTTGAAGCAAGCAAATTCTACGACTTTAAGTAAAGACTTCAAGACACAAAACACCCTAAAGGATCAAAGATTAGTGTTAATAAAGTAGGAAAAATACCTTAGAAACACTAACCAAGAAGTTCGAAAGCAAAGAAAACACGAAATCCTACGAAAAATCAACCCGGACAACTTTCAGTAAAAGAGGCCCCCCGCCTCTGAAAGTAGGCGGTCAGCCCACTTTTTCACAGTGGAGAGTAGGCGGTCAGCTTACTTGTAGTCCAGAGAGTGTGCACAAAAGAGGCGGTCTGTCTGCCTCTGTAAGTAGGCGGTCTGCCCACTGCAATTTCCTGCAACCTTTCACTTTGTATTTTTGGTTCTTTTGCACCCAAATCTCCAATATTTTCAAGGTGTTTTTCCAATCCAAAGGTACCCAATGGTGTTTTCAATTACCACAATCAATCCCCAATGATTTGTATCAACACCCAATCTATAACGAATCCAAATCAAGAAATTTCAATCAAGTTCTAGGGTTTTTCAGTTTTGAGGTTTTTTAGTTTTTCAACTTTTGATTCTCAACACCGAATCATGTAACAAAGGTACCAAATCAACGGGTAATCATCATAGATCAATCCCCGATATCAAACAACCAACGGATCGTCAAATCCAATCCACAACAAGAGTTTTTTTTGTAATTTTCACTTTTTCAACTTTTTTTTTGTTTTTTCCTTCTTTTCTCAAGAACATAAACACAATAACAATAAAGTAAAGATAAGATGAACAAGAAACGTGGATTCGTAAGAACGAAACCCGAGCCTTGTTCTGTTACCAAGATGATAAGGGTCAAATCACGGAAGCGAATAATAAGTAACGGAAGCGATAAAGTAAACACGAGATCGAAGAAATAGGGACGGGGAAGAACATAAAATAGAAGAAAGAACGAATCAAACTAACAAATAGATTGATTCAAAATGGAGAAGAGACTTGAACCATTAAACGGGGTCACACAATTGGTGATGCACCATGGATTCCAAGAAAGAGATACATGAAGCCAATGCCTCAACAAGAAGGACCTAATCTCTTCTAATGTCTAATCTTTAATCTCAAAATCTAGCTCAATGAAATAAATGACTAAGTGTGGTATTTATAGGTTCACCACACTTCTAAATGAAATGTCTAAATAGCCCCTAAGTCTAGTGAAAACTATAGAAGTCACTTAGGGCTATAGTTGGAATTACACCACAAAGCAGTAGGAGTCCCGTCTTGACACTTCAGCAACTAGGCGCCCCGCCTGAATACTAGGTGCCCAGAGTAGGCGCCCCAGCCTAAAAGTGGGCGGCCAGAGTAGGCGGTCCGCCCAAAAAGTAGGCGGTCCGCCTATTAAACAGGCGCCTCAAAGTCTAGAGGCTTGAAATCAACTAGGCGGTCCGCCCCTTTGAGTAGGCGGTCCGCCCCTTTGAGTAGGCGGTCCGCCCCTTTTTGGGGGTTATTGGAATGGCTCAAAATATGTCCCCTGAGCCTCTCCTTTGGTGCCTATGTGGTCCTCCTTCCTTGGTGCTCCATTGCATGATCTTCAAGTTACTTCCGGAGGCCTTGACGGTACTCTTTGTGCTCTCAAGCTTGGCTCTTGATGGTTGGTGCTTTGGCTCTAATTTGCCCCGCATCACAAGTGTTCAATAGGAAGAACCGAGTTGAATTCGCTAAAACATTATTCTAACACATAGGTAGGAGTTGGTTAGATCAATCCTAGGCTTCTAAATCCTTGATTAATTTATTTCTTAATACTTTGCTATTTACTTTTGTTACATTGAAACCATCATTCAAATACAAACCTTCAAAGTTAATAGGTTAGATAAATTAGTTTGATTAGTAACTAGATTTCGAGTGTTCTCTGTGGGATTCGACCTCCGGACTTTAAGTACCGAGCTATATTTGTTGCGACCGCTTAGTCCCTTTTTAAAGGGCGTAGTTGGGCGTGATCAAATTTTGGCGCCGTTGCCGGGGAACACAGTGTTATTTAGTTGTTAAGATATCTATTTTATTTTTCTATTAACTTCACTCTTGTCATCTTGATCTCGTTTCTTTGGTGTTTACAATTGAAAGTTCAATTCCCATAGAATTCAGGATGGCTCAACATTTGGCTCTTAGTGCTTTCGCGCAAACTGTGGCTGAGAATCTGGCATCTGCTATTCTGCTCCCAACATTTTAGGAAGAAAATTTTTACATCACCCAGAAGATGGTTTCTTTGCTTGCTAATGTTGGTTTATTTGCGGGTAGAACTAATGATGATCCTCAAAAGCTTTTGAAAAAGTTCATAAGGGTTTGTGAAACTCAAAAACAGGCTCGAGTGCCAGCAAAGGTTGTTAAATTGATGTTGTTCCCATTTTCGCTAACAGAAGATGTCAGTGATTGGTTGGACTCGTTTCCAGTTAATTCTATTACGTCGTGGCATGACTTGGTGATAAAGTCATGAAGAAGTTCTTTCCACCTAATAAGACTACCAGGCTAGTTGATGAGATACTTATGTTCAGGCAGAACCCGCTAGAAACTTTGCCAGAAGCTTAAGAGAGATTTAAATATTATTTGAGAAAGTGTCCTCATCATGGTATTCCTGACCAAGTGCTGGGGCAAAATATCTACGTGGCATGGGAGATCAAATTAAGGGCACATTGGATGCAGCAGCTAGAGGAGCATTTTTGAGTAAAACGTTTGCTGAAGCGAAGGCCCTGCTTGATGTGATGGCTCAAAACTCATGCTGGCTTAGAAGAGATGCATCTACTGGCCTATGTACGGGGGCTTTAGCTATTGGTACTACTTCTGCAATGGAAGAACATATGTAAAAGTTGCAGACTACACTTGATATTGTGCTGAAACCTGTTAACCAAGTAGACTCACGTGCTCAGACTCAAGCCCTCGATCTTGGTAATTTTCTGATGCTGATTTGCTTGCTGGTACTGAAGATGTGAACTTCATGAATTATGGGTAGCACCAGCAACACAATCAATAGGGTCAATTTATGCCAGTGCAACAGCAGACAACTTTACCCTGCATCAAATAAATAATATAGCTGAGATTAAGACTATGGTGCAGGCTATGATGAGATTTAATAAGTAGCTTCAAGACAAGTGACAATATATGACACTGCAATAAAAGGTATAGAGACCAAATTGGGACAACTGTCCCTAGCTTTACATAATAGACCTCAAGGTACTTCGCCGGGCGATACTGTAGTGAATCCTAAGGATCCAAATCCTTATCAGTTAATGACAGTCACTTTGAGGAATGATAGAGACTTGGACGAGGAATAAGAATTAGCTAAAGGTACACTACCTACTATGCCAAACATTGAGCCAGTTGAAGACTCTGCCAAACTGGCTGGAAATGATCATGCTGAGAAAGAGACTACTCCAAAACCTGTCCCTAGTACTGAGAAGGTAATTGCCAAAGAACCTGATATAGAAGCCGAGAGGGTGGTTGAATAAGGTAAAGTGTCAAGGGAGCAGAACTCCAAGGAAAAAGCTCCACTACCTCCTTTTCCTCAAAGATTGACAAAGCAACAAAAAGGTTTGAAGTTTAATAAGCTTTTTTATTTGTTGAAGCAATTAAAGCTTACTATGCCTTTCAAGGAGGTTATACGAGAGGTTCCAGGATATGCAAAATTGTTAAAAGATCTTCTATCTAAGAAGGTTGACTTTAATGAGGTAGAGATGGTCCAGCTGAATAAGGTGTGTGTTGTTGTCATCACAAAGCCTGTAGCTAAAAAGAAGCAAGATCCTGGTAGTTTTTACAGTCCCGTGTTCTATTAGTGATTTCAAAATTGGCAAGGCCTTATGTGATTCTGGTGCAAACATTAATCTGATGCCGCTTGAAGTATACAATAAGTTGGGTTTGACTGGCATGAGAGAGACTTCAATGCGAATCCAGCTAGCAGATAGAAGACAAAAGCACCCCGTTGGAATAGTTGAGGATGTACTTGTGCATGTGGGTAGTTTCATGTTTCCAATAGATTTTGTAGTTCTTGACTGCCCCGTTTATAAAGATGTTCAGATTATCTTAGGCCGTCCATTCTTGGCTATTGGAAGAGCAGTGATTGATGTTGATAAGGGGAAGATGACCTTGATGTTGTATGATGAAGAAATAACTGTTGACATTGGCAAAATGCTGAAGGGACATTGTAATGATATGAATTGTTCGTGTGTGCATACATGCGAGCCTGGATGAGCCATGGGTTGAGCTGATTGAGTCGTGCCACGACTTTAACTAAGGCACTTCTCGGGAGGCAACCCGTGATTGTAATTGTATACAAGTAAAAAAAAGAAAAAAAATCAAAAATACAAAAAAAAAAGTTATGTTATCTTTTGAAGGATGTTACTTGGTGAGTTTATTTGTGTTGCATGTTTCAACGGGGTTGAAGTCTAAGTGTGGGGTGTCTGCAAACCCATCATGCTTGAAGATGAAGTCCTGCTATGGGGGAAGTCTGAGTATCTCGTGCCCTAAGGAAGCTCCAGAGAGTTTTTCTATCACCCTTAGTTTTTATTTTTAATTATTAATGCGTTGGGGGAAATGCATGATCTTAAGTGTGGGGTGGGAGTTTATTTTGTGGGTACCTATTTATTTTAGTATGTTTTCATATTTTCTTGTCAATTGATAGTTTTGGATTTGTTTCTTGCTTTCTAGTTTTTATTGGGTCGGTATTATCCTGAATATTCATGGCCTATAATAGAATAGTATGCTGAATATTTAGTTGTTTATTAATATTATAGTTAATTTTTAGCTTAGTTAATTTTTAGCATATCAATAATCTCTTTGGGTTTTCTTAGCCTTGGTTCTTTCCCATTGAGTCATTTGTGTTGAACCAGGCAGTCTGTAGGTTAGATAATAATTAAAAAACATTAAAAAAAAATGCCTAAGAAGAGCTCAGAAGGAGGAAAATTGGAGAGTAGGCAGAAAAGGAGAGAAGTGAGGAATTCGAAAGGCAACCCTTAGCTAGAACTACCTACATATTTTTGAACTCCCTTTCTGAGTTCATAGTGAGGTATTGCGAGGTGAAACTGAATTGATCTTTGAGTTCCATGTACAGTGTGTGGTGAGTTTATTTGTATACTTCTCATTTTTTCATGTTAAGTATAGAACTTTTCCTGCTTGTTGTTTGAGGCGAAATCCTAGGTAGTCTTGATCTTAAGAATGAAAGTAGGCCTTCTTTGGCCGACAGTTCCTAAATTAGCCTACGTAATGAACATATTCCTTAGTGTCCCCAATTTGAGCCTATTGACCTTTTATTTGGCAGCCTGAATTACAAGCCCTATCCATTTTGTTATTTAACTTTCTTGTTACCCATCTTCTCCTTAACTACTTTAGGTTGTGTGTTTTGGAAAAATGGTGGGTTACTAAAGAGTTGTATACTTGGGAAGAGAGTTGCAAAAAAATGAAGGCAGAAAATACTTGATATTCTCCTCGTATATAAAGAAGAGAAAAGGGGAAAAAAAAAGAAGAAAGAGAATGAATTGATGAATTAATGAGGAGAAAGAAGCGATAAAAGAAGGGAAAGTGGATGTGCAAAAAAAAAAGAACAAAGAAATTGGGAAGTGCTACAATTATATAAAAAGGTGAGGAAAATTGGTAGTGAGTGATGTTTAAAGTGTTTAGGGGAAGATTTAGTCAATATATACCCAAAAGTGTACCACACCTTACCCCAAGCCAATATTACAAGCTATGTAAAAGTCCTACTTGATTTTTTATTGAGACTCCTACATTAGTGGATAACAACAAAATGGGCAAGCCTATGGTACTTTTCTGTGACACATGAGAATTTCTTTGAGAGTGTGAGAGTGTTCGATATTTGATATGCCACAATTTCTCTTGAAATCATATGTTGTATGTTTGGTAGCATTTTCTTTCTGTGAGGTACATTGGAACTTGAGTGGACTATAGGTTTCTACTTTCAATACTTGACTATGACCAAAACAAAGGGTGTTTGAATTTCATGGGTGAGTTTTGTTAAGTTGTTTGTCACGAGTCCTTATCTACTCTTGATGCCTTGTCTGCTTTCTTTGTATTGTTCTTCTTTGCTCGAAGACGAGCAAAAGTCTAAGTGTGGGGATACTGAGTTTAAGAACTCAGCTCCATTATCAGTTCTTATCACTTTAACATGACAATCAAATTGAGTTCTAACCAGAGTAAAGAAATTTTAGAGCACAAAACATACATCAAACTTTAACTTCATTAGCAATACCCATGTCATTTTTGTCATATCATCAACTATTTTTCAGAAAATACTTGTTGCCATCAAAAGTAGACATCTTGTAGGGTCCCCATACATCTGGATGAATCAAATCAAATGCACTAGTAATTTTGATAGAGCTATTAGGAAAAGGAAATCTAGTTTGTTTTGCACAAGGACAGACTGAGCATTCATCTACTACTTTACTAACTACAACATTATCAACAATAAACATTTTTTAAGAACACTTGTGGACACATGTCTAAGCCTCTTGTGCCATAGAGTGATGTCTTGAGTTTCAAATCTAGGTGCTAAACTGTGTGCCTTCACCTTGTTCTCACCGTGTTGCTGCATCAGATACATGCCATTCTTTTCCTTACCAAGTAGCCTCACCCTATTGTAAAGATCCTAGAATACACAAAAAGTTGGGTAGAAGGTAATTGAGAAACCAAGGCCCTTGGTAACTTGTGAGACTAATAGTAAGTTATTTTTAAACTGTGGTAGATGAAATACATTGCTCAACATATTATCTCCTGCAATGTGACTAGAACTTGTGTATGTTACAAACATTGTGTCATCATTAGGTAGGGACACCTTTTTTGGTTGACAAGTTGTATTTATGCCTTGTTTAACATTGACCTATTTGAGACCATATGATTGGTGGCCCCTGTATCAATAATCCATTCTTGTGGCTCAGTAGATACAAGTAAAGCACTGCTAGTACCTGCAAGATTAGTAGTTGATACAAAATTGTTGTTGTTCCCAACATATGCTGAATTTGGGCATATTGTTCTAGGGTGAAAGTGCAGCTTCCCATGTTAGCCATTGATCCAGCTGTTTGATAGCTTGTACCTTCTCGACCCTCAGATTGCATATTGTAGGCAAAACCAGCAGTTTTCATTTTCTTGAAATCTTATGGATATCCATTAAATTTGCAGCAGTCACCCCTTGTGTGATTTGTCAACTTACATAAATCACAGTATAAATTTTTTGTCTACTTCTTAAATTTGTTGTTCCCTTGATTTCCTTTAGCTTTTCTATACATAGCAACATGATGAAGTCCAGTAATAACTGGTGCAGCTCCAAGAATACCAGTATTAGAAGTACACCCCTTTTGGCTTTCATCAGTAATAATCATTGCATAAACCTGATTCACTATAAGTAATGGACTCATAAGAAAGATCTGACTTCTTTCTTAAAGATAAGAATCATTTAGGCCCATCAAGAACTGATACAATCTTTGCCTCTGAACATAAGCCTTGAAATCTTTTGATTTGTCGCAATCACAGCCTGGAGTAGGTACTAATGCCTCAAACTCATCCCACATATCTTTCAACTTAGAGAAGTAAACAACTATAGAGTTTGTGGCTTGAGTTAAATAAGATATTTCCTTGTAAAGATTGAAGGTTCTTGAATCATTTACTTTATCAAACCTTTCTTTAATGTTCTCTCAAACTGTGTGAGCATTAGAAGCATAAAATATTTCCCCAAGCAATGTGTTAGACACAGAATTCATAAGCCATGATAGAAAAATGGCATTGCACCTTTCCCATTGTGTCCACAGACTTTCATCATAAATTTCCTTCTTACAAGTGCCATGGACTAACCCTAGTTTGATTCTCCCAAGTGAAGCAATTCTCATGGACCTACTCCACAGGGAATAATTCTCACTTCCAGTTAAGTGAATAAAGATTAAGGAAATGTCACTGATATCATTCGGCTGTAAGTACAAAGGGTGATTATGGTCTATGGTAGGAACCCTATTAACTTGACCATTATTGTTAGCCATAGATGTAAGCGGAAGACTAACTCTTGATGATTTTTACACAAATCAAGGAACTAAGAAACAGAATGAAGACTTGAAATTTCAAAGAGATTAGCAGAATCAAGTTTCAGATGCAGATTCTTGATCTGCCTGATCGCTCTGATACCATGCTCTGAATTGTGATTAAATGAGGAAGAAGATGATCTGAAGAAGAAGAGAATTCAAGGAGAGAATGAATTGTAATTCATCATATTGTATTACATCAAATGAGCCAGCATAGGCTATTTATACAAAGTTGTTAGTTAGAATAATCGACTTTTAAAAACATAACCTACTAACTAATAATCGGACTTGAGGTAATTACTAAACTACCCTTTTACGCTAATTAGTCTTAATCGGCTACTTAATAATATCTTCATCAACATTTTAGTTGTAAGGATTGACTTTGCACACATCTTAAGAAATCATAAATAAGCATAGTATTTTTACTAATTTACCCTTTTATCTTCTTGGTATTTCAAGCTACTAATATTGAGGTGTTTTTATTTTTTAATAATATTTAATATTAGGGGTATTATGGGAAAGAAATTGTAAACTTTTTCTTAATATTCTAAATTGGCAAACATTTTGTACCTTCTATAAATAGAATACCGTACAACTAAAATGGATCAAAGGGAGTATCATTCAGAATATACATATGACTCTCGTCATCAATATCTAAATGTACATATGATGATTTTTCCATCCAACTCTTACCGTTATATCTTAGATATTCATTAAAACTACAACTACGACTTATCACCCAAAGGCATAAACATATATACAACTGAAATCTGTTGTGCCGAAAATTGTAAGGAATCACATCACAAAAAACTAAATACTTATAATAGTGAGTATCTGGGATCCATTAACTCAAAGCTCGCATAGCCTTAACTAATGAAAACCTAAATATTCAAAGTACTACTTATAAATTTGATAACTTCTAGTAATTCTTAATGGGGGTTGATCCCCGCTCAATCCTACACCATTAATGGTGAGGGGCAGTCGTCAAAATATAATATCAGATGTGAGTCGGGGCCGACTTCCCAAGGGAACTAGCTCGTCAGTAAGAGAGTTGCAAATAGAAATTCAAATGAAGTTTAATATTAAGTGCTAAAAGTGGGGATTGATTTATGCAATACTACAATTAACTACAAAGCATACAAATTTAAGCAAGTAAGTTGATTTGATATTACGAGACTAGGAGTGTAAACGACTAATAGTGATTTCCAACCAACGGGTGTCTTTAATTCACTTTTCCAACATAAGTATAATTATGGTCGAGCCTTCCTATTGTGATCTCTAGAGTCCTTCGGCCTAGAAGAGATCTTTCACAACCCGCTCGTCAAAGCCTTAGTAGAATGCTTAAAACACTACTCAAGGATCCAAGGAAAAGAGACCTCTTCCGTGCGTAACTCCTTTTAGATGGGTTAGTCTATACAAATATTCTATCAACCCAAATCCTTGCCAACTCCACTATTCTATACTAGTTAATCTCTTCCGAGTCTTTAACTAGCAAAGTAGACAGGAAATCGCAAATATCATGGATCTTGGAATTTTGATGTTATTGTAATGGGGAGTTGGATAATTGTTACTTATGTTATAGTTAGTGAAATAAAACAACACCCATTGATTTTCTATCACTATAGCATATTTACATCCCTAGTTATGAATTTAGCTACTCATAACTAGGTTTGAATCAAAGCAAAAAATATATAATGAAACAAGGTAATGAATTCAAACATGGATCTTGAATTGATATTAGAATCATGATTAAAAAATAAAAGTTTAGAAGCTTACAAATCGATGTAAAGACTCCTACTTAGCTCCCCAAATTGCCTCCAATAAGTATAGTGTGTATATCAATTGGATAGTGTTTACACCCTAGCTTTTGCTATTTATACAAAGTGAAAATTGTGGATTAACAGGATTAGGCGGAGCGGCTCAAAGGCTAGGCACTCCGTCATTTGAGGCGTTCCGCCTAAGTTTGGAGCTCAAAATTATGACTCTTTGGACTTTTCTTCAGGCGCTCCGCCTCTGAGTCCAGGCGGAGTGCCTAAGGTCCCAGGCAGTCTGCCTGGGTGCAGAGGTGGGGTGCCTCAACATATGGGATGTTGATGGAAGTACTCGATATCTTCTTCCGAATCTTCTTTGCATGTGATATCTCTCTTTGATTGTTTCTCTTTTGTGGGAAAGGAAGGGGTATTTTGGGAATGGAGCTCAGGTTAGTATTGCTTCCTTTTTTTTCCGAACCGGTTAAAGATAAAAAATAGAGCTCAACTTATTAGAACTCACGGGTAAAGAGTTGGAGTTGCCACCTAACATAGTTCTTAACTAGGCGTATTAGAGCACCTACTTTGTTTCTAGCTAATTTTATAATTAACGCCGAAACTTAATCTACGGATTAGAAATTCTAGGTAAGGGTTCAAGTAAACTCGAGAGGAAGGTGTTAGGCACCTCTCAGGCTCCACCAAATATGGTTACCGGCCGGATTAAATATTGGGATTCAAAACAATTAAAGAACGAATAACTAACTAAAAATAGACAAATAATTAAATGACTATTTATAATATGCACATAGTAATTAAGATTAAATAAAAAAGATTTCAATTTGCTAATTGGCTTCTTCCTTGGAGAATTACATCTCGCAAAATAAAACACGTTAGTTAGTATATTAAAATAAAATAATAATGATAAAATGATAATTAAATGAAAGTAAAGTGATTTAAAAGGTACTTTTGAGAGCGTAGTCTTAAAGATTGTTCATCCAGATGTATCTCGTAAATATATGAGAATGAATTAGTATTGTAATTAATAATAATAGTAAGAACAATATTATAATATCAATAATAGCAATACTAATGATATAAAATAATAGTAAAAATAAAAAATAAATAAAGGGGAAAATAAATTTTATAAACGTGTAGGCTCAGGTTTGTATGAATCGGGTAGAGATTAGGGACGTCAGTACGGCTGCAAACACGGGGCCCTCCGATTGCTATGCCAAGCACCGATCCCACGACTCCATTGCCGGCTTGTTTTGCAATAAAACTTATACATGTCATCACCGCCTATTTGTTTTGGGGGCACGGGGATAGGACTTTTTAAGTGTAGTATCATGTTCAAATAAGTGTATAGTATCCGTCAAATCATTGTGAAGCCTCATATAAAAATATTTTCATAGGATTTATTCAAACCAGTGTCTGTTCAATATTCAGTGGGGTCCCACAGTGTGTAGTATCTCAAACATTTTCACAGCATCGTGGGACTGTCCAAACAATGCCAAAGATATCGCAATATCCTCGCCAAAAATAGCATTGAAACTCGCAGCAAAATTGAATAAATAAGTAAGTAACGAAAGAGAATCATCATAGCAGATAAATAAATCACAGCAAATAGCCAAACGATCTGGTCTCAAATAATAATAAATAGCATAAAGGTAACGGAGACGAGGGAAGAACTGCGTCGGAGTAAGGTTTTCCGGCGAGCGACTTTCGGTATTAAACTCAGGCGAGTTTCACGATATTGCAACTACTCCAAATTGGGTTTCTCTCTCGTTAAACTTCAGTACCAGATCAAGTACAGAGATAACAGAAAAGAACATGAGCCCCCTACGATGATTTCCAGTGGTGGTGCAGATGAGAAAGGGGTGGGCGACTGCCAGCAATTTTGTTTTCAACAACACAGTGGCGTCGCCACTGTGCCAGTGATGGTGCTAACACCCCGTTTATGTCCGTCAATCACTCATACCCCGATCCCCCCTTTTTTTTTCTCTTGCTCTGTTTCTGTTCGATTGGTGTATGGTGGTACTATTGGCGTATGCATGGTGAATGGTGAGGCTGTGTGCGCGTGTTGATGTTCTGTGTAACAGCGTGTGTGTGTATCCGTCTGATTTTGGATGTTTTGAGTGAGGGAAAGGTGATGGGGATGGTGGTGATTTTGTATCCGTGTACGGTGTTATGGGAATGAAGAGGGAGACGACTAGGGAGTGTATTGTGTTTCTAATCTCTCTCATGTGTGTATCTGTGTGTGGAGATGTGTAGTGTAAGGATGGGGAATTTAGGCATAATTGAAGGGATTTTATTATAATTGGATAAGATTCTCAATTTGAATTCTTTTCCAAAAATGGAGAGAGATTTAAGGAATTAGAGACTAATTAGGAAAGAATATTGAATTGGATTTGGACAATATCTTCTTTCAATATTTAAATAAAGAAAAGATGAATTTGGACCACCTTTTGTCTAAATTCAAGTAGAAAATGTATTTGGTTAGGCATTGTGTTTAGGTGTAAATGAAATTTGAAAGAATTGAGATAAAGCGAAAGATATATTTTGGATAAGAAATATGTAGAAAAATGTATGGTGCAAAATGAACGAATCTAGACGAACACTTGTCTAGGTTCAAGACAAAGGAGAATTTTAAAATAATGGGAGAAGAAATATTTTGGAATGTAAACAATAATTATATGAATATAAGAATATCCAAATTTAAGAGAATTCGACGAAAATTGCAACTAATCCCTAACAGAATGAATGTACTTAGACAAACTCTTGTCTAGGTTCGTAGAATAGATTTAAAGCTAAGTGCTTTAAAAGGAAGACTTGCATATATTCAAATTCAAAAGGAATTCAAATATAAAAAATCAAGAAGTAGAAATGAATTGATTATTAGTTTGGCTAATATTTAACTTAAATGTGCTAAATAAATGAAAAATATAAATATATCGTATAAAATGGGATGAACAAATAGTAAAATGCACACGTAAAAGGAAATTAGAATACAAATTAAACTAATTAAGTATAAATAGTCACAAATATTTATTAAATGCTATAAATGCACTAAAATTGCACAAACAACCATATTTTGAAGAATAGCCTAAATGATGCAAAATTACGTAATATAGTCATATTTAAGTATGTAATATATAAGTAGATGATAACACACGTAAATGCATGCCTTCTAATTCAAATTATGCACAAATGGTCAAATTGCACCCTTAAAGTTAAAATATAGCCATTTTTGGAAAAAGGAAGGACAAAATTGGGTGTCAACAGCTGCCCCTCTTTGCCCGGGGATGATGAAAAGAGTCTTAGGGCAAAGATAGTTGACGGAGTAGCCAGTTTTATCACGACTGGTAGGCAAAAAAGGCAGAAAGGGAAAATGAGAGTTTTGGGGTATTTTTGGCTGAACCCCGGTCTCTGAGTTGCCTACATATCTCGGTTTTCACGAGAATCAGGCCGTGTGTAGTTCTAGAATGGCATGTTACCTGTGTGAGATGTTTATGACGCACGATTTTGGATGCAAAGACTAAACTTGTCCAGGTATGTAAACTTTACTTTGTCTTTTGGCAGGATAAATGAAGAGTGAAGTAGAGGCACTAGCGAAGGTGAGATAATCTCAATAGATCAAGCATGAGAAAAGAGGCTTATAAACGTCCTAATTATGAAAATGTGGCGCGCTACACACCCATAAAGAGGAGTTTATAAGTACATAGTTTCCACTTCATCTCGATAAATGAGTAATCTTGCCCTCCATATTGCCTTGCCTGACCTGGGAAACATTTGGGGAGCGAGTTTTATAAATGCGCATGATTCAAACAAATGGGCACGATTAAGCACAAAAACACGTACGATTGACGCAGATAGGCTTGAATAGAAAAAGTAAGTATTAATTGGAAGGAAATGCAAGATGAAATCCTAATTTGTAATGAAAGATTAGGCAGATTACTTATGGGAGCATGACATGATCAGCTTCGGTGTGTCAAAATTTGACAGAATAGGTAGTTTGCAGGTACAACAAAGGCATTGTCGAAGACGAGGTAACATCGATAGATCGAGTGTATGGAAAGAGGCGTGCAATCATCCTAGTTATGAAGATGTGGTGCATGACACATCCATAAAGAGGAGTTTACATGGGCATAGTTTCAACTACAACTCGATAAATGAGTCATCTTGCCGTCAACATTGTCTTGAATGAGCTGAGGAATATTGAAGAAATTAAGCACGATGTATACACACGATTCAAATAGATAGACACTAATAGGAAGGAATACGAAGCTGGCAACCAATCAGAAAGAAAAGATTAGGTAAATCGCTGGTGCGAGTATGGAACTGTAGCTTTGAGCGCTTTAGAACTTGGCAAAAATAAGTAGCTTGCGGGTGTAGCAAAAGGATTGTCTGTAGGATCAAGCTTCTAAATTAGGTTTAGGATGATGCTTTGTATGTATTTGAGGTTTTGTCGTTGTACAACTTTGTGTGTAGTAGTGACTTTGGGGGCAGGTGTGAGAGTGTGGCGCGGGGTTTGTCGAGAGATCGGGGAGTACCCTGCAGCAAAATCAAGATAAATACAGATAGAGATAAAGATAAAGTAAACTTTCATGTTGAGTTGAGCTCTCCCTTGTCCAGTCTGCTTTCAGGTGTTCGGTGCTAGGGAATGTATGCCTCTCCTCTGGGGGATATTCATTCTCATTAGAAAACAATTGCTTCGTCGTGCCGAGTTGTCGTTGGATTATCTTGCCAGTGCAACGGTGGATTGCATGTCCTGCGATAAAAATGAGTTTTGCAAAATAGTATGTATGTAAATGCATAAGAGACTTCACTGTCGTTGGATCGTCTTGCCACCACTTTTTGTCATTTAAATGTGTGCTTGTCACGTCGGGCTGTATACCTCCCTTTTTGTATTGAGCTGTATAACTTTTTATGCAAGGCTGTCTATCATTCTTTCATTTAGTTGCACACTCTTTGTCATGCCATCCTTTCACCAGGCTTTCTACCCTCCAGGCTGTCTATCCTCTATCATGCTATCCTTTCACCGGGCTGTCTACCCTCTACGCTATCTACTCTTTGTCATGCCATCCTTTCACTGGGATGTCCACTTTCCAGGCTATCTACCTTTTATAATGCCAAATTTCTCAACGAGTTGTCTACCCTCATGGCTGTCTATCCCTTGCCATGCCAAACTCGACATCGGGCTGTCTACCCTCAGTCAATGCCAAACTCTGCATCGAAATGTCTGCCCTCTGGCATGCCAAAGTCGACATCGGGCTGTCTACCCTTCGCCATGCCAAAGTCGATATCGGGCTGTCTACCCTCAGTCAATGCCAAACTCTGCATTGGGCTATCTACTCTCTGTCATGCCAAACTCTGCATCGGGCTGTCTACTCTCTGCCATGCCAAACTCAACGTCGGGTTGTCTAACCTCAGTCAATGCCAAACACTACATCCGGTTGTCTACCCTCCGCCATGCCAAACTCGACATCGGGATGTCTGCCCTCAGACAATACCAAACTTTGCATCAGGCTGTCTACCCTCCATCATGTCAAACGCGACATCGGGCTGTCTACTCTCTATCAATGCATTGGGCTGTCTACCCTCCGCCATGCAAAACTCTACATCAGGCTGTTTATCCTTAGTCAATACCAATCTCTGCATTGGGCTCTCTTCCCTCCGCCATGCCAACTCGACATCGGGCTGTCTACCCTCAGTCAATGCATTGGGTTGTCTACCCTCCACCATGCCAACTCGACATCGGGCTGTCTACCCTCCAAACAAAAGTAAAGCAAAGTGCAACAAATAGAATTCCATTGTTATGTCATGCCATGTGCTAATAGGGTCATCGTGTTGCTTTTATAATGCCTTTCTTGAAATTTTTGAGGGGATATCAAAAATTTCTGCCCTAGTGTCAAGCTTGCGGCTTTTGAAATTTTTGAGGAGATCCTCAAAAATTCTACCCTAGTTAATCGCCTGTGACAGATCACTGAGAGAGAATGGTTGCATGGCACTGGATACTAATGTATTGGCTAGAATCTGCATCCGTCCTTTACTGTGATGATTGGGTATATCGATGACTATGGGTATGTGGATATTTGCATACTAAGACTGAGGTTCGTTGTTTAGATTTTGCCTGATTTGGAGGTTGTCCAAAATTATATTTGTCTTAAGGTTGTGATGGGGTGTCGTCGTGTTTTGTGCTCTTCTTTCAAAAGTCATGGAGCTAACTTTGACGGATTGACCTTTGTAGAAAGTGTGTTTGTGGTTTGGGAGTTGGAGTTTTCCTTTGTTGGCTCTTGTTGTACCATTATCTTACTTTGGTCAATCAGACTCTGAACTTTGTGTTTCAGTGTTGGACGTCTTGTGGTGTCATGGTTTTAAATGTGTAAGTGATGAGTGTAGATCTTGTTGGATTGAATTTAGGAATGGGTACCTAGGGAGTAGTTTGTTTGTTGGGTGCAATATCTTTTGTCTGAGCCAAAGGAGTAAAGACGCGAAGTTTCGTCTTTTATATGTCCTTGATTGTGTTGAGCCTGATAAGGTTGTGGTTGAAAGTCTTTACAGGGGGTTGTTTTTTGTGTAAGTTAAGTGCAGTGTGAGGTTGTGAATTTTGTCAGTTTCAGTTGTATAGTGATTAGATTTCTTTGTGGTGACTCTCGTGTGGGTATAATGCAAGTTGTATGGGTATGGAATTGTCTGAATGCTCTTGCTGTCATATGCTGATGGTTCAAAGGACTTTGTTATAGGAGAAAATTTTTTCAGCTCGGCTTGCTGTTTCGGCTTTTTCCGAATGCATATTCTTGACCAATTTCAATGTTCAAGCACGAAGCAACCGCAACAAAGTGGTGAAATGCACAAAATCGTGTGGGCACATTAGCAAAGACTTGGCGCAAAAATGACACATAAGCTTAGAAGGATGCCTAGAGCGCAGATGACAGACTTAGCACTTGATTTTGGAGATTATCATAGAACGCACAGATATCACATAAGATTGCCCAAGTGCTTTATGTAGCAGTCAAGGCAAGGATTTTGGTCAAACTACTGATGCTTGTTTAAGCGGGAGATGAGGAGTTGAATATCAATGAAAAGTTGTAAAGATGTTGTGTGAGGAATAAATTGTGTTGTGCGGCAGAAACGGGGGTTGGCTTTTGTCGAACACCAAGACTTTGAGTGCATTTGTCATCCTTTCTTGCAAATTTGTTGATACTCAACGTCTTTCGTATTTGTCAGCTGACTTCTGGAATATAGTCCTTGCACCAACTTTCTATGTTGGATAATATCTTATTGCTGAGCCACCGAACTCGATGTAGGTCGCTTACGTATCATGTGTACTCTTAGATCGCTGCATCCTATTGTAGTTATTTTCATGAGAATTCATATTACTTCAATAAAGACTTCAACCAAAATAGCTCCACGAAGTTTATCTGCCTGTGCTATTATATCAAAGCAACTCTTGCTCTTGTAACTGTCTCAAATGACTTCATCGTCTTGTTTTGTCTTTGCTAGTGGATAAGGATATGCTTCCAAATGCTTAGGGAGTTTTCAGGTCTATCATATGATGAGAGCTTTGTCATTGTGTCTTTGTCTTCCCTTTAAAGTTGAATTGGCTTGCCTATTTTTGGTTGTTGTGCACAAGTCTTTGCTACATTTCTGTCTTTTCAATATTATCTTTCCCTGGTCCTTTAACCACTATTTTGATCATGACAGGAGCAAGTTGGAAAGTGCCTTGGATCACAGTCATGTACTGTAGGTCATGTGACTGTGTAGACTAGAGCAACAAAGGTGATCCATGGATGTTGGTGTCAAAACGTCTTAAGGTGAGTCATGTGTGCCTTTGAGTTTGACCAATATTTTTCTTGCTTTGCCAATTTTTCTCTCATAGTGCTTGCTGGAACAACTGAGGTGCGGGGAAATAAGTCCGATAATTTTCAATCTCTTGAACAATTGAGTGTGGGATCCGGCTAGTGGAGTGTAGTCTCTTTTCAGTCTTTGGTTTGCATCAGAGCGAGGCCTAGGAGGGTATAGTGGTGCATTTCAATAGTTGGGTTGAGTGTTTTGCTGGTATAGTGGATGATTTGTTGCTGGGATGTGGAACATGGGTCAAGTCGCCTGAGTGTTGTAAACGTGATATTCGGGTGGTATGTGAGGATAGGGATAAAATGGTGGCGGTGTTTGATAATAGTGGTTGAAAGTAGGGTCTTGAATGGTTGCAGCAAAAGAGACTTCATCTTCTTCTTGTAAAGGCTCACATTTCCAGACTGGTTAGCCTTATTGGTAGTTGGTAGTGCAGTTGAGGTACTGTAGAGAGGGGAGAGTGCTGATGGAAATTGTTGTGAAAATCTCTGACAAGTGCACTTGCTTAACCATATCTTTTGCCTCGGTATTCAACTCAAGTCAACCTTTTGGGTAATAGATTTTTGAGTTTGGTGGTGAGTTAGAGACAGTTTGGACATGCGAAAGATTTTAGATATCAAGATTTGGGCATAGAATAGGGAGAGGAGGTGCCTTGGTAGGAGATTGAATTTAGGAAGGGATTCACCGAAGGTAGAAAGAGACTTAGGGAAGACATATTCATGCAATGCACATATATCAAATAATAGATGCGTCCTATAATGCAAAGGATCATTTTACGAACGATGATTTTGGAAAGCGCTTTGCACCACATGCATCATTTAGTTTGCTAGCAAAATGCGGGAGCCTAAAAGATAATATTGCATTTATTGGACGTTTGTTACATTGGTTGATATTGAAATAGTGCAAAAGGTGGAAAACATTGCTAGAAGGTTGGATCATGGCCAGGTGAACATCTTTCATGCTGATCCATCCCAGAAGATTCTTCTTCTTCGGACAAGCTTGCCTCTAATGAGTATCCTTGGAAGATGATATTGTCTGGATTAGTTAAGAGCCGGGATATGTCAAATGTGAAGTTCTTCAACATTTCCCAAGCCTTTCTTCCTTTCTCCTCTATTCCTTTTGTTTTTCACAGAGTTTATTCCCTCGCTAGCCCATACGCCGATAGACTCTATGCGTTTTGTCAGGAGTTCTGCCTAACTGTGCCATTTGCCTTTTTCTTTGTTCTTTGCTTCGACAAAACTTTTCTTCTTTACTATTTTCTCTTGTGCCCTTTCCAGTTGTTTGCGTAACCTTTTGTACTCAGATTCTAACTCGTCAGCATTTCTTTTCCTTTCTGTTGTTGCTCTTGGTTAAACTACCCTCGCTATGTCTTTCCCAAGCCAGTCTGGATAATCTTCATCATAGCCTGCGTCAAAACTGTCTCATCCAATAGTCTCAATTCTGATTCGTTGCCTTTTTTTCCAAAGTTCTAATATCTTGTCTTTGAACGATATCACTCCTCTGAGAATATTTGCTTTGAAACTTCTGATGTCTGCAATTTTGGGTACAATCTTCTTTCTTCCTGCTTGCCTAAGTGCCCTTAAAGGAGTGTATGGGTAAACTCCTCTAAAGTCCACTAAGACGAGAAATGAGTCCCTTTCCGACCGTATGATCACTGTAGTGCTGGGAAACTAATCAAATATCCATTGTATATTTTCAGGTGTCAACTGACAGAACATGTAGTTCTAACCATTGCAGTTGTTGGTCGGTCCCACTTCCCAAGAGCGTTGTCCATATGAACGGTATGAGTCAAGACGTAGTTTTCTCTTGGTATGGAGTGGAAGGCTTGGTCCGTGTTGTTCATCTTTTGCAAATGCTCCATCAACCAAATTTGTAATAGTAAATTGCAACCCTCGAAAAAGCTAGCACCCTTCTTGCATCTTTCTAAAGCTCGGTACATTTCTGCAGCAATCATCGGTACCAAAGTGTATTTATTATTTAAGTCCTTAAATAAAGCATCGTCAATTGATACCATGCAAACATCAACTCGTCCTTTGTATTGTGGAAACACGACAGTCCCTAAAAAGTTGGTGACAAAAGCAAGTACCCTCCGCTCTTGCCAATCTGCCTGGTTAATGCTAAAATAGACTTCGGATTCTTGAAATGCTTCTCTATACCCAAATATAATGTAGAGGGAAGTCAGAAAAATTCCCGACTACCTTATACTGTCTGTGCATAATTCGGGCCTAAACCCTACCATTTCTAAGAACTCATCGGGTGTAATGTTCTTAGACATCAAAACTTCTTCACTTTCAAATGGTAATTGAGTTAACCCACTTGTTTCCTCCAGTAATGGTGTCAACTCTACACTCCCAAAGTGAAAAACTGCTCGGTCTGTATCCCAATAATGTATTGTTGCTTCTATCAACCCTTCCACTGCAGTATGCTCCAATAGTGAAATCATATTCCCCAACACCATTTTGACTTGGTCTTTTTGATCTGTGCTTAGGTTTTCCCACCAATCTCTGAGCAACTATGTCAAATGTTCTATTGGCCATGATCTTTTGGAAAAGGTGAAGGATGATAGGAAAAAGGAGGGAAAAATGCCTAAGATGAGCAAAATGATCAACGTGTGGCACAAGCTTTTGAAAACAATGCAAAGAGGATATGAAGAGATGTGTCGTTGTGCGTTTAGGACCTTTAGGACACTCTAGGCAGAAGTTGCTGATGGACTTTTGACATGCCAAGGATGCCATGTCTTTATACAATACTTAAAGGATAAACATGCGTTATGTGTCATCCCATCTATCAAGCGGTCATTTCTTCTTTAAATTGGGCTTTTAATGCCTCTTCGGTTACCATTTAAGCCTTTGAATAGCATTGAATACAGAATGATTCCAATCCTTTAGAAATAATTAAACGGTCGTTTCTGATTCAATTTGGGCTTTTAATGCCTCTTAGGTTACCTTCGTGCCTTTGAATGGCATTGAATACAGAATAATTCCGACTGTTTATGAATAAATAATCATTTTTTATTCAATTTGGGCTTTTGACATCTATTAGGTAATCTTTTGCCTTTGAATGGCATTGAATACAGAATAATTCTGGCTATTTATGAATAAACAATTAATTCTGATTCAATTTTGGCTTTTGATGCCTATTAGGTAAAGATCCTCTAAGTTTATGCAAAGAGATCCTCTAAGTATTATGCAAAGAGATCGTGTTCAACGCTCTTTGGGGGTCAAAAAACTCGTTCGAATCTTATGAACAAGTTAGTCTATTAGAATTGAGAATAAGTCGATTTATGATATGTCATGATGCATGATTCCTAGCATCGATATTAAGGAATGGAGTTAGCTAGACCGGATTTTATTATCCTCCCAAGCGGACGACTCGGGAGCGGGAACGTCATGGACCAAATAGATTCCAAGTCGTTCCCCCTAAAGAAATTTTTGTGAGGGAATAGGTGGTCGTAACCACCATGTTTTCAACGCACGATTTAGAAGTTTCCAGGAGTGACAGGAGGTATGAGCGGTATGCACAAATTTTAAAAGTGTACAACTTTTGAAAGAAATGCACATGTTTTGAAAGAAATGCTCATGTTTTCTAAAAATGCTTAAGTATTGTAAATATACACATATTAAAATATTTCACAAAATAAGTTTTAAAAGGATGAGTAAAAAGAAAAAAAAAAGTTAGTTTCGAAAATTAGGATAATTTAAACTAGACAATATATTAAAAATTAAAAAAGAATCATGAAGTGAAATTGTTTTAAAGAAAAAGATTTAGGAAATTTATGGAAGATTTGAAAATAGTTGAAGTGTGGGACGTGTTTTACTATTCTAAAAGAACCATCTAAGAGTTAGGTAGTCTAGATGAGGATATGGTTCCTCCAGGCGGACAACCAAGGGGTAGGAACATTTGGAATTGTTGGTTGTACCATGAACCAACTATATTCCAAACCGTTCCCCCTAAAAAAAATTTTGAGAGTGAAACGGCCGTGAGATCCACGTAACCGTTTATGGTGTATGCAAGTATACAATCTTCCAGGAGTGGAGGAAGTGTGACTGATATAAACAAATATAAAGTGAGCAAACCGAGCAATTAAAGAATAAAGCACCAAAATTTAAAAATTCAAAAATAAACCCCAATCCTGCAAAAAAAAGAAAGGAAGAAAATTTAGTATGGCAAGAAAATAAAAGAAGTAAATAATCCCAATTTAAAGTCCGTTATGGTTAGAACCTTGATTTCCCCAGCAGAGTCGCCATTTTGTCACATCCTATTTTTCCCCGAAGCGATTAAAGTTCGAAAATAGGGGCTAAACTTATTGGAATTCACGGGTAAAGAGTTGGAGTCGCCAGCTAACATATATTTTAACTAGGTGTATTAGGGCACCTACTTTGTTTCTAGTTAATTTTATAATTGACGCTGAAACTTAAGCTACTAACCAGAAATTTTAAGAAAAGGGTTCAAATTAACCCGAGAGGAAGGTGTTAGGCACATCTCAAGCTCCACCAAATGTGGTTACTGGCCGGACCAAATATTGGAATTCAAAACAATTAAAGAATGAATAACTAACTAAAAATAGACGAATAATTAAATGACTATTTATAATATGCTCATAGTAATTAAGATTAAATAAAAAAATTCCAATTTTCTAATTGACTTCTTCCTTCGAGAATTACACCTCGCAAAATAAAACATGTTAGTTAGTATATTAAAATAAAATAATAATGATAAAATGAAAATTAAATGAAAGTAAAGTGATTTAAAAGGTTTTTTTTTGGAGCGTCGTCTTCAAGATTGTTCATCCAAATGTACCTCACAAAGATATGAGAATGAATTAGTATTGTAATTAATAATAATAGTAAGAATAATATTATAATATCAATAATAACAATAATAATGATATAAAATAATAGTAACAATAATAAAATAAAATAAAGGGAAAAATATATTTTATAAAAGTATAGGCTCAGGTTTGAATGAATCGGGTAGAGATTACGACTGCAAACATGGGGGCCTTCTGGTTTCCATGCCAAGCACCAAACCCACCACTCTATTACCGGCTTGTTTTGCAATAAGGCTCATACATGTCATCATCACCTATTTGTTTTAGGGGCACGTGGATAGGACTTTTTAAGTGCAGTATCAGTGTAGTATCATGTTCAAATCAGTGTATAGTACCCGTCAAATCATTGGGAAGCCTCAAATAAAAATATTTTCATAGGCTTTATTCAAACTAGTGTCTGTTCAATATTCAATGGGGTCCCACAGCGTGTAGTACCTCAAACATTTTCGCAGCATCGTAGGACCGCCCAAACAATGCCAAAGAGATTTCATATCCTCGCCAAAAAAAAAGCATTGAACCTCGCAGCAAAATTGAACAAATAAGTTAATAACGAAAGGGAATCATCATAGCAGATAAACAAATCACAGCAAATATCCAAATGATCTGGCATGAAATAATAATAAATAGCAGAAAGGTAATAGAGACGAGGGAAGAATTGTGCCGGAGTCAGGTTTTCCGGTGAGGCAGCGTTGACAGCGAACAAGGGCGGTGACACAAGTCATGAGGAGGAGCTATTAAACTCAGGCGAGTTTCACGACGTCGCTACTACTCCAAATTGGGTTTCCCTCTCACTAAGCTTCAGTAGCAGATCAAGAAAAAAGATAACGAAAAAGAACAGGAGCCCCTTGCGATGATTTACAGCGATGGTGAAGACGAGAAAGGGGTGGGAGATTGCCAGCAATTTTGTTTTCAACGACACTGCGGTGTCGCCGCTGTGCTAGTGATGGTACCAACACCCCGTTTCTGTCTGTCAATCACTCATACCTCGATCCCCTTTTTCAGATCTCCCCACTTTTTTCTCTTGCTCTATTTCTGTTTGATTGGTGTATGGTGGTACTGTTGGCGTACGTATGGTGAATGGTGAGGCTGTGTGCGTGTGTTGATGTTTTGTATAACAGAGTGTGTATGTATCTATCTGATTTTGGATGTTTTTATTTAGAGAAAGGCGATGGGGATGGTGGTGATTTCGAATTCGGGCATGGTTTAATGGGGATGAAGAGGGAGACGACTAGGTAGTGTACTATGTTTCTGATCTCTCTCATAAGTGTATCTGTGTGTGGATATGTGTAGTGTAAGGATGGGGAATTTAGGCTTAATTGAAGAGATTTGATTATAATTGGATAAGTTTCTCAATTTGAATTCTTTTCCAAAAATGGGGAAAGATTTAAGGGATTAGAGAGTAATTAGGAAAGAATATTGAATTAGATTTGAACAATATCTTCTTTCAATATTTAAATAAAGAAAAGATGAATTTGGACCACTTTTTCCCTAAATTCAAGTAGGAGAGAAAGATTTGACGGGAACTTGAAATTAGGAAGAGGAGGATTTAATGTAGAAAAATGTATTTGGTTAGGCATTGTGTTTAGGTGCAAATGAAATTTGAAAGAATTGAGATAAAGCGAAAGATATATTTTGTATAAGAATTATGTAGAAAAATATATGGTGCAAAATGAACGAATCTAGACGAATAATTTTCTAGGTTCAAGACTGAAAGTGAGTTTCACCAGGAGACTAAATCCTTGTCCAAAGAGTAATCTGTAGCCATGTCTAATAAGAGTAGTTAGACTCCAAATATATGTAGGAGTTGTAATACTAGTACAACTAGTCTTTTAGATATTGTCTTTCAAGCCAAATTGTAATATAAATAGAGGACAGGCAGCCTGTATCTAATATGTGGAAGAGAGAACATCTTCTCTGTATTTTGTAAAAACTTCTTCATGGTATCTAAGCTTTGGTTCTAACCAAGTTTAATCCAAATCCTGGAGCATATTCTACGCTGTTATGGATGCTAGAACCCCCTCTACTCTCTCTCTCTCCAGCATCTTTTCATCAACTCATTGTCATATATCCCATAAAACTCAAGCCTTCAAACTATCTAATTGGAGAACACAAATCACTCATTTGATGCATACACTAAAGGCTGGCAATATAATAAGTAAAGATCCACCTTCAAGTGTTGAAACAAATAAAAAAGGAGAAGAAAACCCGAACCCTAAATTCGTTGAATGGGAAGAAAGGTATGTTTTGGTTAGGAGTTGGCTTACGGGAACGATGACCGAGGAATCAGTGTTCCTCATCATCGGCTGCAATACCGCCAAAGAAATATGGCAAAGTCGTGAGGATAATTACCTACAAGCTAGTAAGGATAAGGAGTTCCAATTGAAGCAATAACTCCAAAGTATCAAGACGGGCTCAAAGACAATAGATAAATATGTGAAAGAATTCAAGGGAATTTGTGATCGCCTTACTGCTATACACAAACAATTGGATGAAGACAGCAAATTTATATGCTTTGGAAAGGGTCTTGGAAATAAATATAAGACATTGAGAACTGTGATGTTAGGTAAGCGTCCATACCCAACATTCACTAAATTTGTTAATGCACTGCGAGGATTCGATATGAGGGAAGAAGATAGTGAAAAAGATAATGTCGATCAAGCCATGGCTTTTCAAGCTCAAAAGACACAAGGATCTTATAGTAGAGGTAGAGGAAACTCATACTGAGGAAGAAGACAAGCTAGAGGAAGAGGAGGTTTTGGACCTAAGTCGAACAACTACAACAATCAAAGGTAATCCGGGAGTCCAACAAATAGTCAGAGGAGTTTTCCATCACAAACAAATCCATGTCAGTTCTGCGGTAGGAATAATCACACTACGATTTCATATTTTTATAGGTGGGATTATTCTTATCAAGCACAACAAGAAACACCACAAGCTCTCTCAGCCTTAACTTTTAATGAGCCAATTGATAACAATCTCTATATGGATTCTGGAGCAAATCATCACATGGTACAAACAACGGGTAATTTGAATAATTCTATTCCTTTTCAAGGATCAGATTCAGTCATGATAGGTGATGGAAAATGACTTAATCACACATGTTGGATGAATGCCTAGCAATTAAAGGTGCATTTAAAGGATGTTCTAGTTGTACCTAAGTTAAAGAAAAATTTGTTATCTGTGAGTAAGCTTGTAAGCGACAATGAATGCCTCTTGGAATTCACTGACTCTCAATTTATTGTTAAGGACAAGAAAACAGGGACTTTACTAGCAAAAGGGAGTAGAAGAGGAGATCTATATGCCTTGGGTTCCAATGATGTAGATGAAAAGGTGCATCAAGCTCTAGCAACTGTACGTTCAAATAAAGCATCCGATCAAGTCTGGCATCAAAGGCTGGGACATCCTAACTCTAGAACATTGCAGTTTTTACATTCAAATAGATTAGTTAGAATTAGTGGTTGGAACAAGAATTTTTCTATTTGCACTGCATGTCAAATGGGAAAAGGTTGTAAGCAACCTTTTGAGAATTAAATAAATTTGAGACCGAGCCTATTATCAAAATTCATTGTGATTTGTGGGGTCCTTCACCTGTTACTTCACCTCAAGGAATAAAGTATTATGTAATTTTTGTGGATGATCATATAAAATATACTTGGTTTTATCCATTAGGGAGGAAATCAGATTTTTTCACCACTTTTATTAATTTTCAAAATCTGATGGAAAATCAGTTTGAAAAGAAAATCAAAATATTTCAATGTGATGGAGGAGGAGATTTTAATAGTGAAGTTTTTATTGATCATCTTACGCAATGTGGAATTCAAAGGCAAGTATCATGCCCTCATACACCTGAGCAAAATGGGGTTGCCGAAAGAAAACACAGACATCTGGTTGAGACTGGGTTAACATTATTGTTTAATGTATGTGTCCCTTTGTACCTATGGGTTGAAGCTTTTATGAGTGTAGTATATCTCATAAACAGACTTCATACACCTGTTTTGAAGATGTAAGCTCCGCTTCATAAATTATACGGAAAAAGACCAGAATACAGTGGCCTCAAAATCATTGGTTGTAGATGTTTTCCGCATTTAAAGGGATACAACAACAATAAATTTCAGCCAAAGACTTTTCCGTGTTTCAGCCGACATGTACTATTTGATGAACAATGCTTACCTTTTGTTTCCAGTGCTTCACAGGATACTACATGTCAAAAAAATTTCATTAACTTCCAATGAATTTTTTGAACAAAAGGGAGATACCAACAATGAGGAGAGCCATGAAACATCTGGAACATATGCATATGCTGAGCAAGAAAATTCCAACAACAATGATGCTCCTTCACATGAAGAACATCAGCCCATATTGGCCGAAACTAGTTCAACATCAACCAGCTCTCAACGCAATCCACAACAAACTGTGTCGAGAAGGGAAGAACTAGATGATCCAATGCATAGCCCATATGCAACCTTGCTGGTTGAAGGATCTCCACTTCAACGGCTAAAAGAAATTCCAGGAACTAATTTTGATATTGATCTCGCAAATGATCATTCCATTCCAGCAACCTCTTCACAAGGACAAAGTCAAACTCGTTGCCACAACCACCTGCACGTTTAAACTTGCTTGCTGCTGCTATTTCATGTGACAGTCGTGAGCCAAGAAACATTAAGGAGGCCCTATCCCGACCTCACTGGTTGAAGGCAATGGAGGAGGAAATGGAGGCTTTATGTCAAAATGGTACCTAGCGGCTTGTACCTCGTGAGCCTACTATAAATATTGTTGGCTCAAAGTGGGTTTCCAGAACTAAATTGAAAGCAGATGGATCTATTGACAGATTCAAAGCCCGTCTAGTCGCAAAAGGGTACAATCAAATTGAAGGCCTAGACTTTGAAGATACCTTTAGTCCTATTGTCAAAGCCACTGCCATTCGTACTGTTCTAACTTTAGCAATAGTTCGTAAGTGGCCCCGTCGACAACTTGACGTGAAAAATGCCTTTCTTCATGGTCGCCTTAAAGAAATTGTATACATGGAACAACCTCCAGGATTTAAAGATCCCACTGCTCCTAATCATGTCTGCTTGCTCCAGCGCGCTATATACGGTTTGAAACAGGCACGGAAAGCTTGCTTTCAACAATTCAGTGAAGTTCTCCTTCATCTTGGTTTTCAGGGATGTCATGCCGACTCCTCTTTATTTGTACTTTGCAGCAACACTGCTGTCATTATACTACTACTGTATGTTGATGATATTGTGATAACTGGAAATAATCAAAACCTGCTCCAGTTATTGACCTCTCAACTAGGCACTCAATTTGCGTTAAAGGGCATGAGTGATCTCCATTTCTTTCTACGAATTGAGGTTGTTCCATATAAGGATGGTATTTACCTTAGTATAACCAAGTATGCCAAGTACATCCTTCGTAAAACAATGATGCAATATTCTCGTGCACTGCATACTTCACTTTCACAAAAAAAAGTGATTTTTACACAACAGTAGGCACACCAGTTGACTCATTTGATTATGGAAGTACCGTTGGAGCTCTTCAATACCTGACATTGACACGGCCTGACCTTACTCATGCAGTCAATCAAGTCTGTCAATTTATGCAAGCTCCCACCACTATTGACTGGCAAGGAGTGAAGCGCATACTACGTTATCTCGCCGGGACTGTCCAATTTGGACTCCATATTACATCCAAATCTTCATTGCAGGTTGTTAGATTTTCCGATGCTGACTGGGCAGGTTGTGCCATCACTCGCAGGTCCACAACTGGTCTCTACATTTTCCTGGGTGCAAATTACATCTCTTGGTCTTCAAAGAAACAACACACGATAAAGTGCGGAAGCTGAATATCGGGCATTAGCCTACCTTGCTGCTGAAGTCACATGGATAGTCCATATCTTGCGGCACCTAGGTGTCCCATTTTTTTCTCCACCAGTCCTTTACTCGGACAATATAAATGCCTTGCATTTGACGAGTAATCCTATTCTTCATGCTCGAACTAAACATGTTGAATTAGACTACCATTTCGTGAGAGAAAAAGTTACAGCAGGTGCCCTGGTTACAAAGTTTGTGCCTTCACAAAATCAAGTAGCTGACATATTTACCAAAGCGCTAACTAAGCAGCAATATCAGTTTATGAGAAGCAAGCTTGGAGTTGTGTCACTACCAATGTCCAGCTTGAGGGGGGGAAGAAAGTGAGTTTTTCCAGGAGACTAAATCCTTGTCCAAAGAGTAATCTGTAGCCATGTCTAATAAGAGGAGTTAGACTCCAAATATATGTAGGAGTTGTAATATTAGTACAACTAGTCTTTTAGATATTTTGTCTTCCAAGCCAAATTGTAATATAAATAGAGGACAAGCAGCCTGTATCTAGTACGTGGGAGAGAGAACATCTTCTCTGTATTTTGTAAAAACTTCTTCAAAGACAAAGGAGGATTTTAAAATAATGGGAGAAGAAATATTTTGGAATGTAAACAATAATTAAATGAATATAAGAATATCCATATTCAAAGAATTCGATGAAAATTGTAATTGATCCCTAATAGAATGGATATACCTAGACAAATTCTTGTCTAGGTTCATAGAAAAGATTTCAAGATAAGTGCTTTAAAAGGAAGACTTGCATATATTCAAATTCAAAAGGAATTCAAATATGACAAATCAAGAAGTAGAAATAAATTGATTATTTGTTCGGCTAATATTTTACTTAAAGATGCTAAATAAATGAAAAATATATATGTATATATTGTATAAAATGAGATGATCAAATAGTAAAATGCACACATAAAAGGAAACTGGAATACAAATTAAACTAATTAAGTATAAATAGTCACAAATATTTATTAAATGCTATAAATGCACTAAATTTGCACAAACAACTATATTTTGATAAATAGCCTAAATGATGCAAAATTACGTAATATAGCTACATTTAAGTATGTAATATATAAGTAGATGATGACACACATAAATGCATGCCTTCTAATGCAAATTATGCACAAATGGTCAAATTACACCATTGAGTTAAATTATAGCCATTTTTTGGAAAAAATGAGGAACAAAATTGGATGTCAACAGTTAGGAAGGCTTGCTTTGGGTTGTGGAGTTTTCTTTGGTTTGGCCATTTGGGTAGTACATAGTGTTTTGAGGGTAGACTTTTTAGTAACTTCTTGAACATCATCATCATTCTCTTGCATAAACTCATCACCTTGCCTCTCCACTTCTTGCACCATCTCTTCTCCAATAGCCTTTTTGTCATTTAACTCGGCACCCACATGATTATCTTGCACTCTCAACTCCGCATCATAACCACTCTTGGCTTTTGGGTCTTTCTATGTCTTGCCACTCCGAGTTTTGATTGCCATCACTTGGTCTTTACCGCCTCTTTTAGGATTCACTACTGTATCACTTGGTAGAGCTCCTTGCGGCCTTGGATTGACTTGATGTGCTAGTTGGCTCATTTGAGATTCAAGCTCCTTGATAGATGTGGATTGTGATGTCATTGTTCACTTCATATCTTTCATGTCCCTGGAATATCCTTGTTGATTTTGGAGCATTTTTTTCATCAATTCTTCTAACTTTGTAGGAGTTTTTGCTTTGATCATATTGTTTCAAAAAAGGTCTTGGAGCATATTGTTTAGAAGAACCGGCTCCTCTCCCTTCTTGGTTACCACTCTAATTACCTCTTCCTTGACTCGGCCTCCATTTCCCTTGTTGTTGATATGGTTGTTGGTATGGTTGCAGATATGGTCTTTGACACACTCTTTGATCATACCCTCTTTGGCCTTGATAGTTTCCCACATAGTTCGCTTCTTCACCCTCTTGAACATGGTAACATTGTTCCGGGCAGTTGTCATACCAACATTTTAACCTAACTCGGAGCGAGTCAAGGCTCGGGTTTGACTGGGTAACTCGTTTGAGTTTAAAATTGAAGTCGCCACCTAATATAAGTTTCTAAGGCGTATTAGGTCACCTAAATATCTAAGGTCGAGTCTTGCGTTGAATATATTCATTTCCAGATATTCAAGGGTAAGAATTCCAAGTGACTCGGGGAAGAAGGTATTAGGCACTTCGCCAAGTCCCACAAAAAGAGGTTCTCGCCCGAGCAATTAATTTTGGGATGTCTAACAAGTCACAGATAAATATTGATCATGTTTACAAATTGTGTTACCAACTTGAAGGCCTAAATCGAAATCACTCATGCAATTGGGTTTATTTATGTGAAAACAGTTCATATGGGCAGCAAGTGCACGATATTGGGCCTTTATAATTTGGGAACGGCCTAAGCTCTATGCCTAATCGCGCATTTAACCATAGGTTTGCAAACATATGTTCAACTGGGCAAATATCACAAGAGCAAGTTCAATTTGATTCATTTATGCAATTTTCAGCGTGTTAACATAGCTTTGCAGAAGTAACCAGTTTTACAAAAATAGCCAATTTCGAAGAAAATGTCTTCAAATTTCACTCAAACCAAATTGAGGTTATATTTTGAATAAAAATATTAGCCATTTAAGGTCGGTATGACTTGACATTAACTGTCGAGCCCTAACCTTAATGGCTATTTGATTTTTGGGGCCAGTTTTAGAAAACATAGGCGTAGAGGGGCTGTTTTTGAGAATAGGATACACGGAAAAATCAAATGCATAAAAGGGTTGCCACACATAATTATATACATATATAACATGAAAATACATGAATTGAGTATCGATAACTTTAGAAAATATATATACAATTTTCATATATTGGATCCCAAGACTTATACACTCCTATATACTATTAGATTAGTGTATACAAGCTTAAAACCTGTTAAAAATTGGTTAAAATACGTAAAGAGCCAGATTTAAAATAATTATTGGGCCCATATCATTTAAGTTAAAATAGGGGCAGTTTAATTTATAGAAGCAATCACAGATCAGACAAAGTTTGCACAATTAGCCCCTATCGTTAAGATTTCAGGTCTTTCAGAGAATAGCATAGTCCATACGTTATAATTTGAATTTTAAGGCTTATATACACCAATTACGTTGTCCAGGTTCCAATCTAAACGGGTAAACTCGGGATTTCAATTTTCAAGTCAAATCATTATTTTATTTCTTACCTTGAAACTGTTGTGCAAGTTTAAACTATCGAAAATCATAGCTTAAAAGGGCATGATGCAGCACAGAAAAGGAGAAGGTTAGGAGAGGCCCATGGATGGCCAAACCTACAGTTAACAACTGTGTGACCTTTTTTAAGGCAATCAAATACAGACAGGGAGAATCCTAGCAAATACACACAAAAAAGGGAAAACTAAAAAGGTGGGAGAAGAATAAAGGACAGTATAGTATGCATTCCCCAGACAAAGCTTGCATAGGCCTTAGTTTCATCGGTAATAAGAACCTTTGGAAGGTTCTTTCTAATAGCCAAACTACCTCTGAGTTAAGTCTTGGTATAGCCTTAAGGCTATCCATATAAGTGCTGCAGAAAAAGGTTAGTAAAAGGGACAAGTGATAGAGCTCCAACAGATACAGATAGAAACATGAAGAAGCACACAGAGAAATTTAAGTACAGACATTCAAACATGAAAGCAAGTAAGAGTAATAGTCATAGTTGATACCTTGCAAAGAATAGTAGCAAACAAAGAGTAGTATAGAAGCAATGCAGTGTACTCTTTTGATAAGTGTCCAGTGAGCAAAACAACAAGCGTATGTGATAATTATTCTTGTGCTTTTAGTTCTTTCTTTTTCACGAAGTATATATGGAGTGGAAGTGTGTATTCTATGTCTTGAACTGTGCCTTAGTGTAGAGAATAGGCCAATTTATATAGGTAAAGGGTAAGGGGTTTAACACAAACGGGAAGGGAGTAAATAAGGCAAGGAATAGTCTTCCAGAATCACAAGGGATTCCATTAGGTATCCTTTCTAAATATAACTCAATCAGTCTCCCCAAAGTTAAGGAAAAAAGGATCTTAACCAATTGTGGTTCCGCTCCCTTTGGCCCTAACTGAGTCTATGTTCACAACTGGTTGTACAAATACAATTAAAATTCAAAAATCAATTAGTCACCTTAATAGATTTCAATCAGCCTTTAATTGGTACTTTGTCAATTACTAGAACCAACTACTAATCACCAATCACCAATTCAAATAAATCCTAGTCGAGTTCCCTCAAATCATGTCTAAATCAAATCATTCTAGTTTTCAGCTTAGAAAAGCTATGTAATCATGCATCTTAACAAAATAAGGGTCAAAATACACTGTCAAAGAGGTGATAAAGAACACAGGCCACGAGAGTATCAATTTTAGTGCATACAAACAAATCAAGAACAAGGTTCCACTTGACCTAATGAATTAAAAGTACGATTACTAATCATACAGTCTTTCACCTTAATTAGTTGACTAATAACAATTAAGCAAAGCTACACACAGATGAAATTAGGTAAATTCAGGCATATGAACAAGTGTCATTCTTAAAATAGTGAAATAAACTAAGACTGACGATTTTGTGAACTTTTTGCTAATTAATCAACAATCGATCATGTTAAGATGCCAAAAGACTAGGTAATTTTAGGTTTAATATCACTTAGGTCCAGAAACAATTAGGAAAATGAAAAGGATTTTAGGATTACCCGTTTGCCCCGAGTCGGGTCAAGGTTAAATCGACTTCCAACAAACATGCAGATGGGTCTTTACCTCTCATCACAATGGTCATGTTCAGGTTTTGCTCAGGCACCATCGGCGTTTCCCTCTCCGGTGACATAGACAAAATCGAGTCAAGAGCCGACCATTTTAACTTCTTGTCAAACGAGAGCATAATTACAGAGGTTTTGTAGCGGAGAGTGAGAGGAACACGTGGGTGCATTTTCTTTCTTGTTTCACCGGCGAGAATAGCCAGAAAATGGCCATGACAGTGGCGGTGTTAGGGTTCGCGTGAGAGAAAGAAATGAGGGGAAGGGCGGCTGAGGGTTGAGGGAAATGAGATAGGAAATGACGGTTTGGGGGCTGGGCGTATAATTAAAAAAGGAAAGATTATCGTCAGCCGTTGGATCAAGCGATCAAAGGGCTGAGACGAAGCAACGTCGTTATGACATGGCACTAATTTGTATAAGTGAGTGTGAAGTGTATAAAAAATGCTGAGGTGTATATATACGTGTATAAATGTGTATAAATTGTGTACAAACATGTATAAATGCTTATAAAATGCTTATAAAATGCATAAAAATGCTCATGAAATTATAGAAAAATCAGAAAATCAATTTTGAGGGCTAAATGGCTAAAGAAGACTATTATCTTGAATTGTAAAATAATCCGTGCAATTTTTCTAGAATAGGAATAATTACCAAAAAATTGTAATTAAACGTGCAAATTTTATAAATAGCCGTAGCTTGTGCCAGTATCCTTAAATATAGCCTAATTGATGTGCTTGTGGAAAATAATGATTTTGAATAGGGGTGAGTGAGGGTAATTGTATGTTTATCAGTGCAATTTCGTCTGAAAAATGGCAATTGAAATAGGAGGGACAAAATCAGGTGTCAACAGTAGTATCCCTCTTGTCCATGCTGAAGAAGAGATAGAGGAACAAGCCCCAGGGTCACATAACCCATTGGAGCCACTTAATGCCTGGTATTTACTGTGTGGATATTCTCCACCTTTTTCAACTTCTTCTCATTTGCTTCTCTATCGGCCTTTGAATTTTTGTTCATAAAATCCACGGAAGTCAAGAATCTTGCCATCTTATCATCTTGAGCTTCAAGTCTTTCAATCATCATTGGACTAATCCCAACTTTTCTTCCTGGGGTTTTTAGCTCTTGATTGTCATTCTTGAGATCTCTTGGTCACTTTGTCTAGGATCTCTTTTACCTCTTCATACTTCTTGTCAATGGTGACACCATCACATAAAGTGTCCAAAGTAGATTGGTTCAACTTGTTCAAGTCTTGATAGAAACTTTGCAACAACATGCTTCCATTGAGCCATGATTAGGACACCGGAGCAACCCATCTTGGAAATCTTCCCAAGCCTCGGTCAATGAATCGGGTGCATCTTGTTCAAACATGTATATCTTGTCTCTCAATGCCGCTTGCTTATCTTTAGGTGAAAATTTTGCTAGAAATTGTTTCACTAGCTCTTGCCATATAAAAATTGAGTTCCTTGGCAACTTGTTCAACCAATCTTTGGCTTTCCCGGTGAGAGAATAAGGAGACACCCTAAACCTCAATGACTTTTCCGATACCCTTGCCGACTTGTAATCTTACAAAATTTCTCAAGTGGTCATTTGCATCTTCATTCTTGGCACCACTAAAACATCCATATTGTTCAAGACCTTGAAGAATCACATTTGGGATACTAAAACTAGCATTACCATGAATTGGAGGAGGAACTATGGCAGTTGCAAAACTATTCATATAAACCTATTCTTCCATCTCCTCTTCATTATCATAATCTTGTATTTCTTGTTGATAGTTCCGCGCACCTCTAGAATACTCTCGATTCTGGTTGGCATTGTGAGCATTCACTCTATTGATATTGCCCCCTCGATTGACATTGGCTCTACCTCCACGGTTTGCGCCCCGACCACCTAGGTTCACACCTCGGCCACCGCGGTTTGCATTGTTCCCACCCCAATTAGCATTACCCGCAACACCAACACCTTCCCCAAAGATTCCTTCTCCATTCGCTTGTACCCCCCGCATTATTAGCTTGAGCACCCGCATTTGGTTGAGCAAAAGGATTATCCCCTTGAGGTACCGCGTTCTCAACTTGTGGATCATTAGCTTCTACTCGAGAATCATCATCATCCACTTGCTCGACATGAAATGGGTAACCCTTTTCATTGAGCTCCATATGGAACTCTTCATCATACTCTTCTTCGTAACCTAGCGGATCTCCATGTTGTTGATTATAATAATGGTTGCAATTGGGATTTCGTTTCTCCTATAAGCCATGTTTCACCTACAAAAGGTAAAACTAAAAACAAAAGTAAAATTCTAGGACTTGCGAACTAAACAACTTTGATTAACTAATGCAACTAAATATTGAAACTGTAGTTCACCGGCAACGGTGCCAAAATTTGATCCATGCTCAATCCTACACCATTAATGGTGAGGGGTGGTAGTCAAAGTATAATACCCGATGTGAGTGGGGATTGATTTCCCAAGGAACTAGCTCGTCAAGTAAGAGAGTTGCAAATAAAAATTCAAATGAAGTTTAATATTGAGTCCTAGAAGTGGGGTTTGATTTATGTAACACTACAATTAACTACAAAGCATACAAATTTAAGAAAGTAAGTTGATTTGATATTACACACTATGAGTGTAAACGTCTAATAGTGATTTCCAACCAACGGGTGTCTTTACTTTACTTTCCCAACATAAGCTTAATCATGGTCGAGCCTTCTTATTGTGATCTCTAGAATCCTTCCGGCCTAGAAGAGATCTTTCACAACCCGCTTGCCAAAGCGTTAGTTGAATTCTTAAAGCACTACTCAAGGACCCAAGAAAAGGAGACCTCTTCTGAGGTAACTCCTTTTAGATGGGTTAGTTTATACAAATAGCATATCAACCCAAATCCTTGCCAACTCTACTATTCTACACTAGTTACTCTCTTTCGAGTCTTTAACTAACAAGGTAGATAAGAAATCCCAAATACCATGGATTTTGGAATTTTGATGTTATTGTAATGGAGAGTTTAAAAATTGTTACTTATGTTATAGTTAGTGAAATAAACCAACACCCATTGATTTTTTATCACTATAGCATGTTTACATCCCTAGTTATAAATTTAGCTACTCATAACTAGGTTTGAATCAAAGCAAGAAATATGTAATGAAACAAGGTAACTAATTCAAACATGGATCTTGAATTGATATTAGAATTACGATTCAAAAATACAAGTTAAGAAGCTTATAAATCGATGTAAAGACTCCTGCTTAGCTCCCCAAATCGCCTCCAATAGGTAGAGTGTGTAATATCAAATTGGATAGTGTTAGAACCATAGCTTTTGCTATTTGTACAAAGTGAAAATCGTGGGTACATAGGATTAAGCGGAGCGCCTCAAAGACTAGGCGGTCTGCCCAAGTCTGGAGCTCAAAATCATGACTCTCTTGACTTTTCTTCAGGCGCTCCGCCTCTGAGTCCAAGCGGAGCGCCTAAGGATCCAGGCTGTCCGATTGGGTGCAGAGGCGGGGCACCTAAAAAGAGGCGGGGCGCCTCATGTCACTCTATGAACTTTTGCCCCTAAGTCTAGACAGGGCGCCTCAAGCTATGTCCTAATTCTTGATTTTTTGGCTCCAATGCTTTCTCTTTAGTTTCAATCTTCGATCACTGCTCATGCAATTCATTACAACCCAAAACTAAGCAATTTAGGATATTAATTAACACTAAACATTGCTTTTGGATTCAAAAACGAAAGCTTAAAGTAGTCTTTAAGTGGATAACATACCAACTTATCAGGGGTTACACTCTAATCTGCAATATAAAATGTCCATATATAAGGAGTACTATTGGGGTAACCTCACAACAGCTCATTGTGCAGCTTCTCTCTAATTCTCCTTTTTTTGTTTTCTTATGTCAAAGGTGCACTTGTAATAACTAATAGGGTTACACCATTTCAACCTTCTATACTCTCACATGAACGCAAATAACGTTCTTGGCTTAGTGGAATTATTTTACTTGCACAGCTCACATGCCTTTCTTAGCCCGATGAACTGTTTTCTCATCTCCTATCATACCCTTTTACTTTGGCCTCTTAGATAATATGTGGCTCGCTTTTTCATTAGAGGAAGTATGCTTCCATGTTTACTTCAGGTTGACATTCTCTTTTCTAATTGTGCAAAAGACCTCTAAATCATACTAGCAAGGGCGTGCCCGTGCCCGTGCCCCGCCCAGGCTCAGCACTGTATATTTGAGACTTTTGGACCAATGTTCATTTAGTAGAATTCATACTTAAAGTCTTTCATATATATACCAAGTTGATTGGAAAACACCATATGTGTGCCACAGCTTTTATAAAAACCGAGTATGCAAAAACATCCAAGACATACAAGCCTCTTTGAAGAAGAGAATGGACTAAATAAATTACCCCTTAAAAATGGAAAACCATTTGTACACTTCTTCATCTGGAGCACCTCATACACTTAAAGAGTGCATAAACTTTGAACACTTATCCTCTGTTTATGCGTTTGAAAAAACCTAAGAGATCACCTCCATTCCCCAGAATAAACCGAATGGATAAACTGAACAATTTTAGAAGACATCAAACTGAAAAGCATACTACATTCAGAAAAGCATAAACTGAACAATTTTAGAAATAGTTTCGCTTGTATTAGCTGTGAAGTTGAAGCCTCAAAAGAAAAACTGAAAAGTTCCTACTGCTTCATGGTTGATCTATTTGTTAGAACGGTCGACAAATTCATTAACATTCATCAAGGTAGCACTCTCCAAACTCTTCTCCAATCCTTAAGTTTTAGTGGGTAATTGGTGCCAACTGGAAGCAGATTCTTTGATAGGCTGAGCTGAGTTGTCCTTTTGGCTGGCACACTTTCTTTTACAGTACATACATGACCAAAGAAGTTCAACAGAATGACCAAAAATATTAAGATGGTATACCAAGTAAAACTACAAACATACCTCAGCAACACATAATTTGTTGATTTCAACTAATAGTGTGACAACTCTCCAAGTGCATACAACAAGAAGTACTGTCGAGGATAACCAGGGTCAAGGAAGTACAACTGCCAATGTTCATAGAATCAGACCGGTCACCTTGCTCAAACAATCACTGTGTATGTAAAACAACCAAAAAAAAAAATATATGCTTAACCAATTCAAGAAAACCGTATATATAGCTAACTAACCATGATGAGAGGTTAAAAACTTCTTACAGCAGGATTTAAACATAGATGGGGAGGCAAGAATGTATTATGTCAACTTGCCTTTTGTTAATTGGCATTGCATTAGCTACGTCACTCAGTTAAGGTGTGGTCACTTTTTTTCTTTCGATAGAGGGTTCCGTGGTACAGCTGCAATACCTGATTTAGATGGAAACAAAGTTGGCATCTAATATTTCCAATCGACTTTCCTGTAAAAAAAAAAAGTTGTGAACAATTGGATTTCCCTATGAGAACATGCAATTTGTTACGAAATCCCCATGCAGAGATGAACTAAGTCTTTCACAATTTTAGACATTGTCCATGAGTTAAATCACTCTTATTTCTTGTGAAGGATAGGCAGAGTTAATCTTGAAGAGAGCAAGTAGTAGGTAACCAAATTTAATAAAAAAGCACAGGAGGATTGTGGATATTGCAAATCTACACCAGCATATTACTTATAGTTTACCTTTGACATAGTGGGATAAAAAAACAAACCAACTTGCATTCTTTGCATATCCTGGAGAAAAAGTACTCCAATAAGAAGCCAAATATGTGCCGAGTTTCCACAAAAAAGAAAAGAGAGAAAATAGAATGGAACTTATGTTTGCAGTTGTATTGTAATTTAAGTTAAAACACCAAAAGATTACCCAGTGGGCATCAAGTCTTGTGAAAAATATAGTTCACTTGTTCAATCTTTGATAGAATTATATCTGGTGTTGGGAAGAAACCAAGCAATAACAATAATTGCACGACGAGGTAAAGCGGAAGAATACCCAAGTCAAAAACTTCCCACACTATTTGAATAAGAGGAGCAAACCAATCCAAGCACAAATAAAATATGGGACAGCCACCAACAACAATAATAAGCTAGGCAAGTAAGCAAAGTAATCAAGCAAGAGGAGACACCAAATTTACGTGGAAAACTCCTTCAATGTGAAGAGGTAAAAAACCACGGGACCAAAGTCCACCAAAGCTCCACTAATCAACAACAAGAGTTACAAATGTTCTCCAAATTGGCCACAAACAAAGTGCCAAACAACGAGCAACAATAGATAAAAGATAGCACCAAAACTAGGGAACAAAAGGAGAGAAATCACCCAAATTCAGCTACAGTTCGTGACCCAGAAACAGAAGCTACAAGCAGCAAAATCCAATCTCCACCGTCCAGATCAAAGAACAGGATGTTGAGAACCTCCAGTTCAAATTTCAGCACGATCCAACGGTTAACGAATCGGGAAACGCAGTTTGAAGTGGACTGCCTGAAGCAGAATTTTCTGGAGCAAAAGAACTATGTTTTTCTTCTCTCAAAACCCCCTAAAACGGCTGCTCTCTATATTTTTCTCTCTTGTCCAATTTCAGACCTAAAAGAGGTCTTATTTATATGTCTTGACATAGTGGGCTATTGTTGGTAAAAGTGGGCTTGGTCCAAAAGATGCTTTTTATCCACATAGGAAGGAAAAGCCCAATAACCCCAACAATTCTCCCCCTCCCGACTATGTGGAGGAGACCGCCATCCCGGCGATCAAACAACATTCTTCAAACTTCCCTCTTGGCAAAGGTTTAGTAAGCATGTCTGAACCATTGTCATTAGTGTGGATCTTCTCAAGTGAAAGGAGTTTAGCATCCAACACATCCCGAATCCAATGGTACCTCACATCAATATGCTTCGACCTACCATGGAATGTAGAATTCTTGCCAAGATGAATAGCACTCTGACTGTCACAATAAAGCACATATTTCTTCTGAGCAAAGCCAATTTTCTTCAAAAATCGCTTCATCCAAAGCAACTCTTTACAGCCTTCAACAGCAGCAATAAGCTCAGCTTCTGTAGTAGATAGAGCAACACATTTCTGCAACCTAGATTGCCAAGACACAGCTCCCCCTGCATAAGTAATCAAGTAGCCAGAAGTAGACTTACGAGTATCAATATCACCAGCCATGTCTGAATCAGTGTAACCACAAAGAACAGGTTTCCCTGTACCAAAACACAAACTCTGACTAGTAGTGCCACAAAGATATCTCATAATCCACTTCACTGCATTCCAATGCTCTCTTCCTGGATTAGAAAGATAACGGCTAAAAATACCAACAGCATGAGCAATATCAGGTCTTGTGCAAATCATTGCATACATCAAACTGCCAACAGCTGAAGCATAAGGAACTTTCTTCATATCTTCCTTCTCAGCAACACTGGAAGGACACTGCTCTCTGCTCAACTTGAAGTGCATAGCTAACGGTGTACTGACAGCCTTTGCTTTATCCATGCTGAATCTGCGAAGTACCTTCTGAATGTACTTCTCCTGTGATAACCACAATTTCTTGGCCTCTCTGTCACGGACAATCTGAATGCCAAGAATCTGCTTCGCTGGTCCTAAGTCTTTCATAGCAAAAGACTTGTTCAACTCTTGCTTCAACTTCTGAATCCTGCAAGCATTTTGACCAACAACAAGCATGTCATCAACATAAAGCAATAAAATAATAAAGTCATTATCAGAGAATTTCTGCACAAAAACACAATGGTCTGAAAACATAATGCATGAAAGACCCAAACTTCCTGTACCACTGCCTGGGAGCTTGCTTCAAGCCATACAAGCTCTTCTTCAATCTGCAAACATAATTCTCTTTTCCCTTGACTTCAAAGCCTTCAGGCTGCTCCATATAAATTTCTTCATCTAAATCACCATGGAGAAAAGCAGTTTTCACATCCATTTGCTCAACCTCTAAATCTAGACTTGCAGCTAAGCCTAGAACAACACGAATGGAAGACATCTTCACAACAGGAGCAAATATCTCACTAAAATCAACTCCCTTTTTCTGTTTAAAGCCCTTGACGACCAGTCTAGCCTTGTACCGTAGAACTGGGTTACCATCTTCATTTTTCACCCTGAAAACCCACCTGTTTTTCAAAGCTTTTCTGTCTTTAGGAAGCTTAACCAAATCAAAGGTATGATTATCATGCAAGGAATTCATCTCATCTTGCATAGCATTTAACCACTTTTCTTTTTCTTCACTTTCCATGGCCTCTTCAAAACATTCAGGTTCTCCCCCGTCAGTCAATAGTACCCACTCACCGGGAGGATACCGAGATGAAGGTACACTCACTCTAGAAGATCTTCTGAGTGAACTCTCTGGAGCATCAACAGCGATTGGTTGCTGGCCAACCACATTATCATCAATTGGAGCATCAACAATATCATCAACCTGATGGTCATTCTGAACATGATCATCAACCTGATGGTCATTCTGAACATGATCATCAACATGGTCATCAACCTGAATTTCAACATTTTCTTCAGGTGAAATAGTCATAGGAACTGGATCAACATCAACTAAGCTCTCACTGCTCTGAGAATCAACTTTCTCAGCCTTGTCAAAATCTTCAATTGTTTGGTCTTCAAAGAACACAACATCACGGCTTCTAACAAGTTTCTTCTCAACTGGATCATAGAAACGATATCCGAATTCATCCTGACCATAACCAATGAAGATACACTGCCTAGTTTTAATATCCAGCTTTGACCTTTCATCTTTAGGAACATGCACAAAAGCTCTACAGCCAAAGACTCTCAAATGATCATAAGAAACATCCTTACCAAACCAAACTCTGTCAGGGACATCACCATCCAAAGCAACAGTAGGAGACAAATTGATAACATAAGTCGCAGTATTAAGTGCTTCTGCCCAAAAGGAATCTGGCAGCTTAGCCTCTGAAAGCAAACATCTAACCCTCTCAACAAGTGTTCTGTTCATCCTCTCTGCTAAACTATTTAGCTGAGGAGTCTTAGGAGGAGTCTTCTGATGCCGAATACCCTGCGCTCTACAATAGTTATCAAACGGGCCAATATATTCACTACCATTGTCTGTGCAGATGCATTTCAATTTCTTCCCTGTCTGTCTCTCAACCAAGGCTTGAAAATCCTTGAACACATCAAGTACCTGATCCTTGGTCTTCAAAGGAAACACCCAGAGCTTGCGAGAATGATCATCAATAAAAGTCACAAAATAAAGTGCACCACCTTTAGATCTTTCTTTAAAAGGACCACACAAATCAGAATGTACTAACTCCAGCAAATCAGGTTTTCTTGAAGGCGGATGACTCTGAAAAGAAACTCTTTTCTGTTTACCGGCTAAGCAATGAACACATTTCTTCAATTTTGCTTGCTTTACACCCGAAAGCAAACTCTTCTTAGCCAAACAATCAATCCCCTTCTCACTCATATGACTCAGCCTTCTATGCCATAACTCTGATGAAGCATCACTCTCCACCACATTTACTGAGTCACTAGAAATGGAGCCCTGCATAGAATACAAGTTACTAGACTTGTTACCTTGAGCCACGATCAAAGAACCTTTAGTCAGCTTCCACTGGCCATTACAAAATGTGCTACAATAGCCATCATCATCAAGCTTTCCTGCAGAAATCAAATTCAGGCGGATATCTGGAACATGTTTGACATTTTTAAGAACTAACCTCGAACCATTGTTAGTTTCTAAGCAAACAGTGCCAATGCCAATAACCTCTATTTCACCATCATTACCCATTTTCAATACCCCAAAATTACCAGGAGTATAAGAAGAAAAGAACTCTCTTTTCGGCGTGACGTGATAAGAGGCACCTGTATCCACCACCCAGCTAGTCTCATGGCAAACAAAATTAATGACATCTTCATCATCACCGGCAAAAAGAAGATCAGCTTTGACAACAGTAGCAACAAGATTATCATCGTCGCCCTCTTTCTTTTGTTGTCTCAATTCTTTCTTATATTTAAAACAAAACTTCTTAATATGCCCTCGAATGCCACAATGATCACATGTAAGATTTTTATACCTGGACCTCGACTTGCTTCTACTTTTATCTCTGTTGTTCTGACCTCTGGACTTGTTTCTCCCCCTATCTTCAGTAACCAAAACATCGGAGTGTGAAGCTGAAGAAGATGAGCCTTGAGATTTTCTTCTCATTTCTTCATTTAGAACACCACTCTTAGCATATTCCATAGTTACAACACCACTGGGAGCAGAATTAGTCAATAAAACCCGAAGAGTTTCCCACGAGTCAGGAAGAGTATTCAAAAGCCAAAGTCCCTGAATTTCTTCATCAAATCTCACACCCATACCGGACAGCTGGTCAAGGACACCCTGAAAATCATTAATATGATCAGAAATAGGTCTGCCCTCTTTATATCTAATATTCGTCAATTGATTCAGCAGGAACAACTTATTATTGCCAGTCTTCGAAGCATAAAGTGTCTCGAGCTTCTCCCACAAACTTCTAGCATGTGTCTCATTCACAATATGATTACGAACATTGTCTTCAACCCATTGTCTAATATAACCACAAACCTGTAAGTGCTCAAATTCCCAATCTTCATCTGACATAGCCTCGGGCTTATTAGAAGCAAACACAGATAAATGCATTTTCTTGACAAATAGAAGATCTTTCATCTTGCCTTTCCAAATATGGTAATTACTGCCATTTAAACAAACCATCTTGCTCATATTTGCCTCCATCATTCAAATAGATAAACCACAATCAAATATAACCAGAAGCTCTGATACCAATATGTTGGAAAGAAACCAAGCAATAACAATAATTGCACGACGAGGTAAAGCGGAAGAATACCCAAGTCAAAAACTTCCCACACTATTTGAATAAGAGGAGCAAACCAATCCAAGCACAAATAAAATATGGGACAGCCACCAACAACAATAATAAGCTAGGCAAGTAAGCAAAGTAATCAAGCAAGAGGAGACACCAAATTTACGTGGAAAACCCCTTCAATGTGAAGAGGTAAAAAACCACGGAACCAAAGTCCACCAAAGCTCCACTAATCAACAACAAGAGTTACAAATGTTCTCCAAATTGGCCACAAACAAAGTGCCAAACAACGAGCAACAATAGATAAAAGATAGCACCAAAACTAGGGAACAAAAGGAGAGAAATCACCCAAATTCAGCTACAGTTCGTGACCCAGAAACAGAAACTACAAGCAGCAAAATCCAATCTCCACCGTCCAGATCAAAGAACAGAATGTTGAGAACCCCCAGTTCAAATTTCAGCACGATCCAATGGTTAACGAATCGGGAAACGCAGTTTGAAGCGGACTGCCTGAAGCAGAATTTTCTGGAGCAAAAGAACTAAGCTTTTCTTCTCTCAAAACCCCCCTAAAACGGCTGCTCTCTATATTTTTCTCTCTTGTCCAATTTCAGACCTAAAAGAGGTCTTATTTATATGTCTTGACATAGTGGGCTATTGTTGGTAAAAGTGGGCTTGGTCCAAAAGATGCTTTTTATCCACATAGGAAGGGAAAGCCCAATAACCCCAACATCTGGCATTGCACTAAATGACTCAAGAGCTGAAGGGGAAGACAAATAAAAGACGAACTAAAATTCAACTTAGTACCTGCAATAGTACATAGAGATAATCCTATTCTGCTCTTCATCGGTACCTCCTCTTTCCAACTACTTTATTTACATGAAGAAGTAGATCCAGTTAATTTTATTTCAGCTGGACATAGAGCAGCTTCGGTTAGGAACAAAGTTACCTTGTAAAAGAGGTAGTATGTAGAACACGAACTATATTTGAAATTTAAACAGCACAACACATACCTAAGGGTGTGATGAATTGAATCATGGAACTCTGACATTCAAAGAAAAATTGTGAATGCAATTTACAAATCAGATCAGGCGGCGTAAAGTACTAAGTACATTATTCATTGAGTTATCAGCAAGCATCCATATACAAATAATAAATTTATGAGAATTCTTTTTGAATAACCTCGTCGTAAACTATAGCATATAAAGAATGATCATCTTTATGGCCTGGTCTGTTGCTGGTGACGTATCAATATCTTTACATTATGTGAACCATTTGCTCGTGATAAAGCAACATAAAGTTGACCATGCAAGAACATTGGCTCACGTAAATAAATTTCAATAAAATCTAGTGTCTGACCGTGAGCTTTATATATTGTCATAGCAAAACATAACCTGAGTAGTTGACAAATTGCATGAAATGAGTCCTGCAATTGGAATTGTATGGTTAACAATAGCATGTGGTGGCAGAAGGAAAACAATGTACACGAAAAATGGAATTATGAAAAAACTAACTTAAATTGCATCGTACATATCGTATTTTAGTGAAAATACAGGATTCTTCTTAGTGGAGGATGACAAAAGCAGAAAAGCTAAAATCAATGTCTTTGTCCTGTTAATAAATACTGTAACTACCACAATATGTTAAGACGATCAGTAGAAAAACCAAAGCAATGACGGTTGTAATCATGGCCTTATGTATGTATTTTCGGATATGTACAGACTAAATCAGACCAACTTTACTAACATGCATGTATAAAATTCAACAGAAAACTAACCAATTACATATGAGTGTAATAAGTATAGAAAACCTAACAGTGACACCTCATTAAAACAAAGAACAAAACTAAAATTTCTATCCGAGAAAGGAGAAATTGTGTTAGGGTAAACTACGACCTAAGCCTTGAAAAAAAACTACTGAAAACACAGGTCATTTTGAGATAGATGACATACCTTGGGACGAAAACCAGGAAAAATTTTGTTATTGAAGAAGAAATTCACCAAAAGAATCCGAAGAAAGAGCGAGTTTCAGCTTATGACTGGCAGAGAGATTATTAGAGAGAGAAAGAGAAAGAAAGTCATAGAGACACAAATTTAGCATGTTTTTTTTGATAGAGAGAAGTTGGAAGACAAAGGTTGATTAGCATAGGAAGCACACGTGTCGTTCATAGATCAAAAGACCACTTACTAAATGCCACATTTAAAAGTACAACTTGGATAGTCATTTGTACGACTTACTAAAGCTGTGTTCGTACTCTCGTTCGTCACTTATATATAATAGAAATATATCTTATCATTGTCAATGGTAACCAATCCATGACAAACACTTCCATCCATAATGCAGGTGGGAGTGACTTTGAGGCTATAATCAAGTCAAGTTTGAGCTTATACAGACAACCAACTTGTTCTACTCTCCTTCATTTGAACATATGAGGATTGATAGTGGTTGAATTTTCAACTCTAGTAAATAGGATTTCCATTATTCACTCGTCACTTTTAAGTTCTTTTCATTTAACCAAATTCTCCATTTAGTGGAAGTGAGTCTTATCAAAATTCTCTACCCCTCTTCATGGTAATCTTTTTTGTACTGAGATACAACTCTACTGGTGCAGATTCATCCGCTGATGGTGTGTGTATGCCTTGCATCAATTTACAATGGAATCGATTGCAATCAACAAATCATTCCTTCATTCTCCTTCTACAAACTATCAACTTCTGTTTTGTTACTAAAACTTTATGTTTGTAAAAACTGAGCTGAGAAATCATGCTGAATAAAAAGCTCTCATGGTCTTATTCATCTTTGAACACTACGCAACTTCACAAACACTAGCCTAGCTGTTGTACTTTCTAGTCATCCCTTATAATTCAACCTGCTATCGAGTTAACTCTCACATGCTATCTATTTAGAAAACTTTTTCTGAAGCTTTTAACTTCCATCTCATTAGTAAGCTTCAATTACCTTATGCTTGTAACGATTGAGCTGCGCGATCACACTCAATAAGATTCTCCTAGTCTTCGTGAGGTCTGAATACTGCAAACCTGTACAATGTTAGGCAGTTTCAGTGACTTCTTGTTATCACTTATCAACTAAGTCAGTTGTTCGCTAACGCGGATTACTTCTCACTAGCCACCTCCATCACAACTCCTTATAGTTATGACCCTTAGCCCACGCTCGAATATATTTAAGAAAGTGAGACTCCATGAAAGGACCTATCTAATGTCTCAACATACTATCATCTGGTCCACATCATCTTTCTCACAAAATCTGTACATATTCATAGAACCATCCATTTGATTTCATATGAAGTGTAAAACTTTCATATTATAGGCATTTAATTGAGCACTTGAGAATATTCCTCTTATAATGTATTATTTGCCCAAGGCCCTTTTAACCTCTTTATACGCCATTCGCAGGTTCTATAACCTATCGTATTGTAACTATTTTTCAAACTGAGCTGATAACTGGGATTTGATTGAGACATTTCTTGTGCTGTAGGCCTGCAAAACTAATACGCAGAATATATCTCATGTCCGCAGATCTGGAAAAAGAAAGTCGTACTCTGTCATACAGCATTGCAATAAACTGAGTTTCTTTTTACATCTCGCTCGATGACCAAAGCTTCTCTTGCCATTGTCGAATTATATGAGATGATACAAGTCATTATCTTTGTGTTGCATAGGAAATTTTTGTCATAGTCTGAACATGAGTGATCTGAGCTGGTAGTATATCAATACTAGCGGTTGTGATTGTGATCTACCAGATCAAGGGTTTATTTCGTCCCTCCTAGAACTCAAGATTTCTCCCCTTCACATGCATTTTTTTTCTTGCACCAGTGAATTATCATTCTCTCCATGTTGGTCCTTCTTTCATATCTCATTTCTATGAGTCGTAGGGTGCTCGTTGCAGCCTTGGCTAGTTCAAACATCTCTAATAATTTGGCCCTTATCCGCTTGGAATGCTAATGTAGAAACTCGAGGTATAATCTTTCTCATTTAACTCCTAAGCTCTGTCTTTTACTAGTCTATATCTTGTTTTGATATCATTTGTGCTGGCCTTCATCGCGATTAGTCAACTTGATATCTCTAGCAAAACTTAACTACATAACTTTAGGACATGCTTTTTGAGGTTCCCATTCTCTTCATGAGTTCTTATGCGATTTTCATCATTCATTGATAACTTTTTTTTCCTTTTACACTACTATTACCCTTTACACCAAGCTCCTGACATTAACAAGGAAATCGTTCTACTTCGTCACAACTTCATCCATGCCCAAATCTAACATTTGACTCTCACTTTGAAGTTTAACTTACAAACTTCCTTAAAAGAAACACGTTGCGCCTTGCGGTCTCAGATCATGACGAGAGCACCAATCAGTATAAGTGTAGTAGAAGTGGGCTCAAGACTTTTTACTTTAAGCTCTAACACACGATATAGAATCAACGAAGGGAAACTGCACTAACATGCCCTGCAGACTCCCAATTATAAGTCTGACGCGCTACACACCTATAAGTAGGACTCTATAGGACATGACTCATGACTCCCTAGAACAACTGAACCTAGGCTTCGTTACCATCTGTAACAGCTCAGTCCACTAATGATAATGTCCGCTTTGGACCTAGACCCACATGACTTTAAAATACGTCGCTAGGGTCTAAGGCATGGTTACTTATATACCTAGAATCTCTATTGTGTTATGCCAATGTTGGATACAATAGACTCAGCGTCTTCGCTGAGGTTTGCCCTTCGTACCCGGATTCACCTAGACTCAGCAATGAGGTTTTCCCAGCATACCTGGGATTCGCCTAAACTCAATTGAATTCTGACCCACATCAACAAGGCTGATACGGAGTGGCTCTAATACCAAGTTGTCATGCCCCAAAACTGGGGAGGACGTGTTGGCAAACCAACCTGTGCTACATGTTGAGTGAACCCTGAACTAACTTGCTAAGTATCTCGTAATGTACTTTTAGAAGAAGAGAGATATAGTAAATACTGCTAAAAGTGAGCTTGTAATTATTAAATTGGTCTAGGAATAAATGTGCCACCAAAATAGATGTCAAAGTAAATATCTGAAAAATCACTAGCTAAGTCATGAACCTCTAAAAGAATAGAATGAATGTATAAAGATATAAGTCTACGGGATATTTCTCGGGGTCAAGTAATGAATAAAGTTTGATATTGTCTGAAAACCAACTGCCGCTTAAAAAAAAAATGGAGCTCACCCCAACTGATCGATGAACCAGTTTGATACTAGCCTTGAACTCCGGTACCTACAATTTTAGCACCTGCCATATAAAAGTAAGCAGGCCCTTATGGGCTAAGTAACTCCAGGATACCCAGTAAATCTCATAGACTCCCTTATAAAAGGCGGAACAAGATTTACTGGAATATAAGATATTAAGAAAGAAAATTCATATCCATAAATATGTAATTCATATATGGTTTGAGAATTAATACTAAACTGGAAGCTAAGTAAATAAACTAAAAAACTGATGCTAAACTGAACAAAGCTATTAAAAAAGAAGTAACTTTACTGAAAAAAAATCATGATTTCACGCTGTGACCCTGCATACGTGAGATATGGCAACACGTGCGGGGGTGTGTCGGTCTCTCTCCCCAATAAGTAATGCCCTGCATACGTCCAACTATTGTCACATATGTAGGAGTGCCGGCCAATCTCCCAAAACAAACTGTGGCCTTGCATACGTGAGATCTGGAAACACGCATGGGGGAGTGTCGGCCTATCTCCCAAACAAGTAATGTGATCACAATACTAACTGAGTCTAAAGAATGTGTTTCTATCAATAACATCATAGGAACAAGTCACATGTTCACATAAGCAACACCAAAATCAACCAACTCTCATGTAATTCTAAAACTAAGTCAAGCAATAATAATTTATATAGAGATATATTTAACACTATACTATCTATCGCATTCTGATTAAAAGGTTGTCTTTAACTTTCCTCAATGTCTTATCTCAATTCGCCTTCTCAATATCTTCACCTTCTCAACAAATTACAATCTACAATAATAAAGACTCAAGTCATCAAACCATGTTCGCTAGTTCAATTTGCCAAAATTGGACAAATTTCCTATTCTTGAATTATAAATTTTTCATACTAGGTGAATTTCCCTCTCATGAGTTTGTTATTCTGTCTATTCTACTCTATAGTCAATTGTCTAGAGAAATTAATATCATCAATTCAACCCAATACCATCAATTTGATTTTCGGTACCAAGCTTAAAAATTTTCATTAATGACATCGTCTTTTACTTCCACCATTAACACTTCTTCATAATTGAGTTCGATGGTATTTAAGTTTAGTAACCTCGACAATATATAGAGTTCAATAAGTGGAATTACTCATAGGATTCAAAATCTTAATATCATACTCAGAACTCAAGTAGTAAAAGAAAGAATTTCAAATGCTAACACATCATTACCTAATAGTTGATTAAGGTTTCTCCGAAGCCGTCACTTTGATTTTGCTCATACTTGTGTAAATAATACTACTCCCATACTCCAAAGCTCCTCTTTAAACTGTTCGCAGGTTCAAAATATGGATAAATATTGAAGTCTCTTGCGTTCCTTTTCAACAGGATAGACAGAATTGCTAAGGTAATATTTTCCGTAGCTTCCCTTGCGTCAGTATGGCCACATTCAGTTGTTGTGTTATATTATTTTAGCGTAAAATTTCGCTCAGACACTACTAGAAACTGCTTCTTTTACGAGAGAAGAGTTGGCGAGGGAGTTCCCTAGCCAAACATATAGAGAAAACTTCCCTAGCCAAAATTACACTGGCTTGAAAATTCCCTCGCCATTCAAAAAGCCTGAAAAATTTTCTCTCCTACACGGCTTGGGAATTCCCTCGCCAATCAAAAGCAGCATCCATGTCAGACCTTTGACAAGGGAATTCCCTAGCCAAAGGCAGAATAAAATATAGATCCAGTATCATTACAGCAACAGCGCGCAGCCAAAGGCAAAGCAAAAAAAACTTCTTTCTTCCTCCGTTCAAACTGCTCCAATCGTTAAAACAACAACTCCGGTGACTTCACCGTTAACACAACAACTTCTCTGGTGAGTTAGATAAGGACAACTATTCTGTCCATTCAAGTAACATTCTCCGTTAAAACTGCTCTTAATTCTTAAGGCTTTTTATTAGTATTATCCCTCAAATCAATTACACTTCACAACCATTCAGATTCTTGTGTAATGCCATAAATTCTTGAGCCATGTATTTCATTAGAGAAAGAAAGGGGTGGGGTGGGACAATTTGCTATATACACCTTTAGCCTAACTTTGATTAATTAGGAAATAATTGTAATTGATAATTTGCGAGTTTAATTTCTGCAAAATGGTGGTTGGTTAATTTGGTGAGATTTGTGTAAAACTCCGTGTATACGTTTGACCGTGGAACCAATGAAAAATAGTTAACTTGTTGAAAAATTATTTCATGAACAAAATGAAGGTTTAATTAGCAAAATTAATAAAATTTAAATACAACTAGTACAAGTGATATACTTTATTGCATTATTCTAAATATATTTATTTGTAACCTTTGTGTAGATGGAATCTGATGAAAAAAGTAGTTGGATGTATAATAGATTTTATGAAAATATGGGTTTACGAAAATCATTCGCAGATGGATTGAGCACTTTATTTGTAAAGCTAAATTGCTTTTGTAATATATGAGAGAGGGTAAAATCAAATGTCCTTGTGAGAAATGCAAAGTGTAGCAATGTGCAATGAATAGATGACATTGTTCTACATCTTTATAAAAAATGATTTATGCCCAATTATTTCGTGTGGAGTGCACATGGAGAGTGTACCCCTAGTATCGCTGAGGTCAACAATCAAAATGAATATGCTGGGGTTAGCGGTGCGTATGCCGGGTATAACTATCCTATGCATGAAATGATAAGTGATGCATGGAGGATGTACCAAGGGGAACCATCTCAACCTACTGTTGAGGAGTTACCAAATGATGAGGCGAAGCTCTTTTACGAATAGTTGGAAGAAGCTAGTCGCCTATTTTACGAGGTGGCGACGCATTCTAAGTTGTCCATTGCAGTTAGGTTACATAGTATAAAATCAGATTATAATATATCTCAAGGAGGCATGGATGAGATCATTGGGCATATGAATGAACTAAACCTAAGTATCTTAGCGCTGCCTGCCTCGTACTACGATTCAAAAAAATTGGTTTCATTTTTAGGGCTCTCTTCAGAAAGAATTCACTGTTGTATGAAGGGTTGCATGTTATTCTATATGGAATATTCGAGTTTTGAATTTTGTAAATTTTGTGGTGAGGCTCATTACAAGATGGTCATAAATGCTAAACAGAAAAAGATCCCTGTTAAAGCGATGCAATACTTACCCCTTATACCAAGTTTAAAGAGGTTGTATGCGTCAATGAGCTCTGCTCCTCATATGAGATGGCATCATGAACGTGCAAAACAACCTGGAATTCTATGTCACCCATCTGATGGCGAAGCATGCAAGCATTTCGATAGAGTTTATCCTGGATTTGCTAGTGAACCTAGAAATATCTGGTTGGGTTTAAGTTTTGATGGGTTCACTCCATTTGCTATCTCTGCCGCCCCATTTTCTTGCTGGCCTGTATTCATCACACCGTATAATTTACCACCAGAAATGTATATGACAAGTCCATATATTTTTCTGACTTGCACTATCCATGGTCCTAGTAACCTAAAAAGCTCTATTGATGTATTTTTGCAGTCTTTGATTGATGAGTTATAGATATTGTGGCACGAAGGTGTGGATTATTCAACTAAACAAAATTTTAGTTTGCATGCTTATTGGATGTGGACAATAAATGATTTTCCTGCTTATGGAATGTTGTCTGGTTGGTCCACGGCTGGTAAGTTTTCTTGTCCTATTTGTATGGAAGACACAAAAGTATTTTATTTGAAAAATGGACATAAGTACACATGGTTCTACTGTCAACGCCAGTTTCTGTCAGATGACCATCCGTTTAGGAGAAACACTAGTACATTCATGAAAAACAAGGATGATTTTGATGACCCTCCACAAAGGTTGACCATGAAGTTTGGGCCAGGGTTCAGGGGTATCATAAGGCAAAGGAGCAACAACCATTGCCTAGAATACCGGGTTTTGGTGTTACACACAATTGGACAAAGCAAAGCATATTCTGGGAACTTCCTTATTGGAAGGATAATCTTCTTCGACATAATTTGGATCAATGCACATTGAAAAAAAAAAATTGATGTTGTCTTTCACACCGTGATGGATGTAAACAACAAAACAAAGGACAACTTGAAGGCAAGGTTAGACATTCAAGCATACTGTTGGCAACCGGAATTACACCTATAATCAGATGGGGGTAAAGGTTCGAAAGCCAACAGCCAATTACACTTTTGACTTGGATGAGTGAAGAATGATTTGTGAGTGGCTACAAAATATTAAGTTTTCTGATGGTTGCACTTCGAATATATCCAAATATGTGGACATGACAGAAGGTAAGCTAATTGCAATGAAAAGCCATGATTGTCATGTTTTCATGGAAAACTTGCTGCCAATTGCATTCAATGGGTTGCCTGATACAATTTGGAAACCCCTTACCGAAATGAGTGTTTTTTTTAAAGACTTGTGTTCTGGTACATTGAGGGAGGAAAATCTTCGGATGATGGAAGCTAATATTCCCGTGATCTCAACTAAATTGACCAAGATATTTACCACTGGTTTCTTCAATGTGATGGAACATCTGCCTATGCACCTCGTGGAAGAAGCAAGGCTTGGAGGTCCAGTTCAAGGTAGATGGATGTATCACACCAAAAGGTTAGTTTGCGACCTAAAATTTTTTTGTTTAAATTAATACAAATTATATAATGAAATATGTTGTGCAGGACTGTTGGCAAGTGTAAGCCGATTGCAAAAAATAGAAATAGAATTGACGGGTCGATATGTGAGGCGTATCTTGTTAGGGAAACTTCACATTTTTGTTCGTATTATTTCGGGGAAGAGGAGTCATCTCTAAGGAGTAGGCCGAATCGGTATATGACGATGGTGGGAGCGGAAATGCATTGTATTCTCAATAGTCCATATTCAATCATCCTAGTAGAGGATCAAAACAGGATTCACAAAAAGAATTCAGCAACATCGATAGAAAAGTAGCTACGACACATGTATTATTGAATTGCCCCGAAGTACAGCCCTTTTACATGTAATTGTCAATTTTTACAATGAACGTAAATTCGAGGGAAGAGGAAACAGTTTACCAATACAATTTTGTATTGTGCCTAGCAGGTTATAGGTAAGTTGCTTTGGGCATGATGCTGTTACTGATAATTTCTCAGAGTGGTTTAGAGAATACGTAAGTATTTATGTATTAAATCATACCATATCTTGAATACTATTTTTCAAATTATGCCACGTATTTTCTAACTAATAAATTTTCTTGAAAACCATTTAGGTTTATAATCTTAATAATAGAGTCAATCATCCACTATTTTGTGATTTAGCCTTGGGCCCCGTTTATAAATACAGACGGATGTCTAAGTACTTTATCAATGGGTTTAAGTTTCATACTGAAGAATGATCCATGGGGAAGAAAACCTTTAATTGCGGGATGTAGGTTAATGCAGGCATATGTAAAGGTAGTTTTGATTATTATGGTTCTCCCAGGAAAAAGTTGGTGCTCTTTCGGTGTGAGTGGTTTGATCCAACCCCACATAAAGGTACAAAGGTGCATCACACCAGAAAGTATGCACATTACGATCCATTCATTATTGCTCAAAATGTGAAACAAGTGTACTACGTTCCTTATCCAAGGTGCAAAAAAAAGGTCAAGAACAAGGCTAAAGCGAATTGGTGGGCTGTTTTAAAAGACAAGCCGGTTGGAAGAGTGGAGGTGGATGATGCATTGGATGAAGCATACCAAAATGACATTTCCACTGCACAGGAGATTGTGGATGAAGAATTACCCGTTGAGTTGCATCAGGGTATGGAGTATTTTGAAGAGTTTGATTATCAAATCTTCACTCAGACTATAGAAATATCTTTGGCAAACGAAGAGGAAGAGTTTATTGAAGAAAATGATTCAACTGAGGATGAATTAATTAATGAAACAGAAGCAAGCAATGATGACTGATGTTAGTAGAAGTATATTTGTACACAATATTTGTTTTAACGATGTTTAGTTCTTTTTTTTTGAATTGATTAATGTTGTCCATAGTATTTATAATAATTTTTTATTATACACTCAAGTGTTTATTTATTTTAATATTTTTTTCAGATATGGCATCTAGGGGGAGGAAGGGTCCCAAGACCCGTGGTGGTCTGACTATGAGTTATACAACATCATCTTCAGCAGGGGATACTACATCTCTGATGCCAGCATTGACACCGACTACAGAACTTCTCGGCTTAGTAAGTACATATCCTCATAATTTTTTTACCGGGCCCCCGAGCACTTCAATATTCTATCCTGCACCTGGCCCTCTTTCCATTCCATGTCTCTAGTAGGCTACTCCCCCCAGCCAGTGCATGTACCAGGCCCTTCACTTCATATATTTTCAACATCGGGCACTTCTAGCATGATAATGATACCTATCCCTAGCATACGCCCCCAGATAATCCCATCTGCATCCCCTGCCACGACCAGTACTGAACCATCTGCATCACAAGCTACATGCCCGACTTCGAGTAGTGCTTCAGGTACTGGGTCACCTATTCTAAAGACGCAGGAAAATTCTACTCTATCTGTCACCACTACTGCATACAAAGGTAGGAAGAAACGTACTTCTGCCAATGTACAGTTACCTGGTGGTGTTGGAACAAAAGATGACCGTGGTAGGTTGATTATCAGGCCTATTGGAGACGGGTAAGTATTGTTATATATAAAGTTTAAATAATCAACTATTTAAAAGAATCAATATACATTTATATAGTTGATTATGTTTAATGGAATGCGGGTTTATTCCATCAGAGAAGGCGGTGAAGCTTATTAAGGAATCTATGTCTCCACACTTTACGGATGGTTGGCCGTCATGGGGAAATATACCCCCGTCCGTTAGACATCGCATGTTCTTAGAGTTTAAGGAATTAATATCTTTGGTATTTTGGCATTATAACACTAAAATTTATTTTTAGTTTTCATTTATATTATGTTGTGTTTCAGAACAAGTGTTCGTGGGATTCAGAATATGATGAGATTGTCCGGGAGAATTTTGAGAAGAAAGCAGGGCAAAGGCTGAGTGACGGATTATCAAAATTTGTTCCGAACTGGATTTATCCTCAAAATTGGGAAAAAATCAAAATATATTGGCAAACACCAGAATTCATGCCCAAAGCGAGCAAGATAAGAAAAATCGAGCATCGACGAAGGGTGGCTCGTTGCATACTTGTAGCTCAATTAGTTCTGCAACCTATCAAGCTAGATATGTAAGTCTTTATAAATTTTGATCCAATTATAAACTAATTAAAAGCTATTTTTAAGTTTTCTTAATCCGTTTGCATTGTGTAGGAAGCGGAACACGGACCTGTAAGTGATATTGAATTTTACTGGTTGTTCTATTATGTATATGATGAAGATGAAAATGAAAATGTAAGCAAATGGGTCGAGCCACGTGCACAACAGCTAGATGTAAGTATTCCTAGAAATTTTTGAATTATTTATCACAATTCTTAAAGTAATTATAGTAAACTTATATATTTTGTTATAGAAAAACTATAAAGCTGCTTACGAACGATGGGTTGAAAGCTAAGGATCAGGGGGCGAAGAAGGCTCTATTAAACCCACCCCGGAAGAAGAAGCTGCAATGTTCGTTGAGGCAGATGGTGGCTGCAATAACAAAACCAGAGCCTATGGTCTCAGTCCATCGCGTTACAAAAAGCCTTCACGAATAGGTATTTTTAATGCTTATGCATCTTCTTCTTCCGGTGCTACACAGAATGTGAATCAAGTTTTGCAAGCTAAATTGGATGAGATGGAGAAAAGGCCAGTGGACCAAGAGAAAGAACGTGAAGAGATAGAGAAAAGGCTAGCGGAGCAAGAGTTTCAACGCCAAGCTGACCGTGAAAAGATGGCAAAATTAGAGTCCTTGGTGTCGAGCTATATTATGGGAAAGGGACATGGAAATGATTCTTAGAGGACAGAATAGTCTTATAGTTTATTAATTTGTTGTCGAATTAAACTTGATAGTGGGACATGTTAAACACTTTTATGAATGATTTTTCTATATTTTAGTTGTTTGTGTTGATGAACAGTTTATGAAACCAGGACGTAGATTAGTTTAATTGACCAATGGTGGCTTTATTGTTATGTTAGAGAGGTTGTGCTGCTATTTTAATTGGTGTTACTGGTTGAGTTTTGAGGTAATTGTTACTGTTGTTGCTGTTATTACAGGTTGTTTTGGTTGTTGTTGATGCTTATATGTTGTTTATAATTGTTTGTTGAGCAGGTTGTTATTAATGGCGAGGGAATTCCCTCTCCAAACGCACAAAAAAAAATTAAATTTAATAGATAAAAGTTTAAAAAAAATCTTACGTTTTGGCGAGAGAATTCCCTCGCCAAACAAAAAAAAAATTGGTTACACTTGGCTAGGGAGTTCCCTCGCCGAATTACACTGACACACTTTCTCAAAAAGGGCCTACCTAGCTGTTTGCTAGGGAACTCCCTCGCCAAAAAAGCTTTTCTACGAAGCTTTTTGCGAGGCGCGTGCAGAGAGGGAGTTCCCTCTCTAACACGCGTTTGGAGAGGGGATTCCCTCGCTAAACTCCCTCGTAAAACGCACAATTTCTAGTAGTGAGAGGCGAGTTTTGCCATTGGTCTTTATTTTGAGGCAAGTTTTTTTATTGGTTTTGCATGAGAGGCCACTTTTTAAAAGTTCAATCCTCATGGGCTGAACTTCATACCACAAGAGTTGAAATTTATGGGTAAGACTTGTAAATACTTTGAATTTCATGAATATATAGTGTAAAAAACCCAATCAAGAAACCTTCTTGGCCCAATATTTTGATTAAAATAAGGAAAAATTACCCCACATGAACATTAGTAGAAGTTATTTATTGTTACTAAACTCATTTTGAGATTCCTTTCTTTCTCTAGCCATGCACATAATTTATATATGAATTTATATATTTTATTAAATCACTAATCAATAATACTAATTTCTTAATTAAAGGGATTACTTAATGCTAATCTTTTTTAGTTAATCTAGGATGGATAGCCCATTACTAAGGGACCGAAATTCACTCTTTTGCTATTCAATCATGTTAGTATTGTAAGCCTATTTTAGGAAAATATTGTTTACGTAATTTATTTTTCATTTATTTTTAAATTCTTTTTCAAATACATTCTACATTTTGTATTCTCTCCCTTGGAATTACCTTTTTTAGGTATGTTGTATTTTATTTAGCATAAACTCATTTATTTATATTTACAAATGAATTTGTGAATATTCAATATATACTATGAAGTTTTTGCTATTAATTATATATCTAATATGTATTTATTTGTGCACTAAATATACTTTTTATATTTACACAATTATATTTAATGTATATTTATATACTTTCACGTATACATATATTATATATACTTAACACATATTTAAATATTGTTAATATACTTGAAATATAAATTATGCATATATGGAAATCATATTTTGTATATATTAGTGCACTAAAATATATTTTTGATATTTTTATAATATTTGATATATATTTGCGTAATTTTCACATGTATAGTAACATATATCCAAATATATTTTAACTGTGTTAATATAGTTGAGATATAAATTATGTATATACATATATCATAATTTATTTTCTTGAGATATAATATGTGTTTGTACATATATATAAGATATAAATTTTATAAATAAAACAAATATCCATGTTCGAGTAAGAAAAAAAGAGGGAATTTTTCTTTTTCTTTGTTCGTGAAACCAAAGCTATTAAAGATTGTCGACATTTCTATTTTTTAGGTATATGAATGACATTGCGGTGCGTCAAAATTTTTGGAACATTACTAATTTTTAGGGATATGGTTATCCTATTGTTACTTTCTAAGGATTGAATGACATCCTTTAATTTAGGTAGTAATTATCTCCAAACATTAATATTATTATTAATATTTAAAATTTTCTTTATTTTGAATTAGTAATGTGCCTACAAAATATTGAGGTTAGAAGAAAGTAAATAATTATATATGGGCGGTGTTTATGTTATCCTTCCAATAAATAATGGATTTTTTACACAAAAGTACAATTTTTAAAACTTAATTGCCAAACATTGCAACATTTTACCAAAATAACTCTATTTAGAGAAAAACACAAGTTAATTACAAACATAGCAAAAACATAACAATATTTTTCCATAACATACCAAACCCTTACATTTTTCCTCATATTTCCCCTACTATCAATTTTGCTCCCCGTATTTTCCCTTATTTCACTTTTCCTCCCATTAATTCCCCCAATTTCACTTTTACTCCTCCCATTTCCTCCAATTTCACTTTTCCTCATCCCATCCTCACTGTTTCTTATTGTATCTCACTGTATCTCGATGTTTCTCAACTACCAACTATCTCATATCTCATTGTATCTCAACTATCAACCACCTCGTATCTAACTGTATCTCGCCTACCGACCACATCGTATCTCATTGTATCTCAACTACCAACCACATCGTATCTCATTGTATCTCACCGTATCTCAACTACCAACCACCTCGTATCTAACCATATCTCGCCTACCAACCACATCGTATCTCATTGTATCTCAACTACCAACCACCTCGTATCTAACTGTATCTCGCCTACAAACCACATCGTATCTCACTGTATTTCAACTACCAACCACATCGTATCTAACCGTATCTCACCTATCAACCACATCGTAGCTCACTGTATCTCAACTAACAACCACCTTTATCTAAGTGTATCTCGCCTACGAACCACATAGTATCTCATTATATCTCAATTATCAACCACATCGTATCTCGTTGTATCTCACTGTATCTTAACTACCAACCACCTCATATCTAACCATATCTCGCCTACCAACCACATCATATCTCATTGTATCTCAACTACCAACTACATTGTATCTCATTGTATCTCAACTACCAACCACCTCGTATCTAACTGTATCTCATCTACCAACCACATCGTATCTCATTGTATCTCAACTACCGACCACCTCGTAGCTAACCGTATAGCGTCTACCAACCACATCGTATCTAACCGTATCTCAACTACCAACCACCTCGTATCTAACAGTTTGTCGTTGTTTCTCACTGTTTCTAAACTATTTCATCTTTTTTGCATTGTTTCACATTATTTTTAACATTTTATTTTGAACATTTTTACTAGCGGTTTCTGAATATTTCAGCGTTGTATCTCACTGTATCCACACTGTATCTAATGTATCTCGGTGTATCTGTGCCGTTTCGGACTGTTTCAGACCGTGTCTAAGCTGTTTCAGACTTTTCAGCACCGTTTTAGACTGTTTCAGCGCCATTTCAAACTATTTTTAAAATGTATCACCTTTTTTGCATTGTTCCACATTATTTTTTATATTTGTTTCAAACTTTTTCACTACCTGTTTCAGTCTGCTTCAGCATTGTATCTCACTGTATATGCACTATTTTTACATCGTATCTAACTGTTTTTGTATTTTTTACACTATTCCTACACTGTAGCTAACAGTTTCTAGATCATTTTTTTTGCACATAAATGGGCAAACAATACAACCAGAATAATAAACAAATGGATTTAAACCCAAAAAAATGCATTATGCCCATGGAAAATTATGAATCAACCCTTCTATCTCTTACATACAGCTATGAAACAACACACAACCATCAAGCGACCATAGAAGGTTTTGTGTTGCACTAAAACCATCGAAGTCGCCATTGTCGAACGTTGTTCTCGGCTATATACCACTAAGAAATAATTATGACAAATTATGTATTGTTATTAGACTTAAAAAAGAAAGTACTTTTTTTTTTAATAAGAAACAAATACCTATTAGGGACGCGTGTAAACAGCTGTTGTCAACTAAGTTTGTCAGTGGCCATAAACTGATAGTAGTCAATTAATGGTACATGAGGGACTGGTTTCTGTTTCTATTGCTGAAAATTTAATTGAAACTCTAGAATTGGAAGCACAACAAGTAATACAATTTTTGAGTCCATAGAGTTTATCTAAGATTGTACTTGTTAACGGAAGAGAGCCTTTAGTGTGTTTCAGATTGTGAGTAGGAGAAAATGGATTCAGATGAGATTGAGAAAGAGAAGTTTGGCTCTTTTAGGAAAAAATTAGCTCGCAAACTCTCTGAAATTGATCTTATCGACAAATAGCTTTGTGTTTGCTTTTTAATCTCTTTCATCTGTCCCTCAACTACCAATGGATATTGAAATTGTAACAGATCTCCCTCAATGTCTTACTATATAGATTGTAAATGGAAGAAGGAGAAATGATTTTCTGTTATTGAAATTTAAGAAATTGTTGCTCCACCAGTCTCCGCCGTTGTCATCGCCAGAACCACCATCGTTGTTTCCGCCAGTACTACCTCCGTGCTATTGTTGTTCAAAGATGAATGGCAGTGAAGTGACAGTGCCTATGGATTTTAAGTGGAGAGAAGAGGGCGGCTGTGGTGCTGGTGGTTTGTGGAGGAAGAAGGGGAAATGGTGGTGCTGGAAAAGTGAAACGCCGAAGAGAGAGAGAGAGAGAGAGTGTGTGTGTGTGTGAACAAACCGTAGTGAAAATGCCATAATTTTGAATAGAAATTGGAAATGAGGAAAATGTGCTAAAGGAAAATATTGTTATGTGTTGTAATTTGTAAAATATTACTATTTTTTGGTAATATAGGAGGTATATTTGTATATATGTGCAAAAAATCCATAAATAATGTACCACTTCTTTTAAGAACAAAGTAAAAAATGTGACCTTTGTGGAGCATCTAGCCTTTTAATTCCATTGTTATGTATCTTTCTAACAAATTGCTAACAAAGTGTGATGCTCACTTTACAAATTAGCCTTATTGACTTTTAATATGGCTGACCTTAATCAAGCGCAACAAAACATGACTTCATTGATTGACTTATAAACTTCGTCTCAAATTGATCAGCCATCGGTCCAACTAAGATCTTGGCTACTTTGTGCCTTCATTAATTCTTGAACCTATTTTAAACACATTTTTAGGTCTTAACTAGCTCAAATAAAATGTAACAAATATACGGGGCTTTACATTAAGTTTTTTTTTCTCCCTCCATACGCCAAGCCCTCTCATCCGTAAGGATACTTTGCACCATCCTTGGGACTCTGGTAATGACTTCAGGCTCAGAATTTGAACCATCACTAATTATGGTCCTTCTTCGACGAACTCTTCTATATTTTTTTCTTGCTCGACCTTTTGTATTACTCCCACTTAGAGTATTTCGAGCATGTTTCTGATCAGCCATTTTTGAAATTGGAAAAAAAAAAAATTAGAACGGTATTCATAACCATTCAATATGACAACAAATGTAATAACCATTTGTAGAAGAGAAATCATTCAAGGGTTATTCTCTGTGAACAAAAAAATATCAACCTTTTTTCGGACCAATCAATATATTAGTACAAGAGTTCTCGGAACTTGGCTTAATTCGAGTAAGGAAACAACGTAGAAGAATTCATATTATGCGATCTTAGATTAAAATACTGTGAGAGTTAAATCACTACTTGCTTTAAAAGATAAAATAAAAAATTTGTCATAGATACTCACTTAGGCATCAAAATTCAATGTTCACACACCAAAGCAAAAGGAAATTCAAGTACTGCAACTTGAATTTTATTGAATGTGATGTTACTTAGCGGTGTAAATAGTTTTCAGCTTGTACTTAATTATTGTAAACTGATAGTTAGGTTAGTGAATTAGTTAGTGAGATAATTGGCAGTTAGTTAGGATTAGTTAAAGATATGGTAGTTTGACAATTAGTTGAGTATGTGTATCAGTAGGGATACAGCCCATTGAGAGCATTTAATGAAATAAGTTTCCATTTTACATTCCTTCTCTAAAACTGCTTCTACCTCTCTCTAAGCTTCATCACCAACACAAAATATCTTCTCTCTCGATCGAGCTAAGAAATTTCTGGATTAACTTCATGATTTCTTCATGGTATCAGAACGATAGTGACTGTATTTGAGATCACTACAGTAGATCCTTTCATCATAAATATTTCATAGCTCATAACAACAATTTCATGGCAGAAAATGGGGGAGCAACAGCAGCAGTTAACGGTGGAGTTACGGCAGTTATTGACCAAATCCACCCTCCTTACCTTCATTCAACAGATACTTCAGGTGCAGTGTTGATTTCGTTACAACTCACTGGATCGGAGAATTACTCAGTTTGGAGCTGGGCGATGAAAATAGCTATACTAGGAAGGAATAAACTAGGGCTAATCGACGGAACCTACAAAAAGGAGAATTACTCTGAAGATCTGGGAAATCAGTGGGAACGATGTAACGCGATTGTGCTCTCGTGGATCATGAACACAGTCTCAAAGGAACTGATGATTGGGATAGTATATTAATCAAATAAAAGCAGTTTATGGAGTGATTTAAAAGAACGATTTGATACAATTAATGGATCGAGAATCTACCAACTGCACAAGGATATTGCTACGATCAATCAAGGTACTAATAGTGTTTCTGCTTATTTCTCAAAACTGAGACTTCTTTGGGATGAATTTGACTGCTTAGTACCCACACCTGTATGTGATTGTGAAAAATATAGGGATTTTGTCATTTTTATGCAAAGACAAAAGTTATTGCAATTTTTAATGGGGCTTAATAAGACTTATGAACAAGCCCAGAGCCAGATCCTTATGATGACTGCATTACCCATTGTGAATCAATCATACTCTATGATAATGGAAATGGAGAGTCAGCATATGATTGCTAGTACTCATAATATTAATGAGTTAGGAGATATAACTGTTCTATTCACCAAAGGAAGACATGTCCAAAACCCTTGTAACAATAATGGAAAACAGAGGACAAGGAGTAGGTATGAACAATAAAGGAAAGAATGCTCAGGGTTACCAGAGAAAGAGGAAAGATTACAAAATCAAATGTGAGTACGGCAAAATCAGAGAACACAACATGGATGATTTTTATAAGCTAAATGAATATCCAGAGAATTTTGAGCCAAGAAAAAACGCTGGGCAACATGTAGCAAATAATGCACTGATAGAGGTGACAAACAGACAAGAATCAAGCTATGCAGAGAAAGGAAAGGGAGTGATGAACAGGGGACAGTACAGTGATGAGATGCCACCCACATCACCTTACTTCTCTCAGGAACAATTCAGTCAGATACTGAGAATGATTAACAAAGAAAATGAGACTGAGAATTCATATAACATGGCAGGTACTAATCATGCCTTTCTTGTTGAAAGTAATAGTAGAGATTGGATAGTTGACACAGGAGCAACAAATCATATGATATCTGATTTAACCTGCTTGAGCAATAAAAGATGTGTATGTGCAACAAATTCACAAAATGTACATCTACCAAATGGTCAGGTAGCTCAAGTTACGCATGTTGGATCTTGTGACCTGGCAGATAACCAACAACTTGATTATGTCCTATACATACCAAATTTCAGATATAATCTATTGTCAGTTTCTAAACACAAGACCTGAATTGTTCAGTGTCTTTTTTCTCTAAGTTTTGTGTGTTCCAGGACCTCTACAATGGGAGGGTGATGAAGATTGGTAGAGAGTGCAATAGTCTCTATATCCTTCCTCATAATTCTGCTATGAGAGCCACACAAACTGGTAGAGGGTTGCTGGCAAAAGGAGGAGATATGGAGCCTGATATCTGGCACAGGAGGTTAGGACATCCATCAAGTGAGATAATAAAACAGTTGTTCAGTTTTCCTTGTGGAAAATTCAAAAAGCTACTAGAGCATTGTACAGTATGCCCTTTAGCCAAACTTACAAGATTGCCTTTCTAAAATAGCACTAGTAGAGCAATAGAAGCATTCCATTTGATTCACATTGATGTATGGGGGTCATATCATGTACCTACATTTGATGGAAATAAACTGTTCTTGATTATTGTGGATGATTTTACAAGGATGGCCTAGGTATTTTTACTTAAGTTGAAGTCAGATGTGATAGTGATGCTAAGAAGATATATCAAAATGATTCAGACTCAATTCAATAAGAAGATTAAGATAATCAGAATAGATAATGGGAGTGAGTTTGTGAATCATGAATGTGCTTCTCTTTTTCATTCTCTTGGAATTGTACACCAAAGAACATGTGTATACACCTCTCAGCAGAATGGCATAGCTGAGAGGAAACACAGACATGTTCTGGAGGTTGCTAGAAGAATCAAATTTCAGGCAGGTATACCCATGAGGTTCTGGGGGGATTGTGTGTTAGGTGCAGTATATCTCATTAACAAGTTGCCTTCCAGGATTCTCAATGGTAAGAGTCCATATGAGATATTCCACAACAAATCACTAAGCTTTGATCATCTGAGAGTCTTGAGATGTTTGTGTTATGCTAAGAAGATGCATATATAGGACAAATTTGAAGAAAGAGCCACAACAGCTGTCTTCATGGGCTATTCAGAACTTACTAAGGGATATATACTCTATGACTTAACCAAGCATAGCTTCTTTGTTAATAGGGATGTGTCTTTTAGAGAATCCATATTCCCTTTTAAATGCATGCAGAAAAAGAAAAATTTTCTATTTTGGGATGATTTTGAGCTGCATCAGGATACACCACTGCCTGAGCTCTTAAATGTTGCACCAGATGCAGTGCAGCCACCTAGCCCATCTTCACATACACAGGATACTCACTTACCTGCAGTTCATTTTGAGCCCACCACTCCTATACCAGATTCACCATCCACATCATCAGACCAACTTATTGCACCTATACCAGCACCAAGAAAATCAGCAAGAACTAGCAAAACACCAGCCTGGTTGACAGATTTTGTAACCAACCTAGCACCAGCCAAACAGGACCAGCCACACTCTCTTTGTCACTCAGTCAGCTATGACTTACTCAAGCCCACTTATCACAAATATCTCACTACGTTCTCAGCTGAAGTTGAACCAAGAACCTTTCAGGAAGCCTCTAAGCATAGGAAGTGGGTGGAAGCCATGAAAGGAGAAATTCAAGTATTGGAGGATAATCATACCTGGGGGTTAGTTAAGCTACCATCTGGTAAAAGACCTATTGGTTGCAAATGGGTCTATAAAATTAAATATAAATCCAATGGTGAGGTGGAAAGATATAAGGCCAGGTTAGTGGCCAAGGGGTTTAACAAAAAAGAAGGTCTTGATTACCATGAGACTTTCTCCCCTATGGTTAAAAGTGTTACTGTCACAGCAGTGATTTCAGTTGCAGCAGCTGCACATTGGCACATTCACCGAATGGATGTGCACAATGCCTTCTTGTAGGGTGATTTATATGATGAGGTATACATGTCACTGCCACAAGGTTTTGCAAGCCAGGGGGAAAATGTTGTATGCAGGCTTGTCTAATTCCTCTATGGGCTCAAACAGGCCAGTAGGCAATGGAGCAAAAAGTTGTCAGAAGCACTGATTAGCCAGGGGTTCAGACAGAACTCCTTAGATTACTCTTTGTTCACAAAAAGAAAGGCAGGAAATATAATAGTCATCCTTGTTTATGTGGATGACATGTTGATTACAGGAAATGATTTGAAGCTGATAGAAGAAACCAAACAAGACCTGCACAATACCTTCAAAATAAAGGATCTAGGAGAATTGAAGTATTTCCTGGGGATAGAGTTCAGCAGATCCTGAAGAGGAATACTCATGAACCAGAGAAATATGCACTGGAGTTAATTTCAAAAGTAGGAATGAGTGGTGCTAAACCTATTATGACACCATTGGATTGCAATCAGAAATTCACAACTACTGAGTTGGACAAGTTAACAGGCCTTAAAGGGGATGAGTTACTTGAAGATGTAGGGAAGTATCAAAGACTAATAGGAAAACTACTGTACCTGATACTAACCAGGCTAGACATAGCATTTGCTGTTCAAACTCTTAGTCAGTTTCTGCAGGAGCCTAAGAGATCACATTGGGAAGCTGCACTTAGGATAGTCAGATATATTAAGAGGGAACCTGGACTTGGAGTTATCATGAGCAGCAGAAGAAGTAATCAACTGGCAGCTTTCTGTGATGCTGATTGGGCTTCATGCCCAAACACCAGGAGGTCAGTCACTGATTTTATTGTTAAACATGGTAAGTCACTTGTATCTTAGAAATCAAAGAAGCAAAGCATTGTTTCAAGAAGTTCAGCAGAAGCTGAGTATAGAAGCATGGCAATGTTAGTGTCTGAGATAGTATGGTTGACTGGACTGTTCAAGGAGATTGGGGCAAAGATAGAACTGCCAACTGAACTTTATTGTGACAGTAAGGCAGCACTTCCAATTGCAGCAAATCCAGTTTATCATGAAAGAACAAAGCATATAGAGATAGATTATCATTTCATTAGAGAAATAATTCAGCCAGGAATGATCAGCACTTCACATATCAGATCAGGGGAGCAACAAGCAGATATCTTGACTAAAGCTTTAGGGAGACCTCAACATAAACATCTAGTGTCCAAGCTGGGAGTGCTTAATATTTTTGCACCTGCCGGCTTGAGGGGGAGTATTGAAAGTGATGTTACTTAGTGGTGTAAATAGTTTTCAGCTTGTACTTAATTATTGTAAACTGATAGTTAGGTTAGTGAATTAGTTAGTGAGCTAATTGGCAGTTAGTTAGGATTAGTTAAAGATATGGTAGTTGGACAATTAGTTGAGTATGTGTATAAGCAGGGATACAACTCATTGAGAGAATTTAATGAAATCAGTTCACATTTTACTTTTGCCTTTTTTTTTAATACCAGCAACACATATCCATATGTAATATTTTATATACTTGGCAAACTTCAGTAAAGAACATGTATAAATCTGTAAGTCAATGGATAAGATGCTGATGTGAAAGTATTGAAACAACACTGCTGACGTAATTTTTCACACGGTGAACAAGAAATTATCCTCTTTTCATATTTCGAATTTCTTATGAAACTGGAAGACTTCAATCAATTTCAAAACACTCAGGGGACGTTTGGTTTGATGTACTGGGATAAACAATCCCTGTATTAGAACCTGTATACTTTAATCCAATGTTTGGTTGCCTTTTTCAATTCTGGTATAACTAAAACAAGTATAACTAATACAATAATCTCTGTATAATTCTATACCTGACTCAAGGTGGTATTAGCTATTCCTGTATTAGCTAAACCTGGATAAGGTGTAAAAAGACAAGACGGCCCACACTTGATTCTCCAATTTTCAACAGATTACTACATTATCACAGGGTTTCCATATATCATAGTCGGAATTGTCGGCGAAGCACCTTCTCCAAACTTCCAACGTGCGCAAAATTATCCATTTGATTTTATCTTCCTCTGACATTACTTTTTTTCCCTCAATTACGACAGTAGCACACCCTCTGATGCGTTAGAAGCTACTAAATTTGGGGTAATTTTGGATACCAATAACCCATTTGAAAATCTTTGTTCCCAAAAAAAAAAAAAAAAAAAAAAGCGACTGTGTTTAGTAATTTATGGATTAAGACATACATTTGGATGATTGTAAAATTTAAGAAAAAGGAGTGGTAAATTTAAGGGAGAGGAAATTGATGCGCGTAGGTGTAGAGAATGTTAATTCTGCTAGTAGCCTATAGCATAAAATCTTCATATGTTGGAAGATATTACAAAAAGACACTGTTGATGTTGGTCAATAATTTTTCTAATGTAGTGAACTCAGTAGATCAATTCAATGAAGTTTTGAGTTATGGAGTTGCAGAGGTTTGTAATTAAAAGTGCTATGAAGAAGCCAAGGGTTATAATTGGAAAAAATAATCATCCATTTAAAAAACAAATACATAACTCATTTTTAATACAACGAACCAAACACTCAACAAAATATGTATATATACAAATTAATCCCTGTATTGCTAATCCCTGTATTATAATCCCAGTATTAATAATCCCTGTATAACTTCTCCGCAAACCAAACGACCCCTCAGGTCTTAAGATGAAACATATCACTTTTCTATACCTTGTTAAAATAGAATTGCGACAGCATCAAATGGAGGTGGTATCCGCACAACACAAGATGTCCTTTTAATCGGCAACAATTATCAATTAATTCAAGAGCGAAACAAAATTTTAGTCTTTTTTTTGACAGTGTCTTCGTATAAACAGAACACACAATGTTGGCTCTTATACTAATGGTAGTAATTAAATACGATAACAAGGACAAAAATCATGTATCTGTTAACATCCCAGCTGAAGTTTGTTGAGATTACCGTTAAAAGAACTTGCCTCAAGTCGGACTTCGAATCACGAGAAAACGAAGTAAAATTTGTCCACCGTCTAAATGCCTCATATGTGTGCCTTTGTTCTTATGAGAGAAATTGTGAGAAGAAGAGTTTTTTTTTTTTTTTTTTTTTTTTTTTTTTTTTTTTTTTTGTGTACACCTTTAGAGAAAAGAACTACAACCCTTTTTATCCTTTTAGGAAGAAAAACTGTTTTAAATAGTTTTTTTTTTTAACCCACCGCTTTTTCACGCTTCATTTGAGGAGTTATATGTAAATAGGTAAATCAGATTAACTGCTCTCAATTAACTTCTCCCAACCGGGTTGGGCTAATCCAACATGGAGCGACACACGACCCATAATCCAACAGCTAGTAAGATGGTTTTGGTAGATTAAGTTTTTTAGAGTAGCTTTCACTCTTCATTGTGTGGAAAAGAAATCAGCAAAATCGAGGATATTTTATGCTGAAAATAAAGCTGATACTAGTATTTAAAGGTTTCATGTCTTCATGGACTAAAATGGTTTTGGAGGCAGAGAATATTAATGTGACCTTTCCTTGATCCTTAATCAATCTTCTTATAACTCCTTTGCGTCAAGTGGTGTATCGGCCTTGATATTCCCAACCATTGATGAGAAAAATAGAGTTTAGTGAATTAGTAATCCAATATATACAAGCGGTAGTTACGTAGAATTTCAGATTATATGAGAAAAAAAGGATAAATGGTGAGCTTAGTTTTCAGAGATCTATAGTTTAAAATATAGAGAGAACTTATAGTACTTTTAATTGGATTGTATGCGATAAGGCAAAATTAAACAGCTGAGAAAACATATTGCTGGGATCTGTGTAAAACTTCAACATGCTTTATTACCGTCGCCAATTTGCACGGATAACACTCAAAGAATACTATTAGCTAATTCTATCAGATACAATTTTCGCAAAGAATTAAATTCCCCTGTAGTCCGTTCTGCCAATTGAGAAGAACATCAATGGTGGCACCCATGCTAAACTCATTAAGCTCTACTGCTGCATGTGAATAAGTTCATCTTCTTTGCATTCTCTTATACCTATGTCCATCACATTATTAGATGTAGAAGTCAATACATCACAGCAATGCCGTCTTGGTGCTAGCAACTGCATATGGCATTAAGTATTTTTTTTTATTTCAAAATAATTTAAATATATCAGTACTAATTAGAGCAACAAATCTTAAGATCAGCTTAAAGTGATCCAATCGCTAGAGAAAAATAGAGTACCTGCTTTCTGTTGAGGTCGAACTTGCCCGACAACACTCTGATTTCTTGAAGTTTTCTAGGTGAATTCTTGCTGAATGTACAATTATCAGTTTTTTTCCTGTTGTAAATGGTCCTGATTCCATCCATGCTTGAAGTTACTTTGTCCAAGAAATAAATTAGCTGCCTTTTACATGGATCAGGCTCATATTTCCTTGTATTAAAATAATAATGTTCACCATGTTTATATTTCTTTGTCCAGGGCACATAACTCTCCTGTACTAGCTGAGCATCCCATAAGGAAATATTATGCTCAAACACTTGAACAGCATATCCCCAAGACACCGATACTGTCCAAGAAAATCGACGTTCATAGCATACTGTTTGCTGTAAAATCCTGTGGGGATCAAAACTAGCAGCCTTGTACAAACGCTCCAGAGATTTCATTCTTGTCATATTAGGGAATATAGAATCAATTATCTCCATATTATGTAGTGATACCAAAGGTCTAATAGGATGTGCAGCCAATAATCCGAATACATTTCCACGAAAATCCATCTAGTCATTCAATTTCACAGAAACAGAACAAGAAATTTCGTGTCAAATTCAACTTATAGCCCGCTAAAATGCAAAATATACCATAGCCAAAATGAGTTTTAACTTGTACACACTAATAGTGTAAGATAATTTTTACATCATCAAATCATCTAAATGTAACTACATCTAATAGTCCACAATAAGTGAGACTAAAAATAGCAGATCGGTGCACAAAGCATCCCGCGTTCACGCAGGGTTCGGGAAAGGGCCGCACCCCAAGGAGCATTATGTACGCAGCCCAATAAGTGAGACTCGTACGTAGAAATAGAAACAATTTACCTCCTAAAACAGGTTAAAGTTCACCTATAGTATAAACATAACGTACATTGTAAGGGGTAGTTTGTTTTGTGAACAAGTTATACTGGGATTACAATGTGAGGATTATTATACATGATTCATAATGACATGATTTTTTGGTGGAGGTACTTTGGTAGATATTTGGTTCATTACACTAATAATGAGATATGTATAAGATGTGTTTGCTTTTACTGTAGATAAATTAAACTTCGATAAACTTTTATTTCCTGTTTAGCCATGATTTTCGAAAGGACAATCAGCTAGAAGAGCTTTTGACATTTAGAAGGGTATTTTTTCATTTTGGAACGTTATCCCAAGATTAGATATTCCGGGATTGTTATCTCACATAGAGTGTTATACAGAAATAGTACCATAATTGTGATACAGATAATTCTGTAATTGATTATATCCAAACAAAAAATTCGGCCAAATGCAGGATAAGTTAACCTCACAATTCATTCTAGGATTTGATGTATATTACGTAGTATAAGTTAAATCACAAATATAAAGGAGAGAAATTTTAAGGTAGATGAAAATGGAACCTGATGAAAACCGGGCTCATGTGTTAATGAAACACCAAGCTCTGTCAAACAGGCATGAATTCTACCATCACCTCCATAAAGGTGAGGATACCTTTTCATGCATGAATCAAGGACTTTAGCTAGAACCTTTGCTAATGGATAACTTATAGCAAAACCGGCACCACCGAAAGCCATGCCAAAGGAGAAAAACTTGTTATGTATAAAGCTTTCTGAATTTGACCCAATGTAATACCAAAGCCCATTGTCATATTTAGATAGTGTCTTCACCAAATTTTCAGGGAAAAAAATTGTATCATCATCTCCAAAAACAAACCACCTGACATTGGAATGTTTTAGAGCCACTGTCTCTGACACTACACGTGCCACTCTAATAGCTGAAAGTGTGCCACCTCGATTTGTATATGGGAATGTTGAAGTGTCCTTAGAAATGCAAATAGGAGGGAGAGAAAGAGAATCATTTGTAGTAGTACTATAGGGTGGAAGTTTTTCAAGAAATACACATCCTCGCATTTCATGAGGCTTCCACCATAGTTTAACACATTCTTTTCTCTTTGACCATGATTTCTCATTAGATGCAATCCCAAAAACAACATGTTGAAGAGTGGTTGGTGTTGATGATAAATTATGTTGCGATGAAATTGAGGTATGAAGAAAATTAGTGTTATAATTAGGGGCAAAAATGATGGAACACAGAAGTTGGATTAAGCAGAAAAAACAGGAAATTAAAACAAGATTTTTGACGCGTAGGCGATATTTGGTTTTGTTAGGTACTTGAAAGAACTGCATTTTTTTTAATCGTAGATGAAGGGGTTTAGAAGGGATTTACATGGTATATGAATAAAGCTTGAAGGATTTGAAGATGATGACCCTTTAGACCCGCAATCTTCGCCCAAGGCACAGTACGATATATTTAAACATTTATTTTTTCTCGAAAACTCAGTTACACGTTCTCATGTTATGAAGTCACCAAGTACTGCACCAACTATGTTGCAAAATTCGCACAGCCTTTTTTTTTTTTTTTTTTTGGCCTTATCATGGTGTTTGCATCTTCTATGTCAAAAATGTTACTTTGAAAATGGATTCAATTTTTGCAGTGAACATGCTTAAAGGATTGGCAACACTTCTTTGGGAAATGAGAGTTGAAATTTTAAGGATGCGAATAATTATTCAATGGAATCACATTAAGCTGCAAGTTGCAACATTAGTTTAGGGAGCAAACTAGGTAGCGGATGCACTAGCCAAATATGGAAGCAACTTGGAGGACTTGGTGATACGTGAGATGTTCTTTACAGTTCTAAGATTTTACCCTCGGTTTTAAAAAACAGTTCTGGGACTCGTCCGGGACTCACCCGGGGCGGGGCACTAGCAAAACGTCCTGAGACTCTCGGGCGGGACTTAGATCCGTGAGGCTTACGCCTCAAGCGCCCGACGATGCGCTCAGAGCACGCTGTTATAATCTGTGCACCTCCTAAAGACACTAGAAGGGGGGTTGAATAGTGTCTACCGATTTTTCGTTTCAAGAACCTGGTTCTCCTGAATGTAGAACCTAGTTCTTGCCTTCTCAATTCTGATGTTTCAACCACTGCAACACACCACAAACACACACACAAAAAACACTAGGATTTTACGTGGAAAACTCCTTGCTCAAGGGAGAAAAACCACGACCCACACTCTGGGATTTGAGAACTGAATCCACTAACACAATGAGCAAGTTTCTGATTACAAACTCTGTAACCAAGGGGCTACACTCTAGACCCTAATCACTACTCAAAACTAAACTCTAGCTTTTCAAGTAATTCTGCACAAGTTCACCTAATACATACGCTTCTATAATAAGCCAGTAGGTAAACACAATAAAAGCTCAAACTAAGACAACTTACAACTCAATGAACCTAGACAGAATATCTAGACTCAAACAACTCAAAGCACACTAGTTGTCTTCTTCAGTTTACTCACGTAGAAAGATGCTAGATCGCCTTTGTGTGCTCTCAACTCTCTGTATGTGAATAACTGATTTACAGCTGTATCAACTACTTATTTTTATACGGGCCTTGTAACCCTAGTTGAGTCCTACAAGGAATCCTTGTAATTATGGTAAGACAGGATTCCTAGTAACTCTTTTCCTTGTTGAAGTCCAACTCCTTTTCTCACTTCGAAGACACAGCCTGGGCACCGCCTCTTTTAGTCTGACTAGGATGCATATTCATTCACGCGCCACTATTCCTAGTTCCGCAGAGATTTGCAAACCGCAACTCTTTTCGATCGATCGTGCCTTTCATTACAAGGACTAGATTCTTCGTGAAGACCTCTGAGTCCTTTACGTTTGTCATTCTTCAAAACCAGCACTCAACAAATTCCCCCTTTTTGATGATGACAAACAAATGTTGCCCAAGAACCTGAATAGGAAAAATTCCAAAAGCAGAGAAACAAAAATAACAAGTTCAGGAAAAATTAAACAGATGAATTAGGTCACAAACACCCCAACATTTCCTTCATCCCCCTTTTGGCATCATCGAAAAGATTCAAATACCTGCATGAACCTGTCAGTACTATCCAGTCTAAAGCACAAGGCAACAAGTTAGTAACAAGAACACACAGAAGCAGAAATAAGGGCCCAATTAAGAACCAAATACTTAAAAAGGAAACAGTCACAAACATAAGAAGAATTAAAACCATTATCCAGGGTGTGATATCAACACAACCCTATCAATTAGTACACAACTGAAAAATAAATTGTTTTAAACAACCAACACATGTGCAGGGGAGAATTGGAAGGGATTGACAACATGCAGAAAGAGGAATAAGAGGATAGGACAGGAGGACTCAAGGCTGAAGGTTGAAGTATTTGACAAGTGACTCAAGTTGCTTCGTATTCTTTGCACTTTCCATCACTAGCTCGGCCTCATACTTGTGGCAGTCTATCTTCAAACGATCAATTTCTTGATCCTTCAACTTCAGCTGTCTGTGGAGCTCTGCATTTTCTGTATTCACCTCAAGGACATGAGTCTCCAGCTCCTTCACAGCATCAATGGCCTCCTCAGGTCCATAGTCCTCACTCTCCTCAGCTAGCTCTTGCTTGGCCTGCATAGGTTTCTTAGAAGCTCTGCTCTCCTTGAGGAAGTCACAATTTTTAAGCACATTGTGCCCAAACATTTGATGAATGGTCGGCTTCTTCCCAGCTTCCAGGGGAACCCCAAAATGTTCAAGTACCTGCTGGAGGATATAGGAATGCACAAGAGAATGTGGCTTCTGATCTGTATCTGCAACCCTTTTAATATGTCTAATGATCAGCCCAGGTAAATTGATTTTCACCCCCCTATCCAGCAAGTCCATATATGTCAGGTCTAAAGCACTAGCTTCACTGTTCCTCTCTCCTCTAGGCGGAAGGAACCTGTGCACAAACTCAAACAGCAACTGGTGTGCAGGTTCCATCTCCTTCTTATCTACCTTCCTCTCCTTCCTTAGCTTGGGTTTTCCTAAGAATTTCTTGACAACATCCAGTGGAGTCACACCATCAGTCCTCTTGGGCCACTTTAATTTTATATACCTGCAATAACCTTCAGCAGGTATGTCAAGAATCACTCCAAGCTCAGGCCTCCCAAACTCTATCTCAACTCCCTTCACAGTGGTGAACACTCTTCTGGCATTAACTCTGCAGTTGGTATAGAACTCCATGATCTCATCAACAAAGAACCTCCTCTCTTTGTTGGCAAACAAACCAAGCCATCCCTGGTTACCAATCATCCTTACCAATGGTTTCATGTGAAATTCCTTCTCATCATGCAAGATGCTTCCAGGCAACACCTGATGCTTTGAAAAGAAAGCCACCTTGTCTACCTCTTCTTCACTGCCTCTCCTTCTCTTCCTGTTCTCAGCTTCACTATCTGTTTCAGAATCACTTGGCTCAGCATAACTACCAGCCTCATCACTCTCTTTTCTATTTTTTTCTTTTCCTTTCTATCTCTCACATGTGAAATTATTCTCTCCAACTTTCCTACCTTCTCCAGCTGCTGCTTCAAAGCAGACCTAGTGCCAACTCTCCTGACAGTAGGTTCAACAATAGGCTTATCTCCACTATCTTCACTCAATTCATCAACCAACTTATTCTTTGTCACTAACTTTCCCCCTTTCACCAGTCTTCTCCTCTTTTCTGGCTCTACTCTGTTTTCCTTAACAAATACTACCTCTTCTTCTTCTTCCTCAGGCTCCAGTTTCTCATCCTCCTCTCCAAATTTATGCTTGGTTCATTTATCCTTTCATTTAGGGACTCAACAAGATCATGTTCCCTCAATTGTTCTATCACTCTCTCTGCTACATCCAACCCCACATCAGCCTTTTCTACTAAAGGCACATGCAAGTTTTCCCTAAGTTCTTCCTGTCCACACTTTTGCTCTGTTTCACCTGGGTTCCCCCTATCTGTTCTGTCATCATGCTCTACTACTCCTATAATTTTATCTAGTCCTGTTACTAGGGTTTCAGTATCCATCGTACCAGGGCTTTTTATTTCTTCTAAACCAATAGGAGTAGATGTAATAGGATTAGGGATTACCTCAGAAGTTGATTCCGATGAACATGGTGCAATGGGTGTAGTAGGCACGACTCTTGACCTCATCCTCTTGACCAATTTCTTGTCGCCCTTTTGGAGAAATTTTGTTCTGGCCGTAGCGATTCTTTGTGCGAGAGTGGATGAGGGTGGTTTTGCAGATGATTTCTTGGCAGCCTTTGTGGGTGAAACGGATGAAGATTTTACTTGAGACATGATGAAGGTTTTAATGGATTTTAGACTGAGATTTCAAGAATTTTTCAGTTTTAGGTTTTGGGAGAGAATTTTGATTTGGAAGATGAGAAGTAGTTGGGTGAGTGAGTTCTGTGTGTATTGACGAAGGGGAAGGGTTTTTGGTGATTAGACAGCTTCTAGGGAAGACAAAGAAATAATGAGATAAAGTAGAGAAGCAGCTTTTTGAAATTTTTGAAAACCGGGAAGAGTTATGGATTTGACGGTTATGGACTCATTTGATATAGCCTTTTCAAGTAGTGGGGTCCAAACAAGTCAAATAGAATTCTATCCCAAAAAGGAATGTGTTCCTATAATTTAGGACAGTTACAGGAACATGGAGGATCTCCCTTGACACACGTATAATTGACAATTTAATTTCAGTTATGAATTCTATCATGCAGGGTAGTGTGACTGTACCTGGACATGATTCCTCATGCTTCAGTCGGTTCCTTCTCAGTACATAGTAGGTTCTTCATGGGATCACATTATTCGCACCTGGTGCTCAAGGACTGAACAAGTATACTTAATAAAGTACAAGGTTAGACTGAACAGTAATAACAGAATTTTGAACAGGGATACTTGAATACTTAACTAACCAATCATAGAGGGATCACCTGCTGGGTCATCCGTATATTTTGGTCATCCCTAATTCCAACCTGTTCCTCTCAAACTGTACCTTGTTCAATGCTTTGGTAAATATATCAGCAATTTGATCTTCAGTCCTGCACGAATTCATAGTAATCAGACCCTTTTCCACATTATCTCTAAGGAAATGGTGTCTAATATCAATGTGCTTGGTTCTTTGTGTTGAACTGGGTTCTTGGCAATATTCACTGCACTAGTGTTATCACAGAAAATTGGCACTGCTCCACATTTGATACCAAAGTCCTCCAATTGTTGTTTGATCCATAGCAGTTGTGAGCAACATGATGCAGCTGCTACATACTCAGCTTCAGCAGTAGATAGGGCAACTGAGTTTTGCTTCTTTGTAGCCCAAGAAACCAAACAAGGACCAAGAAAGTGTGCCATTCCTGAAGTGCTTTTCCTATCCACCAAATGACCTGCATAATCTGCATCAACAAAACCAATTAGTTCAAAAGTACCTCCCCTTGGGTACCAAAGACAAAGGTCCTGAGTTCCTTTCAAGTATCTCAGGATCCTCTTCACAGCTGTCAAATGTGACTCCTTAGGCTTGGACTGAAATCTAGCACACAGTCCCACGCTGTATACTATATCAGGTCGGCTGGCTGTGAGATAAAGAAGTGAACCTATGATTCCTCTATATTTTGTCTCGTTTGTTGAGGGACCTAGTTCATCCATATCCAGCTTGGTTCCAGGCGCAATGGGAGTAGTCATTTCTTTTGCTCCTTCCATGTCAAATTTCTTCAGTAGTTCCTTGACATATTTTTGCTGATGAATCATAGTCCCTTCAGGCATTTGCTTTATCTGCAACCCAAGGAAGAAATTTAGTTCACCCATCATGCTCATTTCGAATTCACTTCCCATCTGATCATCAAATCCTTTGCATAGCTCTTCATCAGTGGCTCCAAAAATGATATCATCGACATACACTTGAACCACCAATAGATCTTTTCCTTTCTTCTTGAGGAATAGCGTGTTGTCAATCTTTCCTCTTGAAAAACCATTCTTCAGCAGGAATCCTGAGAGTCTTTCATACCAGGCTCTAGGGGCTTGCTTCAATCCATAGAGAATCTTGTCCAGTTTGTAAACATGATCAGGAAATTCATTGTTCACAAAACCTGGTGGCTGTATCACATAGGCTTCTTCATTCAGGTAGCCATTTAGAAAGGTGCTCTTTACATCCATCTGGTATAGCGTGAACTCCATGTATGTAGCAAAAACAATCAGTATTCTGATGGCCTTCATCCTTGCAACTGGTGCAAAGGTTTCATCATAATCTATTCCTTCTTCCTGACTGTAACCTTGAACTACTAACCTCGCTTTGTTTCTTGTCACTATACCATGCTCATCCAGTTTGTTCTTGAATACCCATTTTGTTCCAATTATTGATCTGTATTTTGGTTTAGGAACTAGGTGCCACACTTTACTTCTTTCAAATTGATGAAGTTCCTCCTGCATGGCTAGAATCCAATCTGGGTCTTCTAGAGCTTCTTTTACATTCTTTGGTTCCAAAGATGAGAGGAAAGCAAAGAAAGCACAGAAATTCTTCAAGGCTGACCTGGTCATGATTCATGTATCCAGTTTAGATAGAACATTCTCCAAAGGGTGAGAGCTCTGATGTTTCCATGGCCTGAGTTGAATATGACTGGAAGAACCTGCAGCATTGTCTTGGAGGGATTCTTCCTGACTTGCTGGATCATCAGCTTCATCAGAAGTTCCCCCTGTCAAGTTGACTCCTTGTTCTAGTGTTCTTGAATTTTTACTTGATGTCTCCTTGTCTTCTGAGTCTTCCAGTTCATCTACACCTTCTTCCCTACTTAGGCCAATCACTTGATCATCTGCCTCAGTTGTTTCCCCCAATGCCTTATCTGATTCATCAAATACAACATGCATACTTTCTTCCACTGTTTGTGTTCTTTTGTTAAACACCTTGTATGCTTTTCTTTGAGTAGAGTAACCAAGAAATATTGCTTCATCACTCCTAGCATCGAACTTCCCCAAGGATTCCTTGCCATTGTTGTGAACGAAACATTTACAACCAAAGGGTCTCAGGTGAGCGATATTGGGTTTTCTTCCTCTGAGTAGCTCATATGGGGTCTTGTCAAGAATTGCTCTGATGAAGCATCTGTTCAGCAGGTAGCATGCAGTGTTTATTGCTTCAGCCCAAAAGTTCCTTGCAAGCGCACTTGAAAGCAGCATAGTCCTTGCCATATCCTCCAGGGACCTGTTCTTCCTTTCAACCACACCATTTTGTTGGGGAGTCCTTGGTGCAGAGAAGTTATGATCTATGCTGTTCTTGGCACAGTACTCAGAAAATTTTGAGTTTTCAAACTCAGTTCTATGATCAGATCTGATGCTAATGAGCTCTAAACTTAACCTTTTCCGCACTACACCGGCCTAGTCTTTAAAGCTGTCAAAAGCTTCATCCTTAGATGCCAAGAACAAGGTCCATGTGTACCTAGAGTAGTCATCAACTATCACAAACATGAATCTCTTTCCTCCTCTGCTCCTGACTCTCATAGGTCCACACAGATCCATATGCAATAGTTCCAGTGGATTTGATGTACTTACCACCTTTTTGGATTTAAAGGATGATTTCACATGCTTTCTTCTTACACACGCATCACACATTTTTATATTTCAAATCTCTTGCTTGGCAATCCACGCACCAGCTCCTTCGATACAAGCTTGTTCAGTTGTGAGTGACTTGCATGACCCATTCTTTTGTGCCACAGCTGAGAGTCACTTTCTTGCACATTCAGGCATGTTAAGTTATTTTCAGGTAGTGACTTCAGTGATGCTTTGTATACATTGTTCATCCTCTTTCCTTCCATAACAATTTCTCCACTCTGTAGGTTCTTCACAACACATCCTACAGACGATAAACTCACTTCGTTACCTCTATCACATAGTTGGGAGATGCTCAGCAGATTGTGTCTGAGACCCTCGACACAGTAAACATTTTCAATTGCATGATCCAGAGTTCTCCCAATCTTTCCAATTCCCACGATTTGACTACTTTTTCCTCCTCCGAAGGCCACACTGCCTCCTTGAAATGCTGCGAGTGAGAGAAAGTTTCTTCTATCTCCTGTCATGTGCCTTGAACAACCACTATCAAGAATCCTCCTTGGGTTGTTCTCCCTCACTCCAGCCTATAAAACAAATTAGAGGTTAGCCTTAGGAACCCAGACAAGCTTGGGTCCCTTCTTATGAAAGAATGGATAAATCAGATCCTGTCTAGCCTATTTAGGTAGAATACTTCTTTTATTCTTGGCTTTTGCCTTGATGACATTCATGCACTTTTTTTTTAACATGTCCAGTCTCACCACAAAAGGTGCACAACATGTTGCATTGCAACCCTACATACTTGCTCTTAGAGTTATATGGAGGCAATGGTTTCTTGAATCCTAATCCTTGTTTTCCTTTGTTTTGATTTTCAAGAACCCATTTCATTGCCTCCGATGATTTATTCCATTTAGTCATTCTATTGAGCTCAAAGTTTGATTTTTCGACCTTTTGATTTAAAATCCTATTCTTTTCAGTTTCCTGATATAGAATCTTATTTGCTTTTTTCAGTTCATTTTCTAGAAAGGTTTGAAATTCACTTATTACTTGCTTGCCATTACTCTCTCTTAACCGATTGCATTCCAATTCTAGTTCAGTGATCTTAGAGTTTGACACAAGAGTCCGCCCTTTTAAGATGGCATTGACTTCTTCGAGTTCAATGTTCTGTTCTAGGAGGCTCTTGTGCTTGGTTCTAAGGTCACTTAGCTCTTCAGTTAATTTATCCTTTTCAAGTTTTTCCTTTTCATAACCCTCAATCAAGGTGGAAGTGATTAGAATCAGGTTTTCAGAAGAGTATGTATGTAAATTTCCCTTAAGATCAGATAGACATACCTCTGCTGAATGAGCAGTTTCAGCTCCATCAGTTGCCATGAGAGCGGAGTCCTTCTTTTGGTTGTCATCTGTGTACGACTCCTTTAGTCTTTCCCAGATTTCCTTGGCAGACTTACATTCAAGTATCTTTGCAAGCACATCATAGGTAAGTCCTCTCCTCAGGTACTATTCAGCCTTGTAATTTGCCTGTAACTAGTCTAGATCTTGAGGATCTAGTTCTTCCACCTTCTTTGGCACCAAGACTCCATTTGATGCTCTCTTTACAGGAACATGAGGTCCTCTCTTCACGATCAGCCACAGACTATAGTCCGTTGCTTGCAAGAAAGTCTTCATCTGTTTCTTCCAGTTCTTGTAGTGAGTTCCATTGAACACAGGTGACCTTGACGGATCTCTCCCTCCTCTAAACTCTCGAGGGTCTTCTTCATCCGAACTAATGTCTGTCATACCCATTAGTGCTAGTGGTGAATCATCTTCAGATTCCTTTTTATGATCTGATTCACTATCAGTTGGTCCCCATGTAGCATAGAAGGCTTCCTTCTTCTTTCTCCTTTCTGCTCTGAAGTTTGGGGGCCGTCTTGACTTCTTCTTATCTTTGTCAATTTCCTTTAACGTCTCCTTCTCCTTATCCTTAGATGCTCTATTTTTCATCCACTCTATTTCCCACATAGGACAATCCATGGCAGTGTGATCCTTTTTGAAGCACTTAAAGCATCCTGAATAATCAGGACTGTCAACTATGCTCTTCCTGCCAGAATTCTCCTTGCCACTTCTTTTGAATCCTTTGAACCTTCCCAAGTTAAGCTTCTGTCTTAGGGGACTTACCATTGCTGCTTCAACTGATTGAAGATCAACATATTCATCGGTTTCATCAGTTGCTTCAAGCGCAAGGGTCTTGTCCTTCTTTACAGCTGGTTTAGCTTTTGAGTCCTTCATCATCTTATGAGTTTTCAAGCTACCAAGCAGTTCTTCAAGTTTGTTGGATCTGAGAGGTTTGGACTCAATGATGGCGGTCATCTTAGGTTCCCATGCTTCAGGAAGCACATTCAGAATTTTATCAACCATCTCTATTTCAGGCAATTCATATCCAGAGATCTCATCTCATTAGTAATGATGGTCAACCTAGTCATCATATCCTGAATTGATTCCTTCTCACCCATAGAGAACAGTTCAAATTGTCTCTTCAGCATTCTTCTCTTTGAGTCCTTTACTTCTGTGGTTCCTTCATGCGCAACCTGTAAAGCATCCCAGATTTCCTTAGCCGTCTTATAGGATGATACTCTGTTGAACTCCTCAGCACCAAGACCACAGATGACCAGACGTTTGGCTTTGTGATTCTTTTCAATCATCTTATAATCCGTCTCATTGAACTCCTCTTTCAGTTTAGGTTCTTGCTTGGCAGTGGCTCCTTCACCAACTATTTTAGTGGAGATCAGGTTTCCTTCAGATACTATCAGCCAGAGTTGATAGTCTTCAGCACATATATAATTTTCCATCATGTTCTTCCACCACGCATAATATTGCCCATTAAACTGTGGGGGCCTCTGAACTGACTGTCCTTCAGTGATAGTGGGTGGTGCACTCATGATTCTGATCCTTCTCAAGGTGTTATCCTCTTACGAGAAGACCGGCTCTGATACCACTTATTATAATCTGTGCACCTCCTAAAGACACTAGAAGGGGGGTTGAATAGTGTCTACCGATTTTTCGTTTCAAGAACCTAGTTCTCCTGAATGTAGAACCTAGTTCTTGCCTTCTCAATTATGATGTTTCAACCACTGCAACACACCACAAACACACACACAAAAAACACCAGGATTTTACGTGGAAAACTCCTTGCTCAAGGGAGAGAAACCACGACCCACACTCTGGGATTTGAGAACTGAATCCACTAACACAATGAGCAAGTTTCTGATTACAAACTCTGTAACCAAGGGGCTACACTCTAGACCCTAATCACTACTCAAAGCTAAACTCTAGCTTTTCAAGTAATTCTGCACAAGTTCACATAATACATACGCTTCTATAATAAGCAAGTAGGTAAACACAATAAAAGCTCAAACTAAGACAACTTACAACTCAATGAACCTAGACAGAATATCTAGACTCAAACAACTCAAAGCACACTAGTTGTCTTCTTCAGTTTACTCACGTAGAAAGATGCTAGATCGCCTTTGTATGCTCTCAACTCTCTGTATGTGAATAACTGATTTACGGCTGTATCAACTACTTGTTTTTATACGGGCCTTGTAACCCTAGTTGAGTCCTATAAGGAATCCTTGTAATTATGGTAAGACAGGATTCCTAGTAACTCTTTTTCTTGTTTAAGTCCGACTCCCTTTCACACTTCGAAGACACAGCCTGGACACCGCCTCTTTTAGTATGACTAGGATGCATATTCATTCATGCGCCACTATTCCTAGTTCCGCAGGGATTTGCAACCTGCAACTCTTTTCGATCGATCGTGCCCTTTATTACAAGGACTAGGTTCTTCGTGAAGACCTCTGAGTCCTTTACGTTTGTCATTCTTCAAAACCAGCGCTCAACACACGCCCAACGCTCAGAACATGCCTTATAGAACCTATGCAAATGATCTGTCCAATTCCCTAATTAAGATTGTTCATCCACAATTTTCTTTAAAAATGAAGTTATATTCATCTATAGAAATTCAAAAATTGAGTACAGTTCAATTAATGAGACATAATAGTACATGTAGTATAATTGAGAATATCATAAGGGTGAATATCATCTATATACTTAATCTAAAAAAGCATAGCCGATGTTTATAACATCATCACTTATTATTGGTCTTCATGTTTCATTTCTGTTCGTCAATATTGTTAGACTTTAATTATTTTGCAATTTAGAAATAATTTTATATTTATCAATGAAGAATTAATATTTTAAATTATAATAGTAATAAATATTTATTGTTTATTCACTTTTTATAGTAACAAATTTTTATTTTTAATTGTTTAAAAGTTAAGGCCTTATGGTTTATTTGTATCTCATAAAAACTGTAGCATTATTCAATTTCTTACAATTGTTAAAAAGGTTAGATCTTTTGTTTCTATAATTTTTTTCTTATTTTAAATTTTTTTTGTACTTTTGATATTTTTTTGGCTCATTATGCTATTTTATTAATTTAAAATTAATTAAAAAATAAGATCCATGGGACTTACGCCCCACGTCTCCGGGCTTACGCCTCGCCTCATTGTAAGTAAAACGCCTCGCCTTGCACCCCCGCCTTTTAAAACATTGATTTTACCTAAGGAAGCAAGGGGGCCATTCTATTCAGACAAAGCACAAATTTCTTCTTTTTTTAAAAAAAAATCTAATTTTGGAGTCAGGTCATCTAAGTTGACAGATGACCAATTCAAGCGAAGAAATGTATAAGCTGTTTGTGTTGATATATGAAAAGGGAGAGAAAAGACACAACCCTTGGAAAACTCCTCAAAGAGTTGTGTCTATTTTAGAAATATAAATAGGAGTCCTAACATTAGGAAAAGATCTCCTATGATACACCAAAAACAGACGCTAGTTTTTCCTTCAGTAGAAAAACAAGAGGTCTTCCATGTCTTCTCTCTTCAACTCTCATCTTCAGTTTGTATATTTGATAGTTAGTTTATGATAAACTAGAAGTAAGGGGAGCCTTGGAGTAACCAATAATGTTGTATTCGTGTGATCTATAGGCTACGAGTTCAAGTCATGGAAATAATATCAGGATAAGCTACGTACATTACACTTCTAGAAGCTAGTGTGACTTTCCCGGATCCTGCTTGAACACGCAATGCTTTGTGCATCAAGCTGTGTCTTTTTTTAGTAGTTTTGTACAAACTATTAGGGGTCGTTTGATAGGAAGAATAATGGATTATAATTCCGGAATTAATTTATCCCATGTTTGGCATGAGTTTTGATTTTGAGATTACCAATTTCTTAGATAATTTATTACACAGTTGTGGCACGATTTTTATCCCATACTCTATGTAGGATTATAATTCCGCGATTAGTAATCCCGTAAATTTCAGGATTAACATCAAATTGACTTATTTGCCTCCTTTTTCAAAGCTCTTCTTCTAAAACTTTTTTAATAAGTTGAGGTCAAAATTGGAAACAAAAGTTTATCTGCTTAAACCAAATACATATTTTTTATAATATGAGGAATATCCCTTTTTTACTCTCATGCAATGTTTTAAAAGGTGTGGGCGCAGGACGAGAGGTAAGCTCATAGGCACTGGCCGTAAACCACATGGATCTCTAATATTTAATATTTTACATATTAAAGTAATTGATTGTAATATTTTTAAAAAAATATAAATCACATAAAAAGGTAAAATTACGTAAAAATTCTAGAAAATTCAAAGATTATGTTAAGCTAAGAGTAAAAATTTGAGTAGAACTAAGACATAATAAAATTTTATTTTTTGAATTTAATTAGCAGGTTGGTATTTGAGTGTAGGCTTTAAATAGAGGATTTATTGAGAAATTTTTTTCTAATTCAAAAATCTTTTTGGGACTTATGCAAGAACACTTGTCCAACGCCTAAGCGTACGCCCCAGTACGCCACAAATTGTGGGGCTTACGCCTTTCTGAATCTACGCCCCTCCAGAACGCTTCGGTGCACTTTTGCTACGCCTCGCTCGGAGGCTCTGGGACTCGTCTTGAAAACGCCTTTGAAAATACTAGTCTCATAAATCAATCATCTATCAATAAAAGTGTATCTACTAAATAATCCCGTCACTATTTAATTTTCGAATTATAGTTCCAAAATAATAATTTCGATATAATTCACTCACGTACCAAGAAAAACCCCTTAGAGTTCAAAAGGTAAAGGAGAAAATGGTCTGCTCATCCCAGGTTGCAAATTCTATGCTAACTCTACTTAACATAGATTCTTTTTTGTACAAAGATGATTTTTTTCCATGATATTTGTTTCCCAAGAAGGTAAGGACAGAAATCACTTTATATGCTCACGTAGTTTTGTAGTGGATTGAAATAGATCGGTAGAGACTAGAGAAGATTGGGCCAAAAGACCCTCTCAAGTCTTTATTTAATAAAAGGGGACGCACGTGGAGCGTAACAAAACGCGCGCGTTTAACTTTAAAACATGGGCCAAATTAGAAACAACAAAACTTTCGGGCCTTCATTAAAAACTTTTTGGACTGAATTAACAATCTCAAAAACTTTTAATCAAAAGGTGGGAAACGAACAGACATCAGCAATCATTTCAAACATCGAACCCCAAAACTTCTCTTACACACTTTTCTTTTTAAGTCGTCTTCTAAAGTCTTCTACGCAACCAACCTTCTGAACATCATCGTCGGCGACCATCTACATTTCTCCGGTAACATCTAAAGGTAAATTTTGAACAATATTGATGTTTTTCAAGTGAATCGGGGTTTATTTTTTGCTATTTTGCTATTTTGAAAAAACTATGGTTTTAACGCCTTTTTACTGGTACTGGAATGAAGTTCTTGTGAAAATCTTTGTTTTTGTTGATTTTTTTGTCAAATAGTGCTATGTTCTTGTACAAATAGTGAAGTTTTTGCATGTTTATGTTATATTACCATGTTAAGAGCATACTCCTTCGCAGTGTCAAACATCATGAGACAGTGTTCTAAACGTGTGATAGGATGTTTGAAGTTGGTGATGCATTTTAGATGATTTTTGTTAAAATAAATTAGGGTTTTATAAAATAAATATTCTAAAGGTCAAAATAATGATGTACAAATATTCAAGATTTTGCATGTTTATGTTTGTGCGTGCATGTTTAAAGTTCTGAAACATTTGAGACAGTGATATGATCGTGCGAGAGGATGATAATGTTTAATGATGACTCTACTTGAATTAAATTTCCTTTTTAAAAAATTAGGGTTTGATAAAACATATGTATATTATGTTTCACACACCCATATTGCATGTTTGTACATCTTTAATTGATGAATATACTTGTGATTTGCAGCTACAATGGTTTCTACGCGGGGAATGATTTCCTGTTCTCCAATTAAGAGGAAGGAGACTACTCCTCCTAGTAAATAGCCTCCTAGGAAGAGGAGAAGTATATTGGAGGACGAAGAGGAGGGGTTCCTAGACTATGATGTGAATGTAGGGCAACAAGAAGCTGTGAGGGGGCCGGACGATGGTAATTTATCAGAAGAAATAGAAGCGCTATTTGGTGATGATGAGTGGGATGAAGAGGGAAACAAAAAAGAGAGCCTTTTAAATATGGCAGAAGAAGAGGAGGTGGGAAGGCTGGTAAATAATCTTGCTGGAGAATTTGTAGGAGTTGCAAATGTTCAAGAAGTAGATGATGTACAAGAAGTTATAGAGGTTGTAGATGTTCAAGCTGGTGAAGCAGGTAGGAATGGTAGGGAAGAAGAAGAGGTTGAGAGATGCGAAGGAAAAAGTCGGAGGAAGTTCGTAGACGACGTGGGAGCTGATTCTGCAGAGCCACCTAGAGAGGTATAGTTGTTGTCTAGAACATACATGAAGTTGTTCTTCACTTTACAGTAGAATGATCAATATTTTTTTATGTGATTTGAGAACACTCACTTGCATGATCAGATCAACCTTAAAAATGCTCAAAGTATTTTCTTGTAGTTCCTTGGAACATCTCAAGGGATGTTTCATGCATCTGATATTATGTTCTTGCTACCGTGGTGATTCCTTAAACTAACAAATTTTAAAACATTGTGCAGCCTGAGTATGTTACTAGTGTCATTCCACCAATGGTGCTGAAGACTTACTTGGATGATCATGAGCATTTTCAATCCAAGATAACTGTCCGCTCGTCGCTTATTGGACGAATGCGTGATTTCAGGATTGTGCTGCGTACAAGTGGTTTGTATGACAAGTTCAAAAACAGTATCTTTGGCCATTTCTTTGACTTGCCGGAGGAGACATCGTTTCCAACCAGGTTGGTACACAATATTCTGTTAAGAAGAGTTTTGTTCAATAAAGAAAAAGAAGCTTGGTTCAATTTCAATGGAGAGCCTGTTCATTTTGGCCTCCAAGAGTTTGCTTTGATGACAAAGCTGAGATGCCAAGCCTATCCAAGTGTCCAATGGGAGGCTGCGATGAAAGAGAAGGGCAGGGAGATGTGGGAGTATATTTCAACGGCATGGGAGGATGGGAAAGCAAGGGCAGTTACTGCTTTCCGGTCGTGCAGCTAGCAAGGCTAAGGACGGGCCAAATTACAATCTATATGGATTTTCTTGGGCATTTGTGGGTTGGGTATTTGAAGCAATACCTGCGCTTCGTCCCAGGGATTTTCCCAAGGAGAGGACCATGCCAAGGATGCACAGGTGGATCACTGAAAAGAATGAAAGAGACTCCCGAAGGCTGTTTGTGAATGTTGTAAAGCCTATAAGTACTTTACCTAAAATTTTCTAAATGTTGGAACATCTCCAATGTCGTTATAATCATTGCTATTAATGTTAAGAACATCTTTTCAGATGTTCGATCACGACAGATATGATGTTCCATTTTTACTGGTGTTAAATGTCGAACAGTAATAATGATGTTCTGAACACTCTTTGTGATGTTAAGGTTTATTTCTCTTATACATTGTATTCTTAACAAATATTTATGGTATGTAGGTGGTGCACCCTTTCATTGACCCTATCGATGCAGAGCTGGAAGATGATACCTTTCAGAATATTGAGCCGTTTGTGGATGGGGGCGATGAGGTAATTGATCAGCTTGTTGTGATGTTGGAGGGGGCTAGCTCGATAGTTGGTGGTGATCGAGTGACAGTTTTTAAGAATTGCCCCAGGACCCCTCCAAGAGAGGTAATTGATGAAGGACAAGTTGGTGAAGAATTTGGTAGTGGAGGTGTTGGTAGATGTGAAACACAAGTTGGTGATGAGATTGGTGGTAGGGCTGGTCGTTTTACTGGTGGTCTTTTTAGTGGTAGGGGTTTTTTTGAAGTTGGAGAAAGCTCTTGGAGGAGAGAATCTGAGAATGTGCAGCCTAGTGTCGGCAGTTGCAAGTGCCACGACTGCCTTCAATGGCGACAGGGAGTGGATCAGAAGCTTGATGCGATCCAGCTGTCCCTTGCTAATTTTGTAGCGTCGTCGTCAAAGAAGGAGAAGCAGAAGCAGCGACCAAAGAGGTATATTTTGTTGTCCAGGATGCTCCAGGCAAAGAAGAACTGAGGAAAGAAGAAAATGACTGCTGCCAGAATGGCAAGGTTAGTAAAACATCCAATTAGGTGCGTTGAACATAAAAGGGACGTTCTTCTATTAAATCTAGAGATTTTTTCAAATATTTTTTTTTGTTTTGGAAATTTAGAGAGAGAGCCCAAGTCAGGCTCCAAGAGAGATTGCCAATGACACTATACAAGGCAATAGACATTCACAAGAAAGCTGTACTTGACGCTTTCTTGGAGGAGAAGAAGGAAGAAAAGACTGCCTTCCTGTGTCACGAGTTCAATTACTTGGATTTTCTAGACTTCCTGGACATGAAAGAGTGGATGTGGCATAGTGTAAGTGCATCTCTTTACTTATATTGTTTTGTTAGTGTTTGGTTTTTATCGAAGAACGAACATTTTTTACTCCGTTCGGAACCTAATGGTCGTATGTTCGTTGAACATTCGACTGGCTGGTCCAAACATCAAATAGTATGTGTCGATATAGTTTTATTCACAACTTCTAATTTGTTTTATTCTACAGTTTATGGATGAGTACTTGACCTTGATGCGTGTGAGGCATCAGGCTTACCCTCGGCATTAGGATAGTTTTGATCTTATCCTCGATCTTTCATTCTTGACCAACTTGTGCATACGATACAATGCGGCTGAAGAGGAAGTGAAGGGTTTTGATGTCAGCCTTGACAAATACCTAGCAGGATATAAGTTTGAGGATACATTCCTTGATTATGCCAGAGGTAAGTCTCCATATCCGTGTGGAAGGAAGTGGGATGGTGTGAAAAGACTCTTTGTCGTGTATAACATTGAAAGCACGCATTATATTACATGCGTCTTTCATTTAGAGGAGGCAAGTGTCTACGACTGCAACATTGTGTTGTGCAATGAAGACCTCTTTTGTTCAATAAAAGGGCCAGTAATGTACATGTTCCCAATATACATCCGGCAGTCGGGGAAATTCAACCACATCCCTCCTGAAATCCAATCTATGGAAATGTGGCCGTATGAGCGCATCGAAGGCCTTCCAAGGAATTTGACTGGTACTGCATGTGGAGCGTATGCCATCATGTTCCTCAAACATTTGTTGACCAACACCCCGATGGATTTGCTGTATGACAATGTGATAGAAGATTGTCTAGTTCAATTTGCTGTGGACATATTCTATGGCAAATTATTCCCTTAGTATGGGTTGTAAAATTTGGATAATTATGTTTTTGTTTTTGATGGGTGTAATATATGGATGATTACCCATTTTTTGATGATATATATGGCAAATGATGAATATTATTTTGCATTACACTGAACATCGAGTTCACATTATTAGAACATCTGTATGATGATAAGATTGACTTAAAAATATTAAAAATTATAGACTATTGGAACAACATTAGTTATTTTCGGAATATTATGTTGTACGTTCAAATAGTTTTTAACTTAATGGATATTTGATGTTCAATAACTAGTAAATAGGGAAACAACAACAGATGTTCTGAACATTAAAGTTTATACATTGATAATGAAGAACCAGGCAAAAACATTCTTGATTGTTCAAAGATTCAGCGCTTTACTAAAGTATGCTAATTATATTAGCATTTAAGACATTGCTTAATAAACAATCATATTAACATCCTGGTCAGAAACCCAAAATATGCGTTTTCACTTCAACGCGATGCAGTCCCTTCTTGTTTCAAGGTTGCTATCTGGAGCATGGTCTTTATCCTCTTTATTTCTTTCAACATCTTTTTGACGTCCCTATTGTAGTATTCGAAGAATTCCTCAAATTTGAACTTCCAACCCCAAACTTCAGCATGAAGTTGTTCCAAAATATCATTTGCACGTTCTTGTTGTTCTGCAGAAGTGTTTCGACTTGTTCTTCCTCCTCTTAGCTTGGTTGATCCTCTTCCCGTTTTTCCTTCTTTTTGCTTGGCTGATCCTCTTCCTTTTCTTCCTTCTTTTTGCTTGGCCGATCCTCTTCCCGTTCTTCCTTCATTTTGCTTGGCTGACCCTCTTCCCGTTCTTCCTTCTTTTGCTTGGCTTCACTTCTTCCTTCTTGTTTCAAGGTTGCTCCTTTTGTCGTTTTTGCTACTCTTGACCTGGATGCTCTTATATTGATTGCTCCTGTTCTTGCAGTGGTAGCAACTATTGAGGAGGAAGGTCGGCGAACCATTTTGTATTATATATATATATATATTTGGCTGAAAATTATAGGTTGTAGTGGTATAGAGTTTTTTGAATGGTTTGATCGAGTATTTATAGGAGAAAAAGAGGTAACCGACTTAAGTGTGTTGTATCCAACACTAGCCGTTATGTATTTTTTTAATTTTTTGAAGTGACGCATTCGTTGCTTTGCTTCAGATCTGAATAGAAGGGGATAATCTGTAAGTGTATTATGATGAGTTGTTTAAAAAATAAATAGACTACTGGAAGGGTATACATAATTTTCAAACATGAAGATCAATTTGAATTATAAACGTCAAAAACCAATAGACTAATGGAACGAGTATATGATGATTCATATCACCATGAAGATGTTCTGACTTCCGCGGCAAGGATTAGGAACCTCCTGGTCACAATTAAAATACGTGTACTAACCCCAACCATTCAATGTGAATAGGCACTTCTTCAAATCATCACATATGCAACCGTAAAGGCACCAAGCCTGGTACGTCTGCACAACAACAACAACAACAACAACAAGGCGAAACAACAACAATGCCTCGCAGAGTAAGGCACCCAAGAGCACCAGAACATGATAATGGAGTTTCAAGTGCTAGTAGGTTCACTGAAATCGATCATGTCCGTGAAGATATCTCATCATTGACCTCAGATGTTGATCAGTTTGCAGTATATATAGGAAATGTGGAGGATCAAGGACTAGATTCGATGAATTCCGTAAGGATATGAATCTTATTAAGCGTATGCTTCGTGGTATTCAAGCTGCACTCAAGATTGACCCCCAAAATTACCCTTCACCACCACGTCCTCCAGCGGCACACATGTGAAATGAAGAAATAATCTCCTTTCAAGTCGAGTCATTTAAGAAGATTTTCTATTTGTTTTGAATGTCGTGTTTTGAAGTGTTGTCCTTTAATTTTCAATACAATTTACGCATGTTTTGAATATTTATGAATGTTGTTTTGCATTACACTGAACATCCCGTTTGCAGTATTAGAACATCCGTATGATGATCAATTTGAATTATATACTACAAAAATAATAGACTTTTGGAACACCATTGATAAATGCTCGAAACATTAAGTTAAACGTTCAAATATATAAATCTTAGTAGTACTCGATGAACAACAATTGATATCAAATAAACGTAGCAACTATGAAACCAAAAAAAACTGCCCAAGCCAATAAGAAATACATCTTCCGCCGTTGCAATTTATCCTCTAACTTACTGATCTTCAATAAATTTGTAGTATTACAAGCCCCTAATTTGTCAATTTCCTTCACCAAATTGGCCATTTCTTCACAAACTTCATCAAGTGAAATTTTCAACTTATTTAAAACCAATGTAGTAGGCTGGGGATACTCCTCGTCACACCATTCCCAAAATCCACAATTGCTAATACCCTTGCGGGGACACTTGCAAAATTTTCGTCCAGCATTCGACTGCGTGCCCGCCGTGAATTGTATCGCAAGTAAGCCACACCAACATCGATGATTTTGAGAGGAGCTGCGAGAACAAGTTGATCCTTGAGACATGGTTGAGTTAAGAAGAAGAAGATGTAGAGGGGGTAGAATCCCCACAACTTATATTTCAATAATGGGGTAAAAAGACCTAATTAATTGAATGGTTGGGGTTATTCCACGTGTTTTAAGGTAATAATTCTGTCCGGAGCGGGTTAATAGAACGGGTTGGATTAATATAAGTTGTGGAGCAGGTCGCTCCACGTATTTAAAACGGGTTGCTCCACTCTTTTTAGCATTAGAAAACCATGTTTGGCATGCTTGGAATATGTAAGATTGAATTGTTTAAGATTGTGTGTATGTATTTCTGACAAAAAAATGTATGTATTTATAGAGAAGTTTTTTTAAAAAAATTTCCAAAGATTGATGCAAAAACATCTAATTTACGTCATGAACATGGGTTAGTATGTTCAGTTCAAATATGTGCCTATTTTAATATGTAGTGTTCTAACCTTTAATATGATTGTAATAAGAAACTATATAGCATGACTAGATTAATAAGGCTTCATATTTAAGGTTAAATCATCATTGTATAGATTATCCACTTAGTTAGAACAACATCTAATGAAATCCTCGATAACTTAGTAATTGCTTTCATTAGATATAACTAAGTAATCACTTTCAATAGATATAGAAGAGTATACTCTAGTAGAACTTTTATGAGTAAATACTTCCAATAGACATACTATTGAGTAATCACCTTAACTACACATAAATGATGTATCACAATCAATACTTGTATGATTTGAAGTCTTAGTTGTTGTAGATACACGAAGAATGTCTGTAATTTGTCAATGAAATTGTATATTTGTTCAAATAGATTAGTAATGTGTCTATCTAGTGATATAACATCCAATCTATGCTACAATTCGTTATAATACACTTCTTAATGATTAAAATTGTTAATTGAGCTAGAATCAACCCTACACTTCTTATCCAAATAACTTAATAATTACATTTTGGTATAATTAACGACATATATTTTGGTTTACTTATACATAGCATGTTTTGGAATCTTAATAAACTACTAAATCATTGTTTATGCATTTCAAATGATCCTTATATTAGTATTTCTCAACTAATCCTTAACGGTGCAAAAAAACATCAGTATGAAGATCCAGAACAGACTTACGACGTTCGAGAACATTCCGTAAAAGGTTCAGAACAGGAGATTGGATGTTCTCTAAATGTTAGGAATTTTTGCAGTTTGGGGTTTGGGGTTAGGGTTAGGGTTAGGTTTTGGGGTTCAGGGTTAGGGTTAGGGTTCAAACATCGTTTGTTATGTTCTGACCGTGAAAAAAGTACCTTTTTTTTTAGGGAACGCGTTTCATTTTAAACGAACTACTTAATAGATAATTATGTTTGGCACGTTCAAAAGAACGTTCTAATATCTCAAAAAAGAAATGTACCCCCTCGGGCTCTATTTTATACAAAAATGGGACGCACGTGGAATTCGGAATAAAAAAAAAGGTGGGGCGTTAATGACAATTATGACAACCCCAAAAGTGAAGTTTTAATTGAAAATGCGGCTGATTAGTCTTATCAATTCCATTATTTCAAACATCGAACACCCGCCCCTTTCTTCTCTTACACACTTCTCAAGTCTTCTTCTCGAGTCTTCTATTTCGTCGTCGGCCATCTACATAATGTTCTCCGGTAACATATAAAAGTAAATTTTGTACTATATTGATGTTTTCAAGTGAATCGGGGTTTATTTTTTTTGCTATTTGGCTATTTCGATAAAGCTAGGATTTTTATGCCTTCTTTCTGGTTCTGGACTGAAATTCTCGTGAAAATCTCTATTTTTTGTTGATTTTTTCCTCAAATTGTGCTGTATTGTTGTACAAATAGTGAAGCTTTTGCATGTTTGTGTTAATAACGATTTTAAGGCCATACTCCTTCTGTTATGTCAAACATCTTCATACTCTGAACTTTTGTTAGGATGTTTCAACTTTCTGATGCATTTTAAATGGATGTTGTTAAAATATATGCTAGCATGTTTACGTTAATAACGATGTCAAACATCTTCATACGGTGCTTGGAACGTGTGTTAGAATGTTTCAAGTTGCTGATGAAGTTTAGGCGTTCACAAATAATATGTAGTTGAAGTATTATCAACTTAACACATAATCTGATAATTTTCATTCATACTTAAGGAAAGAATATACATATACAAAAGTACTTGACATGATGCTTAGACAAAAGTACTAGATATAATGCTTGGACAAAAGTACTAGATATAATGCTTAAACAAAAGTTCTAGTTGTCAGCATTGGGAGAATTTGGAGGAGTATTAAACTGCTCCGGATTCATCCCTTGTCGGAGAAGGAGTCCCAAAAGTATTCTTTCAATACGCTCTGAGCGCTGAATTAACACTTGCCTTATACTCCATACATCAGCAGATAAGCGGTCCACAGCATGGTTGATTGCAGTGATGTCAGTTTGTATACCGGCGATATCCCAGGCGATGTTTCCATAATATTCGTTATGGTCAGGTTCGGCTGGGGTATAGTGGCCATTAGCGACAACTTCGTTTTAGTTATTTTCCATTTGTGTTTGTTGTCTATGAAGAAATTTTGATAATTCAAGTAGGAGGATAATTGTGTGTATGGCGGAACAAGAAAATGTATGTATTTATAGATTAATTTACCATAAAAAATACCAAAAGGTGTGATATGAACATTGAAAAGACGTTCACTACTCTCTAGGTCATCACTGCAAATCTGAAATTGTAACAAACAAACAAAGACCTTAATGCTAAATACGTCTAATCCAAGTGCGAACATTAAGCATGCGATCAGAACATCAATAATTACGTCATACACATCATTGGTACTATTTTGAACGTCAATTAGAATGTTCTCGGCTTAATTGCCATGTAAACATAGAACGTTCCAACGCAAGGTTCAGAACATTCGGTATGAATGTTCATAGCCGTGTACCTGTGCCCAGGGAAAAAGCATCTGCTCCATTTATGGAACCCCACATCATCTTGAAGATATCTGGCAACCCTTGGATCATTGTCTTCGATTTGCTTAAAGTGCGTTCTGAAATCCTCCACACGATATGCATCTGCTGCCAAGTAATAGGACCCTAGGTGGTCTCCAAACTGAAACTTTGTACGGATATTTTCAGCAAGGTGCCTCGTGCAAACTCCATAGTGAGCTTGGGGAAACCACTTGGCAACTGATTTTGCTATGCTTTTATGCCTGTCTGAAATGATGCTCAATTCATCATTGTACTGGGCTATGTCAACCAATTGTTCGAAAAAAAATCATAAGAAGCATCACATTCTTTGTCCACAACGCAGAATGCAACAGGGAATATGTGCTTCTCTACGTCCTGGGCAACGGCAGACAACAACACACCGCCGTACTTGCCCGACAAATGAGTCCTATCAATAGCAAGGACTTTCCTCATATACAGAAAACCCCTAATCCAAGATCCGTAAGATATAAAAAAATACTTAAACCTCCCACAACTATCAAGCTTCAAAGCTGTCTTGCTTCCAATATTTTGGGATCTTACCATATAACTATATGCCTCTAAAATTTTATAACTGCGTTCATGTGTCCCTCTTACTATTGCCTTTGCAATCTCACATCCCTTCAAACTTTTCCAATATCTAATGTTGCATCCCAATTCTCTGTTAAATGCAACTCTGATGTCTTTTGGTGTTATTCCTTTCCCCTCAATGTACCTATCTTTCATGTATTAACCAACAACATCAACTGTGGCATGTGTATGGTGGCTTTGCAGGTGCTGCACACCGCACGTGTGCTCGCCATTGTAGATTGTAATATAAAATGTATCACTACTATGATACCTCAATGCTCGAAGCCACCACTTGCAATTTGCATCAACGCATCGGGCATAAAACAACTTTTTTGTATTTTTCACAGCTTTGAAAGAAAAAGGCTTCCTCACTGCAGCAAGCCTCAACTTCACCACTAATTCTCGCTTGTTCTTGAAAGTCATACCCTTTACAAAACCTGTGCCGTCTTTTCCAAAAAAATCGTTGCGGCTACTCTGTGATGGTGCTCTTGCTGAAGGATTACCAACTACTTCTCCACCTTCTTCACCTTCTTCATCTGCCTCTCCACCTTGTTTTAATTCATCTTCATCCATCTCAACATGCATATCTTGTTCATTTAAACTTGAAATTCCTTCAGGCCTTGGAATCACACTAACCCTTAGTGCTCCTAGCCTCAGCTGGGTCTATATCAGTCATATAAAGCTGAACATCATCATCAGTCCTAATTTTAGATAGAGCAATCTTTTGCTTTGCGGCAACACTCAGTATATATGAAATGCAAAGATCCCTAGGATCATCACTTACCCCCCAACTGCGTATGATTTTGTTGACAAGTTCATCATATGTAACATTCCTACTCACAAGGATAGGTCTTGTCTCTTTCACCTTAGGAATCCAAGCATATCATTTCGAACGCTCAACCCATTCACCGAGAAAATCAACTCCTAGTAGTATGTTGTCCCCTATTACTTTAACGATATCTGCAAGATAGGATAAACATTCATCAAATGTGGTCCAGGTAGCAAAGGATACTGGAACATTGAAAAACAGATCCGAACATACCAAAGGATGTTTAAGAATACAAGCATACCTATGTGAAACATCGATACATCAGTTCCGACCATCTACAAAAATGTTCCATCATTATGAATAGCATTTACTGAACATGCTGTAAGATTATTCGGGCAACCAAAATTATGTTCCGTATCTCTGACTAGCACAATAGGAACATCAAAAGGATTATCCTAAGCATTTAATACAATGTTCCATAATTGTGACTACGTTGTACGAGTATTTGTAGAACAATCTATATGATGTTGCGATCGTCACGGTAAGATATTTCAAAACAGAAACATACTGTTTAAAAGGGTTTTTACAAAAATTAGAATAGTAGAGATTAGCAAGACGGAGGTTTACTCTTTCAGGAGATATGGGACTTGTCAAGCTTTCCAGTTTGAAGTAATACCCAACGTTATTCAAACAATTTCAACGACAAGCTTTCCAATTCCAAGTAATGGCCAACATGTAAACATTATTCAAAGCATTTCAACGTCAAGCAAATCAATTAAAAGTAATGCCAACCAGAAATTGTTATTCAAAGAATTGCAGCGTATTTTCTCCAAATTATTTTTTCAATTAGAGTCAGTAATACCTAATTAACCAAAAAGGATTTAGATCTGACAATATTTTGTGTTTGGGAGAGTTGGAATGCAAGAATAATAGCGAAAACGAAGAGAGATTGAAGAAAGCAGATGCGCAGCAGCTATGGTGTTTTTAGGTCGCGAGGGAGAACAGAAGAGAGGAGAGAGAAAGAGAGAGAAAGGAGGGAAAAATATTTCCCTAATTTGGCAAATTTTATTTTTTATATACGTGAGGACCAAAGTGTAAGAAATAAAACTTTAGGGTGAAGAGGAGTGAAAGAAAGTTATGTTTAAGAGCCTTAATTAGATGTGTCCCTTCTACTACATTAATTAAGACTTTGTCCCTTTTACCTATTTACACTCTTGAGTGTCCCTTTTGACCAAATGTCCCTACAGACTAAGAGAGTCTAGACCTCAACTCTCCCACCCCTCCAGTTTGGTGGTCTTTTGTTTTTGTTTTTCCAGAAAGAAGGTCGCCAAGTACTAGGAATTCAATCATTTTTCACCCGTTAGATATTTCTAGCCTTCCATCACACTTATAATACCAGAGAATTGCAGATATGTGCGAGAGAATTTTCTGACATCCGTTACACTTTAATTTAGCTCAAGAATTCATGGCGATTGTCAAGACCTGTCGAGAATTTTGCAATGAAGTCTCGCGATTCGAATTAAAAATCAAAGAATTTTTTTACGAGGCTATAAACTGTGAAAGTGGTACTAGAATATCCTATTTTATTAATCTCCCCGAAGAATTTTAAAAGAGATTATTAACATGAAAAAAGAAACATAGTAGGACTAGCAGTCCATGCTATTTAATTTACAGAATATTTATGCATACAATAGTTAATGCATAATTCTGGAAAATATTTGATTTGGTTATAAGATAAAGTTTGGCCAAACTGTCAAAATCAATTTATTTTAAAAAATACTTTTGAACAAAAGTGTTTTTGAAAAAGTGATGCGGAAGAAAGCAGTTTGTATTTGGTCAAATTATGTGAGAAGTAGTTTTGTTAGTAATTTGTATTTGACAAATTAAATATGTAAAAACTTATTTTTAAACATCAAATTATGAAAAAAAAAAAAGAGGATATGCATATAACCTGTTTCTTATTCTTTTTATATGTCTATTTTTGTCCTTAAAAATCAAAAGCACATGTTTTTTTGGAGAATCTATTTTTCTCATCTTCTGCTTAAAAAATAAAAAACAGCTTCTATTTCTGCTTAAAAGCACTTATTTTTTCTTAAAAGTTAGGTCAAAAACCTTCATTATCTACAATAATTATTTTTATGAAAATAAGCACTTGTGACTTTTCATAATTTTGGGCAGGCAGACTTTAAATTTAAACATATCTGAAGCTGCATCCTCACATACTCTAAAAGGCTTTTTTTTTTTTTTGAAAAATAATTTTTTTCAAAAGTTCTTTTAGTAAAAGCAGTTTTGGAGAGTAGCAATTTGTGTTTGGCCAACTCACTTGAAAATTACTTTTTTCATTAGTTGAGTAACAATTTGTGTTTGACCAAACTTTTAAAAAAGTACTTTGAGTATTAGATTATGAGTAAAAGAATAAGGTGCTATATACAACTTCTAATCATTAGTTTAAATAAATATGGGCAATTCGATATAGAAATTTGTTTGGTAAGGATATTTTTATAATGAAAGAAAGTAAAAACAACTTTAGTTACCTGTAGGGAGATGCTACTTTTTCTAGCGTCTTCCCCACAACAGAAAAATAGCTCCTGCTGCCACTAAAATATACTTAGTTTTCCTCTGGAAGCTTTGATCAAACACCTTTTTTTTTTAAATAAGCATTTTTGTTTTAAAAAAAATATATATTTGGCTCTCCCGGAGCTTGGCCAAACAGACTCTAAGACCTTATTTTGAATAAGATTAACAACAAAGGAGAATCTAGGATTCACAGAGGATGGGTACACCAGTTCCGGAGTGCTAGGGCTGGAGCACCTATGTCCCAAGAAAAGTTGGGAAATAACCTTCATCGAAAAATTATATTTTGCATATTATTCAAAAATCACTTTAATGATAATATATTAAATTTTGAACATTTTTTTTAAATCAACCGTGATAGCCTAGTGGCCAAGTATGTTCATAATTTGTTTAATGATGTAGGTTCAAATCTCTTATACAACAACTGCTCTCATTTTTAAGTAAAATACAAAAACAAGCTGAATTAATGTTAGTAATAGAAGGGGAAAAAAGATACATTTTTAAGTAAAATACAAAAACAAGCTGAATTAATGTTAGTAATAGAAGGGGAAAAAAGATACTGAAACGAGCATTTAATTGGGAATTGATCCTTGATCCTAAAGGATCGTTTGGTAGGGAAATTCGTTATACTTGAATTAATAATGTTGGTATGGTAATACTAGGATTGTAATACTGAGAATATTTTTTTATCGAATATTTGGTTGGTTGTATTAAAATTTGCATATATTAAATAAAGTGTTCACTCTTTAAACTAAAGAACATGAAATGATAGATATACCCTTCATTACTTGATTTTGATATCTAGAATAAATTTTGCTATTTGTAAATTGGTGAAACAAGGAAAACAATGCATACAACTTTCCAAATAAAGAGGAAAATTATGAGTGTTGTAAGTTAACCAAAAATTGATGCAAATTTGTCAAGAGGAGCGGCTGAAATTGAATTAGTTCTTAGCACCCACAAAGTGAAGTCACAGACGTGGAAACTTGAGTTTATATTCATGAACTTTTTCTTTTATGAATAAAATATTAAGCTTAACTTGATAACCTTTTGGTTGCCTTCATGTTTCAAATATAGTTTTGCTCCCTCCGAGTATCAGAATATAAAGGATGTTCTCAATCGTGCTCTGATTTGGGGATTTGAGAACAGGGAGAAAGGGATTAACTTGGGGCATTTTTGTTTGTGTGAAATTTAATCCAGGTATTGCCAATCCCTCGATTGTTATTCCAGATTGTATGTGATAGAAAGTTATACCGGAATTGGTGTATAAATTAATACATGAATTAACTATGATGAACTTGAAAATCGAACCAAACATTGCACAAATTAATGTAGAGTTCTATACCATGGCTGTTATTTTCTTATACAACAAACCAAACGGGCTCTAAGAGTATGTGAACCAATGCTTGACCAAATTAACTATTCAAGGTACTTTTTATGCTGGAAGATATCTGTAAATCTTTCAGTGCAAAAAGATGGTGCAGATTTACAGTGGAGTCTAATTTGCGGACCTCTTTTTTTATGACTAAATATTGCCAAAGATCCCGTCCAGTAGCAAGATTAGACCACACAAGTCAATCTGCAGCTTGGAGAGATCTTACAAAAATTAGGGACAAATAGTGCCTCATATCTTTTGGAAAGTCAATGCAGCAAACTCTTCTTTCTGGTGGGATAATTGGACAGGCCTTGGTGCTCTAGTCCGTTACCTCAATATTGCGGGTAATTCTGGAAACCTTATTGTTGATGATTACATCGAAAATGATCATTGGGATAGGGATTTTATTATAAAGTTGGGTCCTAATGAAGTGGCTCTGATTATCTTCAAAGTTCTAATAGGAGATAGAGAAAAAAATGATACAACAATGTGGCAACCAGTCAACTCTGGTAGTTTTTCTTGCACTTATGCGTGGCATATTATTAGAGAAAGAAGAAATCCTACTTAAATGTGGAAACTTATTTGGATTAAACACATCCCCTTTAAGATGTCTTTCATCATTTGGAGAATCTTAAGGTGCCAATGGATGAGGTGATAAGACAGTTTGGTCAACTCATTGTTTCAAAATATTGTTGTTGCAGGAAAGCTATGGATGAAATAATTGATCATGTTTTTATTTCAGGAAGCTTGGCCAAATGTGTTTGGAATTTCTTTGGAAGTTCTATGGGGTAAATATAATAGTACATAATTTGAATGGCATGATAAAAAATTGGAGTGAAATCAAGTGGAAAAATGCATCTCAAAAGGAGCTTGGTCAAGCAATGCCTATATTCATAGGCTGGGAATTGTGGAAGACTAGATGTGCAATCAAATATGGTCAAAAGAAATTCAGCATTGCCAAAGTATGCCATGATGTGTTATTTAATGCAAAAAATTTCATGATAAAAAGCTTTTGTCTTTGATTTGTCATGGAATTGGCAGAGAATCTGCAAGGAAATGGAAGTGCATAAACCTAAACTTTCATGCAAATCTGTTTGCTGGGAGAAACCTCCTCTTAATTGGATAAAAATAAACACGGATAGAAGTAGCAATGGAATTTTGAAGAAAGCAGGGATGGAAGGAGTTGTTAGGACCAGAAATGGAGATCTGATTGTAGCATTTGCTAAATCACTACAATTCTGTGCTAACAACAGTACTAAAGTTGAAGCAGCTTTGTATGCAATTGACTGGTGCAATAGCTCAAAGCTAAATAATGTGATTCTAGAGCTGGATTCTCAACTGGTGGTAAACATGCTGCAAGGTATTTGTGCAATTGCTTGGAACTTAACTGAAAAAATGCAGAAGATGAGAGAAGGAATACAGAGACATCATACAGAAGTTAAGCATTGTTTTAGAGAAGCTAATCAAGTTGCTGATGCATTAGCTAAGCACATAGCTTCTCTTGAATTTATATTCCAGAAATATTTTACAATTTGGAGGACTTGACATCAAAAGCAAGAAGTCCTATGGGGATGGACCAAATTGATCTTCCAACATTCGAAATCCGTCAAGCAAATAAGCCAACTAATTTGATGATTCAGTGATGCAGTGCAAGATATATAACAGGGAGGAGTTCTCCCCTTTTTGGCAAATAATGTAGTAATAGAATGCTTAACATTAGTCCTTAGTAATTATAAATCAACTGGAGTGGTTATTTAGGGAATAAGCTTGTTTCTACTATTTTTTGTAAGCTACTATGTACAAATAAAATGAGAGTAGTCACTTATTGCAGTACTTTTAAGGAGGTAAGATCTCATATCCCCTCCTTCATGTATTTACTCATTGAATTTTAATATACAAGATAGAGGTCAATACCTTAACCCCCGCACCTCAATAATAAGAGGTGATTCTGGATTTTGATTTTTAAAATAAAAAAAAATCAAGGTACTTTTTATAAGTGAAGAAGCTGAACTAATGTAAATAATAGGAAAAAAAGAAATTAAGAAAACAAGTTAAATGGAAATTGATCCTTAATCCTAAGGGTATTTGTACTAATACTTGACCAAATCAATCATTCAACTTTTTAAAAGTCATTCTAACAAAGAACAAGAAGAAAGAAAAAGTCATCAACTGCACGACTATGGACCATTTTCTTAGTTGCTTCCCTCTTCTTTAGAGTAAGAGTAAAAGTATATAAAAGGTTGCACCTTATGAACTTTTACCATCTCATATTTCCACAAAATGGCATCCTCAAAACTAATCTCCTGTCTGTTTTTCCTTTCATTGCTTGCAATTCTTGTACAAGCAGTGATTTCCACAAATCCACTTTCCCATTTTTAATCAAAATCGGCCAATTTCCCAGCCAACAGTTATTATGCACAAAACTTAGGAGAACTCTTAGGTGGTCTATATCTAAAAACTCCCCAAAGAGGGTTCGCGATCTGACATAGTCCTGATAAATCATATGGGATTTCTCTATGTCGTGGTGATCCAAGTGCAAATCTTGCGTAGCAAATGCTAGTGAACAGCTTGGAAAAATTTGTCTATATGACAAAGAAGCTATCATATGGTACAATAACTGTCTATTAAAATATTCGGACAATGACTTTCTAGGAAAAATAAATAATAGGTACAAGATTTACGGGTGCATTGTTAATGCAAAGACTATGAGTTATTGGGAAGCCTGAGCTGAAAAAGCTTATAAAAAGCAGAATTTGTATGCAACTGGAGAAAAGGATCTTGGAGAGTATGAGAATAACAAATTGAATGGTTCAGTGTACAAGGGATCTTTCTGGCAAGGAATGTAAGAAGTGTCTTGAGGGTATAATTGCTGAACGTCCACATTGCTGCGATGGGAAAGAAGGTGGAAGAGTTGGTGGTGGGAGCTGCAACTCTAGATATGAAATATACCCATTTGAATTTACTATACTTCTTAGGAACTTAGAAGATATCAGTAATGCTCAAGGAATTCATCTATGGTTTCTTACAAATGGATAAGTAAGAGAGTTTTCAGAATTACACTTTAGTCCTAAAATAAAAGTAGTTAATTTTTCATTTACATTTTGCTTCTTAGTAGTAAAGCCTAAAGGGTGACACACACAAGGTTAGTTTAGTTGCTGAACCTTTCTCTCTCTTTTATCTTGTGTCTCAGTTTTATTTGGAGGAGTATGAATGAAATGAATTACGTACACATTCATTTTGTCCTCCTGGTATGTCTCTTTTTCTCTTCCCCCGCCATGTGATATATCGATATTTTGGGCTTAATTGCAACCCTTTTAGATTAGCTTATCTTTTAAAGTGATATTATGAATCTTATGTTATTCTTCATATTCCAGGTTATTAATAGAATTGATATATAAAGCCGAAGAAAATGTTAAAAAGAGCAAAAAAAAGTGCACTTTGGCTACAAATTGAAGAACATGAAGATAAGGCAGCAATAGGACCGGCGCCTCGCCGAATCAGCGGCTAAAAAGGGTCAGCCATCCGCTAAAGGAGGGAAGAGTACAAGCCTTCCAGCCAACCAAAGGGCGGATCGCCGAATGGAATGCTGAAGGCAAGCGGCGACTCCGCAGAAGAAGAGGCGAACCTGCCGATGATCTCAGAGAGTTTTGAAAATCTGTGAAGCCTAGCCAGCAGTTTATTAGGCGCCTCGTCGAATGAACGGCGACCTGGCGTAAAACATGGCAGAATGACAAACTTGTAAATATTAGACTAGATTTCAAACCATGCCTGTAAATAAACTGTTATGCCTCCGAGAAAAGGAAACCTTTTTGAGCTAAGAATATTACTTTTCATACTTTTGAATATTCTTGGAGATTAAGGAAAGGTTCTAACTTAAAGTTTATTGCAAGTATTCTATTTTTAAAATATATTCTTACATGGTTCTTGTTATTTCATCTTCTACTATGTGTGTGTTAGACCCTAGTATGATCGTAGCTAACTCATACTAGGAGTTTATTCATGAAATATGATTATCTTAGCTTAAATCTTGTTCTTAATCTTGTAAAATCAATGGGTTAGCATAAATCTAGTTCTCCATCATACATTGTTGACTAGTTTTTAAGGCATGGCCGTACTTGAACCTAACTCTACTTTGCTTTCATCACCATAACAGGGTTGAAGGTGTAGGTTAATGGAAACTAGCGAGAATTTGGGTTATATTGGTTGCGGCCTACCCCATCTAAAGGGGAAGACCTAAAAAGGTCATCTCCGCTCGGTCTTTGGACTAGGGTTTCTAGCACTTCATCATTGACCATAACGGGCTTTATGAGGTAAATCCTCCCTATCCCGAGAGGGTTTTGAGGAATACATTAGAGGTCCGACCATTGATGTTATCTATGTGATTTGTGAGGTTAATACAAGTATTTGGATATGAGAATCTAGTTGGAGTGGGTAAACCCTTAGCTCATTCTCATCGTTTACATCAACCATTATTATTTAACTTGTTTTACATTAGTTGCTAGTTGTAGTTGTAGTTAAGTTAATTCTACCTTTACTTATTAGGAATATACGGACAATTCTTAGAACTCGTTGTTGTTTATCCTAAGATTAATAGATTGCTTTGCTAGCTTCCTGTGAAAATCGACCCCGACTCTTGTTGGGTACTATTATCTTTGACGACCGCCACACACCCTTCGTAGTAAGTGGATAGAGCGTGGATCAAATTTTGGCGCCATTTTCAGGGAGCTAAGGCACATGTATTAGGTTGAATATTTCGTATTCTAGTTTTGTTAGTTGTTCCTACCATTTTACCTTTTGCTTTGTTTTACCGTGTGTAGGTGAATCCAAGTATGAGAAAGAATTCGGATAGAGCTATGAGGAACCCCCTCTACGATCGTGCTAATGAGAAAGTTCTATTTCAAAATGCTCCAATTACTCCGAATGATTATTATGAGGAGTCCAAAGAAGAGTATGATGACACTTCTCTTAGTGAGAAGAGTTATGAAATTCAAGATGTCTTTGAGAAGACTGATGACCCTCAAGTTGAAAATGAAGCTCGAAATGATGGAATTCATCATGGCAATGCCCAAGCCAATGAGAGAGTTCATGTCGGTAACAATGATGGTGTTGGGGGCAATGCAAACCGAAAAGACAACAATACTAATAGAAGAAGCCGAGATTGGTGCAAGCCAAACTGAGGATTAATCTTAACACGATGGGATGCGGAAAATAACAAGAACAAAGATAGAAGCAAGACAAATCTAGCTTCGATTCAAAAGAACGTCAAGGATCTAGTCTCGGGTTCGATCGAATCGAGTGGCAAAGAATCACCTATACTAAGCAACAATCCTCAAGAAGTCATGCTTCTTGCAAATTGAGTGACCAAAGAAAAAAATGTTCAAACGACTCACACTGATTGACACAAGCTCTTTAAAATCCCACATCGGGGTTTGGCTCCATCGGAGACTCATAATAGCTACAGCTGTATTTTATCATTCAACAAAAACTAACTACTTACGATGAAATGTAAAAGAGTATATATAGAATACTCTAGAGACAAAACGGTATATGGTCACAGGCGACCAGTAGGAGTAAGCCATGCAGGGCTGGATAACTGAGTGTTCGGTCACTCGTTCAACCGAACACTTGAAATTCGAACACTCCAGCTCGAGCTCTTGACGTCAGTGCACTTGACTCGGCTTAAGCTGACATCGGTCGCTCTTCCTTCGATTGTTTGTTTGGTTTACTTCGGCGCCGATGTTGAGTGTTTGGTTTGGGTTCGTTTCTTGAGCTCGGCCAATCAGCTTCGGAGTGGTTGCTTTCTCCCGACCAAGCCAAGTGAATGTGAACATCGTGCAGCAGCTTGGCTTGGCTTCATGTCATCGGCCTCGGAGGATCGAACACTTGATCAGCACGTGTTTTGGGGGCATCATCCTCCCCTTCTTGAGAATATTTCATCCTCAAAATCGAGCCCTCTTCAGCCTCCGATGCTTGGCCTACAACACAATGAGTTAAGTCAGCAACATTAAAGGTGTTCGACACATTATACTCACCACGGAGGTCGATCACATAAGCATTGTTGTTGATTTTGCTCAGCACTTCAAACGGACCATCCCCTCGAGGAGCCAACTTTCCTTTCCTTTGGTTCGGGAATCGTTCCTTTCAGAAGTGAACCCAAACTCAATCCCCCTTCTTTTATCCCAATTTTTGCGCCCCTTGTTTTTCTTTGATGCAACTTTTGCATAAACTTCCTCGAGGTTCTTCTTCACCTTTGCATGCAACTCGATCAAGGCAGTGGCTCGCCGAGTAACTTCAAAATCAATAATAGAATCTCGAGGCGATAGGGTTAAATCAAGTGGAATTAAAGAGTTAAAACCATACACATATTCGAACGGAGTCATTCCAATCATTCGATGTACAGTTCGATTGTATGCAAATTCCATCACGAGCAAACGATCAGCCCAATTTTCGACCTTGCCTTTGGTCATTGCTCGAAGCAAAGATCCCAAGGTTCGGTTGACTACCTCGGTCTGTCCGTCAGTTGAGGATGGTGAGACGTCGAGAATAGTAATTTGGTGCCGAGGGCACCCCATAAACATTTCCAAAAATGACTCAAGAATTTTGAGTCTTGATCACTCATAATAGTACGAGGCACACCATGCAATTTCAACACATTGGAAATAAACAAAGTAGCTACATGTTGCGCATCATCACACTTCTTGCAAGGAAGAAAGTGAGCCATTTTGGAAAAAATAGTCGACTACGACAAAGATGCTATCATGTCCACCCCCGACCTCGGTAACCCCATAACAAAATTCATGGATATATCAACCCACGGTCGATTAGGAATAGGTAATGGAGTATACAACCCATGAGGGTTGGACCTTGATTTTGCTTTCTTGTAATCTATACAAGCATTGCAAAGCTTTTCCACATCTCTTCGCATTTTTGGCCAATGGAACTGCTCGGTTAAGATACCAAGAGTTTTGTCGACACCAAAATGTCCCATCAAGCCCCCAAGTGAGCTTCTCGAACCAAAAGCTCTCTCCACGATGACACTGGCACACAAACCCTCCCATTCTTGAAGAGGTAGCCTTCGTGCCACTGATACTTCTCAACCCTTCGGCCACTCAAGATTGCGTCACGGACACTTTTTAGCTTGGGATCGTCTTCATACATCGACTTGATGCTTTCGAATCTCATGAGCCTCGAGGCGAGAGTGGTTGTTAAGGCAAATTTCCTTAATAGTGCATCGGCCATAATATTGTCTTTTCCCTTTTTGCAATGAATTACATAGGGAAAGCTCTCAATAAATTCCACCCACTTGGCATGTCTTCGGTTTAATTTCTCCTGGCCTTGGAGATGTTTCAAAGACTCATGATCACTTTTAATCACAAACTCTCTTGGCCACAAATAATGTTGCCAATGGGCAAGTGCTCGAACGAGGGCATACAACTCCTTGTCATACGTCGAGTAGTTCAAGATTGCACCCTTAAGATTTTCGCTAAAGTAAGCGATCGATTTCAATTCTTTCATAATCACTCCTCCGATCCCAACTCCCGATGCATCACACTCGACCTCGAATGCTTTGCTGAAGTCAGGGAGCTGCAACAATGGGGCAGAGCAAAGCCTCCATTTCAACTCTTGGAAAGCCCTCTCTTGGGACTCTCCCCACACAAATGGATGGTCTTTCTTTACAAGCTCGGTCAAAGGGGCTGCCACGGTGCTAAAGTCACGAACAAACCTTCGGTAAAAGCTAGCTAAACTATGGAAGCTACGAACTTGAGATACTGCGGTTGGAGTTGGCCAATCTTTGATGGCTTCGACTTTTGACTCATCGACTTCAACACCATTAGCACTCACAACAAATCCTAGACTACACGCTCGACACAAAAGGCACATTTCTTGAAGTTAGCATATAACTTTTTCTCTAAGCTTATCAAGCACTAGCCTTAGGTGTTAGACATGTTCATCCACAGATTTACTGTAAATAAGGATGTCATTGAATTAAACAACAACAAACTTATTTATGAATGGTTTGAGCACATGGTTCATCAGTCGCATGAATGCGCTCGGGGCGTTAGAGAGGCCAAAAGGCATCACTAACCACTCATAGAGACCGAATTTGATCTTGAATGCGGTTTTCCACTTTTCTACCGGTTTCATTCGGATTTGGTTGTAACCGAACCTGAGGTCTATCTTCGAAAAGCATGAAGAACCACTTAACGCATCTATCATGTCATCTAATCAAGGGATAGGATGATGATACTTTACCGAGGGATAGGATGATGATACTTTACCGTGATTTTATTGACTGCTTGGCAATCAACGCACATTCGCCAAGTTCCATCTTTCTTCAAGACAAGGATAACAGGAACGACGCAAGGACTCAAGCTCTCTCGAACAAGGCCCTTGTTCAGCAATTCATCAACCTACCTTTGGAGCTCTTTGGTGTTTTTGGGATTACACCGGTATGCAGGTTTGTTAGGGATTTGAGACCCCAGTACGAAGTCAATCTGGTGCTCGATTCCTCTCATCGGAGGCATTCCACCTGGCATTTCTTCGGGAAACATGTCTCCGAAGTCCTGCAAACACTTTGTACAGCACTAGGCAAAGGGTTATCGTTAGAAAAATCATCATTAGAGTTTAGAAAAATACCCTTGTACACGAGGCAAATCATCATTTGACCGTTGTCGTTGCCTCGTAGATATTCACCGAGTTGCTTGATTGCACAGATATTTCTTACCTCGGGCGATGAGTTTTTTTCTTCGGTCACAATTTGTGTTCCCATAGGAAGCTTAGCTTTGGCCGCTTCTTTCAATTCTTTCATCCGTTTTTAGTCCTCGCTGACTTGTTTTGGAGACAGGGGCTTGAGTATGAAACTCTTCCCTTTGAGCTTAGTAGTGTAAGTATTGGATCGTCCGTTATGAACAACCGACCGATCATACTACCATGGTCGACCCAATAGCAAATGACAAGCTTGCATCGGTATCACATCGAACATCATCTCAGCTTGATATTCTCCAGCTTTGAACTTGATCCACACTTGCTTGACAACCCTCAATTCTCCACACTCGTTCAACCATTGTAATATGTAAGGATGAGGATGCTTTGAGGTAGCTAGTCCTAATTGTGAAATCAAAGTTTGGCTCACTACATTTTCAAAACTACCCGAATCAATAATCACCGAACAAACTTTCCCCCTTACTCGACATCTGGCATGGAAAAGATTCTCTCTTTGATTGTCCTCTTCTTCAAGAGTCATGCAGCTCAAATTCCTTCAAACTACAAGAAACATTTCCGGATGATCAACTTCAGTAACTTCACGACCATCATCATTTTCAGCTCGATCAGTCTCATCGAAATTTTCCTCCTCGGTGTCACTCGCTTGCTCTTGGATGGTTCCTTCATCGAGCATTAGCATACCTTTGCGAGTTGGACACTTTTTTGCAATGTGACCATAACCTCTACATTTGTGACACTGAATACTTGCAGCACTGGTAGAACTAAGTTGAACTTTACCTCCCACTTCTCTTGGTTGGTTAACGGTCACTCCCCTCTCGAAGGGTTTCTTCGGATCTCAAACAGTGTTAGCACTTGTTGGATTCAGACTCTTCCATTCTTTACTTCGGTTCGAAAGAGTTGAAGTAGTGACTCCTCGGTACCGGTTTGGTTTATCATCCTTAACCCATTTCTCAGCTTCGAGGGCAGCTTGGAACACACCTTCCAACGTGTTATACACAGGCAGCCTCAATTGGGATGACACATCTTGAGCTAAGCCATTTTTTAATCGAATGATGGTCATCTTCTTCTTGATCAAGGGCCAGTTGAATTCTTTCGAAATCATCATGATACTCTTCAACCGATTTGGACCCTTACATCAACTCGAAGAGCTTTGGAAGTTGATCATACCGATACTTGGCATTCACATACTTAGCATCCATTGCTCTTTTTAACAGTGCCCATGTGGTGAACTCGGGATAATCATTCCTTCGTCTCATCCTTTTGTCAGCCTCCCACCATGTCGATGCATACGCTTCGAACGAAGGAACGGCATATGCAGCTTTTCTCTCTTTGGTCATCTCATTGGTTTTGAAGATTCATTCCAACTTAAGCTTCCATTCAATGTATTGTTCCGGATCACTAGTTCATCTGAATGGTGGAATAGTGACCTTGACACTGTTCAGGTTTGAATCTCTAGCACCTCGGATCGGGTTCGGATACTCATCATAAAAGTCATCAGCCTCACGCTCAATATTTCGGTCAACATTTGCACCTCGGTCTCGACCTCGAAAATTTCCACAACCTCGTTGAACCTGCCTTCGTTGAACGAATGGTGGCTCATACTCATGTTCGCCTTCGGGAAATTCTGCATCATCGACCCCATCATTAACACCCACAACTTGTCTTCGGGCTGTTGGAAGCGGTATTCTTTCACCTCGTGGAATGCCCCAGTTTTGATAACCAACTCGGGGATTGCCCAAGTTTTGTTGTACAGCTTGGGGATTGCCCAAGTGTTGTCCTACTCGGGGATTGCCCACAGCTTCATTTTGAACATCCTCGTTCTTCAACTATGGTTGTCAAACGAGCTCAGCAATCAGCTCCGGTTTCATGGGAGTAGAGTTACTAGTTCCAGGCAAAGCCACGGACACACTCCCTTGCTCGAGGTTAGCTTCTGATGCCTTGTATCGCAGCCATGAGATCGGCTAACAATACCTCGGGCTTCTCAATGCCCTTTCCTTTACCTCCATTCCCAGCCATGGTACCTGCACAAATCAAAGACCAAATAAAGTTTTAAGGTTAGAAATCACCTCACTCACTCCCTCACCTTTGTTGGGTGGCACTCGGGTCCACTCAATTTACGGGTTCGATTTTTGGTCACTCAAGAACTTGTAGCCAATGGCTTCCTCGGTTGATCAAGTTCTCTCAGTTCCTTCGAATGTGACAAGTTACACTATCTCCTTCGGGAAGAGTGAATTGATATGACTCGATGGAACGGACGCTATTTAACTACACTCGGGAAGTCAAAGAATTTTCTACGAAATTTGAACTTCAGTCACCCCTCGCACGAGTTCTTATAAGCTCAAATTCGATAGTACGACCTCGCGTAGAAGAGATTACTCCAGAGATCCACTAACAAGATTTATCGAACACAAGAAAAGTGAAAACCTAGGAGATTCTACCCTTTGATTCCTTCTTCGGAATCCTTCGAACACACCAACTCTTGTACGGATAAAAGTGGTCCCTCCTTTGTACGGATAGGGTTTTACCTTATCCAATATCCTTTTTCAAGCCGGCAAAATTCACCTGGGGTTTTAGATTTTGAAACTTTACCCCTTTCTTCTTCAATGGAACAGTGAAGCTTTTACTCCGGTGTAAGGACAAAATTTAACTTCGTTCACTGACCAAGATTTTAACAGACTTTGGGTTGCCTTTCACTCCGGTAATATCAACGTCGGAGGAAATAAAATCCAGAAATTCGAGCTAAGAAAACTTCACTTCGACCGTACACTGTTACAATGTAACAAGTTTCTGATATACGGACGGTGGCTCAATCTCAGGGCTTCGAACTTTAACGCAAAAACTTAACCCAAATCAAGTTACAACCACCAGTGTTCGATATCAACCACCAAAACATGACTGGGGTCTGTAACAAATACCAACACCACGATAATAGTCCAAAAAACTTTCGAGAAACCCTAGTCGACAATCGTGTACGACAGGTGCTCATTGGAATCGTCGGATGATGGTGAACAAGAATCAATGATTGTTTAATCCAAACAACCAACAAATCAACCAAAATTTTTGAATTTTTCTTTAATAACTTTTTTTTTAAGTAATAACAACAAACTAGTAACAACAATCAACAACAAGGAAGAAGCTGAAACTGAAAGACAAAAGCACGAGATAAATCGAACAGGATTTGAGGTTATTAGAACAAGCTCAAACCATGCTCTGATACCAAGATGATGCAAGCCAAACCGAGGGTGAAGCTCAACACAATGGAACGCAGAAAATAACAAGAACAACAATAGAAGTAAGACAAATCTTGCTTCGATTCAAAAGAACATCGAGGAATTAGTCTCGGGTTCGATCGAATCGTGTGGCAAAGAATCACCTATACTATGCAACAATCCTCAAGAAGTCATGCTTCTTGCAAATTGAATGACCAAAGAAGAAAATGTTCAAACGACTCACACCGATTGACACAAGTTCTTTAAAATCCCACATCGGAGTTTGGCTCCATCGGGGACTCACAATAGCTAAAACTATATTTGATCATTCAACAAAAACTAACTACTTATAATGAACTGTAAAGGAGTATATATAGACTACTCTAGGGACAAAACAATAAATGGTCACAGACGACCAATAGGAGTAAGCCTCGCAAGGTTGGATAACTGAGTGTTTGGTCACTCCTTCAATCGAATACTTGAAATTCGAACACTCCAACTCGAGCTCTTCACGGCGGTGCACTTGACTCGGCTTAAGCTTACATCGGTTGCTCTTTCTTCGATTGTTTGTTTGATTTACTTCGGTGCCGATGTTGAGTGTTCGGTTTGGGTTCCGTCACTCTCTTCTTCGAGCTCAAGTTTATAAATGAAGCCTTTGATTCTTGAGCTCGGCCAATCAGCTTCGGAGTGGTTGCTTTCTCCCGACCAAGTCAAGTGAATGTGAACATCGTGCAGCAGCTTGGCTTGGCTTCGTGTCATCGGTCTCGGAGGATCGAACCCTTGATCAGCACGTGTTCGGGCTGCGTCAGAGGTGCAAACCTAGGAGGCCGTGGTGCATTCTAATAGAAAAGCCAATGTCAATCGGGTGAATGTTCACAATGACAATCTGACTCAAAGGAATGCAAGGGGTAGTCGAAAGAATAATCAACATGCCCAAGAGTTTGATGATTTGGAAGAGGAAGTGAATTTAGAAACTTTTGCAAGTGCCATTATGCCACTACCAATTCGTGGGAATATGACTTTCAATACCCCACAAGTGATCCTTCATGGACTTGATCAAAATGGTCGTTTTAGTGGAAGCAAGCATGATGACCCACCGAACATTTGAGGATTTTGTGCAAACATGTCATCTCTACAAGTCGGCACATTGTACGAAAGAATCTTTGCGCCTAAGAGTCTTTCCCTATTCTCTATCGGGGAAGGCCAAGGCATGGTTGAACAAGCTGCCAAAGAACTCAATCTACACTTGGGAGGAACTTGTGAAGCAATTTTTGAAAAATTCATGCCCAAAGGCAAGCAAGCTTCAATGAGAGACAAGGTGTATATGTTCAAGCAAGATCCTACCGATTCATTATATGAGGCTTGGGAAGCTTTCCAAGAGGTCTTGCTACATTGCCCAACTCACGATTTTGAAGATGATATGCTCTTACACTATCTCTACCAAGGGCTCAACAAGAACAGCCAATCGGCCGTGAACAACTTATGTAGAGGTGCTATCATGGACCATGCTTTTCAAGAAGTCAGGGAAATTCTCAACAAAGTTGCCGAACAATCTCAAGATTGGCAATGAAGAGCTCAAAACCCAAGTGGTGAAGGAGGAATGAACCAAATGATGATGAAAATATTTGAAGATCAAACGAAACAAATGGCCCAAATCATCACCAACATTGAGCTTTTTAGAAGTGCCAAAGAGGTGATGGAGAAGAAAGTGAACAAGGTGGAAAATATTCAAGTTACAAATGCCGGCCATCAAGTGGCTCCAATTGGGTATGTCAACCCCGGAGGCCAACCTCTATCTTTTCTTCAAAAAGGGCAAGATGAGTACTTCCTGGAACAATGTTTCAATGTCCATAGTGAGGAAGAAGCCAACTTTGTGGCTTACCAACAAGGAGATTATCAAAGGCCTTACCAACAAGGCCAATGGAGGCAAGAGCAAAGAAGATAAAATTGGAACAATAATCAAGGTGGAAGAGGAGTTGGTGCATCTCAAAATTATGCACCAAGAGCTCCTTACAAGCAAGGTGAGAAAAAGGGGAGAAGTCGGTCAAAATTGAAAACAATGATGGGTGAATTCCTCAAGAATCAAGAGATTTATACCGATGATATCAAAGAGATAAAGCAAATGGGCAATTCTCACAACACTTCCATCAAAGCTCTTGAATCACAAATGAGCACACTTTCTCGCCAAGTGAACCAAAGACCTCAAGGAGAATTACTAAGTGACACGGTAGTGAATCCTAAGAGAAATAGGAAATATCATGTGAAGGCAATTATGACAAGGAGTGAAACAATATGGGAAGATCTTAAATCAAAAGAAGATGGTGTTGAACTAGAAATGCAAAAAGAAGAGCAAAACAAGGGAGAGGAGTTACACCAAGATGAGGCAATTGATGTGGAAGTATAGATTCCAAGGCGTGCAGTTGATGATGAGGCAAGCCCTCAAGAACAAAGTCCCGAAGTCACTACCCCTCAAAAAGCCAATCCAAAGAAAAGTCCACCACCCAAACAAAGTATTCCTAGTCCAAGCTCCATTCCAAAAATTCCACTTCCTTTCGTACAAAAGAGTATGAAACAAAAACAAGCATCTCATGCCAAGAAAATTTGGGATAAAATAGCATCAACATCCATCAACTTCTTTTTGGTTGATGCATTGAGCCAAATGCCAAATTTTGCAAAGCTTGTGAAAGATCTTGTGAACAAGAAGAATTATGAGGATTATGAGCCAACAAAGGTAACTCATCAATGTAGTTAAATTGCTTCAAAACATATGGCAAGAAAAATGGAGGACCCCGGAGCCTTCACAGTTCCATGTACAATTGAACGGACACATTTTCCTAAAGCTTTATGTGATCTTGGATCAAGCATCAATTTGACGCCTTATGCGGTTTACAAGACTTTGACTACCAAGGAAGTTCCGAAGGCTACAAACATGATTTTGCAAATGGTCGACCGCTCCATGAAGCAACCAATTGGAGTTGTCACCAATGTTCTAGTGAAAGTGGAGAAATTCATATTCCCAACGGATTTTGTGATACTTGATTGCCCGGTGGACTTTGATGCCCCCATTATTCTTGGGCGTCTATTTCTAGCTACCGAAAGAGCACTTTGTGATGTGGAGAAGGGAGAACTCACTTTTTGATTCAATGGTGAGAAGGTTGTATATCACATATGCAAAATATTGAAACAACCTATGCAGGAGGAAGCCACTTGTTCTTATGTGGACATGATTGTGGATGCACTTATGGAAAAAAAGAGTGTTCTAGTGAGTCAAGCGGATGAATTGGCCTTGGTGATTTGGAACATGGATATTGATAGTGAAGAGAGTGTTGTCGACTGTGTGAATGCATTGGAATGACTTGGCACTAAACCATATGTTCCCAAAAAGCTTTCCCTTGATCTTGAAAACCGGACAACTCCTCCCACAAAGCCCTCTATTGAAGAACCCCCAAGCCTTGAACTCAAGTTACTCCCAAGAGACTTGATATACACTTTTTTAGGCCAAAACTCCCCTCGTCCCATAATCATCTCTTCCCACTTAACCAAAGAGCAAGAAGAACAATTAGTTGGAGTGGTGAGAAAGAGAATTAAATCCATTGGGTGGACTCTTGCGGACATAAGGGGAATTGACCCGGGAGTATGCACTCACAAAATTCTTCTTGAAGAAGGATGTAAGCCAACGGTGGAACATCAAAGGAGGTTGAATCCTCCAATGCAATAAGTTGTCAAGAAGGAGATCATAAAGTTGTTAAATGCGGGGGGTGATTGTTCCACTCTCTGATAGTGAATGGATTTCACCCGTTCAATATGTACCCAAAAAGGGAGAAATGACGGTAGTTCACAATGTAAAAAGTGAAGCTATATCAACTCAAACTGTGACCGGTTGGCGAGTGTGCATGGACTACCGTAAGCTTAACAATGCAGCAAGAAAAGATCACTTTCCTCTACCCTTTATCGACCAAATGCTTGATCGTTTGGTGGGCTGTACTTACTATTGTTTTCTTGATGGATATTTGGGGTACAATAAAATCTCAATTGAAGGAAATGATCAAGATAAGACAACCTTCACATGCCCATATGGTGCTTTTGCATTCCGTAAAATGCTTTTTGGATTTTATAATGCTCCGGCTACTTTTCAAAGGTGCATGCTCGCACTCTTTCTTGACTTGGTGAAAAACTTCTTGGAAGTGTTCATGGATGATTTCTCCGTAATGAGTAATTCTTTTGAAGATTGTTTATTTAACTTGGAAAAAGTCTTAGAGAGGTGTGAAGAAGACAAACTTGTGCTAAATTAGGAGAAAAGCCACTTTCTTGTTCAAGAGGAATAGTCCTAGGGCACACAGTGTCCAAGAAAGGAATTGAAGTGGATCATGAAAAAATTGAAGTCATCTACAAACTTCCACCTCCTACAACCGTCAAAGGAGTGAGAAGCTTCTTGGGACATGCAGGATTTTATCGCCGCTTCATCAAAGATTTCTCCAAGATTGTCAACCCATTGTGCAAATTGTTGGAAAAAGATGCTAAGTTTGAATTCAATGAGGCATGTTTGAAAGCCTTTGAAGAGGTGAAAGTGAGACTGACAACCACATCGATAATAGTGAGTCCAAAATAGGATCTTCTATTTGAACATATGTGCGATGCTAGCGATATTGCATTGGGGGCCGTTCTTGGCCAAGGGGTTGAGAAGATGTTTCATCCTATCTACTATGCTAGCAAGACCAAGAATGAGGCTCAACAAAATTATACGGTGATGGAGAAGGAGTTGCTAGCCATTGTATTTGGCTTTGAAAAATTTCGATCTTACTTGGTTAGATCTAAGATCATTGTGCATACCGATCATTTCGCAATCCGATATGTGATGGCCAAGAAGGATTCAAAAGCAAGATTGATTCGATGGGTACTCTTGTTACAAGAATTTGATCTTGAAGTACTTGATAGAAAGGGAACCGAGAATCAAGTGGCGGACCACTTATCCCATTTGGAGGAGGAGGGTCATCTAAAAGAAACATTTGAGATCAATGATTCTTTCCCGAATGAGAGTCTATTAGCGGTATCTTGGGAAGAAATCCCTATTACGTTGCATGTGGAGAGATCCCGGAGGATTTCTCACTCAATCAAAAGAAGAAGTTGATCAAAGATGCCCGAAAATACTTTTGGGATGACCCCTTTCTTTTCAAAGTATGTGTCGATGGAATGATAAGAAGATGTGTTGCTGAAGCCGAGCAAGGAGCTATTCTTGAAGGATGTCACTCCGCTCCTTATGGAGGACATCATGGACGTATTAGAACGACGACAAAGGTACTTGAATGTGATTTTTTTGGCCTGCTTTGTATAAAGATGCTTATGATTACACAAAGAGTTGTGACCAATTTCAAAGAACGGGGGGAATCTCAAGAAGGCATGAAATGCCCCAAAATCCCATTGTGGAAGTTGAACTCTTTTATGTATAGGGAATCAATTTCATGGGTCCTTTTCCAAGTTCTTATGGTATAAAGTACATCCTTGTGGCGGTTGACTATGTATCTAAATGGGTTGAAGCAATGGCCTTACCGAATAATGAAGCTAGAAGTGTCACCGCCTACCTCAAGAAAAGTATTTTCACAAGATTTGGCATCCCTCGCACCATCATAAGTGATGGGGGAACCCACTTTTGCAATCGGGCCTTTAGCTCTTTGTTGGAGAAATATGGGGTAAGACACAAGGTTCCTACACCTTATCATCCTCAAACGAGTGGTGAAAGTGGAAGTATCAAATCGAGAGATCAAGCAAATTCTAGCTAAATCGGTTAATGTGAACCGGACGGATTGGTCCAAAAAGCTGGATGATGCCTTATGAGCATATCGCATGGCATATAAGACTCCAATTGGAATGTTACCATTCCGGTTAGTCTTCGGTCCTGGTGGAGTTGGAACATAAAGATCTTTGGGCATTGAAAAAGCTCAACATGAATTGGGAAGAAGCTTCCAAATCTCGGGCGGAGAAATTGCATGAACTTGACGAATTGAGATTTCTTGCCTATGAAAATGCAAAGCTCTATAAGGAGAAGATGAAGATCATTCATGACAAGAAGTTATCGAATCGTGCATTCAAGGCATGGGATATGGTGTTATTATTCAATTCAAGATTGCATCTATTTCCCCGTAAGTTGAAATCCAAATGGAGTGGACCACTCAAAGTGGTGGGAAAATCACCTTATGGATGGGTCGAGTTGCAAGAGAAGGGAAGTTCCAAAACTTTCCGAGTGAATGGCCAATGACTGAAGCACTACTTGGGATGTGAAGCCGAACCTAGAAAGGTCGCTTGTATCTATCTCTTGGATCCTTGAAGGATGAGGTAACAACATCGTGCCGCGATATTAAATCAAGCGCTTCTTGGAAGGCAACCCAAGTTTTTCTTTTAGCATTTTTAGTTTAAGCAATGTAGTTAGTGTAAAAAATTTCATATGAAGTTCTGTAATGATTGCATTTGATCTTTGTTGAAGTGCTGTTAGTGCAGGGAAAATGCAAAATGGTGGAAAGAAAGAAAATATGAAGGAAGTTGAAAAGTGGGGAAGACTGCCGAACAAAGTGCGGAAGCAAAATTACGGCTTGCCAACCGAATTGCGGGCCGCCAGAGGAATCAGCAAAATTTTTTTTTTGCGGAGCGAAGAACTACTCAGCAGATTATTCGGCGAGCCGCAACTCCAACTCCGCAGACCTCTCTGCAGGCTGACCCACTTGTGCGCACAATTGAGGACCAAAGTCCTATCTGCCGAGAATTCAGCGACCCACCAAAATAGAGGTGAGCCGCAACTTTCATGGGCCTGGTCGGGTTACCCGATTATAAAAGGCCGCAGTTAAGTTTTTCTTTTTACTTTTCACTCCAACCCGCAAAAACCCACATCCCCACGACTGGAAAACCATTATTCCAGCACACCACTGTTTCTAACCACACTCCTACTCAATTCATGAAGTTGGAACCCTAGAGTGTGTGATTTTGGGTTTAAGTTACTTTAAATAAAGAAAATAGTAGAAGAAGAGAGACAAAAGGAAAATAACCAAAATTGAACTTGAATGAAGCCATGAACATACCTTGTTTGTTTATAAATCTTGAAAAAATCTTGAACTTGGTATGATTCTTGGTTGACTTTTCATGAAAAATTGGTTGAAATTGTGGTCTCGTTCTTGAGAGAGAGTTTGAAATTGATAAAAAGTTGAAAAGACCACATAGGAATGTGTTTGGGGGTGTTAAGAAAAGGGAGATTGGAAAAACCTGGAATCTGTGCACTGTAGAAAACATTGGCCAAGGATTCGGCAAGCCGCCAATGAGGTATCACCCTGCAAAATGTAGTGCGGAAGACACTCGACGTGCCTGCAAGATCAAGTGCGAGGCCGCCAGTGTCATCAGTGAAGTCTGAAAATGTGCGGGTGAGGCTTGCCCTCGCAGTCTGACTGGCAACTCGCCGCTCCTTGTCCATAATATGTTATGCGAATCGCTGAGGTGAATTGCTCCTCGCAAGATAAGATACAAAATTGTACGGCGAACCCTCAGTTCCTATTGCTGAGCCGCCGACTCTCACAGAATGTTTTTAATTCTACAGCTGGCATTGGCTTCTCGTACTTCAAGCGGCGTCCCGCTGGTTCTTCTCAGCACTTGGTTTGGCGGGCTCTGCGAGTTTGCCATACTTCTGCTGCCCGTCGTTTTGATTGCAACCCCAAAAAAATAAATATGTTAAATCTGTTTGAGATTTCCATATGTTCCACCACCTCCCATGAACTTCATGTGCTAGTTTAGAAACTTAGCTTAGTTTAGGATTCGAATAGTGTAATGAAGTTAAAACTAACACTTCTCTAGGAGTTTATCTTCCCCAGGTACCGAAATAGCACATCATCAAGCACCACATAAACGAGCAGGAAAGGATACTCTTCTACCAAATAGTTCTTCGGAGAGTTATCCTTAATAACGAACTATGTGAAGCAAACTTCCGCATTGATGGAGAGCACACATTGCTCATTTGTGAATGAAGAGTTGTACTAGACAGAGTAAAGGAATTCCTAACTTTCTACAAAGTATTCCTTGGAACGGGATGGAGTGAGGTATTCACAAGGAGATTGGGGCAGCTGCTGTGGAACTAGTAATGGAATTCTATACTGCGCTGAGTGAACAAAATGGACCAGAATGTGTGGTCGAATTCAGGGGCACAATGGTGGAAGTTTCAGCAAGGGCCTTAAATCAGCACTTCCAACTCCCAAACTTGGTTCCAGAAGTTGGCTATACGAGAGAAAATGCAAAGTAAGTGGTTGATTCCCATCATTGGTTGAGAAAGGAGGCCAGCGTGGATGAGAGTTGGTGCCATAATCACAACCCAAGATCTCAACTTTAAAGCCAAGGGTTGGAATGCTATTGTTAGTTCAAGAATTCTACCAACAAGAGAGAGCGACATAGTTACATTGTGAAGGGCAGTTATTATTGGCTGCATCATGAGTGGTATACCAATCAACCTGGGAGCTGAAATGGTGTGAGTAATGTTTGATGCGGCAAGAGCTGGTGATGGAAATCTCCCCCAATGCCAACATATTGACAGATTTTCTAATGCAGCAGGGGTGTGACACTTTAGGGAATAATGACTATGCCTTTGCAAGAAGAGGTTTTAATTTATATACTATTGAAGATTAAAACAACCTAATTCAGCCAACACCTGCTGCACCCACTTATGGAGCACCGTCACAAGCTGATAGACCATCCTCTTCAAGAGCTCCTCCACCTCAGGTGCATCAAGCTGAAGCTGCCATTGCAAGTCTCACTCGGGAACTTGAGGAGCTGCAGGGCAAGATGCAGGAGTTTGGGGTACATTTGTGCAACATGCCTCGGATGAAACCACCTCCACCTTCATCACGCAAAGTCAATCCAACTGAATTTGACCAGCTAAGTGAAGCCGTTGATGCACACACCAAAGATATCTTGAAGATCAAGAAGTGCATTCATGTGTTTGCTATCACACATCGAGATATGGCAAACAGCATGAACGTGTTGTGAAGTGAAAGAGAGCAGAGATAAGAGAGGTCGAGTCAACCAACAACCTCAGAAACTATGCACCAAAGAAATATGAGAAGAATGGAAGAAGAGACACTTGGAGATTTGGGTGTAGTCACCTAATTTAGGCACAAAAAAATGAAATTGCGTAAAATACATATGGTAATTATCATATGACTCTTTGCTAGATTTTATCATGCGTTTAGCCATTTGTATTAATTAATCAATCGGAAAATAAAAAAAAAATGATAAAAAGGAAAAATTTGTGAGCAATGTTTCTATGACATGTTTTTCTAATTAAAATTAACTCTTGTGTGTGTTTCATTATTAATTCTGTGATTAATTATTTTGTACTAGTTGTTAGTTTAACTTTGACCATCTTAAATTAGCAAGTACTAGTTTAGTGGCCATTAGACAAAGAATTCAGCCCATGCGCTCCAGCCCAATATAAATTTTGACCCGGTCCTTTCGCCATTGTATATAAACATTTTCATTGCCATTTTAGGCAATTTTTACCCAAAATCAGAACACATCTCACCAGAAACATGGTACCTGCTCGTTTTCTTACCCGCCACCGGAGCATGCCATCGGCAACGGCGGAGATCACTCCCTTCCGGCCAAATTGTACGTCAGGTACATCTCGTGGTCCTCTCTCCCATTCCGAGATCAATTTCCTCAGAAAATCAAAAAAATTGATGTAATCGAGGTTCAAAATTCGGTCCTAACCTAGCTCCGGCAACGGCGAGTTTTTTCCGGTCAACATATACATCTCCGTGTTCGTTTCGGTCTACTCTACATGTTTCCTAAGGTAACTTTCCTTGAAATAATTCTCTTCTTCTCCGTAAATCCTCGCTGCCCCTGTTCATTTTTCTTTTGAACTTCTGTGTGGTGGTGACGACGTGAGGGGTTGATTATTTGTGGTTATGGGGATTACACAGTGACACAGTGGCGATAATGTTTATTGTTGAGGGGAAGGTGTGACAGCGATGACGATTGGTGGTGAAGCCGTGACCATGGCAGTGGCATGACAATATAGGGGCAGCAGAGCCTTTATTAGCGTTGACGCTGCTGTAATGGGCAGTGTGGAGGCAGTTTTGGGGTAGCTCGAATGAAACTATGAGGCAAACATTGGTGCTTCTATGGCTTTAGCGAGGCAGTGGTGAGTATGCTTTGGCGTTGGATTTGGCTAAGATGGATTTGGTGAAATCAATCCTTGTTCTTTCTTTCTTATTTGTTTAGATCATGTTAGTAGTAGAAAAACAATTTTAAGCTCGTTTTAGCTTTGAACCAGTGATTTATGAAAGTATTCTTGTGACTGTTTAGATGATTATTATGGTTCAATTTGCTAAAAATCATGTTTTATGTTGATGGCATATACAAGAATTAAGCTTAGTGATTGTTCTTATTGTCTTTGTCGTGTTTAAGCATGTAATTGCCTCATTGATTTAGAGTTAGAAGAAGTTGTTTTCATCCATCTAAGTAAGGGATTTGTATGTAATGTGCAAGTGTAAAATCTATTTGGTTTGTTATTTGGTCCTATTGTGAGCATAAAGCTGTCACATAGTTGTTATTTTGAAAACCTGTTAAGATGCTTAGCATTAGGTTGGATTAAGTTCTGGTCCATTTCTTTTGAGTCTTAGTTAAGAAAATAATTGAGTTTTGTTAGTAAGTTTCAAATTTTAGACATTGTCTTTTGGGTCTTCGAAAAGAGAGGGTAAGAGGGTCAATAAATAGGGCAGAGGCTTGCATAAATGAGGTAAAATCTCAGCCCTGTTTTGGGTTGGTGTGTGCTAAACATAGAAAGGGCAATTGGCATTGAATGCCTTGGCTCTTGTGACACACCACCCCAGCTGTCCCCTACTCCTTTTTCAGCTATAAGGGGAGTGTTTTACTCCCTTGTGACTTACACAGACACACACACGAAAAAAACTGAGAAAAAAGCTCTTTCACCTTAGATCTGAAAAATACTTTCAACCATAGAAGAAAAACACAAGGTCTGAAACACTTTCAGATCTGGAAAAAAGGAGAACATCTGAAAAAATACATTGACATACACGGGACTCTCTCTCTAAAAAGGGTTCAGATCTGCAAGAGTAAAAAGAGCTTGAAGAAAAGAAGTGTAAAAATATAGAGAGTTAGTGAGTGGTTTTAGAGGCTTAGAGGAATGTCTCGTGGCTGTTTGTTCTTATTGATTGCTGTTGGTTGGTAGGCACTTTTATGTTCGTTTAGGTCAGTTGTTTAGCTTTGGATCTTCTTAGCGGTGCTCTTGGATTTACTTTACCAAGGTAAATATGTTGTTTCACCTTGTATTTTATTTGAAAGGTTGTTTATCACTTTACATGAGAATTTCTTAAGAGGGAGTTAATGTTGTCTTTGTATGGTGTTATTAAATTCTGATATGGGCTGAGATTCTCTTTGGGCCACTCTGTCTATTCTCAATGAGTTAAGATTGAATGTCAAATGTTATAACTTATAAAATGGAACTTGTATGAAAGATGGTCACAAGCTGAAATTGATAGCAAACTAGGACGTCCTTGTAAATTTACTATCGAAGTTTGGTTCAGAACGTTGAAATTTGCAACAACTTGTTAATAAGATAATGGAATTAACCAGTTGTGGTTTAACTAAATATGGAATCAACAAAGAAAGTAAGTACGTAAGAAGTTTTGTTATGGGGAAGAAAACCGTGACATCTTGAATTTTCCTTTGTATTGAACTATTATTAAATAAGTTACTACAACAAGTGTTAATCAAAACACTAAATGAACATAGCAGATTGATAACCACGCTAAAAACAACACGGTTAGGCTGAGTATTAGGCCGAAACACGGTTTGGCGAGTATTAGGCCGAAACAAGTTTAATTAAGTGTATACATTCACATAAAACTCAATTAAGTCAATAGATTTCGAACGGGTGAAATGCCTGCGCGATTTAATTGGCTAAAGTCGGAAGATTTCGAACGGGTGAAGTGCCTGCACGATTATATCTCGATTTTGAGTTTCTGTTTGAATGGACAAAATTAATAATAAATCAAAGTGTAACAAATCAAGGCAATAAACAATAAATAAATTCAAAGAGTTGAAATGCGTCAATAAAAGCAATTGTGCTTGCACAAGACTCGATGGTGCCTAACACCTTCCCGCGAGTCAACCGAGATCCTTACCCAGAACTCTGAAGCATACCACTAAACGAGTCATAGGTGTTCTAGGTACACCGCTTTGGTGACTTGGCATACCTTAACTTGTCAAGTGGCGACTCCGAAATCTCTTAAATATTAGTGTACCTTAAAACACCTAGTCACAACCTTTTAAAACATAAGTAATTTCTTTTTTAAATTTAAAAAAGGGGTCGTGACAGCATGGCGACTCCGCTGGGGAAGAAAGTGAAAACTGAGAGTCTCAGGCTTTAAAATTTGTCGTTTTTGGCTTTTGAATATTGTTTGTATATGTTGCCCAGAATGTTACTGCTTTGCTATGTTTGAACTGTATATACACAATTGTTATCTCTCGTACACCTCTGAGTGTTCTGGAACACTGCACACATGCACGCCAGTTTCGCTTCGGCGTCTAGAAATTCTGTCGTGTCTCAGAACACGAAAAGTTAACCTTTCTTAGGAGGAGGTGCGTTGGGTTAGGCCGTTAGACGTTCTCGACCGGTACCCCCGAGGTACTTCTAAATTGCCAGAAACTATAAAACATGAACTCATTGAGTCACATAGAGTTGAACCTGTGCTTTTATCTAGGCCGATTTATTTGCATGTCATTAGACTTAGTGAGGTGCGGTACACCGGTACCGCACTTGTCTAGGCTGACTCCCTCGTGTCATATTGGGGCCCACGTCCTTAAAAGACACATCATGGGAACATTATGTGTTGCTTTTGTTCTAGTCGAAGGGTTGTTTTGCTGACCGATCACCGGGGGCCGAGAGTCAATTTTTGAAAAGGGAAAAAAAAGAAAGAAAAAGGGAAATGATAGAAAACGGGTTTTAGCCCCGTGTCTCAAAAAAATTTTTATTTTACGCTGTTATAATGAAAAAAAATTTCAATAATTTTTTGAGTCTCATTTGGTGTCCGGGTTTGGTCCCTAGTGTTAGAAAATAATTTGTCATAGTTTTGCGCCGTTATAATTTTGTGCCGGTATAATGGCGAAATTTTGGGATCCTTTTGTGTTTGTGTTCAAGTCAAGTTCATATTTTGAAAGTAATTTATCAAGGTTTTACGCCGTCATAATGGCTAATTTTTGGAAACTAATTTTGCGTCTAATTCATGTAATATTTTGTGTCGTTGAGTCGTCATAATTGCCAAATTTTATAAATACTCTAAGATTCCTTTTCAAATTAGATCAAAGAGTTTATTTAAAAAAAAAAAAAATTGTATCCATCCTTTTGTCGTCATAATGTCCGGTTTTGGAGTCACCTTTCAGATAAAATAATAATAATAATATCTTTTGTTTCATAATCTGTTCTTGAGTTCCATTCGATTCTCGGGTTGAGTCTTAATTTTTATTAAACAAAAGTATTTATTTTAGGGTCCCACTTTATATTTTTTGTTTAAGGTCAAGTCAGGGTGCATACGATAAATTGTAATAAGTTAAGTTATATTTTGGGTCTAAAAGTCGAGTCCCATTATTTTCACCGTACGGGTGTACCCGCACACTGTCGTGTCAGTTTGTATATGTATTTTGACTCGTGCATCACATCTAGCATGTTACTCTGAGTCCATCTCGTGTCGTTTTTCTAAGTTACGCTTGTTGAGTCGAAAAAAAAAATCATCCAATTTTGTTCTAATTTTGCTCAAGGCATGTAGGAATCTTTCGGGAATACGACCGGTACACTCGGCTTACGCCGTTAACCGTTTCGGGATGACGCATAACAACCTTAGGCTGCAATCTCTGATTCTTTTTTTTGCTAACCTGATTTGTTTGATTAGTTTGGAGTTGGAGATTTGGTACAAAATTCTGGCATTGATCCATCCGTACATAACTAAATCAAAGGGACCTGTGACTTCACCCGTGGCCATGCCATCTGATGGAGAGGGATCCGATACCGGTGCCCAGAACTCTTGGCACTGGAAAATGAGTGATTGAATGGGGAGGTTAATACTTTGAAACAACTCGTGGCCGACATGCATCATGCACTGACTACAGGAAGGGCACCTCCTCCTATTCCAAACAACCTATATTGGGTTGTGCCAACAGTGGTACAACGAGCACCGGGCACATCTATGGCAGTTGAGGATCCCACTTATCCTACTGGTCTTGACCCTCTCCGTGGCGTAACAAATGAAGCTGAAGTGCGTCCTCCTGCACCACCTCCACCAGAGGGACAGTATGACCCACCTCCAGCACAAGTGCCAGTTTTTCAGGGCCCAGCTAGGCCAGTCACGGCCAGGTGCAACAGTGACCCATATCTTCAGGTTGGGGACCAACACTATGATCCGCCCCATGAATCCAATTTCCGGCAATGTCCATATAATCAGGGTTTCTATCACGAGTCTTAATTTGAGCTCGATCGGTTGGGAAAACTGGACGAGAGCGAGGTTTTGCAAAAAGTGAAGGGTTTAGAACAAGCTGTGAGGATTATGCAGGGATATGGAGATCATTTCAACACTTCTTTCAAGGATCTTTTCCCTTTCCCTGAATTGCAGTTGCCAGACTGGTTCATAGATCCCAAGTTCGAGCCATACATCGGGCAGGGAGATCCAAGAGTTCATATGAAGACCTACTACAACAAAATGAGAGGGGTCAAGAAAGACAAGTTGTTGATAGCATACTTTTCCGAAAACTTGGGGGTGCAGCTGCCGAATGGTTCATGAGGCAGGATGTAACTATATGGTTGGAATTTGATGACATGGCGCATGTATTCTATGACCAGTACAACTACCACATTGAAGTTTTTCCATATCGATCCTCTCTGGATGCGATAAAAAAAAACAAGTGAAAGCTTTAGGGAATATGCCCTCAAATGGCGCGAGCAGGCCGCTCGAGTGAGCCCTGCAATCACTGATGAAGACATGGTTCGTTTATTCATCGAAGCTCAGGATGAGGAGTTTTATGGTGCATTGATCCTCTCCTGGGGAAAGCCGTTTAACGAGGTTGTCAAAATAGGCGAAATGATTGAGAAAGGAGTTAAAACTGGCAAGATTGTGAGCCAGACAGCATTAAGGGGAACCACCCAAGTAGTACAGGCCCAGTCAGGAGCCTTGGGGAGGAAGAATCAAGATGATGTGGCCATGGTAGGTTCGGGTTCACAAAAAGGGAGCGAGAAAAGATACTATCAAACCAACTCATACCAAGCTCCACATATACGTCCTCCACAACCCTACCACCCTCCACAAAATCCACAATACTCCACTCTTCTACCACAATACTCAGTCTATTTAGCACAGCCATATGCTCCAGCACCTTTCTATCCGCAATGGCGTGCTCCTGCCCCACAACCTACATATCCCACTCACCAAGCTCCACATAATCATTTTCAAGCTCCATCAAATCTTCCTTACCGGCCAGAGGGGCCTCCTGTTTTCTGCCCAAGCGCTTATCATCAGAAGCTGCGTAAGGAAGAAAAGAACAGGTTCACGCCAATTGGAGAATCCTACTCCAGCCTTTTCTAAAAGCTGAAAGACTTGAATATGTTGAAGCCAATCGCGGGAAATGTCCTCCCAATGGCGAAGGTAGACCATACTCATCAATGTGCTTTCCACTCAGACATGCCAGGGCACGACACAGATGGTTGTTGTAGTCTCGAGAAGGCGATCCAAGCTCTGATAGATAATGGTCAGATCCAAGTCGAGGGCTCAGATGCGCCAGATATCAACCAGAACTCGTTGCCCGTCCATAATGATGTGTATATGGTGGTAATAGTATGTGGGGAAGATTTGAGAGCTGAATCTGCAATGCCGATAGTACCTATTGGTGGTGTGTCAATTAGGGCTAACCAAATGCTTGTGACAGTGAATTGTGTTCCTGAAATTCTGCCAGGGGCGGCAAACAGAGTAAGGGTTGAAGAAATGAAGAAGATGAACATGTCTCTCGAGAAGCCAATTCCATATCTTACCCAGTCATTCGTCAGTCCCAAAGAAGTGAAGTCTACCCCAATGGAAGTTGGACAAAATGAGGAAAAGCAGAAGATGTTGCCAGATTCAGGGAATTTCTTTGGTATCAGCATGGTACATTTTGGGTGAAGGGCTCAACAATGCCTAACACAGGAAAGCTAGCTCTGACTTGCAATTGAGTGACTGTGAAATGTTGTAGCTTGTTTTGCTAATCTTTCTGAGTACTTGGTTATTCAAGGGTTGTAACCTGAGTGCATTATTTTGCTTGTTTTTTATTTTTGTTCAAACCCTTATATCTTCAATTCAATGAAAGAGAGATCCATCTCGTCCTAATATTCGGTCTTTTATGTTTCTTGTTCTTACCTCCTTAGTTTTCTATTTTATGTTTTGTCGGCCTTAATAATATGACATGCGTGAGGAATTTACGTCTTGATCTAAACACGTGGCCTGACATTGTGAGCTATTTGAGTAGTAACGAGGGATAAAAGAGGGAGCGAAATAAGTTGGGAATAATCGGCAGTCATCCGATAAGGGAGATAGGTGAGAAGTTCAAAATCGTGCACGGTCGCTTCGACCGAAGATGAAATACCAGTTTGAGAACCATCAGTGAAGAAGAAGTCGAGGATACGTGTGGATCAGTCCAGCTCAATTGATTGAATCATTATTTATGCGAGGCATTTTCTGGTCGGGATGGCGACAGCTTTCGTTTCTTCTACCCAAACACTATATCTTTTGTCAGTCCTTTTGTTGTTTTCTCTGGCCTACCCTCCCTTGGAATCAATTTGATTTGATTAAAGAAAATAAAAGAGAAAAAAAATCAAAAGAAAACAAAACAAAATCTACCTCACTGGTAGAGCTACGTCTGACCTGATTTCTCTCAAAAGGATACGTAGGCAACCATTCGGGTGTGGTCATAACAGGGGAAAGTTCATTTTCCCCCTGTTCCTCGTTGACACAAAGCTTGCCTCCAAGTTTGCGGCCAATATCAAAAGAAATTCAAATCCCCAATGTATTCTAAACTTGGGCAGAAGTTTATTTTTATAAAATAAAATAAAAACAAACTTCTATGTTGTTGTACCATCTATTCATATGTTTCATGAGATATCAGTCTCGAAATCGGGGAAGAAACTTAAAGCGCCCCAGTTTAGGTAAACTGGGGCAGAAGTTTAGTTTATTTTTAAAAGAAAAGGAGAAAGTCAATTTCTTTTGCTTTCTTTGTGTTCATCTCGGGGGGAAGTCTCAATATCCCCTATGTTTGCATATCAGAAATTCAAAAGATAATTCCTCAGTTTTTCAATAAATTGGGGCCTCAGTTAGTTGTTATTTTAAAAGAAATGATTCTAAGGGTTGTAATATTTTACCAAGTCATTTCATGGGATTCTTTCATACCGCTCTTCAAACCAAAAAAAAAAAAAAACAAAAAAGAACAAGAGAAAAGAAAGAAAAAAAAAAGGAATCCCCAATTTGCCTAAACTGGGAAAAAGTTTGGTTTATTTTTCAAAAGCGGTGATTTCAAATCTTATAATGCTCATTCTAGTCGTCTCATGAGATGTTTTTGAGCTTTTATGCTGAATCCTTTTCTTTATAGCCTAACTAAATCCAATATTACAGTCCAAATAAAGACCCTTCTAACCGATCATTGAGAATGTCAAGCCGAGTAAGGTATCAAGGGATAAGTTCCACACTGTAAAGTCGCATTCTTATAAGCTGACAATCGCATCTAGGAGCTGGGAGCACCAAGGTCATTAAAGGAGAAATTCTCCGGGGAATCAAGATAAAGACCAAAATTAAAGAAAGAAATGCAAGACGGGGTCGAGCAGCAAGGAAAGATCGGAGGTCGATTGGGAAAGAGCGAAAAAATGAAAGAAATGAAAAAAAAAAAGGAAAGAAAGAAAAAATGAAGTCTTGTCGATGAAAATCTGAAAGGGCGCTGCAAGACGACAGTGAGTTAAAAGAACAAAGAGAGAGGCTAGTCGGTGAAAACCCGATAGGGCACTACTAGTCGAATGAGGATCGTTAGATTTTCCATCAAGCAAGATTGGAAGAATGGGAGCAAAATCAGGGATAGATCGTGTGAACGGATGAAGAGTTGATTCCAAAATGCATGTCATGTTTAATAAGGTCGTTATTTCACCTCCGGATAAGTTCTTCTTTTTCTGGAGACATATTTTGTTCAATGTCTCTTCTTGAAATTCTTCACTTTACCTTTCATTTTGTTTTCTTCTCATTTCTTTCCGAGCAATAAAAAGCTTCGCAAAGCTCGTTTACAAGTTTCATAGTCGTGCTAGAGCAAGTTAGGACCAACCTAGATAATAGGAGTCCAATGTTGCACATCGGCATAAAGAATGACACACAAAGGAGTGTACCATGAAAGAGATCATCAAAGGATATGCAGATTTCAAGATGCAGTTAAAATTTCAAATAAAAGTCCGCCAGAGCGGCAATTTCAGCATTCAAGTTAAAGCCCGTCAAAACGGCAATTTTACTTTCAAGACAAAGCCCGCCAAAGCGGCAATTTCAACTTTCAAGTCAAGCCTGTTAAAGCGGAAATTTCAACTTTCAAGTCAAAGCCCGTCAAAGCGGCAATTTCAAATTTCAAGTCAAAGCGGCATTTCAACATTCAAGTCAAAGCCCGTCAAAGCGGCAATTTCAGCATTTCAGTCAAAGCCCGTCAAAGCGGCAATTTCAAGTTTCAGCAGTTTCAACATTCAAGGCAAATCCCGTCAAAGCGGCATTTCAACTTTCAAGTCAAGCCCGTCAAAGCTGAAATTTCAATTTTCAAGTCAAGCCCGTCAAAGCGGCAATTTCAACATTCAAGTCAAAGCTCGTACAAAGCGGCAATTTTAATTTTCAAGCCAAGCCCGTCAAAGCGGCAATTTCAACTTTCAAGGCAAAGCCCGTCAAAGTGGCAATTTCAACATTCAAGTCAAAACCCGTCAAAGCAGCAATTTCAACTTTCAAGTCAAAGCCCGTCAAAGCGGCAATTCCAACTTTCAAGTCAAAGCCCGTAAAAGCGGCGATTTCAACTTTCAAGTCAAAGCCCGTCAAAGCGGCGATTTCTGCTTTCAAGTCAAAGCACGTCAAAGCGGCAATTTCAAGGTTCAAGGCAAAGCCCGCCCGAGCGGCAATTTCAACTTTCAAGTTAAAGCTCACCTGAGCAGCAGTTTCAACTTTAGAGGCAAAGATTGTCCGAGCGGCAATTTCAAGTTTTCAAGACCACTTTGTTAGTTGGAGCTTCAGACCAGTTCATCAGCTTGTGGAGAACGAGGGAATATAGTTCAACAAGTCGAGGAGCCCACCTGGAGAATGAGGGAGCAGTTTAGAAAAAGTCGAGGCACCCACCTGGAGAACGAGGGAGTAATATGGAAAGTCGAGGCACCCACCTGGAGAATGAGGGAGTAGTTTACAGAAAGTCGAGGCACCCACCTGAGAATGAGGGAGTAGTTTGGAGAAGTCGAGGCACCCACCTGGAGAATGAGGGAGTAGTTTTGAGTACTCGAGGCACCCACTTGGAGAATGAGGGAGTACTTTGAAGAAGTCCAGGCGCCCACCTGAAGAACGAGGGAATCCACCTGAACCAAGATCGGTGGCTTTTATTTTCTACAAGAGCAAGACCCACCTGAACCAAGATCGGTGGTTTTATTTTCAGCAATTGAGGAGGGCAAGAACCAAGAGGCTCATTCTCGGGAAGCATGAAGACTTAGAGTAGGAGTTGTAATTTTTCATTTTCAATGTTTTACTTTCATTTTCTTTGTAAAGCAATGACCGCCAATCAGCAAGCAACCAGCGATCAGCAGTGACAACCCTAGTGAGTTAGAAGTGTTAGTAGTCAGTCCCTTAGGTGTCTAGAAGTATCTCGAGTCAGTCCTAGTATGTTTGGTACTGTTTAGTGTGAGCCCCTGTGAGTTTTGAAGAGTCTGGTGTCTGTCAAATGCGGTAGCCCCAGCCGCCGCATGCGAGGAACTACACTGACCTGATTCCTTAGTCTGGGAATATGTAGGTAGCCTTATTCTTGGTTAGTACCGAAATTCAAGGTACGGTCACCATTTTGCATGCTCGAAGCTAGAACCAAACAGCCAAAATTAGTTGTGATTATATCTTTGTCCAAAAACTCTTCGTGTTCTCGAACAAAGAGGGGCAGCTGTAATCACCTAATTTTGGCACAAAAAAATAAAATTGCGTAAAATACATGTGCTAATTATCATATGACTCTTTGCTAGATTTTATCATGCGTTTAGCCATTTGTATTAATTAATCAATCAGAAAATACAAAAAAAAAAATGATAAAAAGAAAAAATTTGTGAGCAATGTTTCTTCGACATGTTTTTCTAATTAAAAATAACTCTGGCGTGTGTTTCATTATTAATTATGTGATTAATTATTTTTTGCTAGTAGTTAGTTTAACTTTGACCATCTTAAATTAGCAAGTACTAGTTTAGTGGCCATTTGACAAAGAATTCAGCCCATGCGCTCCAACCCAATACAAATTTTGACCCGGTCCATTCCCTGTTGTATATAAACATTTTCATTGCCATTTTAGGCAATTTTAATCCAAAATCAGAACATATCTCACCAGAAACATGGTACCTGCTCATTTTCTCACCTGCCGCCGGAGCTCGCCATCGACGACGGCGGAGATCACTCCCTTCCGGCCAAATTGTACATCATCCGGTACGTCTCGAGGTCCTCTCTCCCATTCCGAGATCAATTTCCTCAGAAAATCAAAAAATTGATGTAGATCGAGGTTCAAAATTCAGTCCAAACCTAGCTCCGGCAACGGCGAGTTTTTTCCGGTCAACATATACATCTCCGTGTTCGTTTCGGTCTACTATACACGTTTCCTAAGGTAACTTTCCTTGAAATCATTCTCTTCTTCTCCGTAAATCCTCGCTGCCTCTGTTCATTTTTCATTTGAACTTCTGTGTGGTGGTGACGACGTGAGGGGTTGATTGTTTTGGTGATGGGGATTACACAGTAACACAATGGCAATAATGTTGTTTGTTGAGGGCAAGGTGTGACAGCGATGACGATTGGTGGTGAAGTCGTGACAATGGCAGTGGCATGACAATATAGGGGCAGCGGAGCCTTTATTGGCGTTGACGCTGCTGTAATGGGCAGTTTTGCTGTAGCTCTGATGAAACTGTGAGGCAAACATTGGTGCTGCTATGGCTTTAGCGAGGTAGTGGTGAGTATGCTTTGGCGTTGGATTTGGCTTAGATGGATTTGGTGATATCAGTCCTTGTTCTTTCTATTTTATTTGTTTAGATCATGTTAGTAGTAGAAAATAATTTTAAGCTCGTTTTAGCTTTAAACCAGTGATTTATGAAAGTATTCTTGTGGCTGTTTAGATGATTATTATGGTTCAATTTGCTAAAAATCATGTTTTATTTTGATGGCATATACAAGAATTAAGCTTAGTGATTGTTCTTATTGTCTTTGTCGTGTTTAAGCATGTATTTGCCTCATTGATTTAGAGTTAGAAGAAGTTATTTTCATCCATCTAAGTAAGGGATTTGTATGTAATGTGCAAGTGTAAAATCTGTTTGGTTTGTTATTTGGTCCTATTGTGAGCATAAAGTTGTCCCATAGTTGTTATTTTTGAAAACATGTTAAGATGCTTAGCATTAGGTTTGATTAAGTTCTGGTCCATTTCTTTTGAGTCTTAGTTAAGAAAATAATTGAGTTTGGTCAGTAAGTTTCAAATTTTAGATATTGTCTTTTGGGTCTTCGAAAAGAGAGGGAAAGAGGATCAATAAATAGGACAAAGGCTTGCATAAATGAGGTAAAATGTCAGCCCTCTTTTGGGTTGGTGTATGCTAAACATAGAAAGGATAATTGGCATTGAATGCCTTGGCTCTTGTGACACACCACCCCAGCTGTCTCCTACTCCTTTTTCAGCTATAAGGGGAGTGTTTTACTCCCTTGTGACTTACACAGACACACACACGAAAAAACTGAGAAAAAAGCTCTTTCACCTTAGATCTGAAAAATACTTTCCACCATAGAAGAAAAACACAAGGTCTTAAAAACTTTCAGATCTGGAAAAAAGGAGAACATCTGAAAAAATACATTGACATACACACGGGACTCTCTCTCTAAAAAGGGTTCAGAGATGAAAGAGTAAAAAGAGCTTGAAGAAAAGAAGTGTAACAATATAGAGAGTTAGTGAGTGGTTTTAGAGGCTTATAGGAATGTCTCGTGGCTGTTTGTTCTTGTTGATTGCTGTTGGTTGGTAGGCACTGTTATGTTCATTTGGGTCAGTTGTTTAGCTTTGGATCTTCTTAGCGGTGCTCTTGGATTTACTTTACCAAGGTAAATATGTTGTTTCACCTTGTATTTTATTTGAAAGGTTGTTTATCACTTTACATGAGAATTTCTTAAGAGGGAGTTAATGTTGTCTTTGTATGGTGTTATTAAATTCTGATATGGGCCGAGATTCTCTTTGGGCCACTCTGTCTATTCTCTATGAGTTAAGATTGAATGCCAAATGTTATAACTTATAAAATGACACTTGTATGAAAGATGGTCACAAGCTGAAATTGATAGCAAACTAGGACGTCCTTGTAAATTTACTATCGAAGTTTGGTTCAGAACGTTGATATTTGCAACAACTTGTTAATAAGATAATGGAACTAACAAATTGTGGTTTAACTAATTATGGAATCAACAAAGAAAGTAATTACGTAAGAAGTTTTGTTATGGGAAGAAAAACATGACATCTTGAGTTTTCCTTTGTATTGAACTATTATTAAATAAGTTACTACAACAAGTGTTAATCAAAACACTAAATGAACATAGCAGATTGATAACCATGCTAAAAACAACACGGTTAGGCTGAGTATTAGGCTGAAACATGGTTTGGAGAGTATTAGGCCGAAACAAGTTTAATTAAGTGCATACATTCACATAAAACTCAATTAAGTCAATAGATTTTGAACGGGTGAATTGCCTGCACGATTTAATTGGCTTGAGTCAGAAGATTTCGAACGGGTGAAGTACCTGCACGATTATATCTCGATTTTGAGTTTCTATTTGAATGGACAAAATTAATAATAAATCAAAGTATAACAAATCAAGGCAATAAACAACAAACAAATTCAAAGAGTCGAAATACATCAATAAAAGCAACTGTGCTTGGCACAGGACTCGAGGGTGCCTAACACCTTCCCGCGAGTCAACCGAGATCCTTACCCGGAACTCTGACGCAGACCACTAAACGAGTCATAGGTGTTCTAGGTACACCGCTTTTGTGACTTGGCACACCTTAACTTGTCAAATGGCGACTCCGAAATCTCTTAAATATTAGTGTACCTTAAAACACCTAGTCACAACCTTTTAAAACATAAGTAATTTCTTTTTTAAGTTTAAAAAAGGTGTCGTGACATTGGGTATGCTTAGGAACATAAAACTTAATGAATAAATCCAAATGGATATGGCTAGGATGGCTTTAATGCAGGAAGCAGTTAGAGCAAGAGAAAGAAGAGGGAAAAGAAGTCAACAAGCCCCAAAAGCTCACGTTGAAAGCAAGAGCAAAGAAATTGCCCGAGATGAATAGGGAGTCCTTCTCTCCCCTTTTGATTAACCCCATAAACTCATGTTTTGTATTGTTTTGTTGCTTTGGGACATAGCAACTTCTCGTGTTGGGGTTGGAGTAATTAATCTTTTGTGATATGTCCTAAACTATGTTTTATGTGTATGTATTTTATGTTTATGTTAATGCTTAATTTAGGATGTTAACTTTAATGTAGGATGTTTAATTTAGAAGGCTAACTTTAATGTAGGATGTTTATGTTTATGTTTAAATTCTTGTCTTTAATTCTTGTCTTTGTTAGTTGTTATTTGAAAAATCCAAAAATACTGAAAAATGCAAAAATCCAAACAAATTTTGAAAAATCACAAAAAGAAAAGATTCCAAAGGTACTCATGTGAACTACGCTTGGGATGTTGCCTTCTCTCCTCTGATTCATACTTGTTGCGATACGTAGGCAACCCTCGTGAAACTCATTTTTAATTGGGCTCCGAAACAACAACAACCACCCCATTGTAAATACCATTCGTGTAAATAGCTTTGAATTAGTAAATAACCTTCTTGGTTTTCTTTGACTTGGTTCTTTTCCCAAGAATGCAATTCTTTTGAACCGGGTACTTTTTAGGACACTAATCATAGAAGTGCCATCCTTATTTTGTGACTTGTTTGATACTAACATATTAGGAGCACACATGAGAAAGTTAGCGGATTGTTTGTTGAGAGTTGCACCTATAACTTTTAGGTTCTTTTGATGACTTTAAGCATGTGTAGTATTTGCTAAATCCTCACCTTAAGTGTTTGAAAGTTGATGTTCTTGTCTCTTGTCCCTTATGCTAGTGAGATGAGTTCTTACTTAATGCTTGTTAATTGCATATGCATGCTAGAACTTGGCTTGCATGTCCTCAGAAATGAATGGAGTGTCAAATTAGTGGTTGGATAGGATGATAGGCATTTCTTGACCTGTTTGAGCCTTTCAAGCAACCAAATGAAATTAATCTTTAGTTAGCCAACTCTGAGCCTTAATATCCTTTCTTTTAATAGCCACGCAAATAGCCCGAGTCAATTCTAAGTGTTTAATTGTACTAACCTTCTCTTGGTCCTACCTCCTTGAGGCATTGAAAGACGTGCAAACTTAGACCAAACTTAGACTAGGGGAACAAAGAAATGAAAAGCTAAGTGACTGTTCGAAAAGGAAGATGATTGTATAGAAAAGTTGCAAAAGAGAAAAGAAAAAAATCAAGAAAAATACAAAAAATAGCAAAACAAGAAATTCAAAAAGACAAAAATAGAAAAGAGAAGCAAATGAAAGAATAAGAACCACAAAGCAAAATCAAGAATGAAAAAATGGGAATAGGAGCTAAATGTGAAAAGAAAACTCAAAGTGAAATGATTGCAAACATGATGTAGTGCCCAAGGAGGGAATTTAGTCACTTCTTATCCAAATTATACCCTACCTATATCCAAAAGCCTACATTACAACCTTAGAAGTCCTATTTGATCCTCCATTTATTGACATGAAAGGAAATGACAAATGACACTAAAGCCAAGCCTATGACATTGTATGTACTTAACTTGTATTCATTTGTGAGAGTGAGAGGTTAAACTTGAGGGTCCCTTTGTTTAAATTATATTGAGAGATAGGGACTTATTCCTTATGATGAGAGAATTAAGGGACTTGAGACTTGAAGGTGCAACCAAGAGAGCCTTAGGTGAGTTGAGAGAGCAATTGTGCTACACATGCTTTAGTTACCACTAGAAGCTCTAGTAGATGTAGTTGTAACTTTGGCGTTTTTGGTTGATTGGTTGGATTCTCATGTGTGAAACTAAGTGTTGGTACCAACCGAAGTCATGGACATCTCTTTGTCACATTCCCTTGTTGAACTCAATCCCGGTGCTAAGAAAATAAAACTTGAGATAGTTCTTAATGTTGCTTGAGAACAAGCAAAACCTTAAGTTTGGCGGAGTTGATATATCGATATTTTGCGCTTAGTTGCGACCCTTTTAGACTAGCTTTTATCCTTTAAAATGATATTATTTGGATGAATCTTATGTTATTCTTCATATTCCAGGTTATTAAGAGAATTGATATACAAAGCCGAAGAAAATGTGAAAAAGAGCAAAAATAAGTGCACTTTGGCTACAAATTGAAGAACATGAAGAAAAGGCATCAATAGGACCAGAGCCTCGCCGAATCAGCGGCTAAAGAAGGTCAGCCATCCACCGAAGGAGGAAAGAGTTCAAGCCTTCCAGCCATCCACAGAAGGAGGACATACAGTGTGTTTACGAAACTTAGTCAAAGGAGATATAGTATGTCTTTAAATAACTTAATCCTCCAAGTACATGAGGTCATTGATTATTTCTTATAGATACAACATATTACCTTTATCGATGTAGCAGAACCTCAAATGTTGGTGTGCAGTGAAAACAAATGGCGCTAGCAAATCAGACAACACGGCACTTTATTTTGTTAAAAAATAATGCAAGGTAGAAAATAAAGTATTTTAAAATTTTCTATTGCAAAGTGTCTGATAAAATCTCACACAAAACCTAATAAAATATATGAAAATGTATCTTTCGTGCCTTTTTCTCATTGGCAGCCCCAACATTCGCAACCATGAAAAACCATAGGCTCCTCAACTTAAAATATAAAATAATGCAAAGTAGAAAATAAAGTGTTTCAGAATTTTCTATTGCAAAGTGTCTAATAAAATCTAAAAGGATAGGTGTGAAGAAAAGGTATGACACCCCCTCCATGAAAAGGCACTTTTGATATCTTTTTCCCATTTGCAACCCCAACATTCTGAACCATGAAAAGGCATAGGCTCCTCAGCCTCAACTCTCCACAAGATGTAGCAAAACTCCAAACGGACCCTTATTGTTTTGTGGTTGACAAGTTTCATATTTCTCAACTGTTCTCCATTCTTTCCTTCCAATGTCATAGAAGAATATTGGCCGAATCCTAGTGTCTGAAATCCATTCAATCTCTCCCTCCCCTAGAATTGGTGGTAAATAAAGGGGAAGAAGGCGTCTTTATTATTGACTCTGATGGTAACTTAATATGCTTCACCCATGTGACAGTTGTATCAGTGCCATTGAGAACATATACAACAAACTTGTCATTCGTGCGTTCAAGAAGTGCAACTTGTCCGTTTATTTCAATTATTTTTGGTTTCACCGACACCTCACCAGGGAACAAGATCCTTTTGAATGAACTTCTCGTCTCCAACATTGAATGCAGCTATGTCACGTTTATCTGAATTTTACACAATAAATTATCCCGTCAATATAAACACAATCGACCACACGTGGTGGGGAATAGTTGGGGGAATAAAAAATCGCTCTCCATGACTTGTCCAGCCCGATGGTGAAAATCCATAATCTCCATTCATAATTACCCGTACTTTCATAACGCCCAATACTCGACTTCAACACTTTATGTTTCTTGGTGATGGGATCAAAACCCAAGTAGCAACAAAACCTTATTTCATCGTAGTCTTTCGAAGGTGGAAGAATGATATGTTCTTTTGTGAATGGAATTCAAATAGTCACATCTCCACCCTTGCAATGACATACACAAACCAGGCCATCGAAATATTGCATGAAGTGAGGATAAGCAGAAAGTTCGCTGGCGCCATAGCAACTTAGAAGGAATTGATTCGTACAACTTTTTTAGATATGCATCAATGAATGAGGGTTCTGATACAAGGGAGCAAAAGGTTTTCGAAACACACCTAAACCGTAATAAAGACTTGCCATGAACCCGTTTCAAAATTCCGAAAGTAATGTCGTCTGGGATGTATGAATTACCAGTGGCAATAATCTTGTTCTTGCGGCAGACCTCCATATTGTTTTTGTGAAAAAGAGAGAGCAAATAACTAAGGTGTAGTATATTGATACAAAGATCGATTTAGAAATGGGAAGAACTGATCCAGGAGTATTCCTTGAGGAAAATGGAAGCTAAATCGAGAGTTAGCTTCCATTTTCCTCGAGGAATACTCCTGGATCAGTTTTCCAGGTCCAAATCGATCTTTGCATCATATATGAAGTTGTGTTTGAGTTGGACTCGGTGTTTGTACTTTGTACTCCCTTTTTTGTGCTGGCGGCCAACATGGTGGGGTTTACACAAATCTATGAGCTCTTTTGATTGTAGTTTTTTGGAGAGTGAATGTTGAATTTATTTACTTGTAGTATTAATTAATTGATGATTACTGATTCTATAACTATGTGCCTAAAGTTTTTCTAATTATGTACGATCTATATGAATATTTTATGAGTACATCTGTTGCTCTATTCCGAGACATGCTGGTTCTACTCTTTGGTCTCTCAACACTTACGAAGATTCTTTTTTTGGTTTATTAAATTACATTTCCCAATTTGCTATAAAGATTAAGTTATATACACTATTATTGTAAAAAAAAAAAGATATTCTAACTATTGTAACAGATAAATTATTTTATTATCAACATTGTAACTTCATTATTCTTTATATTGTATGATATAACTTAAACTCATCAGGGTCAAGTACTTATCAATAGCACCTATTAAAGCTTAATTAATTGAAGGATATTGACTCAGTGGTGGCTTCAAACCAGTAATGATTTGGTCACAACGACAAACATATTTTCACTTAAGGTAACTAAATTTTATTATTTGTAACACTATAGTCACATTCATGAACCTACTTTTTGTAACAAGAAAACGATTAAATTTTATTCTATGTAATACTAAAGTCACTAAACAATTTTTTATAACCGGAAAGTCATTTATTCTATGTAACAATAAAGTCATAAAACTATTTTTTGTAACAAGAGAGTGTTGTAATCTAAGCACCTTCTATGGACACTAGAAGAGGGGGTTGAATAGTGTCTATCAAATTTTTTTTTTTAGAACCAGATTCTTCGCGTCAAGAACCTTGTTCTGGACTCAACGTTTTTCCACTACAAACACCACACCATACACTAATAGCAAACTCAAAGAACATAGTGTTTTTACGTGGAAAACTCCTTCCTCAAGGGAGAAAAACCACGACCCACACTCTGGGATTTTCGAACCAATCCACTAACACAAAGAGCACGTTTTAGATTACAAAACTCTGTAACCAAGGGACTACACTCTAGATCCTAATCACTCAACAAAGCTAAACTCTAGCTTTACAAAGAAATCTCATAAAGGTTCACCTAATACAGTTGCTACTAAAGTAAGCATATAGGTAACACAATGATAGTACCAATTAAGATAACTTACAAACGAAGAACCTAGATAGAATAATCTAGATTTAACTAAATAGCCTACGACAGTTGTCTTCTCCAGTTAAGTCACTTGGAAAGTTGTTGGATCGCCTGTGTATGCTCTCAATTCTCTGTACGTGAATAACTCTGTTTCGGCAGCATCAACTACTGGCTTTTATATGGGCTTCATAACCCTAGTTGAGTTTTACAAGAAAACCTTGTAATTATAGCAAGACGAGATTTCCTGTGAATCTTTCCTTGTTTAGTTTCAACTCTAATTCGTACTTCGAAGACACGGCCACGGCACAACCTCTTTTAGCTGACTAGGATGCATACTTGTTCACGCGCCACTCTTCCTAGTTCGGCAGGGATTTACAACCATCAATCTTTTCGAGCAGTCGTGTCCTTCTTCCCAAGGACCAGGTCCTCCTTCAGAACCACTGGGTCCTTCGTTTGTCATTCTTCAAAATATTTACCTCAACAAATTTCTCCTTTTTGATGATGACAAAGAAATATTGCCAAAGAACCTGAATAGATAAAAATACCAAGAACCCAAAAACAAAAATACATTTGAAAATTTTAAAACAGATGAATTAGGTCACAAATACCTCAACATTTCCTTTTTCCCCTTTTGGCATCATCGAAAAGATTCAAAATCCTGCAAGAGCTAGTCAGTATCATCTAGTCTAAAGCACAAGGTAATGAAGTCAACTAAGCACACAAGAATAAGGAGAAGGGCCCAATTAGAACCAGATATATAATAGAAAGGACCCAATGCAGACAAAAGAGATTTAAAACCAATTATCTAGGGCGTGGCAAACACACAGCCCAATTAAGTACACAACTGTAAGAGATTGTCTTTAAAAAACACATCAGAGAAGGACACATAGGGAGATAAATGAGGGATTTGGACAAGGACATGAAAGAAAGTGGGTAGGACTCAGGTCTTCAGGTTGAAGTGCTTGACAAGTGCCTCAATATTCTTGGAATTCTTGGCCCTTTCCATCACCAACTCGGCCTCATACTTGTGGCACTCGATCTTCAAGTGATCAATTTCTTGATCCTTCACCTTTAGCTTCCTCTGCAATTCAGCATACTCTTCATTCACTTCCAGAACATGTTGCTCCAATTCCTTCACAGCTGCAATTGCTTCATCCGGTCCAAAGTCCTCACTTTCCTCAGGCTGTTCTTGCTTGACTTGCACTGGCCTCTTGGATGTCCTCTTCTTCTTGAAAAAGTCACAGTTTTTTAGCACATTTTGGCCAAACAACTGATGTATGGTTGGCTTTTTTCCATCTTCCAAGGGTACCCCAAAGTGTTCAAAGATCTGCTGCAGGATGTAGGAATGCACCAAAGTGTGTGAATTTTGATCAGTATCAGCAATCCTCTTTATGTGTCTGATGACCAGACCAGGTAGATTGATCCTTGTTCCTCTATCCAACAGGTCCATATAAGTCAAATCAAGAGCACAGGCCTCACTGTTCCTTTCCCCCCTAGGCAACAGAAACCTATGAACAAACTCAAAGAGTAACTGATGTGCAGGCTCCATTTCTTTTTTCTCAACCTTTCTTTCTTTTCTAAGTTTTGTCTTTCCTGAGAATTTCTTCACCACACTTAGAGGTGTTACCCCATCAGTCCTCTTTGGCCATTTCAGCTTGATGTACCTGCAATAACCTTCAGCAGGAACCTCAAGAATTACTCCCAGCTCTGTCCTTCCAAACTCTATCTCCACTCCTTTGACCAGTGAAAACACTCTTCTTGCAGCCACTCTACAGTTTATGTAGAACTCCCAGATCTCCTCAGCATACAGAAATCTTTTCTCCTAAGCCAAGAGATTCAACCAGCCTTGATCCTCTACCTTCCATAGTAGAGGTTTCATGTTGTGCTCATATAAGTCACTCAAGATTCTTCCAGCCAATACTTGGTGCCTAGCAAAGAAGGTTTGCTCTGTCAACCTCCTCATCAGTATCTCTCTTCCTCTTCTTTCTTTCTACCTCACTATCTGTATCAGAATCACTAGGCTCAACATAACTCCCTGCCTCATCACTCTCCCCCTTTGCTTCAACAACATTCTTCTCATGCTTCTTATCAATCACCTTCTTACCCTTCTTCTTCTCAAGCTTTGCCATATTCTCTACCTGCTGCTTTAGAGCACACCCTGGTAGCCACCCTTCTAGGTGCTGTCTGAGCAGTAGGCTTATCATCACTCCCATTTTCACCTTGAGAGTTCTCATCACTCTCATCCACTAGCCTGCTTTTTGACACAGCTTTTCCCCCTCTCAATAACCTTCTTCTCTTATTTGTTTCTGGCTTTGTTTCACTCACAAATACTACCTCATTTTCTTCATCCTCTCCCATCAGCTTCTCATCCTCTTCACCAAACTTTCTTTTCACTCTCTTCTTTTGTTTTTCCTCAGCTTTTTCACTTTCACCATCACCATCCTAAATTTCCTCATCTTTTTCTCCCTCAGAGTCAGTCCAATCTAGTTCTGCATCCTCAGCTACTACAGGAACTGAGCAAGAGCCAGGTTTTTGACTCGATTCCTTTGTAGCTTCAACAGAACTAGGTCCTCCACATACTGGACCTTCTAACACAGCCATCACATGAACCTTCTCAACAGGAGCAGCCTTCGAACTAGGTTCGTTGACTGGGCCCTTTTGAGACTCAGCAGAATCCTCTTCTCTCAATCTTTCCAACATATTTTCAACTACATTAACTTCCACTACTTTGTCAGTCACTACGGGAACATGAAAACTAATCTTAGGAACAAAGTCCTCCTGCACAACCTGCAAATTTTCCCCACCAGTATTCCCCCTGTCAGACATACCACTAGGCTCTACTTTTTCTACAATTTCATCTAACCCTTTAACCAAGGATTCAGTGCTCAAATTACCAGAGCTTTTTACAGAGTCCAAATCATTAAAACCAGTTAGGTTTGAGTCATGCCTTACCTCGATTGGTTTTTCATCGGAAACTGGTAATGCCGGCGTCAGAGATGAGGGTTTTGTAACGGCCTTCTTTGGACCCTTCTTTCCCATCTTTTTGTGAAACTTTAACCTCGCTTTGGCAATTCTTTCAGCAAGAGTAGAGGCAGGAGGTTTAAGAGTAGATTCTTTGGAGATGTGGGTCTCTGAGGTCTTTGTAGGAGAGGCGGATGATGATTGTGCTTGAGACATGGTGATTTTGGTTAGGATTTCTGAAAGAGAGTTTCTTGTTTTTAATTTTAGAGAGAGGGAGAGAACAAAGCAGAGAGACGGTTTTGCAAGTGTATTTCTTTCTTTTTCTTTTGATTGTGAGAAGAAGTAACGGTGGGTTGGGGTTTCTCTAGGGAATAGGTAGTAATGATGGCAATGAAAAGAGAAGCATCTTTTTGAAGTTTTGGGAAACTGGAAAAGTGTAGGATTTGACTGTTATTAACACTTAGTCAAATAAGACTTCTAGAGTAAGTGGGGTCAGTTGGAGTCTAGTGGAAGTGTAACCACAAAATGAATTGTTTCTATAATTTTGGACGGTTACATAGACATGGAAAGTTTTTCCTTGATGCATGTATATTACACAATCAATTTCAGTTATGACAATTAACATAAATTACTGCGTAGATGTACCTGGACATGGTTCCTCATGCTTGTCTTGGTTCTTTCTAAGTACCCTATAGGTTCTTTCATGGGAACACATTAGCCCAACCTAGTGATACTCAGTTGAACAAGTATACTTAAATAAAGTACAGAATTTTTGACTGGATAATAGTAACTATAGTTACAAATAAAATAATGCACACTTGACTAACCAATCCTTGGGAAACAAATGTTGAGTCATCCGTGTATTTTTGTCATCCCTAACTCCAGCTTGTTCTTCTCAAATTGAACTTTGTTTAGTGCTTTGGTAAAGATGTCAGCAATTTGGTCCTCATTCCTGCAAGAATTCATAGTAATCAGACCCTTCTCCACATTATCTCTTAGAAAATGGTGTCTAATATCAATGTGCTTTGTTCTTTTATTTTGGACTGGGTTTTTGGTAATGTTCACTGCACTTGTGTTATCACAGAAGATGGGCACAGCTCCACATTTAATTCCAAAGTCCTCAAACTGCTGTTTGATCCATAGCAATTGTGAGCAGCATGATGCAGCTGCTACATACTCTGCTTCTGCGGTAGATAAGGCTGCTAAGTTCTTCTTTTTTGTAGCCCAAGAAACTAAGCAAGGACCAAGAAAATGTGTCATTCCTAAAGTGCTCTTCCTGTCCACCAGATGACCTGCATAATCAGCATAAGCAAAACCAATTAATTCAAAAGTACCTCCCCTTGGGTACCAAAGGCATAGATCCTGAGTTCCCTTCAAATATCTCAAGATTCTCTTCACAACTGTCAAACGTGATTCCATAGGCTTGGACTGAAATCTAGCACACAGTCCCACACTATTTACGATGTTAGGTCGACTGGCTGTGAGATAGAGGAGTGAACCTATGATTCCTTTATATTTTGTCTCATCTGTAGAAGGACCTAGTTCGTCCATGTCCAGCTTGGTTCCTGGAGCAATAGGTGTAGATGTTTCTTTTGCTCCTTCCACGTCAAACTTTTTTAAGAGCTCCTTGACATATTTCTGTTGGTGAATCATAGTTCCTTCAGGGGTCAGCTTGATCTGCAATCCTAGGAAGAAATTGATTTCTCCCATCATGCTCATTTCGAATTCACTGCCCATCAATTCAGCAAATCCCTTGCATAATCCCTCATCACTGGCACCAAAAATGATGTCATACAACATATACCTAAACCACCAATAGATCCTTTCCTTTCTTCTTCATGAACAATGTGTTATCAATCTTTCCTCTTGAAAAATCATTCTTCAGCAAGAATCCTGACAGTCTTTCATACCAGGCTCTAGGAGCTTTCTTCAATCCATAGAGTGCCTTATCAAGTTTGTAAACGTGATCAGGAATTCAGTGTTCACGAAACCTGGTGGCTGTATTACATAGACTTCTTCATTAAGGTAACCATTCAAAAAGGCACTCTTTACATCCATCTGATACAGTGTAAACTCCATGTATGTGGCAACGACAATCAACATTCTTATGGCTTCCATCCTAGCTATTGGTGCAAAAGTCTCATCATAGTCAATTCCTTCTTCTTGACTGTATCCTTGAACTACCAATCTAGCTTTATTTCTTGTCATAGTCCAATGCTCATCCAATTTGTTTCTCAACACCCACTTTGTTCCAATGTTTGATCTGTCCTTTGGCTTAGGAACCAGATGCCAGACTTTGCTTCTTTCAAACTGATGTAGTTCATCCTGCATGGCTAGCACCCAATCTGGATCTTTCAAGGCTTTTTTTACATTCTTTGGTTCCATGGATGATAGAAAGGCAAAGAAGGCACATAAGTTCTTCTATGCAGATCTAATCATAATTCCAGTATCTAGTTCTGATAGTACATTCTCTAGAGGATGATAAATTTGATGTTTCCATGGTCGAGGTTGTATATGGCGAGAAGAACCTTCAGCAGCACTTTCAGTGGGTTCTTCCTGATTATTTAAATCATCAACTTTATCTGTTGTTCCCCTGACATGTTGACTCATGTTCTCTTTGAGCTGAATCTTCACTTTCCTCACATGGTTCCTCCTTTTCTTCTGGAGTTTTAGAGTTAGCTGAACCATCATCTTGAGCAAGACCAATGGCCTGATCATCTACTTCTTTTTCATCAATTTCCTTATCTGATTCATCAAATACCGCATACATGCTTTCCTCTACAGATTGTGTTCTTTTGTTGAACACTTTGTATGCCTTGCTTTGAGTAGAGTACCCAAGGAATATTGCCTCATCACTTCTTGCATCAAATTTCCCCAATAGTTCCTTGCCGTTGTTGTGAACAAAATGTTTACACCCAAAGGGCCTTAGATGTGCAATATTCAGTTTCCTTCCTCTGAGAAGTCATATGGAGTCTTGTCAAGAATAGTTCTTATGGAGCACCTGATCAGCAAATAACATGCAGTGTTTATAGCTTCAGCCTAGAAGTTCCTTGCAAGACTGCTTGATTGTAACACGGTTCTTGCCATATCCTTCAAAGACATGCTCTTCCTTTCAACTACTCTATTCTGCTGTGGAGTTCTTGGTGCAGAAAAATTATGATCAATGCTATGTTTTGCACAATACTTAGAGAATTTTAAGTTTTCAAGCTCTGTGTCATGGTCAGATCTGATGCTGACCAGTTCCAGGCTCAACCTTTTCTGCACAACTCCAGCCCAATCTTTGAAGCTATCAAAGGCTTCATCTTTGGATGGCAAGAACAGGGTCCATGTATACCTTGAATAATCATCAACAATTACAAACACGAACCTCTTTCCTTCTCTGCTCCTGACTCTCATGGTTCCACAAAGATCTATATGTATCAATTCCAATGGTTTTGATGTGCTCACCACCTTTTTGGATTTAAAGGATGATCTCATATGTTTTCCCTTAACGCAGGCATCAAACATTTTTATGTTCTTAAATTTCTTGTTTGGCAATCCACGAACCAGCTCCTTCGATACTAACTTGTTGAGTTATGACATACTAGCGTGTCCCATTCTTTTGTGCCACAATTGAGAATCACTTTCTTGAACATTCAGGCATGTTAAGTTGTTTTCAGACAGTGATTTCAGTGATGCTTTGTATACATTATTCACCCTTTTTCCTTCCATGACAATTTCTCCACTATGTAGGTTCTTCACAATACACCCTACAGAGGAGAAACTCACTTCGTTTCCTCTATCACACAGTTGAGAGATACTCAGCAAGTTGTGCCTAAGACCATCAACACAGTATACATTTTCAATGGCATGATCCAGAGTTCTCCCAACTTTTCCAATTCCCACAATCTGACCACTTTTTTCTCCTCCGAAGCCTAAACTACCTCCTTGAAATTCTGCGAGTGAGAGAAAGTTTCTTCTGTCTCCTGTCATATGTCTTGAACAACTACTATCAAGAATCCAGCTTGGGTTGTTCACTCTCACACCAGCCTGCAAAATAAATCAAGGGTTACCTTTAGGAACCGAGACAAGCTTGGGTCCCTTCTTATGAGAAAATGGATAAATCAAATCTTTCTTAGCCCATTCAGGTAGAACACTCCTTTTATTTTTGGTCTTTTCCTTGCTTGCATTCATGCATCTTTGTCTGTAATGCCCTGTTTCACCACAGAATGTACACAACATGTTACAAGGCAAACCCACATATTTGCTTTTAGGATTGTATGGGGGCAGTGGTTTCTTGAATCCTAGCCCTTGTTTTCCTTTGTTCTGGTTTTCAAGAACCCAATTCATTGCCTCAGAGAATTTGTTCCATTTTGTTAATCTGGTGAGCTCATAGACAGATTTTTCAACCTTTTGTTTTAGAATCCTGTTTTTTCAGTCTCCTAATACATGATCTCATTTGTTCTTTTAAGCTCATTTTCAAGAAAGGTTTGAACTTCACTTATTACTTGCTTACAATTAACACTCTCCTTCAATTGATTCAATTCCACTTCTAATTCTGAGATGTTAGAGTTTGACACAAGTGCCTGCCCTTTCAAAACAACATTAATTTCTTCCAGCTCAATGTTTTGTTCTTGAAGACTCTTGTGTTTTTTTCTAAGATTACTCGTATCTTCAGTCAATGTATCTTTCTCTGTCTTTACCTTTTTATAACCCTCAATTAAGGTGGCAGTTATTAGAATCAAGTTTTCAGTATAGTATGTGTGCAAATTTTCTTTTAGTTCAGAAAGACATACCTCTGCTGAATGAGCAGCTTCTTCTCCATCAGTTGCCATAAGGACTGAGTCCTTCTTCTGGTCATCTTCTGTGTACATCTCTTTCAGCTTCTCCTAAATTTCTTTGGCAGACTTGTACTCAAGTACCTTTGCTAGCACATCAGTTGTCAGCCTTTTTCTTAAGCATAACACAGGTTTGGCATTAGCTTGCAACCAATCTAAGTCTAGAGGATCAAAATCTTCTACCAACTTTGAAACCAAGATTCTGTTTGCTACTCTCTTCACAGGAACATGAGGTCCTCGTTTTACGATCAACCGGAGACTATAATCCATTATTTGAAGGAAGATTTTCATTTGTTTCTTCCACCACTTGTAGCTTGTACCATTAAACACATGTGGCTTTGAGGGATCTCTTCCTCCTCTGAACTCCCGTGGATCCTCCTCGTCTGAACTTTCACTTGATAATCCCATCAATGCTAGTGGAAACTCATCCTCAAATTCTTTTCTTGATCAGATTCGTTGTCAGTAGGTCCCCATGTAGCATAGAAGACTTCCTTCCTCTTTCTTCTTTCTGTTCTGAAGTTTGGAGGTCGTCTGAACTTTTTCTTATCTTTATCAGTATCTTTTGATGCCTCCTTCTCCTTTTCCTTCGTAGCTCTATTCTTCATCCACTCAACTTTCCACATTGGACAATTCACAACTGCATGGTCCTTCTTGAAAAATTTAAAGCATCCTGAGTAGTCTAGATTGTCAACAATATTCTTTCTTCCAGAGCCTTCTTTGTTATTTCTTTTGAATCCTTTGAACTTTCCCAGATTGAACTTCTGTTTTATAGCACTGACAATAGCGGCTTCAACTGACTGCACGTCAACGTATTCCTGAGATTCATCAGTTGCTTCAAGTGCAAGAGTCTTCTCCTTCTTAGGTACTGGTTTACTTTTGTTGACTCTTTCATCATCTCGTGTGTCTTCAAACTTCCAACAAGTTCCTCAAGTTTGATGGAACTAAGAGGTTTAGACTCAATGATGGCAGTCATCTTGGGTTCCCAGGCATCAGGAAGTACATTCAGAACCTTGTCCACCATCTCTACTTCTGGCAGCTCCATATCCAGAGACCTCATCTCGTTTATGATGATAGTCAACCTTGTCATCATGTCTTGTATTGATTCCTTCTCTCCCATGGTGAACAACTCAAATTGTCTTTTCAGCATTCTTCTCTTGGAGTCCTTTACTTCAGTGGTTCCTTCATGCACGACTTCCAGGACGTCCCAAATTTCCTTAGCTGTCTTATAAGATGAGACTATGTTGAACTCTTCAGGACCAAGCCCACAAATTACCAAATGTTTGGCTTTGTGATTCTTTTCAACGATCTTATAGTCAGCCTCATTGAACTTCTCTTTCGACTTGGGTTCTTCTCGAGCAGCAGCTCCTTCCCCAACTACTTTGGTAGGAATTAAGTTTCCTTCAGAAACTATAAACCAGAGTTGATAATCCTCAGCACAAATATAGTTCTCCATTTTGTTCTTCCACCAAGTGTAGTACTGCCCATTGAATTGTGGGGGCCTCAGAACCGACTGTCCTTCAGTAATAGTAGGTGGTGCACTCATAATTTTGATCCTTCTCGAGGTGTTAACCTAGAATGACAATGCCTGCTCTGATACCACTTGTTGTAATCTAAGAACCTCCTATGGACACTAGAAGGGGGAGGGGTTGAATAGTGTCTTTTAATTTTTCTTTGAGAACCAGATTCTTAGCGTCAAGAACCTTGTTCTGGACTCAACAGTTTTCCACTGCAAATACCACAGCACACACAAATAGCAAACTCAAGGAACACGGTGTTTTTACGTGGAAAATTCCTTCCTCAAGGGAGAAAAATTAGGACCCACACTCTGGGATTTTCGAACCAATTCACTAACACAAAGAGCAAGTTTTAGATTACAAAACTCTGTAACCAAGGGGATACACTCTAGACCCTAATCACTCAACAAAGCTAAACTCTAGCTTTACAAAGTAATCTCACAAAGGTTCACCTAATACAATTGCTTCTAAAGTAAGCATATAGGTAACACAATGATAGTACTAATTAAGACAACTTACAAACGAAGAACTTAGACAGAATATCTAGATTTAGATAAATAGCCTACGACAGTTGTCTTCTCCAGTTAAGTCACTTTGAAAGTTGTTGGATCGCCTGTGTATGCTCTCAACTCTCTGTACATGAATAACTCTGTTTCGGATGCATCAACTACTGGCTTTTATATGGGCTTCATAACCCTAGTTGAGTTTCACAAGGAAACTTTGTAATTATAGCAAAATAAGATTTTCTGTGAATCTTTCCTTGTTTAGTTCCAATTCTTATTCGTACTTCGAAGACACAGCCACGGCATAACCTCTTTTAGCTGACTAGGATGCATGCTTGTTCACGCGCCACTCTTCCTAGTTCGGCAGGGATTTACAACCCTCAATCTTTTCAATCAGCCGTGCCCTTCTTCCCAAGGACCATGTCCTCCTTCAGAACCACTGGGTCCCTCGTTTTTGTCATTCTTCAAAATATTTACCTCAACAGAAAATCACCAAACTATGTGTTTGTTTGTATCGGAAGTACAAGTCATCGAAAAGTCAAACCTACGATATTAAAAAATAATGCCTCATCGCCAGATCATTATTTTTTATTATTGTGTACATGCCACATAAATTTTTTTTTATTTTTATATCCACCTTGTCATTGTATAATTTTAAATTATAAAATTCTGAAAAGAAATTTAAACTTACAAATATTTTGTATTAAAGTTTAATAAATGGCTATTTAAAATGTCATCGTTGATATTCTTATGTTAGACTTTACATTTAAAGATATATAAATTTTTTATTAATAAATTTACTTGTTTTATCAAATTTTTATCAGTTAAAAGTATAAAACGATAATGCGAAAAAATTATGTGGCAAGTACATGGTCGTAAAATGATGATATGACAATGAGATGCCATTTTTCAGCATCGGATATTTTACTTTCCCCTTACTCATAGTTTTTTTCCACTAACGCATAGTTAAGTGACATTAAGGGAACGAAAAATAGTATTGTGGCTTTAGTTTAGTAGATTAAACTTTAGTGACTTTCTTGTTACGAAAAATAATTTTGCGACATTACCGTTACACAAAGTAATATTTATTGACTTTCTTGTCCCAAAATATGATTTTAATTTGTAACTTTAGTATTATAGTGGGTAAAATTTTGTGACCATACACGAAATTAACTAAATAAGAATTTATTTGCGAGACGCACATGTATTATATTTCTTTATTTGGCACAAATAATGATCGTAAGTAAATCTTCCCTCGTTTCCATGAACCATACCCATGAATATATGATACATTTGTATTTTGTGCTAAATTACAACCTTTCTACGCTAGTTTTTATGTCCTTTAGCTATATTATTTGCACAATCTTATGTAAATTTCTGAGTTTCAGGAATGTGTTGATAATCATTTTACAAAGCCAAAAGGAAGAAGAAAGAGCAAAAACACGAAACAGTTTGGCTACCAGTTGAAAATATAGAAACAAGGGAGCAACAGAAGTAGATCGGCGCCCCGCCGAATCAACGGCTGAATGATGAGAGCACCTGCCGGAGAAGATGAGAGAGTTCAAGAGTTCAAGACAAGCTACAGAAGCAAATTGGCGGACCGCCGAACTATGGGCTGAACGAAATTGGCAGCTCTACATAGTCATCGGCAGCCCGCCAGTGCTCACAGTGAGCTCTGAAGATCGGTAATGAAGATGAAGAATTCTGGCGCTTGATTGGTAACCTACCGAACCTGAGAGGCGAAGGACAAGAAGAAAGCCAGAAACTCAGCATCAAGAGACCGCCGAATGTAACCGGCGGATTGCAAATTGATCTGCTGAAGGGAGAAAACATTTTGAAATGGCAATTTTGTAATTATTATTTTGGCTTCAAACTCATGCATGTAAATAGTCTATTATGTCTCCAAGGCAAAGTATCTAGAAAAACCCTTAGAATATATTATTTTACATTTTTGAATATTTTTGGAATGCAAGCAAGGATTTTAACAACACTTTTTTGTAAGGATTTTCATCTTTAATATATTCCATTACATGATTGTTACTATTTCATTCTTTACTATGATTTTGTTGAACCCTAATATGAGTAGCTAAACTCAAACTAGGGGTTTATCCATAATGGCTTGATTTTTTTGACTTAAACACTTGTTTTAATCTTATGAAAATATGAGTTAATGTTAATCTAGTTTCTTTCGCACTTTTAATGAAAGGTATGACCGTACTTGAATCAAACCACACTTTGTTTTCATCATCCTAACGGAGTTCAAAGTGTGGGTATATAGAAACTAGCGAGCATTTAGGTTATATTGACTTACGAGCCTACCCATCTAAAGGGAATGAATTAAAAAGGTTATTCTCGCTCGAGTCTTTAGACTAGGGTTTTATGCGCCTTGTTATTGACCCCACCAGGCTTAACTAGATAGACCGTCTCTATACCCAACCGTTTTTTAGGGTTAAATATGTGGTCGATCATTAAATGTTACCCATATGATTTGCAAGGTAAGGAAGTGTTAGGTTAATAGAATCTTTCTTAATTGGCAAACCCCTATGTTTTTCTCCTTATTTACAAACATTCAATTGTTTGATAGATTTATGCTATTGGTTTGTTTAGTTGTTAGTTTTAGCATTAGTTATAAACTATTTTCGAATCTTATTTAGGAATACACAAACATCTCATAGAACTCGATATTATTCATTTTAAGTTAGTAGAACGTGTGCTAGCTCTACGAGGAAAATCAATCCCGACTCATTATCTGTTACTATTTTTGACGACCGTCACTCACCTTTATAGGTGTAGAATTGAGCATGGATGAGAATACAAGCATCAGCATGACTGTATATTGCATAGTTTCTTGGTAAAAGACAAAGTATATCAACTATATACAATATTGATAGGCTAGTTATTTGAATTATTTCCTTTTATTGGAAAAAAAGGGGACGGGAATGGGGCGTGGACAGTAGGGGTAGCTTTGATCTTCTTTATTTACTTTAATTTATGACACGAACCCGTTGTATCTTTAAAATTATAGTTTCAAATCTAAATTTATTGGATTTTTAAGTTGATTTTCAGTTATGTATTTTGCTTTGCCTAAAAAAATACGAAGTTCAAATAATCTGTGGCCGGAAGCTCGGGGAGCTAGAAGCCACTGTTTTGAAGTGGCTTTTCAACTTGTAACATAGAGTATGTTGTTGTACGAACTTTTCAAAATATTGTTCTATATACACTTCTTGCGCTATATTAGACCCCATAAGGAGTCAATAACGTATGATTGTACTCAACCTTAATATATAAATCAAGTCTTCTCTTACCTAGTCTAGCTTATTTTGTGGTATGTAAAAAGAAATGCAATTTGATGTAAACAAAACTCATAAAAACTAAAGTAAACAAGGAAATGGCCTATTTGATTAGCCACTGTCAATGGCGCGTTGGATTATAAATTACTCCCTCTGTCCCAATTTATGTCACATTTTTTTTTTGACCTGTCCCAAAAAGAATGTCACATTTCCTTATTTGTCAACTATTTAATGCACTATCTCTATTTTACCCCTATCGGGCCCTACTTACTTTAAAAGTCACAAACAACTTTTTGATTACTACAATCTTCTCTCTCTTACTTTTTCAAGGGTAAATTTGAATATTTACAAAGTCAACTTCTATTTCTTAAACTCCGTGTCCAGTCAAACACCGCCACATAAATTGGGACGGAGGTAGTAAAATATTAACTTCATATTCAAACTGTTCTGTACTCATTCAATGGAGTTGCATATAAATAGCAACATATATCTTGCTCTAAAGAAGACACCAATTCTCAAGATAGCAAAACTAACAAGTATTGCAGCATTGTCATTCTAACATTCATCTGCTGATTCAAATGGCAATGGTAAGAACATTAATGAATTTGGCTGCCATAGTGTTGAGAGCTGGTTTTGAAGTATGACAAACGAGAAGGACACTGAGGTTCAGGAGAAGCACCTTGTCCTTGAGATGAAGGACACGCTTGATCGAAAAGATTACGGGTTGCAAATCCCTGTGGGACTAGGAGTAGTGGCGCGTGGTTGTTGACGTATCCTAGTCAGACTAAAAGAGGCGGTGTCCAGGCTGTATCTTTGAAGTGTGGACAAGAGTTAGACTTCAACATGGAAAAGAGTTACTGCGAATCTGATATTGCCATAATTAAGAGAATTCCCAGCAGGACTCAACTAGGGTTGTAAGACCTGTATAAAAGCAAGTAGAAGAGACAGCCGAAATTAGTTTTTCAAATAGAGAGTCGAGAGCATATAGAGGTGATCTGAAGAACTGTCTATGTGGGAAAACTGAAGAAGACAACTGGTTTGCATGCAGAGTATTTGAGTCTAGATCTCTTGTCTAGGTTCATCGAGTTGTAAGTTGTCTCTGTTACAAGTGTTCATTGTTTTGTCTATTAGCTTATTTCAGAAGCATATGTATTAGGCAAACTACTTTGTGATTACTAGAAAAAGCTAGAGTTTAGCTTTGGTTAGTGATTAGGGTCTAGAGTGTAGCCCCTTGGTTACAGAGTTTGTAATCTAAAACGTTGCTCTTGTGTTAGTGGATTGAGATTCAAAATCCCAGAGTGTGGGTCGTGGTTTTTCTCCCTTGAGCAAGGAGTTTTCCACGTAAAATCCTTGTGTTCTTGGTGAATGTTTTGAAGTGTGTTCTTAAGTACAGTTTGCATAAAAGAGAACTGAGGAACCTTGTTCTACTACGGAAGAACCAGGTTCTTACAACAAAAATCGGAGGACACTATTCAACCCCCCCCCCCCCCCTTCTAGTGTCGTTAGGAGGTGCTTAAAGAATAACAAGTGGTATCAGAGCAGGTCTTCTCTTGTAAGGCTAACACCTTGAGAAGGATCAAAATGAGTGCACCGCCTACTATTACTGAAGGACAGTCGGTTCTGAGGCCTCCACAGTTTAATGGGCAATACTACGCATGGTGGAAAAATAGGATGGAGAATTACATATGTGCTGAAGATTATCAACTCTGGCTGATAGTCTCTGAAGGAAACCTGATTCCCACCAAAATAGTTGGTGAAGGAACCACTGCCACAAAAGAACCCAAGCTGAAAGAAGAGTTTGATGAGTCTGATTATAAGATGATCGAAAAGAACCACAAAGCCAAGCGGTTGGTTATATGTGGTCTGGGTCCAGAAGAGTTCAATCGAGTATCATCGTATAAGACGGCTAAGGAAATATGGGATGCTTTACAAGTTGCACACGAAGGAACCACTGAAGTAAAGGACTCAAAAAGAAGAATGTTGAAGAGACAATTTGAGTTATTTACTATGGGCGAGAAGGAATCGATTCAGGATATGATGACCAGGTTGACCATGATTACAAATGAAATGAGATCTCTGGAGATGGAACTGCCTGAGGTGGAGATGGTTGACAAAATCCTAAATGTGTTACCTGAAGCATGGGAACCAAAAATGACGGCCATTATTGAATCCAAACCCTTGAAATCCATCAAGCTTGAAGAACTGGTTGGAAGTCTGAAGACGCACGAGATGATGAAGGACTCAAAGGCTAAACCTGCAGCAAAGAAGGAAAAGACCCTTGCACTGGAAGCAACAGAAGAAGCTGATGAATATGTTGATCTTCAATCAGTGGAAGCTGCAATGGTAAGTGCTCTAAGACAAAAACTCAATCTGGGAAGGTTTAAAGGATTTAAACGAGGGAACAAGGAGAGCTCTAGCAGGAAGAACATAGTTGACAGTCCTGACTACTCTGGATGCTTCAAATGCTTCAAGAAGGATCATGCTGTCATGGATTGCCCAATGTGGGAAATGGAGTGGATGAAGAACAGAGCTGCTAAGGAAAAGGAAAAGGAAACCACAAAGGAAAACGATGCAGATAGAAAGAAGTCAAGACGGCCCCCAAACTTCAGAGCAGAACGAAGGAAAAGGAAGGAAGCTTTCTATGCCACATGGGGACCAACTGACAGTGAGTCTGATCACGAGAAGGAAGCTGACGATGACTCACCGCTAGCATTAGCAGGGATGACGGATGTTAGTTCTGATGAAGAACATTCTCTTGAAGTAAAATGGGGAAGAGATCCATCAAAGCCACCAGTGTTCAATGGGACTCATTACAATTACTGGAAGAAACAAATGAAGAAATTCTTGCAGGCAACTGATTATAGTCTGTGGTTAATTGTGAAAAGAGGACCTCATGTTCCAGTGAAGAGAGCAGCAAATGGAGTCTTGGTACCCAAGAAAGTAGAAGAACTAGATCCACAAGATCTGGACTGGCTACAAGCAAACTCCAAGGCTGAGGGCTATCTAAGAAGAGGACTTACAGATGATGTGCTCGGACAGATACTGGAATGTAAATCAGCCAAGGAGATATGGAAGAAACTGAAGGAGTTGTACATAGCTGACAACACCAAGAAGGACTCTGCCCTCATGGCAACTGAAGGAAAGGAAGCTGTCTGTTCAGCAGAGGTATGTTTATCTGATCTTAAGGAAACTTTACATACATACTCTTCTGAAAATCTAATCCTAATCACAGCCACATTGATTGAAGGATATGAAAAAGAAAAGCTTGAAAAAGATAAATTAATTGAAGAACTGGGTGATCTTAGAACTAAGCACAAGAGTCTCCTAGAACAGAACATTGAGCTTGAAGAAACAAATGCCATCTTGAAAGGGCAGACTCTTGTGTCAAACTCTAAGATCACTGAGCTTTGAATTAGAATGTAGTCAGTTGAGAGAGAGTAAGAATGGTAAGCAAGTTATGAGTGAAGTTCAAACCTTTCTGGAAGATGAATTGAAAAGGGCAAATGAGATTTTACACCAAGAAATTGAAAAAAATAAGATGTTAAATCAGAAGGTTGAAAACTCAAAACTTGAACTTACCAGACTTACAAAATGGAATAAGTCTTCAGAAGCAATGCATTGGGTTCTTGAAAATCAAAATAAAGGAAAACAAGGTTTAGGATTCAAGAAGCCCTTGCCTCCATATAATCCTAAAAGCAAATATGTGGGATTACCTTGCAACATGTTATGCACTTTCTGTGGTCAAACCGGTCATACTAAACAAAGGTGTGTTAACATTACCAAGGCAAGGGCCAAGAATAAAAATTGTGTTTTACCCAAATGGGCCAAACAAGATCTGATTTATCCATTTTCTCATAAGAAGGGACCCAAGCTTGTCTGGGTTCCTAAGGCTAACCTCTAATTGTTTTGCAGGCTGGAGTGAGGGAGAACAACTCAAGCTGGATTCTTGATAGCGGTTGTTCTAGGCACATGACAGGAGATAGAAGAAACTTTCTCTCACTCGCAGCATTTCAAGGAGGCAGTGTGGCCTTCGGAGGAGGAAAAAGTGGTCAGATAGTAGGCATTGGGAAGATTGGGAGATCTCTTGAGCATGCAATTGAAAATGTGTATTGTGTGGATGGTCTTAGACACAATTTACTGAGCATCTCTCAACTATGTGACAGAGGAAACGAAGTGAGCTTCTCATCTGTAGGGTGCATCGTGAAGAACCTACAGAGTGGAGAAGTGGTAATGGAAGGAAAAAGAGTGAACAATGTGTACAAGGCGTCACTGAGGTCCTTACCTGAAAACAACCTGACATGCTTGAATGTGCAAGAAAGTGACTCTCAGCTGTGGCACAAAAGACTGGGTCATGCAAGTCTCACTCAATTAAATAAGCTAGCCTCGAAGGAACTGGTTCGTGGATTGCCAAACAAGAAGTTTGAAAACATAAGAATGTGTGATGCCTGTGTGAAAGGAAAGCATGTGAGAACGTCGTTCAAATCAAAGAAAGTGGTAAGCACATTAAAGCCACTGGAGCTGGTGCATATGGATCTGTGTGGACCTATGAGGGTCAAGAGCAGAGGAGGTAAGAGGTTTGTGTTCGTAATTGTTGACGACTACTCAAGGTATACGTGGACTTTGTTCCTGGCATCTAAAGATGAAGTCTTTGAGAGCTTTAAAGACTGGGCAGGTGTGGTTCAGAAAAGGCTAAATCTTGAACTCATCAGTATTCGATCTGATCATGGAACTGAGTTTGAAAACTCAAAATTTTCTGAGTACTGTGCAAGGAACAGCATAGATCATAACTTCTCTGCACCAAGAACTCCCCAACAAAATGGGGTGGTCGAGAGGAAGAACAGGTCATTGGAGGATATGGCTAGAACTATGTTGCTGTCAAGTGGACTAGCAAGGAACTTCTGGGCTGAAGCTGTAAACACTGCATGTTACTTGCTAAATAGGTGTTCCATCAGAGCAATCCTTGACAAAACTCCATATGAGCTGCTCAGAGGTAGAAAGCCAAGTATTGCCCACCTAAGGCCTTTTGGGTGCAAATGCTTTGTTCACAATAATGGTAAGGAACCCTTGGGAAAGTTTGATGCCAGGAGTGATGAGGCAATTTTCTTGGGATACTCTACTCAAAGTAAGGCATACAAGGTACTCAATAGAAGGACACAAGTAGTAGAAGAGAGTATGCATGTTGTGTTTGACGAATCTGATAGGGAAATAGGAGAAACTGATGCAGATGATCAGGTGATTGGTTTAAGAAGAGAAGAAAGCTTGGATGAACTGGAGGACTCGGATGAAAAGGAGAGCACAGCCATATCAGATGAAGGAGTCAACTTGACAGGGGGAACTTCTGATGAAGCTGAAGATCAAGAAAGTCAAGAAGAATCGACTCAAGACGATGCTGCAGGTTCTTCTAATCAGATTCAGATCAAGCCATGGAAACATCAAAGTTCTCACCCTTTGGAGAATGTTCTATCTGAACTGGATACAGGAATTATGACTAGGTCAGCTTTAAAGAACTTCTGTGCATTCTTTGCCTTCCTCTCATCCTTGGAGCCAAAGAATGTAAAAGAAGCTCTAGAAGATCCAGACTGGATTATGGCTATGCAGGAGGAACTTCATCAATTTGAAAGAAGCAAGGTATGGCACTTAGTTCCTAAGCCAAAGGACAGATCTATAATAGGAACTAAGTGGGTGTTCAGAAATAAGCTGGATGAACACGGCATAGTTACCAGAAACAAGGCAAGGTTGGTTGTTCAAGGGTACAGTCAGGAAGAAGGAATAGACTATGATGAAACCTTCGCACCAGTTGCACGAATGGAAGCTATTAGAATGCTGATTGCGTTTGCTACATACATGGAATTCACATTGTATCAGATGGATGTGAAGAGTGCCTTCTTGAATGGCTACCTGAATGAAGAAGTGTATGTGGTGCAACCTCCAGGTTTTGTGAGCAATGAATTCCTTAATCATGTGTACAAACTGGACAAGGCTTTATATGGTTTGAAGCAAGCTCCTAGAGCCTGGTATGAAAGACTCTCAGGATTTTTGATGAAAAATGGCTTTTCAAGAGGTAAAATTGACAACACACTATTTCTCAAGAAGAAAGGAAAGGACTTACTGGTAGTACAGGTGTATGTCGATGATATCATTTTTGGAGCCACTGATGAGGAGCTAAGCAAAGGTTTTGCTGACTTGATGGGAAGTGAGTTTGAGATGAGCATGATGGGTGAATTGAATTTCTTCCTTGGATTACAGATAAAGCAGACACCTGAAGGAACTATGATTCACCAGCAAAAATATGTCAAGGAATTGCTGAAGAAATTCAACATGGAAGGAGCAAAGGAGATGACTACCCCTATCGCCCCTGGAACAAAGCTGGACATGGATGAACTTGGTCTATCGACAAATGAGACTAAGTATAGAGGAATTATTGGCTCACTTCTTTATCTCACAGCAAGTCGACCTGACATAGTATACAGTCTAGGACTGTGTGCCAGATTTCAGTCAAAACCCAAGGAATCACACCTGACAGCTGTGAAGAGAATCTTGAGATACTTGAAGGGGACTCAGGATTTATACCTGTGGTATCCCAGAGGAGGAACTTTTGAACTAATTGGTTTTGCTGATGCAGATTATGCAGGTCATTTGGTGGACAGGAAAAGCACTTCAGGAATGGCACATTTTCTGGGTCCTTGCTTGGTATCATGGGCTACAAAGAAACAAAACTCAGTTGCCTTATCAACTGCTGAAGCTGAGTATGTGGCAGCTGCTTCATGCTGTTCACAATTGCTTTGGATCAAGCAACAACTGGAGGATTTTGGTATCAAGTGTGGGGCTGTGCCAATCTTCTGTGACAATACGAGTGCTGTGAATATTGCCAAGAACCCAGTCCAACATAAAAGAACAAAGCACATTGATATTAGACATCACTTCCTTAGGGACAATGTTGAAAAAGGTCTAATTACTATGAATTCATGCAGGACTGAGGATCAAATTGCTGACATATTTACCAAAGCTTTGAACAAGGTGCAGTTCGAGAGGAACAGGTTGGAGTTAGGGATGACCAAAATACACGGATGACCCAGCAGGTAATCCCTTTGAAATTGGCTAGTTAAGTAGTAAAAGTGTCTGTTAGAAACTTGTCATTACTATCTGGGCTAAATTGGTACTTGAATTAGTACACTCGTTTAGCTGCTTTGAGCACTAGGTGCAAATAATGTGATCCCATGAAGAACCCACTATGTACTGAGAAGGAACCAGTCTGAACATGAGGAATCATGTCCAGGTACAGTCAACTTACTCTGTTTGTTAGCTTTCACAACTGGAACTACGATTGTCTATTGTACGTGCATCATGGGAGATTTTCCATATTTTCATAACTGTCCAAAATTATAGGAACACATTCCTTTTTGGGATAGAACCCTTTTTTAAAAACTGCTTGGACCCCACCTCTTGAAAAGGGCTTATTTAAAATAAGTTCATAACCGTCAAATCTCTTAACTTCTCCCGGTTCTCAAAAAGTTCAAAAAGCTACCTTCCTTTATACTCATTACTTCTTGTCTTCCCTAGATATTGTCACATCACTAAAACCCTTCTCCTTCTACAGCACTTCTCCAATCTCTCAAAATCTCATCCACCTTTGAGCATCAAAATTCTCTCAAGCCCTAAAATTAAAAACCCTTCAACAAACTCAGTAATCTTTACAAAATCCTTCAAGATGTCTGAAAGACCACCTCCATCCACACTTGCTGAAAGAATTGCTAGGGCTCGCATCAAGTTTCTCAAAAAGGGGGAAAAGAAACTGGTCAAGAAGCTAAGGTCAAGAGCCGTTCTCTCGACACCCACCATTCAAAGTTCGTCTCAATCGTTGCATGAGGTAATTCCTGACCCTATTTCATCTACACCTGTTGGTTCTGTCGATATAGTCAGTCCTGGTGCTGTAGAAACTGAAACCCTAGTCGCTGAACTAGATAAAATAATGGGTGATGAGCAGAGAGACAAAATAGATAGGGGGAATTCGTGTGAGGAGAAACAAGAAAATAAAGAGGATGAACTTAGAGAAGATGTGCAGGGCATTGTAGATGGTGTGTCTAGAGGCGAGTTAAATGTAGCGGAAAGAATTGAAGAACAGTTTATGGAACAAGACAATGTTGAAACTCTGAGAAAGGATGCAGTTGAGTCAAGTAAGGATGTAAGTGGAACAGGGGAGTGTATAGAGGGTTCTGTGTCCAAAGGCCCTGAGGGTGATGGACCTGCTACTGCTGAAGTTCCAGGGGGAGAGGGACAAGAACCTGTTACTTGTCTAAACCCTACTGGAGCTGATGATGCAGATTTTAGCTGGACAGAATCTGATGAAGATGGAAACAAGGAAGTTGTTGTTGAAAAACAAGAAAGTGACAAGGAAGAGAAAAAATTAAAAAGGAAAAGAAAATTTGGGGCAGAAGATGAGAAGGTGATAGGTGAGGAAGAGGAGGATGAGGTGGTGTTTGTAAAAGAAAATAAAGTAGAGCCTGAAAAAAGAAGAAGGTTGGTGAGAGATGGGAAACCAGTGTTGAAATCTAGACTAGTAGATGAAGACAGTGAAGGAGGTGACCAAGAGGCTAGTGAGCCTGTGGTCAGGAGAGTTGGTACTAGGTCGGCTTTCAAAATGCAGATGGAGAGGGTTGAAAAGCTAGGAAAGACAGTAAAAAATGTGAAGATGATGGAAGAAGAGAAGAAGAAAGAAGAAGAGGAGAAGAGAGCTGGTGAGGAAGAGGAGGAAAGTGAAGCTGGGAGTTATGTGGAACCCAGTGATTCTGATACTGACAGTGAGGTGGAGAGTAAGAAGAAAAGAAAAGAAGTGGATAGGGAAGCCTTCTTTTCTAGACATCAGGTGCTGCCAGGGAGTATTCTGTATGATGAAAAGGAGTTTCATATGAAATCCTTGTTGAGAATGATAGGAGATCAGGGTTGGTTGAGCTTGTTTGGAAACAATGACAGGAAGCTGTTTGTGGATGAAGTCAGGGAGTTTTATACAAATTGCAGGGTAGTAGCCAGGAGGGTGTTTACCACTGTGAAAGGAGTGGAGATTGAATTTGGGAGACCTGAACTGGGAGTGATTCTGGATGTACCTGCTGAAGGGTATTGCAGGTATGTTAAGCTAAAATGGCCAAAGAGGACAGATAGAGTTACTCCCTTAGATGTTGTGAGAAAGTTTTCAGGGAAACCCAGATTGAGGAAGGAGAGGAAGGTTGAGAAAAAGGAAATGGAGCCTGCACATCAGCTTTTGTTTGAGTTTGTGCATAGGTTTCTTCTGCCTAGGGGGGAAAGAAATTGTGAGGCCAGTGCTCTTGATCTGACCTATATGGATCTGATGGACAGAGGGGTAAAAATAAATTTGCCTGGGCTCATTATTAGGCACATAAAGAGAATCTGTGATACTGATCAGAAGCCACACTCTCTTGTGCATTCTTACATCATCCATCAGATTCTAGAGCATTTTGGAGTGTCTTTAGGTGCAGGGAAGAAGCCAACTATCCATCAGAGGTTTGGGGTTAATGTGCTGAAAAGCTGTGACTTCTTTCAAGAAAGCAGGGCTTCCAAAAGGCCAATGCAGGTCAAGCAGGAGCAGTCCGAGGACAGTGAAGAATATGGACCTGATGAGGCCATTGGTGCTGTGCAGGAACTGGAGAAGATGGTTCTTGAAGTTAATGAAGAAAATGCAGAGCTGCACAGACAGTTAAAGGTGAAGGATCAAGAAATTGATCGCTTGAAAATTGACTGCCACAAGTATGAGGCCGAGCTGGTGATGGAGAGGGCCAAGAATACGAAGCAACTTGAGGCACTCGTCAAGCACTTCAACCTTCAGCTGTGATTCTTCCAGTCCTGTCCCCATATCTTTACCCTTTCCTATCCTACCTTATTTCCACCCCTTCCTACTCTCCCTTGGTTGCATATTGTGAATGATTAAGACAATTTTTTTTTGGTTGTGTAACTACTAATGGGGTGTGCTGCTGTCACACCTTGGATGTTGATTTTAAATTTCTCATGGTTATGACTGTTTCTGGTTTAAGTATGTGGTTCCCTGATGGGCCCTTATTTTCATATACCTATGTTCTTAATGCTGATGAGTTGCCTTGTGCTCTAGTCTAGATTAAACTGACAGGTTCCTGCAGGTCTTTGAATCTTTTCGATGATGCCAAAAGGGGGAAGAAGGAATGTTGGGGTGTTTGTGACCTAACTCATCTGTTTTTATTGTTCTGTTATTTTTTGTTCTTGTTTTTGGTATATGGTATGTAGGTTCTTGGGCAACATTTGTTTGTCATCATCAAAAAGGGGGAATTTGTTGAGAGCTGGTTTTGAAGTATGACAAACGAGAAGGACACTGAGGTTCAGGAGAAGCACCTTGTCCTTGAGATGAAGGACACGCTTGATCGAAAAGATTACGGGTTGCAAATCCCTGTGGGACTAGGAGTAGTGGCGCGTGGTTGTTGACGTATCCTAGTCAGACTAAAAGAGGCGGTGTCCAGGCTGTATCTTTGAAGTGTGGACAAGAGTTAGACTTCAACATGGAAAAGAGTTACTGCGAATCTGATATTGCCATAATTAAGAGAATTCCCAGCAGGACTCAACTAGGGTTGTAAGACCTGTATAAAAGCAAGTAGAAGAGACAGCCGAAATTAGTTTTTCAAATAGAGAGTCGAGAGCATATAGAGGTGATCTGAAGAACTGTCTATGTGGGAAAACTGAAGAAGACAACTGGTTTGCATGCAGAGTATTTGAGTCTAGATCTCTTGTCTAGGTTCATCGAGTTGTAAGTTGTCTCTGTTACAAGTGTTCATTGTTTTGTCTATTAGCTTATTTCAGAAGCATATGTATTAGGCAAACTACTTTGTGATTACTAGAAAAAGCTAGAGTTTAGCTTTGGTTAGTGATTAGGGTCTAGAGTGTAGCCCCTTGGTTACAGAGTTTGTAATCTAAAACGTTGCTCTTGTGTTAGTGGATTGAGATTCAAAATCCCAGAGTGTGGGTCGTGATTTTTCTCCCTTGAGCAAGGAGTTTTCCACGTAAAATCCTTGTGTTCTTGGTGAATGTTTTGAAGTGTGTTCTTAAGTACAGTTTGCATAAAAGAGAACTGAGGAACCTTGTTCTACTACGGAAGAACCAGGTTCTTACAACAAAAATCGGAGGACACTATTCAACCCCCCCCCCTTCTAGTGTCGTTAGGAGGTGCTTAAAGAATAACACATAGCGATGATGTTTGGTTCGGCTATGGCGACGAATCACACAGTGGGAGCTCCTAATGGTGGATGGGATCAAAGCACTGATCTTACTTCATGGGCTGCATCCAAAAAATTCTCAGTCGGTGATAATCTGAGTAAGCCGTCCTATTAATTCCTTAAAGCACCCTTTAACACTTTACTTCTTTGCATTAAAACATTTCTTTCTCATGCACAGCAGCATGGGTAAGAATTGTTTTTATGATTATTTGAAGGTCGCTTAGATGATATTCCGCTGCTAAATCTAGTCATATAAGTTCTTTTTTACATTTTGCGAGGGGGTTCCTTGTTTTTGGTCAACGTAACGTACCCTAAAGAGTCTCGGGTTGCAGAGTTCCGCAAAATTTTTTATATACTCCGTATATATGATGACAGAGCTTAATACTTTGTTTGGATCATTGTTACCCATTGTATTGTATTGTATTGTTATTATGATTACAACGTTTGTTTTGGTTGTTACTTTAATTTCGTTGTATTGTATTATTAAGTTCCGTTGTCACCTAACAATGAAAAGACTCACTTTTTGTTACAACCGATTTGGTGGTTTTGCATTGTTACGCTTTTACACTTTTCCATCATGTCCTTAATTATAACCTTATAATCATATTTAAACCTCTACCCTATTTTCTTATTTAAATACACCCAAGTAGTTATTTTGACCTCATCTCCCCTCTTCTCAAAATACAGTACGTTCCCTGCCTCTCTTATTACTTTGTACGTTCCCTGCCTCTTCAGATTCACAAGCCATCTTATTGTGTGATTACATTAAACGTTTTATCTTAATTTATTTAATGTATAATTCTTAATTTCATTAATTACAGAGCAAAAACGTGAAACTTGAGTAGTAGATTTCATTAATTACAAGCCATATGTTCTTTTTTTTTTTTGATACAAAATATATGATGACACTTTTGTTAATAACTATTATTTGGATAATATGATTGCTTGTATGTCGTTATGGAATATTATTTTTTATCTAAATTATTAATGGAAAAATTACACTACATATAACTATAGGGATCTTATTTACAAAATATAGAGGTGCTTATGCCTACACAACAAAAAATAGCAACATTTCTACAATTTGTTACCAAATATAACAAATAGTTGAAAGTGTGTATAAAATAAAATAAAAACCTTAACCTAATCTCTCTCTGCCTCCTACACCTACCCACAGCCCCCCCCCCCACCTTTACTTCCGTCCAAATCACATCGCCGGTGTCGGATCAAACCACTGATTTTGTTTTCTCCAACAAACACCATTCCAATTTTGTATTCTCCAAGTCCGATTTATTAACTGGCGAGCACTATAGATCCCGCTATATGGTTATATGATTTCATCTCTTCAATTGATTTCGACTTTTCCGATGATTTCATCTACCATTACCGTCATTTTCTTTGTCGATTTCGTCTTCTATGGTGTTTCAACTCTTCGGCCTTTTTGCTGCTTCGTTTTCGGGTGCCTTCTGCAATTGATTCGTTCTTTGTTTATGGTGCTTAACCTCTGTTTTGAAAGTGTATGGCTACTGTATAGCATATGTATGGAGAATGTATGGCGATTGTATGCGAAGTGTTTTCTGGCCGTCTTCTACAACGGCTTCATTTTTTGTTTCTTGTGCTTCTGCTCTGCCTTTTGAAACTGTATGGTGAATGTATAGCAATTGTGTAACGACTGTATGGCTATTGTATAGCGACTTATGGCGATTGTATGGTGAACGACTGTAGACAGTATGTCATGTTTGTTTCCATAATTTAAGAGTTTAAAGTGTTCCAAACTGTATATCATGTGTATTTCTTACGTATATTTTGTGTATCGACTATAAATATAATGTGTATCAATAGTATTAAATGTGAAATAAAACTATGTATATTCTTCTTCTTCTTCAACTCATTTTTTATGGTGGTTATAGTATTTTTATACAATGAAGAGATACATGACATAAAAGTATAGGATTGTAAAAACATAAAAATCACTGGTGATCGTTGGCCGGCAGCCGACAGCGGCAACAGTTGGTGATGGTGGCCAAAGGAGGCGACCAACATGAGTGGCTGCGGCAGTAGTAGGGGTTGGTGGGTGTGGGAGGTGGCAGTGGAATCTAAGGTTTTTCCTATGTTTTATGTCTATTTGCTATATTTTGGAAAAAAAATATTGCTAGTTTTGAAAATTTTGTAGTATTGCTATTTTTATGTAAAGCAGTTACCAATATTGTATAGTTGAGTAATTTGGCCATTATTAATAGTGTGAACTTATTGTTATGTTTAATATTATTAACTTATTTTTTTTTATTATTTTCATTATAATTTGCATGAATATATTTACAAGGTATAATTGGTGATAAACTAGTAAATATAAAATGTCTCAAATTATATTAAAAAAAATTTGTTACTTAATCTGATATTTAGAACAATTAAGGGTATATTAGTAAACTTATTAGTTACAGTACAATACAATACAATCAAAACAAACAATAACAATGTTACAAAACAACGGGAAACAATACAATCAATTCAAACATTGTTTTTATAATACAGTACGATACAATACAATACAATACAATACAATACAAAACAATACATTATGAAACAATACGTAACAATGATCCAAACAGAGTGTAAGACTGACGTCAACTCTCTCTCAAAATCAAAGTTTTGCGTTGCACAATCCTCTCTGAAACCCATCTTTTTCCGTAGTGAGGAGGGCCTGATATTCATGCCTTGGTCCTCATCCATTGTTTCTTTAAAAAGACTAGTTTTTGTCATCTTGAGATCCGAGTGGTCAGTGAGATAGCCCTATCACTCAAGGGGCCGACCGTGCGTGCTTCTGTACTTACTGTCAATGTGACCAAGTTTGAATTGTCTTCTTTTAAGTGATTTTTGGACAAACTAGCAATTAAGCACTTTTGTAGTGATTGGGTACAATAAAAAGTGCTTTTACGCACCTAACTCTTAAACCTAATAGTTACCAAAAAAGTCAAAAGCTAAAAGTTGGAGAAAATCAAGCTATTTAAAAAAAAAGTCAATCTAAACACTCTATAAGTCACTTTACGGTTTGATTTATCATTAGAGGTGGAAGTGATTTATCATGAAGCCAACCCCGCTTGTCAATTTTCAAACTAAGGTCTTCTGATATTGATTCATTTTAATGACAGTTTTTGTCTATGGTTCAAGCCATGATGTGCTTGAAGTTAAAAAGGCTGATTATGATTCCTGCCAGACAGCAAATGCAATATCGACAAATGTTGGAGGAATGTCAACCATCCCATTATCTTCTCCAGGCAAAAGATACTTCATATGTGGAACTCCTGGACATTGTGACTCAGGAATGAAACTTGAAGTCAACACACTTGCCACTACTTCTCCACCACCTGCAGCCACTCCTCCAATTCCCTCACCACCATCAGCACCTTCCACCACCCCTGTCATTTCCCCTGCTAAGTCCCCTGCTTTATCACCATCTCCCAAATCTCCACTGCCATCACCAAAACATGCACCTAAAATCTCCCCTAAATCATCCCCTGCAAAATCCCCTGTTAACAGTCCATCATCATCATCTACCGAGGCTCCTGCATTGCCTCCTTCTAGTGTTTCTGTGCCAACACTATCTCCCCCATCATCGGCTAACAAACTTAGTGTCATTGCTGGTTCTAGTTTGGGATTTGGCTTTGTTGTTATGATGATGTTCGATCTTTAAGCCATTTACACAAAGCCCTATCGATCGGGGATATCCCCATTTCTCCATTGCGTCATTTCTATTCTGTATGTTATTTTTCTCAATCTTTGATGTGTCTGTACATTATGTAGTGAGCATATGAGGGAATAATTGGTTCTTGATGATTTCAGTGTTAACTACTAAAATATAAAAATTTGCTCCAACTAGTTTGGAATTGAGATACATTTGATTGATACATAAAAAGCCAAAAATCTAGTCTACTTCAAATTCATCATCCAAAACTATCTAACAGGCATCTGTAAATTCAATTAGCAGCTATATCCATCCAAAGATTAAAACACAAAGAGACTATTTGAATGATAGGACCAAGAATAATGGAAGCTACATTTTCGAAATTGACAATTGAAAAGTTGCACATTAACATTATTTGATTTCATATTATTTTGTCGAAGCAGGACAGTGTGTAAGTAACCCACGCCAAAACACAGACAGAACAAAACGAAATGGAGATGCGGGGTATCGATCCCCGTACCTCTCGCATGCTAAGCGAGCGCTCTACCATCTGAGCTACATCCCCTTGACTTGCTATGCAATACATTTTTCTTATCTTAGTTTCTTTAGGTCTTCCACTTAAAATGACAAATTTTTCATTGTATTATTCATCCCACAAACTCTTCAAAATATTATTTCTGAATTTATTTTACAATCACCTAAATGGATAACCCCAATTATTTGCACTGATCAACTCTTCATGGTACGCTTTTTAACTTTCACTCGCTAATGTGTTTTGTTATATTTTTATACTGATTTTCAGTCATTAGATGCTTAAATTTAGTCCTCATGCTAGTAAGTTATAAGTAGTAGGAATAAGTTATGTTTGAATGTCAGCCACTTAGTTGAGTAAATGCATGTCTTGAAGCATTAATAGATTAATTTCGTCGAGTAATTAATATCGATCTGCTTATGTCAAATGGCTGCGCTTTATGTTAGTGTAATAATTTGTACAATTGACTCCCCTGGCAAGATTCAAAAATCTTTCCTTTTAGTACTATATTTTATGAATGTGAATCATTCGATATAGTCCTACTCGTTGTGGTTGTTCAACTTTCTTTTATTTTTCCTCCTCAGATTGTTGCTTTTATGAACACTTAATTGAAGATGTGTCCTGGTTAGTTATAACTAATTAGTTACATTTACACATAGGACATGCGATAAGCTCTTCAAAATAAATATGCTATTGCCATTAGCTTAAAACATAGTATCAAAATCATTTTATCGGCCCTTGTTTATAGTATATTTCCATAAGGTCTGTCATCTTACAATAAAACTTTCAATCACAATTATCAAAAGTTATACCTGAAAGGCTGCGAAGAAACTTGAGCATCCAATCCAAAACTTCAATAATAGATGTAATCCATAAACAATTTAAATTTCCTGAAAATTCTTACACAACTACTAGTAGTGTATTTCTAGCAAACAGTTTATCAGCATACATATCTGATATCACCAACCTCTAAAAGATCAAACTAAGAAAAAGGGAAGATAACTGTAAATTACTAAATAAGGAGAATTGTTTTGTAGCGGGAATTGGTGGGAAGTTGAATACAAGAGGAAGGGCATGCATGTGTTTTGGACTATGCAAGTGTCATAGTAGAAGTGGCACAGTATGCAACAGAAAAGATGGCATGTACGAAACACAAAATTCCACCAATGGAGAAAAAATGACGATGTCCAAAACCACAGGAAGCTCTTGACTTGTTGTTCGCCATTGTTCCAATCACCAGCATTCCCATTCCTCCTGCCAATATGACCCTGAAACCCCATAATTCAAACACATTAGCAAATTACTTCCTCCGTTTCATTTTATGTCTCATAGTTTGACTCAGCATAAAATTTAAGAAATAAAAAAAGACTTTTGAAATTTATGGTGTAAAATAAAATAAAGATGTTTGTGTGGTTGTAAATCATTTCAGTAATGACAAAACTATAATTTTAAAGTTAAATTGTTACCAAATTTAAAATACTGTCATTTTTTTTGGAACAGACAAATAAGGAAATATTGTCACTTAAATTGAAACGGACGAGTATCTTATAAGGCAAGGCACTTTAGAAATGATGACCTTGGTAAGACGTTGAGTTCCACCAACGGTTAGGCCGGTCTGAGTGCAATGATCTGTAGGTTATGTGGTTTAATTTATCAATGTACATTATGTACATGACTGGCAAAAGATAAATTTTACATTATCTATAATAAGTGTCCCAAGTGTAAATAACTTTTAGATTATCAATACATAAGTATATAACTACTCATTCCGTCCCATTTTAATTGTTCATTTATTTCAAAAATATTGTCCTAAATTCATTTAGAAATTCAAGAAACTTAACCATCAAAAAGTACTAATTCTTTTTAGTATTGTTCAATTCTTATAAAGTAATTAATAGGAATAAGTTGATGAGGTACATTATATTTATTAATTTTTTAATGGACATTAAAAAAAACTTAAAAGAACAACTAAAATAGAACGGAGGGAAAAGTTTAAAATATTTAATTAAACTTACCATAGTCCGTATTAATAGTGTAAATCAGAAACATAAGTTAACCTTTTCTCACTTTTGTGTCAAACACCAGAAAATTGTCACCTGAAATCACGGTAAAAGTCCGTGAGTACTGGAGTAGCTACTTTTACGTCCCTCGGTATCTCCATAGTGTGGGGCTCGAAGGGGTAATTGATGATGTTTCTTTGTTGTGAGTGTGACCTTAACCCCATCAGATATGATTTAGGACCACCAAATAAATTGTTGAATGTATAGATGTATGAATCAGAAATCTTAAGTCTGTCCAATTCATAATGGATCATTGACTTAATTGAATTTCAAAACTAGCTCAAAGAGTGAGGAGTGCGTGAGTTCATATAAGGGACGCTCACACCTTTATGCATACCCAGTCTTCTTTGGAACATAAACAATACACTGTGAGTTGTGACTCTAATACCATATCAAATTCAAAATGGACACTGCACCTTAATCTCAAGAACTTGTTCAAAAGGTGAGTATTACACAATTTCGTATAAGGGACAATCTAGTCAATGTGTGATGTATATCACTCAAGAGTCCTTTATTCTATTTTTATCTTTATCTGTTTTGGTAAGATACTTTTTTGAATCCATCAGGACTTGAAAAACTCACAAACTTTAGTACTGAATTTATATGCCGTTAATAAAAACATACCATGTGAAAAGAAGACAGGCCATGGATAATTGTCTGCTTGGGGGTGCTTTCTGAATGTCATCACTACTAGTGCATAAGCAGCTGCAGCCTCCGACAAGGTTGGCAAGAACATGAGCTGCCCCTAGAAGACCTGCTGCACCTAAACCTAAAATAAATGCATCATGGCTTGGCTCTTTACACTCGAACAACCATAGCTTCAGGTGTTTTTCCTTCAAAACAAAAAAAATAAAACATAGTGAAGAAAAGAATCAAATACCATGCAACCGAAAATGCACATTACTTCATGAGAAATCCATCAATCTAAATGCGTGAATAATGACAATGGTGTACATAGTCAGTAGCTAGATAGGGATAAGGGGCCAATGAATTATGGCGAGATACTTACAATTTAAGAGCTTAACATAAGCACAGGATAATTGACCTTTCTTTGTCTAGAACCTCATACGTACCCCATAGAATCAATGGTATGCCACTTCCCTTTAATTTTGGGGATTTGAAGGAAGCCTTTTTTTCTTTTACACGCACCTTTTTCTGGCACAATAGTGTGATAACAATTGAATGAGATATACCTGGTTTTGAGCTCCTTCTGCTTTGATTCCAAGAAGCCCAGCTACAGCATCTAAAGCCACAATCACTAAGCATGCAAAGATTCCAAACATCTTAGCCATTTTTTAATGAACTTCAAAGACCTTCAAGAGAAATTTGAAGGAATAAAGTGACTCACTGTTAATTAAATTAACCACTAAGCCTCCACTCTATTTCTAAACGTAAAAGCAAGATAGTACAAGAAGGGAATAGATAACTAGACGGACTAGTAAAGTACAAGTAGCCCGTGAGCTTAAAATTTAAGTGAGAGAGGATTTTAGTGATGCCATGCTAAAAATTACCTAAATGAGTACTACCATTGGATATTTGTATCTTATAAGTAGAAGTTTAATTGCAAGATGGCTTATTATACTCCCTCCGTCCCAATTTATATGGCACTTTTCGCTTTTCGAGAGTCAATTTGACTAAATTTTGAAGCTAAATTGGATTAGATTAACTCAATATTTTAATATTAAAATTTATATTTTTGAAAACTACTTGAAACGTACTTTAAGTTACAACTTTTCTCATATTATTTTGGTGAAAAAATACGTCTTGAAACGTTGGTCAAAGTTCATGCAGTTTGAATCTCGAAAAGCGAAAAGTGCCACATAAATTGGGACAGAGGGAGTAATAAGGAAAGGTTCTTTTGTCAACATGAGTATGTGTTTTTGAGATTTCGTCTTACTTTTTTCTTTCTTTTATATAGGATTCCTTTTAGTGGGGAACCAGGAAAAGTTGGGTACAAACCAGCTAAGACATATTGTGAGAGTCTTCCATCGCAGACAAAAAAGTTAAATTCGGCGAGTGATCATTGTCCTTTAATCTTGACTTTTGAAGTAAAAATGGTGAATTATTTAAACCTCACATATCGGCAGTTTCATGAATTTATTTCATTTTTAGTCTGTTTCAAAAAAAAATGATTTCTTTCTAAATTTAGAAAGAAATTTTCATTTTTATTCATCCCTAGATGATTTGTAGCTACACAAATAAATATAACTTATTTTAGACCATAAATTTCAAAAAACTTCTTTTTTTTATTAAATTCCGTGTAAAATCAAATAGGTTCATCTAAAATGAAACAGATGAAGTACTATACATAACCCAGTAAAAGAAAGAAAAAATAGGAGTACTAGGTGTGAATTTGTTTTCAAATCAATGCATTGGCTTTGGCGCCCCACATGTATTTAAGTACCTTTTCAATTTCACAGCATTGCCATTGCACATTGGTTAGAAAGGAAGAAATGCAGTTTCTCGAAAAGAGAGAAGGACCACTTACAACCATATGTATTTTTTGTTAGTCCGTCTAAAAAATGCTACCTCCCTTTCAGAAAGGAAGAAATTTTTATTTTTCGAAAGTCCAACTGGATAAACTTTGGCCAATAATTTAAAATAATTTTTTTCATCAAATTGATATGGAAAGAGTTGAATGTTATAGTACTTTTCGTATAGTTTTTAAATATGCAAATTTTTATTTAAAAATATTAATTTAATATAGTCTAATTTAGATTCAAATATTAGTCAAATTGATTTTCAAAAATTGAAAAGGTTCATCCTTTTTTAAACGGATGGAGTAGTTACTTTCTTCATATTTGATAGTAATTTTTTAATTTCAAAAAAAAAATTTGAACCACAAAATTTAAAGGCACTAGTCCAAGTTACACACACCTTTAATTTAAAATCATAGGGATTTAAAAGTCTTTCTTATGTTCTTAAACTCCGTGCCCAGTCAAAATCAGACATTAAAATAGGACGGAGTGAATATATTCCATCCGGTCTACTTTATTTATTTTTTCTTTTTTATTATTTTCATATATATATTAAGAAATCAATTTTTCATCACTAAATAAGGAGGCCTTTTTTTTTTTTTTTGTAACTAATAAGCTTTTATTAATCACCAAAAAAAAAAAAAAACACCAAACTAGGTAAGTGTGTTTTTCATAACACACTGACCAGTTTTAGTTTGGGGTTTGGCATAGACCCCTACTTGTTTATTAATAGCTAAATAAAAGTAAAGTACAAAGAGGGGGACATAAACCTTACCTCCACCCTATGATGGAAAATAAGCTGACTTTTAAATCTAACTATACCCATAAGCCTATGGGAAAGAGAGTAGGATAGAGCATTAGAACATCTCATACTTCTAGGATGGAAGGTCCTTCCATATACAAAAAGATACTAGAATATAAATGAGGGAGACTCTCCCCTTACAAAAAATGTGGTAGAATTCTAAGTTAGTCCTAACTGCGATTAATGATATAATACATATGGTAGCAGAATTAAAGAAGGGAGACTCTCCCTTTACATAATGCAACCTGTAGGTATTGATGTTAAATAATGAAGTCTTCAAGAAAGCTCTAACTTGAGGTAGTAAAAGTCAGCTTGAAGACTTGCAATCCAGATGTACAAATGGATCAGTAGGAAGCAGTAAAACCTGATAGACTGTGGCAGCTGACAGTAGAAAGTGACACCTAGGCCAGTCATGGAGTTTGAGCACACCCTGGATCCATCACTGCCTCTACCAAAGCCACAAAGGAATTTGAGCACACCCCTTATCCCCTGTGACTCTAGTTGGTTCACGAATGAAATTGAAGTATAGAAACAGGTATGCAAACAATACCAGCAACAGAGGATGATAACCAAAGGAAGCATCATATATAAAAATTCAGAAGCAAAGTAACCTGAAAAATAGCAGCAGCTAAGGCAGTGAAGTTTGTATATACTGGAAGTTGGACTGGAGGAGAGTAACTGGTGCACATCCTTTACTTCAGGGGAGTCTCAACTTCTTGGATTTCCTAATCCTGAAGCTTGGGACTCTTCATTGGTATATAAAATGTGGCCCTTTATATGATTGGGGAGTTCCTCAAAATTGTAAAAAATTTTAGGAGTGGAAAGCTTATGAGTAAGCTTGGAAAGGGAATCTGCAACATTGTTTCATTCTCTACAACAATGTTTTAAGTGAATGGAGCTGAAGTTGTTCCTCATTTCTCTAATGCTGGTAATGATCTTGTATAATGGCCAGGGAGGAGCAGATGTACCCTCTATTCAGTGGACCATAAGAGCGGAACAGTCTCAACCATGACCTGATTTTTGTTCATGGATAGGCATAGATTCATGCCTTGCATAATAGCACTCGCCTCTCTAAAATTGTTGGTATTAATTCCCAGCGGGGTGGAAAATGCAGCAATAAAACCACCGACATTGTCCCTTAAAATTCCTCTTGCTCCAGCATTTCCAGAATTTGACAACACACTGCCATCAGTGTTGAGCTTAACTAACTTATAATCAGGAGGGTGCCATCTCATTTCCACACTTATTTTTGGTTTCCTGAGGCTGTGGGCATAGTTGATAATCTCACTATAAGTGTAAGGTCAGTTGAACTCTGAATAAGAGCTAGTCAAAATAAGCCTAAGGTTTGCAAGACATGAAAAATTATTCTGGTCAAAGATGAGGATTTGTTGCCCAGCTTCTTATTGCATCTATTCTTTCATAAATGCCATGCAATCAGGATTGGCACACATTAGAGTATGACATTTTCTGGATCAATTTTCAATCCAGATGTGCCACCAATTCATCAACCTCATCCTTAAAGACTATGATGAGGGGGCATACATACCCACTGGTCTAGAGAAAATTGAGCATACCATTGCAGCTAAAGCACCACTGCTAAAGATATGGTCTGCTATTTCAGACTGCGGATTATGGCAACAAACACAAGAGGAAACCACATTGTGCTCAAATCTGACAAGTCTATCATCAGTGGGTAAGTTTTGCCTCAGAGCTCTCGATAAGAGAAAACTGCATTTAGAAGGTATTTTTTTATGCCATGTCTGTGTATCAATAAGCTTGAAGGTCTAACTTTCCTGATTATCTGCCAAGCAGATTTGCATGAAAAATTAACCTATAAATTAAGGGACCATAAAGCATGATCCTGAATGACTGGGTCATAATGGATATTGATTTTCATGATTCTATAGATTTGGGGTTCAGGAACTTTAGTAAGCAGCTTATTCCTATCCCAATATCTATTATTGAGGAACCTACCCAAATCTAGTATCGGGGGCATCATTTTAGCAAGACACCCTGTACCCAACCAAATATCCCACCAAAAACTCGAATTAGCAGAATGAATTCTCCAAGTTATAAATTGATCAGCTTTCTGTTTGTTAACTGTAAGCCTCTTCCATACTTGAGATTGTCCATTGGCCCACTTTTTTGACATTAAATGAGATCTCTGACAATATTTGGCTCTAAGGAACTGGGAAAAAAGGTATTATTGGACCTTAGTATCCACTATTGCTTATGTTCCATAGAATTGCAAACATCCTACAAGGATCTGAACCCAATGGCACCTTCTGATCAGCAGCGTAGCCACAAATTTGTCAAAGGGTGTTCAAGATTCAATATAATACGCTATCTCGATTGTGTTAAGAGTGTTCTAATTCAATATATATATATATATATATATATATATATATATATATAAATTGACTACATATACGGTGTATTTCCAGTCAAGGGTGTTCAAGTGCCCACCCTTGGCCATGACTAGCTACGCCACTACTTCTGATGTAACAGTAGACAGTGTTTTCATAGAAGCCCAGTCTTTGATTCCCCAAAAGAAGTCAGCAATGCAGTTGTTCAAGTGATTGATGACAGTTTTAGGAGGTGTGACAGCAGACATAAGATAAATTGGCATGGAATGAAGGACATGTTTGATTAAGGTGGCCCTTCTACCTGGATTAAGCATTTTGCTTTGCCAGTCTCTGATTCTATTCAAAACTTTCTGAGTCATTATAGAAAAGTATTGAAATTTTTTCCTTCAAGTGTATGGAGGACATCTGAGATATTCAATTGGTCCCAGCTTGTGATTAAATGAAGTAACACTTGAAATTCTATTAATTGTGGACTGAAAGGCATGAGGAGAGGTGATGAAGAAACTCTTGTCTCTATTAATCAGTTATCTAGTTGTTTCTTCATAATGCTTCAAAACATGCATCAGGTTAATAAGTGTTCTTCTAATACCAGAGGTGAAGATGACGATATCATCTGCAAAGGAGAGATGGTTAATCCTTGGGCCATTTTTTCATATCAAAACCCTTGTGATAAGGTTCATCATACAAAACATTAAAGCTTTCTTGATAAGAATTCTGCCCCTAGTACAAACAGAGCAGGAGATAGAGTATCTCCTTTCTTAAGACCTCTTGAAGAACTGAAGAAGCCATGTAAGCACCGTTGATAATGAATGAATACCAGTTATTGTTAAGGGTTCTTAAAACCATGTCTATAAAGACCTCTGTGAAGCCCATCTTCCTGAGAACACCACAGATGAATGGGCAAGAGACCTTGTCATAGGCCTTTGCCATATCCAATTTTAGAGCTACATTTCCTCCTATGTTGGGTTTCCTGATGTTAGAGGTGATCTCTTGAGAAAGTATCACATTCTCTGAAATGGACCTTCCTTTGATGAAACTAGTCTGATTGAGAGATATGAGTCTAGGCAGGATGCCAAACAATCTTCTGCTCAGCAGTTTTGAGATGATTTTGCTTGTAAAATTGCTAAGACTTATAGGTCTAAGCTCATTCAACTTTGTTGGATTATCAGCTTTAGGTAATAGGACCATGCAGGCATATATAATGAATTTTGTCAAAGTATGGCCATAGCAAAAATGCTGGACCATTTTGACTATATCTGGGCCAATTAATTCCCAACAGACATGGAAAAAAGTCCCATTAAGGCCATCAGGTCCTGCAGCACTATGGGGATTTATTGAGAACACTACTTCTTTGATTTCTTCAAATTCTTGCACTGCATTGAGGTACTGGCTGTCTTGTTCTTGAACCATAGTAGAAATGAAGTCTAAGTCTCCAGCATTAAAGGCTTCATTTCCCTTTGTAAAAAGGTTATGATAAAAGTTGCAAGCCTCCTAGGCTATTTCCTCATCATCTTCTTCCTAAGTACCACTATCTTTCTTGATTATATAAAGGAAAAGTCTCCTCCTTCTTCTTCTTCTTCTTCTTCTTCTTCTTCTTCTTCTTCTTCTCCTTCTTCTTCTTCTTCTCCTCCTCCTCCTCCTCCTCCTCCTCCTCCTCCTCCTCCTCCTCCTCCTCCTCAGACTATAAAAATATTTGGTATTAGCATTACCATCTTGAAACCATTGCATGTTAGTTTTCTGCCTAAAAATAGACTGTTCTAGTTTCAGGTGCTTAATGTACTCTACTTTGATTTTTTGGAGTTCAGTTCTAGCTGCATCAGAATCTTGATCAATAAACTTCAACTCTGTTGTTTTCAGTTTTTCATCAAATTCCTTAGTTTTCAAATGGATGCCACCAAATTGGCTTCTGGACCACTAACTCAGGTTGTAAGTCAATGATTTTATTCTCTATTGAACCACCCACATAGGATTTCCTTTCACTTATGGTTCCCAACTCTACTGGACCACCCTAATAAAGTCAGGGTGAGTTATCCAGCAGTCTAGGAATTTAAAGTATTTAGGATGATTAATTGCTCTTGTCTTCATGGTAATCAGCATTGGGCAATGATTTGACCCAGCAGAGGAAAGATTATCAACAGTTGTCATTGGATATTTGGAGAGACACTCATCATTAACTATGACTCTACCAAGTCTTTTCCAAATTCTGAACTCTATACACCTCTCATTGGACGATGTGTATTTAGGACCATAGTACCCTAAGTCTATGAGGCTGCAATCCTCAATAGCTTGTAGGAAGTCAAAACTCTTTTGAATCTGGTATGGAACTCCTCCTAATTTTTCCTCCATTGTTGCAATTACATTAAAATCTTCAGCTATGCACCAAGGCATATTCCTCTCTGCCAGATCCCTCATAGTATCCCATAAGGGTTTCCTAAGTTGGGGTTTGCATTTAGCATAAACAGTGGTGAACATGTAAGCTGCTCCCAATTCAATATGTTGAACTTCCATTGTAATCTGTTGTTCATCAGTTGAAGAAACCCTTACTGCATATTCAAAATCCCAAAAAATCCAAATTTTTCTATTTGGATTAGCCCAGGCCTCATTCATGCCAATTAAGAGTTTATAGTTTTGAAGTTGACTGTTATCTAAAAATGATTCTAGGAAAGCTATGAATGAAGATTTGTGGATTTTCTTTAGTATTTTGATCCTCTCAATGGCACCAAGTATTCTAATACCCCTTGTATTCCATACTAAAAAAGTGATCATGATTGGTTGGTGTCTTGATTAGCTTTGATTTTCCCTCTAGTGAGTCTAGGAGAAAATTTGTACCTCTGTCTTGGAGATAGTCTCTGATGGTCAACCATGTCTCTAAAAAAATCATTCTGAATTGGTGTTGAATTCTGGTGTGGTCTAAAGGCCTGAAAGAGGTGTTTGGCATGTTTGTCTGCTTCCCTTTATGAATCGTAGTTAGGAGCTCAATTGTACCCCTTGTCACACTGTTCTTCCTTTGAATTAAGGACTCTATATTCATTTTCCTGACTGAATCGAATATTTTGGGACTTCATTGTACACTGTCTTTCTGCTTCTGCTATTTGAACTTCCCTATGTAGCTCCAAAATGATCTCCTTCATCCTCTAATTCATCTTCTTCAGAGGTGAGGTGAACTGGATCCTGAAATTGCATTGGAGTGATTATCTTGTCTACAGAGCCACTGTCATTATGTTGTTGCTTCCGTTGCTTGTGATGCTTCTGTTTCACTGCATTTATTTTCTTCTTGTTCGATTTAGGGTTTTTTTAAGTGGAATTTCAGCCTCTTCTTCTTCAACCATAATACCCTTGCTATTGTTAGGCTCACCTTGTGTCTGCTCTTCATTTTTATTGTGACCCTGACTAGTAGTCTGATGTTCTGGTCTCTAAGCTGAATGCACACTATCAACATCAAAAACCTCTATATTTTTTGTAGAGTTATTGATGTACTACCTATCTTGGGGAAGCCTAGTTGTATTATTGTTAGCACCAGTTCCAATATGTCCCTCCATAGAAGTTTCCCTTTGCTTCTTATGGAGGGCAACCATATTGTAGTCATTAGTTCCAACTTGTCCCCTCATAGGTGTATCCCCTTGTTTCTTATGAGGGAACCTGAACAGTATTGTCACTTCCAACCTTTTCCCCTTGAGTAGTATCCTTAAGAGGGGCAACCTCATTTGTTACTAGGGGCAGGGGTGAATTATTGGTTAAACAATACCTTGATCTGCAACATTGTTTTCCTGTATTCTTTGGGGTCTGTTGTCTTCTGATGATTAAGAACAAAGTTGTTCCTGTCTGCTGCTCTAACTAGATTGTGATGTTGTTTGGGCACTGGCTTTTGATTGGTATTAGGAAGCCTGTCTTGATTTTTATTTCCTTATTACCTTTCCTTCTCTGTACTTGCCACTACTCTTCTGCTTGTTGAGATTGGTGCTGATTATTTGTTAGAGGACCCCTGCTAGATCGTCCTTTTTCATAGGTGTTGTTTGGTTCACCCTGGTGGTGCACTTGTTTATTATTTTTGGTGGCTATCCCACAACCTTCTTCATTAATATCCTTCTGGTTTTGGTGCCGCTTTTTTCTTCTTATTCTTCCTTTTTGTCTTGTATCCATCATCCATCATTTTCACCTTGCATATATTTATAGAATGTCCTTGATGCTTACAATAATGAAAGTAAGCTGGGACATTGATAAATTGTATCTCCTGCCAGTATCCATCTCCAAAAACATCATCTTCATTATTAGGGAAACCAACCCAAATATGAGGAGGCCTTGGCTTAGTAAGATCAATTTCAACCTTAACTTTGGCCACACTTCCCCTTGTTTTCTGAGCTGAAGTAGCATCAAAGAATAGAACCCTACCTATAGGTTTTAACAGTTTAGTCATAAACTCCATGTTGAAGCAATGCCATGGAAGTTGGGGTAGTTCAACCCAGATAGGGGCTAGAGCGGTTTCTTCTTCAGGTGTGAAAGTAGGGGTCCAAGTAAAGAACCTCACTGGTCTGCCTTCTATATACATCTTCTCTTTATGCCATATAGTGGCATGGTCCACTTCATTATCCAAATCAATATAAATGTGAGTAAGGTTTCTATGAGTAACCTTGCATGACCCTGTAATTTACAATTTGACAGTTAAACTTCTTTTGATCACTTCCATTTTAGGCATAACACTAGAGAATTTTCCAATTATTGTTATACCTCTATTTCTTGGCCAATTTCAGCATAAAGTCATTTCTATTAAACAAAAGAGCTGGGAAGCCATGTTTAGTAGTAATTTAGTTGGTGAAATGTCCAGCTTTAGCTCTTCTGCTATAGTTGACCTCAAGGCATTTTCATATTAGGGAGTAACAGTAGGTGGAAGGGGAGGTAACACAACATGAGGTTTAGCAGGTAAGGTTGGGACATTTGAGTGTGCAACTAACTTTTTCATTGGAGCTTGAGTGACTTAGTTAATTGGTGGAACAAGCTATTTTTATTGGTATTTCTTTCAAAGTTTGAAGAGACTGGATGAAATATTAACCTATTAAAAACAGAAGGCCTAGGGATCAATAGAGGAAACTAGCTTGGGTCCTTGTTGTGGATATCCCTTTCACTCAACTGGGATCCAATAAACGGAGCTGAAGCCAGTTTAGTTCCCTGGAAATCATTTACAACGTCTTGATTCAGGGATCACATTTGAAAAGAAGTAAATTGTCCCCAACAGTAACCTCAGTAGAGGCATTAGAGTCATCCCCTGATCGACTATCAACCTTAAACTTGGTACCAATTAATTGAGCATGGTCAGGTTTAACTGACCTAAAAATAGGCAATTCAGACACTGATAAACCAGGGGACATATTTTTGACTGGAACCCTATTTTCACAATTAAATTTTGATATGGGCAAGTGAGTTGGAGCTTTTTGGTGCAAATTTGTCCTCTCAATTTCCTCAATGATATTTTGTTCATCCCCCCTATTTCCCATAAGAGTAGAGTTTAGAGAGGTAGATAAAAATGGATTCTGAGAGGTTTTTGATGATTGATTATCCAGGGAATTGAAATTAGGCTGTGGTACCTCAATATTTGTGCTCCTGGTGCCCTATTGAGTGTATTGTTGGCTGCTGCTAGTTTTTCGATTGGGCAGAGGCTGATCAAAATTCCCATTCAATTGATGAACCCTAATTGTTAAATTTGGACTGCTGGTGTGATGTATGATTGAGGATTTCTGAGTAAGAAAGTGCTCCTCATCAACACCTATCAACTGGCGTTGGTTTTGGATTGGGTTGATGCCAGGAGCTCCATCTCCGACGGGCTGATTTTCACCGGAATTGATTCTACCGCTCAATCTTTCTGGCGATTATTGGGGAAACTTGCTAAGTAACAAAGAGACATCTGTTGGTTCTTATTTGTCAAGTATATTGTTAGAAGCCACCGGGTTGTTGAGACAATTTGGAGGCATTTAGAATTCATCTATTTAGATCTGTCTATTGGCATGATGAAATTGGATGGTTTTTGGAACGTAAATAGATCAAGCGTCCCTAACTCATTCTCAATAGGTGCACCAGGTTGAATCAAAACCGATTCAAATAAGGAAATGTTTTCTTTAAGCGCTTAAGTTCCTCGACTGAGATCTCCACATTTTGGCTCATGTCTCCATTAATGGGTTGGAAAAATGTTGTTCGATAGAAGGTGAGTTAGAAAGCGGACGTTCTCTTCAGGTAAGTCTGGTGGCCATTGTAGATCAGGAGGCGCGTGATGAACCATGATAGATGAAGTCGCCCTTTTAGGCACGTGTTCAAGCCACTAGACTCTAGTAGCTTAAGCCTACAAAATTAACTCTCAAACTCACTCTAATATAATAACCGAATCTAAAAACTAATGTTAACCATATACTGTTGACATTCTCTTGGTGCTTGAACTGTCCTCACATAAGCTATACTTTTAGCGATATTGATCCAGCCTTTCTCCATCTTTTCAAAAACCGTGCATTTCTCTCTATCCATAAAGCATGTATGTATTCTGCATATACTATCTTGAGTAGCTTAGCTTGGCATGTTCTCTCTTTTGTTGCAGCTACAATCCAACTCTGAAAATTTTGCCAGTTGAGTTGCATAGAAACTTGTCTCTGTAACCACAACATAAACATGTGCCACACTTAATTTGCATAGCTGCATTGTTGAAATAATTGATCTCTTGACTCCTTTTTTCATTTCTACACTTTACACATAAAATCAACAATAGGCATTTCCCAAGCTAGTAATTTATCCATGGTTAGTAGCGTGTTTTGTTGTTGCATCCACATGGTAAAAATAGCTTTTGGACTTGCTTGGTTCTGAAACATGAGAGATTTCCAAGGGACTCTTGGCTGGTTCCCTATCATTTGTAAGTAGTAGTACCTGATTAAACTCCTTGATGTAGCCTTAAAGTTGAATATATACTGCATATGATTTCTAGTTGTCATGATTTTTCTCACCATCCAGGTTGTTTGGGATGGTATTGTTGAACCCTCCCAAAAATGCACACAAGTATGCATCGAGATTTGATTTCAACAAAATGGGACTCCAAAGGGTTTTCTTTGGAGTCGCCACCTAATTTAAAGATTATTAGGAACCTAAGTTAACTAAAGAGTGCAATTTTATCCTTTATTTAAAAGGAAAATAATTCAGAGATTCTTAGGTAAGTGGTTCTATTAAATCCGAAAGAAGGTCCCTTGCGGGAGCACTTTCGAAAATCCGCTAAAAGCGGTTAATCCGGTGATTTTCACGAATTTTACTTAAAGATAATTAATTTAGGATAAATTTTAAATAAAGATAAATAGATAATGAATAATATAATATAAATAAGATAAGGTTTTAATTATACCGATACTTAGATAAATAAATGACCCAATTTAAGATTAATTAAATGGATAATGAAATAATGATCAATTGATTAATTAATAGAATAAGTAAAGGTTAAATGGAGTTAGATAATTAAATAAAACAAACTAGATAAATAATTGGATAATAATAAAGGATTAATTAATTGATTGAATGAATAGATAAATAAATAAGCAAATAAATAACTTAATTAAATAAATGAATACTTATCAATTTTAATTAAATAAAGGAGTAAATGAATAAAAATTGATTAATTAAATAAATAAATGAATAAATATTCAATTGATTAAATAAATGATTAATTGAAATTAAATAAATTAGATTAAGTAAACAAATAAATAAAGGATTAAAATTTAATTGATTAACTAAATAAATAAATTTGATTAGATAAATAAATAATTGAATATTTAATATAATAAATAAAGAAGCAATTCAAATGCGAATTATGACGAGGGTAAGATTTTAGTCGAATTTTATTTGCACTCATTAATGGACAAATGATTCTAAACCTCCATAAATTAATTGGCGATTCACAAAGAAATGATACAAAGCATTCATATAAAAATAATTTAAGTAATTTACAATAATTATTCAAAATTTAAATATTATTTCTACCCTACCGGGCTACTAATCCGGTCTATGGGGAAATTCTATACAACATGCATTTTCTAAGGGAGCGGGGAAGGATGGAGTTTAGAAGATAGAACCCGGAAGCGCAAACTCAATCATTGAGCCTTGGACTTTGTGATTTTCATTTTTTTCGTTTCTTACATTTTCGGGGATATCAAGTCCCAAAAATGCGAAGCGGAGCAAATAACTTCAAATGCAAACAGCCGTCCCAATTTGTGAGTTTTAACCAATTCGAACTCGTCCCCAAAAGTAGTGTATTATGCAAAGAAACAATAATAAAAATTAGTAACTATATTAATGGATGCAAATATCAACCAACAGAAGTAAACAAGCTTGCTCAAGAAAGGGTATGCTAATGAAAAAAAAAAAAAAAAGCTTAAACAATGATATCTTAAAGCAGGCCAGTATCGAACATGATCAATGAGCTATATGAAATTCTAAAACTTGACAGAATCCTAAGACCGAACTGTACATAAGCTGGACATTTGAACACAAACAGAAAGATAGCTGTGTAACAGAGCATGCTTCTCGAGTTCTTCACTCAATTTTAACTTGATGTTTTAATCCATTAAAGATAGGACATAACAGGCCCACAGAATAGAAAAAAACTTATCTATGAACAGAACAGACATAGCTGCGAAACCAAAATGAAACAATTTATGAAATCCATTTAACTGACATAGTTTGCTCTTACAGGAAAGAAAAAAAAATAAGGCTTGCTTTCAATTCATTAATTATAGAACTAGGCTTAACAGAACAGGGATTCAAAGGAAACAAAGAACAATCCACAGGCATTCTTTTAGAACACACTCATACCACCTGAACACTTTCAAACTAGCTCCTAATCACCTTCAGCATAATAGAAATAAACTCCAACCACCAGAGACAACCCCTTCAAACTCCCAATAACATCAACCTGACTTAACAGAACAATTTGATACTATGAACAAGATCTTGGAACATTATCCTTGGCTACACTCTAACCAGGACTGATGATTGAATTAGAGTTGAACCCACAGAAAATTCAAGAAAAGAAGCAGCTTATCAGAATACCCACAAAAAGAAAACTAGAGCATAAGCTAACAACTTGAAGAAACTGGAAAAGCTGGAAAAGAATACAAACAGAAAAACTTAATAGATCCTAGGGAAATAAATAGGGAAAGGGAGGAACAAGATAGATGAAAGAACTTAAGGAAAAACTGGGATGAAACCAATACAAACACTGCAAGCACATTTGGACTAGAGCACTCAACCACTCAAACCTAAAAGCAATACCTATATCCCAAGAGTTTCAAACCAGAAATAGACAATCTCAAACCTTGGAATTACTACAACTCAGAAGGACTTCTAACACCCTCTGCATCTACAAACAAACCACAAACAGCCCCGGCTTTCTCAAACATCCTAAATCCTCTAACACCTGCACCTTTAGAAACTAACCTGAAGCAACCTAGCAAGAAACAGCCCCTCCACCAACAGCTGCACACAGAAACAACTATGAAACTACCCCTACCTAAACAAAATCTACATCACCTCACAGACTACTACAAACCAGACCTCTGCCTTCTACACTAATCTCTCAACAGCCAGAAACAAGCCAGACTATCTAACTCCCTCTATGCAAGACAAACCAGATCCCAAGAAACCCTGAAAAGCCAACCATAACACCCTTACATACTCCTTCAAATTGCAGCAACACAGATCCTCTTTATACCTCCTCGCTATGCTCATAACCCAAACCCAGACCTCTATTTTACCATTTCAAACACCATAAGCAGAAATACTACCTTCTCTAGACAACTGCAGCAACTAAACTACTTCCCTGATTCCCCCCAACTTCCAGAATCAACAGAACTACATCACACACACCACCTCACCATACCAGACCAGCTGCACACCCTAATCAGCCTCCACAATAACCAGCAATAACCAGACCACCCCACTTCACTAGCCTGAAACAGCCCAGGCCAGACCTCACACTAACATGAAAATAAACTCAATACAACCACCAGAGACAAACCTATGCAAAACCTGCTAACCTGCCTATCAAAACTCATCCCGAATACATCTCAGATACCTGCATACCCTATTCTAAACTGCAACAATAATCATAACTTAACCGAACCACAATAACACTCATAAGGTTCTCTAATGACCTGAGACCCAAACTGAAAGAAACAGGCAGCAAAAGATGTCCAAAAGAAGGAAGGAAAACTAGACTGAAAGCTGAAACCTAAACAAAACTAAAACTGGAATCAGAAGAGCTCAAGACCAGAGATTGGAGAGAAAAATGCACCAAAACCTTAGAACTACTAGCAAGAATGAGAATTCATACAAAAAACTTTGAAAACCTATACCCTGCTTTCAATTCATTAGACAAACATTTCCTTTTCTTCTAATCAGACACAAACTATGAAAAATAATTCAAGCCTACACACATATGAAGTTCAGAATAGAGCAACAGGGATGGAAACTAAAAGAGAAACAAGATATATACACAGGAGCTTAACAGGAACCACCCCTGTTTCTTTCAGTTAGCACGTTTATCCTTAGGAAACCTGCAATATTTGGATTTAACTTCACTATGACTATGACAAATTCAACTTCTATACACAAAAACCTAGCAGCTTATTCCTTGCCTTTTAAAATGATTTCATGTTCAACTATGTACATAGACTTTCTTAATGACTGGATTTTCAAAATAAACAAGCATTATAGAACATTTTAAAGTTAAAGCAATTCATGTAACATAAACGCACACAATTGTTAAAAAAAAAAAATCAAGAAAGGAGTAGCTCAAATTTACCTTTCTACGCGCAGTGAACTAAAGCGATAAGCTGAAATGATCGACTCGAGCAAGAACAACGCGATGACTCAAACTCGATAACAATATTCTCCACCCAAAAATGGAAAACAGTGAAGCTATGTATATTTAAAAAAATCAGAGAGACCAAAATTATGTGTAATGCTGCCGTTTTTCTTATGCAAAAAATTTTCAGAACCCCTAAAAAATGAGGAAGACTTACCAATATATAGTAGTAGGCTAGGGTTTCGGATCTTAGGCTCCAAAATTTTAATCCATGCCCAAATTCGTATATTCCTTGCAGAACAAGGGTGAATTTGGTCAAATCCCTTAAGGATTGTACCGAATTCATCCTTGTCATCAAGGATATTTTCGTTAGGGCAATCTACGGCTCAGATTAGATCAAACTTTCGAAACAACGGATAGGATGATGTGTTCGTTGTACTGGGGAGAGAAAATGGAATCAAATTGTACAAGTTTTGGACTGTTTTGGAGAGAATCCGAGGGGGAAAAAGCAAACGGGTCACGCGGGTTTAGGGATTTGGCAAACGGGTCGCGGGCTTTTCTGATGAAAGGGAGAAAATGAAGCGTGTATGTGTGAAGTGTGAGTGTATTGTATATATCCTTGCATAAGTGAAACGAAATTAAAGGAAAGAACGATTTTGGCCCCCTTTTATATTAAGTTAATTGAAATATAGACAATTGCATGGGTAAGCTTGATTTTAGGATATGCTCTACCAAATTTGGCCCATTTTTCTCCAAATTCAATTAATCTTCTTTTATTACTATACATATATTTAATTATTTATTATTATTATTATTATTATTATTATTATTATTATTTTTAATTAATTTCAAGTTTAACCTTAACAATTATTTATTTTAAGAAAATTTCGAGATAAAATTGGGTGTCAACAGCTGCCTCTCTTTACCCGAAAAAGGATGAAAGAGTTTCTAGGGTAAAGAAGTTGACAAGAAACCAATTTTGTCCCGATAAAACCAAGACTTTTGATTCCATAAACCAAAATGCGAGGCTTATGGACATGGCCGAACTCCGGTTTTCGAGTTGCCTACATATCTCGGGCTGAAAGAGAATCAGGCCATATGTAGTTCAATGACACTTAGATACGAAAACTCGTACGATTGATAGGAAAGGATGCATGAATAGGGAAGAATTCAAACATGACGTCCTAATCCGAAGAAAAAGATTAGGATAGAATTTGCTTGTTCGAGTGCGATTCTTCAGATCCTCGTTGACGAGTCTAGCTCATATCAACGATTGCCCCAGTTCACTGCTAAGAAAAAGTTCCACGTTATGCTCGAAATGCTGCTGTGGTGCTGCTAAAGTCCTGTAATAAACTCGACATACGGTAAGCGAGCAACTGCTAATGAAGCCTGATAATCAAAAGCAAGGAATGATCAAATATTGATGATATAAATTTACAAGTGCGGGTTGCGATATCATTGATAAGTTGTCTTCCAATCAACTGGAAAAGCAATAAAGCAAGTGCGAAGGCATAATGAAAAGCATTTTCAACAATCTTGACAAATCAACTGGCAAGCCGGTCGGGCATGAAGCAAGGAGGGTATTGGGGTTGATTGTCGAACAAATCAGCTGGCGAACCGGTCCGGCACGAAGCAAGGAGGGTCTCGGGACTGACCTGTTAACCTGTTAAGCTAAAAGTAAAGCGGTTCATAATATAAAGCAAGTGCAAAGTAATAATTGAAAGCAAGTGCAAGGCAATTTGAACATCTTGACAAATCAACTGGCAAGCCGGTCGGGCACGCAGCAAGGAGGGTCTTGGAATTGATTGTCTACAAATCAGCTGGTGATCCGGTCCGGCACAAAGCAAGGAGGGTCTCAGGGCTGACATGTTAACCTGTTAAACTAAAAGTAAAGTAAGTCATAATATAAAGCGAGTGCAAAGTCATAATTGAAAGCAAGTGAAAAGCAATTTGAAAATCTTGACAAATCAACTGGCAAGCCGGTCGGGCACGCAGCAAGGAGGGTCTTGGAATTGATTGTCTACAAATCAGCTGGCGAACCGGTCCGGTACGAAGAAAGGAGGGTCTCGGAGCTGACCTGTTAACCTGTTAAGCTAAAAGTAAAGCGGTTCATAATATAAAGCAAGTGCAAAGGCATAATTAAAGCAAGTGCAAAGCAATTTAGCGTGAAATGTAAAGCAACATAAAAGCGATGTAGTGAATCAACAGGCGTGAAAGTCCAACAAGAGAGAAGCCCCGCCTGGTGGTCAACCTGAAAAACGTAAAGCAAGGCATTAATTTTAAAGCAGGTGCGAAGACATAATTCAAAGCAAGTGCAAAGAAAAGTAATGCAGGAATGTAGTCGGTGCGATAGCCATTGATAAATCAATTGGCGAGACAATCCGGCAAGGATGGCCTTGTGCGGATTATCATCCGAAATGAAGCGATGCCATATTTGGCTTAGTTTTGAAAACACAAAACAAGCCTCGGCTTTGTCGCCTATTAGGAATTAAAGTCATAGGGGTAGAAATGCCGCCTGTTCGGCAATAATTCATGACAAAGCATAATGCTTTAAGTCATGAAAAGGCAATGCGACGCAATCTGCAAGGCAACTTTGGATGCGCGTTCAATAATTGTTTCATCCATAGTGCAAATGATCATTTCATTGCAAGCTTTCATATTCCTGTTCTCAAAGAAAATTTTGTTAGTTTTGGGTAGGGGCGTTTGATTTGTGCTGATTCATCTTGAACTTGCTGTCGTTGCTCCCTCATTCTTCTTTAGACTTGGGCTAGCAAATTATACTCAGAGACTTGACTTATGAACTCAATATTGTATAATATTTCAAGGTAGAGGCAAAGTAAAGTAATTTGATAAAATATTAAACAAATAATCATTGATATGCAACCGAAAGTTATAATGCATTTAAAAATTTCTGCTTTAACTCAAACTCATGACATATCATGAAACAAACTGAACGTTCTTTGTCTTTGCGACTTGTGCTAATCTTGAATACTTTAAAACTCTGCCACTTCATCCTTTGATAGGTAATACCAATTTTGCAAAAATCTGCCCCAGTTATAATCTTTATGCCTTCGAACTCTTTTTGCAAAATTTGCCCCAGTTTCTATCTTCCATATCTTCAAAATATCTTGCAAAATTGCCCCAGTTGCTATCTTTCAAACCTTCAAAATATCTTGCAAAATTGCCTCAGTTGCTTGCTTTAGGGGAGACTGAAAATTTTAATATTATAGAGTCGAGCCTGTTAAGAGCGCCTACGTATCCCTCCACGGGAATCAGACCGTGCGTAGTTCTGCTTACATAAAGATTTTTTGGGGAAAATATGGCAACCTAAGTACGAAGCCGCGTCCGAATTGGAAAATCCACACATCTGCCCAGACGCATGGTTCGGGATTACATCATAAAAGATAAACAAGCCTAAAGTGTTACAATATTTTGACCGAATCCGACGGGGATTGCCTACTTATCCTGTTGCCATTCCAGGAATCAGGTCAGAAGTAGTTCAAACTTACATAAAAGAGGAAATATGGGAAATTCTTGTATCAATGCAACCAAACTCTATGTGAGTTACTGCGTATCCCACCTTGGGATTCATGTCACGCGTAGTTCGCATTACATTAAAGATTACATTCAAAACCATGCTAACTTGCGATTGCCTCAGACATAGAATCTTTTGACAGCATCTGCGTTGATTGCTTTTGGTCAAACTGACCATCCATTTCTGCCAGAATCAGTGCTCCTCCGGACAAAACCCGATGAACCACATATGGACCTTGCCAATTCGGTGCAAATTTACCCCTTGCTTCCTCTTGATTGGGAAAGATCTTCTTTAGCACCAATTGCCCCGGTTTGAAGTCTCTCACTCTCACTTTCTTGCCAAAAGACTTGATCATGCGATTTTGATAAAGTTGCCCATGACAAATTGCATTCATTCTTTTCTCATCAATAAGCATCAAGTGTTCACATCTGATCTTCACCCATTCAGCATTTTCTAATTCAGCTTCTTGAATGATTCTCAAGGAAGGAATTTCTACCTCCGCGGGTTAGACTGCTTCTGTGCCATACACTAAAAGATAGGGAGTTGCCCCAGTTGAAGTTCTAGTGGTGGTGCGGTACCCAAGAAGTGCAAAAGGCAACTTTTCATGCCAATCTCTATAATTATCAATCATCTTGCGAAGAATACGCTTGATGTTCTTATTTGCCGCTTCAACAGCTCCATTCATTTGGGGCCGGTATGCAGTAGAGTTGCGATGAGTAATCTTGAAGCTTTCACAAGTTGCTCTCATTAAATCACTATTCAAGTTTGCGCCATTATCAGTGATGATTGATTCAGGAACTCCGAATCTACAAATGATATTGTTGCGCACAAAATCTGACACCACTTTCTTGGTCACAGACTTGTGAGAAGTTGCTTCCACCCACTTGGTGAAGTAATCAATAGCCACCAAAATAAAGCGATGCCCGTTTGAGGCGGCCGGCTCAATAGGACCAATAACATCTATTCCCCAAGCAACAAAAGGCCAGGGAGAACTCATTGCATGAAGTTCAGAAGGAGGTCTTTTGATCATATCTCCGTGAATTTGACATTGATGGCATTTCCGCACAAACTGAACACAATCAGTTTCCATAGTTAGCCAAAAATAACCGGCTCTCAAGATCTTCTTTGCCAATACAAAACCATTCATATGCGGCCCACAAACTCCCGCATGCCTTCCGTAAGCAATTTATTTGCTTCAACGGCATCAACACACCTTAAGAATCCTAAGTCTGGGGTTCTCCTATATAGGATTTCATCGCTTAGAAAGAATTGATTTGCTAACCTCCGAATGCTCTTCTTCTGAACATTTGTTGCATTGTCAGGATAACTCCTAACCTTGAGATAATTCTTGATATCAAAATACCAAGGATGGCCATCTCGTTCTTCCTCAACTTAAAAACAATAAGCTGGCCTATCAAGCAATTCCATTTCGATAGGATCAATGTAATTCTTGTCAGGATGCTGGATCATAGAAGATAAAGTTGCTAAAGCATCGGCAAACTCATTTTGAAGTCTCGGAACATGCTTGAACTCAATCTTTGCGACCCATTTGCACAATTCGTTGATACAACGCAAATAAGGAAGAATCTTTGCATTCTTGGTGTTCCACTCGCCTTGTACTTGGTGAATCAGCAAGTCAGAATCCCCGATCACTAAAAGTTTTTGAATATTCATATCAACTGCCAATTGAAGACCCAAAATGCATGCTTCATATTCAGCCATATTGTTAGTGCATGGAAATCTGAGCTTGGCCGAAACAGGATAATGCTGACCCGTTTCAGAAATTAAGACAGCTCCAATACCAACACCTTTGAAATTTGTTGTTCCGTCAAAGAAAAGACGCCAACCATCATATTCAGCAGAGATGTCTTCACCCAGAAACAGGACCTCTTCATCGGGAAAGTAAGTTCTCAATGGTTCATAATTGTCATCAACAGGATTTTCAGCTAAATGATCCGCCAATGCTTGTGCCTTTACCGCCTTTTGGGTGACATAAACTATGTCAAATTCACTTAACAGAATCTGCCATTTTGCTAATTTTCCCGTGGGCATCGGCTTTTGAAAGATATATTTCAAAGGATCCATCCTCGAGATAAGATAAGTTGTATGTGATGAAAGATAGTGCCTTAACCTTTGTGCGGTCCAAGTCAAGGCGCAACAAGTTCGCTCCAAAAGAGTATACCTGGCTTCATAAGGGGTGAACTTCTTGCTTAGATAATAAATGGCTTGTTCTTTCTTCCCGGTCTTGTCATATTGCCCCAAGACACATCCAAATGTATTTTCCGAGACAGACAAATATAAGATCAATGGTCTTCCCGGTTCAGGAGGAACTAACACAGGCGGATTAGATAGATACTCCTTGATCCTATCAAAAGCCTTTTGACAATCTTCCGTCCACTCAATAACAGCATCTTTCTTCAACAACTTGATTATTGGTTCACAAATAACCGTGGATTGTGCAATGAAGCGGCTTATGTAATTCAAGCGGCCAAGAAAGCTCATCATATCCTTCCGGCTCTTTGGAGGAGGCAAGTCTTGGATAGTCTTGATTTTAGACGGATCCAATTCTATACCCCTTCGGCTTACAATGAAACCCAACATCTTACGGACGGGAACACCAAATGCACATTTCGCTGGATTAAGCTTCAAGTTATACCGCCGAAGGCGGTTGAAGAACTTTCTCAAATCAGTCAAATGCTCTTCTTTCTTCTTTGACTTGATAACAACATCATCTACATAGACTTCAATCTCTTTGTGAATCATATCATGGAAAAGAGTTATCATCGCTCTCATATATGTTGCCCCGACATTCTTCAGGCCGAAAGGCATAACTCTATAACAAAACGCACCCCAAGGCGTGATGAAAGCGGTCTTTTCAGCATAATCTTCATCCATTAGGATCTGGTGATAACCAGCAAAACAATCGACAAAAGACTGAAGCTCATGTTTTGCGCAGCTATCAATAAGGATATGAATATTTGGCAATGGAAAATCATCCTTTGGACTTGCTTTGTTGAGATCACGATAATCAACACAAACTCTAACCTTTCCGTCCTTCTTGGGCACCAGCACAATATTTGCTAACCAAGTGGGATATTTGAGAGATCGAATCACCTTAGCGGTCAATTGCTTTTGCACTTCTTCCAATATTTGTTTGCTTGTGGAAGTCTTGAAGTTTCTTTTCTTTTGCTTAACAGGCGGAAATAAAGGATCAGTAGGCAACTTGTGAGTGACAAGGTCGGTACTCAAACCGGGCATATCATCATAAGACCAAGCAAAGATGTCTCGATACTCGTTCAATAGTTCAATATAAGCTCTTCTTTCTTCCGAGGTCAAATGAACACTGATTTTGGTTTCTCTAACATCTTCTGAAGTCCCTAAGCTGATCGACTCGGTTTCTTCCAAGTTAGGCTTTGGTTTGTTCTCAAATTGATCCACTTCTCTTGTTATTTCATTAGGAACAAAATCTTCATCAAATTCCCCAACACTCAATGCATCAGTACCAGTTTGTTCAGTTGTTTCATTATATATCACAAGCAAAGTTTCGGCAGTTTTGTTAAGTGGAAAGCTGAAATAGAAACAAACATTAATCAAAAGCGTAAAATAAAGTAAATAATTAAAGCATAGCAAAATAATAGTAGGGGGAATGCAGTGCATTTTATTTGTTTCAAAAGTCTAGTTTAGGGAGGCAATATATTAAAGTAAAACATGCAGAATGTAAACAGGTTATTTTGAAAAGACATAAACATAAACCAAAGGCGAAACACAGTTCAGGGCCTCAATCTGACTGTGACGCCGAAATAAACTAGTGAGTTCATTCACCAAGTCTCGTCCACTGGGACACAGGTCCAATTGGCCATCGGATCCTTCGCCTCAGCATTCTGCACAGGTGATTCCTCAGCATAGTCTTCAATAATAACACCACATTCCCAATCATCACTCAAAAACAAATTACCAACTCCTTCAACCAGATCTGGCGCTTGGACAAATGACTTGTTCAATGGTAAAAGAGACTGTGGTATGACACTAGTCGGCTTCTTCTCAGACTCAGCCTTTTTCATCTTTCCTTCAGCGGGGTTGCCACCTAGGCCAAAAGTTCCCTCATTCTTTGGCAACAGAGTTAGTGCTTGCTTAGGTACCCTAGAAGCAATATTATCAACCTTTACATCATAAATAGAGACTATGGTGCCCTTCAGATTTGGCTCTTCCTCAAGAGAAATCATATTAACTGCATTGTTACCATGATTGGGAAGAGGATTATCATGCACGTTTGGCTGAGTGCCGGTGAGTTGAATGGTGCCTGCTTTGATTAGACTCTCGACCTTGTCTTTGAAAGTATAACATCTCTCAATATCATGGCCGGCTGCTCCTGAGTGATAAGCACAATGCTTAGTTTCATTATACCAATTTGGACGAGGGTTTGGGGTGTTATCAGGGATAGGCTGCACAACTCCTGCATTCCTTAATCTCTCAAAAAGCTGGCCATATGACTCGGCTAGAGGAGTATAGGTTTTGGTTGCTCTCCTTTCGTAATTCTGATTAAACCCTTGCACATTGGGACGAACAGGAGGACGAGGCTGGTAATTCTGGGGTGCTTGAAAATTTGGCTGACGAGGGTATTGATTAGGTGCATGTGCTCTAGGTTGGTAGTAATTTGCTTGTGCATTGTAAACCGGATAAGGAACGGGTGGCATCTGGTAGTGAGTGGTGTAATTTGGGTAATATGGGCTTTGGTAGGTGGGAAAAGCAGACGAATTGTCAAAATTCAACTTTACAGCCGGTCGACGCTCAATATCCCCCACAACAGCTCCCACTTCCTCTTTCTTCTTTTTGTTAAAGCCATTACCAGACCCAGACTGGATTGCCTTACTTGTAGCTTGCAAAGTGGCCAAATTTGTGATCCTACCCGATTTCAAACCAGCTTCATACATCTCCCCCGTTTTCACTAGATTGGCAAAAGTAGAGTTAGTCATGGATGCCATTCGATCATAGTAAAATTCATCCAATGTCTCGATGAAATGTCCCACAAACTCTTCCTCACTCATGGGAGGCTTAACTTTGGCAGCCTCACTCCTCCAACGTACTGCGTATTCCGTAAAAGTCTCGGTCGGCTTCTTCTTAAACCTTGCAATAGCCAACCGATCTAATGGTATTTCAGCATAGAAACCAAAACGCTCCATGAAGTCGTGAGCCATACTCCTCCAGTTGATCCATTTTGAGGGATCCTGCTCGGAGTACCAGTTTAAAGCTTCGCCTTCAAGACTATAAATGAATGATTTCATACGGAGCTCTTCATTCTTCCCCACTCCCAAGGTTTCACAGTACCTTCTCAAATGGGCTTGGGGGTTTCCTTTGCCATCAAACTTAACAAACTTTGGTACTTTGTACCGTTCTGGGTATTCTATCCCAGGATGAACGCACAAGTCTTCATATTCTAGACTTTCCTTGTCCTTGCCTTTTGATGCTTTGCTAAGAGCACTCATCACCCAACCTTGTACCTTTTTCTCCAAATCTTCACCCCCATCGACTGCCTTTTCGGCTCTTCTAACACCATTTAGAAACTTCACATAAGGAGGATTGGTGTAATCATCAATTTACACAATAGGAACATCTTGCCCGCCAGATACTGCCACTTGGACTAAGGGTGCGGGTGGATTTTCAGTATAAGCTTGCGGGATGGGTTCATTTTGGTAAGTGGAGGTTTGGTATGGATATGGGGTGTGTGACTGATAATAAGTATTGGCAGGGTGCGGGGTGTATGATGGGTGTTGTTGATGTGATGGGTAGATGGGTGGTCGGTTGATTGTTTGGCTAGATTGAGCGTTATTTGGAGGTGGAGCTTGGACAAGTGGTAAGTTGCTTTGGTGGACTGGTGCTTTTAGAGAATTGTGGGTGTTCAAAGGTGTATTCATATTGGCGACCCCATCAATTGAGTTCAGAGATTGCCCCATTTGACCCAGAGAGTGGGATGCATCGGGCCCACGCAGCGGCGTGTTTTTAGGAGTTTGCCCTCTTACCGCAGCCAGTTCATCTTTTAGCATCTGTAGTTCCTTAGCCATTTCAAGAATCAGTTCGTCTTGAGCAATAATGACATTTCCTCGTGATGATTCAGGAGTTGCAAGATTTTTTTCGGTATTGCGAGGTTCATCATCTATTCCAGTCATCGTCAGTTGTGGAAATGTGTACCAGTATGCAGATTGGTCCTTTGTCCTTGTGTAATAGGAGTGATCAGCCAGCTTAAATCAGCACAAATCAAACCTCTGAATGGGGGGATAAATAAAACAAAAGAAAAAGTTCAAAAGTAGCCATGTTAGTTTGCATGTCATTGGCAAAATTGCACACAAACCACGTAGCGCGCATCACGTAGCGCTTTGCATTTTAAACAAGTTCGACATGTGGCAAACACAAGTAGTTGAGCGTAAATGAAAATGCGAACGTTTCATACCCTGTAAGGTGCCTCTTTGTGCCAGAGGTGGGCCTAAGACACGCAAACAAATGATAACGAAAAATAGTTCATGCGAGTTTTGAGCAATTCAGATTTAGAGTAAGCGATAAATAATAAAAATAATTGATAATAATCAGCTCGCCGCCTCGACACCGCAATTCTGTTATCCCAACTATCTTCTCAAAGTTGGTGCCAACTCAAAATTCTAACACAACTTATGCTCTCCACGACATCTGCACCAAATTTCTAAACCCAAATGCCTAAAACCTGAAACAAACTTCTATATCTTTCGCAAACATCAACACTCCTCCAAGCACAACTCCCAATTATTTCACAGCATCCAGGGGTGAGATTTCCAACTGCCTTCACAATACCAGACTGCAAATCATGAAAGGCGCCAATTGGCCTTTCAAAATAAAACCTCACTGGTCCTCGACTTTAGACAAGCCTCTCAGCTTCCTAGGTTTTGCAAGGCTCACAGACCTTGTTCATAGGGCTCCTCACTGGTCCTCGGCTTTAATCAAGCCTCTCAGTTTCCTAGGTAGCCAAGACCGCACTGGTCTTCAAGGAGGGACCCCATCGGTCGTTTATAGACATAGGGGCTTCACTCTCCTAGTATGCGACAAGCATACTTCATTCCATAAGAATTTGCAGCTGGTTAGTCAACATGGGCCTGCACACACGCAAAGCCATTTACGAGAAGGACCGCACTGATCTTTTAAAGACACCAGGGGCTTCGCCTCTTAGATCTCACTACACCATACCATCTCCAAAACACAAGCCAACCAGATCTGCCTAACTTTTCCCCGACTACAATTCTACCTTGTTCACAAAAATCTGCATTATGATCTCAATTCTTCTAAATTCCTCCATTTTCTGACCTAAAGACAACATAGGAAACAAAATTCTAAATCTGATTTTGCTCAAAACATGGTTAGGACTGAGGATTCGTTATCACATAGCACATAATATGCATCATCGTTGGGTTTCAAGAACCTGTTGACGTAAGGGCGGTTTTCTAACTATGGAGGCGGTATCAAGGACAGGGTCCAGACTAAGGTTTAAATGCATGCATGCTCCTAAAAGTTCCATCTAAGAGTGGGCTAACAGTTAAGGCTGACTCGACCTATGCGGGATAGACCTGGCCTCACAACGCAGTAGAACTGGCCATGACAAAACCAGGCAATCTCAATATCCCGAACTAACTTTTGGTGACACGAAAGAAGTTTCAAAGAGTGAGGTAAGGGCAATGCCCTTCCTGCATAACTACCCGTCAAGCGTGTGCCCCGTGATGAAATCGAGAAGGTGAAAGAGAATTGACATGCTCCATGAGGGAGGAAATATGAACGCAATGCAGACTATACACAAATAAAAACATGCTTCAATACATTCATTTCCAACAATTAATTCTACGCATGCAAACAAACAAAGAGTTAAGCTACGCATACATACAATCAACACATATATAAAGAAAGCAAATTCGTGAAAATCTTTTGGTTAGAACCATTTGCGTATCCCCAGCGGAGTCGCCACGCTGTTGAACCCTCCCAAAAATGCACACAAGTATGCATCGGGATTTGATTTCAACAAAATGGGACTCCAAAGGGTTTTCTTTGGAGTTGCCACCTAATTTAAGGATTATTAGGAACCTAAGTTAACTAAAGAGTGCAATTTTATCCTTTATTTAAAGGAAAATAATTCAGAGATTCTTAGGTAAGTGGTTCTATTAAATCCGAAAGAAGGTCCCTTGCGGGAGCACTTTCGAAATCCGCTAAAAGCGGTTAATCCGGCGATTTTCATGAATTTTACTTAAAGATAATTAATTTAGGATAAATTTTAAATAAAGATAAATAGATAATAAATAATATAATATAAATAAGATAAGGTTTTAATTATACCGATACTTAGATAAATAAATGACCCAGTTTAATATTAATTAAATGGATAATGAAATAATGATCAATTGATTAATTAATAGAATAAGTAAAGGTTAATTGGAGTTAGATAATTAAATAAAATAAAATAGATAAATAATTGGATAATAATAAAGGATTAATTAATTGATTGAATGAATAGATAAATAAATAAGAAAATAAATAACTTAATTAAATAAATGAATACTTATCAATTTTAATTAAATAAAGGAGTAAATGAATAAAAATTGATTAATTAAATAAATAAATGAATAAATATTCAATTGATTAAATAAATGATTAATTGAAATTAAATAAATTAGATTAAGTAAATGAATAAATAAAGGATTAAAATTTAATTGATTAACTAATAAATAAATTAGATTAGATAAATAAATAATTGAATATTTAATATAATAAATAAAGAAGCAATTCAAATGCGAATTATGACGAGAGTAAGATTTTAGTGAAATTTTATTTGCACTCATTAATGGACAAATGATTCTAAACCTCCATAAATTAATTGGCGATTCACAAAGAAATGATACAAAACATTCATATAAAAACAATTTAAGTAATTTACAATAATTATTCAAAATTTAAATATCATTTCTATCCTACCGGCCTACTAATCCTGTCTATGAGGAAATTCTATACAACATGCATTTTCTAAGGGAGCGGGGAAGGATGGAGTTTAGAAGATAGAACCCGGAAGCGCAAACTCAATCATTGAGTCTTGGACTTTGTGATTTTCATTTTTTTCGTTTCTTACATTTTCGGGGATATCAAGTCCCGAAAATGCGAAGCGGAGCAAATAACTTCAAATGCAAACAGCCGTCCCAATTTGTGAATTTTAACCAACTCGAACTCGTCCCCAAAAGTAGTGTATTATGCAAAAGAAACAATAATAAAAATTAGTAACTATATTAATGGATGCAGATATCAATCAAGAGAAGTAAACAAGCTTGCTCAAGACAGGGTATGCTAATGAAAAAAAAAAAAAGAAGCTTAAACAATGATATCTTAAAGCAGGCCAGTATCGAACATGATCAATGAGCTATATGAAATTCTAAAACTTGACAGAGTCCTAAGACCGAACTGTACATAAGCTGGACATTTGAACACAAACAGAATGATAGCTGTGTAACAGAGCATGCTTCTCGAGTTTTTCACTCAATTTTAACTTGATGTTTTAATCCATTAAAGATAGGACATAACAGGCCCACAGAACAGAAAAAAACTTATCTATAAAAAGAACAGACATAGCTGCGAAACCACAACGAAACAATTTATGAAATCCATTTAACTGACATAGTTTGCTCTTACAGGAAAGAAAAAAAAATAAGGCTTGCTTTCAATTCATTAATTATAGAACTAGGCTTAACAGAACAGGGACTCAAGAAAGGAAACAAAGAACAATCCACAGGCATTCTTTTAGAACACACTCATACCACCTGAACACTTTCAAACTAGCTCCTAATCACCTTCAGCATAATAGAAATAAACTCCAACCACCAGAGACAACCCCTTCAAACTCCCAAGAACATCAACCTGACTTAACAGAACAATTTGATACTATGAACAAGATCTTGGAACATTATCCTTGGCTACACTCTAACCAGGACTGATGATTGAATTAGAGTTGAACCCACAGAAAATTCAAGAAAAGAAGCAGCTTATCAGAATACCCACAAAAAGAAAACTAGAGCATAAGCTAACAACTTGAAGAAACTGGAAAAGCTGGAAAAGAATACAAACAGAAAAACTTAATAGATCCTAGGGAAATAAATAGGGAAAGGGAGGAACAAGATCGATGAAAGAACTTAAGGAAAAACTGGGATGAAACCAATACAAACACTGCAAGTACATTTGGACTAGAGCACTCAACCACTCAAACCTAAAAGCAATACCTATATCCAAGAGTTTCAAACCAGAACTAGACAATCTCAAACCTTGGAATTACTACAACTCAGAAGGACTTCTAACACCCTCTGCATCTACAAACAAACCACAAACAGCCCCGGCTTTCTCAAACTTCCTAAATCCTCTAACACCTGCACCTCTAGAAACTAACCTGAAGCAACCTAGCAAGAAACAGCCCCTCCACCAACAGCTGCACACAGAAACAACTATGAAATTACCCCTACCTAAACAAAATCTGCATCACCTCATAGACTACTACAAACCAGACCTCTGCCTTCTACACTCATCTCTCAATAGCCAGAAACAAGCCAGACTATCTAACTCCCTCTATGCAAGACAAACCAGACCCCAAGAAACCCTGAAAAGCCAACCATAACACCCTTACATACTCCTTCAAATTGCAGCAACACAAATTCTCTTTATACCTCCTCGCTATGCTCATAACCAAAACCCAGACCTCTCTTTTACCATTTCAAACACCATAAGCAGAAATACTACCTTCTCTAGACACCTGCAGCAACTAAACTACTTCCCTGATTCCCCACAACTTCAAGAATCAACAGAACTCCATCACACACACCACCTCACCATACCAGACCAGCTGCACACCCAAATCAGCCTCCACAATAACCAGCAATAACCAGACCACCCCACTTCACTAGCCTGAAACAGTCCAGGCCAGACCTCACACTAACCTGAAAATAAACTCAATACAACCACCAGAGACAAACCCCTGCAAAACCTGCTAACCTGCCTATCAAAACTCATCCCGAATACATCTTAGATACCTGCATACCCTATTCTAAACTGCAACAATAATCATAACTTAACCGAACCACAACAACACTCATAAGGTTCTCTAATGACCTGAGACCCAAACTGAAAGAAACAGGCAGCAAAAGATGTCCAAAAGAAGGAAGAAAATCTAGACTGAAAGCTAAAACCTAAACAAAACTAAAAATGGAATCAGAAGAGCTCAAGACCAGAGATTGGAGCGAAAAATGCACCAAAACCTTAGAACTACTAGCAAGAATGAGAATTCATACCAAAAACTTTGAAAACCTATACCCTGCTTTCAATTCATGAGACAAACATTTCCTTTTCTTCTAATCAGACACAAACCATGAAAAATAATTCAAGCCTACACACATATGAAGTTCAGAGTAGAGCAACAGGGATGGAAACTAAAAGAGAAACAAGATATATACACAGGAGCTTAACAGGAACCACCCATGTTTCTTTCAGTTAGCACGTTTATCCTTAAGAAACCTGAAATATTTGGATTTAACTTAACTATGACTATGACAAATTCAACTTCTATACACAAAAACCTAGCAGCTTATTCCTTGCCTTTTAAAATGATTTCATGTTCAACTATGTACATAGACTTTCTTAATGACTGGATTTTCAAAATAAACAAGCATTATAGAACATTTTAAAGTTAAAGCAATTCATGTAACATAAACGCACACAATTGTTAAAAAAAAAAAAATCAAGAAAGGAGTAGCTCAAATTTACCTTTCTACGAGCAGTGAACTAAAGTGATAAGCTGAAATGATCGACTCGAGCAAGAACAACGCGATGACTCAAACTCAATAACAATATTCTACACCCAAAAATGGAAAACAGTGAAGCTATGTATATTTAAAAAAATCAGAGAAACAAAAATTATGTGTAATGCTGTCGTTTTTCTTATGCAAAAAATTTTCAGAACCCCTAAAAAATGAGGAAGACTTACCAATATATAGTAGTAGGCTAGGGTTTCGGATTTTAGGCTCCAAAATTTTAATCCATGCCCAAATTCGTATATTCCTTGCAGAACAAGGGTGAATTTGGTCAAATCCCTTAAGGATTGTACCGAATTCATCATTGTCATCAAGGATATTTCCGTTAGGGCAATCTACGGCTCAGATTAGATCAAATTTTCGAAACAACGGATAGGATGATGTGTTCGTTGTACTGGGGAGAGAAAATGGAATCAAATTGTGTAAGTTTTGGACTGTTTTGGAGAGAATCCGAGGGGGAAAAAGCAAACGGGTCACGCGGGTTTAGGGATTTGGCAAACGGGTCGCGGGCTTTTCTGAAGAAAGGGAGAAAATGAGGCGTGTATGTGTGAAGTGTGAGTGTATTGTATATATCCTTGCATAAGTGAGCCGAAATTAAAGGAAAGAACGATTTTGGCCCCCTTTTATATTAAGTTAATTGAAATATAGACAATTGCATGGGTAAGCTTGATTTTAGAATATGCTCTACCAAATTTGGCCCCTTTTTCTCCAAGTTCAATTAATCTTCTTTTATTACTATACATATATTTAATTATTTATTATTATTATTATTATTATTATTATTATTATTATTATTATTATTATTATTATTATTATTATTATTTAATTAATTTCAAATTTAACCTTAACAATTATTTATTTTAAGAAAATTCCGGGATAAAATTGGGTGTCAATAGGTATCTTGACTCCCTCAAACTGATGATGTTTGATATAGTACACATAAATCCACCTAATCCACATCTTTGCTTGCAAGATCCCAGCAAACCTTAGTAATAGCTGCTTTATTCCAGATTTTTAAATTGATCAAACCAATTCGTCCTGCAGACTTGGGCAAGCACATTTTGTCCCAAGCTACTAGAGCTTTTTTTAGAGATAGTTCCAGTTCTTGACCATATATAGCTCCTGCAATGACTCTCTATTAATTTCATGATCTTGGCAGGTAACACAAACATCTGAGCCTAATATGCATGCACACCGCATAACACTGATTAAACTAGTGGAGTTCTTTGGCCGTCCAAGAGGTTATCTTTGTTATGAACTTCTCCACCAGGGGGTTCCATTTTGCTGTATTTAGCTTATTTGTATCTAGGGGGCACTCCTAAGTACTTAAAATATAGCTCTCCATCACTATACCTTATCTGATCAAGGATAACATGTTGTACTTCTTGAAGTACACCTCCTAAGTATATTGAACTTTTTCCAGCATTGGCTTTCTGCCCTGAAGACTTTGTGAACATAGTAAAACACTTATGCAATTCTTTAGCTGAGCTTAAGTTACTCTTAGCAAATAGCAGAAGATCATCTGCAAAAGTAAAATGAGTTAGCTTCAGCTTAGTAACTTAGGATGGAATTTATAATCTTTATCCTCTGCCAATTCATCTAGAGCTCTGCTTAGATATTCCATAGCTATAGCAAACAAGTAGGAGAGATTGGATTTCCTTATCTAACTCCCTTAGCTGCTTCAAAAGGTTTTGTGAACTCACCTTTTATGTTGATGGTGTAGTTCACTATTGTAACGTAACTTCTGATTTACTTCATGAACTTTTCTACAAAGCCTAAACGTTCCATCACATGTTCCAAATAGCACCATTCCACTGAATTTTAGGCCTTTTGTAGATCAACTTTCAACATCATCCTTGAAGATATCCCTTTCCTTGTACAAGTCTTAACTAGCTCATGAGCAAAGATAATATTATTTGTAATTTTTCTCCCTAAAATAAAACCTGACTGAGCCTCATGAATGATGTCAGGCATGACCTTTTGCATCCTTGCATCTAGGATCTTAGGTATTAAGTTGTACCGGATAGTACAACAGGATGTAGGTTTGTATTCGTTGACACTTATTGGCTGGGCTACCTTGGGTAATAATGTCAGACTTATGCAATTGATAGCTTTAAAGAGGTTGGCATTGTCAAAAAAGTTCAGAACTGCCATGTATATCCTTTTGGATCATTGACCATGCTCTCTTAAAAAAGAGAGAAGTATACCCATCCACCCCTAGGGCTTTGTCATCCCCCATAGACTGCATAACTGCATCTATTTCTTGTTTAGAGATAGTACCGCATAGATTTACCTATTGTTAATGTGACAAAGATGGCCATCTTCTCATGATCAATCTGTTAACTGCTAGTAAGGAATCGTCTTTGCTCCCCATCAAGCTTTTATAGAAGCTAATCACTTCATTTCTGATGTCAGTTGCTTCTGTTAAGTCCTTCCTGATGAGTCTATAAAGAAGTTGACGAATTTTCTTTGAATTCTCTCTTTCATAACTACTGAGAAATATTTGTTATTGACATCTCCTAGCTTGATCCAGGTGGCCTTGGATTTCTGCTGTAAAATGCTCTTTTCTTTGAGGATCAATTTTTCTAGGTTTAGCAAACTCATTTTCTCCCTGTCAGCTTTTTCATATGTGTATAAGTTCTGCATATCCTATTGAATGCCCTGCATCTCCTTTCTTGCATCATCGATCTATCTTTGCAGAGAGCCCTATGTGATTCTCTTTGTGCAACTACTTAAAGAAAGGCCTCATACTTTTTAGTTTCAGACAGATATCTCTAACACTCAATCTAATTTTGTATCCCATCCTTGCTTCACAATGCTGAGGTCTCAGCCCAGGCATTAAAGAATTTGAATGAGACAGCTTTAGCTTGCTGCATAGGTGCAACTCTGATCACCATAGAGGAATGATCAGTGAAGTGAAGGAGCCAATATTCCACTAGCATATGGAGATATGTTTGCATCCATAGTTCATTTTCTAGTGCTCTATCTATTCTGGTATACACTCTATCCCCATTTCTTTGATTATTTGTCCATGTATAATATTCTTCTTTCCAAGATAGTTCATGTAGCTCAGCTATCTATATACTCAGTAAAGTCTTTTATCTCAACCAAAGACACAGGATAACCATACTTCCTATCCTGAATGTGCAGGGGGCATTGAAGTCACCCTAAATCACCCATGGTCCAGTCACAGTTTGTGCCATCTTTTTCAACTTTTTCCATAAAGACTTTCTGAGGTCCGTTGTGTTAAAAGCATATACCACGATCATGTACCCTACTAGTTGGGAGTCTCTACTCTTAACAAGTGCATGAATAAATTGAGCATCCTTCTGATGAATATCTACCTGGAAATACCTCTCATCCCATAACAGTTAGTAGCATACTTCCAGCTGGGAACTAATTTTTTTTTAAGAATTTTCTCTGATCTCCCCGTAACTTTGGTTCCACTGAGTCCTCTAGTTTAATCTTATTGGGATGCAGATATATACATAGAGGGTGTTTGGATGGGCTTAAAAGCTAGTTTGACCAGCTTTTAAGCACCTTTCAGCATATTTTAGTGTTTGACAAACTTAGAAGAGCTTTTAAGTTAGGTGCTTTTAAGTCAAAAATAAGCTAAAATCAATAAGTTGGGATTGTCCAACTTATTGCTTTTTAATTTAAAAGCTTTTTTATTTTGTCCATCAAATTTACTTTGTTATCCTTATATTTTCTTGCAAAAACCCGAAATACCCTTCACTGTATCAAAAGCCCCAGCTAAACTCTCCTCCTTTGCCTAACTTATGTTGCTTTTCATTCTCTCCCTTGAGCTCTTATATTTGATTCCTTTTGTGTTTTTTCCTTTCTTGCAAATAAAATTCTATAAATATCTTAAAATAATGATAAACTAATGCACAACATATTAAGCAAGAACAAGATAGGAATCATGAAGGTTTAAAAAGAGAACGTCACATATTTTCTTTTCCTAAATACATATTTTATATTAGTAATTTGATTCTCTTCCATCTTAATGAAGTAGCAACTCTTTAGTTATTTCTGCATATTTTTTAACAAAATAATTTATATTTAGTAAAAATAATAATCAATTAACTGGACTTAAAGTGTCTAGCTTTACAAATTAATATTTACTTGAATTAATTGAAATTAATAGTCTTGAAATAAGCTATTTTTAGTGTTAACAAATGTAAGGTATTTTAGTCATTTCAGAAGAAAAAATGATGATAAGTACTTTTTTTACCAAACACCCCAGCAACTTTTTCCAGCTTAAGCTTTTATGTCCAAACACGTAACTGCTTATTTATAAAATAAGCTCCAACACTTAAAAATTATTTTTAAGCCCTTATGCTTAAAACTACTTTTTTTTAGTCATTCCAAACGGGCTCATATATAGCTCTTTATGCTTATAACTCTTATTCACACCCTTTACATTCCATGTTAAGATATTCATATCAGAAAGTTTTACCCCTAGTGTCAAATGGCCTCAACACATATTCCATATGACTCTGATTTTGTAACACCTCAAACCCATTTTAGTGGTTCTCTAATCGGTTAGTCATGGTTGCCAGGTAACTTCCTGAGTTCTTAGTAGAAGATGCAAATTCAATATTTTTTTCTTTGTCCAGTTGCATTGGAGGATTATTCTCAGCTGTCACTCCATCTAGTCTTTTGGATTTCCTACACATTTTCCTATTGTTGGTCTGTTATATACTCCATTTTTTTTCACAATCATTAGTCTCAGGAATCTAGCCAACTACTGGCTTCCAGGTTTCTCCCCTGCTTTGATTCATAATTTTTATGTTCCAGCTCGTTTGTTGTATAAATCTTCCCAGTTTTCATCCCCACTTGAGTTGGTTGTTTGTTCCTATTGGACATCTTTCTTCTTTTGGACTGCTCAAAGGACTTTTTTGCTTCATATTCCTTACTTTAATGCCCTATCATACAACACATTATGCAGTTTGTAGGAGCCCAGTAATATTCAACTACCTGATTAAATGTTTCCTCAAGTGGATCCATAATAGTGGTTTCTGTTGGCAGTTTTTTTGTAACATTAACCTCAATTAATATTCTAGCATATAATATCGTAGTTTGTTTAGAGGTACATTTATTTGCCAATATAAGGAATCCTATACCAATAGCAATTCTGCTAAGAGAGACATCTCCAACAATTTAATGGCAATCTGGAAAATCTAACCCAATGAGGTATTTTAGTTAGGAATTGACCATTTATATCAAATTTAGGGGTCAATTGCTTCAATATAATTGACCTCTAAGTTATACTATGTGGACCTGAAGAATACACCTTGCTCAGATCTTCCATGGGCATGAACTTGATTACGTTGTGTCCATCTTCACGTAAATATACTTCAGGATCACCAATTCCAGTCCAATTTTGAGCCATAAATTTTGTCATGAGATTACACTCAGGGAGATTTCCAACAATATAAGAAATTAGGGCACATTTCCATCTTAGTGTTTCTCTAGCTACCTCTTGCTTATCCAGCTCCACTACATGTTCCATGAACGACCTTTGGAGGGATATAAGAGGGGCGCATTCCATTAAGAGTTGCTCGATTCCCATTAAACAGAGAAGTCCAATCTACATTTCCAGCATTCTCTTTATTCTCAACATCCGCTTTAAGATTTTGAGCTTGTATCTTAGGCTCACTTTGGCAATTCAGCCGAGAAACAAGCTTTCTAGGTTCTAATTGGTTAGTAGTTGATGCGGGGCAAATTGGAGCCAAAGTGCCAACCATCAAGAGCTAAGCTGGAGAGCACGAGGAAGACAAGTCACGGGCTCCGGGAAGCGACATGAAGATCATGCAAAGAAGCGCCAAGGAAGGAGGACCACCTAAGCTCCAAAAGAGAGGCTCGGGAGACACATTTTGAGCCATTTCAAGACCTCACAGGAAGAGGCGGACCGCCTACTCAAAGGGGCGGACCGCCCACTTGAAATCAAGCCTAAGGACTTTGGGCCGCCTGTTTTTTGGGCCGACCGCCTACTCTGGCCGCCAACTTTTAAGCTGGGGCGCCTACTCTGGCCGCCCACTTTTAGGCTGGGGCGCCTACTCTGGGCGCCCACTATTCAGGCGGGGGGCCTAGTTGGCAGAGGGTCCATCCGAGATTCCTACTTATTTTGTGTGTAATTCCAACTATAGCCCTAAGTGACTTGTATTGTTTTGACTAGACTTAGGGGCTATTAGACATTTAATTTAGAAGTGTGGTGAACCTATAAATACCACACTTAGTCATTTTATTTGATTATCTAGATTTTGAGATTGAAGATTAGACTTTAGAAGAGACTAGGTCCTTCTTGTTGAAGCTTGGCTTCATGTATCTCTTACTTGGAATCAATGGTGGATCACCACTAGTGTGACCCCGTTAGTGGTTCAAGTCTCTTCTCCCTTTGAATCAATCTACTTTGGTTAGTTTGATTCGTTCTTTTTTCTATTTATGTTCTTCCCCGTCCCTTATTTCTTTGATCTCGTGTTTATCATTTGCTTCCGTTACTTGTTATTTGCTTCCATGATTTGACCCATATTATCTTGGTATCAGAGCAAGGCTCGGATTTTTTTTCTTATGAATCCATGTTCCTTGTTCATCTTATCTTTACTTTATTGTTATTGTTGTTCTTGTTCTTGGAGAAAAGAAAAAAAAAAACAAAAAAATTAAAAAATTGAAAAATACAAAAAAAAAATTCATATTGTGGATTGGATTTGATGACCCATTGATTTTTTGATATCGGATATTGATCTATTATGATTACCCGTTGATTTGGCACCCTTGTTTCATGATTTGGTAGTCGAAATTTTTTTTTTAAAAAAAAACCCTAAAATTGAAAATCCCTTGAATTTGATTGAAATTTCTTGATTTGGATTCGTTATGGATTGGATGTTGATATAAATCATTGGGGATTGGTTTTAGTAGTTGAAAACACCATTGGGTACCTTTGGATTGGGGAAACACCTTGAAAACATCGGAGATTGGGTGTCAAAAGACCAAAAAGTTACGTTTTCGGAGGTGCTGGGAGCAGGCACCAGGCGGACCACCCAAATAGTAGGCGGACCGCCCCTGGAACTCTCTGAACATTAGTAGGCGGACCGCCCCTGTGACTAGGCGGACCACCCACTCCTGAAGGGTCTCCGTTTGGCTTCGTTTCATGTCTTTTTGTGTTCTGTTTGCTTCTGTACTTCTTGGTTAGTGTTTCTAGGGTATTTGTCCTACTTTATTAACACTAATCTTTGATCCTTTAGGGTGTTATGTGTCTTGGAGTTTTTACTTAAAGTTGTAGAACTTGCTTGCTTCAAGTGCGCAATTAAATAGCTTCCGTACATCGAGTCACATAAACTCCATTCCGAACCATTACTTGGGTGCATTAGTTGATTGATCTTGCCATTGTGATTACTAAGAGACAAGAAAGTCTTGAGTGGAAAAAGGCTTGAGTGGTGAGAACAATAGAGTGTGGTCACAAAAGCCAAAGACCTTGAGTGTATACACGAGTGGAAAGAAAATTGAGTGACATCTTTTGAGTGATACACGTAAGGGAGTGAATTTGTGAGGTCCTTAACTCTTTGATTACGACTATGGCTTCAGATGACGATTGTGGAAGGTATGACTCATGCGGAGATGATGGAGACTATGGTTCCTATAATGGTGATGATGGGTATTGCTATGACGATTCGGGGAACCAAGGCTCATATGATGATGAAGCGGGTCACTATGTTGATTACGAAGATGAAGAAGACTATGAGGCCCACGGAAATGAATGTGAAGATTCTCATGCTTCTAGTCAAGAATTTGAAGAAATTGACGCTTCAAGGTATGGTAATCCTACTTACTGTTCTTGTGATGAATTTGAACATGATGCTAGTGACATTGAGAGAACGGATGGTGAAGTTGATTATACGAATTGTGCATATGCATCTTCTCTTGGTGTTGCTTTTGGTGTGCAAGGGAGTAGTAGAGATCCTTCCATTGGTATGGGAGGAGGAGGTGGTTGTTCCATGGGAAGGGAGAAGCTTGCCTATCCTACTTGTGCTAAACAACTTGATGCTTCTAACCCCCATATGAAAGATGAAAGTGGGAATGGTGAGAAAGGTGTAAATGGGAGGGAGTTAGTTGAAGCTTACCTTCCGAGCATCTTGGCTAAGATGGAAGCAATAGGCACTCGAATCCAACACTTAGAGGATACTCATTTAGGGCGTAAACGGGATGGTATGAGTAGTTCTATGGGTTGTGGAACCTAGGAGGGTGGAGGAGATTTCTACCAAACTCCTACTTCGAGGAGTTCCCATGGTTCCCATAGTAGCACTCCTTCCTCGACTTTCAACAATACTTCTAATGTTGGAAGAGTGACGGGAGGTGGAGGATATTCTAGTGGTGTTGCCACTATTGGAGGAATATGGAAGACTCGAGTTAATGGTGATGTTTCTCTTGAACTTCCAAGTTCTTACTTGGATGATCCTATACGAAACTTGGGTCTAAGGAGGTTCGTTGTTGTGGTGGAAGGTAATGGAAGATACTTGCTCAAGATTGGTGATACCGATGTCAATTGCATCAGCCCCTCATTGGTTGATGAGCTAAGGCTACCTTGCTATGCCCTAGAGCATCCTTATGAGTACCTCGGAGTGTGGGTGTCTAAGCGAGCTCGGGTGTACATATCTCATAGGAGTTATTGGGGTTATGTGTGGTGTGATGTGTATCCCATGAAACATTGTGATGTGTGGCTAGGTAAGCCATGGTTGCAAGGCAAGAAGTTGCAATATGGTATTGAGTATAATAGGTATTATGTGAGCAAGGGCCAAAGGACCTACGACTTTGAGCCTCTTGGGGCAAAGATCAAGTTACCTCCTAGTATGCCTTCTTTGTCAATGCAAAGGAAAAGGGAGCAACAACCTCATTCCATGATTAAAATTGAGCAATCAAGAAGTCCTACGAACATGAGAAATAGTGGGACACCATTGAAAAGAAGTCCTACAATCACAAGCAATGGTGGGACTAGTGCAAGAAAAGAGTTGGCAAGTGTCAACAAGGTGAACCCCAAACCACAAGCTCCAAAGCCAAGTGGTTCACCAATAAAGAAGAAAGAGACATCAAGTGATGAGTCTCTTAGTCCTAGATTCCGGGTTGATGTTAGAGTCCACCTACTCCGGCAATGGGTATTCTTGGGCCTCGTCCCAATTCACCCAAATTTGAGAGACAAAAGATTGAGAGGAGTAAGGAAGTGACCGGTGACATTCCTCGAGTGGAAAAAAGGAGAGGATGTGTTGAGTGATGTGAGTGGGATGTCACCACCCGAATCTACACCCGACCTTGAAAAGAAAAAGAGGGAAAAGAAAGAGGGAAAAAGAATCATTGAGAGTGAGGACACCCCTTATTCTAACCTTAACCCTTTATCTTTTTCTTCCACTTGTGTGAATACTTGTGTAGGTACTCTTGGAGGCAAACCAATGGAGCCTCAATTATGTTCTAAGGAGGATGGAAAAGGTGAAGAAAATCTTCAATGTGAGCTTCAAGGTGAAGAAATAATTCATGGCACTTCAAGTGCATTGAGTGAGCAAGATGGCCACTCAAAGGTATGTGATAGTTCTTCCCTTGAGCATGCTACTTCCTTGTCTTATGATAGTGTTTGTGAAAACTCGACACTAGTTGATGATTTGTATGATTACAATGTGTTTGCAACTAGTTTAGAGTCAAATGGTCAACTTGTGTGTGATTGTGAACCACTAGTTGAGAGTGATGATAAGCCACATCATGATGTGAGCTCGGTTTTCTATGAACCTCTCTTTAGTGAAGAATGTGTAGCTGACCTAGCTTGTGAATCTTGTTATGACACCCCCACCTATATTTGATAAAGGGGGAGACGAGTTGAATGAATATCCTATTCTTTCCCTTGATGAATTGCTTGATAATGCTGGATCTATGTGTCATAGTAAGGATGGTTGTGACCTTGAGGAGTCTCTAGAGTATGAGTTGGATCGATTTATTTTCGATGACTCCTCGAGTGAGAGTGAAGAACCTAGTCTTGATACCATGCTTTTGTGTGACCATGAATTTGAGGTGCATGCTTTTACATTTCTATTGTGTGAAGATAATCTCATTTGTGGTAGAGAATTGTATCGGACTAGGGTTGGTAGTAAAATAGAACCTCCATGGTTTGTAAAGTTAGACTCTATGGATGATCCATTGTTTGGAACTCCAAGTGGGATAAGTGGTCTTGATATTGGCTGTGTTGAGCCATCTTCTAGTAGTCCTAACCTTCATTGTGTGGACTATAATGATGAAGGACCCATTTTGGAGACCTTACTTTAGAGTTTGTCAAGTGAGGGAGATTGTCTTGGAGGTGGGTTTGGAGGTGAGGAAGTCACTCTTGATTTGTGTAAGAGTGCTTCCAAGAAGGGGAGTGGAGTATTTGATGTTAGTTGCCAGTTGACCTATTTTGTTTACTCCACCCCACATGTTGAACATTCCAAAGCCAATGAGTCACATTGTGATGGTAATGCATTGAAGACTTGGTGTGTTGACCATAAGCTTGGAGGTCATAAGGAACTTAGTCGCTTAGTCTTGCATGTTCCATATTTTATTGATCTCTTTACTTGTTGTGGTAGTAAGTGCTTGTCATTGTTGAGCCAAGAACTTGTTGTTTCCTTTGGAGACATAAGCTTTTTGATTGGTATTGATGCTTGGCTCTATCACAAGAGTGTGTTTTCCATACCACTTGCACTTGTTCTTGTTAAGCTAACCTACTTGTGAAGTAGGAAAATTTGGTCGTGCTTGTTTTGAATGTAGGTTTTGATGGTTTGATTTCGAGGACGAAATCATTTCAAGAAGAGGAGGATGATGCAGGGCAAATTGGAGCCAAAACGCCAACCATAAAGAGCCAAGTTTGAGAGCACGAGGAAGACAAGTCACGGGCTCCGGGAAGCGACATGAAGATCATGCAAAGGAGCGCCGAGGAAGTAGGACCATCTAGGCTCCAAAGGAGAGGCTCGGGAGACACATTTTGAGCCATTTCAAGACCTCCTAGGAACAGGCGGACCGCCTACTCAAATGGACGGACCGCCCACTTGAAATCAAGCCTTAGGACTTTGGGCCGCCTGTTGTTTAGGGGGACCACCTACTCTGGCCGCCCACTTTTAAGCTGGGGCGCCTACTCTGGTCGCCCACTTTTAGGCTGGGGCGCCTACTATTCAGGCGGGGTGCCTAGCTGGCTGAGGATCCATCCGAGATTCCTACTTATTTTGTATGTAATTCCAACTATAGCCCTAAGTGACTTGTATTGTTTTGACAAGACTTAGGGGCTATTAGACATTTCATTTAGAAGTGTGGTGAATCTATAAATACCACACTTAGTCATTTTATTTGATTAGCTAGATTTTGAGATTGAAGATTAGACTTTAGAAGAGACTAGGTCCTTCTTGTTGAAACTTGGCTTAATGTATCTCTTACTTGGAATCCATGGTGGATCACCGCTAGTGTGACCTCGTTAGTGGTTCAAGTCTCTTCTCCCTTTGAATCAATCTACTTTGGTTAGTTTGATTCGTTCTTTCTTCTATTTCTGTTCTTCCCCGTCCCTTATTTCTTTGATCTCGTATTTATCATTTGCTTCCGTTACTTGTTATTTGCTTCCGTAATTTGACCCGTATCAGTAGTACTCATTAATGACCTCTTTGCAGTGCTCGTAGAAGCTTGATTGCTAAGTAGCGGAATCCTAGTTATTGAGTCGCGAGGCATGATCGTTGGTGTTAAGTTATGTTCCTTGGGGCTTTCTAATAAGACTCGTCCACTTACAGAGCTACCTATGGTCACTACTAGTGTTTTGCATAGCCCTCCACGAGGTTTTTTACCTTGGGCCATGGCGGTTCATAGTCAGTGTACGTTAATTAACATATGTTGAAGTCATGGTTATAAAGACACTACTAGAAAAAGAACGTTTTTCGAGTGACAATTTCGAGGGAAATCTCTAGGAAAACATGTCATACCGAGGGCGCTCGTCACTATGCATACCATCAAGGTACATCCCTCGGTACTGCCGAGAGATTTCTCTCGGTAGTCCCTCAGTTAATAATTTCCATGGATGATGAAGTTAAATTATTACCGAGAGATTTTCCTCGATAACAAAAAATATATTAAAATATTTAATATTTTACCGAGTGACATTCCTTGGTAAGAATTTAAAGAATTATTTTTTTTAAAATGACTCCCTCAGTCCTCGGTTACACAATAAATTATTATTTTTTTAAATTGTCTATTGGGGGCACCCCTCGGTAACAAAATTGCAAATATAAAAAAAATAATAAAACAATTGTAGAATGAGTAAATGGAACAGAAAATATGTAGCAAACTCATACAAGAAAGAAGAATCATTCATGGTAACTCATCCAAGAGGTAGACTATAGGAACATCTAATCGTTTTTCTTGTAAATCGAGTTTGTGTCTCATAATAAGTAACCTAGATTATCATCAAGATCTTAATTTGAGCAGTAAAAATAGCATTATAAGATATATACAGATTGTAGAGACATCTGAATTGAGTTTCTTGCTATTAACATAGTATTCTTATGAAGATTATGAGAAGGAAAACTTTGAGGAGCTCGTGAGCCAAATTTGGGAGTACTTAGGACCCGTTTATCCATACAAAACTTTTTTTTTTCAAAAGTTTTTTGAAAATCATGTTTGTTCATGAAATCTTGCAACTTTTTCGAAAAAAAGTTTTTGAAAATTCAAAAAGTGGTTTTAAAGAAAGCACTTTTTCAAGTTTTTTCAGAAAGAGTTTTTTCTCCTCTCAGAAAACTCTACCTTTTTCAATTGAAATGTATGTACAAATACAAATTCAACTTCTAAATATCATTTTTCAACTCAACTTCAAAAACTATTTTTTCAAATATCTTTTTCAAATTTATGGCCAAATGACAACGCTCAACACACACCTCGGCTTGAGGTATGAACGGTCATCGTAATACAATTTACCCATCTAGGAGTCGGGGTCGAATCCATAAGGAACAAAGTGATGCGATCAAAGTAGTGGAGGAACTAAACCTATTTGACAAAGCCAAAATAGGATAACGCGGTGATGGAACGATATTAACTACTACAAACTACACTAAGAAAGCAAGTAAATGTGATCTATGGCCTTCTCGCAACCAAGGAAAGCAAGTTTTGAGCCTAGGATATAATTATAACACGGGGTTTATATATTATGGCCGAGTCGTTCTAATGTAATCCCTAAATCCTTCCGGCCTAGAAGTGATTTACCTCAACGGCGCTCGTCAAAGCCATGGTTGAGCTTATAAAGCACTACCCATTACCCGAGGAAAGAAGTCCTCTTCCGAGCGTAACTTCTTTTAGATGAGTTAGTCTATGAAATAGCCTATCAACCCAAATCCTTGCTAGCTTCACTATTCTACGCTAACTAATCTCTCCCGAGTCTTTAATTAGCAAAGTAGATATGTAACTTTAGTGTCATGAGCATTAAAGTTAAACAACCAAAGCAATAGAAGCTAGATAATCAAAATCCACATATATAAATTCCTAGTTATGAATTATTCATATAATTATATCCAAAGTTACATCAACTATCTAAATGTAGCAATACAAATCAAAGAAATAAAGAAAGGGATAAAGAATTGCTCATTAAAGTGCACCCAATCTTCTATCTCCAAAGATTGTTGATGATTCTTGCTCCCAAGTTGGAAAAGTAGCCAAAGATGTGTAAACTATGGTAAAACTATCTATTTGTAGTCCCAAAGTAATTACCATATTTTTCTCAAAATTATCCCTAAGCTAAAACAATGAAATAGCTGAATTTTCATCCCGTAGCCACCCTGGTACCGAACGTTCACCAGATAGCCACTGTTTCGCAGCTCAGCTGAGTCTCTGTTTCACGCATAGCCACTTTTCTGCTGCATTTTTGACAGACTAGTCAGTTCCCTTCTTTTTCTTCAACTTGATTTCTTTTGGACTTGTTTCTTCCATAACTCTTCTCCAACATATTCAATCTACAAAATACAAAAAAACCATGATAAGTGCACTTATTCCATCAATTTAACACAACAATAGCTCAAGTACAAGTATGTAATGTGTGGTATTTTAGCCACACATCACACCCCCAAACTTAAACTATTGCTTGTCCTCAAGCAAAGTACACACAACTAAATTCCCAATTGCATTTCAATCTATTCATGCACCTTTTTACTAAATCCACAACAAGTCAAAACCCCTTTAAAGTTCAATAACTATTACATTGGTTGGTGCCAACAATTAAGCCAAGCCATGTGAGCATAACTTTCATATATACAAAACACCAAAGAAGGCAAACATGCCATGACACAAGATTTTCAAAGTTGGCCTCTTCGTCACAAAAGTTCACCTCTTTGCTTGCTCACCTCAATTGGGAAGTGAAACACAATTCTTCAACTCAACTTCACAAGTGCCCTCACCACTCAAGATAATATCCCAACCACAAAAATACAATGACAACACAAATGGGATTAATGATAGGAAGAATTCACTCACTCTCTCAAAAGAAGTTCATCATGCACGCTAAAGATCCATAGGCTTCCCCTTCGTGTAGGGCCAAAAAGGGGGTTAGTGCTTTAAGCACTTAGAATTGAGGATTAGGGCCAAAAATTTAAGGCACACTTCATTTTTCTTGCACTTACACCTTCCTAAATTGAGGATTATACACTAGTCTTTCCCCTCTTTATTCATCAATTCTATTTTTCTTCTTTTTCTTTCTTTTTCCACTTGCTTCTTTTTGTTGCTTTTCTTTCTTTTCCTTTTTCTCTTTTCTTTTTTTGGAGATTTTCCTTTCAACTTACTTTTATTGCCCTTTTCTTTCTTTTGATTTTCATTGACTTCCACACTTTCACCATAACTCGTGCCACCCCCAAAGTTAGGCTTTTTCTTAAGTTGCACGTCTTTCAATGCACTCAAGGAGGTAGGGCCAAAAAGGGGGTTAGTGCTTTAAGCACTTAAAATTGGTCCGGGTTAATAATGTGGTTGCCAAAAGAAAGGATATTAAGCTCAAAGGGGTTGACTAAGATTATAATGCAAGGGTAGGCTTTTTAGGTTACTAGCGGGCCAAAGAAAGCCTAAAATCATTTTTCAAGTCAAGCACCACCTAGGATTTCGCTTCGAAGCACACTTAAGGAAAATTCTAGATCAAGAAGCACACACATGAACACACCAAAACTTCACCACACATGGCCCAAGTAAAGCAAGGAAAACAAGTATATTCAAGTCCCAATCAAGGAAATTAAGCATCCAAAGTTTACTCATCCACCCCGAATTTTTAGTATTTACTTATTTCATTTTCCTTTAAGTTAATTCCAAAAACCCAACAATCCCCCACATAAATGGGGAATGGCTATATTATGGAAATCACATTTACTGGAATTACTTATTTCATTTTCCTTTAAGCTATATTATGAAAATCACATTTACTAGAGCATGTTTGAGAAGCGTATATTTTTTTTTCAAATAGGAACAAGCAGGTTTGCAAAATGTTGCATTACCTGTGAGCAAGTTGTATGGGCCTAAATTAGTTTTAGGATCACAAATCGAATTTGGGCTAGAATATAAACAAAACTTCGTATCAAAGCCGATAAATGCCAAGAATAGTCGTAAAATGCAAGAAAATAACTGGATTTCAATATGTTGCAATGAGTACAAAATTCGGCAGAGTTTCTGTATGTCTTTCTGAATGTGTACAATACAAAATGAAGTACTATTTATAGACCTATGAGTCTTTCCCACGTCTTCCACTATCAATCGTGCTTTGACCAACGTTCTTGGCAGTAATGGGAGGAGTTAGTGGGCTGAAGTAGTGGGCTGCAAAGCCGCTGGAACTGAGGCGATTCACCGAGGTGCATGTACGTGACCTCGGTGGTGAGGCCTTGCTGTCCGACCGAGATAGACGTTACCGAAGGTGAGTCTGACTTCGATGATTGACCCTTTTGCCTCGGTTATTGGTGTATCGTCACGTGCCTGGTGGTTGTCAATTTACCTTATCGGGGCGATTCATAAGCAAGCTGATTTTTACCCAATACAGATAGTCCCCTCACTTCTCGGTTAATTGTCGAAGCAACCGAGTAGTGGAGTGAGATTCCGCGGGAGAGCGACGTGGCTTGATCTTATCCAAGCGTTTCAAATTTTGTCAACGGTTCGCGTCTTTTCAGCTCGCTGCTCTTTGACACGTGTCGCCCGTCCGTTGGTTAATCAAACGGCCACGCCGCTTTTTTGGTTTTTCCCCAACGTTACAGTGATGACATTCCACCACTTGACTCACCCCCACACCTATAAATACTTCTTCCCAGTCTATTTTCATCACTTTCCGCTACCTGCGAACAACAGTGATCAAAAGCTAGAAAAGCTTCCATTTCCACCTTGTTCAATCCCTTTCTTCCAAATATTTCTTAGCACTTTAAAATTACGATCATGTCTACCACGCATTCTAAGCAAGATTCGAGCGATTTAGATGAAAAAGTGAGAGCCTCACGCTCAGTTTCTGCCATCGCTAGTGGTGGCACCGTCGCCGCTGTGCCGGCGGTTCAAACAACTGTGGCGGAGGGTGGAGAGGTAACCTCCGGTGTGGTAGGCCCTATGCGTTGTAAAGTGAGGGCTAGGCGTGACTTGGCAGTGGAGAGTGATGACGTCGATATAGAAGAAGAAGGTGACGTCAGGTTTGATGACGCCATGGTGGTAGGTGGTGCTAGCGACGTCATCCATAGAGATGGCGACGATAGAGGAGACGACGCCGAGGGCGACGACTCCGTGGGCGAGGGTGAAGGTGGAAATACTGCCGAGGTGGGACCCTCGGGCCCAATGATTCCCCTCGAGCAAGAGCTCGAGCCCCATCAAATTATCCCCTCTCACTTCGACAACAGCAAGGACCTCAAGATGCAAGTGCAATCTGTGGATCAAGAGGAGAAGAACAGAAACATACCAGTAAACACGACACCGACCCGCATAATCAAAGCCTATGTTGAGCGAGTCCGGAGGGAGTGCAAGTTTGGGCCCGAGGTGAAAGTGCTCATCCCTGACCCAACAAGTAGAGTTTGCCACCACGTTGAGGGGCTTTCTATTGCTTATACCTACCCTTTCACCCTCGGTTTCTCCCTTCTTGTTCATAGAATTATTGACAATTTTTTCCGAGCATACAATTTATGCTTGGCTCAACTAAGCCCCGGCGTCTGGAGAGTTGTTCAGTGCATGGATTGGCTGATCAAGAAATCTGGGGTTGATTTCACCTTGCAGCATCTCATCTCCCTCTATTATCCTTACTTTCACAAGGCTGGGGTTGTGGCCTTAAACAACCGAGGCAAGTATGCGCTCCTCCATAAGAGCGAGGACCATGGGGACCGAGGTTGGAGTGATCGCTACATCCTTTTGGAGACCAGTGTTCTATCCGTCGAGCCTGATTTCCCAGAGCGGTGGAACAACACACGTAAGTGTCCCTTTATTTTTATTTCATCCCCGGTGACCATTCATGCTTGCTAACCTTGTTTCATTGTTGCTTCTTAGCCAACAAGGTTGACATCGTTCCTCCCGAGGGGCTGACCGCATGGGTGAAAGCCATGACCGGGGCACGTGAGCGCCTAGAGAGAACATGGATGAAGATGGCTGCTGAATTTGGTGGCAGTGTAAACGGCATGGTAAGCTCCTTGTGGTGTTTTACTTGATGTGTTGTTTTGGAATTTTTGCTTCATTTATTGACTTATCTCTCCTCGGTATTAGATTTTCCGAACCGTGCTGTTAACGCAAAGAAAAGCAAGAAGAAGAAAGATGAAGAGGATACCGACTCAGATAAAGATCTGGCTTCGGTGGCAGGTGATCTGAAAGAATTGAAGGCTGAAAAGTCTTCAAAAGTCTCAAAGGGAGCCCCCGGTCAGGGGTCCTCCAAAGGTAACCACCATTCTTAGTCATCTCGTTGACCTTTGCTTCTCTTCGTTCTTTCACTTATTAAAACTTTTTCATGTTAACTTTTATAGGCGTGAAAAGGAAGAGGGCAACCTCCAAGAAATCCTCCCGATCTTTGGTTCCTCGCACCGAGGAAGCGACTTCTCCTAGGACCGAGGTTGCGACAGAACCACGCCGAAGGTCGATCGATGAGCCTGATGATGCTGCTGCCATGGACTTGGCAATCCGAAGGACGGTCGAGGTGGTGGACCTCGAGGACCAGGAGTTGGAAGCCGAGGCGGCGATTGCTAAGTCTAGGGGAAAAGCCAAGGTTGGAGAGGCTAGGCTTGCTGCTACCTGTTGAACCCTCCCAAAAATGCACGCAAGTATGCATCGGGATTTGATTTCAACAAAATGGGACTCCAAAGGGTTTCTTTGGATTCGCCACCTAATTTAAGGATTATTAGGAACCTAAGTTAATTTAAGAGTGCAATTTTTATTCCTTATTTAAAAAGAAATTATTAAAATCAGAGATTCTTAGGTAAGTGGTTCTATTAAATTCAAAAGAAGGTCCCTTGTGCGAGCACTTTCGAAAATCCGCTAAAAGCGGTTAATCCGGCGGTTTTCACGAATTTGATTAATTTAAAATTATTTAAAAAAATGTAAACTAAATAAATAAATAAAGGGATGATAAATAAGGATAAATAAATAAGGGATAATAAATAGATAAGGGATAATAAATGAATGACAATAAAATAAATAAAGGATAAAATTGAATAAGGATAATAAATAACCAATGGTAAATAAATAATAGGTAATAAATGATTAGGAGGGTTAATTAAATAAATAAATAAATGATAATGATGTATTAATTAAATAAATGAATGATACATTAATTAAAATTGATTAAATTAATAAACGAATAACTATGCTGATTGATTAATTTAATTAAATAAATTAGATTAAGTGAATAAATAAAAAATAAATTAAAATTTAATTAAATAAATTAAATTAAGTGAATAAATAAAAAATAAATTAAAATTTAATTAATTAACTGAATAAATAAATTAGATTAAATATTTAATATAATAAATAAATAGGTAATTCAAATGAATATTATGATGAAGGTACGATTTTAATTGAATTTGATTTGCACTCACTAATTGACAAATGATTCTTAACATTCATAAATCAATTGGCGGTTCGCAAAGATATGATACATGGCATTCATAAGGCAATTTATATGATTTATAATCATTATTTACATTCAAATACAATTTCTATCCTACAGGGCTCCTAGTCCGGGCTACGGGGAAGTCCTATACATGGATTTCTAAAGAGCGGGAAAAGAATGAGTAAGAAGATAGAACCCGGAAATAGCAACTCAAAATTTGAGCATTGATAGCAATTTATTTCAACCAAAGTTGACCCAAATGGCTCCTGTGCCAGTTAGCCGAGCCCAATTTGCAAGTTTAGCCGATTCGCCCCAAGAGTGATCATGCAAAGTAAAAAGAGATAAGGAGGAAAAAGATTAGTAAATGCAAGGAAGGCTTTCATAATTTTGCAAAATAAGCCCATGAAAATTAAACCATGGAACATGCACCAGGATACGAACGAAAATAAATTTTTTGCAATACTTGTCAAAGTCCTAAAACGGGAAAGCAAGACAATCTACCGTAACTTTCAAAATGGAGTACATTCTTCATAGCCTGAATCTATTAGTGACTGATTTTAACGAAATGAGTAACCAAAAGGATCTTAGATAATGGTCCTAACAGAAAATTATTTGGTCCAACTATCAATAGATACAATGAGCAAAGAGGACAAAGACTATATTATTAATTAGATGCAAAAATGAAATTCTAATGTAAGTTCAGACACAAACTTTCTCATGAAACTGATAATCCCATAGGTTCTCTAATCATTTCATCAAAGAATGACTTGACTAGACGTAGCAGGCAACAATTATTGCTAAAAGGGGCATACGAGATTCCATAATAATTCAATTTCATAAAATTCAATGTTTCATTGACTCAAGAGAGCAAATTTAACCATTTGAAATGGGCAAATATCCTAGCAGACATATGATTATTACCTAGATGGAAGTTAGAAATTAAAGATGACATATATATAAAGAACAAGATGAATTAACAGGAACCTAGCTACTGATGCACCAACATACAATTTCACAAATCAGGCTTGAACAAAATAAGATACCAAAACTAATAGCTTGGACTCTTCACTGCCCAAACAAACCTTCAAGCTCATTCCAGAACCTAGAACACCTGAACATACACTTCCCTAAACTTCATCAGGACCTCACACTTTCACAAACCAATACGCACACCTTTCTCTCATCCCTAACTCACACCCCAGCTAGCACACACTTACCCATTCACACCCTAAGACAAACCTCCAACCCTGAACACCTTCAAGAACAAAACTCATATCACCTTGAAGAAAGCTGAAAACAGCTAAGCAAACACTCTAAACCATCATACAAACTAACTGCAGCACGCTCTAGCCTCCCAGCCTCCTAACTCTCAAGACAAACAGAACCTGAACAAGATATATAAACTACCAGCAGCACCTCCTTTTAACTTACCAAACCCCAGCATACATATCTTCACCACACAGACCACTCTGAACTCCCTGCTACAACTGGAAACAAAATTCAAAACTGCAGCTACCTGCTGCACCTGCTTCTACCTCTAAACAAACAAAGCCTAACCTGATAAGGATCAAAACTAATACGCGGAAAGTAAAGATAGAGAGCGAGACACAACTCGAACTCCCTACGAAGTAACCCCGGGGAACTTGTCCCGAGATACCCTCGTATCGGTGTCAAGAAGGACCTACACTATGCAACCACCCTCGAGTCACACTCGGGACTCGCAAGTAGAATGATCGGGTTTTCGGTTCAAGACTCAACTAGGTTCCACTAGTGAATTCAAGCAACCAAGACAAAGGGTTCTCCAAACAAGAGATAGATTCTTTTCATCATTCATAAAATTCAAGGTAAACTAAGGTTTGAAGAGGTTTGTGAAGTATTTATAGACTTCACTTACATGTAATGAAAGCTCAAAAATACCCCTAAAGTGGGTTAAAACAATAAAGGCCTCGTAGGGCTATAGTTGTCCAAAACATAGCATAAAACTAGGAATTCCCGCACCCTTCAGCATAGTAGGCGCCCCACTAGGCGCCCAGCCTTGTGGAGTAGGCGGTGAGCCTACTTGGAGTGGGCGGCCAGCCCCTTTGGAGTAGGCGGTCCGCCCGTTTTACAGAGGCGGTCCGCCTGGTGGAGATCCAGAGAGTGCTAAAAAAGTAGGCGGTCCGCCTAGTTGAGTAGGCGGTCCGCCCGTTCTTGTGGCTTCTTGTTTTGCATCCCAAAGTGCTCCGGATGCCTCTTCAAGTGGCCTAAGTGATCCACCATCCATGGCACTCAAAAGCATGATCTTCCGGCTACTCTCGGACCCTTCATCCATGTCTCTCCAAATCAAGTAGAGATGGGTGTCTTGAATCAACCTTGCTTGACTCCGAATGAACGGCCTTGAGGTATGCCCCGCATCATCCTCCCCTTCTTGGGAAGGTTTCGCCCTCGAAACCATGGCTTCCTCCTCTCCGGCATCACCATCTCCTACATCACAAGGGGTCAAGTCAGTCACATTAAAAGTATTAGACAGATTGTACTTACCGGGTAGATTAATCACATAGGCATTGTTGTTGATCTTTGAAAGCACTTGAAAAGGTCCATCTCCACAGGGTGCCAACTTCCCTTTCCTTAGGTTTGGAAACCTCTCTTTTCGGAAGTGCACCCACACCCAATCTCCCTTCTTGAGCTCAAGCTTCTTCCTTCCCTTGTTCTTCTTGGAAGCAACCTTTGCATAGGCCTCCTCCAAGTTCTTCTTGGCTTTAGCATGAAGTTCAACCATAGCCTTTGCTCGGCTTTTCCCTTTGTGCACTAGGCATAGGAGAAATCTGGTGCCATCATTTCCTTTTAAGATCTCGCCCGGTTGCATCATGGCACAAATGCCACCGGTAGAAGAAGAAGGTGGGATTGCCACCATGCTTTTGGACAAAGGGCTAGTCTCAATGATTGACTTGGCCTTTGCCACCTCCCTCAACTCCCTCATCCTATTGTAGTCATCACTCACTTGTTTGGGAGTTAGGGGTTTCAACACAAATTTCCTCCCTTCATGTTGGAGCGTGTAAGTGTTGACACGCCCGTTATGAACCGCTTGTCGATCAAATTGCCAAGGCCTTCCAAAGAGAAGGTGGCAAGCTTGCATGGGCACAACATCGAACAAGTGTTCATCAACATAACTACCCATTTTGAACTTGATCATTGCTTGCTTCACTACCTTCAACTCCCCACATTCACTTAGCCATTGCAATCGATAGGGCTTGGGATGTTTCACGGTAGGCAATTTCAATTGGGTTATAAGGGATTGAATCACAACATTAGTACAACTCCCGGAGTCAATGATCATAGAGCACACAACATCCTTAACACGACACCTAGCATGGAATAGATTTTCTCTTTGCAAGGCTTCACCATCCTCCACAATCATAGCTCCTAAGCTCCTCCTCACAACTAGGAAAGTATGAGGTACCTCATCCTCCACCGTATCATCTTGATCATCCTCCTCTACTCCCTCATCTCCCTCTACTCCCTCATCTCCCTCCGGCTCACTTTCTTGCTCATAAACACTTTCACCAACAACAACCATGGTCCTTTTCGTAGGACATTCCTTAGCAAAGTGTCCATGCCCCTTGCATTTGTGACATTGAATGGAAGAAGAAGTAGGAGTATTCAATTGGGTTTTAGAGTTACCTCCCACATTGGGTGTGTACTTCTCAAACGGCTTCTTCACTTCTTTGCTAGCACTTGCTCCACTAGGGCCACTCGCATTTGAGAATCTTGCATTGGGAGTAGGATTTTTCCAATCCTTTTGCTTGGTCATGGAAGTAGAAGTGTTACTCTTGTAACGGTTGGATTTCTCTTTGTCAAGCCATTGCTCGGCTTGAATAGCGGCATCAAGGACTTCTTGAAGTGAAAGATAAGCATGCAATCTCAATTGTGAAGCTATGCCATAGCTCAAACCATTCATGAAACGGATCACGGCTTGCCCCTCATCTTCGGTGTCCATATCCAAGGCCATTCGAGTTCTTTCAAACTTATCATAGTATTCATGCACCGTCTTGATACCTTGCTTCAACTCATAAAGTTTCTTGAGTTGTTCTTGGTGATATCTAGGAGTGATGTACTTGATACTCATGATACCTTTCAAGTCATTCCAACCCACATTCACGGGAATTCCCGCTCTTCTCCTTGATCTCTTGACGGATTCCTACCAAGTAGATGCATAGGACTCAAAGGATGAAATAGCATAGGTACCCTTCTTGTCATCGGTCATGTCATTTGTGTCAAACAATCTTTCCATTTGTAGCACCCATTCAATATAAGCACTCGGATCACAATTTCCCTTAAAGATTGGGAGATTAAGCTTCACGCTATTGAGGTTGGTGTTGTCACGACCCCCACGGAATTGCTCCGGTTGGCCCCCATAGTGATCTTCATTCACACCATACTCCCTCCTCGCATTCTCTCCAACATATCCCATAGGTGGCCCTCGACCTCGGCCCCTACCACGATCCACATTTCGACCCCAATTCATACCTCTCCTTAGTTAAAAGTGATCATCAAACCCATACATATCATCACCATAGTCAGCTTCCTCCCCTTCTTGAGCTTCATCGACTTGCTCAAGAGGTTGCACGTTTCAGATGGGTCTTGGTAGTGGGATGTTTCTTGGGGGATTATCCAAGATACGGGGAATGCCCGTTCGTTCAATCCTCTCTCGATCCTCCTTTACCCGTTGTTGATTGAGCAATTCAATGACATGGCTTACTTGTTCCGGGGTAAAGTTAGAGTACTTGAGACTTCCACTTGGGCACTCGGGGCCCCTTTTTCGACTTGGACACTCGGGGTCCCTTTCTCCGATGGGACATTAGAAGTCCCTTGCTCAACTAGAGCACTAGAGTTCACCCGCTCGAGGCTTTCAATCCTCAAGTGCATACTATCCAATTTGGCAAGGATAGTAGCAAGGGCACTCTTAGCAAAGTCTTCGCCTTCGGTAGACATTGTACCTACACAAGAAACAAACGTTAGCAAACAACCTCACACACTCCCTCACAAGTTTTCACTCGGATCCCTCGTTTAGTGGTGATGGCTATTTCACTCTTGCTTGAACTCAAAGCTTCACGAAGTTGATTAGTAAACCTAAACTTAATCACTCGACTCAAAAGCCAAATGCACTCCGGGGTGAGTGGAGTTGATATGACTCTATCGGAACGTTAAGCTTTTTAAGTGCGGACTTGAGTTAAAAGAGACTACGAGTCTTCTTTGAATTCTAGTCTCCGGTCTAGGCTTGAGTGTTCCTATTAGCTTAGAAGGACTAGCACAACTCAAGTAGGTACGATTACTCGAGGAAGTACTAGTTAGAAGTAATGCGATCAAAGAAACAAGAAATCCTACGAAAAACTACCCGAAACCACACCTAACAGAAGTAGGCGCCCCACCTGTTTGGACTAGGTGGTCCGCCTGGTTCCCCTGCAGTGGAGAGTAGGCGGTATGCCTACTCTAGTAGGCGCCCCGCCTCTGTAAAATCCAGAGAGCACACAAAAAACAGGCGGTCCGCCCGTTTCACTAGGCGCCCCCGCCTACTACATGTTTCAGCACAGTTTCAAACACGATTTTCTTGGTTTTGCACCCAAAAATTCATCAATCCACACGTTGTTTTAGCAATTCAAAGGTACCCCAATGTTGTTTCAATCACAAAGAACCAACCCCAACAAATTTAATCAAACCCCAATAAAAAACAAGCAATTTACCATGTTCATCAACTTCAAGCTTAGGGTTTCAAATTTTCAAATTTTCAAGGGGTTTCAAATTTTCAATTCTTGTGTTTCTACTCCAAATTTGATGCTTAGGGTACCAAAAGAACGGGTTTCCAATAAGGAACAAACCTCAATAACAATCACTCAATGGGTCTATCAAACCAAGAATCCATGATCATATATTTTTTTTTGTGTTTTCTTCTTTTCTTCAATAACAAACAAGAACCTAATATCGAAACCAACCTAGGCACGAAGAATCAAGGGTCGTGGGTTTGTAGAAACAAAACCCGAGCCTTGCTCTGATACCAAGATGATAAGGATCAAAACTAATACGCGGAAAGTAAAGATAGAGAGCGAGACACAACTCGAACTCCCTACGAAGTAACCCCGGGGAACTTGTCCCGAGATACCCTCGTATCGGTGTCAAGAAGGACCTACACTATGCAACCACCCTCGAGTCACACTCGGGACTCGCAAGTAGAATGATCGGGTTTTCGGTTCAAGACTCAACTAGGTTCCACTAGTGAATTCAAGCAACCAAGACAAAGGGTTCTCCAAACAAGAGATAGATTCTTTTCATCATTCATAAAATTCAAGGTAAACTAAGGTTTGAAGAGGTTTGTGAAGTATTTATAGACTTCACTTACATGTAATGAAAGCTCAAAAATACCCCTAAAGTGGGTTAAAACAATAAAGGCCTAGTAGGGCTATAGTTGTCCAAAACATAGCATAAAACTAGGAATTCCCGCACCCTTCAGCATAGTAGGCGCCCCACTAGGCGCCCAGCCTTGTGGAGTAGGCGGTCAGCCTACTTGGAGTGGGCGGCCAGCCCCTTTGGAGTAGGCGGTCCGCCCGTTTTACAGAGGCGGTCCGCCTGGTGGAGATCCAGAGAGTGCTAAAAAAGTAGGCGGTCCGCCTAGTTGAGTAGGCGGTCCGCCCGTTCTTGTGGCTTCTTGTTTTGCATCCCAAAGTGCTCCGGATGCCTCTTCAAGTGGCCTAAGTGATCCACCATCCATGGCACTCAAAAGCATGATCTTCCGGCTACTCTCGGACCCTTCATCCATGTCTCTCCAAATCAAGTAGAGATGGGTGTCTTGAATCAACCTTGCTTGACTCCGAGTGAACGGCCTTGAGGTACGCATCAAAACCTAACTTCCCTGCTCCAAGAAGAACAATACCAGACAGCCCACTAACTCCCAAGAAGCTACATCAGCCTGCATACCATCTCCCAAAGCCAAAACACCCTCAAGGGTACCCTACACACACTCATACCCCCTCTTTACAAACCTGGGACTACATCAGATCCCTTCACACTGCCAACAACTCTTCACAAGACCCAAAACAACTAAAACGCTATCTCAGACCCTCACTGGCCAACCTGAACATCCTGAAAACACCTCCATACACCACCTTACACTACCTGAATTACCACCTACTACTCCTTCAGCATACCTGAAGAAACCTCCCTTCAAACTGCAGGTTCCGTTAGGCCTCTCTAAACACCCCTGTTACACCTCGATACCAAGAACAATTCCCCATCCACCTGCAGCTAACCATAAATACCAGGGAACAACCTCTCACCTTCCCTGAACTCTGCAACACCAATGAACAGCCTTAAACAAGCTGAAAACTACCAAATTATAACCATATATACCCCCTCATACTCACAGACCCTCAACACCATTCCAGGAATAAACTCCAAACAAATATACGAACTCCTGCACTCACAGACCTCTCCTAACTTCTTCAGCATAACAGAACACACACCAAACCAACAGGAACCTGGAGACAATCGATAAACTAAAGGGAGAACATGAGAAGCAATTGAAACAGAGAGGGAATAGAAATGCCTGAATGCAGACCAAGAAACTGGTCTGAACCTGAACTAGAATCTGACACTTACCCTAGAGCTTATGCCAACATCTCAAATAGAACAATATTTCAAGATCATTAAACCAAGTTGCCAACTAGTTAAGACTCAAAGAAACCAACACAGGAAGCAGCTGCTAGTAGACATGCTTTTAAGATACAAGAAACTTGAAATAAACTGATTCACCATTCTTTTATCCGACATCTATAAGCATACAGGAATTGATTTAAAACTTGAATTTTAACAAGCTGACAAGAACACCAAAAATAAAGAAAGCAGAAACTGAAAATAAAGAAAAGAGAAGGTTATTACCTTTTGCGGAGCAGTGAAAATGAGCTAGGATCCGAAGCAATACGCGACTCGACTAAGGTCGACAACTCGAACAAGCTCGACGACTCGAACGACGACACGAAGATGCAAGTAATGTAATGATAACACGAGCTTAGCTAAGATTCAAAACCAAAAAATAGAACCTTATTGTAAAAGAAAACTTGAAGCTTTTAATATTTTCTGCTGCCCTTTTTTTTCCAGAAAATCCCCCCCAAAATGAAAGAAATAAGGAATATATACCCCTCATACCTTAGGGTTTCGGATTCTGATTTTTCTTATAATTGTGAACCAAATCGACATTTACCTATGAGATAAGAGTTGGAATCGTCCATTCCCGCAGAAATGGTACAATTCGGGTCCTTATCCCAAAGGAAAATGACCGTTGGGATTAAATTAAAGGCTCGGATGAACTCGTACATGAACGAACGCGTGGGATGTGCTAACAGTACCTCTGTACAGAGAAGATGACAAAATACTCAAGGATTGTTGAATCTAACACGTTTTGTGCGAGAATTGAAAGAAAATCGGGCGGGTTTAGGGTTTTTGCGGTTGGAATTAGGGAATTGGGTTGGGGTTTCTGATTTTAGGGGATTATAGGTTGGTATATAAGGGGTTTGTGTGGGTGGGTCACAATTGAGGCTGCGCATTTCGTTTTAGCCCTTTTTTATTGAAATTCAACTGTTTTTCCTTTTTACTTTCAATTTTAGCCTTAATTACAATCCTTCCACAGTAAATTATTTATTTGAATAACTCCGGGACAAAATTGGGTGTCAACAGCTGCTCCTCTTTACCCGGAAAAGGATGAAAGAGTTTTTCGGTTAAAGAAGTTGACGGGAAACCAATTTTGTCACGATAAAGCCAAGGATTTCGATTTCAAGGACCGAAGGCGAGGCTTATGGATATAGCCGAACTCCGGTTTCCATGTTGCCTACATATCTCGGGCTGAAAGAGAATCAGGCCATATGTAGTTCAATGGCACTTAGATACGAAACTCGCACGATTGACAGAAAAGGACGCATGAATAGGAAAGAATTCAAACTAACGTTCTAATCTGAAACAAAAGATTAGGATGGAATTTGCTTGTTCGAGTACGATTCTTCAGATCCTCGTTGACGAATCTAGCTCATATCAACGATTGCCCCAGTTCACTGCTAAGAAAGAGTTCCACGTTATGCTCCAAATGCTGCTGCGGCGTCTCTAAAATCCTGTAATTAACTTGATAAACGGTAAGCGAACAACTGCCAATAAACTATAATAATTGGAATGAGAAATAAAAGAGTGATAACATAAAATTGTAAATGCGGGTTGTGATATCATCAATAAGTTCTTCTCTCGATCAACTGAAACAGTAAAGTGAAACATAAGTAAAGTGAGAATGAATTTGTAAAATGCGAGGCTTTCATAAGATAAGTTGACTAACGAGACATGATGTCTCAAGTCGAATCATCTACTTGAAATATAACAATGCCAATATTGCAAGACAACCGATATCGCGAAACACTCTGAAAGCGGTGCTTCAGCCGACTTGTCTTAGACTATCAATCTATTTTAAATATAACATGCCAATATTGCAAGACAACCGACATCACGAAATACTCTGAAAGCGGTGCTTCAGCCGACTTGTCTTAGATTATCAATCTACTTTAAATAAAACATAGTATGCCAATATTGCAAGTCAACCGACATCGCGAAACACTCCGAAAGCGGTGCTTCAGCCGACTTGTCTTATACTATCAATCTATTTTAAATATAACATGCCAATATTTCAAGACAACCGACATCGCGAAGCACTTCGAAAGTGGTGCTTCAGCCGACTTGTCTTAGACTATCATCTACTTGAAAGAAACCTGCATATCCTATTTGTGGGTAGAAGGACCCGAGATATCCTATTTCTGGGCGGAGGAACCCGAAGATATCCTATTTGTGGGCGGAAAGACCCAAATATCCTTTTTGTGGGTGGAAGTACCCGAATATCCTATTTGTGGGTGGAAGGACCCGAATATCCTATTTGTGGGTGGAATGACCCGAGATATCCTATTTGTGGGTGGAAGAACCCGAAGATATCCTATTTATGGGCGGAAGGACCCGAATATCCTATTTGTGGGCGGAAGGACCCGAATATCCTATTTGTGGGTGGAATAACCCGAGATATCCTATTTGTGGGCGGAAGGACCCGAATATCCTATTTGTGGGCGGAAGGACCCGAATATATCCTATTTATGGGTGGAAGGACCCGAGATATCCTATTTGTGGGTGGAAGGACCCGAATATCCTATTTGTGGGTGGAAGGACCCGAGATATCCTATTTGTGGGTTGAAGGACCCAAGATATCCTATTTGTGGGTGGAAGGACCCGATGATATCCTATTTGTGGGTGGAAGAACCCGAATATCCTATTTGTGGGTTGAAGAACCCGAATATCCTATTTGTGGGTTGAAGAACCCGAGATATCCTATTTGTGGGCGGAAGGACCCGAGATATCCTATTTGTGGGTGGAAGGACCCGAATATCCTATTTGTGGGTGGAAGAACCCGAATATCCTATTTGTGGTGGAAGGACCTGAGATATCCTATTGTGGGTGGAAGGACCCGAATATCAAATTGGTGGGTGGAAGGACCCGAGATATCCTGGGTGGAAGGACCCGAGATATCCAATTTGTGGGTGGAAGGACCCGAGATATCCAATTTGTGGGTAGAAGGACCCGAGATATCCTATTTGTGGGTGGAATGACCTGAGATATCTTATTTGTGGGTGGAAGGACCCAAATATCCTATTTGTGGGTGAAAGGACCCGAGATACCCTATTTGTGGGTGGAAGGACCCGAGATACCCTATTTGTGGGTGGATAAACCCTGTATCTTGCAAAATCTGAAATTGCCTGGCTTGTGCTGGTGATGCGATAATCGAGCAAAAGCTAAAATTACAAAGAGAGAAATAGAGTTGTTCTACATATGCGATAAGGCAAATATTCTTCGAGGAACTAATAGTTGCGAGTTCTTCTCGTTTTGCTGCTTGAGATTTCTGCATTCAAAGAAAAATTGTAAGTACTATAAAATTTCTGGGAAGTCGCGACACTTTGCATTGATCCTTTCACCTTGATGCTGAACTTTGCAGTAAATGCAAAATTTTCCCCTGTTTAATCAAAGAACAATTGTCAGTTTTTGATCAAATAACAGTTGGCTTGTTTGAACACCTAATTTGGCTTCAAATATGCATTTTGCTTGCATGGCAATCAAATGTGTTGTTGCTGTGAAAATCTGTCATTCTTGAAACTCTCCTTTTTGCACAATAGAAACCATCTAAAACTGCTTTGGTTTGGCTTATTTGGGAAAAATGAAATTTCATTGATTTTGGGACTAAACCCAATAAGGGTAGCAAAACATAACGTAGTTCATTACAACTAGGATGAATAAAATTGTGACAGAGTAGTTAAAACATAAGATAGTTGGGCAATGAAATGCCATTTCAAGCTGCAAAAATGCGGTCTTTTCAGTCTTTTTAGCTTGCAAACCGCTTCTTCTTTGAATATCTTGGGGCTGATGCCTCGCCTTTAACAAAAATCGTGCCTGCGGGAGGAATGCTGCAATAACAACTTAATGGATCTTCTTGCACAATTATTTTGCCGCTATCAATTATGCTTTGAATCTTGTATCTCAAGCCACTGCATTCTTCAGTATCATGACCTTGGATATTCGAATGATAAGCACAATGCTTTAACATATCAAAATATGGAGGCAGATGCTTAGGAATTGTCCATTTCTTTGGTTGCAAAAGTCCTTCAGCTTGCAATTTTTCAAATATGCTTGTCACAGACTCATCTAGAGGGTGAATATATTCGACTTCCTCTTCTTTGACACCGGATAATCAGAATATGATTGTTGAAACTGACTTTGAGAGCCTTGCAAATTTGAGGGTTTCTCTGATTGAGTGGTGTACCCAAATAAACAAGAAGGGATTTTTCCTGTTGCTATGCCTTCTTCTATCATTTTTCCCAGTTGGATCAATTCAGAGAAGCTGCTTGCATTATTGATGACCATTTTGGCATAGTATATGCCTTCTTGCATGTCAATGAAAGCTGCTATTAGCTTCTTCTCAGGCAAGGGAGGATGTATCTTAGAAGCCTCTAACCTCCACCTCACAGCATATTCTACAAAAAACTCATGAGATTTTCTTTTAATGCTGCGCATATCAAACACATCGGCATCTCCTACTATGTTGAACTTGTATTGTTCCACAAAATCATGAGCCATGTCCTCCCATGTGTGCCATTTGGAAAAATCTTGTTTGGTATACCATGCAAGTTCCATTCCTGATAAACTTTGAATGAAAAATCTCATCCGCAAAGATTCATTCTTGCCAATTCCAATCAATCTGCTGCAATAATTTTTCAAATGAGCATAGGGGTTCCCCTTTCCATCGAAAGTGTTGAATTTTGGTATCTTATACCCATATGGAAGCTGAATGTCCGGGTGAATGCATAAGTCTTCATAACATAAACTATGAATGTTCCTAGAGCGCAACTCATCTCTAATGACCTTGTGCAAATTGCGGATTTGTCTCCTCATGCTATGTGAATCAGTTGTCTCAACTTCTTTTCTAGGCAATTCTCGTGGGCGCACTATCACTTGATTTGATTGACTCCTCATAGCAGGCATAGTGCTAAAAGGTGGTTGGCATAAAGTTGCAGCTGGCCAAACATTTGGATTGGTAAGATATGCTTGTGAGTTTTGTGGATATACGGTATGTATAGGCATTGGGTAATGAGGCATTGTTAAGTAAGGTGGATTGGAGGTAAAGCTTGTATTTGGAAACTGTTTGCTAGTGTTTAAAAAGTTGACGATCCTATTTCTTTGGACCACATATTCTTCAACATCATCATTCTGCGCTTGCAAGATACCCATACCAGAACTGGTTGCCTAAAGCTGATTTGACATGTTGTTTTGTCCTTGATGTAGATTTTCAGCCATTTCACTGTTCAATTCTAGCCAACCTTTAACAAATAAATTCTACACATTGAACAAAAGCAAGTTAATACGTAAAATGATAATGCATACGTTGAAGTTTGAATAGGCCACTGGGCCGAATGGATGGTAACAAAATCCCGACTCAACAAAGGAGTAAAGTATTTGAGAGTGCAAAACTTAATGACCAACAAAATTTGATCTTTCATGATGCGAGTTAAGAAAAATAATTTTGGAAATTTCACTAAATCAGTATGCGTGCTAGACCATTTTGGCACAATTTGCTAAAATGGTCGGCTTATTTTGAACATCACTGCTTTGCTCGACTATCAATTCTTGCTTGTAGAATAACAATCTGCACCAATTCATAGAAAAGCTGCTTCTGATAATTATAAAATCAACTCGATGTCTTCAATTTGCCTTTGAAAAATTTTGCCCCAGTTATGACTTCAACATCTCAACTTGCTTTGCAAAACTGCCCCAGTTATGAATTCCGATTCTTCAAATTGTTTTGCAAAAACTGCCCCAGTTACGACTTTCAATACTTTAAACATCTTAACAAAAGTTGCCCCAGTTGCAATCTCCCCCGTCTTCTACTTGCTTTGCAAAGTTTGCTCCAGTTTCTATCTTTGGGAAAATTAAAATTTAGATACTAAAGGGTCGAGCCCGATGGAGGAGCCTACGTATCCCTCCTTGGGAATCAGACTGTGCATAGTTCTACTTTTCCAAGCTTGCTATGGTTGCTTGGACCCTGTTAACCTTGTCTTGGTTAGATTCAACACTTTCAGTCAAGTCAATCACAACAGTTTGACGAGCCATAGGTCCTCTTTTGATGTTCAAAACAATTAGCCCTTTAGCAACAAATTCCGAATTTAATAAAATTTATTAAAGCTGAAACTTACGGGTCAACTTATTCTTTAATGAAAAAATTGAGACCGTACTGAAAAGACCCAAAAATTTTAAGCAAGACACTCATTTTGTTTAAGCAAACCAGATGTGAAAAATGCTTGTTTAATTCTGAAGTTACTTTCAAAAAGGGAAATACACTTGCGAATACTTTAAAGTATTATGCTAAACAATGTTTTGCAAAATGACAAGACCGTGGTTAATATAAACAAAATAACATTTGAAAGGCATTTTAGAATAACAGTATGCATGAATTCAGATGATAGATAAATGGCTTCACAAAGCGGTTAACTTTTACGAAAGATAGGTTGAAGTAACATAGCGTTAATCTTGCCATACCGCTGAACAAATTCAATCACTGCGCAATCAGTGCCAACAAATTTCAAGCAAGCAACACATATTTAGCAAGTAATCGCATATTAGACAGATAATTTGACATGTGGCAACCACAAGTAATTGAGCGTAAATAAAAATATGAATGCTTCCTACCTTGTAAGGTGCCTCTTTGTGCTAGAGGTAAGCCTAATCGCGCAAATAAGTGGTCACGAAAAATAGTTCATGCCAGTTCTGAGCAATTCTGATTTAGAGTAGCAATAAATAATAACAATAATTGATAACAATCATCTCTCCGCCTTGACATTGCAATTTTGTTATCCCAATTATCTTCCAAAAGTTGGTGTTAACTCGAAATTCTAACACAGCTCATGCTCTCTACAACATCTGCACAAAATTCTAAACCCAAGTGCCTAAAACCTGAAACAAGCCTTCATACCTTTTGCAAACATCCACACTCCTCCAAGCACAACTCCCAATTGTTTACAACATTCAGGGGTGAAGTTTCCAACTGCCTTTATAATACCAGACTGCAAATCATAAAAGGTTCCAATTGATCTTTTACAAATAAAACCTCACTGGTCCTCGGCTTTGGACAAGCCTCTCAGCTCCCTAGGTTTTGCAAGGCTCACAGACCTTGTTCATAAGGCTCCTCACTGGTCCTCATCTTTAATCAAGCCTCTCAGTTTCCTAGGTAGCCAAGACCTCACTGGTCTTCAAATAGGGGCCCCACTGATCATTCAAAGACACAGGGGCTTCACTTTCCTAGTATGCGACAAGCATACTTCAATTTTCATGAATGCAGCTGGACAGTCAACATAGGCCTGCACACACGCAACGCCATTCACGAGAGGGACCCCACTGATCCTTTTAAAGACACCAGGGGCTTCGCCTCTAAGATCTCACTACACTAGGCCATCTCCAAAATACAAACAACCAAATCTGCCTAACTTTCCCCGGACTACAATTGTGTCTTGTTCAAAAAATTCTGCACTATGATGTCAAATTCTTTGTGGACTGCTATGACCACATAGATTCTGCTAAATTCTTCCATTTTTTTAACCTAAAAGACAAAATGGGAGATAAAATTCTAAATCTGATTATGCTCAAAACATGGCTAGGACTGAGGATTCGTTATCACACAACACATACTATGCATTGTCGTTGGGTTTCAAGAACCCGCTGACGTAAGGGCGGTTTCCTAACTATGGAGGCGGTACCAAGGACCGGGTCCAGACTAAGGTGTAAATACATGCTTGCTCCTAAAGCTCATTCTAAGAGTGGGTTATCGGTTGAGGCTAACAGGTGAGTGGCAGGCGGCTTTGTGGTCGAATTACTCCCACGACAATCCGCCGGTACACCAACTCGTCAACGGGTTGTTTAGTGGAAGAAAGTGCGGGTGCGTATGCACACACCTCGCGGATATTTGAGTGAGAATGCAAGAGTTTCCTAGGAGTGGGGGAAATATGAACGGAATGCCAGTTTATATATGTGCACAAATAAGGGTGAAGTGCACATGCTTTCGTGACACACAGCAATCAATTAAATTAACTAAGCATGCTCGCAAATAAACAATAAATATAATCATGCTCGTTTCAACATACAAACGCAATAATTAAATAAGCTACGCATACTAGTATTAACATACAACTTCAAACAATACAAACAAACAAATTCGTGAAAGTCTTATGGTTAGAACCATTTGCTATTCCCCAGTGGAGTTGCCACGTTGTTGAACCCTCCCAAAAATGCACGTAAGTATGCATTGGGATTTGATTTCAACAAAATGGGACTCCAAAGGGTTTCTTTGGTGTCGCCACCTAATTTAAGGATTATTAGGAACCTAAGTTAATTAAAGAGTGCAATTTTTATTCCTTATTTAAAAAAAAAATTATTAAAATCAGAGATTCTTAGGTAAGTGGTTCTATTAAATTCAAAAGGGCCCTTGCGGGAGCACTTTCAAAAATCCGCTAAAAGCGGTTAATTCGGCGGTTTTCACGAATTTGATTAATTTAAAATTATTTAAAAAATGTAAACTAAATACATAAATAAAGGGATGATAAATAAGGATAAATAAATAAGGGATAATAAATGAATGACAAGAAAATAAATAAAGGATAAAATTGAATAAGGATAATAAATAACCAATGGTAAATACATAATAAGTAATAAATGATTAGGAGGGTTAAATAAATAAATAAATAAATAAATGATAATGATGTATTAATTAAATAAATGAATGATCCATTAATTAAAATTGATTAAATTAATAAAAGAATAATTATGCTGATTGATTGATTTAATTAAATAAATTAGATTAAATGAATAAATAAAAAATAAATTAAAATTTAATTAATTAACTAAATAAATAAATTAGATTAAATAAATAATTGAATATTTAATATAATAAATAAGCAATTCAAATGCAGATTATGATGAAGGTACGATTTTAATTGAATTTGATTTGCACTCATTAATTGACAAATGATTCTTAACATTCATAAATCAATTGGTGGTTCGCAAAGAAATGATAGAAGGGATTCATAAGGCAATTTAAATGATTTATAATCATTATTTACATTCAAATATAATTTCTATCCTACAGGGCTCCTAGTCCGGGCTACAGGGAAGTCCTATACATGGATTTCTAAAGAGCGGGAAAAGAATGAGTAAGAAAATAGAACCCGGAAATAGCAACTCAAAATTTGAGCCTTGATAGCAATGCATTTCAACCAAAGTAGACCCAAAAGGCTCCTGTGTCAGTTGGTCGAGCCGAATTTGCAAGTTTAACCGACTCGCCCCAAGAGTGATCATGCAAAGTAAAACGAGATAAGGAGGAAAAAAATAGTAAATGCAAGGAAGGCTTTCATAATTTTGCAAAATAAGCCCATGAAAATTAAACCATGGAACATGCACCAGGATACGAACAAAAATAATTTTTTTACAATACTTGTCAAAGTCCTAAAACGGGAAAGCAATACAATCTACAGTAACTTTCAAAATGGAGTACATTCTTCATAGCCTGAATCTATTAGTAACTGATTTTAACAAAATGAGTAACCAAAAGGATCTTAGATAATGGTCCTAACAGAAAGTTATTTAGTCCAACTATCAATAGATACAATGAGCAAAGCAGACAAAGACTCAATTATTAATTAGATGCAAAAATGACATTCTAATGTAAGTTCAGACACAAACTTTCTCATGAAACAGATAATCCCATAGGTTCTCTAATCATTTCATCAAAGAATGACTTGACTAGACGTAGCAGGCAACAATTATTGCTAAAAGGGGCATACGAGATTCCATAATAATTCAATTTCATAAAATTCAATGTTTCATTGACTCAAGAGAGCAAATTTAACCATTTGAAATTGGCAAATATCCTAGCAGACATATGATTATTACCTAGATGGAAGTTAGAAATTAAAGATGACATATATATAAAGAACAAGATGAATTAACAGGAACCTAGCTACTGATGCACCAACATACAATTTCACAAATCAGGCTTGAACAAAATAAGATACCCAAACTAATAGCTTGGACTCCTCACTGCCCAAACAAACCTTCAAGCTCATTCCAGAACCTGGAACACCTGAACATACACTTCCCTAAACTTCATCAGGACCTCACACTTTCACAAACCAATACGCACACCTTTCTCTCATCCCTAACTCACACCCCAGCTAGCACACACTTACCCATTCACACCCTAAGACAAACCTCCAACCCTGAACACCTTCAAGAACAAAACTCATATCACCTTGAAGAAAGCTGAAAACACCTAAGCAAACACTCTAAACAATCATACAAACTAACTGCAGCACGCTCTAGCCTCCCAGCCTCCTAACTCTCAATACAAACAGAACCTGAACAAGATATATAATCTACCAGCAGCACCTCCTTTTAACTTACCAGACCCCAGCACACATATCTTCCCCACACAGACCACTCTGACCTCCCTGCTACAACTGGAAACAAAATTCAAAACTGCAGCTACCTGCTGCACCTGCTTCTACCTCTAAACAACCAAAGCAAAACCTAATTTCCTTGCTCCAAGAAGAACAACACCAGACAGCCCACTAACTCCCTAAGAAGCTACATCAACCTGCATACCATCTCTCAAAGCCAAAACACCCTCAAAGGTACCCTACACACACACTCATACCCTCTTTACAAACCTGGGACTACATCAGATCCCTTCACACTGCCAACAAATCTTCACAAGACCCAAAACAACTAAAAGGCTATCTCAGACCCTCACTGGCCAACCTGAACATCCTGAAAACACCTCCATACACCACCTTACACTGCCTGAACTACCACCTACTACTCCTTCAGCATACCTAAACCAACCTCCCTTCAAACTGCAGGTTCCATTAGGCCTCTGTAAACACCCCTGCTACACCTCGATACAGAGAGCGATTCCACATCCACCTGCAGCCAACCATTAATACCAGGCAACAACCTTACACCTTCCATCAAAACAACCTGATGATCTCTAACAAAAAAAATTCCAGACTTCTATGTTGCAGCCTTAAACAAACTGAAAACTACCAAATTATAACCCTATATACCCCCTCATACTCACAGACCCTCAACACCACTCCAGGAATAAACTCCAAACAAATATACAAACTCTTGCACTCACAGACCTCTCCTAACTTCTTCAGCATAGCAGAACACACACCAAACCAACAGGAACCTGGAGACAATCAATAAACTAAAGGGAGAACATGAGAAGCAATTGAAACAGAGAGGGAATAGAAATGCCTGAATGCAGACCAAGAAACTGGTCTGAACCTGAACTAGAATCTGAAACTTACCCTAGAGCTTATGCCAATATCTCAAATAGAACAATATTTCAAGATCATTAAACCAAGTTACCAACTAGTTAAGACTCAAAGAAACCAACACAGGAAGCAGCTGCAAGTAGACATGCTTTTAAGATACAAGAAACTTGAAATAAACTGATTCACCATTCTTTTATCCGACATCTATAAGCATACAGGAACTTATTTAAAACTAGAATTTGAACAAGCTGACAAGAACACCAAAAATGAAGAAAGCATAAACTGAAAATAAAGAAAAGAGAAGGTTATTACCTTTTGCGGAGCAGTGAAAAGGAGCTAGGATCCGAAGCGATACGCGACTCGACTAAGGTCGACAACTCGAACAAGCTCGATGACTGGAACGACGACACAAAGATGCAAGTAATATAATGATAACACGAGCTTAGCTAAGATTCAAAACCAGAAAATAGAACCTTATTGTAAAAGAAAACTTGAACCTTTTAATATTTTCTGCGGCCCTTTTTTTCCAGAAAATTCCCCCCAAAATGAAAGAAATAAGGAATATATATACCTCATTCCTTAGGGTTTTGGATTCTGATTTTTCTTATACTTGTGACCCAAAATCGACATTTGACCTATGAGATAAGGGTTGGAATCGTCCATTTCCGCCGAAATGGTACAATTCGTGTCCTTATCTCAAAGGAAAATGACCGTTGGGATCAAATTAAAGGCTCGGATGAACTCATACAAGAACGAACGCGTGATATGTGCTGATAGTACCTCTGTATTGAGAAGATGACAAAATACTCAAGGATTGTTGAATCTAACGCGTTTTGGGCGAGAATTGAATGAAAATCGGGCGGGTTTAGGGTTTTCGTGGGTTGGAATTAGGGAATCGGGTTGCGGTTTCTGATTTTAGGGGATTATAGGTTGGTATATAAGGGGTTTGCGTGGGTGGGTCACAATTGAGGCTGCGCATTTCATTTTAGCCCTTTTCTATTGAAATTCAATTGTTTTTCCTTTTTACTTTCAATTTTAGCCTTCATTACAATCCTTCCACAGTAAATTATTAAATTGAATAACTCCTGGACAAAATTGGGTGTCAACTACCGAGGGAGGAGCTGAAGTTGGCGCGGTTCGGGGGCAATCGGAACCCGCGAGGATCTCATCCTCAGTTGGGTCCTTTCGGAAGCTTGAAGTGTCATCTTCTTCAAACCTGCTATTAAGCACTCGAGGCGACATACTGAGCCTTATGCTTCTACTTGGTCCAGAAGAAGATAAAGTGGTGCAGTCATTCCCTCCAGCTCAGCTAGTCACTACCCTCGCCGCCAATGCTCTTAGATTAAGCTTTGATCTTTTCAATTCAATTCTTCTTTGGGATGTTTCTTTACGCTGATCTTCGATAAACTTTCTCCCAGGGGTTTATCCTGTCGTTGAGAGCTATTGAGCTTGAGACTACGAGGGCCGAGGAGGTGCATCGCGTGGCTCGTGCCTGGGACAAGCAGAAGGAGAGCTTCAGGGCGCAAATAGCCGAACTGAAGGCTAGATTATCCAAGTCCCAGTTCGATTTGCACGAGGCCGAGGCCACTTCCGAGGCGAAGATTAAAGCCCTTGGTGATGGCTTTCAAGTTGAACGCTCGAGGATGGAGGCTGAAGCCGCGAGACTGAGTGCCGAGATGACTCAAGCGAGGGGCATGGCCGAGCAGATGGCCAAAAGACATCATGAGCAGCTGAGAAAGCATGTGCTGCATATCCAGAAGTTAAAGAACGAGGCCTCCAAACTTTCAGCTCGCGAAGCCGAGGTCGAAACTCTTCGAGACGAAATCGCCGATCATAAAAATATAGCTAAGATCTGCTCAAGCAGTGCCGCGCTGGGGAGCTCAACTTGGAAGAAGAGATTGCCAAGGCCGAGGGGAAGGCAGCAAAGGCTCAAGCTATCATTGATGACCTCCCATCAAGTGAAGCCTCGAGCGACGATGAAGATGAGGAGGATGAAGAAGATGCCGAGGGGGGCTCCGAGGAGGGAGATGATGCTCCCGAGGCTTAGACTTCTGATAGCATTTTTTTTTAGTAAGCCTAAGGGCTCTTTTATGCTTATGTTTTTGACCTTCGGGTCCTTTTGATGTAGATATTTTCAGCCTTCGGGCTTTTTAATGAAATGACTTAGTACCTTTATCTTAAGTGTTAATTTTTGTATGTACCGAACACTTTAGAATAAATAACTCGCTTGCAAGACTTAATTGAATTCAACCGATGCAAACTTAGAACGACGTCTTGTCCTCGAGTCGGTGCATTTAAAGTGAAACTTCGGAGTGCAAATTTATAGAAACATAAAGTTATGGAATGAAGTTTATTTCATTGATAATATTAACAGGCCGAATTGGCTTTTACATGGAACCAAGTCGAAGCGGACCTTGGGTGAAAAAACAAATTAGAAAAGTGCCACTACCGGACGAAATTACAATGTACTAAATCTACTCCTCGGGTGTCAGTCCCCGGTTGTCGAATAGATGGTCTTCGGTTGGGAGGCGCATTTTCGACCTCGGTTGCAACTCGCCCCTTACTCCCCCTCAGTGTTCGGGTGTGAATCTTGATGAAGACCCAGCAACTGGAACGTTTAATCTGCTTCCTGAAAAGGTCAAGCAAAATGAAACGAGGAGCAAGTTAGTACATTTGGACCGAAGCTTTTAGGAGTGTTGTTTTGCTTGAGGCTGTGGGTAAATTTTTAATGAGCAAGGGATATTTACCTCGATTAGAAGTAGTACCGCTTTAAAATTGGAGATGTTCCAATTTAAGGGTTCGGGCACGCCTTGTAGATCTTCAATTTGATAAGATCCTTTCCCAACAATTGCTTTGACTCTGTAAGGTCCTTCCCAATTCGCAACAAGCTTTCCTCCATTTTCTTCCTTCGTTGACTAGTTTGTAGCCTTTAGCACATAATCGCCAATTTTAAATCTCTAAGTTTGGCCTTCCTATTGAGATATGCTTCGATCTGTCTTTTCTGTGCAACCAGTCGAACCAAAGCCAGCTCTCTTTTCTCCTCGAGCATATCCAATTCAATGCGCATGGCTTGTTGATTTGCGTCTTCGGTGGTGTGAGCATACCGAAGACTTGGTTCGCCCACCTCCACGGGGATAAGGGAATACATACCATAAGCCAATGAAAAGGGAGTCTCACCGGTCCTGTTCTTCTCCGTTGTCCGCATGGCCCACAGCACACCTGGCAACTCCTCGGGCCAAGGACCTTTTTTCTCATCGAGCCCTTTCTTGAGATTTTCGATTATAATTCTATTTGAAGACTCAGATTGGCCATTGGCACTTGGGTGGTAAGGAGTCGAAGCAATTCTTTTGATTCCCCATTGTTTGAAGAAATCAGTGATGGCTGCTCTCATGAACTATTTACCATTGTCGCAAGGAATCTCCCTCGGGATACCAAACCTGTAGATGATGTTTTTCTTGATGAAATCGATTACTTGTTTTTGTTTAACCTCTGTGAGAGCTCCTGCTTCCACCCATTTCATGAAGTAATCGGTTAACACTAGAATAAACCGAACACCACCTTTTCCCTTTGGCAATGGACCAACAATATCCATCCCCCACTTCATGAAAGGCCATGGTGACACGACCGAATTGAAAGGTTCGGCTTATTGATGGATCATCTGTGCGTGTTGTTGGCACTTATCGCATTTTTGCACGAAGGCCTTTGCATCTGTGCTGATGGTGGGCCAATAATTCCCTGCTCTAAGTAACTTGTGCATCAAAGACTTTCCCCCTGAGTGATTGCCACACGCGCCTTCGTGCACCTCGGCCATCACATATCTAGCCTCATCGGGACCCATACACTTGGCCATCGGGCCGCAATATAACCTCTTGTATAAATTACCCTCGAACAAGGGGTATGAAGCCGCTTGGGTCCTCAAATTTTTGGCCTCCTTTTTATCTTGGGGTACAGTCCCTGAGTCGAAGTAAGAGATGAACTTGCTTCGCCAATCCCATTTGTTGTCCACCGAGTTGACCTATAATTTCATCTCTCTCATTTGCACAGACAACAACTGAACCACTGAATCAGTCCCCGAGTGGACTTCATCGACCGCCGAACCCAAATTTTCCAGGGCATCAGCCTCGGTATTCTCCTCCCGAGGCACTTGCTTAACTTGCCACTCTTGGAATTGTGCTAAAATCCTTTGTTCTCGGTCTAAGAATAGTTGCATTCTGGGCTCTCGAGCCATGTATTTGCCGAGCACTTGGTTCACCACCAACTGGGAGTCGCACCTTAGCTCAATTCTCTCCACCCCCATTTCCTTAGCCAACTCAAAGCCTGCTAGAGCCGCTTCATATTCAGCCTCATTATTGGTCACTTTTTTGAATCGAACCGAGTGCCTGATTTTCTTCCCGGTGGGTGCTTTCAAGACTATGCCTAACCCCGAACCCTTGGAGTTAGTTGCCCCATCGGTATGAAGTATCCATAGCCCCGAAGCCGTTCTTTTCGATATTGAGTTCTCTTTTTCGGCTTCGGGAAGAATCCCAACAATAAAATCAGCTACGAAGTCGGCCAAAACTTGGGATTTGATGGCTGTTCGGGGTTGATAGGTGAGGTCAATTCGCTTAATTCTACCACCCATTTTGATAACCTCCCCGATAACTCCAGTTTGTGTAATATACTTCTCAAGGGGAAAGTTGAAACTACCGCTATTGGGTGACATTGGAAATAGGGTCGTAGTTTTCAGGCAGTAACAATTAAAAGCAAGTGCTAGTTTTTCCAGGTGTGGGTACCTGGTTTCAGCATCGAGTTGTGTCTTGCTCACATAGTAGATGGGCTGTTTCTTTCCATCTTCCTCCCGAACCAGGACCGCGCTGACTGAAACCTCAGACACAGCCAAGTAAACCAGCAATGTTTCACCATCCTTAGGCTTGGCGAGCAGCGGCGCGTTAGCCAAGTAGCATTTCAAATCTTTCAGCGCTTCTTTACACTCCGGTGTTCATTCGAAATGGTTGTTCTTCCTCAAAACAGAGAAGAATTTGTGGCATCGCTCCGAGGACCTTGAGATGAAACGACTGAAGGCAGCGATTCGGCCAGTTAAGCGCTGAACTTCTTTCACCTCGGTCAGCTCTTCGGGGATTTCCTCGATAGCTTTAATCTTGTCGGGATTTGCTTCGATACCTCGTTTGGAGACAATAAATCCTAAGAATTTTCCTGACCCAACACCGAAGGCACACTTCTTAGGGTTCAACTTCATGCCATATTGCCTCAGAACAACGAAAGCTTCCCTTAGATGATTCAAATGATCCACAATTCAAACCGATTTGATGAGCATATCATCTATGTAGACCTCCATAGACTTTCCAATATACTGTTTGAACATGCGACACACCAACCTCTGATACGTCGCCCCAGCATTTTTCAGACCGAAGGGCATTGCTTTATAGCAGAAAGTACCTCAGTCAGTGATGAACGAGGTTTTCTCTCCGTCCTTCGGGTCCATGAGGATCTGGTTATAACCCGAATAAGCATCCAAGAAGGTTAATAGTTTATGTCCAGCCGTGGAGTCTATTAACCTGTCTATTTGTGGCAATGGGTAGGAGTCTTTGGGGCAAGCCTTGTTCAAATCGGTGCAATCTACACACATCCTCCACTTGTCATTTTTCTTCAGTACGACAACCACATTAGCCAGCCACTCGATTGCTTTCTTTTTAACCCCGGCGTGAGGTCTCTTCTTCTGCTTCACCGGGGTAAACTTTGGGTCCACATTCAGCTTGTGGGTCATGATCTCCGGATCGATACCAATCATGTCTGAATAAGACCAAGCAAAGCAATCGTTGTTGGACTTTAAAACTTCAATGATTGCTTTCTTCGACTCTGGGTCCAACTCCAAGCCGACAAATACCTTTCTTCTGGGAAAATCTTTCAATAATGTGAAAGACTCCAATTCCTCAATGGTGGAGTCCTCGAATTTTTGTTTCCGAGGCCCTTGAATGCAGGCCGGGATCTTTTCAACTTCTCCTCGGAGGTCTTCCTCACTCGACCTCGGTTGCTTTAGTTTCTATTGTTTTTTCCCGGTCAGGACGACTCCACTTTTCAATGCAACCGAGTAGCACTCCCTCACTACTCGTTGCTCTCCTTTGATTGATCAAACCCCCCAAGGCGTAGGGAATTTGATTACTTGATGCAGCGTGGAAGGAACAGCCTCCATGGAATGGATCCATGGCCTGCTGAGGATCACATTGTATGCCATGTCCTCGGGCAACACTTTAAACAGTGTTTCTTTGCTCACTCCTTCAGCAAATGTTTTGAGTGTAATTTCACCCAAAGTCTTCTCCGTGGAGTTGTTGAAGCCAGTCAAAACTGTTGCTTTGGGGACAACTTCTCTTTTGAGCCACATCTTCTTAACGGCCCCATAGTTGATTATATTGACCGAGCTACCGGGGTCGATCAAGACTCACTTGATGTCGGAGTCGTTGATTCTTAACATGATGACCGAGGCATCGTTATGAGGGAACATCATCCAATCACAATCATCATCATAAAATACAATCTTTTTACCCGATCCACCAACTCGGGTTCTCTTTTCCATGGTGATCGATAATTTGGCGAATTTCTTTGCAGCTGCGAAATTCACCCCGTTCACCTCTGATCCCCCAGTGATGACATTCTCAACTCTATCTGGGTTTCGAGCCCAAGGTGGTTGCCCATTACCTCGGTTCTTGGAATAGTTGTCCTTTCCCTTGTCAGCATGCAATTCGGCCAACACTCTTTTCTTCAACAAATGAACCACCTCGAGGCGCAATGCTTTACAATCCTCGGTTCGGTGGCCATAATCCGTGTGGAACTCACAGTGCAAATTATGGTCTCTCTTATCCGCTGGAGTTCTCATGTCTTTGGGCACTCTTACCCTGGCGGTCCCCGTGACTACGTTGACCAGCTCCGAGGTCGATATGTATAAATTATAGTCAGGGATCCGAGGCAGCTCCTTCTTCGAGGCCGAAGCTGGGCCTGAGGAATTTCTTTGGTTCGTGTTGGAGTGAACCTTTCCTCCGAGTTGTTGGCTTATGTGCGGGCTAGTGAATGAATTCCCAAAAAGTTTCCCAGCCTTTGGCTAACAGGCTGCCTTGTAGAGCTGTATGGTCCATACCTCCCTTTTGGATTTCCTCGTGACGCCTCGGCGTGGTGTGAGGATTCGCCTCGGTTCTTATAATTATAATCTCGGCTTTTAAACTCAGCTTCCTCCAATCTGATCTTGGAGTAAGCCCGCGTGTGTAGATCTTCCCATGTCAAAACTTGGTATTGTTGGAGCTCCTTTCATAATTCAGCAACGGTGTCAGAATTGCGAACATTGATACCCTTTTCAAATGCCATGATGGCCAGAGCATCATCCATCCGAGGTAGCTCCATGCTCTCGGCGTGAAAGCGCTAAAGGAACTCCTTAAGTGGCTCACCGGGCCGTTGTTTGACCTCGCATATATCCTCCTTCCTTTGGAGGATCTTTTGGGCCCCCGTGTGTGCCTTAACGAAGGCGTTGGTCATTTCCTTGAAGGTGGAAATCGACCCTGCTAGTAGACACATGTACCAGCGTAGCGCTCCTTTCTCCAAGGATTTGCCAAACTTCTTTAAGAATATTGACTCGATCTCTATCACCGTTAAGTCATTGCTCTTTACCAATTCCATGTATTCCCTTACATGCTCTTTGGGATCGGTGGTCCTATAGTACTTCTTTAAAAACATGAGCTTGAAATTCTTAGGAGTTGGGGCTGGAGCTGCTTCGGGCTTGAAGGGCAACTCCCTGTATTGATCTATATCAAGCTCGTCTTCAGTTTTTGTTATCCTCGAGGCACTTATACGCGTGCCTCGACGTGAGCTTCAACGCGTGCCTCGATGCGAGCTTCAATGCGTGCCTCGACGCGTGTTTCAATCTCCCTGGTCAACCTCTCAACGTCGACCGAGGACGTTGTTTCAGCCACGGTGGGAATCGTCCCGAAGTATGGCGTTGCACCTGGTACGTTTCCCGAACCCCCAGACATGGCTCCGTTGTGAGGTCCCCCTATTATCGCGCCCGTAGGAACGAAAGTCGGGATGTCTCCACTTGGAGCCGAAGGCTGGGTGCCATTCGGTGCTGTGCTATTCCTCGCTTCCAACGAGGCACGGAATTCAGCATTAATGTTGATCTGCTTATCCTGTCGATCTTGGAGAGCTTTTAGTGCGTTAACAACAAAAGCTTGGAACGCTTCGGTTGTCATTGGAGATGTGGGCTGTTGGTTCGACGGAATGTCAGCCCGTTCGTTAAGATTTTCACTGCTATCAGCCATAACATTGTTGAAGAAACTGTAGCTTTAATGAAAAACAACGTTGGACTTTGGAACAAAGCGTTTTTGCTTATATCCCCACAGACGGCGCCAATTTATATGGGCCTAAATCAGTTTTAGGATCACAAATCGAATTTGGGTTAGAATATAAGCAAAACTTCGTATCAAAGCCGATAAATGCCAAGAATAGTCGTAAAATGCAAGAAAATCACTAGATTTCAATATATTGCAAGAGTACAAAATTCGGCAGAGTTTCCGTATGTCTTTCTGAATGTGTAAAATACAAAATGAAGTACTATTTATAGACCTAGGAGTCTTGCTCACGTCTTCCACTATCAACCGTGCTTTGACCCACGTTCTTGGGAGTAATGGGAGGAGTTAGTGGGCTGAAGTAGTGGGCTGCAAAGCCGCTGGAACCGAGGCGATTCACCGAGGTGCATGTACGTGACCTCGGTGGTGAGGCCTTGCTGTCCGACCGAGGTAGACGTTACCGAAGCTCAGCTTACTGCTCGCCTTCGGTACAACTCCGGTGACTGACTTCGATGATTGACCCTGTTGCATCAGTTATTGGTTTGTCGTCACGTGCTAGTGGTTGTCAATTTACCTCATTGAGGCGATTCATAAGCAAGCTGATTTTTACCCAATACACAAGTGTTACTAATCGTCGTATGATTTGGCTACGTTTTAGAAGGAATAGGATTTGTTCCAGCGTCATATGTAACAGGAAGTATCAATACGTACACGTGGCAACTTACGTTAATGCTAAGATTCTCTTTTGTTATTTTATATGGTATAAAGTACAATATAACTGAAAAAGGTAAAAAGCTTCTCACGGTTTCCAAGGTCTACCCCTGCCCCCCTCCTCCCCCTAAAAGTTTTGGGGCTTTGGCATGCCAGGAGTTGCCAAGTTATTTTTGAGTGGAAAAAGGCTCAAGTTTTAAACATGAAATTTAGGGTCCTCATTTAATTAGTGGCATTAACTATCTAACATTCCCATACCAAAGTTTTGTATGTTACACAATAATCCATGTATAAAAGCTAGTTTTTTGCCAAATTTGGCCATTATACCTAGATGAACACGCTGCTTCCTCTTCTCCTCTCCTTCGTTTCCCTCCATTTTTCCCCATTCCATTCCCGCTCAAAATTCCACCATAGCTGCTGAGCTTCTTTTCCTCAATCGAAATAATCAAAATTCCACCATTGCTGCTGAGCTTATTTACTGAATATCCTTTCCAGTTTTACGCAAATACAAGCTGAGGCCACCACATTTGGGTTGTACGACATTTTGTTAAATCTGGTCGTTTCATATCCATTAAAAAGTAAATCTTGTTCCTTTAATTTTTAATCGTATCAATCCAGTCATCTCCGGTAAGTGTACTAACTTTAGAACATATTTTTAGCTATTTTTGTTGATTCGAGGTTTTTACGGATTCGGTTCCTCCGAACAATCTGCCTAAAATTCCAAACATCATTTTGACGTTCCTACGGTCGTAACTGTAATTCCAAACATATCGCTAGCATTTTACATGGCGTATGTATTTATTAGAATTTTCACAGATAATGTTCGGAACATCCTGCTAGGATGTATGAGCGTTCTGTTAGCCGTTTGGAACATCTTGCATTAAGCAATGAAAAACTGTAAGGTGATGTTCAGAACGTCTGACTACGATGTTCCAAGCGAGCAACATTGAGGTTTGGAACATCTTGTATTAAGCAATAAAAAACTGTAACGTGATGTTCAGAACGTCAGTATATGATGTTCAAAACGATCAACATTGAGGTTTGGAACGTACTGTATAAATATTAGTAATACTAATAGTTGGTCATTCCAATTTATTGTAGGTGACCATCGATGGGTGATGTTATATTAGGAGTTAATTATCAAGGTGAATGGGTGGAGCGTTCTAAATGTTATGCTTGGGTTCCGAAGGTTAAAGAGTCAAGACCCATTCTTGTGCCTATAGATGTTACGTATGATGTTCTACTTAACAAAATAATCAGAAGTTGGGGGATAAGAGACAATCCGAGGGACATTTGCATTACTTACATGCTGAGTGTCGCCGCAAATCGAAAGACGTCTCCCGTTACAATAAGAAATGATGATGATGCACGCCTTTATATGGCTGATGTTGATCGTAATGGTGCTAGGCCCCCTCTAAGGGTAATTTTGGTTTCTACGACGGAGGATTGTGTTGGTTCTAATGACCAAGAAATTCCAAATAGTGGAGTGTATGATTTTAGTCAGTGATTGGATGACTTACATGAAGAGTAGAAGAAGACAAAGGAGGAGGGGTAGAACAAGACAGAGGAGGCTTAGATGTAGATGAAGAAAAAGAAGAAGAAGTAGAAGAAAAATATGTAGAGGAAGATCCTGCCATTTATACCCCTGTGTTTCCAACACAAAGCAGCGAGCTGATATTTCACTTCGTCGATGGCACAGGTTTTTGAAAAGTATGACTTTCGCCAATAAGAAAGAACTGGTCACCAAATTGAAGATTGCAGCAGTAAACATCGTTTTAATTACAAAGCATTGAAGAATACTGCAAAGATTTTTAATGCTAGATGTTTAGATGTGAAATGCAAATGGTGGTTTAGGGGAATGAGGCATAAAAGTAATGATAGGTTCTACATTAGTATTTACAATAACTTGCACACATGCGGTATCCAACATCATTCCAGTCATAATTCACGCGCCTCTGCCCAGATAATTGATGAGTTCATGAAAGGTAAATATTTAATGGGAAAAGGTCCAACCGCAAAAGCTGTCAGGGAGTCCCTTAACAACGATTTCGGTTGTAAGGTTAGCTACTGGAAGTGTCTTTGGGGCTGTCAATTTGTAAAATCTTTGACATGGGGAACACATGAGAAAGGTATTGAAATTCTTGATGCTTGTGCTTATATGGTTAGGAGTAAGAATCCAGGAACCAAGACAGATTTGAGGATTTCTAGCACAGGGAAATTCTTGTATTTTTTTTCTCTCTAATGGAGCGTGGATCAGGGGATTTACGTACGTGAGAGAAGTCCTAGCCGTTGACGGTACACATTTGTCTGGTGAGTATGGAGGGGTGTTGTTGTCTGCTGTTGCTTAGGATACAATGAGTCATGTATTTTCTATTGGTTTTTGTGTTGTAGACAAAGAGTGTGACTCCTCATATGAGTATTTTTTCAAACAATTATGCAGCATAGTTTCAGATAGTGAAGAGTTGTGCATTGTTTCGGATAGACATCCGAGCATCTCGAAGATGGTCGCCCAAGTGTTTCCTTCTGAACACTATGGAGTTTTCATGTGGCACTTTTGTGAAAGCATCCGAACAAAGTTTCAGTTTGGAATCAATCTTCATAAATACTACACTGCAGCAAAGGCATACAGGGTAGAGGAGTTCACTGATGCTATGAATGAGATCAGGACTATTGATTGGAGGGTAGCGGATTATCTTGAAAATATTGTTAGCTATCATAGATGGACCATATTATATTTCCCATGAAACATGTAAACTATAATAACAAGGTCTGATATTACTGTCATGCTTTCAATCTGTTCCAAACGCCACACATGGCGTTCCGAACATATCATTTATGAGCAGAACATTATTAGAAAAATTTATTTTCTAACGATGTTCCAAACTTATTATTGTCGGTCTGAACTTGTGCTTCATGTTAGGAACATCATAAATGTTCCGCACTTCTTATTCCTATATCTGCACTTGTGCTTTATGTTAGGAACATCTTTGGATTATTATACTATTTATTCTTTTTAATAGGTTTCAAGTTATGACATCAAACATAGCTGAGTCCATTAATTCCATGCTGAAGGAGCAAAGAGAATACCCCATTGCTGGCCTCTTGAAGGATATAGGTAGGAACTTTGTGGAAAATTCCACACTAGGGCTATGAAGTTAATCAACCACCCAAATTTATGCGTCCCAGACGCTGAAATAAAAATAAGGAAGAATAAAGAAGTGGGAGACAAACTAGTTGTCAACAGGAAGGAAACTTATGGTTTCGAAATCATTAGTCCAGGGTATGAGATAGAAGTTGATCTATATAAGAGGACATGTACATGTAGGGAGTTTGATCTTGATCAGTTACCTTGTGTACATGCTATGGCAGCAATTAGGGGGTTGCATAGCGATGAATATGGAAGTAGAGTTTATGAATATACTTCTGGATATTACACAACACAAGCATACATCCTTGCCTATGCAAAGCCTGTCAATGCAGTACCTCATGAAGAATCATGGGTCGTCCCTGCTGAAGAGATAATTTATCCAGTGCCTCCACCCCCAAAGCCGAACAACCGTGGAAGGAGAAGGGTTAACCGGATTCGATCTATTGGGAAACGTCTTCCAAAGAGGAGAAATAAATGTGGCAACTGCAAGAGATATGGTCACAAGAAAACTACATGGCCCATTGTTCGTAGTGGAACTGAGGCTACAAGTCAGCCTACAAATTGAGTTTGTCAATTGGACGAAGCATCGTCCTCGTTATAATGTTTGAACAATTTTGATTATTTGGATTTCTATTTGAATTGCATAATGGACTTTTCGTCCTACTTGTATAATTTATATTGTGTACATATTTGCTTTACAACAGTCTTAATTTATGTTGTGTACATATTTGTTTTACTGCATTTTTTGCAATTATGTTTTGCACATATTTGCTTGTTGTTCGCAACACATCTAGTGTTGTTTAGGATATTACAAATTGATGTTTCGAACGATGTCAAGGCATGTGAAAGGTTGTGAGGTCTTTATTTCACAATTCATAGTCGTAGCATTTACCAAGTGCTACCTTCGAGAAGATGTTCGGAACATCTTGTCGAGGATATTATATTATACTTTTATACGTGACGTTCCGAACAAGCCATTCAAAATTTAAAAGACACTAACGACTACAATGAACCGTTGGGATGCCCAAATACCAATATACCAAATGGCAAAAATACAAGTTGCTGCAACAATCACGTCAAAACACATGCACACTTGTAAATATGCGTCCCTTCATTTGCTTCGGCTATTGAAAAGGCGTGCACTACAAATTAAAAGCCACTACAAAATATCTATAAATACCTCCTTGATGGAATAAATTCACAATTCATGGTCTTTACATTTACCAAGTATTACGTTCAGTTTCTAGTGATCACCAGTTTCTATATCAAGGAAGAACAAGTTGAGGTACTCAATTTTTCCATATTTTCTACGTTTTTTTCTAAAACAATTTCAAAATCTAATCTGTTTATACTTCCTTAAACATAACTCCACTTTGATTCTTTTCTACATTTTAAATAAATTTTCATGTAGATGGCCAACAATGCATTTAACGATCTATGGAATAAGTACCACCGAGTCCGAGAGCCTCCAAACAAGTCGCTTCCTGCAAGACTGCTAGACGTGCATTTTGAAGTTGTTGATATCAAGGAGGTAGCAGATAATTGTGAGAGGTTCATTCAAATACTCGAGATAAAACTTGAGCAGATGCAATTGCAGTTAGATCAGATTGAGAGGGTTTTGCAAAATCACTTCGGTGGAGGCCAAAATAATAACGAAGACGCTATTATATATTAGTCGTTTAAGTAGTTGTACTGTTTATGAATATGCTTTTGTTATCTCTTTTCAATTAATATTATTATGAAGGTCTTTAATTAGTACTGTTAAATTGTCTCCAAACCATCATATTTGCTTATAGTTCGCAACACATCAACTTTCCTTTAGGATATTACAATACGATGTTCCAAACGACAACTTGTTCTACTCCATTTCTGGAAAAGTTAATAAATTCATACAGTAAGTTCGGAACATATACGGTGTGTTCCAACACTAAACTGCATGTTCGGAACGAAACTGGTATGTTCGGATAAATGATGATCATTATCACTATACATGACCAAATTTCCCGAATAGAGTGATAAATGATGTTCATTTTAACTAGAAAGGACCAATTATACTTGTTAGATTGACAAATGATGATGATTTTCACTAGAAATGACCCACTATACATGTAAAAGTGACAAATGATGCTCATTTTTCTTAAAAAGACCAAATATAGTTGGTAGACCGAGAGGTTGTGACAATTATCAGTAGTAATGACCAATTATACTTGTTAGAGTTATAAATGTTGACCAGCTTGGGTCTTTTTATACGCCAGAAGCTGCTGCCATAGCCTATGATGCGATGGTGACAGAATTTTTGGGTACCGAATCCATAACATATTTTTCTATTGCCGAAGATACGCTGTCGAATCCCAGCACCAGTGGTGTATCCTCGATTAGTAGTATACCGAGTTTCACATCGGAGTAATAGAACCATCGATTGTCGCTCTGCATAAGGAGTGGTACAAAAGTGCTCGGCACTTCGTCAGGGATGATGACGATTTGGACGAAGGTTGGGGGAAAAATTTATTTTTTTATCTTCTATTTTAAGAATATATTTCATTTCAAATGTGAGGAAGATTTAGACTCATTCGTTTACAAAATGAACTTAATATTTTCCTCACACTATGAATAAATGATGACGGATTAATCTAGTTATGCATTTCTTGAAATTTTTGTATATGATCAAAGTGATGATGATTTGATCTCATTTATTCGTAAAATAGACAAACTAATTGGCTCACTTATGAATAAATGCAATCGGAGTGTCTTCATTTTATATTTTCATATAGTTTATGTGAATGCATAAAATGAGGATAATTTGGCCACATTTATATGCAAAATGAACATATATAGTATTTTTACTCATTGTATGAATAAGTATGACCAGAGTGTCGTTATTCCTAAATTAATAAGTACTTGAAGTTCTTCTTTTGTGAATGTATTAAGTGAGGCCGATTTGGCCTTATTTATTCATAAAATAGAGACAATTTTTGGTATAGTATATGCATAAACACATACGAATTGATATTTTTTAGTTATGGCTTCATTAAGGTGCCGTGTCATTTTTTTAATTATAGCTACATTAAAGTGCAGTGATATTTTTGTAATTACGAAAAGTGCATAATTTTTAAAGACCATCTTTAAAGTGCTTAGAACTTCAAGACCACCTTCATTTTTACCTATTTGTTAACTTTAACCTTTAATATTTTATGTTTTTGTGCTTAGTGCCTTATGGAACCGGGGGGGGGGGGGGGGTCACTCTAAGTGGCAGTTTGACCATAGATTTGAAAAAATATTTGAAAAAAGAGTTTTTGAAGTTTGTTGAAAAACGGTATTTGGAAGTTGAAGTTGTGTTTGGACATACATTTCACTTGAAAAATGTAGAGTTTTGTGAGAGAACAAAAAAACTCTTTTTGAAAAAACTTGAAAAAGTGCTCTAAACCACTTTTTGATTTTTCAAAAACTGTTTTCCAAAAAAACTTGAAAAAGTCACAAAAATTCATGGACAAACATATTTTTCAAAAATGTTTTGAAAAAAAAAATAAAAAATTTCGTATGGACAAACGGGTCCTAAACACTTTCGATTCTTGTAAGAGTACTATATAACTTATAGTCCTAATCGCCACAAGTTTCTATTTAATTTCGACAACTGAGATCATAAATTAGTAAATACTCCTCCCGTTTATGTTTACTTGTCCAAATTCATCAAAGTCAAATTCTAAGTTTACTTGTCTTTTTAGCAATTCAAGATAAAATTGGCTATGTTGTTCCTAATTTACCCTTGATATTAAATAACTTGTACTTTTTAAAATCACTTCCTAATTAAATACCTTGTACTTTTCAAGTATAATTAATGAGAGTATATTTATCAAGTTTAAGTTTTCTTATTTTTTCTTGGTATGAGTGAAAAACTGAAAATGGACAAATAAACATAAACGGAATGAGTAGTTTTCTAGTCATATTCCTGTAAGTTTTGCTTTAATATTTGGGCCAACTGTGTTATCCATCTTTTCCTAGAATCTTTATCTGGGGAAGTGCAGGAAGAGCCTATTTAGGCGCGAAATTTTAGTTTAGCCAATTTTAAAAATTATCTTGTTTTTAATCGTTAGATGAATTCCTGACCTTCAAGTCTTAACTTCAAACCTGAAGTTTAGGTCTAACGTTAAGGACGTAAGGTTTGAAGTTTAATATAATAGTTAAAAACTAAATAATCATCAAAAACTGATTTATATCTAAATGGCGTGCCTAAAATAGTCTCTTGTACGAAATTTTACATTATCTAAGTTTTTAATCATTAGTATGTTTTAAATTGTTCTCTTTTCCTAGTTATAAATCTGTGGCTTTTGTATTCAATCCCAGTGAAAAGTAAAACCGTATTTTGCGTCTGATAAATATAATAATTTATCTAGTAACAAATATTTTACCTAGCTTATTTTTAGCCGGGAGTGAGCCGAGACTTGATTTTAAATCGTTGGCATGTCTTTTTGTCTTTAACGAGCTGCAATTCTTCTGTTCTTTTCAATTTGTGATTAGACAAATATTCTAACACCTTTTAGTTTCATCTTGAAAAGAATGTTTCAAAGAATTAATGAGTAGCAGATAAGCTGACTACATTTTTTCTTAAAATTTTAGTAAGGTAATTAATTCATATCTCATCCGTTGACAGCATCAACTGATGCAAAAACTTACCGAAACTTGGTGCTTACACAAAGCTATAGTAATTTTTGTTAAGTGAAAAGTTGAGATCAGATTGCATACTAATGAATGACAAAAGTATTTATAGAAGATATATGTTTTGAATTTATTGGACTAGTAAAAAAAAAAAGGCAAGAGCAATTATCAACTGCGCCTCTAACGACTGAATTTGAATGATTCAGTTGAAACCTTGAAGGTTTTACTTTTCCAAACATGCAATTGACAAGAATGAAATTCGCAAGAATATGTGTAACTAGCTCAAGTAATAAAATTATGTTAATTGATTATACAAGTTTTTTTTTCCTAACTTTTTGTCACCATTATTCAGTCCTCCATTATAATGCTCCATTATAATGATCACAACCATTTGAAGATACAGTTATACAAAGGCAGAATAGGCAAATTGACGCTTAAACTTGCACAAAATTCTATTCCCGGCCCCCATACTACACGAGTTTTCATCTAGACACTTCTATTTGTTAAAACTCATACATTTAAACACCTTTGACCATTGACCGAGCTTATGTGTCAATTATGCGGCTGAGTTGGCCAAAGTGCGTCATATACACGCTTGTAAAGGGCGTGAGCCCAAAAAATAAAAGCCATAATAGTTATATTTTCAGCCATTTTACTGTATTTCTTCCCTCTTCACCATTGTTAAAGAATAGAGGCTTTATGGGCATTTTTAAAAAATTTAATCTAGGTCTCTTTATGGATGATTATGACCAATAAAGCTGAAGTAAAAAAGTACAATAAAAATGAAAACGAAAAGGAAAAGAAATTGGTTTTCATCTTCAGACACAAGCAGACATGATTGTCAGTTTGTCACTAAGTGGTAAAACAGTAGCCGGCGTCGACCTCGCTACGGAGGTGAAGACAAATCAATAGATCCCAATTCCATTAGCCCTTTGATTGCTCCTCAATTACTCCATCTACACATAACATGTCTAGTGTTTTCATCAAGACCCAGAGAGACAACTCCAACATTCTACCTACACCGGCGGCGATGCCAACGATGATAATAATCGCCATTTTCATATCTTTATTAAACTCCTACTACAAAACAATCAACACCCTCAGATTCAATCTTTGCTTTCTCCACTGATTAATGGGATTTGAAATCAAGAACAAAGGTGCTGGAGAGTTGTGTTGGTGGTTTAAAATGAGTTTGCCGGAAGAGTTGGTTAATTGTTCTTGCGACGGAGATCTTGGTGTTCTTTGTTGTTGAGTGATGCTTGGACGGAATGACTGTACATGGATGGAGAGATGAGAGTAGAAGTGGGTTCATGCGGAATCTCTAATGGTAGGGAGATGGATGTTTCCGATGGGTTATAAGGCTTTAGATTAATGTATTTGGGAACCATTTTTGCTGTTGCTGGTGAAGAGCAATTTTTATTTTAAAAACTAGTAATATTTTGGAGATAAATACTGACCTGGCATATTAATATGATGTGGATAGTGATATGTAAATCCAATAAGAGAACTGAGAGACACGCACGGTCAAAGGTGTTTAGAAGACTTAATTTGTACGAGTTAAGGTATCTAAATGAGAATTCACAAAGTTGGAGGGCCGGGAATAGAAACTCATGCAAGTTCAAGTGTCAATTTGCCTATTCTGCCTTATACAAATACAGAATATGATCTTTTTTAATAGTTTAACCTTTTAGATGAGATGATCACGCATTCTATCATGGTATCTGAGCAGACAGACGTCGTGAGATAAAGTCTCACCACTCTCCAATATTAAAAAAAATCCACGCATTTGGCTAAAAAAAAAAAAAAGCTCACACATGAGGGGCATATTGAAGATATAGTTAAACAAATAAAAGTGTGCTCTCTCTAACAGTGATCATATCACCTAGAACTCTCAAGAAAAATATAAATCGTCTCTAACTTGGTCTAAGAGATAAAAGAGGAACTATACTTTGATTTCCTGTTGAAGACAAGATTCAATCCCCTAATGAGACTACATAATTCAGACATGAGGCAAACCCTCACTACAATAAATTAGGCCTTCAACCACAGTTGAAAAGTGTGGCCTAAAATATTAGAAAGTGTAGTCTTTTATCTAAGGCCACACTTTTTAACTTAAGGCAACACTTTTCATGGAATGGCCTAAACCACTGTAGCCTTTTCCCTAAGACAACACTTTTCATCAAGCAAAGGCTATGCTTTGCACGTACAGTCTACGGCAATGCTTTTTGTGAGCTACAACAACACTTTTAAAGTGTAACCTATGTTATCTTATGGGCCACACTTACTACCTGTGGCTAATAAAGCAACACTCATAAAACGTTGCCTTTCTTACTAAATAGGTCACACCTTTGCCAGAATCCTATGGCAACACTTTAAGTGTGGTAATTTTGTAGGGATAATTACATTAAAATACAAACAAAATACGAAAATTACCAAAAATTACTCATATTTTCGAATCTTACCCGACCTATCATCATTTTTCCGAGATAACAGTATGCCGCAAGTTTATACAAATTTATACACGTGTATAAAATTGTATAAATTTTTATAAGTGTGTATATGCGAGTGAATAAATATGTATATTAAGAATGTTTATATGAATTTTTACTTTTTTGTATATATTTTTATATTTCTCTCATTGCAATGTATTTATCTGTGTATATTCATGTATAATTTATTTTTTGGGGGGAGATTTGTATGTATATAACTTGTCCAAAGCAATGATTTAGACGCAATAAACAACATAAATTCAGTAAAATATAAAAAAGTAACGACAGCACTGGCGGGGGAGTGTGTCTGCCGGCGCCTTAGTGGCTGGAGAGGGGGAGATTTGATAGCTAGGGTGTTTTTTATGAAAATGTACTAAAATTTATAATTTTAGGGATGAGTACTATGCATGAAAAAAAATATAGCCTCCTATTTGTAATTTTGAGTAGTGGCTGTCTATTTTTGAAAATTAAGCTGTAAGGATATATTTCCTTTTCCTCTATATATATCTTGTAATCGAATTGCCATAAAAAGCATAGAAATTATTCTGAGACCGTTGATTATGGATGAAGATCTCACCTTCGACATTAACTAATGAATAGCAAAATTTAACTGCATTTATTTGCAACGTACTTCCAAAAACAAATGTATTACATGTACTACATCAAATAATAAAGCAAAGTGCTTCAAGGGCGTACTAGCAAAGAACTTTACAAACTGAATAATTTCATGTGTCATGACCAAGAAACATCATAATTGTCAACTGTCTTCCTCATTATCTCTAATCATATCAAATTGATTTCTTGCCACCATTTCCAGAGCACCGTTAGAATATGTTGGAAAATTAATTATGAATACCCATGTAGATCAATCCGTATTCAAGTCTCTATATAAATATAATTGTTATATATATTAATAGAAAATAAAGAGCAGACATGTCTATTGGAAAAAGAATCTGAAGAGGTGTCTTACTCCAAGTATAAAAGGGAAGTTCCAAAATATTAGGGTGGATCTTTTTCCTGCTTTCCTTTCAGTGAAAAAATAGAAGAAACAACAATTTTCCTCTTCTTTCCAACACCTAAATTAAGAACTCTCTTCTTCTATCATGGTGAAGAACTCCTTGGGGATTTCTGATGAAGATAAAAAATCTTCTCCCATTTGGAACATCTTCTGTAATCAAGTACGATTTAGACTGTGCCTAAATCTTTACAATTCGTGTGTTAATTACATGTGATTATATTGTTGACTAGTGAAAAAATACGGTTAGACCCTGGGCGAATTGTATGTTCTTGGATCGTGTGTAATCCTTCATTTGTATCAGAGCCCCCGATTATTTGTTTCCTAGTTTTGATATTTTCTTTTTTGAAAATTAATACTCTAAGGGAAAGGGACGAAAAAGTTTTCTGATCGTTTGTGACGCAAAGGATGTTTTTAGGTGCCGCATTTTTTTGGTCTCGGAATGAAATCTTGTATATATATTTACAAGATAACTGAAAGTTTCGTTCTTTCCTCTTCCGTCATGTGATTGTCGGCTCAGTGAAAATTGTATAAGGAATGGCAAAAATTGAAATCCAAGAGGCTTCTTTGTCAACGTGGTAGTGGACTTTTTTGCACAATTTGTGGTGTATAATTTTTTTTGGTCATGTTCCTTTAATTGTTTGACAGTGGTATTGTTAATTAAAGAGGATTTGAATCAAGTCCAAAATTGGACACTACCATGTGCAGCCACATTGCATTGAAGTGATTCAATGCAAGTTTCTTTATTTGTTATCTGTTCCAAAGGTTTTTTGAATTTTTTATTAAATAAGCACCACTTTCTGATATGGTTTATGAATTAGTGGGTGAAAGGACAATGAGTTTTTTTTCTTTTTTCTTGGTTCCTGGTATCACTGGTAACCATAAAAGAAAGGGGGCTATGGAATGAAATGTAACGAGTCTGATTTTTCTATATGCTTTAGGAGGTAGTACCTAAGCTTAATAAGTAGTACTTAGCCGTTGGGGTAGTTTGATATAATAATATAATTGCAGGCGAGTCCTCTAGTTTATTTTATTACAGTTTAGCCTATTAGTTTTCACATTTCAGACAACTATAGTCCTAGGTTGTTATGCTGAGTTGGTGTCATCTTGTACACCTGTCCGGGCTCCTCCCGAGGTAACCAACAATTATTCCCTCTTGTCGGCTATAAGAACAACCATGTACAGAAAGGAGTGGATATGAATGAAGAATTTCTCTTATTTTCCTCTTACATTTCTCTCTTCTTCCCCAAATTATCTCATTCCATTTCTTAAAGTTTCTGTACTAAACAAATTGGTATCAGAGCCAAAATTCTCCGACCATGGCTGATAACCAACGATTGAAAGACATTGAAGACAGTATTAAGAAACTAGATTCTCAGTTACAAAATTTGAACACCAACGTTCGAGCAGTGTCCATTCGCGTTGACAAGATGGATGATACTCAAGTTCAAACAGCTGAAACCCAGCGTAAGATGGATCTTATCATTCATCAGCTGATGATGGAACGTGGTCAAGGTATAGCTTCCCCTTTGACTTATTCTTCTATTGATCAAATCTCTCCAGCTACCATTGAAGGTCCTCCAGGTGCTTTTAAGCAAATCGAAGCTACTCCTAGTGGAGTTAAACAGAACAAGGATAAACAAGTCAAAGATGCTGACCCCAATATTCTCAAAGGATCTGTTGCTCCATATACTCCACGTACTCCAATTTATGCTTCTGATGCTAGAGGTATCACTTTCCCTCCACCACCCTCTTTTCGCATGAATCACCCTCCCCTGTTACCCACCCCTGCTGCTCCAAAAGGAGGAAGTTCCTCTCTTCAGTTATCTGCGATAAAAGCTCCTAAAGCTAAGTTGATTTTCCCTGAGTTTGATGGGACCAATCCACGAGCTTGGATTCGAAAGTGTGAACGTTATTTTGAGATTTATAGAGTCCCTGAACACCAGAAAATGACCTATATGGCTATGCACCTTAAGGGTAGAGTGGACAATTGGTTTGATGCTTATGTCCTTGATAGAGGGGGTCTGGTATTATGGGCTACTTTTTGTGTGGATGTTTGTAGGAGATTTCGTCATATGAGACCCATGGATATTATTGATGAGTTTAACAAGCTGAAATAGTTAGGTGACATAGACTCTTATCAAGAGAAGTTTGAAGAGCTTAGGATTCACATGATGATGGTGAACCCCAACCTAAATGAACTACACTTTGTAGCAAGTTTTCTTAGTGGTTTGAGGCCTGAAGTTAAACATATGGTTAGAATCTATAACCCCACCACCTTATTAGATGCTTATGAAGTTGCTAAGCTACAAGAAGATGCCCTCAAAGCACTTCAAAGGCATTTAGTGAGGCCTGCACCCCCTGTGCCTAGATACTACCAACCCAGAATTACTTATCCACCTAAACCTGCCCCTCCTCTACTCACCTATAATGCTCCTCTTAGACTTACATACCCAGCTAAACCTACCCCTTCTCCCTCCAACAACACTTCCCATACATCAGCAGGCCCCTTTAGTACTTCTGCAACCCCACCTAAATCCCTTACCTATGACCAAATGAGAGAAAGAAATCTTTGCTTCTGGTGTCATGAGAGGTATTATCCTGGTCATAAATGCAACCCCAAGACCTTAAAAAATTTGACTGGTGCTCCTATTATTGAGCAGGAAGAGGAATTCCATGATGCAAATGAAGGTCTTGATACTGTAGTTGAAGAACCAGCTCTGTAAGAGGAAGTTCAAGCTGAACTTTCCATGAATGTAGCTTTAGGCATCACTACCAGCCCATCTACTATCAAGCTATAGGGCACTGTCAAAAAGAGGCCTATTATTATCCTTGTAGACAGTGGTTCTACACATTGTTTCATCAGTCCAAGGGTCATTAAAGACTTGAAACTGGACATTTCTCCTAGGCCAGCTCCTATAAGGATTGTAGTGTCTAATGGGCAAATAATGCACAGTGATGAATGGTGTCCTGAATTCAAGTGGTATATGCAGGGTGAGGAATTCCAATTTCCTATGAGGCTACTACCCCTGGGTGGCTATGATATGGTTCTAGGTATGGACTGGTTGGATCAGTTCACTCATATTTTTCTCAGTACAAGGCCATTAAGTGTGACATTTCAGAAAGCAGACAAATCTATTACATTGTTAGGAATCTCTGACAATGTAGAGGTTTGGTCTGATATTGCCTCTGAATCGGATAGGGGGCTGCACCAAAGCCACAGTTATTGTCTCATTCAGCTTTGTGCAGAGCCTCAACTATCTACTGAGGCTTCTGTACCTCAGCTGTAGAGGATTTATTAACCACATTCCCTGATGTGTTTTCAGAACCAATAACTTTACCACCTCCCAGGCCTTGTGATCACTCTATTCCTTTACTACCAGATGCTCAGCCTTTCAATCTCAGGCCCTACAGATACTATCATGACCAAAAAGATGCTATTGAAAAGGTGATCACAGAAATGCTGAAGGTAAACACTGTCACACCAAGTCAATCTTGTTTTGCCTCCCCAGCTCTATTGGTCAAAAAGAAGGATTCCACTTAGAGACTCTGCATTGACTACAGGAGGCTAAATACTTTGACTATCAAGAACAAGTACCCAATACCAGTGGTAGAAGATTTTCTTGATGAACTCAAAGGTGAAGTCTTCTTCTCTAAGATAGATCTTAGGGCTGGCTACCATCAAGTGAGAATGAAAGAAGCAGATGAGTACAAAACTGCCTTCAGAACTCATCATGGGCTCTGGCAATTTAAAGTAATGCCATTTGGTTTAACCAATGCCCCTGCAGCATTTCAGTCATTGATGCATCATGTGTTTGGAGCTTATCATAGAAAATTCATCCTGGTTTTCTTTGATGATATTCTTGTTTACAGCCCAGACTTGCCTACTCATCTTGAACATTTGGAGCTGACACTTCAACTATTGAGAAAGAACCAGCTCTATGCTAAGAGATCGAAGTGTGCATTTGCTCAGAAACAAGTTGAATACCTGGGGCATTTGATCTCTAGAGTAGGTGTTCAGACTGATCCAGCAAAAATTTAGGCTATAGTTAAGTGGCCTAGACCAACTTGTATCAAGGAATTAAGAGGGTTTCTGGGATTAACTGGTTATTATAGGAGGTTTTTCCTTGGATATGGTATCATAAGTAAACCTCTTACTTCACTACTGAAGAAAGGCAATTTTGAATGGTCTGCTGCTGCTACTTCTGCATTTGAACAGCTTAAGAATGCAATGATCCAAGCTCCAGTTCTAGTCCTGCCTGATTTTTCAAAACCATTTACTGTGGAAGTGGATGCTAGTGGCCTGGGCATAGGTGCAATGCTGATGCAAGACCACCATCCTATAGCCTACTTGAGTCAAGCTCTCAGTCCTAATCACCAAGGTCTCTCTACCTATGAAAAAGAGTTGTTGCCTCTCTTATTGCCTGTAGACAAATGGAGGCATTATCTGCATCAAAATTTCTTCATTGTGAAGATGGATCATTTCAGTCTTAAGTTCCTTAAGGACCAAAAGATATCAATAATATTGCAACACAAAGGTTTGACCAAGTTGTTAGGCCTTACTTTTGACATTCAGTATAGAAAAGGGAGTGAGAACACAGCTGCTGATGCCTTATCTAGGAAACATGCTAGTCAGTATAATGCTATTACCACAGCCAAACCAACCTGGGAACAAGAAGTCATTGAGAGCTATCAGGGTACCACTGAAGTGGCCCAGCTTATAGATGAATTGACCCTGAACCCTCAAGCTGACATTGAGAACCAGCTGGTCCATGGTCTTTTAAGGCACAATGGTAAACTCTGGATAGGCAACAAAGGTGGGTTAAGGACCCAACTCATCAAGGCTCTACATGCTTCTGCATTAGGTGGGCACTCAGGTGTATTAGCTACCTACCACAGATTGAGAAACCTGTTCTACTGGCCTTCACTTAAGTCTAACATTCAACTATTTGTGAAGGAGTGTGATATTTATCAGAGAAACAAAAGTGAAAATGTTGCTTCCCCAGGACTGTTGCAACCCCTTCCCATACCTGATCAACCTTGGACACACATTTCCATGGACTTTGTGGAAGGATTACCTAAATCTGAAGGTAAAGATGTTATTCTTGTGGTGATTGACAGGTTCAGCAAATATGCTCATTTTATAGCATTGTCTCATCCCTTCACTGCCTCACAAGTTGCTAGGCTATTCACTGACAACATCTATAAGCTTCATGGATTGCCCCCAAAGCATTGTATCAGACAGAGATAAAGTATTCACTAGTCTTTTTTGGAGAGAACTGTTCAAGATGTTAAAAACTGAGTTACACATGAGTACAGCTTATCATCCACAAACAGATAGAAAATCATAAAGGCTCAACAGGTGTCTTGAATCTTACCTAAGGTGCATGACTGGTCATAAGCCTAAGGCATGGCATCAGTGGTTATCCCTAGCTGAATTCTGGTACAACTCTTCTTACTATTCAGCTTTGCAAATGTCACCCTTCCAAGTTGTTTATGGTTATGTACCACCTCAGCTCACTTTTGAGCTGGTAGCTCAAAGTAGAGTTGACGCAGTTGATCAGTGGCTTCAAGAAAGGAAACTCATGGCAAAACCATTGCACAGAACAGAATGAAACAACAAGTTGATAAACACAGGTCTGATAGGGTCTTTGATGTTGGCGATTGGGTGTATCTTAAGCTCCAACCTTATAGGCAATCCTCTGTCGTTATAAGGAAGAATTTGAAGCTTTCTTCTAAATATTTTAGTCCATATCAAGTCATTAAGAAGATTGGCCAGGCTGCATATGAATTACAGCTCCCAGCCACTGCCAAAATTCATCTTGTTTTCCATGTATCTCAGCTCAAGAAGAAAATTGGTCCAGAAGTTGTTGCTGTCATTGATCCTCCTATTTGTAATCCTGAAGGTACCCCTATGATTGAACCAGTTGCTATCTTGGAAAGGAGGCTGCTCAAGAGGAACAACAAGGCTGTTCCTCAAGTTTTGATTCAGTGGTCTAATTTGCTACCCGAAGAGGCTACTTGGGAAGATTTCAACTTCATCAAATCCCAGTTTCCTGATTTCGAACCTTGAGGACAAGATTCAATAAGGGGTGGGGTTTGTAACGAGTCTGATTTTCCTACATGCCTTAGGAGGCAGTACCTAAGCTTAATAAGTAGTACTTAGCCGTTGGGGTAGTTTGATATAATAGTATAATTGCAGACGAGTCCTCTAGTTTATTTTATTACAGTTTAGCCTATTAGTTTTCACATTTCAGTCAGCTATAGTCCTAGGTTATTATGCTGAGTTGGTGTCATCTTGTACACCTCTCCGGGCTCCAACCCCGAGGTAACCAACAATTATTCCCTCTTGTCAGCTATAAGAACAACCATGTACAGAAATGAGTGGATATGAATGAAGAATTTCTCTTATTTTCCTCCTACATTTCTTTCTTCTTCCCCAAATTATCTCATTCCATTTCTTAAAGTTTCTGTACTTAACATGAAAGCACCATTCACATATATGCAAGAATGGAATGCAAATTTCATTTTACATTCCAGTAACTATTTTAGAATTATCCTTTCAAAGATGAAAAGTGCATCAAACTTTTGGAAACATTAGTGCAGGTTGCTCTTAAACATTGCCAATCTATATGAAGGACTAAGGTGTTATCAATCCTGATGCATGTATATATGTTTTTTTATGTATGTATGTATTATTGAAAAATTTGAGGAAGGAATTTAAATTGGTTAAGGTGATTGTTTCTCACTGACAAGACCATTAGATTTCTTTGATTTTAATAAGTTTAGGTCATAGTATTCGAAAAAGGAGAGAGAAAAGAAAGAATAGAAGGAATATTCAGTTTTTTTCTTTACTCGTGTTTTTCGTTAGCAAAAGTGCAAAACTATGAACCATCCTGTCATTCCAAAGAAATTGTAGAAAGAGTTTACAGATTTCAGGATTGACAGGCCTATTCTTTTGAAGTCAAAGAAGTTTTTTGGAAAAATTGTTTCCTTTCTAGATATGACTGATATTAAAACGAACAGAGAGATAAACAAAGTATATGTGTTCACTCTGGTTGTCATTAATGTCTGTGGACTGTTTACAGTGACCCATTTGAAGAGTAGTGAATCAAAGAAATATTTATTTTTTCTCTTGTCAGTATATGCTTCTCTGTATGTGTTACAAGAGAATATACTGTAAATGTCACCTATACTACATGTGAGCTTGTTTTATTTCTCACCATCATATATACATATGTGTGAATATATTTATGATGAATTCAAAATTTTTTATATGTGTTACAAGGAAATTAAGTTTGTTAAGGTACAAATCATTCGTGTAGTCGTTCTTATTTGACATTATAATTGTACAAGCATGTGTCTTATGAGTATTCCTTAAATAATTAATTATGTTAGATTTATGGAATATTAGAATTTGGACGATTATTGGGAACATAGTGAACTTTCGATTCCGGGTCTAATGTGAAATAAATTTTAACATAGTTAAATTATTTGAAGCATTAGTATGTATATGGATTTTAGGCTCTAAGAAAGTACATAGTTGTCTCCCTGAGTTTATACTAGTTTATATCAATATGCCAACTGCTACTAGAATATTGTCACGAGCTTAACAAAAGTGTTAACGCTGACAATAAAATTCAGTATGTCCTACAAGAGCAAGAGGCTCTAGATATGTCTATGATATCTCCTGAGAGTGGCATTACATTCCATTGTAGCTGGTACATTATAACATTTGTGATCCCAGTTATGAAAGTTGTTGAAATTTGGTCACTTATATTCCATATAAATTATGGATAGATGAAAACCCAGTTTTTTGTTGGGGTTTCTGCTGCTTTTGACATAAACTTTTTTTCCCACATGAAAAACTAGTTCTAAGGGGAAGGTCGTGTATCTTTCTGTCATACCATTTCAGTTCAAGGTTTATGTGTTCATATTTAAACGAGATAGCGGCACTATAATTGAATTTGGATCGGATGATGTTGCATATTTCTTAGCTAAAATTTTTCCTAGGTAGGGTGAGATAGGCCAAGACTTATCTCTTCATGAAACTGTGGACCAAGTTGCTTCCGCTATTGACAGTCAAATGGATTTGAGTAAGAGTCTCTTTTGGTGATAAGGGATCTGTTCCATTTAGCACCAAGATGACTAAAAGAGTTCATTTATATTGTTGGTCCTAGTGGGAGTAACTATCAATTGATAAATCAGTTTTATCAATCTCAATCTCAACGAATGAGTCGTCTACATATTTCCCATCGTCGATTTGAGATCCAAGGGGAAGCATATATAGCTACTCCACAAGAGGTATAAGAGCTACATAACGTAATTGAGGCTCTTAGATACCATGCTAAGGATAAATAACTTAGAACAATGGAACATGAAATGGAGTTTGTGAAGCCAAACTAAGAGTTGGAATGGGTTGATCTACTTATGAGTCATAGCGCCATTGGGAACAAATGGGTTTTTCAAAATTCGCAAAAGACTTAATGTAGTATCAAAATATGGGTGAATTCTTGAAGTTTAGATTTCAAGAGATTCTTATATTAAGAAATTTTCTTGAACGATTTAATATGCAATAGTACAAACCCATTAATACTCCTATTTCTAAAGATGAATTTTCAAGTGGGAGGATGTGTCCTCGTAAACCCATAAAAATATGATTTGCCTCGTGATGCCTGATAGCTGTTATTTTAGTTAACAGATATCAACCTGACTTTGAGAAGGAATACTGCAAAGCAGTTAAAAGGATACTGAGGTATCTCAAGGGCACAATTGATTATTCCTTGTGTTGTCAAGGAAAGGATCTTCAATTCAAAGGCTATACGTATAATGATTAAAAAGAAGATTTAGATGCAAGGAAATCTAAATCTATGTCTTCTTTGATAAACAATAGCGATGTGTTTATTGTTGAATAACAAGAAATAATCATCAGCCTTATTTACTGAAAGCTGGATTTGAAGAACTTTCAGTAACTGTGCAAGAAGCTATTTGGCTTGAACGTCTTTATGATAAATTTTGGGTGTGTTTGATTGTTCTATTGAATTAGTGACAACCAAGTGTGGTAGTCAAGTCTCAATAGCTTAAACAAAAGGTCCCAAGTATCGTTGAAAGACAACATATTGATATAACGTATAATTTCCTTAGAGACATAGTTGTACATTGAAAAGTGAACATGAAATACATCTCTATGCATAATATGATAGTAGATCCAATAATACAACTCATAGAATTTAGTGCTTATGAATGATATGTTAAGGCATTGAGTTTGCGTATATGTAGATGTATTTATACTTTAACTTTTCCCAAGCATGTCCACATTAAACTACATTATGTAAAGTTAATGTAGTTGAAGCCTAAATTTCTTGTTGTTGGTTCATATACATAGAATGATTTTATGTTTAGTACATAAATTTGAAGTATTCGGACAGACAAAAAGGTTGGCCTATTCACACAGGCAACTACCTCTATTGTCTAGGTGACTAACAGGAATGAGACAATTATAAACTTATTATTATCCGAGGTGATAATAATAGAGAGCTTGAAGTTGAAGTTTATAATAAGAATGTCGCTTGTTTTTTGGTTAATTATATTTGATTAAATGTGAGTCTATCTTAATGCCAGATGTGAGTTCTGAAGGATAAAATGTATGAGTAGATGTGTGAACTCAAAGTTAGACGCATGTTGTCTGAACTATCATCTGCACAATATTTAATTTGTGAAAGACATACATTCTATGGGAAAGGAGTCAATATTGTGATACGTGATTCATACCATATATGCATAAGGTGACCTATGGGCGATTCAAGTTTAATCTCTACTTGTCATCATGTGAAGCCCTGAAAATTAAATAAGTAATTTTCTTTCTTCGTACCCTCATTACTTTGACCAGTTTCTCGAGATTTAATTTGGCATTTGCTATATTAGGGTGTTGCCTATAGATCATGGATGATTCGGTCTGGCAGGACATTTCTAGAAAAGCAAGTCAAATTGAGATTAAGAGATTCTTGAGATGAGGAAGATCATTGATGTGTATTATATTATCACATTAATTGTGTTCATTGGCACCCATTATGTTTGTCTTTGAGACAAGAACATAATGATGAACTCAAACTATTACAAAGAGATTGCGAAAGATGTGAATGTGATAAATGATCTAGGGTACGACATACTACAATCTACTCCAAGGTTCCGTTATTCGAGATGCTATATATTCCTAACAGATGTATAGCAACTAAGCTTTCGAAGTATACACTGGTCATACAGTCTAGTCGTTATGTATGAAAGTTACAGAATGAGGATGAGAGTTGACCCACCATGTCCGAGTGGGAGATTTTGAAAAATTGATTATGGACACCCATGTGGGTCAACCCGTATTCAAGTATATATATATATATATATATATATATATAAAAGGGAAGTCTCAAAATATTTGGGTGGATCTTTTTCCTGCTTTCCTTTCTGTGAGAAAACAGAAGAAACAACACTTCTCCTCTTTTTTCAAACACCTAAATTAAGAACACTCTTCTTCTATCATGGTGAAGAACTCCTTGGGGATTCTGATGCAGATCAACAATCTTCTCCCTTTTGGAACATCTTCTGTAACCAGGTACGACTTAGACTGTGGCTAAATCTTTACAATTCGTGTATTAATTGCATGTGATTGTATTGTTGACTAGTGAAACAAATACGGTTAAACCCTGGGCGAATTGTATGTTCTTGGATTGTGTGTAATCCTTCAGAATATCCCAACATATTCAAAATGAGATTAAAAGTTAGATAGGGAGAAATTGTATGCAAGTGCAAACTCAAAGTGACAGAAATTTCACCCATTTCCCATACAAATTAGATCATAATGGAATCAACAGCTAGCTTGTTTTTTATCATGCTTGTTCTTGTTTATACGAGTATTTAATAGCAACAATACTATTAAAAGGATCAAAGACATTGTATATTGAAACAATGACAATAATATTTTAGTATGTACAGGAATGACAGAAACCATGTATGAAATGTTAAGAGGAACCATCCATTAAAGAAAAAGATCTAACTGACTTTTGGAACTAAATATAAATTTTGGGAGTAATTAATTGAGGATCGAAAGACATGGCAGAAACATATTGGTTCAGAGACCACTCCTAGCCTCTAACTGATGCTACTAATCAAATGTAACTAGATTAAAGGGGGGAAAAAAGAACACCGGAATCAAGCTTTCGTCTAATATTTGTTTTGTGTGTGCGTCTGTATATACATATTTGGTTGAGTCATTTTTATTCGAAAGATTAGTTGAAATCCACACTGGTTATATACAAAGAATCATCAGGGGCAACATATACCATAATTTGTTGAACTGCTGGAATATCTGAGTTGTTCCAAGAGATCTCGCTGCGTTCAAGCAGAATAAAACAAGGAAAAGCTCAATAATTACCCAAACATAATGTAGCTGATGTTGTCATACGTCAAATACAAGATATGAGACACCTCATGATTAGCTTATCAATTCATATAATATCAGGTAGAGGTATAGTGCTACTTCTTCGTAGTTCTCCACTACAGTAGCATTCAACAATCAACAAAAGAGGTTAGTTTTCCATCTTCAAGATTGTGAAAAAGATTAGTACCCTTATATATCAAGTCAGTTACTAGATTTTATTATTTAAGATCTCAAATTGATCAGAACACAAGCATGATTTTAATTTTTAAGGACCAATGGTATGCACCAAAGACCAATAGCCAGTAAGTTGCAAGATTGTTTTTTCCCCTAAAAAATAAAATTACATGAACTTTTTGGAAAAACAAAAACCCTCCATATTCACAGTTTATCAAGGAGGAATTACAGTACCGCTTGCTTAATTGAGTACTACCATCCCAAAATAATTGTGGATTTTTCCTTCATCGTTGAGATGGAAAAACCAAGTTAATAAGAAAAATCATTCGTCCAACACCATTCGGAATTATAGTTAGTTGAGGTGAAATTAGAGTAGGAACTTAGTAGGTGTTCAATGCGCGATGGCCTCCACACCTTACCAGAAATTAAATTCTGCCATCAAAAGCTCCTATTTTACACAAAAAAGTACCTTGATTTCATTTCTTGAAATGATTCAACATACTAGATTATATTACTAAACAAATATCTTAAAAAGATTACTAGCATTTAACATCTTGTGAATTTTTTAAAACCAACTTGAACATCTACTGATGGTAATGTCTAAACAGACAATCGGATTAAATCCTTTTCAATTCCTACCACAAAAAGTTAAGTTCACTTATTCTTAAAGCACGAGAGCTTAAACTTCTATCCTAAAAGAGGCATTTCTTTGAGGTTAGAACAACAACAGTCTCAACATTATAATCTTATAAGTCAAATAATACAGGAAAAAAATTATATAAGCAACAATTAGGGAAGTCAAATACACCAGAGTAAGTGGAAATCTCATTCATTGACGACTCCATCTCCTTTAGAAAGAGCAACTCTTCTCAAGGATAGCTAAATATTACATGAAATTAAATTATCCATTCATTCATCAGATCCAGAGATATTTAACATTGCTAGTACAATTTAATGGCGGCAGATCCCTGACGAACTGACAGTATTGTGAAGAGAATAAGCGTATCTTCATAAGCTATTTCACATATCCAAAGAATTAACGATTTCTACAGAGACTTTTAGTTTTAGGGCATCTTTTCTCTTAATAATGTTCCATATTGATTGAAGGAACTATTGTCTCCTTAAACGATTTAGAGAATCATTATCTTGTGAACTCATTTATCGAGTTAAGTTAGATTGAACCTCAATTTTTTTAATATAATATTTGAGTCAAGGCTCATGCCATTTTTGAAAATCCGAATTGTATACGCCCATATATCAACATAAAAGTGTGGGAGTATTCAATTCATGAATTAATTTTTTGAGTTAAATTAGATTTGAGGTTTATTTTCATATCATTCAGATTTTCTACCACACAGAGTCAATTGACGTCCTCAAAGAGTAGTAAGTGTAGGAGTAGCACCTGCCTTAGGGAGGCTACTAAAGCAATTGCTTTATCACCCTCTTCCTGCTCTTAGGGATGGACGTTCGGAATTTCGGTTCGGATTTGATACTTTTAAATTCGGAGTTTCAGTTTTCGGTACTTAAATATTGATACCAAATACCTATTCGGTTTGGTTCGATTTTATGTAATTCGGTTCGTTTATTTCGGTACGATTTCGACTTTATAATTCGATTTTTTTTTTCAATTTTAATTGAGGAGACATTTTTCTATTCATTAATTTAGAAGAAGAGAATAAAAGAAAATATGTGCTACCTTAAAGATGTAAGTTTCTTTTGTTACTATATAATAGTTCCTTTTTTTACCATATTACTATCATAAATATCAGTTATAAGACAATTTAGGATCTAGATAGGCACTAAAGAGAAGACAGAATTATTAGTTCCTTGAAGTAGAATCCACTGCTTTATTATCTGTTACTTGTATACACTACTGCTCGAAAAGGTGGAGCCTCATTAAACTTGAGTATGTAGGTTGTGCAATGAACAGACTGCATCGGTGTAATTATCTGAGCATGTAAATATGCATTGCAGGAGAAACACCATACTAGACTGATAAATCACTAAAGCTCAGCGCTAAATTGTTACTCTCTAATAATTTTCACTGAATCTTTAAAGTTTAAAGTTGAACAACTTTAGCTCTGAACTAATCTGTAGAAATGATCTTCCTTGGCTTTTCATGTGTCTAGAAACTTCATGTGGTTGGAAGGATTAAAAGGCAGTCATGTTGGTTTGCTCTAGATTCTTCTCTGAAACGATCTTAGGTAGTCATTTTGGGAATTAGGATCTCGATGGGCGTGGCGATAATTTGAAAATCTTCGTAAGGTCTAGTAGGACCTGTCTGTAAAATTTGAACTAAATCGAACTTGGTTTGGTAGGTATCGGAAGAAGGTTTCAGTTTTTATTGTCGATAAATCTTAAAAAGAGGTTTTCGAGTTCGATTTTGGCGAATGAGCTCCGATTCAAAATCTGAAAGTTGTTATGTTCATATGGTCATTTGTGACCTCTGTAAATTTTTGAAGTGAATTTCGAGGTTGTTCGGTTGATTTCGGCTAAAATTCTGAAAATTAATAATTTGATCTTTTTTCATTAATTCGCATCTTGAGTTTCGGGAATCCGATTTGAGATCCGCCTTAGCGAGTATGTTACATATATTTTTTATAACTTGTATGCGAAATTTGGGGTTATTTCGAATTTCGTACGGTTCCGTTTTAATTGTCGCATGAAAACGAAAAGAAAAGCAAATAAAAGAAAAAAAAGAAAAAAGGAAAAAGGAAAAAGAAAGAAAGAAAAATGGAAATAAGAAAGGCGGTGCCTAACTTAAAAAGGCAAACCGATCAGAAACATGAGGAACGCAACAAAAAGAAACACAACGAAGAAGAAAAATACCAGAAAATGAGAAAAAGGGAAGGAAACAGAGCAGAAAAAATAGAATTTTCACCCCGAAACATTCAGGATTGTTTGGAAATGAATCCACAAGATAATACGGTTATTGAGTAGCATTGTTAGCTTTGGAACAAGGTAAGTATTTGTATCCATTTCTTTGGAGGCCCTTGACCTTGTGGATAATTTACCACGTGTTTCTTACGTGTGTAGCTGCCGATAGGGGTACTCATTACACCTTAGCTTTGAATTTACATTGTATATTATCTGTTATGCCCTGTTGTCGGTATTGCATTGAGCATATGAGCATTGCACTCTGGTTTTGAGCATTGCATATACTTCCCGGTAATCGATGAGAGTCCCAAGCCGATGAAGAGTCATTATTACATATACTTCCCGGTAATCGATGAGAGTCCCGAGCCGGTGAAACGTCATCATTGCATATATTTCCCGGTAATCGATGAGAGTCCCGAGCCGGTGAAGGGTAATCATTGCATATACTTTTCGGTAATCGATGAGAGTCTCGAGCTGGCGAAGGATCATCATTGCATATACTTCCCGGTAATCGATGAGAGTCCCGAGCCGGTGAAGGATCATCATTGCATATACTTCCCAGTAATCGATGAGAGTCCCGAGCCAGTGAAGGGTCATCATTGCATATACTTCCCAGTAAGCAATGAGAGTCCCGAGCCGGTGAAGGGTCATCATTGCATATACTTCTCAGTAATCGATGATAGTCCCGAGCCTGTGAAGTATTATTATTGCATATATCTCCTGGTAGACTATGAGAGTCCCGCGTCGGAGATAGCTATCAGGCATATGTGACTGCATTGCATTGCATCGCACCGCATTCATCCCATTTCATTGCACCGCATGCTAATTATTGTGTGTATTGTGTTGTGTTTTATGTATGCGGTATGTATACCATGGTGTGGACATATTTCAGTTTGCCTATATATTTTTGGCTCATATTCTGGGTTGCACGCCGCGACAATATAAATATATGGATCAGTTTGCACGCCGCAACAGTATAAATATATGGATCGGGTTGCACATTGCGACAATATAAATATATGGAACGAGTTGCATGCCACGACAGTATAAATATATGGCTCGGGTTGCGCACCGCGACAGTATAAATATATGGATCGGGTTGCACGCCGCTATCTGATTGTTGATATGTTCGGGATACTTAAAAATCTATATGTTCTGTCTATCTTATGTCCCTAGTTATTTATGAGTTTATGATTCTATACGTGTTTCCAGTTATTATCTGGCTCCGTCTTTTTATAGTTTAAATAAGATGGATTTGGTTTACCTGTTTTTCTTCTCCTGGCTAGCTATCTTATTCTTTGAGGTGGCTAGCCTGCCCCACTTATTGAGTCCTTTTGACTCACCCTTGTTTGTTATTTGTTTCTTGCCTATCTATTTCGTTTCGGCAAGTTCGCACCATGATTGAGTTCGCCATGTTGTTAAGGAGCGAAGACGACTTCAGCCGTCAGGGTGAGCCAACTTTTATTCCGGATGGCCACTAAGTTTATATTTATTATTTTAGTTGTATTTTGCTCTTCTTTTGTACTCTTAGATGTCTAGTCTGGATAGGCTTAAACCTAGTATGTTGGGTAGTTGGCTGTAATTTCTTTTGTACAGCTTAGAGGTATCAGTATATCTGTGCTTTTTCTAAGTCTTATTCTTATTTATGAGTTGGATTTATATTCATTTTCCTAATTCAGTTGTTAAGGGCTCGTCCGATGGGTCTAGGGGACAAATTGTATATATAGTTTGACCATTAGTGTAATGTTTTGATGATAGTCTATTTAGTTTTTAGCATGAGCCTATTTACCATTTTGATGATTAGATATATTCAGCTATACCCTAAAAAGCGTTTATATATCATTGATAAATTAGTGTGATTTGTTGGTCTATGCACAAACCACAACTTGCGTGTTTTAGGTAACGTAATGTGATTCATTTCCTCTTCCTATATTCCAGCGTATAGCTTGCACAATTTATGGCTAACCAATGTGAAAAACAAATTAAGTCTATGCTAATGTAAAAGTCTATTATATGATGGCTAATTATGTAAAGATCCCTCGATTTTTTACTACATATACAAAAATAATATTGGGGTTTTTACACAAATATACAAATTTTCACCCTTAATTATAAAAAATAGCAATATTTCACTAATTACAATGCATAGCATTATTTTTCTAACACATTTAACAATAATCTAATACATTTCACTTTCACTTCCCATTTTCCCCAAATTAAAAATTCTCACTTACTCTTTCTTTCTCCCATCACCCCACACTCCACCCTAACTCCATCATCACCACCCCCCACCATTACCCCCACCACCCCAGCGCCATCACCCCCCCCCCAAACAGCTGATCAAGGTTCTGGTAAATACATGGTTGCTGCTTCTCCATTCTACGAAGCCTCAATTCGAACAAATTCCCAGCTAAAGTTCCACTAAATGTGGATCATTCATTGTTATTCACAGTTGGACTAGGAATTAATCCATGTCCAAGTTGCAAACAGGGTAATGGAAGCAGAGTAGTGGCTACTGCAAACAATGTCACATTTGTTATGCCAACTACAACACTTCTACGAGCACATTTCTTTAGGATCAAAGGAATTTACACAACAGATTTGTTGCCCCACCACCCCAGCCCCGTCACCCCTCCCCCGTTTCCAATTTCAGGTGGAACACTACCTGTTAGAGCATTGAAGCTGAGATCTAAAATATTCAGAGATTGACAAGTTTCCAATAGAAGTTGGAATTTCACCAGTGAGGTTACAATTCGAGACAACTAACACTTTGAGGAAAGGAAAAGAAAGAATTTGAGTTGGAAATGTTGTGGGGAGATTGATGGACCTGATCTTGATATCTGAAACAAAGCCACTACTGATACAATGCTGCAGAAACAGTTGATATGATGCAGAAATAGTTAGATACGGTGCTGCAGAAACAGTTGAAACGGTGCAGAAATAGTTAGATACGGTGCTGCAGAAATAGTTGAAACGGTGCAGAAACGGTTAGATACGGTGCTGCAGAAATAGTTGAAACAGTGCAGAAACAGTTGAAACGGTGCAGAAACAGTTTACATACGGTGCTGCAAAAACAGTTGAAACGGTGCAGAAACAGTTGAAAGGGTGCAGAAACAGTTAGATACGGTGCTGCAGAAACAGTTGAAATGATGTAGAAACAGTTAGATACGGTGCTGCAGAAACAGTTGAAACGGTGCAGAAACAGTTGAGATACAGTGAAATACAACGAGATACATTGAGGATGGGATGAGGAAAAGTGAAATTAGGGGAAATGATAGGAATAAAAGTGAAATTGGGAGAAATAGTGGGAGGAAAAGTGAAATAGGGAGAAATGGGAGGAGCAAAAATGATAGTGGGGTAAATAGGAGGAAGAATGTAATGGTTTGGTATGTTATTGGAAAATATTGCTATGTTATTGCTATATTTGTAATTAACTTGTGGTTTCCTCTATATAGGGTTATTTTGCTAAAATGTTGCTATGTTTGGTAATTAAGTTCTAAAACTTGTACTTTTATGTAAAAAATTCAATAATATTTGGGAAAATTAGGCCACATAACCGTTGGGAAAGAATAATTATTGTTTTTGTCCACCTTTTGTTGTTTCTTTCTTTCCATAACCATTTTCTCTTTTTAAAATATATTTTAAATATTTTGGATATATATCTAATATTATGTATTTTGAATATATATATTTAATATATATTTTGGATATATATTTAATATATTTCAAATATTTCGGATATATAAATTTATGTATTAAGTTTTTGGATAGAAAAAATTATGGACAACTAAATATAAATATTTATTGATAGGCGGATATTTATGTAAACTTTCCAAAATATTTTGAAATTTTGATACTCCGGAATTTGACGCTTTAAAACTGAATTCCGAATTGAAATTTTGAAAAATCAAAATTTTATACTGAATAATGTTCTGAAATTTTGAAATTCTGAAATCGAAAATCCGAATTAATTTGGTTCGGTTCGGTATTTCGGTTTTCGAATCTTATGTCCACCCCTACCTGCTCCACTGTCAACCCACCCATCCAAATTTTAGGCCCCAAAAATTTTATGTTATATATTATTACTAGATTTTACACTTCTCTTTAAGAATTTGATAGATGTTACTTTGAGAAATAATTTGAGTTTAGATAAACATGTAAATATGAAAATGAACAGTTCGATGACAATTTTGATAAGTAAAAAATAAAGTCTATTCGAAATGTATTTCTTGGAGTTAGATTATTTTTTATTTAAAGTAGATAAGCCACTTTGTAACTTCTAAATATACTTGCATTATTTCAATTATATCATATTATTTTGATACTTTAGTTGCTTAGTGGAATTTTTATATTATTACTAATCGTCAATACATATGATTTATAATTATATATCTAAATCTTAGTCAGTAGAGTTATTGGATATTTTCATGAATGAGCAAAACAAATACAAGATGGTAAATTAAAAAATGTGAAAAAAGTTATTAAAAAAACTTAGGCTCCTTATTATGATATGTTTTTGGCCATCAATTTCGTTGGGCTGCTTCCGCTAGTAGATGACTAGGAGCCCATTTGGGTGAGCTTATTTTAACCAGCTTACTTTTTATTTTTCTAAGTATATTGGAGCTTATAAGCCCATGAATTTTTGAGTTACCAAACATTTATTAATCATATTATTACAAAAGCAAGAATCCATAAAGTAAAAAGTGAAAGACGAAAATATCCCTAAAAGATTGAGTAATTGTAAAATTTGGAAGAAAAATAATCTTGCGCTGGATTAATTCATTCAATTACGATTAAGGTGCCGCTAAATTACAATTCTGAAGAGTTAATGCCTTCAAGTTTTTGACCTTTTGTACATGCATCCCATCTTCAATTTCCAACTTTTGCACTTTCCATAATTTATCTCTGTCTCCTTTCTCAACTTCAGACTTTTCAAATTCTTCCTATATATTTATACCTTGATCCAAACAAGCAATTGCAATGGAACAAATTAGGAGAATTGATCAAAAGTATTTTTTAGCTAGATATTGTATAAACAATCCATATAAACCTTTCTGAAAGGATTTATGTCGCATTTTCTTTGTATCGTCCGTTCTGTAAGTTCGGCCTGACGGTTTATTTTGTTTTGACAAATTTTCTTCTAGATAATGTCTTGACGGTGGGAAAATATTAATTGTGACCTTTGAGTGCTTAAATTTTAATTGAGTGAAATGTAATCACCATTGAAGTTTGCTTTGTAGAATGGTGTAGTTTTATTTTCGTTGAAGAGACTTTTGGGATTTTTAATTAGAAGTTACAATATTTGTTGAAGCTTAATTCGGGCATTCTAATTTCTAATACAAGAAAAGAAACGCAAAGAAAGGGAAGGTTCAGTACAAACTTCAAATAGGTCGCCAAACAGGTGTGGTAAATAGACTAATAAGATTTAGGCATCTTCACAAATTGTTTGTTTACTTCCCTTTGTTATTTCTTCAACTATAAGCATCCCATCGGGCCTCTTTTTGCTGCTTTTCTCTTTGTTATTATTGTTCCTTCCTTTGATTTATTTTCTGATTATGTTCATGTACTTGTTCAGTTCCTACAAGGTCAGTAATATCAGTTATTTGGAAATATAGTTGGTTCAATGTGAGTATATTTGTATTATCTTTGATGAAAATTTGCTCTTCATTTGCAGATTAGTTGGGATTCAATCATGAAAATGAATGTAAACATTCACGATTTTTGGAGTCTTTATTCTTTTATGAGGCTTTTCTTTATTACAATCTTCTTCTTCTTGTGGTTATATTGTACATATATGTCATTGTTCGAGTGGTCATTTTTGCTAGAGAAAAATGTATATAATTGAGTAATGTGAGCTGCCTCTTCTTCATGGCCTTGAGATTTGTATGCTTTGAACTGAACTAGCATAGTCTGTTGTTCAATCTTTCACTACAATTACAGAGTTCTCAAGTACATAATATTGATTGCATGCCTATTGAAGCTTCTTCTTAGTCCAACATTTTATATAAGGACATCATAGAGACTTAGGACAATTTTATATGCCCTCAAATTTTCATCATTTTTGGTAACTGATGTTTAGCATTTTATGCCGATATTTCCTTAATATTTCTGCATATTTGAGCTTGTTTTGCACTCGTTTATTAGTTGTGAATGTGGTTGTACACTGATTTTGTGTTGTGCGAGTGTAGGTTGTTACGCGATGCATTTGGAGCTTGTTGGAGCTTGATTGAGCATGAATTGGTTGAAGGATGATTGAGGATTGGATTGAGCACGCGAAGGCACGACACGGACACGATTTCGGACCACGGAAGAAGGCGAGTTGGCTGGGCGCTGTGGGGCACGTGGCGCGCCCTCCACCGCGCCCCACTGCCCAGCGCGGTACCCAACGTGGCGCGCCCCTAAGGCGCTCAAAATGTGACGAGACTGATTATCTTGGCGCTTTCTGAGGCGCGGGGCGCCCGTTATAGCGCCCCGTGTGCGGTTTTTCACTTTCTATTCCGTCTAGTATTGGGTCTAAGTTATTACTAGGTGTTTGTAAACACTATAAATAGTCTTTTACTTAGTTTTTGAAAAGGAGTTGATACTTTGGAGCAATATTGAGAGCTACATACTCATTGAACAAGGGTTTATTCCTAATCTTTCATCTATTACATCATTTACTTCATTATTACACCAAATTATTGTCTTGTGATTATGAGTATGTGTGGCTAAACTTTACGTTCTAGGGTTAGAGTATTTCATGAAAGTTGATTGTTGAAGGTTGATTCCCATTGATTTAATCCCATAACGGGTTGCTTATTCTTTCTTGATTTCACATGTGTAATTGTTAGAGCTCGATAATTATACATTATCTATGGTTTTTAGATTGAACTCGAAAGAGGGAATTTAATTACGTAATAAGAAAGAATAGAACTAGTTTGTGAACCCGGGCATCGGGGAATCAATTCGCGGGTAGGATAGACATATACTTGCTTGCCTAGTTTAACTCATTACATGAATCTTAATGTGTGCATGTGATTTAACCCATAGACATATAGGGATTGAAGTAGCTTGCATAGACTGTGAAGAACTGAAAGGTTTTCACAGTTACATTTACTCTGTCAGTTAGTAACCCGGGATTTAAGAAGTGGAATCAATTGGATACATCAACTGGATTGTTCGTAACTCTGATCCTGGACCGCTCTCTTGATATTATTAACAACCAAAGTAATTCTCATTGCTTGACTACATCCTTAGCACTTTACTTACTGCACTTTAGTTATAAAAACTCTTACAACCAAGAAAAAGACCCCTGAGTAGTTTGGAGGAATTGTTTGTTAAGTATTAGTCTGATTAGTCCTCGTGGGAACGATATTCGATTTATCACTTTATTACTTGTCGACCGCGTATACTTGCGTGTGCGTTGGGAGCAACAAGTTTTTGGCGCCGTTGCCGGGGACTAATTACAGACTATTTTCTTTTGAAGAATTACTTAATTTCTATTCAGGTTTAATTTTTTTTGTTGAGTTTCTTGTGCTGTTTCAGGCAATAGGTTTTGAATGCAAAGGAACAAAAAGGACGAATCACTCGCACCTTTTGATCCCGAGCCTGAAAGAACCTTGAGAAAGGCAAAAAGGGAAGCGAGAGATCGAGAAGCATTAGCAATCTTACTTGCCTCTCTACCTGTTGAAATGGCTGAAGAACAAGCAGTAGCAGTGCGAGATGTGGCTCTTCCTAGTCTGAAAGGAGTAGAGTCAAGTATTGTGAAGCCTGCTATTACTGGAAACTTTGAGATCAAGCCCGGCATGATTCAGTTGCTACATGTGACGGGGCAATATGGTGGATTCCTGTATGAAGATCCGCAGCAACACCTGCAGAACTTTCTGGAGATCAGTGATACTTATACACCGGCGGGTGTGCCTACTGATTATGTGCGAATGACTTTGTTCTCATTTTCATTGATTGGGACAGCAAGGAAGTGGTTAAAGGCTGAAAAGCCTGGGTCTATCACTACTTGGGAGGATTTGGCTAAGAAATTCTTGGCTAAGTTTTATCCGTCTGCCAAGACGGACCAGGTTGAGGAGCGCAATTTTGTCCTTCAGGCAGTTAGAAGGAGAATCATTATATGCAGCCTGGGAGAGATTTAAAGCTTTATTGAGAGATTGTCCACACCACAACCAATCTAATGAGGTTATTGCACACACTTTTGTTGAGGGGTTGAACCAACATACTAAGATCGTGGTTGATGCTGCTGCTGGAGGCCAAGTGCTGGCCTTAAATTTTGAGCAGATCTATGACTTACTTGATAAGTTTTCACAGAGCAATCCTGATTGGCAGGGTGATGGCAGAGCTACGACACAAGTTGAGGGTGTTAGCAAGGCTAATACGCAGAAAGCTGCTGGGATACTTCAACTAGATGGAATTTCAGAGCTGCGAGCGAAGATGGATGCTATTTCTAATCAAATCAGCAAGTTGACTCTCCAAGAAAAGCCACCATTAGCTCCAGTGCAACAAGTTCAAACTTTTTATGAAGTATGTGGTGAGGATCATAGCACTGAGGTTTGTCCCTCTAACCCAGAGTCAGTATATTATGTGGGTAATCAGAATAGATCACAGGGTCAAAATCGCAATCAGTATGGTAACAGTTATAACACGGGTTGGCGTAATTACCCAAATTTTTCCTGGAGGAATACCCGTGAGCAGTTTCAGGGTAATGAGAGACCCCAATTTACTCAAAGCAATGCACCACAGCAGGGGTCGCAGTCACAGGCTCAGCCACAGCAGTCTAATGTAATGGAGGATATGCTCAGGAAACTTCTTGCAGGGCAGCAAAAGCTCATGGATGAGTCGGCATCTCAGGCACAAATAATTAAAGATTTGAGCAGTGCGCAGAAAGATCTTGAAAGACAGTTGGGGCAGCTTGCTGGAGCACAAAATAATAGACCTCGGGGTGCTTTACCGAGTGATACAGAGAAGAATCCTAAAGAATTTGTGCAAGCAGTTACTTTGAGGAATGGAAGAGCTCTAGAAGAACTTCCCCCTAAACCAAAGAAGCCTGTTGATGAGCTAGAGCCAAATGTTGATAGGGAAGTGGAGAAAGAAGCAGAGACAGTAATAGCAAAGCAGCCCGAGTCTGCTATTGTGAAACCACCACCACCTTTCCCTCAGAGGCTTCAGAAGCAGAAAGTTGATGCAGCATGCAAGAAATTCTTGGAGATATTGAGTCAGATTCAGGTAAATATTCCTTTGGTGGAGCTTTTGCGGGATGTGCCCAAATATGCTAAATACATCAAGGATATTGTTGCTAACAAGAGAAGATTGACTGAGTTTGAGACAGTTGCACTTACTGAGGAGTGCAGTTCCAGAGTTAGAAGCAAGCTTCCTCAGAAATTGAAGGACCCTGGCAGTTTTACCATCCCTTTGAAAATTGGGGAACATGAGGTTGGTCGAGCTTTATGTGATTTGGGTGCTAGTGTGAATTTGATGCCTTCTTCAGTTTTCAGGAAGCTAGGCCTGGGTGAGCCACGACCCACTACTGTGACCATGCAGCTTGCTGATAGATCTCTGACATGCCCCGAGGGGATTATTGAGGATGTGCTTGTACAAGTGGGTCAGTTCATATTACCCGTTGATTTTATTATTCTTGATTATGAAGCTGATCCTGAGGTTCCTCTCATCTTGGGAAGAGGATTTTTGGCTACTGTTGATGCTGTTATTCGAGTCAGAGCTGGAAAGATGATTATGAAGGTAAATGGGGAAGAAGCTGTGTTTAATGTGTTCAGAGCTACCCAGCTTCCTTCTCATTATGAAGAGTTGTCCATGGTAAAAGTGGTAGATGATGAGCTGACTGCTGATGAGAGGTCATTCTTGGCTTCTAATGTTGATTCGTTAGCACGGGCACTCTTATGTGATGATGATGATGATATCCTGAAGGATGATGATATTGAGGAGTATTTGGATGTTCTTAATATGCAGAGTAGATTCATCCCAGGGTGGAAGAAATTTGAGGAGCTTGATAGACCGTTGACCTTAACTCCTGCTAAACCGTCTATTGAGAAAGCTCCTAATCTTGAGCTCAAACCTTTACCCGAGCATTTACGTTATGCTTATTTGGGTGAAGGTAATACGTTACCCGTGATCCTTTCTTCTTTGTTGTCTGATGTGCAGGTTGAGAAGGTGTTGCGGGTTTTGCGCGAGCGCAAAAGAGCTATTGGCTGGACTATTGCTGATATTAGAGGGATTAGTCCTTCTTTCTGCATGCACAAAATTCTCTTGGAGGAAGATCACAAACCATCCATAGAGCAGCAGAGGAGGCTAAACCCAATTATGAAGGAGGTGGTGAAGCAAGAAGTTATCAAGTGGTTGGATGCTGGTATTATTTTTCCTATCTCTGACAGCAAGTGGGTGAGTCCAGTGCAATGTGTTCCTAAGAAGGGGGCATGACAGTGGTGAAGAATGAGCACAATGAGTTGATTCCTACAAGAACTGTTACAGGGTGGCGAATTTGCATTGACTATAGGAAGCTAAACAAGGCCACCAGGAAAGATCACTTCCCACTACCCTTTATTGATCAGATGCTGGATAGACTTGCAGGGCATGAATATTACTGTTTCTTGGATGGGTATTCGGGCTACAATCAAATTGTGATAGCCCCTGAAGACCAAGAGAAGACCACTTTTACTTGTCCATATGGCACCTATGCATTTAGGAGGATGCCATTTGGGTTGTGTAATGCCCGGGGACCTTTCAGCGGTGCATGATGGCTATTTTCACTGACATGGTGGAAAAATTTATGGAGGTATTTATGGATGATTTTTCAGTGGTTGGTGATTCTTTTGATGAATGTTTGAGAAATCTTGATGCTGTGCTGAGCCGTTGTGAAGAAACAAATCTCGTGCTGAATTGGGAAAAATGTCACTTTATGGTTCAAGAAGGCATAGTACTTGGGCACAAGGTGTCAAAGCAAGGAATTGAGGTTGATAAAGCGAAGATTGAGGCTATTGAGAAATTACCACCACCGATCTCTGTTAAGGGGGTGCGTAGTTTCTTGGGACATGCAGGGTTCTATAGACGGTTCATAAAGGACTTCTCCAAAATTTCCACTCCCTTGTGCAAATTGTTGGAGAAGGATGTGAAATTTGTGTTTGATGATGCTTGTCTCAAAGCATTTGAAGAGTTGAAGAAAAGGTTGGTGACCGCACCAATCATCATTGCTCCTGACTGGTCTTTGCCATTTGAATTGATGTGTGATGCGAGTGATAATGCTATTGGGGCTGTTCTAGGCCAAAGGATTGGAAGAATCTTTCGCTCCATCTATTATGCAAGCAAGACGCTTGATGCAGCCCAGTCCAATTACACTACCACTGAAAAGGAGTTGCTAGCCGTAGTTTATGCTTTTGATAAGTTCAGATCTTATTTGGTTGGCACTCATGTTGTTGTCTACACTGATCATGCCGCAATTCGGTATTTGTTTGAAAAGAAGGACTCCAAGCCTAGACTCATTAGATGGGTTCTCTTATTGCAAGAGTTTGATGTGGAAATTCGAGATCGCAAGGGGACTGAGAATCAAGTTGCTGATCATTTGTCAAGGTTGGAGAATAGAGATCATGTAGATGAAGGGCCCGAGATTAAAGAGGTATTTCCTGATGAGCAACTTTTTGCTCTTGATGCAGCCGAGGTGCCATGGTATGCTGACATGGTGAATTTACTTGTGAGTAATGTGTACCCCCCTGGGGCAACTGCTGAGCAAAAGCGTAAACTCCTTCATGAGAGTAGATTTTATGTGTGGGATGAGCCCTATTTGTACAAGATAGGGGTTGATCAACTAGCTAGGAGATGTATTCCAAGGGAAGAAGTAGAGCCGATTCTACAGAGCTGCCATTCCTCTCCTTATGGTGGCCACCTTGGTGGAGATCGAACAGCTGCAAAGGTACTCCAATCTGGTTTCTTTTGGCCTACTCTATTTAAAGATGCTCACGCATTAGTGAAGCAATGTGATCGTTGCCAAAGAACTGGGACAATTACTAGGCGTCACGAGATGCCTTTGAACAATATCTTGGAGATTGAGCTGTTTGATTGTTGGAGTATTGATTTTATGGGTCCATTCCCACCTTCTATGGGTCAAAAGTACATCCTCGTAGCAGTTGATTATGTGTCCAAGTGGGTGGAAGCTGTTGCACTTCCAACTAATGATGCGAGTGTGGTGGTGAAGTTTGTGAAGAAGAATATTTTCACTCGTTTTGGGACACCGCGGGCTATAATCAGCGATGAAGGTACGCACTTTTGTAACCGCTTGTTCAATAAATTGTTGGCTAAATATGGGGTTCGCCACAAGGTGGCTACTGCCTATCATCCCCCAACTAGTGGCCAAGTGGAAGTGTCTAATAGAGAGATCAAGCAAATCCTTGAGAAGACTGTGAATGCCTCGAGGAAGGATTGGGCTATGAAGTTAGATGATGCTCTCTGGGCCTATCGAACCGCATTCAAAACACCTATTGGAACTTCTCCATATAGGCTTGTTTATGGTAAGGCCTGTCACTTGCCGGTTGAATTAGAGCATAAGGCGTATTGGGCTATTCAAAAGCTCAACCTTGATATGGCCTTAGCGGGTGAGAAGAGGATGCTCCAACTGCATGAACTTGAAGAGTTCTGTTTCCATGCGTATGAAAATGCTAAATTATACAAGGAACGGACAAAGAAATAGCATGATAAGCACATTGAGCGTCGTTCTTTTGAGCCCGGGAAGCTTGTATTGTTGTTCAACTCGAGGTTGAAATTATTTCCGGGCAAGTTGAATTCGAGATGGTCGGGGCCTTTTGAAGTTGTTCGTGTTAGCGCACATGGAGCGGTTGAATTGAGAGCCCCGGATTCTGAGAACACATTTTTGGTTAATGGTCAACGGGTGAAACATTATTGGGGAGGTGCGGTGAATCATCGCACTTCAATTACTTTGAGGGACCCTTGATTTATACCCGTCGTGCCACGACGTTAAATAAGGCGCTTCTCGGGAGGTAACCCGAGTTTGTACTTGTAATAGTTTAGTTTTTTTTTTTTTTGTTTTTATAGTGTCACGTAGTTGTTGTTTTTGTGTGTCGTTTTTGTAGGAATTGGGTGAGCTAAACAAGGTGTAATTAATGCATTGAGGGGTGCGGGACGTCTCGAGTCATGTCTCGCGCTTGGGGTTGCACTTGGAATCAAAAATCGGTGCGAAAAAACGTGCTCGGGCGCGTTCGGGAGTGCCCCGCGCCTCCCAAAGCACAAGATTTGAGCTGAAGAAAAGTGGCCTGGCGCATTGGGAAGCGTGCCGCACCCCCCAGCGCGCCAGCTTAGGCAGTAGCCTCAGTTTTTCACTGCGATAAGGGCATGGTGCGCTGGCCACCGCGCAAGCCCAATTTTTGTGAGTTTTTGCCGGGTCAAACGGGTTTTGACCCGCGACCCGGTCTTCCCCATCCCCTAATACCCGATTCTAACACCTATTTTTCACTATTTTCACTCCCAATCACTCTCTAATCACTCACAACTTCATCTCTATCACTTGGAATCATTCCAAATCTTGTGCAATCCATCCTAAATCATTCAAGTAAGTAAATTCTTCACTCTTTCTCTTCATTAACATGTAAGTTGCACTTCTTCTTGTTATGCATGATTCTTAGCTAGTTACAAGTTAAATTTTAAAAATTCATGCTTGTTGTGCCTAAATGGTTAAATGAGCTAGCTAGATGACTTGTGACTTGAAAAAAGAGATCTCCCAACAATTTGGGAGGGTTGGCATATTCCAAAACTCATTGAAATTGCTAGTTTAAAAGTGTGCACACCAAGTGTTTGTGAAAAAGCCTCAATGATGAAAATTCAATAACATTGTGAATTCTTGAGTAGCAATGCATTCCTTAGGCTTATTATGGACATTAGGTGTTGCACACACACAAGAATTGATCATGATGCACTCACACTAGCTTGATTTTCAAAATTCAAAACGTGGCATACTTTGCCCAAAGCTAGTTTTGCTTAAGTGTGGGGTTGCTCGTGCCATTGCGTTGAGTGATTGACACATAGAGTGTGTGATAAGTGTGGGGTGGTACCCCACCAATTGAGCTTGAATTGTATAGTCTTGGTACCTATCTATCTATCTCACATTGATATTTTATTGTTGTATAGGTACCATGGTGACTACTTCTTTGCCAAGCAAGAGCTCTTCCTCCGCTTCGGGCTCGAGAAAAACACTTCAAGTCGGGCCTTCCACTACCAAGCAAAAGGGTAAGGCACCGGCAATACCCAAGGCTAAGCAAAGGCTAAAGGCAAGGCTAAGATTCCAAAGGACGCGGTGCCGATACCACGTCCCGGAGGCAAGACCCGTTATGGCCTCCCTTTTGTAAAGAAGGGGGAATGCCAAACATGGTACAAGAGTGTGCGGCTTGCGGGGTACATACCCGAGCAAGCCATTGATAAACGACGGGTGATGCAAAAATTTAGAAGTATGGCCGAAGCGATCATTGCTCTAAAATGGGACTCGGTATTTGAGAGTCCGGGGCACGCCAACTTGGACATGGTACAAGAAATGTTTGCCAATTGGGAGCCCGAGGAAGCTTGGAAGGAGGATGATGTGGTGACAGTTCGGGGAGTGAAAGTGAAGTTGGATCCTACGGCATTGAATGCCTTTTTGGGGGTCGATGACCCCGATTATAATGATTTGAGGGAGTACATCAAGAAGCCTGATTATAAGGCTTTGCGGGATACACTATGTGGCGAGAGCTCCGCTCACAAGTGGGAGCGCACTGCCACCGGAAGACACAAGTTCATGTATTTCTCGCAATTTCTTAAACCGGCCCGTGTGTGGATGCGGTTCATAAATGCACGTATACTACCATGTTCCCATTACTCCGAGGTCACTAAGACTCGAGCGTGCATGGTGTACTTCTTCATGATTGGGAGGCCGGTGAGCATTGGCTACTACATGTTACGCGTTATGAAAGAGCAACGAAAATCTGATTCATGTAGTAGATTGTACTTTGGGAACCTCTTGACCCGTTACTCAGAGAAGGCGGGCGTCCCCGTAGATGAGATTGGGAATCGCATTGTCCCTGATATAGGGAAGCCTTTTGACATTGCTTCGGTCAAGGGGGTGACCACCACCGCGCCGGTGAAACTGATGGTAGACGAGTGGCGGGAGGCAGACGCCAACTTGACTGCGCGTCAGTACTTGATGATGGAGGCGATGGCCCGTCAGTCGGGCGTCGATTTGACTGCTATTGATCGCACTGTCCCTCTCCTGGAGACCTCGAAGGGTCTGCTTGGCATGATTCGAGCTAGAGCGGTGGATCCGCAGGAGGACGAGAATACGGATTCAGATGTTGTGGCTAATGATCCGGACAGTGAGGTTGAGGCAGCTGATTCTGAGGGCGGTGGCTCTGATGAGAAGGAGGATTAGGTCCACACTCCTGCGCACCACCCGGATTTCAGGGCAGTTTTCTTGTACTTTTACTTTTGCACTTACTTCTTTGTCGCACTGGGACATTGCTTAGTTTAAGTGTGGGGTGGGGTACTGCCCTTTATCTATTTTTGAGGTTAGGATGCATGTACCATATCTTTTCTTTTGTCACTTGACTTTATTTTGATTTGTTTCTTGCTTTAATATATGAAAAAAAATTAGAAAACCAATGAAAAATTCCAAAAATATTTTCCTTTTAGTTTTATTAGTGGTACATGTCATCCACCCCGTGGTTTTTCTTATGGCCTCGGTTCTTTTCCACGGGGAACCTTTGAACCGGGTAGTTTTTATTTTTAGGATTAGGATAGTTAGTTGTAGATGACCCTAGACGTAGGAAAAAGGTAGAATGCTAGGTGCATTTGATTTGTTTGATACCGATGGACTTGGACTTGATTGCATGTGCTATTTGTGGTGTCCTTGAGTTTTAATTTTGATGCATGCCTAGGAAAAACATGGAACGACCCCCTTGAGATGCTTGAGTCCGCTTGCTTGACTTGATTGTTGACCTTGTGCATGAGTGCTTAAATTTTCACAAGTTACATTCTAGATGCTTAGTTGAGAGTTGTTGATGGAACCTTTTTGTGTGGACCGTGTGCAATGTGTGTTGTGAGGCATGTTCTTGTTTACTCCATGTTGCATATTAATGTCTAGAACTTGCCCCGTGTGTGTGCAAAGCGAAATCCTAGGTTTGCTCTAGTCGGGAAATGATACAAGGCCTTCTTATGTTGCCTACCTTTACATATATACCTAGAAAGAAAAATTGTTGTTGTGATTTCTTTGACCCTTTTTGTTGGCACCCACACCCCGAGCCTACCCATTTGTTCTAAATTGACTCTTTTGGCCCTTTACTCCTTAAGCACTTTATTGATATTGTGTTGTTATTTTGGAGTTGTGGTTGGATTTTTGGAGGTTTTTGAGTGGAACTAATGAGGGGGAATAATTGTAAAAATTGTGAAGTAGTGAAAAACATTGGCAAGGTTGGATGAAATTGAAAAAGAAAAGAAAAAAAATAGCAAAGTTGAAAAGAAAGAAAAACTTGTGAAAAAAAAAGAGGAAATAAGAAGAGAAAAAGATATCCATTCCTTGCTAGTGTGTACTTAAATGAAAAATGCTACTTGTGAGAAGGTGTATGTGTAGAAGTTGTTGGTTTGGGTGGCTTGATGAGATCGATGATTAATTTGAATGTGATGTATTAAAGTGCTTAGGGAGGTAGTCACTATTACCATATGTATCCTACCCGCCCCTTAGCCTACACTACGACCTTTCTAAAGTCCTAGTTAATCCCGATTGGAGTGAGCTTACATTAGTGGAGTCCTACACTACGTGCAAGCCTATGGTACGTTGTGTGTGACATGTGAGACTTTCATGAGAGTGAGTGAATTTATTTGTATTGCCCCAATTCTATTCATGATATTGACTTTGCGTGTGATTTTGGGGGGCACTCTTTTGCTTCATATTGGTGAGGGCACGTGGTTTGCATGAAGTAGGTGAAGTTGATGGTTCTTGGTTGAGTAGATAGGTGTGATTTTGTGGGAGCATGGTTGCATTAAGTTGAGTTTGTGCATTTGAGGTATTTTGGGGTGGTTGTTCTCATATTTTTGGTTTTGGTAAATTGTTGGCATGTTGTGGATCCATAGTAGTCATGTGTGCATTGGTTCAATGGTCGGTATCAACCATAGTCATAGGCAGACCTGTTTTACCTAGGTTGGGGAAGTGAGATGTGACTTACTCGAGGGCGAGCAAGGGTTCAAGTGTGGGGTGGTGATGTTTGAAATTTTATGCCGATATTTCCTTAATATTTCCGCATATTTGAGCTTGTTTTGCACTCGTTTATTAGTTGTGAATGTGGTTGTACACTGATTTTGTGTTGTGCGAGTGTAGGTTGTTACGCGATGCATTTGGAGCTTGTTGGAGCTTGATTGAGCATGAATTGGTTGAAGGATGATTGAGGATTGGATTGAGCACGCGAAGGCACGACACGGACACGATTTCGGACCACGGAAGAAGGCGAGTTGGCTGGGCGCTGTGGGGCACGTGGCGTGCCCTCCACCGCACCCCACTGCACAGCGCGGTACCCAACGTGGCGCGCCCCTAAAGCGCTCAAAATGTGGCGAGACTGATTATCTTGGCGCTTTCCGAGGCGCGGGGCGCCCGTTATAGCGTCCCGTGTGCGGTTTTTCACTTCCTATTCCGTCTAGTATTGGGTCTAAGTTATTACTAGGTGTTTGTAAACACTATAAATAGTCTTTTACTGAGTTTTTGAAAAGGAGTTGATACTTTGGAGCAATATTGAGAGCTACATACTCATTGAACAAGGGTTTATTCCTAATCTTTCATCTATTACATCATTTACTTCATTATTACACCAAATTATTGTCTTGTGATTATAAGTATGTGTGGCTAAACTTTACGTTCTAGGGTTAGAGTATTTCATGAAAGTTGATTGTTGAAGGTTGATTCCCATTGATTTAATCCCATAATCGGGTTGCTTATTCTTTCTTGATTTCACATGTGTAATTGTTAGAGCTCGATAATTATACATTATCTATGGTTTTTAGATTGAACTCGAAAGAGGGAATTTAATTACGTAATAAGAAAGAATAGAACTAGTTTGTGAACCCGGGCATCGGGGAATCAATTCGCGGGTAGGATAGACATATACTTGCTTGCCTAGTTTAACTCATTACATGAATCTTAATGCGTGCATGTGATTTAACCCATAGACATATAGGGATTGAAGTAGCTTGCATAGACTGTGAAGAACTGAAAGGTTTTCACAGTTACATTTACTCTGTCAGTTAGTAACCCGGGATTTAAGAAGTGGAATCAATTAGATACATCAACTGGATTGTTCGTAACTCTGACCCTGGACCGCTCTCTTGATATTATTAACAACCAAAGTATTTCTCATTGCTTGACTACATCTTTAGCACTTTACTTACTGCACTTTAGTTATAAAAACTCTTACAACCAAGAAAAAGACCCCTGAGTAGTTTGGAGGAATTGTTTGTTAAGTATTAGTCTGCTTAGTCCTCGTGGGAACGATATTCGATTTATCACTTTATTACTTGTCGACCGCGTATACTTGCGTATGCGTTGGGAGCAACAGTAACACAAGCGGTGTTCGGGTGGTTGAAGGAGAACAATAAAATATAGATTAAGATTTCTTTTGGTGTTTGAGTTATTTTTAAATTGCTAAGAGTAGACAATGAGTCTCTCTCTCATTGGTTTTTAAATTTAATGTTTCTCATATTTATGTTCTCAAAGGATTGTGTATAGGATGTAAAAAATTTAAAAAAAAAAAAAACAAACAAACTGATAAGACCTAGAATTATCAGAAAGATGTTTGATTTGTAGTATCTTTAGCATTGATTAATACTAACTTTTTTTCCTTTAATAAATACTATAATATTTTTCCTTTTTTAGATACATCTAATTAACTTCATCGTATCGTAACCAAGTACTCTTAGATGATAAAGATTTACAAAAGCCGAAATCTAATCTATTTGGATTTGGTGATTAAGAAAATATTTAAAATAATTTTAATATTAAATATTATAAAATTTATGAGAAGGAATATTACATTGTATGGACAAGACATCACTTGGTTTCGGACAAATTAGGGACAACATAGGTGTTTGACATGTCAATATGTACTTAGTAGTAGTTGATTTTACTTCTACATGCTTCCATTATTATTTACACCTTATTCCAAGTTAGCTAAAGATGATCAAAATCTATCAATTTTAGAAATTAGTAGAATTCAAGTTTATATCACAACCACAATTGGACAGCTAAAATAATTTGTTCTTATTGATATGTAGGCAATCTTGATTGCATGTCTATATCCTAATATTCGTCCTAATAATACAAGCGAAGTTTCACATTACGACTACATATCATTTATGTTTTCAAAGAATTAGTTCTTATTGCTATGGGCTACACGCGCGACGCGCGTGCTCAAGACTAGTTGACTTATAAGCTTCTAAGTCAACTTTTAAGCTCACCGAAGCGTGCTCTCTCTCCTGACTTATTGGTGAGCGACAACTAGTAAGAAGTACGACATAAATCAAAGGGCAATTATGCTAAATATTAGGTAATCTATAAGAGGCGACAGACAACATATAGATTACTTCATTTATGTTCTCTTCTAGCTAGTACTCAGTCATGTCTCAATTCCTTTTTGGACAAAACATGAAATATTTATTTAGGATTGCAAAATATCAGGTGATAAGTACAATGCTTGTCTCTTGCGACATTACTAACACACATACAGGTCTAAAACTTCAATAATTTTCAATTTAGGTTGTTATTGTTGCACGGTACACGGATTCTGTCAGAGTTCTATCAAGTCAAAGGAAGATGTGGCTTCCGAACAATTAGCTGATGATTCCCGTTACACCCGCAAACAAGACAGAAAAGTGTTCAGAGGCAATTGGTCTTGCTTCCTTATTTTTTCGCATGCTTCCCCATCACCTTGATGGCCGGTCTAAAGTGTGGATAGTTAAATTTAGTTCGCGCTAAATTATACTATTTGGATGAGGAGTAATACAAATATTTATTGGCGGGTCAAGTTAGCTGATCTAAATTTGTTGGGACTATTTGGGCAGCCTATTAGCCCAAATTGACACATCTTATCAATATACAAAATTAAGTCTTTTGAATTTACTTCAACAAATAAAGGTATGATAAATACAAATAAAAAGGTGTTTGTTAATCTAATTTGGTCATGATTTAGCAAATTATGATAGAACAAGTAAACAGATGAAAATGATTTTAAGTTGTGTGTGTTTGGATATTATGCTGAAATTTGATCATATCCAAACCATCCATTTAGTACACCTACTGAGACCCCTACCCCTACTAGCAAGTTGCATCAATTACAGTATTGAAGAAACTTATACTACTATGCCCTCTCTCTTACTAATAATGAGAGATTTCAGTATCTATGTCTTTACCAACTTCACCTTAATTAAATTTGTTTCTTTCCTCTATTTGTGCAGGGGCGCTTGCTTGTGCTAGCCTTTGCCAGCCATTCGCTAAACGAGTTAAATAAGGCATGCATTGTTAAACTACAAGCTGATTGGAAAGCAAAGTATCATATGGAATGTAGATTTCGAATTTTCTGGTGAGACCTTATGTGTTTATCAAGTGGAGTTGTAGAGTGAAGGGGATCTCCCAAAATGGTCCACGTCATAAGGATGTCGTTGGAAACAAGGGAAGATTTGGAACTATATTTTCTTATTCAACAAATGGAAACCTACCAAAGTGTAACTTTTCCTAATAAACATCTAGTAAATAATGTTAACATATGTGACTAGACATAAATTCATAATGCCAAAAACCGAAGGCAACGTGTTTGTCGTTTTCATTTATTTAATATATTATGTGTGTGTCGTTTTGTTCAACAAGAAGATGCGTGAAGCTAACTATTATGGTTTATTAAATTTTCACCTTGATCTGTATGAAGACAAAGCTTTACATCTTATAATAATAGCTTCCATAATTCCATTCACTCACAAGTAATAAAAGACTCGAAATCTTCTACTAAAACATTTCTATTTATGCCAGTGAAGGTAGTTACACTTTAAAGTGAAATAACGAAAAGAGATGTGTACTTATTTGACAAGAGGTCATTTTGTCTTCTCTTGTGGCATAACATGGCACTAAAATCCAATTTTGATGACTATGTCTGTGGAAGGACGAGAAAGAATTGTATCCATCAATCACCACACACTCAAACAAAAAGTGAATTAACCGAATTAATAATGAAATTTTAATAAGTGTTGCTAATTGGCATTTCATGATGATCTTGGTCTTAATTCGACAAACAAATGGCCGGCTATGACAGCTTCTTTAACCTTTTCATTATCCCTAATAATAATGCCATAACCATGTCTACCGATAAGAATATGCAGTTAGAGGGTGAGAGATCTAGATGTGTCACATAAGTTGTCTATATTAATTACTCTATATAATTTTTTTTCCTACGTTAATCATCTTATTGAGAAGGATCTACAATGTTTTTACTAACTCTTCAACATAACCGTGTATAACTGACCTTCAACCTATCGATTGGTGATTTATTGTTAGTCATGCCTAATTAGTTAAGCATGAGTATTCTCACACGACGAGAAGCCATATGGAGAATCCATAACTCATACTCAGTAACCAATATGTTAACAATTTAGAACATATACTGCAGTTCATTTGATGAAAGGATCTATCTATTCAATTTCTACGCGCGTAGTGCATGTCATGTGAGTAATATATTACTCCTTAGGACAATCTTCAATATAATCTAAGAAGAACTAAAGCGAAAGTTAGATTTGATCACTCGGATATCAAACATATCTTTTACCGAACTGATGCGTCAGACATGTTATGTATAGAGTAGTTTACAAAATACAGCCTCGGTTTTAATTTATATGACAACATTTTCTTATTAGTCCATTTTGAAAAAATAACAGTTTTCAAAATTTGAAAATAATTTATCTTCAATATTTCTATTTTACCTTAATAAAACATGGGTTCAATTGAATGAATCTGTCAAGTTAAGAAAAACGTACGTAGCAGCAAAGATGGTGCATCGCCTATTAATCGTTCTCGCTCATTAGCCAAAACGAACACGCCAGCTACCTACTGTACTGGGCCTTCAACCAGGCATTCCACCTTTCTCAAATCGGAATCAATACCACTGCATTGCGCTCGAACAGTTATTTACAACCATATGAATATCTATAATTTATTTTAGACCGTAACTTTTAAAAGTCTTTATTTCTCTCTTAAACTTTGTGCTAATTTAAATTAAACTGGAACAGAGGGTAAAGATTTTTTTCCTCTTTCCTTTGATAATAAAGCTTCTTGAATTTTTACACTAATTGACATATTAAACTACTTAATTACAGAAAATAGCGATACTTTTAAATAATTACCCTACATACCAACACTTTTTCACATTTTACAAAATATACAATTTTTCATTTCCTTTCTTCCCTCTCTACCCAAAACCCTAACTTCTCCCTCTCTTTCTCTCCTCTCCTCCACCCACCCACCCCACCCTCCCGCCGTTCCCCACCCCCCTCGCCGGTCGCCGCCGCTGCGTGGCTCTACCGCGGCGAATTGGAGCAGATCTGCTCCTCTTTTTTCTTTTTTTTTTCAATATGTACACATGTATTTTGCTAATAAAAGTTCAGATCTGCTTCTCCTTCTTTTTTGCAGTATGTATCTGTATGTTCGTGTATATACATGTAATAATTTTCAGCACACAAATGTATGTACGTGTATATCACTGTATGAACGTGTATATCCAAGCATCTATTTATATTTTTTGTATGTATTTTTGTGTGTATGTCAAGTAATAAATGCCACACACATAAATTTGTATGTTTCGTTTGTAGATCTGTAGATTCGTGTATGTATGTGTGTGTTTAGTGTATGTATAACATAATTTTTTTTTGTGTATGTACATGTATTTTTGTTTATATGTATTTTTCAACTTTAATTTCAAAAAAAAGAATCAATGTTTATATGTGTATTTATGTGTATTTTATTTTTTAGATTCAAAAAAAAAAAAAAAAAAAAAAAAAAAAAAAAAAAACTGGGTGGATGGCAGCGGCCAGAGTCAGCCGGTAGTGACTAGGCGGCGCCGCCGCCTGGGGTGGTTAGCAGTTGGGGGGAGGGCAGTAGGAAGAAGGAGGAACCCTAATTTATTAATTTTGTTGATTTTTATATATAATGTGTAAAAAAATATTGGTATTTTTTGTAAAATGGAATAATATTGATATTTTTTGTAATTTTGGTGTTAGGATTGTATATATTTGTAAATCTCCCCAAAATTTACCCCGTCAATTATAAGATAACTATGGATAAATCTTTATATCAATCACTTGGCAACCTGATAACTAGTAACTAACATATATGATTGATTCTGAAAAAAGCATGTTATAGTAATTGATTAAGTACACCATTTGTAGTAAAGAGTCTTTAACTATACGTGTACATAACTTTAATCCAAAAAAAATCATCTAGGACCAGTAAGGAAATAATAAATTAACTAGGAAACAAACAAACAAAATCATCAAATACTATATTGTCGGCTATCATAGAGTAAGGGAGCAGCTGATATGAGAAATTACGTACTCTTAATTAGGTTAGTTGCTTGCTTCGTTATATAAATCTATATCTAGCTGGGGAAAGCTTAATGGTTCCTTGCCACAAAATCCTCCATAAGCGAAAACCAGACCAATTCCTTACATTTCCCCTACAGAAGAACAGATCAACGCAGTCATTTAACTACACTAGCCCAAGAACCAACTTACTCATAGACCAACTCCCATGCACGTTAAGAACTCATCAAAAGCCTAGTTTGTTTCATCATATTTTGAGAGCATCTTTTAGAAAATAATGAAGACAGAATTGAGAGGAAACTCTACAACCATTTCTCTACAAAACCCCACCTTATTTAACAACCCTCAAAGCTCTTTAGCAGGAGCACTTAAAGGATGCATTGGCAGTCTTGATGGAGCATGCTTGGAGAAACTTTTACTTCATTGTGCAAGTGCCTTGGAAAACAACGATGTAACTTTAGCTCAACAAGTCATGTGGGTACTCAATAATGTGGCTTCTTCTATGGGTGATCCAAACCAAAGGCTAACTTCATGGTTCCTTAGGGCATTAATTTCAAGGGCTACTAGGGTTTGTCCTACAGCCATGAATTTCCATGGAGGGAGTAATATTGAAAGGAGATTGATGAGTGTGACTGAGCTTGCAGGGTATGTGGATCTCATCCCTTGGCATAGATTTGGATTTTGTGCCTCAAATAGTGCAATATATAAGGCCATCGAAGGGCGTGCAATGGTTCATATATTAGATTTGAGTATCACTCACTGTATGCAATGGCCAACCCTCATAGATGCATTAGCTAAGAGGCCTGAGGGACCTCCCACACTTAGAATATCTGTACCTTCTTGGAGACCACAGGTACTATTTAATTCTGTAACCATCTCAGTCAAAAGCTTTAAGAGATCACACTTTTAATTATTTGAATTATTATGTCTCAACAGGTTCCACCTTTGCTCAATGTATCAATTGAAGAAGTTGGCCAGCGTCTGACTAATTTCGCAAAGTTTAGAGATGTACCATTTGAATTCCAGGTGTTAGAAAACTTACTTCCGGAATCATCATCTACTTTTCACTATGATATACTCTTGAGCCAATTGTGTTCTTCCTCTCTTCAATGCAAGGATGATGAGGTCTTGGTGGTTAATTGTCAAAACTGGTTAAGGTACTTGCCTAATGAACAAAACAGGAATCCTCATGATCTTTCTTGTCGTGATATATTCCTTGATAAGATTAAGGAACTAAATCCTTGTATTTTGGCTGTGGTGGATGAGGACTCTGACTTAGGAACATCAAGTTTAACTTCAAGAATCACCACATGTTTCAACTACCTATGGATACACTTTGATGCCTTGGAAACTTTTTTGCCTAAGGATAGTGGACAGAGGCTTGATTATGAAGCTGATATTGGCCAAAAGATTGAAAATCTTATCGCATTTGAAGGGAACCAAAGGATAGAGAGATTAGAGTCTGGCATCAACTTCACACAAAGGATGAAAAATTGTGGTTTTCTTAGTATTCCTTTTTGTGAGGAGACAATAACAGAAGTCAAGTCCTTGTTAGATGAGCATGCAAGTGGTTGGGGCATGAAGAAAGCAGATGATATGCTTGTTTTGACATGGAAAGGTCACAACTCAGTCTATGCAACAGCTTGGGAGTTGAGTTCCATGAGAGACAAATTCACAAATTAAACATGACAAGTTTAACTTTCTAGGTTCTTATCACTTAACTCAGTAGACAAAGCTTCCAGATGTCTTCGGTCCCATCCACTCCCCCTTTTTCTTAAGAGTTAGAAAAAAAGAAGAGTAGAAACTAGAAAGTAGCTAAACTAGATCAACTACCGAGGGGTCTTTAAATGTACATTTGTAGCTTTAAGAGGGACTATCTTGAGATAGGTTACATTCTCAGTTCTAGTGGTCCATTAAAGCGCAGTGACTACTTTAGAATTGCCCACTTTCTCTGTCATAATGCTGTAATATGAACGAGACAATAATAAAAGGTCGGAGCCAAAGATAAAATTCATCCCAATTTTGTATTTTTGCTTTATCTCAAATCTTCAATTATTGTCACATGAAAATTGAGGAAAGAAATGAAAGGTACATAAGCAGCCGCTATATTTTTCCTGGTCTTTTCAGGCCTTTATTTTATCTTTTCCCGTTCGTGAGTGATTACCAAACTGCGCGGAGCTGAGGGGTTGAGACTTCCTTAGTCACACGTGCCATTAATCCGGGGCTTTGGCATGACAGGCCTTCTCAAGTTATTTTTGAATGAAAAAAGGCTCAAGTTTTAATCATGTAGTATAGGTCCTCTAATCATTAATGACATTAAAAAAAAAATCTAACTACCTAACCTTCTTACCCCAAAGTTTTTTATGTTACACAACGGTCCATATATAAAGGTTGTTTTTTTGTCAAATTTGGCCATAAACCTAGATCTACCCGCTGCTCTTCCCTCTCTCCTCTCCCCCGTTTTCCCTCCATTTTTTCCCCATTCTATTTTCTGCTCAAAATTCCACCATAGCTGCACTGCTGAGCTTCTTCCTACATCAAAATAATCTCGTCCTCCATATTATTTACTCAATACCATCTCCAATTTTATGCAATACAAGCTCGGACCACCCACATTTGGGTTATACGACATTTCGTTAAATTTGCCAAAGCTGCTCGTTTCTTATCCATTAAAGGAGAAATCTTGTTCCTCTAATTGTAATTGTATCAATTCAATCATCTTCTATAAGTGTCCTAACTTTAGAACATGTTTTTAGTTGTTTTTTGTTGATTCGAGGTTGTTATGGATTTAGTTTCTCCGAACATCCTACCAGAAATACCAAACATCCTTTTAGACGTTCCTATGGTCGTAACTGTAATTCCAAACATATTGTTAGCATTTTACACGTTGTATGTAAATATTATAATTTTCTCAGATGATATTCGAAACATCCTACTAGGATGTTGGAGCGTTCTGTTAGCAGTTTGGAACATCTTGCATTAAGCAATGGAAAACTGTAAAGTGATGTTCAGAACATCAGTATACGATGATGCAAACGAGAAACATTAAGGTTTGGAATATAGTGTATAAATATTAGCAATTTGATACTAATAGTTGGTCAATCCAATTTATTGCAGGTGACCATCGATGGATGAGGTTATATTAGGAGTTAATTGTCAAGATGAATGGGTGGAGCATTCTAAATGTTATGCTTGGGTTCCGAAGGTTAAAGAGTCAAGACCCATTCTTGTGCCCAGAGATGTTACGTATGATGTTCTACTTAACAAAATCATCGGAAGTTGGGGGATAAGAGACAATCCGAGGGACATTTGCATTACTTACATGCTGAGTATTGCCGCAAATCAAAAGACTCATCCCGTTACAACAAGAAATGATGATGATGTACGTCTTTATATGGCTGACGTTGATCGTAATGGTGCTAGGCCCACTCTAAGAGTAATTGTGGTTTCTACGATGGAGGAATGTGTTGGTTCTAATGACTAAGAAATGCCAAATAGTGGAGGGTATGATTTTAGTCAGCGATTGGATAACATACATGAAGAAGTAGAAGAAGACAAATGAGGAGGGATGAAAGAAGACAAATGAGGTGTAGATGTAGATGAAGAAGAAGAAGCAGAAGAAAAATATGTAGAGGAAGATCCTGCCATGTATACTCCTATGTTTCCAACACAAAGCAGCGAGCCGAAATTTCACTTCCTCGATAGCATAGGTTTTGAAAAAGGTATGACTTTCGCTAATAAGAAAGAACTGGTGAAGGTTGCAACAGTTAAAATCATTTTAATTACAAAGCATTGAAGAATATTGCAAAGATTTTTAATGCTATATGTTTAGATGTGAAATGAAAATGGTGGATGAGGGCAATGAGGTATGAAAGTAATGATAGGTTCTACATTAGTGTTTACAATAACTTTCACACATGCGGTGTCCAATATCATTCCAGTTATAATTCACACGACCCTGCCCAGATAATTGGTGAGTTCATGAAAGGTAAATATTTAAAGGGAAAAGATCTAACCACAAAAGTTGTCAGGGAGTCTCTTAACATCGATTTGGATTTTAAAATTAGTTACCGAAAGTGTCTTAGAGGTTGTCAATTTGCAAAGGCTTTGACACGGGGAAGACATGAGAAAGATATTGAAATTCTAGATGCTTATGCTTATATGGTTAGGAGTAAGACTCCAGGAACCAAAACAGATTTGAGGCTTTCTAGCACAGGGAAGTTCTTGTATTGTTTTCTCTTATGGAGCGTAGATCAGGGGATTAACTTACGTGAGAAAAGTCCTAGACATTGACGGTACCCATATGTCTGGTGAGTATTAAAGGGTGTTGTTGTGTTTGTTCCTCAGGATGCAATGAGTCACGTATTCCCGGTTGCTTTTTCTGTTCTAGACAAAGAGTGTGACGCCTCATATGAGTACTTTTTCGAACAATTACGCAGCATAGTTTCAGATAGTTAAGAGTTGTGCATTGTTTCTGATAGACATTCGAGCATCTCGAAGATGGTCACCCAAGTATTTCCTTCTGCTCACTATGGAGTAATTTGCATGTGGCACCTTGGTGAAAACATCTGCTCAAGGTTTTAGTTTGGAATCAGTCTTCATAAATACTACACTGCAGCAAAGGCATACAGGATAGAGAAGTTCACTGATGCTATGAATGAGATCAGGAGTATTGATTGGAGGGTAGTGGATTATCTTGAAAATGTTGTTGGCTATCATAGATGGACCAGATTACATTTCCCAGGAAACAGGTAAACTATCAATAACAAGGTCTCATATTACTGTCATGCTTTCCTATTTTGTTCTAAAAGTCTAATTCGGCGTTCTGAATATATCATTGATGTGCAAAACATTTATAGGAATATTTACTTTTTTACTGATGTTCCGCACTTCTTCTTGTCGTTCTGCACTTGTGCCTAATGTTAGGAACATCTATTGGATTATTATACTATTTATTTATTTTAATAGGTTTGAAGTTATAACATCAAACATAGCTGAGTCCATTAATTCCATGCTGAAGGAGCAAAGAGAATACCACATTACTGCCCTCTTGAAAGATATAGGTAGGAACTTTGCACAAAATTTCCACACTAGGGCTATGAAGTTAATCAACCACCCAAATTTATGTGTCGCAGATATTGAACCTAAAATAAGGAAGAATAAATAAGTGGAAGATAAGCTAGTTATCAACAGGAAGGGAACTTATGGTTTCGAAATCATTAGTCTAGGGTTTGAAGCAGAAGTTGATCTATATAAGAGGACATATACGCGTAGGGAGTTTGATCTTGATGAGTTACCTTGTGTACATGCTATGGAAGCAATTAGGGGGTTGCATGGTGATGAATATGGAAGTAGAGCATATGAATACACTTCTGGATATTACACAAACACAAGTATACATCCTTGCTTATGCAGAGCCTGTCAATGCAGTACCTCCTGAAGAATCATGGGCCGTCCCGGCTGATAAGATACTTATCAGGAAGGAGAAGGGTTAACCAGATTCGATCTATTGGGGACGTCTTCCAAAGGGGAAAAAATAAATGTGGTAACTGCAAGAGATATGGTCACAGAAGAACTACATGCCCCGTTGGTCATAGTGGAACTGAAGCTACAAGTCAGCCTACAAATTGAATTAGTGAATTGGACGAAGCTTCGTCCTCGTTGTAATGTTTGAACAATTTAATTTATTTGAATTTCTATTTGAATTGTATAATGGATTTTTCGTCCTATTTGTATAATTTATATTGTGTACATATTTCTTTTACTGCAGTTTTAGTTTATGTTGTGCACATATTTGCTTTACTATATTTTTAATTTATGTTGTGCACATATTTTCTTATAATTCACAACACATCAACTGTCGTTTAGGATATTACAATATAATGTTCCGAACGACTTCTTGTTCTAATACTCCATTCTAAAAAAGTTAAGAAAATCTTAATATTCGTTCGGAACATCTGAAAATGCACTACAAACCATCTATAAATACCCCCTTGATGAACTAAATTCACTAGTCGTAGTATTTACCAAGTACTACCTTCGAAATGATGTTCAGAACATCTTGTCAAGGATATTTTTTACTCGAATTATACTTGTATACGATGACGTTCCGAATAAGACATTCAAAATTTGAAATACACAAACGGCTACAATACAAGTTGCTTACATACCAATACAGCAAACGGCTACTATACAAGTTGCTGCAACAGTCACGTCCAAACACATTCACATTAATAAATATGTGTCCGTTCATTTCAATCTGCTACTGAAAAGGCACTACAAATGAAAAGGCACTACAAACCATCTATAAATACCTCCTTGATGAACTAAATTCACAATTCATGGTCTTAGCATTTACCAAGTACTACCTTCATTTTCTACATCAATGAAGAACAAGTTGAGGTACTCAAATTGTCCATATTTTCTAAGTATTTTTGTGGTTTTATGTCTGTGTGTGTGTACAATGATGGCATTGCATTGAACGATCCATGAAATAAGTACTACCGAGTCCGACACCCTCCAAACAAGTCGGTTCCTGCTAGACTGCTAGACGTGCACTATGAAGTCGTTGACATTAAAGAGGTTGCAGATAATACTGAGAGGGTCATTCAAACACTTGAGACAAAACTTGAAGAGATGCAATTGCAGTTAGACCGGATTGAGAGGCTTTTGAAAAATCACTTCGGTGGAGGTGTTGTTGGCCAAAATAATAATCGAGATGTTATTATGTATTAATTGTTTAAGTAGTTGTAATATTTATCAAGATGCTATTAATATCTTTGTTCCATTAGTATTATTATGAAGGTATTTGATTAGTATTATTAAATTGCGTCTCCAAACCATTATTTTATTAATATTACTAAATTGTGTCTCCAAACCATCATTGTTTTAGTATTACTAATTTGTGTCTCAAAATTATTTAATTTATGTTGTGCACATATTTGCTTTACTGCATTTTTAATTTATGTCGTGTACATATTTGCTTATTGTTCGCAACGCATCAACTGTCGTTTAGGATATTACAATAAGATGTTCCAAACGACCTCTTGTTCTTATCCTCCATTTCTGGAAAAGTTAATAAAATCTGTATATTCATACATAACATAGATTATGTGTTCCAACACTAAATTATACGTTCGGAACGGCACAAGTATATTCCAGGGCTAAATGAAGATATTTATCAATATACATGCCCAATTATACATGTTAGAGTGAGAAATGATGATCATTTTCACTAGAAAAGACCAATTATACTTGTTATAGTGACAAATGATGATCATTATTACTATAAATGAGTCATTATAGTTGTAAGAGTGACAAATGATTATCTTTTTCACTACAAAAGACCAATTATAGTTGTTAGAGTGAGAAATGATGATAATTATCACTATACATGACCAATTATACTTGTTAGAGCAAGAAATGATGTTGATTATCACTAGAAATAACACATTATACTTGTTAGAGTGACAAATGATGATCATCTATTATAGGGTTGTTTCGAAAAACTTGTTGATGTTTGTCACATTAATGCTGTCATTCGAAGTGCGTTGTTTAATTGTTACTATCTTCATCGTATTTTTTTTCCAATTAAAGTAGTTAGAGTGACAAATGATGATCATTATCACTATAAGTGACCAATTATACTTGTTAAATTGACAAATGATAATGATTATCACTATACGTGACCAATTAGAGTAGTTAGAGTGAGAAATGATCATCATTATCACTAGAAATGACCAATTATGATTGTTAGAGTGAGAATTGATGTTGATTATCACTACAAAAGACCAATTATACTTGTTAGAGTGACAAATGATGATCATTATCACTATAAATGACCACTTACACTTGTTAGTGACAAATGATGATCATTTTCACTAGAAATGACCAATTACACTTGTAAGAGTGACAAATGATGATCATTTTAACTACAAAAGACCACTTACACTTGTTAGAGTGATAAATTATGATGATTATTACTAGAAATGACCCATTATACTTATAGATGTTTGTAACATTTAAGGAGTTGTTCCGAGCGCGATCTTTAATTGTTCATATCTTCATCGTATTGTTTCCAAATTATAGTAGTTAGAGTGACAAATTATGACGGGGTTATCACTATAACTGACCAATTATACTTGTAAGAGTGACAAATGATGATCATTTTCACTACAAAAGACCACTTAGAGTAGTTAGAGCGAGAAATGATGATCATTTTCACTATAAATAAACAATTATACGTGTTATAGTGACAAATAATGATTATTATCACTATACATGACCCATTATACTTGTTAGAGGGAAAAATGATGATCATAATCACTAGAAATGACCAATTATACTTGTTAGAGTGACAAATGATGATCATTATCACTAGAAATGACCAATTATACATGTTAGAGTGAGAAATAATGATGATTATCACTAAATGACTAATTATACTTGTTAGAGTGACAAATGATGATCATTATCACTAGAAATGACCAATTATACTTGTTAGAGTGAGAAATGATGATGATTATCACTATACATGACCACTTACACTTGTTAGAGTGACAAATGATGATTTGTTTAAGTAGAAATGACCAATTATTCTTGTTAGAGTGAAAAATGATGTTCATTATCTATACAAAAGACAAATTTCACTTGTCAGAGTGACAAATGATGATCATTATCACTATACATAACCACTTACACTTGTTAGAGTGACAAATGATGCTCATTTTTATTAGAAATGACCAATTATACTTGTAAGAGTGACAAATGATGATCATTTTCACTACAAAAGACCACTTATACTTGTTAGAGTGACAAATTATGATGTTTATCACTAGAAATTACCCATTATATATGTTAGAGTGACAAATGATGATCCACCCATCATAGTGTTGTTTCAAACATCTTATAGGTGTTTGTTATATTTAAGGAGTCGTTCCGGGTGCGATCTTTAGTTGTTACTATCGTCATCGTATTTCTTCCCAATTAGAGTAGTTAGAGTGACAAATTATGATGGGTTATCACTATAAGTGACTAATTATACTTGTAAGAGTGACAAATGATGATCATTTTCACTACAAAAGACCACTAAGAGTAGTTAGAGCGAGAAATGATGATCATTTTAACTACTAAAGACCACTTAGAGTAGTTAGAGTGAGAAATGATGATCATTTTCACTACAAATGACCAATTATACTTGTTATAGTGACAAATAATGATGATTATCACTATACATGACCCATTATACTTGTTAGAGTGGCCAATGATAATTATAATCACTAGAAATGACCAATTATAGTTGTTAGAGTGACAAATGATGATCATTATCACTAGAAATGACCAATTATACTTGTTCCAGTGAGAAATAATGATGAATATCACTATACATGATCCATTATACTTGTTAGAGTGACAAATGATGATCATTATCACTATAAATGACCAATTATCTATATATATATTAAAAGGTATGTAGTAGCCACTAAAAATTAGCCAATTGGCATATCAAGAAAAAAGCCATGTGTAATTTTTTAGAACAAATTAGTTATTATTTGAATTTTAGTTAGAATATAACCATTTTTTAAACCATTTTTAGTAGTTAGTTTTTTTAATTTAAAATGTTAGTTACTTTTCAAATTGAAAATAGAAAACAAAAAAAAGTTATAAATTATTAAGAGACAAAAACTAGACAGATCATTGGTTAACTCGACAACATAGATAACTATCAAAAAAATACACTAATATAAATTTAAAATAAATAAATTAGATAACTACCGAGGTTAATTTGACACATGATTTGGGATAACAACGAAAATTTAAAACACATAAAAACATCAAGAAAGGGAATTTACATAAAACATAAGTTCAAAATATGTATATTCAAATGTGAGTAAAATTTGAAAAGGATTAAATGTGCTCCTTATTAGATAATGAGGAGTTTTAGTCCAGTGGTGATTCCATTTTTTCGGGACAATTACAACCGCACAATGTAGGAGTTTTATCCATATTGTAGCTGTATGTAAAATCTGGAAACCACTTTACACGATGAAGCAGTTCCCTCCATGATGGAGTCCTCCTAAATCTTCTCCTTTTACAAATTCTCTTCAGTGAATTTAAATGCAGTTCTATACATAACTATATATCGGCTTTCCACATTACGCCATTGAGAGGTGTGTCTCTTCTATACTACTCTTCCAAAAGTGTTTTAAAGACATGTAAGCCTGGAAGTAAAAATGGAAGATTTTCCATACTCTTTCGACTCTTTAAAGACATGTAAGCATTAGTGTTTGTGAATCAATTTCACTTTGCAATTCGTTAGGTGTTTTATTTTTGTGAACTAATATGTTATAATCGTCACTAATATTTGATCCGTAGGTCGTGGTATTGTATGCCACATGCTTGCATTGGGATGGACGTACCAAGGACGTCAAGAACTGGATCATAAAGGCTACTACTGTATTTGTTTGCTACGGATGTATCTGTTTGGTATATAAATTCTCATATATGCTAGAATAAATAAATGTAAATGCTACTATTCTTTGCTATTTAAGTTGTAAACATGAATTTTAAAGTATGAAGATCAAGTACCAAAAATTTTCCCTAGACCACTTATTGATGAAAACGTAATAGGATTTTATGTTACTATATTTTATGTTATTATATTTTATTGATGAAAACATTATAGGATGATTACTATTTTGTTTTGTGATGTGATTAAAAAAATAATAGCCACTTAATGATAAATTAGAGGAGTGCAAGTTGTGGATCCAGATATGAAGAAGGCGTAATTCCAGTTTTTTTATTTTTTATTTTTTTTCCTTTTCTCCTCTCTTTGGTTTTCTATTCGATCTATGTTTCATGATAAATGTAAGTTGCAGGGACTGTGGCGACTACCTAAGATGGATGTTACCAAATCAATATGGAACCATAAGATACTGATTTAAGGTTCGAGCTTGACACAATTGAAGCACAATACTAGCAGTCAAGTCACTCTCAATCAAGCAGGAGGCAATAAAATGTACAGTTCTTTAGTATTTGCTATGATATGAAATAATTACTTACTAGGGTAGTTCATTTGGAAAGGGGATACCATTAATCTGATCCATTTCTAATGTATCTATTCTTGAAGCGAGAAATGGGTTAGTGCTAATCTGATTAATGTTTATTATATAAAAGACTCTCATAATACAGGATTAAAGAGGCATGTGTCCAGCGAACTCAAAGTCATGAAGCACAAAAAAAAAAAATTTTGAAAACTAACATAATGGCGAGGAACAATTGGTTTGCCGCATCTTCATTTCCACTTAAAGTATTTCAGCGCCACAGTAATTTGATGCATCAATGATGTTATTGTGGGAATCAAATAAGTTGATTAACTTTCTCAACCACAGTAAGGATAAGCTGTCAATAAATAATAGCGGAGACAGGCAATGGTCGATTTGAAATGTCAAAGCAGCGAACGATAAGCAAGCAGCTACTTTGGTTTTGATCTCTTAACTCTGCTTCTTTATTAAAACTACCTTTAGAGTTTTTAATCGAATTGTTTTGCAGGTACATATAAGCTTCAAATGCATATCATGAATGGTGCGTAACCAACTTTCTATCTTATATATATATATACCCCTCATCTGATGCACAAAACAATGTTACTTAATTAATTACTTCTTTTCTCGATCATCAACTCTATCCGTGGTTATGATGCTTCTCATTGCGTAAGAGAAACTTTAGACTCTTGGATCTATCCACTAATTAAGAAACTGGCAAATTCAACTCACTATGCAGCAACAAAAATTACAATTTTTTTGGCACATTTTAAGTTTGATTTCTTTTGTGAATTTCAGGCATACAATATTGATCATTTTTAATTAAATGAGCATGACCATTGCCTTGAACACTTGAGATAGTGAAAGGTAAGAGCTTATTACAAATCTTGAAATTGTTTACTAATTTGGCTATTTCAATCTAGAGCGGGATAATAACTTTATCCTGCCTAAAGTTAATGACTTCAAAATTGATACTGCTCAGCTGGTTCACTTTAAGCATCACTCCTTATATAATAGATGTTGAAAATATATTTTATAATGTTGGAGCAAAATACGAAAATTAGGTACAATCTTTTACATTTTAACTTTATTTTAGTAAAACCCCATTTAAACTTTTACATAAACTTTATTAATTGGTCATATGCCCATTAACTTTATATTTTACTTTTTTGATAGCCATGAAGAAGCTGACAAAGGCGATATAATGGAGGGATCTTAAAGATCTAGCATATACCAATGATTGATGAGGTAGAGAACATTTTATATCACAAACCTACTTCAATGGAGTGCTCATTGAGCAAGTGATTGGAGAAAAATATGACATGTTTGTTGTGAAAAATTTTTCTCCTTCATAGAATTTAACTAACCCATGATGAGGTGAATTGAAATTGTCATGGTACCATTGCTTAGGGAGGGCTGCGATGGATGTAACAGTAGAGTTAACCAAAGAGATAGAGAGCAAGAAGTCAAGTACGCCATTTATATGTGGTTTAAAAATGAAGGGTGCTTTTGAGCAGTAGTTACTACTTGTATAATGAAACAATACTAAGTCAGCTTGCATATGTTTAGTATTACATGGGAATTTCTGTAAGGGGAATGAAGCCATAAGTTGGAGGAGACGAGCTAATGGAAATACAAGATACATAAACTCCAAGTACATGAGTGGTTTTGGTGAATTCTTATTTGAAGAAGCATATTTACTTTCATTAGTTTTTATTTTTTCACTTCTTTTCTCTTCTTATTTTCCTACATCGTTCCTCACATAGGGTAACTAGGGAGTAGCGAAAGAGAACTAGGATATTAATTGAAGAATCATTACTTATTGTGTGAAAGAATGTCATTGCTATTATAAGCTTTAGTGGTTCTTTAATTTCTCATTTCATGTGCTTACAAATGTAAATGCTATGATCTTTATGATATTTCTTAGTTGTCTATTTGAAATTTTCATGCACTTAAGCTCTTTCCTAGCACATTAATGCGCATACAGAAGGTAGTGATTCTGGTGCACAGATAATTAAGTTATGTGATGCCTAAATGATTAATTTTAGTATCGTAGTTCCATTAATTTATACCGACAATGTAAATGAAGGAAATAAAAAATTTGTGTTGTTTCAAGTATATAGGTTCTATGACTATTTTAATGACATCTAAGAAATCAAAACTAATTAACCAAATATTTTATAGAGATGTTGTCTTATATTTCTGTTGTTTGGAAGCAATATACTTCTTCTATTCTTCTTCATGTATTGATTATGGGGTTTTAGTGCTTTTGTTGGTATTTATGTTCTGACAAATCATTAGGGTCAATTGATTAAGCAGTTGTTGGAGTCAGATATATATGTGTTAATTAGAACGAAATAAATACAAACATGCTAATGATATATATAAAAATGAATATCCGCATTGTTAAAAAAATCGATTACACCTCGACGATATTTTCACATTAAGTAATATTATAAAGAAGATTGAAGGTGAGATATATTAAAATAAGAAATATCAGGTAAGTTCTTCAAATTCATCTCTTCTTTTACAACATATGCATGGCACACGATTGTTATTCAAGTACATTAAATACAAAAGATGAATAGTTTTTTTATTTTGATATAAATTAAGTATATACTATTATTTATATCAGATAATTGTATGATTTAAACTTTACCAACATCACAATTTCCAATAATTTATTCATATAGATGAAGAATCATGGCTTGATGTAGAACCAAGGGGCTATTGCAATAATAAGCTTATATCAATTCATATTTGTAAAACACAACAATCTTTTATCAATTTAAATTTGTAAGAGTTGATGTCTGAACTAAAAAACATTGAAATTGTGTGAACTAAAAAACATCAAAAATGTATGAATGAGATCAAATTTATCTTTTATATCTTTTGAATTACACATATAAAAGAAAAGTTGTTCAATATATTATTCTCAAGTGACAAGTTCCTAAAAAACCAAATTGTGATCTTTGAAAATTGTTAATAGGCAACGTCACAATCTTAAGCGAAGTTAATGAGTTTTAGTTTTATTTTAATGCACTTAGAGGGTAGAACATTTAAATTTTACTTTCTTTATATGTATGAGTGGAAAAGTGAAGTTATAGATTTAGTAGAATAATATAATAGAATTAGCAAAGGCTAATGTAACCAAGACAAAAATTCGAATATATTATTTAATTTTGATGTATGCAAAGTTGTTATGAATTTAGCTAAATATATAGTGAAAAAATGATGGCCATGCAACACTACATATCCAAACAAAATGTAGCATATGCAAAAAGTATAGGTCAAAGGCGTTTCTCAGAAATGAAAGCCAGATGGGTCTAATTAATCCTCCCAACTTGAGATCTAAATTTATGATGATGATGATGCTAGTCAAATAGCAAATGAATCTAGAAATATAGTGTGCATATATAAAGAAGTTTTTCGTATCTTCTATTTTCATCTAAACATTATGTGTTATTACAATTCAAATTCATATTGTCTGTATCAAAATTATATAGTCATCAAAATATTTGCATCACAAACTGTACAATTATTGTGTATTTGCATTATTTGTTTCTAAAATTTATTATTGTGACATTGTTTTCGGGGTGTTTTCAATCCAAAGAGAAACAAAATTACGGACAACAACGAGAAATACCAAAATGATATCAAACTTTTATACATCCTATTTTGGTAAATAGAATTTGATGCAATTAACTTCTAACCGCGCATCGCTGCGGGTAATATACTAGTACTTGTTAGAGTGAGAGATTATGATCATTTTCACTAGAATGACCAATTATACTTGTTAGAGTGAGAAATGATAATGATTATCACTATACATGACCACTTACACTTTTTAGAGTGAAAAATGATGATCATTTTCACTAGAAATGACGAATTATACTTGTAAGAGTGACAAATGATGATCATTTTCACTACAAAAGACCACTTATACTAGTTAGAGTGACTAATTATGATGATTATCTCTAGAAATGACCCATTATACTTGTTAGAGTGACAAATGATGATCATGTTCAGTAGAAATGACCAATTATACTTGTAAGAGTGACAAATGATGATCATTATCAGTAGAAATGACCAATTATACTTGCAAGAGAAACAAATAATGATCATTATCACTAGAAATGTCCAATTATACTTGTAAGATTGACAAATAATGATCATTATTACTAGAAATGACAAATTATACTTGTTAGAGTGAGAAATGATGATGATTATCACTATACATGACCACTTACACTTGTTAGAGTGACAAATGATGATTATTTTCACTATAAATGACAATTATACTTGTAAGAGTGACAAATGATGATCATTTTCACTACAAAAGACCACTTATACTTGTTAGAGCGACAAATTATGATGATTATCACTAGAAATGACCCATTATACTTGTTAGAGTGACAAATGATGATCCATCCATCATAGTATTGTTTCAAACATCTTATAGATGTTTGTCACATTTAAGGAGTCGTTTCGCGCACGATCTTTAATTGTTACTATCTTAATCGTATTGTTTTCCAATTAGAGTAGTTAGAGTGATAAATTATGATGGGGTTATCACTATAAGTGACAAATTATACTTGTAAGAGTGATAAATGATGATCATTTTCACTACAAAAAATCACTTAGAGTAGTTAGAGTGAGAAATGATGATCATATTCAGTATAAATGACCAATTATACTTGTTGTAGTGACAAATAATGATGATTATCACTATACATGACCCATTATACTAATTAAAGTGACAAATGATGAACCATCTATCATAGGTTTTTCGAACATTACGTTGATGTTTGTCACATTTAAGCAGTCGTTCGGAGCGCGCTCATTTCATTCTTACCATCTTCATCGTATAGTTTTTCTAAATGTTCAGAACAGATAGCTATATGATTTAAATATGTAGTGGTTCGTGCGGAACGAAACAAGTTACAATCGTAATTTATTTGAAAACATAACAAGTTCAAGTGAATTTTAATTGATAATTAGTATACAAAAAATAACAAGTGGAAATAAATAGAACCTAAACTATGAACCAACACTTGATCCAAGTATAGAATATGAGAACAATTAGCACCATAATTAGTACTACTACAACACCCAACTTTTTTTGCCATAATCGTGCCACTTTCCTCTCTTCTTCAACAACTTTCAACTTATTAAGTAGACCCCATATTACTCTCTTCGCTTGATCAGGCATCTCTTCATCATGCCATTTAAAGTAGTTGCAGCCCTTTCCCTACATAAAAAGAAGAAAATAAATACAAGAGTTGAAAAAAATAAATACAACAAACAAATAAATACAAGAAAAAAATAAACCCATCAACTAACATGTCCATATTTGCATCCACAAAATCTCCTTTCTAGGTTTACTTGAGTCCACGATGTTGTTAATTTTACATAATCTCCACATCGACAAAATGGTACTACACTACCACTATTAACGGATCTACTAGATATTTTAAACTGGATGTTTGATTTATTTTTGTAAACTGGTTTGATAAATAATGAATGGATATTAATGTGTTGGGTGGTATATTTTTTACCGTTGATAAATAACGGTTGTTCACGCGCCCAATGTAATAATTGATCACGAGTTTGGGCTAGATTGAAATTATGTTCGGAACATCTTGTCAAGGATACGTTATGCGAATTATACTTATATACGCTGACGTTCCAAACTAGACATTCAAAATTTGAAATACACAAACGACTACAATACAAGTTGCAAATACCAATACACAAAATGGCTATACTACAAGTTGCTGCCTGATCGAATAGATGTTCGGAACAGCTTGTCAAGGATCCGTTACACGAATTATACTTATATACGCCGACGTTCCGAACTAGACATTCATAATTTGAAATACACAAAAGCTACAATACAAGTTGCAAATACCAATACACCAAACAGCTATGATACAAGTTGCTGCACTAGTCACGTCCAAACAAACATTTCAGTTGCCTCTCTTTACTCCTATAAATACCCTACAATTCAAACCATTTTAATCCACATTCACCAACTAACAATTCAAACCATTTCAATCCATATTCATCAACTAACAACTACAAAAAAAACTATACAAAAATGGCTCATCAACCATCCACTTCCAGAGGAGCACGAACAAGAGAAAAGGATCCATGGCAAGAGGAGCCTCCACAGCAAGAGGAGCCTCAACGGCAAGTGGAGCCTCCATGTCAAGAGGAGCATCCACCTCTAGGCAAAACACTGTTGTTGCTCAAATACCAGACTCACCACGAACTGAAAGGGCGAATGACATCTTGGAACAACTTAGGGCTGAAGTGTGGGGTTGGAAGTTCAAGTTCAAGTTCAAGAACTTCTTCCATTGCTACGAAAAATATGCCAGAAAGATGAAGAAGGAAATGTAAATGATGAAAAGAATGCTCAAAGGGGTACTTGCTGATAAGGTGTGTGCATTACCTTGACTACTACTCCTCACCAGCAGCTTCACCCTAGATTTGGATGTTTGTATGAATATTTATTATATAATTTATTTTTGAATGTTTATTACATAATTTCTTTTTGAATGTTTACTATGTAGTTTCTTTGTTTAAATGCTAATATAATTAGTATTCCTTTTGTAAAGCGCTGACAATGATGATCAATGAAGGATATGTTTGCCTGGTTCTGGTAAATAAGTGTATAATCCGTTTAGAACATCCATTGTTATGTTCAGAACGAGTATATGTCGTTCTGGAATACCGTCATATTAATCCTTTACACAATGAGATATCCATGTTTGGAACATCCAATACTTACGCAAGGAACACCTACGCAAGGAACACCTTTATATCGTTCTGAACAAATGCTGAACATATTTTTTCTCTTTTCATTTTCTAAACAAATGCTGAGCAAATAACAAAAATATATTATTTGAATGTTTGTTTGAATTCTAAACAATTGAAACAATATTATTACACTGCAAATTAAACAAAAAAGGTAATCTATACATAATTACATAAGCACAATATCCCGAACGACATACGAATGTTCCAAACTACTCCTTTAAGTCTAAAAGGGCACAACGGTTGCAATTAGCAGTTACATCCTCGTTTGAATAGTACAGAACGGTTACAAGTTTCATCAAAATTCACTTTCCGGAAAATCATTTCCAACAGACTCTTCGATTCGCACTTTACTCTTATAAATACCTAACAATCACACATTGGTTCCAAACATTTCAAAATGCCTCGTCGACCAAGAATAAGAGGAGCACCAATAAGAGGAGCATCGAGTTCAAGATGGCCTAGAATACCTTCCTCGAGTTCACATTTAGATTCTGAAAATTCGAACAATCGCTTGGACCAACTAAGGTATGAAGTGCGGGAATGGAAATTCAAGTTCGAAGAATTCTTCCAAGATTACAGGAGGGACATAAGAAGGATGAAGAGAATGCTTAAAGGGTTTCTTGCTGAAAGGAGAATTGATTATGTCTCATACTCTACCAGGAACACCACTTGAAGCACCACCACAAGCTCCACAACATGCACCCTAAGTTCGATTGCTTATGTTTATTTTAGTTATAATTTTATATGTTACTTAAGTTTGGAACATCACAACTTTTGCGAGGCACGACAATTGGTCGTTCTGGAACATCAGTTTAATTCGTCAAAATTTTACTATCTGTTATTTCCTATTGAATGCTGAACAACTAACCAATATATTTGAATATTTGTTTTAGTTGCGACTAATTAAGCTAACCATTTAAGCACATCAAAAGTTATTATCCATGCACTACTTGGCTAAGAAAATAAAAGTTACCAAAATAAAAATTAAAAGATTATCCAAATATTATAGACCCAAATTAAGGATTCATTTTGCCGTCAAAAATACAAACGGCCAAACGTTGCCTCCACCGATCAGCCTCATTGTCACTAATTTTGTCCATGGGGTTGTTTGTATGAAGATGCTCAATGTACATCAACGCGAACACTCCACATGATTTCGTTGTTACATTTTGTGGACAAAGTGATCTTGGCACTCTCTCAAACTCCCACATGTCTCCTTCCTTACACTTTGGAGCCAAGTCTTTGAATAGCTTAGAATTCCTGACATAGATCGGGAACATGAAGAGAATGTGGGCAATTATTGGCAAGAAGTGTTCATCATCATTAATCCCATGATTGCAATCATACACAAAAACCTTCACTTACACCATGTCAAACAGAACCATCACATAGTGATTGTCGTTGATGTTGAAGACGGCGAAGATCCTCTTTGCACCAGCCCAACATCTACCCCCTGGGTAGCGCAGGTCATCATCAAACTCATACGTCCTCACCGCCACATCAAACGGTAGCTTATCTCTTTGTGCATCTTATTCTAGTTGGTAGTAGCAATATTTCATGTTTGACAAGAATGCCATATCCAAAATGATGTCACTTTGATCGTAATGATAGGGGTACTTCATATGCCTCTTCTATATCATTGTCAGCACAGCTTCAACATAATGCAGAACAAATAAGAGATAAAAATAAATTGGGGTATAAGTGATTGAAGGAAAGGTCTGTCATTCTGAACATCTCATACTAATGTTCAGAACAAATGTGGGTTGTTCTAGAAATCTGTGAGAAGTTAGAAATGCGTGAGTTGTTCTAAGCATAAGATTGACGTTCTGAACTCATTCAGTATGTTCCACGCAACTAAGAGAAGTTCAGAAAATCAGTAAAAAAATAAGCTTACAATGTCCCACAGCCACTCTATCTTATCCATCAGCATTTTAAAATCCTTAAGATTCATCGGCAATCCAACAAAAAGAGGTTGTTTTTGCTTCTTCTTTTTGATAAATGCGTTCATAGCGTCTACTTTTTTCTGCTTCAATGGCTTGTAAATATTCACGGAAACCTCGGAGCAACTTCTTCCTGCTTCTTCTTCTCTTCTGTTTGTGGTGATTTTACAACCTTTGCAGGTTTTGTAATTGTTTTGCTCTTCAACTGCTCAATCGTCTCCTGCATTGCCGCCATCTCCATCTCCATTCCTTTACGCCAAGCGTGGCAATCTTTGCAATTGCAACTGCTACATTTGGAGATGTTGAATCCATCACCACCAGAAGAATCACCTTTTCTTTGCTCAGAAGCCACAATCTTTGACTCATAAGCCATGATCTTTTGCTCATAGGCCAGAATCTTTTTCTCCATTGCTTCCCTCCATCCACTGCATTCATCACATATGTAGCCTTTGCAATTGGAGGTCCTCTTCACTATACCAACTTCAGTGAGACCAACAATTTCACACTCACCAACAATTTCACCATCACCATCAGCTTTGTTCCAATATCAATATTCACATCTTCCAGGCCATTAGTCCTCTCTTCATCATATTCCCCATCACTACCAAAAATCCTCGCAATTTCTTCTTCCTTAGCTTTACTCTCTATCACTTGTCTTGGAGGGGTCGCAGGACTGTTCTTGAACATACACATTGTAGTGCCACCAACAAGACCAACGTTGGTAGCATCCGCCAATGTTTCAAATAAAGAATCCAAAAAGGCGTCCACAGAGTCGTCAAATGGCACAATATTTTGATAGAAATCCAGCTCCAGCTCATCATTAGTAGGAATGAGGAAAGCTTGAAGAACCTGTTAATATACCCCACAACATAAAATAAATATCAAATAAATTTTAAACAGTTTTTTAAAGTTGTTTGGAAAAACTGCAAGTTGTTTAAAACATCAATGCCGTGATATTTCGAATATTGTAGAGTGAAGCAGTTGATGGTGCAGAGATGTTTCATGGTAGATGTTCCGAACATCAATAGAAATGTCTCAAAAAATACCAAGTTGTTCCAAACATTTCATAACATATATGGAAAATGGAATACTTACAGGAACATCATGTTGCTCAAACAACTTGTCTGTATCTCTTTCACAAATTTCAGTAAGCCTGTTTATGATCCTTGGAATTGTTTTTTCTTTTGGAAAATTCTTTGGCCTCAAGGCAGGTATAGCTTCATGAGCCCAGGCCATGAATGCCCATGGAAAGCCATAATAATTGTAAGTCTGGCTCTCTTCTGCACGAGGTTCCATTGGCTTTATCAGATATTCTATTTTTAATTCAAAACTCATCTTACCCCAAGGATAGTGCTGGAATGCCTTAAGATCAGCGGCCAAGCACACCACCCATTCATCTATTCTATATTTGGAATCCCTCGCACAAAGAACAGTATGAACAAACCAAGCCATGCACGGATTTAAATACCACTTCTTGGGTACTATTCCAGAAAAGACAAAGTCAAGCAAATCACCAGACTTTACAGCTTGCTTTTTCTTCGGCTCCTTTGGTTTTTTGGGCTTGTTGAACTTTCTCTTGGCGGGTGAAGGTGAGGGTGAGGATGAAGATGACTGTAAGGGTGAGGGTGCGGGTGAATCCTCCACCTTCTTCTTCCCCCTTTCCCCTTCCACTTCCTCATCCTTTTCTCCTTTTCCTTCTCATCTTTTTCCTTCTCATCCTTTTCCTTCTTCTCCTTCTCCTCCTTTTCCTTTTTCTCTTTCTCCTTCTGCTTCCTCTTCTTCTCCTTGAAATAATCAATAACAAACTTCCACAATTCCTTCCCCTTTTCTTTCATTTCTTCCATGTACTCTTTATCTGGATAGGCACCATAATTTAGCCCTGTCATTAGTGCAAACTCGGATAGGCCAAAACGTGTTGGCAATCCATTGAAGGATATCGAAACCTCCCTCTTCTTGTTGCAAATAATCCTTCACATGAGGAGGTTATGTTCCAACTTGGTGCCAAACAGTGGATGCCTCGGTAATTGCAAGAAATGATCGAAACAACTATAAGCAAATGCCTTTCCCACTTCTAATTTTTTCAAAATCGTCTTGAACTGTATCATGCCCCTAGTCAACGACGATCGAACAGTAATATTCCCATTAAAAGGTTCATTCTTTGTCAGGTAAGTGTTGTAGAGCTCCTCAACGTTCCTCTTAAAAATAAGATGACCAACGCCTTCATACTACACATAAATTTAGCATAAAATTAATAAAATAAATCATAATGATATTAAATCACATTAAAGGAAAAAAAATTAAATGTTCGGAACATGGTGATATTGATGTTCTGAATGACTCTAACTATCGTTTGTAACTTCAGCGTATAGAACGACTCTATGCATGTTACCAGCCTTCATGCTGATGTAGGGAACATTAACAAGTCATGTAGAACATTCACACTGATGTTTCGAACAATCACGAGTTTCAATTCAAATATCACCTGGTCTTCCTCCTCCTTCAATCCAGATGTTCCTTCATTTTCCTTCTCTTCACCTGCTTCTTCTTCAACATTTCCACCTGCATCCTTTACAGCTTGCCAATATGTTTTCTCTGTTTTTACACGATCCTTCAGAATGTTGCTTTTTAAAATTACATCCTCCGCCTCTCTTCTTCTTCTTCTTCTTCTTCTTCTTCTTCTTTTACTGCTTCTTGGACTCTCTCCTGACTCATCTACTTCCCTCTCTACTTCTTCTCCTTTTTCTCTACCTAAATTATCACCTTCTTCAATTTTTTCCACCATCTTCCTCTTTGTTTTTACGATCACCATCTTCCTCTCCAGCCCTCAAAAAATCAATTTTTAACAGTTCACTAATAGCGACGTCATCTTAATCCACTCTTCTTTCACCCTCATCTGCAGTCCTCTCCAAAGCCTCCCCACCTTTACTTAAATCGTAACTTTGTGTTAGGCTTTGGCTTTCCTCTTGTTTATCACCTGCTTCACCTTTGTTTTGTGGACCTACTACTTCGCTTGGTTGTCGTCACTCTCCACAACCAATTATCTTTTAGTTGTTCTAGTTGTTCTTGGGCGTTTAGGAGTAGGTTCTAAATCTGTAGGAGTACGTTTTGAATCTGAAGTAATAGGCTTCTCAGGATTCTTCTTCGGTTCAGGGCCATTTCTTTTAAAAATTCCCATCTCTGGAGTCTTTGTAGGCTTCTTCTTCGGCTCATCTTCATCTTTCAGTGTTAATTTTCTCGGTCGTAAATTTACCATTTTTCTACAAAACAAGGGGATACAAATTTTAGTTACAGAAAATCATGAACATCCAATGAGATGTTTAGAACCTCTTATGAACTGTTGTAAATCTACTAAGGTGTTCGAAACATCAAAAGACATATAATTGCAATAACTTCTTTTTGCAACTAAATAAAGCAGCGTTGGCTCACAGAAAACCCAGAAATCGTCAGAATTTATCTATATTGGGTGAAAAATCACCGGGGTCTCGAGCAAGATCTCGGAGTGCAACACAAAGACTGCACCACGAGATAAGCTTCCGAAAGAAAGATTGCATGGTCACTCGCCCCGGAAATAACCTTAGGAAACGAGGGGAGGCGAGCTCGAATCATTGAGCTCGGGAAAAACCCTCTGCAACCTCAAGCGGATGACACACCTCAGGAGAAAGGGCTAACCTTTGTAACCGTCGACCGTTGTTCTAGCATTTAAGAGAAAGATCGTGGGTCAATCAAGATTGAACACAGAGTAATGGCCATAAAGACACCATTATGACATTTACAACGTCATTCTTTATCCTGGCTATAAATAGGGCTCATTTGTAAACAACTGGACACAATCACCATAATGCAAACCTCTTCTTTCACTTATTGTCTCGTTTATCTTATCACCTCGTTATTTTTTCTAAGTTTATATTTTGCCTGAACTCAATTTAGCTCGAATATCACTTCGATACAAGTAAATTACTAGTTAAATCCAATACAAATTCGATTTGTTGTCCTATCCTGATTTAGGCCAATACAAATTGGCGCCGTCTGTGGGGAGCTGGTAATAACGTTTGTTCCGAAGACCGTAATTTCGACTTTCTACCAAAAACAAAATGTCAAATACTGTCAATGACGATATAACTATTCAAGTGCCCGACCAAATAGTGGGCCTCACCGAGAGCAATGGTGGAATCCCATTACAACCAACTGGACCACCCGTTAGCCCCATCCCAACGAGCACTTCAGCTCCATTAGTTGGCCTAACGCCCCCCAAGCAGGTCGACTCCAGCGATCGGTCTGACACCTCCCGTAGGAGCATTGATAGCCGAACCAACATCTTCAAATTCCGGCGACCCCTTCCAACAGTTCATGGTGAAATCGCTGCAGCAAATGTGAGAGCAAGCCGCCGCTCAAGCAGCCGCGCAAGCTCAATTTAATGAGCAGTTCTGGAGGTCTTTACAAGCCCTCGCTGGGAACGAGAGAATCCACTCTGTCCTCGGAGATGTTCCCTTCACGATGTTGAATTGATTGAACAACGCCACTACTCTTGTTGGAACAATTACAGGAGGACTCCTAAATGGGATTTCGTCTGGGGTCTCGGGGACTATAGCTCCCACAACGTCTCAAACGAGCGTCGCATCTGATTTCAAAAAGTGGAAGGAGTTCGAGGACAGCATGGAGAAACCACTCGAGTGATCGTTGGGGTTTACGGACCCTTGTCACGTTCTTGAGTGGTTTTTGTAATATCGTCAGCGTTCTCAACTGGGTCCGTCGACCCGTCATACTTCTTCAGAATTTGTAATTTGAAATGTTTTGAGACAGGGGTCCGTAAACCCAGTATGATGGAACGACGGACCCAGTTAACCATAGCACAGAATACATGGCTATGGTCAAAAGCAACGACCTAACCCCGATTGAAAAAGAGTCAATGTTCTTGAAGAAATTCGCCGACACCCTAGAAAAAGGGGCATTGCGTTGGTACATGCTCCTCCCTTCCGAGTCCATTTTCAGCTTCGACGAATTGGCGGACATGTTCATTAAGGCTCACACTGGGGATCAAAAGATCCTCAAAATAAAGGAAGACATCTTTTACATAAAACAAGGATACGTCGAGCTCATCAAGGACTTCCTTGAGCGCTTTCAAGCCGAGAGGATGGACCTACCAAAAATGGATGGCAGCTTGGCAGTCATGGCTTTTGAAAAGAACCTTAATATAAGCAATTCAGAGGCTGCGGCTGAGTTGAAGAAAGAGCTCCAGCAGTGGCAAGCTCGAACCTAGGATGAATTACATGACCGAGCCACAGCTAAGATCAGGCTCGAGGAAGCAGAGTGGAGAAGAACGGGACGAGGTCATTCCTACCAAGGTCGATCTGAATCCTCTCGACGCGCCGACGTGCCACGATGGAATTCAAAAGGACGAGATGAGCCATACAACGGAGCTCAAAGGCAACACATAAGCATACGCCTCGGAGGGTATCAACACGTGAGCCAAAGGCTCGGAGGAAAAGCTGGATCATCCTCCAACCAAAAGTCTTCAGGCCCATCTTTGGTATCCAAGGAGAAAGATCTGCCTCGAATCTCTTAGTACAATTTCAATATATCTACTTCCGAGCTAGTGAACGCGATCAAGGGAATGACTGATCAAGGAGTGAGGCTACCCAAAGACATGAGAACGCCCCCGAGCAAGAGGGACCAAACCCAATATTGTGAGTTTCACATGGACTACGAGCATACAACTGAGGACTGCAAAGCATTGCGCCTTTAGGTGGCACACCTGCTTAAGAAGGGGGCATTAGCAGAATACCTAACTGACAAAGGGAAGCACAATTATTCAAAGAATGGAAGAGAAGAGCAACCACCTTGAGCACAGTCACCGAAGAAGGTAGTGAATGTCATCACTGGGGACTCGAAAGTGAATGGAGTAAACTTTGCTGCGGCAAAGAAAATGGCTAAATCATCCATTACATCGGAGAAAAGAGAAAGAGCTAGTGAGTCGAGCAAGGAGATGGTATTCAGCAAAGAAGATTGCGATGGGATGATGTTCCCCCATCACGACGCGTTAGTGATTACGCTCAGGATCAATGACTGTGATGTCAAACGAGCTCTAGTTGATCCAGGTAGCTCGGTAAACATCATCAACTATGGTGCGATCAAAAAGACGTGGTTAAAAGATCTAGTCGTCCCAAAAGCGACCATACTGACAGGGTTCAACAACTCTACCGAGAAGACTTTGGGGGAAGTAACCTCACAACTACTGCAGAGGGAGTGAACAAGCAAACTACCTTCCAAGTTATGGCCGAGGACATAGCCTACAACACCATCCTTAGAAGACCATGGATCCACGAGATGGAGGTTGTGCCATCCACTTTGCATCAGGTGATCAAGTTCCCAACTCCATGGGGAGTAAGAGCCATCCAAGGAGAACAATAAATAGCACGAGAGTATTATTCAATTGTAATGAAGAGTACAGTCGTCCCGATTAGACCAAGAAAATAACAGCGAGCGAAGATTCAAAAACCGGGGACTTCGCCAGGCAAAGCCCTCGGAGCACGAGCAACTACCTCACAAAAGGATCACCTTTGGGACTTGCTCGAATAAATTCATGCTATTCTAGCTCCTTTCATCTAAGTCCTGTTATAACCAAGCATCAATTATAATAAAGGCATGTAGATTCGGTCAATGGAATAAACTTCGATTCGTCATTTTTTTATTCTCATTTGAACATGCATAGCTAGTCATAAGTTAACCCTACGGCTCGAAGGCGAGACGTCTTCCTGAGCTAGCTCGAAACAATGAAAAAGTCTTGCAAGCAAATTCATAAAAGGAATTTCCATTAATAAAAAAGGCTCGAAGGACCCAAATATTTACAAGGAAAACGGCACAGAAGCCTTAAC